>CM038041.1:146290279-148690279 GCA_021397845.1 Areca catechu
CCAGCTCTAGGATGCCCTTCTCAAGACCGGAGCTCAGATCTCCGACCAAGAGAACTTCGAGCCAAGCAGCTCTCTATCTTAAATGTCTCTGAGCCCAGCTCCGAGATGCCAAGAGATCATGGGGCCACGTAGCTCCCATCAATGCCTCAAGCCTAGCTCCAAGGCACCAAAGACTTGAGCCAAGATCTCAGGCAACCCCCTGGGCCTGAGCCTAGCTCCAAGGCACCAAAGACCTGAGCCAAGATCTCAGGCAACCCCCTGGGCTCGAGCCTAGCTCCACGTCTAGGAAGGCCTCGAGCCTAGCTCCAAGGCGTTCAAGACCGGTAACCCCCCTTCTCTGATCTCCCCACTCAAAAAGAAGACGAGAGGGGAAGGAAAGAAAGAGAACAAAGGGAGAAGCCCGGTAGCCCTCTTCTCTGATCTCCCCACTCAAAAAGAAGATGAGAGGGGAAGGAAAGAAAGAGAACAAAATGGGGTACAACTAGCATCCTCTCCTCTGATCTCCCCACTCCAAAAAAAACACAACACAAAACAAAACAAAAAAACAATAACAAAAAGAAAAAAAAAAGAAAGAAGAGAGTGGGGAAGGAAAGAAAGAGAGAACAAGAAGGAAATATAGCATCATTGAAGCAGCTCTCAGTCATCAACATCCCCGAGCCCAGCTCCAGGATGCCCTTCTCAAGACCGGAGCTTAGATATCCGGCCAAGAGAACTTCGAGCCAAGCAGCCCTCAGTCATCAACATCTCTAAGCCCAGCTCCAGGATGCCCCTCTCAAGATCAAAGCTCAAATCTCTGGCCAAGAGAACTTCGAGCCAAGCAGCTCTCAGTCATCAACATCCCCGAGCCTAGCTCCACGATGCCCCTCTCAAGACCGGAGCTCAGATCTCCGGCCAAGAGAACTTCGAGCCAAGCAGCTCTCAGTCATCAACATCCCCGAGCCTAGCTCCAGGATGCCCCTCTCAAGACCGGAGCTCAGATCTCCGGCCAAGAGAACTTCGAGCCAAGCAGCTCTCAGTCATCAACATCCCCGAGCCCAGCTCCAGGATACCCTCCTCAAGACCGGAGCTCAGATCTCCGGCTAAGAGAACTTCGAGCCAAGCAGCTCTCAGCAATCGACATCACCGAGTCCAGTTCCAGGACTCTAACCCAAGACCGGAGTTCAGATCCCCAGCCAAGGGACCTTCGAGCTGCATGGCCCTTAGTCAACAACACCTTCGAGCCCAGCAGCTCTCAAGTGTTACAACTTGTCCCCCTAAGAAAGGTGCAATCCTTCTCTCTGATCTCCCCATACCAAAAAAAAAAAAAAAAAGAAAAAGAGAAGAAGAGAGAGAAAAGGGAGAGAAGAAGAGAGAAGATGAAAGAGAGAAAAAAGTAACAAAGAGAACAAATGATAAAGAAACTCGGGTTTCACTTCATTGATTAAACACAAAGTACAAGTATCTTCTGGGCCCCCAACATACCGGGTGACCCAGACTGAGTACAAGAAATGAAAGTACAAAATGAAGCAAGGAGTAAAAAGGGTCACTCTACCCCGGCTGGCCTCCCTGCTAGGTCCTGAGGCCAGGAGCTCTCGCCCTCAGAAGTCCTCAGTTGGGCTACCCCGACTTTGGTAGGATCACCCTCGACTGGTGTTGAAGTCTCTGAGTCCGCGCCTCCTGCGATGACCTCCTCATCAGCCTCCTCCTCCATGGCTGAAGGGTACCAGAGGCGACTGCGATCCTTGTCAGGAATAATTGCCTTGACCCGGCTGTGCAAGTACATGAATCCCTTATAACAGGAACCGATGCCATCTGTTGGATTTTGGCGACGAAGTCCTTTGAGGCCTTGAACCTAGTGACATCATCCTCAGCACCTTTCGTGGCCTCAGCGGCCACCCTCTTCGACTCGGCGGCCTTAGCCTGGCTGTTTCCGTCGAGTTGGCAGCTATCTCTGCCACCTTCTCAGCTACGGCAAGCTTCTCCTTCACAGCTACCAGTTCCGCCTGAGCATCTTGGGCGGTCTCCTTATGCCGGTCGGCCTCGGCACTGTACCAGTTAAGCTTTTTCTTGACGATGGAGAGGTCGTTGATCGCCTTCTTTGAACGACTTTGCTCCAGATCATGAGCCATCAGGAGTCCCTTTGCTCACCCCTCAGCATCGGCGAGCTCCCTCTCAAAGTCCTTGACCTTTTGCTGAAGTACCCCGTACACCCTGGCCTTCCCCTTCAGGTTCGCTTTGAGAGACTCGATCTCGGTGGCCTGTTGCCACTCGAGACGCTCCTAGTTCTGGTAGTGGCCCTTGATGAATAGGGCCTCGACACCGATCTGCACCATGAAAAGAAGTCAGCAAAAAAAAAAAGAAGAAGAAGAAGAAGAGAAAGGGAAGTAAGGGTGGCTTACCGAGTACAGCTGAGAGAAGAGGATGCGGATGACATCGGTCAACCGCATCCCAGTCATCTCCTGCCAATCACATGCCTGGATAGAGAAATCCATCAAGCGTTCAGCTAGCTCGGGACTCCGAAGTACTGAGCTCTCTGGCCCCATCCTGAAGGGAAGATGGCACCGTGCATCCTCCCTCCGGCTCTCTCTATGAGCTGGCGACCTTGCACCGCTAGCTGAAGGATCCCGGGGGCCAGGCTGGGAGGTCGGCATCGGTGCAGGTGGCACCTCTGTCGAGGTGCTGGGTGCAGCCCGGGTCTCCTCACCCCTGACAGCGACAACGGGTGGACTCGGAGGATCACGGGGCGCAGCGATAGCAGCGGCAACCCTTGCCCGCACTACCACCTCGGGCTCTGTAGCGGGGGCCTGCTGGACTGGCCTTGGTGCCACGGAAGCTTCCCTCTCCACCGGCATGGGAGCAGTGCGTGGCACCTCTAAACTCGGACTAGCTGGGGCGGTCGAGCTTAGATCGATCACCACCGGGGGAGCGGCCGTAGATGTGCTCTCACTCCAGACTTGCCTGGAAGCAGGCTCCCCGGCCAGCCCGGTCGGTGGCCTCTTCTTGGCGATGGCCAGAAGGTCACTCTCGGAGAAGATCATACCTGCATACAAATTACACAATAGTTAGAGCCTGGGAGAGACAATGCAAGAGGTGCAAGAACAAAAGAAAAGAAAATGTTCAGGTCGAACTCACCCAACCCATCCATCGGGTTGACCCTGGAGTCGGCAAGATTCTGCTCAAACAATAGAACCTCGAGGGGAGGAATCTGGGTGGTGCAGAGCTGCTCGTAATCATCCCGGTCAGTCGCATCGACCAAAGAATTTCGGTTGGGGGACTGATCCGGATCGTTCCAGACCCAGTCGACCCCCTCGACCTCAACAAAGAAAAACTTGCTCTTCCATCCCCTGATGGAAGAGGGAAGCTCAAACCTAATTTTCCTCGTGCGGGAAGACAAGGACCACAACCCATCCTTGGTTGGGTGGCGCTTTAGGGAAAAGAAAGCACTGAACAAAGAAAATCGAGCTACGAACCTGTGGAGGTGACAAAACACAATGAAGGAGAAAATGACTCTAATAGCATTTGGTACCAGCAGCGCCGGGACCAGACGATAATTATCTAGGATAGACAGAAAGAAAGGATGGAAGGAAAATCGGAGACCCCCGAATAAGGTCTCCTCATAGAAGGCAAGATGGTCCGGGCCACTAGAAGTGACCCGTTCCTCCAGACGAGGGACTGTAAGCTGGATGGAAGCCAGGATGCCATAGACATCCCGGATGGTCCTCAGGTCCCTGGCAGTGATCGTCGAAGCGACCCCACCAGGACCTGTGGACCGGATTGACTCAGGGACAGGAATAGAAGAGGAAGAAAGAGGCAAAGAAGGGCTAGATCCCGGTTCCCTGATGGCTACTGGATCGAGAGGATGCCTCCTACTGAGCTCGAAGTGGGTTACGCCTCCCTCTCTGTCAGAAGAAGAAGAAGAAGCTGCCAGCCTCCACTCGGAAGGACCGGCCTCGCCCTGATCAATAGAGAGGTGGAAGCCCGGACCAAAATGGGACATCCTCAAGGACAAAAAGAGGAAGAACACAGAGTGAAAGACCGGGAAGAAGACTAAACCCAAGAGAAGACCCCAGGCCCGAAGGAAAAAACTCTATCCTAGCAGGGGGGAGAGAAAGAAGAAGAAGCTAACATATTCCTTTATAAAACTCGGGGGAACTAGAAGAAGGAGGAAGCTTGGGCGCGGTGGCAGCATGCACGGAGAATTCAAAAAGAATAGATGGTTCGGGTAAGGCCTCTTTTCATTTCGAAATGACCTGATGGAGTCATACCGGTTCAGACTCTCCGCCAATGGAACCGCACCACGTGCCGCCCATCGACGAGAATGGCATCCCAGCCACTCTGAATTCCGTGCCCACATTAACTTCTCCTCGGACGTGGCCACATGGCATCCCTGCATTAGACTACAGGACCGGCCCCCGAAGCGCCAGCAATCATGGCCATCATCATGGCAGATTTTCTCCTTTCCATGTCAGCACCGCAATTACTCCCTTCGACCCGAGCGCCGCGCACTAATGAGCCTCTAGAGTGGGCGGCAAATGATATGGCAGGATCGCTGACATAGAGGAACTGGCGGGTGCCACGTCGAGAGAAGATGCCACATCGACCCTCCGGCTCGGACCCCACTACCGAGCTGAGCTGAGCTCTTTCAGGATAGCAGGCCGAGCTCAGTCCTCCACTAGGTCGAGCTCATGAGCTCGACGCCTAGGTCGGAGCCGCCTTCTGCCCCTCCAGAGCGAGACCCTCGGAGGCTAGTGCCCTGCGATCGAGGTCGAGCCACGAGCTCACCCGCCGATGTGGAGCCTCTCCGAGCACGCGCCCTTTGGACCAGGTCCGCCTTCTGCCCCTCCAGAGCAAGACCCTCGGAGGCTAGTGCCCTGCGATCGAGGTTGAGCCAAGAGCTCACCCATCGATGTGGAGCCTCTCCAAGTGCTCACCCTCTGGATCGGGTCCACCTTTCACCCCTCTAGAGCGAGACCCTCAGAGGCTAGTGCCCTGCGGTCAAGGTCGAACCACGAACTCACACACCGATGTGGAGCCTCTTCGAGCACGCGCCCTCTGGACCGGGTCTGCCTTCCACCCTCCAGAGTGAGACCCTCGGATGCTAGTGCCCTACGGTCGAGGCCAAGCCATAAGCCCACCCACCGATGTGGAGCCTCTCCGAGCACGCGCCCCCTAAACCCGGTCTGCCTACTGCCCTCCTTCACCGAGGCACCCATGAGAGCTCGGAATGTCGAGGTCGGAGTGAGTCATGCCGTCCCAGCTCAGCCCCAGTCCAGACAAGGTCTTCACCAGCCCAGAACACCGGCGAGCTGCTCGAGGATTGCACTGAAGCACTCTCCAGGCCGTACTAACCACCTATGACTGCCAGTTACACCAATCCGTGGATTCGAATCCCGCGGGCGGCAGCCCGCCGTTCGAAGCACCCCCAAATTTCCCGGAATGAGGCAACCAAAAGAAGTGTCGGAGCGCCTGACAACGCCCCCTATCATGAATAAGAAAAGGTCCCTCGGGACACCGCCGCATGCACCTGACAGCCCAGCAGGGATCCCGAGATAAGCACCGAACAGTAACCTGGTTCACAGCAAACCCAGAGATAACACACACATAACAACTCCAAGACACAGAAGAGACAGAGAAAAAAAAAGAGCAAGAAGTGCAACCCCCACCAGCAAGAGGGGACGGCACCACCACCATCACCACAAGCACAAGCGCAAGCCCGACCAAGAGGGCGAAGTGCCACTACCACCATAATTGAGGGAAAAGCTAGGGATACAAGGAGAGGCGGAGGAACAGAGCATCCCTCTGTCCCCTCTATCATTCTTCCCCGGTAACGTTTTCACCTTCACCCACATTTTTCACTCCTCCTAGAGCAGAGTCCATCAAGAGGGGCCCGACCAGGAGGATCTGTTCCCCTGGATCGTCACTGACTTGATCATCGGAGTAACCCGCAGGAAATCCCGGCCCAGGTCTCTAACCGTTGTCTCATAGGTCCAGGAGCGGAGGACCGCCGGGCAACAAGGCGACCACACCCAGCGAGGAGATACGGGAACCGAGAGCGACGGGCGGCAAAAGGAGCGCACTCCAGCGCCGATGCAGCTACGGGCCACGACGATCTTGGCGGCAACACACACACATATATATATATATGTATGTATGTATATATGAATTTATATATACATACATGTATATGTATGTATGTATATATATATATATATATGTATGTGTATGTATGTATGTATATATATATATATATATATGTATGTATATATATATATATGTATGTGTATATATATATATATATATATATGTATGTATATTTATATATGTATGTATGTATGTATATTGTTGCCCAGAAATGGAGCCCAAGAGGGGGGTGAATTGGATCTTTTAAAAATTAAAATAGTAATGTGAATGTCTAGTGGTGTTTGTGAGTAATAAATTCAATGCTCAAGATTAATGCAATAGAAAGTAGTAAATCAAATATAATAAGCTAAGAGCAAGAGGTAAAGAAGGGAATCACACACAAACACAATATTTATAGTGGTTCAGTGCAAACCAAGCACATACATCCACTTCCCAAGCCACCCTTGAGAATTTCACTATAATCCAATCAAGATTACAGCCGACTTGTTTTTCAAAAGGCTCACAAGTCAAAACCTATGTTGGTTTTGTCACCGAGGCTCACCAACAACCTTTTACACTTGTTTTGTCTTCGGGCTCACAATTTAACCCTAGTTGGTTTTATCCCTTTGGCTCACCAACAAACCACAACAACCTTCTTTCAAGACAAACTTGAAAGCAAGGTCAAATCATAAGATAAAAATATATATACAACTTTTTAAAACTAAGACAAAGTCTCTTCAAGAGTAGAAAGGCATCTTTGAAGCTCAAGTTGATACTTTGTCTTATCTCCTCCTTGGAATATCCTTCAAAAAGTTTCTTTTGGAATGATGTAAGGATGAGCTTGTAGGCTTTTTCAGGGAATCAAACTATAAAAGGCTCTTGATGTGAAGTTCTTGAGAGAATATTGGCTTTTTGTCTTTGAATGGACTTCAATACACTTCAATGCCTTTGAAATGAAGTTGGTGGAGGTTAAATACAACAAGAAACTTCCAAAAAATGGTTTGTGACCATTGGATCCTCGAATCTAGCCATTTGGAGCTTGAAAAGCAAGTTCTACAAGTCAGAAAAATAAATCTGTTAGGGCTATCAGGCTTCAAGTGTCGACACTTGGCTCATCAGGTGTCGACACTTGGCTGTCCGGTGTCGACACTTGATTTCTAGGTGTCGACACTTAAACTTTCAAGTGTCGACACTTGATGCACAGGTATCGACACTTGACACAAAAATGCTCAAATGGCCAAGTTCTGGATTTTCAAAAATCTCAGGCCTTGAGTCGACACTTGGAAACCTAAGTGTCGACGCTTGAAATGCAAGTATCGACACTTGAGTTCCAGGTGTCGACACTTGGCGTGCCAAGGATTTTTCTGTGTCCCAAATGCTGAAGTGTCGACACTTGGCTTCCTAGGTGTCAACACTTGATACTAAAAAATTCACAATCAAGTATAATTAGAGCCAAAAACATAAATATTGATTTTGAAATTTAAATTAAACATAAATAAATAACAATTGATCATGTAAAAGCCCTTTTTCATGAAGAGAATGTCTATAATTGTGAAAAATGCTCCGTGCCACGGTGTGCCATGATACATAAGCTTTTGAGATTTTGAGGTGCTTTCTTCCTGAAAACTCATAGCTTGAAATACACATTAGTATACAATATGCACTCAATGTTTTGTTATTCATCAAATCACTGGGTGGAGCCAACAAACTCCCCCTTTTTGATGATGACAAAACATTGAGTAAAACAGCATTAAGTTTCAAATTTCAACTATGATAATTCATGAGTATGATATGAGCCATAGTTTTCATCATTAGGAAGAATCAATCTCCCCCTCAATTTGATATTTCTAATCAGAACAAATGATATGATATACCAGGGTACCAAAGTAGATCAAATTTGAAAATTTACACAAACAAATTGGAAAAATTTGGAAAAATTTCACAAACAATTTATGCCATACTTATGCCATATTTATGCCATACTCCCATACAATCTATACTATTACTCTCCCTTTTTGTCAATCATTAGAAAGGGAAATAACCTCCCCCTCAAAATAAGCATGGAGACAAAAAGTGGTAGAGTATCATATATGACAGGTATCAGAGCCAAAAAGATCTAAAGAGAGTATCAGAGCTAAAGAGAATAAATGTAACTAATCAAGCAATCAAAGTGAATCATAATTTTTAAACATCCAAACTGAAATATATATATATAATAAGTGGAGTTTTCAGTATAAAATTTGCTGACTCATCAGCAAAACTGAAACATACAAAATGTATTAGAGTCATGCATCAGTAGCATGAAACAAAAAGGACATACAACAGAAGAGACATTTGTGAGGCTAATCTTCATTAGATTGAATCTTAAAAGAAATAGGACAAGCAACTCTAGTCCTACGGGCTAGACTACCAGGAGTCTTTAGGATACCACGGCTCCTAGTCCTAGTGGATGGTCCAAAATGAGGTGCAACTCTAGAGGCCCTAGAAGAAGGAGGGGGTAGAGTCTCAGTGGGGGTAACAAAGACTGGATCAGTGGCAGCTGGAGTGTTAGCAGCATCAGCTAGAGGAACAACTGGAGACTGCCACTCTCGACTGACGACCTCATAACCATCATCACTATCACTGCCATCGTCAAGAACATCTATAGCCCTGTCATCAGTGCGATCACCACCCTCTACAGTATCATCATGGTCATCCTGGTGGTCGTCGCCATCATCATCATCATCACCTAGAGGATCAGTAGGAGCAGTTGGAGGAAGCAAGGATCTGATCAAACTCTCAATGCGCGCAAAACCAGCCTCCACAGTCTGGCGAATCTTGGCATGCTTAGCAGCAGTGTGAGCTCTAAGGCTCTCAATCTTGATCCGAAGCTGAGTCATCCTAGTGTCCAGACTAATAAGCTCGCCTCTTACCTCTACAAACTGCTCACGTGAATACTCCTCAAAGTGTACTCTAGTAGAAGTTGGAGGAGCTGCTGATGGTGTGGCAGAAGGCATCGCAGGCTCGATCTCTAATGCATGTGCTGTATGAACAAGAGAACTGACCGGCCCTGATGGCCCTGCCTCGACCTTATGTAACTCATCCTCCTCATCTAGCTCCTGGCCAGACTCTCTCCTGATCCATCTGCCACCAACCAGTCTGTATCCCATCCTATGGAGCGACCTCTCATCATAAACATCAGTGTGTAAGATCTCCTTGGAGATTTCCCCCTCTAAGGATACTCCACATGCACAGAATAGTCGGGTCAATCCCATCCCATAGGGCAGACAATGATGACGCTGGCTGGCCGCATCTCTCATCTGTATCAGCATCATGGAAGGAATGTCTACCTGCATCCTCTGTGTCAAGCAGACCGTGAGCATAAGCTCTCTCTCTCTGTGATAAAATCAAAATGCCCTGTCTTTGGTAGAAGAATACGGGCCGTGATGTGATGAAGGAGCCGCATCTCCACCGATAGCTTGTTTGCGGTGACTATTGTCACACCACGAACATCCTCTCGCAACAAAATATAATGGAATGCAGCCTCCCTGTCATCCATAGAGAAAATGCTAATCCCTCGATGTGGTATCTCCCAAACTCTGCTCAAGAGCTCCTCTATCAGTAGAATCTCCACACCTCGCACAGATGTCCTCCAAGTCATACGCCGGCAATCCAATGCTCCATAGAACTCACGTACCAGATGGGGATAATACCTCTCCTACATTAGCGCAGAAGGGCACCAAATCCGCATCGATAAGGGTCTGCAGGATCTGAAAATGCTGGCGGTCGAAAAACTCTAAGTCCACTCATCGACCAGAAGCAACAGCCTTCCTTGCCATCCTCTTCGTAGGGAAACTAGGTGCAACTGAACTGCTCGACTCACCAGTGTCATGCCTAGCCTTTGTTCTCCTCTCTGTCCTCTGACTCGGTCTCCTAACTGCTAGTCTCTTTCTAGGACCCATGTCAAACCAGCTGGATAGGAAAGAAAAGAGAATAGATTCAATCAAACTTAGAACTATGGGACTGGCTACAGGTTCAGCTAAGGAGAAATTCATTTCATAAGAGGTGCAAAGACAGTTTTAAAATAATTTTGGGTTGTAAATACTCTTTAAAAAATTTAGCAAATCTATAAACAATTTGAAAGTGGAAATTTTACAAGCTAGAAAATGTTTTTGGTTGTTAAAATATATTTGAGCTTTTGTAAAAATACATTTTGTAGGGTCTATATACCAAAACACATCGGATTTGGACTTAAATCAATTAGGGTTTTAGCAAAATGGTGAAAATGTTGCAAAAACATCATGATAAACTATGATAAATCAATAAAAATAAGTTTAGAACATTAGATTTTAGATGAAAATCCAAATTTTCTGGCTAAAATCAATCAAATAGTGGTTTTTCCCAAATTTGGATGGAATGAGCATGAAAACGGCCAAAAATCATGGGAAATATTAGAGAAAAGCTATTAAACCACCATTCCTTCAAATGGAGTTTTAGAAAACCAATAAAACCCATGAAAATCTGATTGAAATCCCAAAAATAGTCGAAAAAACCCCTTTTAGGTTGTACGGCTTCACGGTGACGAAGGGAAACCGAAAATAAGTGAAATCAAATGAAAATTAATGAGAAATTAAGAGAGGGAATACCTGATATATGAACGGGCAAACGGGAAGAGGAAGGAATTAGAGTGTAGGGGACCACTATAGCTTGAGAGTGATGGGAGGAAGTGAAAACAAAAACCCTCGGTCGGTCTTTTTAAAAACAGATTTTGTTTCGCAAGTGTCGACACTTAGTATTTGTCAAGTATCGACACTTGGTCAGGTGTCGACACTTGACAAAATCCAAGTGTCGACACTTGGCCAAGAAAATCCCAAAAAAATCAAAAAAAAATTCAAAAAATCTAAGAAAATATTTAAAATCTTTTGGGACTCAAAGCAAGTATTTTTTGAGTAAAATGCCTTGGGTAAGATAAAGTTTGTGAGAGTTCTAGGAGAATGGCTCAATGATACCTAACTCTCTTCTAATCAGATAGAACCTTTCTCACTCAATGGTTTGGTAAACACATCAGCTAATTGATCATCAGTACACACAAATTCAAGAATAACATTAGAATTTTGTACATGATCTCTTATGAAATGATATCTTTATTTCAATGTGTTTACTTCTTGAATGTTACACAAGATTCTTAGTTAAATTGATTGCACTAGTATTGTTACATCTTATGGGTGTCTTAGTTAGTTTAATATCAAAATCTTCAAGTTATTGTTTGATCTAAAGGATTTGAGCACAACAGCTTCCAGCTGCTATATATTTGGCTTTCGCCATAGATAGAGCAACTGAATTATGTTTCTTACTACTCCAAGAGATCAAATTTACTCCAAGAAACTGACTGGTTCCACTAGTACTTTTACGATCAAGTTTACACCCAGCAAAGTCAGCATCAGAATAAGCAATCAATTCAAATGAAGAATCTCTAGAGTACCACAAACCAATTTCAATTGTGCCAGATAGATATCTAAGTATGCGTTTAACAGCCAAAAGATGAGACTCTTTAGGATTAAACTGATATCTAGCACACATACAAATGCTAAACATGATATCTGTCCTACTGGCAGTAAGATATAGCAATGAACCGATCATGCCATGATATAATTTTTGGTCAATGGATTTATCTGATTCATCCTTGTCAAGTCTACAAGTAAAGCTCTTAGGGGTACCTAAAGGCTTGGTGTTCTCCATCCCAAACTTCTTGAATATTTCTTTTGTGTACTTCGCTTGGTTGATGAAGATCCCCTCTTTGGTTTGCTTTATTTAGAGTCCGAGGAAGAAATTTAATTCTCCCATCATGCTCATCTTAAACTCACCCTACATTAGTTTTTGCAAATTCTTGATAAAGAGATTCGTTAGTAGCACCAAATATGATATCATCTACATAGATTTGTACTACTAAGAGATCATCATTATTTTTTTCAAAAACAAAATTTGGTCTACATTACCTCTAGCAAAATCATTTTTGAGTATGAAAGAGCTTAAACGATCATACCAAGCTCTAGGAGCTTGTTTCAAACCATACAAAGCTTTATGAAGTTTGTAAACATGATTTGGAAATTCAAAGTTTTCAAAACTAGGAGGTTGTTCAACATAAACTTCTTCTTCAATAAGACCATTTAAAAAGATACTTTTAACATCCATTTGAAATAAGTTAAAATTCATAAAGCAAACAAAAGCCAACAATAGCCTAATTGCCTTAAATCTAGCCACAGGAACAAAGGTTTCATCAAAATCTATCCTTTCCTCCTGATTGTATCATTTGGCAACTAGTCTAGCCTTATTTCTAGTAACAACACCATTTTCATCAAGTTTATTTTGAAAATTCCATTTTGTGCCAATAATTGAAGTATTTGAAGGTCTATCTACTAATGTCCAAATATTGTTTCTTTTGAATTGGTTAAGTTCATCTTGCATAGTATTTATCCACTTACTATCACATTCAGCTTCCTCAATAGTTTAAGGTTCAATTTGAGAAATAAAAGCTAAATAATCACAGATATTCCTAAGGGATGATCAAGTACTTACACCTTTAGATGGATCACCAATAATTAGTTCTTTTGGGTGTCCATGAGCATACCTCCATTCTTTTGGTAGTGGATCAACTGTAGATATGTTTTCATCACCTTGTGCTTGATCTCCTTCAGTGTTTTGATCATCTTCTTGTTCCTTGATTGGCTCTTCATTGTTGTTTACACTTTCAGTTTTCTTAGTACCTGTTTCATCAGAAGGCACATCTTCTTTTTTCAAAGATTTCTGGTCAGATTCATCAAATACCATATGTATGGATTTCTCAATAACAAGTGTTCTTCTATCGAAGACCCTATATGCCTTACTCTAGAAAGACTCCCTCATCTGATTGGGCATCAAATTTGCTTAAATTATCCTTACCATTGTTTAAAATGAAACAACGGCATCCAAAAACATGAAAATAATGAATTGAGGGTTTTTTACCCTTCCAAAGTTCATAAGGTGTTTTCTTTAAAATCGGTCGGATCAGAACTCGATTTAAAACATAGCATGCAGTATTTATGGCTTCTGCCCAAAAATATCTAGGTAAATCATTTTCACAAAGCATAGTGCATGCCATTTCTTCAAGAGTTCTATTTTTCTTTTCTACCACCCCATTTTGTTGAGGTGTCCTAGGTGCAGAAAAATTATGATGAATGCCATTTTCAATACAAAATTTATCAAAATCAGCATTTTCAAATTCAGTTCCATGATCACTTCTCAAAGAAATGATTGAAACACCTTTTTCATTTGAAACTCATTTATGAAACCTAATGAATTCAGAAAACGTTTCATCTTTATGTGCTAAAAATATCACCCATGTAAATCGTAAGAAATCATCTACAATAACTAGACCGTACTTCTTACCTCCCAAACTAGATGTTCTAGTTGGCCCAAAGAGGTCCATGTAAAGCAACTCTAAGGGTCTAGATGTAGAGATTACTCCTTTTGGTTTGAAAGAAGATTTGGTTTATTTTTCAAGTTGACATGCACTGCAAATCTTATCTTTTTCAAAACTGAGTTTAGGCAAATCCTTTATCAAATTCTTTTCGCTAAGTTTTGAAATCAAATGCATACTAGCATGTCCTAGTCTATGATGCCAAAGCCAACTAGTTTCATTGATCTTGGCTTCCATTGCCACTAGGCATTGACCATTTTGAATCGGAAGATCATCAAGATCAACCATATAAATATTGCCATGCCTATGACCAATGAACTTGATGCCATTGTCATCTAAATTAGAAACAATGCACATAGAAGATTCAAAAATAACTTTAAAATCCTTGTCGCAAAACTGACTAATACTAAGCAAGTTATGTTTCAAACCATCAACATATAAAATATTATCAATGTAAGAAGAGGGGGTGATATGGACTTTACCAATACAAATAATTTTGCCCTTTCCATTATCACCAAAAGTCACATTGCCACCATTTTGATATTCGAGCGATGAGAATTGCTCCACATCTCCTGTCATATGCCTTGAGCAACCGCTATCAAGGTACCACATTCTTTTTTGGTTGGTTGCAAGGCATACCTGCAATAAAGATCAAGTGGAGACTTTAGATACCCAAGTCATCTTTGGTCCTTTTAGGTTAGTGGCATTGGTTCCTTTGGAACCCAAACTTTCTTAATATTACTCAATCTTCTTTTATTGCACATATAAGATTTATGCCCTTTAGTACCACATACATAACAAGTAATGGATAAATATGCAGGCACAAAAAAATTTTTGAAAAGTTTTTGTTTCTTATGAGTTATAAACCCTAAACCTGCTATATCAAAAATAGCTCTTTGATTGTTCAAAAGCAAATTTAATTTTTCAGAACTATAAGTAAATTTATCTACAAAAGGTTTTAATTTTTTAATTTCTTCCTTATATCTTTTATTTTCATCCAAAATTTCTTTGCTTTGTTTTGAAAGTTTTTCATTTGAAATTGAAGAACTTTTCTTTTTCAAAACTTCTTTTTCCTTTTCAAGAACTGAAATCTTATCATTTAATTTTCTATTTTGAAGAAGAAGGCATTCATTTTCATTTGAAAGCTTATCATTTGTTTTGGCTAAATCCAAATTTTTCTTTTTCAAATCTTTATGTTTTGACTTTAGTTTTTGAAATTCTATGACTAGTTCATCAAAAACTTCGTAAAGTTCATTAAATGTAAATTTATTTTCGGTTTCAGAATATACTTCATTATGATCTGCCATCAGACAGAAGTTTGCCACCTCCTGCTGTTCTTTCTCAGAATTGGAGTCCTCACTATCACTCCAGGTTGCCATCATGGCTTTCTTTCTTAACTTTCTTCTGCTTTTCTTGAACAAGGGTAGTCACCTTAAAATGATCAGGTTTCTTGCATTCAAAATAAGTGGGCTGCTTCTTCTCCTTCTCCTTGTCTTTCTCTTTACTTGGCTCACCTTTCAGAGATTTTTTCTTGAAGTTGGATCTTTTCTTCCTCATAAACCTTCTGAATTTTCTTACCATTAGAGCCGTCTCATCTTCTTCATCATCTTCTTCGGAGTCATCGCTTGATTCTTCTCTAGCAATGGATTTGAAAGTGATCACTTTCCTCTTTTTGTCGACTTCCACATTCTTTTGCTTGAGGGAGAGCTCATAAGTCATCGATGACCCCAACAATTGTTCAAGTGAAAGAGTGTTGACATTCTTGGCTTCTTCAATAGCCGTTACCTTTGCATCCCAAGAAGCCAGTAGAGACCTGAGAAGTTTGTTTACAAGTTCACCATTAGAAATAATTTTTCCAAGGCTTCTCATGCCATTCACAATATTTGTGAACCTAGTATACATCTCACTAATAGACTCAGTAGGTTCCATTTTAAACATTTCATACGTATGAATAAGCATGTTAACCTTGGTTATTTTCACTTGGTGTGTACCTTCATGGGTAACCTCAAGTGTATCCCAAATCTCCTTGGCAGAGAGATAATTAGATATTCTATTAAATTCACTTGGATCAAGATAGCAAAATAACAAGTTCATAGCCTTAGCATTAAGCTCTATTTGCTTAATGTCATTCTCATCCCAATCATCTTCTATCTTTAGAGTAAGAATGCCATTAACCAATATGGTAGGCTGATGAGGACCTTTTACAATTATCATCCACAAATTATAATCAATAGCTTGAATACAAATATGCATGCGTGTTTTCCAATACATGTAATTTGTACCATTGAAAAGTGGGGGATGATTTGAAGCTTGACCTTTAACTACACCCATTCCTATTGGGGCTGCCATGATCTTTCACTCAAAATCCTTGGACCTACAAGAGAGTACCGGTGCTCTGATACCACTTGTTGCCCAGAAATAGAGCCCAAGAGGGGGGGTGAATTGGGTCTTTTAAAAATTAAAATAGTAATGTGAAGGTCTAGTGGTGTTTGTGAGTAATAAATTCAATGTTCAAGATTAAATGCAGCGAAAAGTAGTAAATCAAATGTAATAAGCTAAGAGCAAGAGGGAAAGAAGGGAATCATACACAAACACAATATTTATAGTGGTTCAGTGCAAACCAAGCACCTACATCCACTTCCCAAGCCATCCTTGGAAATTTTACTATAATCCAATCAAGATTACAGCCGACTTGTTTTTCAAAAGGCTCACAAGTCAAAACTTATGTTGGTTTTGTCACCTAGGCTCACCAACAACCTTTTACACTTGTTTTGTCTTCGGGCTCACAAGTTAACCCTAGTTGGTTTTATCCCTTTGGCTCACCAACAAACCACAACAACCTTCTTTCAAGATATCCTTGAAAGCAAGGTCAAATCACAAGATAAAAATAGATATACAACTTCTTAAAACTAAGACAAACTGATGCGGGACAGAGATTGGACTGGATCGCTGGTGAGCATGAAAGTCACCAGAGATTAGGATTTGCAAAGAAGGAGGAAAGAAGAGGGTACAGGGTTAAGAAAAAAAATACTGGGGTTCACATAGATTCCCCAAGAAGAACAAGCACATAGCAAAGGGGCTCACACAGATGCCCTAGAAGAACAAGCACATAGCAAAGGGGCTCACATAGATGCCCTGGGCTCACACAGATGCCCAAAATCAGGGATCACACAGAAATCCTGGGAAGATGGAGAAGGGATCATACAGATACTCTAGGATCACACAGATCCTTCACACAGAACAATAGAAATTTTATTCATCCATCCTCCCTTTACAAAAGACTGAGGGTGGTATTTATAGATTTTCCAACCCTCATTTGAATTTGAATACAAGATAAAAAGATAAGAACGAATCAAATTCAAATATAAGATAGGATAAGATAAGCCTATCCATATATCAATCATAACCAACCAAATCCTAATTCAACTTTTAAACAAAAGATAAATCCTAAATAAATTTATTCCAAAAATGCTTCAAGATCTGTGCCACTCCAAGAATTATGCTTGCTCCAAGAACCGTGCTTGAGATGTCCCCATCATTCTCCTACGGTGGGGTGAAATCGACTCCGTCGAATTAGGATGAGCGAGGTTGATGGAACTGAAACCAATCAAAAAGGACTCCGATGCTGAGCGAGGTTGATGACGGTGGTGGCCATGGAGGAGGAACGCGGCTAGCCAATGGAGAGCACTGAGGTGATCCGGTGGAGCATTCGATCTGAAGCTTGTGGGTGACGATGAATCAGGTGTTGGGGCTCGCCGGCTGTAGGTAGGGGAGATGTCGTTGACGGAGAGAAGAAGACGACCGCCGGTGGGCTCGGAGGTGATCTCTCCAGTGAGGTCGGCGGACCAGAGTCTTTCATGGAGCGGCTGGGAGCTGGGGTTGAGGACGGCTGGGGGGAGAATGGTCCAACGTCGATGTTGGGGAAGGATCCATGGACGAGATTTGAAACAGGGAAGAAAGAGAATAGTGGGTCGGTGATGAAGTAGAAAAATCCTAATCTTTTAGCTCTGATACCATTTGATGCGGGACAGAGATTGGACTGGATCGCTGGTGAGCATGAAAGTCACCAGAGATTAGGATTTGCAAAGAAGGAGGAAAGAAGAGGGTACAGGGTTAAGAAAAAAAATACTGGGGTTCACATAGATTCCCCAAGAAGAACAAGCACATAGCAAAGGGGCTCACACAGATGCCCTAGAAGAACAAGCACATAGCAAAGGGGCTCACATAGATGCCCTGGGCTCACACAGATGCCCAAAATCAGGGATCACACAGAAATCCTGGGAAGATGGAGAAGGGATCATACAGATACTCTAGGATCACACAGATCCTTCACACAGAACAATAGAAATTTTATTCATCCATCCTCCCTTTACAAAAGACTGAGGGTGGTATTTATAGATTTTCCAACCCTCATTTGAATTTGAATACAAGATAAAAAGATAAGAACGAATCAAATTCAAATATAAGATAGGATAAGATAAGCCTATCCATATATCAATCATAACCAACCAAATCCTAATTCAACTTTTAAACAAAAGATAAATCCTAAATAAATTTATTCCAAAAATGCTTCAAGATCTGTGCCACTCCAAGAATTATGCTTGCTCCAAGAACCGTGCTTGAGATGTCCCCATACAAACTCTCTTTAAGAGTAGAAAGGAAGCTTTGAAACTCAAGTTGATGCTTTGTCTTATCTCCTCCTTGGAATATTCTTCAAAAGACTTCTTTTGGAATGATATAAGGATGAGCTTGTAGGCTTTTTCAAGGAATCAAACTATAAAAGGCTCTTGATATGAAGTTCTTGAGAGAATATTGGCTTTTTAGCTTTGAATGGACTTCAATACACTTCAATGCCTTTGGAATGAAGTTGGTGGAGGTTAAATACAATAAGAAACTTTCAAAAAATGGTTTGTGACCGTTGGAGCCTCGAATCTAGCCATTTGGATCTTAAAAAGCAAGTTCTACAAGTCAGAAAAATAGATCCATTAGGGCTGTCAGGCTTCAAGTATCGACACTTGGCTCATCAGGTGTCGACACTTGGCTGTCAGGTATCGATACTTGATTTCTAGGTGTCGACACTTGAACTTTCAAGTATCGACACTTGATGCACAGGTGTCGACACTTGACACAAAAATTCTCAAATGGCCAAGTTCTGGATTTTCAAAAATCTTAGGCCTTGAGTCGACACTTGGAAACCTAAGTGTCGACACTTGAAATGCAGGTGTCGACACTTGAGTTCTAGGTGTCGACACTGGGCATGTCAAATGCTGAAGTGTCAACACTTGGCTTCCCAGGTGTCGACACTTGATACTGAAAAATTCACAATCAAGTGTAATTAGAGCCAAAAATACAAATATTGATATTGAAATTTAAATGGAATATAAATAAATAACAATTGATCATGTAAAAGCCCTTTTTTCATGAAGAGTATGTCCATAATTACAAAAAATGTTCCATGCCATGGCTTGCCATGATACATAAACTTTTGAGATTTTGAGGTACTTTCTTCTTGAAAACTCATAGCTTGAAATACACATTATTATACAATATGCACTCAATGTTTTGTTATTCATCAAAATCACTGGATGGAGCCAACATATATGTATGTATATATATATATATGTGTGTGTGTGTGTGTGTGTATATATATATAGATATATGTATGTATATATATATGTATGTGTATATATATATATATATATGTATGTGTGTATATATATATATGTATGTATGTATGTATGTACGTACGTATGTATATATATGTATATATATATGTATATATATATGTATATATATATGTATGTATATGCATGTATGTATGTATATATGTATATGTATGTATATATACATGTATGTATATACATATATATACATACATACATGCATATATATACATACATACATGCATATATATACATACATACATGCATATATATACATACATACATGCATAGATATACATACATACATGCATATATATACATACATACATGCATATATATACATACATACATGCATATATATATATATATATATATATATATATATATATATATACACACATATACATACATACATATATATACACACATATACATACATACATACATATACATATATATATACATACATACACATATATATATACATACATACATACATACATATATATATACATACATACATACATACATATATATATATATGTATGTGTATATATATATACATATGTGTATATATATATACACATACATATATATATATATATATATATATATATATATATATATATATATATATATATATATATATATATATATATATATATATATGTTTGTATGTATGTATGTATGTAGGAATATATATACATATATATATGTATGTATATACCCAATTTTTTGGCCTCACTCTAGATCCCTTCATGGTAAAAGAAAAATGGGATCCTCTAGGACCGCTGACCCAGGAGTCCTCATAGAGAAGGCTGCCAGGCATTACCACAAAAGAATTTTAAAACCAATACTCCACTGAACATATCCAAGGAAAAAATGCTGATGGAGATCAATGGGCAACTCCCAAAAGTCCAAAAATTGTGGACTCCTTTGGCTCACAGAAATCCAAATAAATTTTGCTTATGTCCCCACGACCATGGCCATGACACCAAAGAATACATCCAACTCCAAGATGAGATGGAGGAGCTAATCAAACGGTGCCACCTCAACCAATTCATCTGATGGTGAAGAGAGCAAGGGGATCGTCTAAGGTCGCCTTGACTAGCAGAACATTTACAATAGCCAAAGCCACAAGAAAAGGGTGATTTGCTTCCATCTAGGATAATGGGCACTATCACTAGGGGGTGCCACCGCAATGACTTCAGTAATGAAGGATGGCCGACTAAGAGATAGGCTAGAGAACTGATAATTTTCACAATGAAAGAAAATCAAGGGATCCATTCCTACAGAATGATGCTATAGTTGTAACCTTAAATGTTAAAAACCATGATGTATGCCTCATTCTAATAAATAATAGAAGTTTAGCTAATATCTTGTATTATGATGCTTTTGGCAAAATAAGAATATCCCCTAACCAATTGGGAAGAGTAGACTCTCCCCTGGTTGACTTTACTGGAGATGCAATCCAAGTCAAAGGAGTGGTCACCTTACTTATAAGGATGGGACATTATCCTCGCTGATCCTTTGCTCTGGTTGATTTCCTCATTATTTGAGAAGCCTCGACCTACAATGCCATCTTCGAGCGATCATGCCTTAATGCCTTTCGGATGATTGCATCAACTTATTACTTGAAGATAAAGTTTCCAATGATATATGAGGTTTAAGAGGTTCGTGGAGATCAAGGTTTGGCACACCATTGCTACCATATTGTGCTTTGAGGAATCAAAATCCCTAACACCTATCCGGTTAAAGGGCTGGACACCAGTGACAACCTAGCTAAGTAGGGAGGAGAATCAGCCAAGGATCTCATCTCCATACCTCTAACAGATGGGAACCCAAAGCACATGATCCGAATTGGCCCCAATCTAGATCAAGTAACCAAAAGTCAATTGGTTTCATTCTTATAGAAAAATATCAATGTCTTCACTTGGACACCAGCTGATATACTGAGCATCGATCCTATGGTAGTGGTGCACCAACTAAACATGGATCCAAAGTGTTGATCCTTTAAATAAAAGAAGCAACACTTTGCACCCGAATACTAGAAGGCAATAACCAAGAAGGTCAATAACTTGCTCAATGCAAGCTTCAATAGAAAGACATCTTATCCAAAGTGGATCTCTAAGTGGTCACGGTAAAGAAGGTAAATGGCAAGTGGTGAATTTAGATCGACTTCACTGACTTGAATAGAGCATGCCCAAATGATAGCTACCTACTATCAAGAATTGACTAGATGGTAGATGCCACATCAGGCCATAATCATTTTAGCTTTATGGATGTTTTTGCTAGCTATAATCAAATTCAAATGGCTCTTGAAGATGAGAAGAAAATTGCTTTTATTACTAACCAGGTTTTTTTCTATTATAGGATTAGGCCATTTGGTTTAAAAGTTGTAGGTACCACTTACTAGTGCCTTATAAACAAAATCTTCAAAGATCAGATCAGAAGAAACATAGAAGTGCACGTGGATGATATATTCATCAAGAGTAAAGTTGCTATGACCCATATCGATGACCTCCAAGAAATCTTCGCCACCTTACGAAAGTACCAGATGAAGCTGATCCCACCAAGTATATCTTTGAAGTAGCCTCTGGGAAGTTCCTTGATTTCATGGTCTCCAATTAGGGGGTGGAGGCCAACCCTAAAAAAATCAAAGCCATCCGAGAGATGGGTGCCCCGAGGATAATCAAAGATGTCCAGCCCTCACAAGAAGGATCACAGCCCTTAATCAATTTCATCTCCAAGTTGATCGAGCGATGCCTTCCCTTCTTCCAAACCTTAAAGTAGTTCAAGAACTTCCAATGGACTAAGGAATGTCAGAAAGCTTTTGAAGACCTTAAAAGCTACCTCAATTCTCCCCCACTTTTGGGCAA
Source organism: Areca catechu (assembly GCA_021397845.1). NCBI lineage: Eukaryota > Viridiplantae > Streptophyta > Magnoliopsida > Arecales > Arecaceae > Areca > Areca catechu. The sequence continues at coordinate 146,312,356 of CM038041.1, forward strand.
GCCATACCAGGGTGAGGAACTATTCCTGTTCTAGGCAACTTTATCCCTAGCAATAGGCACATACTTATCCAGGAGTGGAACAAGATCCACGGGCCGATCTACTACATTAGTCAAATTTTGAGGGATGTAGATACTCGATATTCTAAACTCTAGAAGTTGGTCTACGCCCTTCTTATCATAGACCTATGAAGAGCATCTTGCACCAACCTGATATGTCAGGACACATCGCCAAGTAGGCGATCGAACTTTCTGAATTCAACATCAAATTTCAGCCTCGATCATCAATCAAAACTTAAATATTGGCCATCTTTTTGGCTGAGTGTACCATCCCTAATGAACCAGTCATACCAAACAATGTAGAGCCCCTAATGTCGACACAAGGCCTTGGCCTAGGGCCCACTAGTATCAGGAGGTGTATGTAGATGTCTCTTCCAACTCCAAAGGGTTGGGCCTAGATTGTGATCATAAGTGTAGGAGTCATAGCCAAACATGCCCTACGATTTAAGTTTTCAGTGATCAATAATGAAGCTGAATATGAAGCCTTGATTATGAGACTTCAAGTAGTTAAAAAATTATGGGTATAGAACCTAAAGGCCTATAATGACTCACAGCTAGTCATCAGATATATCAAAGGCAATTACAAAGCTTGAAAAGAAAACATGACCAAGTACCTTCCAAAGGTCAAGGATCTGGCTTCCACCTTTTACAACTTTGAGATCCAATAAATGCTAAGGGAGGATAACTCCCAATCTGGCCTTCTAGCCAGATCGTGAACACTACACCAATGATGCTATGCAAAGGAGTCTATTTAGAGCTAATCAAGAGACCAACCATTAAGGAATCATTAAGAGTGATGCAAATGAATGAAGAACTCTCTTGGATCGACCCATTGATCAACTTTCTTGAGAATGGCATGCTCCCCATAGATAAAAAAGAAGCGTGCAAAGTAAAATACCAAGCCTCCCGGTACCTTTGTATAAAGAAAAACTCTACAAGAAATCATTCTCTCTACCCCTCCTCTGGTGCTTGCGCATGATCGAGGCTGATTATGTAGTAAGGCAAGTTCATGAAGGGATATATAGGAGCCACATCAAAAAGAAGGCACTAGCATACAAACTCCTCCAACAAGGTTACTACTAAACTACGATGCAAAAGGATGTGAAGGACTTCGTCATGTGGTGCAAAACTTGTCAAAGAAATTTAAATTTCTGGCACCTACTTGCTACACCGATTACCCCTATATGCACTCCCTAACCTTTTGCACCATGGAGGATGGACATCCTTGACCCATTTCTACCTACCTTAGGATAGCAAAAATTATTATTGGTTATCGTAGATTATTTTACAAAGTGGATGGAGGCTGAGCTATTATCTTGTATTACTGAGGCGAGGTGATAGATCTCATATGAAGGGCCCTAATCTGCCAGTTTGGGATCCCCCGAATATTAATCACCAATAATGGATGATAATTCATTGGAACTAAATTTGAGAAGTTCTGTGAAGACCATGGAATCTCACATCACTTCATTTCGGTTGCTCACCCGCAAGTTAATGGAGAGGTAGAAGTGACAAACCAAACTCTTCTCCAAGACATCAAAAAGAGATTTGGCAAAGCCAAAGGTTCATGGGCCAAAGAGCTTTACCACATACTCTAGGCATAGTGGACGACATTAAGAGTTTTAATGGAAGAGACACCCATTAACCTAGCTTTCTAAACTGAAATGGTGATACCCATTGAGCTCAGAATCCCATCAATATGGGTCAAAAATTTTGATGAGCAAACCAACGCAGAAAGATAACTTGAAAACTTGGACCTATTGGATGAAGCCCAGGAAAGAGCATGCATCAAAATGGTAGCATACCAACATAAAGTTGCCCATAATTTCAACTTCAAAGTTTGAAGCAAAACTTTTAAAGTCGACAACCTGGTACTACACTAAGCTGAGATCTCCTAGCCTGGCCAAAGAGGCAAAATTTTACCTAACTGGGAAGGACCTTATCAAGTGGAGGAAGTCATCAAGCCAAGAACCTACTGACTGAAGCAACTAGATAGACAGTCATGTAGTTCCCCCACTTGTTAAATAAATATCTTTCTCAAATCATACATATCCTTTCTAACTAGTAGGAAATTAAGAAAACTCCAACAATGAAGGCCACTGAGCCAAGCTCCTCAAGCCAAGCAAGCCCTTATCAAAGTACGTTGGATACCCTTAAAGCTTCTAGTAAAACCCTTATGGAAATGCAAAAGGCCTAAACACTATGGCCATGTGGTTCAAAATTTGGCAAACAACAATCAAACACAAATGAGAAATTTGAAGAAATAGTTATTTTATTAATAAATTTTGGATTACAAGTATTTTTAGTTTAGCCAAATTACATTGTTTCGAGGATGCTTTGCAAAGTATAGCTGAAAGATAGATGAACTTCAAAGGACTAAGACTTGACCTCTAGAGACCTGAGCTCCACACCAGCAAGATGAGGATCAGGATCAAGTCTAAAATCTATGGAGTGACAAAATTTCCCTTTGAAAAATAACAAAATCTTCTTCAAGCCTGACAAGTAGCCAAGATGCCTCGCCAGGTGCAGGAATGCCACCACGAAAGGAAGGAATGCATCGTGAAGGTGAGGTTGATTGGCATGAAGCACAGGCATAGACCCCCTCTACATAAAGTTGATGTGATGAAAAGCATGCCCCAACCCACAAACAAATGGAAGAGAGAAAATTAGCACTACTCAAGGGTTCCGCATAAAGAGGGAGAAGAACATCTTGGGGGCCTCTACTAGCTGTTGCTTGTGACAAAGGCCCCAAAGGTGCACCTACTACCTCTCTACTCGAGCCCAGGTCCTACTTAAGATGGTGATGGATGATGGGGCATCCTACCTAAGTCCCCCTCTGTTGGCTTTGGCTCTTGATTTTGATGACTAACAAAACGTTGAGTGTATGTTTTATACTAATGTTTTATTTGTAGTTGTGAGTTTCAAGATACAGGCACATCAAATTTTCTATACAAAAGTATTAAACTCACTCAATTTGAAGCTAAGTAAGTTTTGGTGCTTTAGAAGTCTTCTCACTTTGGAAAACCTTAAAATGGATCAATCTGGGCTCTATGAAGAAGAAGTTGAGGGTTTATTGAAAAACACTTTGAATTTTGAAGCTTGGCACAGAGTTTTTTGAATGGCACTACCAAGTGTCAGCTCATGGAACATGAAGTGTCGACACTTCAGAAGAACTGGCATGCAGAAATCTCTTTGGCATGCCTTGGTCAACTTACAAAAGTCAAGTGTCGACTCATGAAGAAGTCAGGAGAACCAAGTGTTGACTCATGGCCTGAGACAAAAGATGTTACAGAACTATGTCATTTTGAGGATTTTGTCAAGTGATGATTCAAGTGTCGACTCAAAGGATTTAAGTGTCGACTCACAAGCTCCAAGTGTTGACTCAGAGGTTGACTCATAGCCTGAGAACAAAATGCAACAGAACCCTATTTTTTCAAGAATTATACCTTGAGTCAATTTATGAAGATCCAAGTGTCGACTCATGAAGAACTCAAGTATCGACTCATAGATTCTGATAATAGTAACGGCTATATTTTCTGAAGCACATATTTGACTCCTAAAGGCTCCAAATGGCTAGTTTTGCTCCACCAATAGTCATAAACCATTTTTTGGAAGTTTTTGAAGTATTTAACTCTCACCAAACTCATTCATGAAGAACTAACTCACAAGAGACATTCTATCTTTGAGAATATCACTTCAAAAGTCAAAAGAGAGCTTGAAAGAACATTCCATCTGAAAAAGCTTCCAATCTTGCTGTTGAGCCTTCAAATCAACATTCCAAAAATGGTCTTTCAAAGAATCCAAGGAGAAGACAACTCAAGCAATCAAAAAAAGCTTCATAGCCTGTACTTTCTACTCTATAGAGAGTTTTTCTTGTGCTTTACTCTTGTACTTCTAATTTTATTTGTTGTGACTAGTTTCAAGGGTATTTAAAACTAGGTGTTAGGCCCTTCCAAGCCATGAATTGAAACCCAAGACTAGGTTAGCTTGAGGAAAGGTTGTTGGTGAGCCTAAGTGAGAAAACCAACTTTGGATTAGACTTATGAGCCCTTGAAAACAAGTTAGCTGTAATCTAGGTTGATTATAGTGAAATTCCAAAGGGATAGCTTGGGAAGTGGATGTAGGTGCTTGGTGTGCACCGAACCACTATAAACCTTTTGTGTTTGTGTGTGTGATCTTTCTTCTCTTGACTTTATTGCTTATCTCACATAGCATTGCATCTTATTCATTTTGTACTCATTTGCATTACTTCACAAACACTTTAAGTTCAGCACATAATTACTTAAATTTTTTAAAGAAACCTAATTCACCCCCCCTCTTGGATTGCTACACTAGGCAATAAGTGGTATCAGAGCTTGATACTCAGCATATAGGTCTAACGATCTTGAGTCAAAGATCTAATGGCAACCCAAATTGGTGTTGGAATTGTTGAGGGTCAAGCCTCAAACCATCCCCCACTGTTTAATGACACAAATTATATCTATTGAAAGACACGCATGCGCATTTACATTTAAGCTATTGATTATAATATTTAGAATTATTAAAGGTCCTCATCAGCCAACCATCTTGGTTAATGGCATTTTCACTCTCAAATTAGAAGATGATTGGGATGAGAATGATATTAAGCAAGTTGAGCTTAATGCTAAGGCTATGAATTCATTGTTTTGTGCATTAGATCCAAGTGAATTCAATAGAATTTCAAATTATCTCTCCGCCAAGGAAATATGGGACACACTTGAAGTTATCCATGAAAGTACATATCAAGTGAAGATTACCAAAGTTAACATGCTCATCATACTTATGAAATGTTTAGAATAGAACCATCTAAATCTATTAGTGAAATATACCCTAGATTTACTAACATTGTGAATGGCATGAGAAACTTAGAAAAAGTCATTTCTAATGCTGAATTAGTTAACATAATTCCCAGGTCACTTCCTTCATCATGGGATCCAAAGGTGACAGCCATTGAAGAAGCCAAGGATGTCAACACTCTTCCTCTTGTGTAGCTTTTGGGATCTCTCATGGCATATGAGTTGTCCCTAAAATAGAAGGTTACGGACAATGACAAAAAGAAGAAGACTATAGCATTTAAGTCCTCAACCAAGGAAGATTCAAGTGATGATTCTGATGAGGAAGATGATGAAGATGAAATAGCTCTCATCTCAAGGAAGTTCAAGAGATTCATGAGAAAGAAAAAGTACAATTTCAAGAAGAAACCTCAAAAGGGAGAGCCTAGTAAAGAGAAAGAAAAAGAGAAGGAAAGGGAGCAACCCATTTGATTTGAGTGCAAGAAACCCAGTTACTTCAAGATGGATTGCCCCTTACTCAAAAAGAGCAAAAAGAAATTCAGAAAGAAAGCCATGATGGCAACCTAGAGTAAGAGTGAAACTCAAGCTTCGATGAAGAGCAGCAAGAGGTCACCAACTTTTGCTTAATGGCTAACGATGATGAGGTAAAATCTGAACCTGAAAATGAGTTTACTTACAAAGAATTGCATGATATTTTTGATGAACTAGTAGTAGAATATCAAAAACTTAAAATGAAAAACAAAGAACTAAGAAAGCAAAATTCAGAGTTGATTAAAACAAATGACAAGTCTTTGATAGAAAATGACTATTTGCTTCAAGAAAATAAAAAGTTAACTAATAAAATTACCTCTTTGAAAAAAGAAAAGGAAGATTTGAAAAAGAATAAGTCTTTTGCAACAAATGAAAAACTTGCTTAACAAAACAAAGAGCTTTTGCAAGAGAACAAGAAGTACAAAGATGAACTTAAAAAAGTAAAACCTTTTGTTGAAAAATTTACTTATAGTTAAGAAAAATTTAGCATGCTTTTAAATAACCAAAGAGCTATCTTCAACAAAGCTGGATTAGGTTTTAGACCACATAAATAAGAAAAATATTTTAAAAATTTCTTTATACCTGCTTCTTCAGCTATTACTTGTTATTCTTATGGCAAGTAGAACATAAATCTTAAATGTGTGATAAAAGAAAATTAAATCAGGTTAGAAAAGTTTGGGTTTCAAAAGGAACCATATCTACTAACCCTAAAGGACCAAGATGACTTGGTACCTAAAGTCTCCACCTAATTTATTTTTGTAGGTGTGTCTTGTAACCAACAAAAGAAGATTGTGGTACCTCGACAGCGGTTGCTCAAGGTACATGACTGGAGATGTGGAGCAATTCTCATCTCTTGAGTATCAAAATGGTGGAAATGTAACCTTTGGTGATAATGGAAAGGGAAGAACCATTGGTATCGGTAAAGTCCATATCACCCCCTCTACTTATATAGATAATGTTCTTCTTGTTAATGGTTTGAAGCATAATTTGCTTAGCATTAGCCAATTCTGTGACAAAGATTTTAAAATTATTTTTGAATCTTCCATGTGCATTGTATATAGTCTTGATGACAATGGCATCAAGTTTATTGGTCATAGGAATGGAAACATTTACATGGTTGATCTTAATGATCTACCAATGCAAAATGATCAATGCCTAGTGATAAAGGAAGCCAAGATCAATGAAACTAGTTGGCTTTGATATCATAGACTAGGACATGCAAGTATGCATTTGCTTTCAAAACTAAACAAAAAGAATCTCATAAAAGATTTGCCAAAACTTAGCTTTGGAAAGGATAAGATTTGTAGTGCTTTCCAACTTGGAAAACAAACTAAATCTTCTTTCAAACCTAAGGGAGTAGTTTCTACTTCTAGACCCCCAGAATTACTTCATATGGATCTCTTTGGACCTACTTGAACAACTAGTTTGGGAGGTAAAAAGTATGGTCTAGTTATTGTAGATGACTTCTCACATTTGACACGGGTCATGTTTTTGGCTCATAAAGATGAAACATTTTCTGCATTCATTAAATTTCACAAGAGAGTTTCAAATGAAAAAGGTATTTCAATTATTTCTTTACAAAGTGATCATGGTACAGAATTTGAAAATCATGATTTTGAAAAGTTTTGCAATGAAAATGGTATTCATCATAACTTTTCTGTACCTAGGATACCTCAACAAAATGGGACGGTAGAAAAAAAAAATAGAACTCTTGAAGAAATGGCATGCACCATGCTTTTAAAAATGATTTGCTTAGATATTTTTGGACAGAAATCATAAATACTGCATGCTATGTTTTAAATCATATTTTAATTTGGCCTAATTTAAAGAAAACACCTTATAAGCTTTGGAAAGGTAGGAAACCAACTATTAAGTATTTTCATATTTTGAATGCCGTTGTTTCATTTTAAATAATGGCAAAGATAATCTAAGTAAATTTGATGCCAAGTCAGATGAGGGCATCTTTTTAGGTTACTCTACATCTAGCAAGGCATACAAGGTCTTCAATAGAAAAACATTTCTTGTTGAAGAATTCATTCATGTTGTTTTTGATGAGACTAATAAAAAATCTTTTAGAAAAGAAGATGTTCTTGATGATAAAACAAGTACTGAAAGGATTGAAAAAATGAACATCAATGAAGAGCCCTCTAAGGAGCGAAATGGTGATCAAAACAATAAAGGAGAAGAAGTACAAGAAGTTGGAGCCTTATTAACACCCAAGCCATTACCTAAAGAATGGAGGTATGCTCATGGATACCCCAAAGAACTTATATTTGGTAATCCATCGAAAGGGGTAAGTACACATTCTTCCTTGAGAAATGTATGTGATTACTTAGCTTTTATTTTTCAAATAGAACCAAAATCAATTGAAGAAGCTGAAAATGATTATAATTAAATAAATGCTATGTAAGATGAACTAAATCAATTCAAAATAAATAATGTTTGGACTTTGTTGAAAGACCTTCAAATGTTTCAATAATTGGAACCAAATGGATTTTCATAAACAAACTTGATAAAAATAGAGTAGTTACTAAAAATAAAGCTAGGCTAGTTGCCAAAGGCTACAATCAAGATGAATAGATTGATTTTGATGAAACCTTTGCTCCTATTGCTAGACTTGAGGCAATTCGACTATTATTAGCATTTGCATATTTCATGGATTTCAAACTATTTTAAATGGATGTCAAAAGTACATTTCTAAATGGATTTATTAAAGAAGAAGTGTATGTAGATCATCCCCCTAGTTTTGAAAGTCATAAATTTTCCAATCATGTTTTTAAACTCCACAAGGCTTTGTATGGTTTAAAACAAGCTCCAAGAGCTTGGTATGATAGATTAAGTAAATTTCTACTTAAAAATAATTTTTCTAGAGGAAATGTAGACACTACATTATTTTTGAAAAAGAAGAATGATGATCTCTTAGTAGTACAAGTATATGTTGATGATATCATTTTCGGTGCTACTAATGAAATACTTTATCAAGAGTTTGCCAAGCTTATGCAGGGAGAGTTCGAGATGAGTATGATGAGAGAGCTTAATTTTTTTCTCGGTCTCCAAATTAAACAAACTAGAGAAGGGATCTTTATCAACCAAGCTAAGTACACAAGAGAAATCTTAAAAAAGCTTGGAATGGAGACTACTAGATTAATAGGTATACCTATTAGCCCTTCTTGTAAATTAGATAAAGATGAATCAAGTAAAAGTGTATATCAAAAGTTATATAGAGGTATCATTAGTTCACTGCTATATTTAACTGCTAGTAAGCCAGATATTATATTTAGCATCTGTATGTGTGCAAGATATCAGTCTACTCCTAAAGAGTCTTATTTAATGGCTGTTAAATACATACTTAGATATTTATCTGGCATAATTGATATTGGACTTTGGTACTTTAGAGATTCATCTATTGAATTGATTGCATATTCTGATGCTGACTTTACTGGGTGTAAACTTGATAGAAAAAGTACAAGTAGAACCTGTCAATTTCTTGGAGTTAATTTGATTTCATGGTTTAGCAAGAAACAAAATTCAGTTGCCTATTTATGATGAAAGCCGAATATATAGTAGCTGGAAGCTATTGTGCTCAAGTTTTATAGATCAAACAATAACTTGAAAATTTTGGCATCAAATTAACTAAGACACCCATAAGATGTGATAATATAAGTGTAATTAATTTGACCAAAAATACTGTTCAACACTTAAGAAGCAAACATATTGAAATAAGATATCATTTCATAAGAGATCATGTGCAAAATTGTAATGTAATGCTTGAATTTGTATATACTGATAGTCAATTAGTTTATATTTTCACTAAACCCCTTAGCGAAGATAGATTTTGCTTGATTAAAAGAGAGTTAGGCATCATTGATTCCTTTGATTAGAACTCCTTCAAACCTTCTTTTTACTTGATTCCTTGAGCTCAAAATCCTCTCATTTTTATCTTAGATCATTCACTAGAATCCCCTTGATTTTTTAGCATTTTATTGAAAATTTTCTTTGATTTTTTTCTAGTTTTCTGGCCAAGTATCGACACTTGAGTTTTTGGCCAAGTGTTGACTCACGCATGTGTCGACACTTGACCAAAACCCAAGTGTCAACTCACGAACATTGAACTAACTTTTTAGGGCATCAATAGAACCTTCCAAAATCACTTCTTTTTTGTCTTTCTCTTACCCAAGTGGTCCCCTAGCATCTTCTTGGTCCCAAAACAGTGGATTTCCTACCTTATCCCTCCATTTTTGGGTAATTTCTTCCTTTTTCCTCTCATGTTGTCTTCAATTGGTTTGATTTGATACTGTTCTTCATGATTTTTTTGAGGTTCGGTCCAAGATTTCATTGTTTCTTTCATGTTTCTCTTTCCTTCAGGCCTTTCCCTCTCTTTTGGTCTACTTTTGGTCTGATTCTTGCTCGAATTCTCCCTCCTTCCCATTGGTTCTCCTTTTTGGCCCGTTTCTTCCTTTTTGGTCCACTCTTGATCCGATCCTTCCTCTTTTCCCTTCTCCTTTCCCCAGTTCACCCTTTCCTCCCTAGTCCTTCCACTGTAGTTGTTTCTTGTGAGATGGGGCCTCGTAAGCAAGTTACTTCCAAGAGGAGATCAAGCCTAGCTAGAGAGGATCTCAGTCTAGCCGAGAGGAGATCCAAGGCACGCTTCGATCCGATCAAGGAACAGTAAAATATTGAGTAGGAGAGAGTGCCTCCATAGCCATCCCCTATGATGGAAAGAGTCTTTGGAAAGATTATTGCTTGTGGATGCCGAATCAATGAGGAGTTCATGGACCATGAGGGTTTTGGCATTTGTGAATTGCTTAGAGCAGCTGGATTATTTTTTTTTTGCACTATGAAGGAAAAGTATTACCCTCATTTGATTAGAGAGTTCTATGGGAGCCTTGCCACTAATGGTCTCATGTGGAGTGCTGTGGTCCGAGGTGTCCGAATTCCTGTGACTCAGGATACTCTAAGTAGAGTTTGGGATATACCACTACGTGGCATTGCAGCTACTTGTGTTGACGATCGGGAGGCTGCATTTCAGTATGTACTTGAGAAAGATGATGTGCGAGGTATATCGACTGCCACTGCTAATCAGCTATCTATTGATATGTGACTGCTACACCACATCATTACATGCATCCTACTCCCAAAGACCGGATGATTTGATTTTATTACAAAGCAGGAGCTTACTTTGATGGTCTGCCTCACATAGAGGACTGCCATCAATATCCCTGCACTGATGGTTTGTCAGATGGGTAAGGCAGCGACTCAGTGATGGCTCTGCTTGCCCTATGGGATGGGGCTGACATGTTTATTTCGAGCATAGAGTATTCCTTCGGAGGAGGAGGCCTCCAAGGAGATTCTTCGTACCGATGTGTATGATGAGCGATCCCTGCACCGGATGGATTACCAGAGAGTGGCAGGTCATTGGGTACACAGGGAGTCAAGGCAGGAGCTTAACGAGGAGGATGACATCCAAGCAGCTGAGGCTGGCCCGTTTGCATCTCAGTTTAGTTCACCAGCTCTAGATGCACCTGAGCAACATGAGTAGTATGAGCCAGTTACTCCTTCAATAGTATCAGTTCCAGCTCCAGCACCTCAGCCCATTGTAAAGACTAATTCTGACCTTGTGTAGAGGATCACTGACCAGATTACGGGGGTCCATAAGGAGATAATGCAGTTATCAGCTAGGACCACCTATGTACAGATCGAGTTATAGGGCTTACGGGTGCATACAAACATGCAGATTAGTTCTCTTCGTGATACGATGGAGATTGGATTAGCACAGATACAGAACATGCTGAGATCCTTGATGCCTTCTGGCACTTCTAGTTTGTTTGCACCTCCACCTCCTCCTGATGGTGATTCTGATGGTGATGACTCAGGTGGTGACATTGGTGGTGATAATAGTAGTGATACGGATGGTGATGATGGGCATGATGGACAGTCTGGTGGCGACAGTATAGTTCTAGAGGATCAGCCTCCAGCTCCTCTTGTAATTGATCAGCCTCTAGTTCCTACTCCAATTGATCCTTCTCCAGTTCCAGATGATCCTACTCCAGCTGCTGACTCCACTTTCCAGACTCCGGCTGAGACTACTATGTTCCTCACCACTAGGACTCGTAGGACCATAGAGAGAACCAGACCATCTCTTAGGACTAGGAGTCTTACCCACAAGACCCCTAAGACTTCCTTTTCTTGGATCATGGCTCCAATTGTCCTAAAGTTCCCATCTGAGAGGACTAGCCTCACAGGGTTTATCATGTTGTTATGTTTTCTGTTGTTATGCTTTCTGTTATATATCATCCTTTTTTAGTTATGTATCAGTCTTTTTTATTTATGTATCAAACTCTCTTTTGTACTAAAACTTTTTATTTGAATTGCACTGAAATGAAACTTTTTACTCATCCTCTTTGCATTTTTTTTCTCTCTTCTTTGTATGATGAATGCACTAATTAAGGGGGAGAAAGATAAGAAAATTACTTAACTTCATTAATGATGACAAAAAGGGGGAGTAAGAAAGGATTAATTGTCTATATAAGCAATTTTCTGAAATTTTTGATACTATGATTGGCATATTACCTAACATAGGGGGAGAAAAAATGAAATTTAACTATGCTTGGCACTTTATCCCTATGAAATTATGTTGTATGAACTTTGATATGCTGAATTTGACTCAATTCATATGAGCTTTAAGTATATGCTCACTTGAAAGTGTGATACAACACCTATAATTAAATTTAAATACTTATATACTTAAGGTTTTGTCATCATCGAAAAAGAGAAGATTGTTGATTTTGGCCCTTGATTTTGATGACTAACAAAATATTGAGTATATTTTTATACTAATGTTTCATTTGTAGTTGTGAGTTTCAGGACACAGGCACATCAAATTTTTTATACAAAAATATCAAACTCACTTAATTTGAAGCTAAGTGAATTTTAGTGCTTTAGAAGTCTTCTTACTTTGGAAAATCTTAAAATAGATCAATCTGGACTCTATGAAGAAGAAGTTGAGGGTTTATTGAAAAACACTGAATTTTGAAGCTTGGCATAGAGTTTTTTAAATGGCACTACCAAGTGTCGACTCAACCAACATGAAGTGTTGACACTTCAGAAGAACTGGCATGCAGAAATCTCTTTGGCATGCCTTGAGTCGACTCACAAAAGTCAAGTGTCAACTCATGAAGAAGTCAGGTGTCAACTTAGAAGAACCAAGTGTCAACTCATGGTCTGAGACAAAAGATGTCATAGAACTATGTTATTTTGAAGATTTTGTCAAGTGCTGATCCAAGTGTCGACTCAAATGACTCAAGTATCGACTCACAAGCTCCAAGTGTCAACTCAAAGGTTGACTCATAGCCTGAGAACAAAATGCAACAGAACCCTGTTTTTTCAAGAATTATACCTTGAGTCGACTCATGAAGATTCAAGTGTTGACTCATGAAGAAATCAAGTGTCATCGACTCATGAAGAACTCAAGTATCGACTCACAGGTTCTGACAACAGTAACGACAATATTTTCTGAAGCACAGATTTGACTCCTAAAGGCTCCAAATGGCTAGTTTTGCTCCACTAATGATCATAAACTATTTCTTGAAAGTTTTTGAAGTATTTAACTCTCACCAAACTCATTCATGAAAAACTAACTCACAAGAGACAAATTCTACCTTTAAGAATATCACTTCAAAAGTTAAAAGAGAGCTTGAAAGAACATTCCATCTAAAAAAGCTTCCAATCTTGCTGTTGAGCCTTCAAATCAACATTCCAAAAGTGGTCTTTCAAAGAATCCAAGGAGAAGACAACTCAAACAATCAAGAAGAGCTTCATAGCCTCTACTTTCTACTCTATAGATAGTTTTTCTTTTGCTTTACTCTTGTACTTTTGATTTTATTTGTTGTGACTAGTTTCAAGGGTATTTGAAACTAAGTGTTAGGCCCTTCGAAGCCATGAATTGGAATCCAAGCCTAGGTTGGCTTGAGAAAAGGTTGTTAGTGAGTCTAAGTGAGAAAACCAACTTTGGGTTTGACTTGTGAGCCCTTAAAAACAAGTTGGTTGTAATCTGGTTGATTATAGTAAAATTTCCAAGGGATAGCTTGGAGAGTGGATGTAGGTGCTTGGTGTGCATCGAACTACTATAAACCTTTTGTGTTTGTGTGTGTGAACTTTCTTCTCTTGCCTTTATTCACATAGCATTACATCTTATTTATTTTGTGCTCATATGCATTGCTTCACAAACATTTTAAGTTCAGCACATAATTGCTTAAATTTTTTAAAGAAATCCAATTCACCCCCCCTCTTGGGTTGCCATGCTGGGCAACACCCTCCAATTCCATCCTTTAATCGATGATAGTTATATGCAATTAGAGTGTTGCCCAGGTGGCTTTCCCAAGAGGGGGTGAATTGGAAATTAAAAATTTTAAGCAATTATGTTTTTTTTGAAATCCCTTTTAATGTATTAGGTGCTATGATAAAGTAATTAGCTGTAGAAGCAAAAATAAACCAGAGAAGCACAACACAAACACATAACAATTATAGTGGTTTGAAGCAACCTAGCTCCTACGTCCACTATCCAAGATTATCACTTGAAATTTCTACTATATCTCCATCGGAATACAGTCGGATTGTTTTCACAGGCTCACAATCCAAACATCTACATTTTGGTTTTACCGGGATCACCAAAGAAATCCAACTTGGTTTTACTAGGATCACCAAGAACCCAACACTTGGTTTTTAACAAAGGCTTACCAGGAACCTATTTGGTTTTTCAATCGGGCTCACCAATAACCCAACAATTCAATAATGAATTGAAAAGAAAAATAACAGAATGATAAACAAATTTTTGTCGAGTGGTTGCCGATGCAGCTCTAGAGAAGCCCACTTGAATGCACTTCAATGCACTTTAATGTCTTCTATTACTTCTTTACTAAGTGCTTCAAGCTTCACATGAGAGTTGGTGAAGGCTTGAAGGCTGTCTTGAATGCTCTTAGTGCTCTCTTCCTTGTTGGTAGGTTGGATATTCAATAAAGTAGTAACTCTTTGAAAAACATTCTAACTCTTACTTCAAAGAAGTTCAAATCCCTCAAATATATGGCCTTCCATCATTCCAAGGCAATTTAAGTCATTGTAGACCGTTGGGATGTGACATTTGACCGTTGGAGCACTTTTTGGATTCAAATTATGAGTTCTAGAACTAGCCATTGCAAGTCTAAAATCATCCTTCGAGTCGACTTGGATCACTCGAGTTGGCTCGGATCCTTAGAGAAGTTCTGGTTGAGTCAACTCTCTTCAATCTAGTCAGCTTGCTTGCATAGTATCTTGATTCTTCACTCTATAAGAGTCGGTTCACCTTGATTAGAGTCGACTCAGATCCTCAGGCCTTTAAAATGTTAGTCTAGACAAGTCGGCTAACTTCCATACTAATCGACTCGGATGGCTGTAGTTCATAGAACCATTTTCTGGATTCTGGAGGAGTCGGCTCGATCTTCTGAAGAGTCAGCTCGGATGTCTGACCATATGATAGAGTCTGTTCGGACTTCTTTTGGGTTGTCTCACCTATCTGATTCAAGAAACAGTACTCTGGATGAGTCGGCTCGGGTCTCTTAGAGTCGACTCGGATATCTGCATGCCAGAAATCTCATGTGTGCCATGTGTCAGAGTCATCTCTCTTCTCCTCGGGTCGGCTCGGATGAATGTTTCAGTGATTTCTCAATATTTCTCCAAAATTCATCCAGCTTGTCTTCAAGCTTCAAGATGTCTTCAAACTTAACACATTTCTAAGAAATTAAAAGCTTGAAACATATTTAAAAGTAACCCAATTTTATGATCTTTCTTAACTTTTTTCTTTAGGTTCTTCTTTAAAAAATACAATTACAACATAACTCAAAACAAGAAATGAAAATATAGGAGTTGAAATTTGAACAATGAATTCATCCTATAAAAACTTGTAAACCACTTAAAGAGTTGTTGGTAAAACAAATGCATGCACCAATGTTTGGTTATCATCAAAATCACTTATAGGGTCAACAATCTCCACCTTTTTGATGATGACAAAACACTGGTGATGTGGCAAGACCACTGACGTGGAGTAGCTATCAGATGCCATGTCAAAGATACCCGCTGTGCCAGGCACCGCATTAGATTTTCTTGCTCAGACTCCTTCATCGGGCTAAGCTCCCCGGGACAACAGGACCGCTCGTCGAAGCCGAGCTCTGTCTTCCACCAGGTCAGACTTGCGAGCCCGAGATGCCTAGGCCGAAGCCGAGCGGAACCCTCCAAATCGAGCCCCTCTTCGAGGTCGACCCATCTGGTCCGGGCCCGCGTTCCGCCCTCCAGAGCAAGACCGAGATCGAGCCCCATGGTCGGAGTCGAGCTCAGCCCTCCTCCGCCATGTGGACCTCTCCGAGGTCGAGCCCTCTGGACCGGGCCCATACTCTGCACTACAAAGCGAGCCCCTCGGAGATCGAGCCCCATGGTCGGAGTCGAGCTCAGCCCTCCTCCGCCATGTGGAGCCTCTCCGAGGTCGAGCCCTCTGGACTGGGCCCACACTCCGCTCTCCAGAGTGAGCCCCTCAGAGATCGAGCCCCATGGTCGGAGTCGAGCTCAGCCCTCCTCTGCATGTGGAGCCTCTTTGAGGTCGAGCCCTTTGGACTGGGCCCGCGCTCTGCCCTCCTCCACCAAGGAAACCCTGCGAGCTTGGGATGCTTAGGTTGGAGTCAAGCCCTGCCTCTCCAGCTCAGCCCCCAGCTTAGGTGTAAGCACCGACAAACAAAGGGACAGCACCGCCATCCCGCGACATCGACGAGCCACCCGAGGATTGCACTGAGACATCCACCAGGTCGCAATGACCACCTGCAGCCACCGGTTACACCAGAAAGGGGATAGGCCCACTGATCGAGATGCCACGCTCCTCACCAACCACCTGAACCACCCAAAAGAGGGAATCAACCAGGAGATTCGAATCCTGGGGGTGACAGCCCCCCGATCGAGGTACTGCCAGGTTTCCCAGAATGAGGTGACTAGAAGGAATGTCAGAACATATGACAGCTTCCCTTATCACAAATCGGGAAAGGCACCTCGGGACACTACCACATGTGCCTGACAGCATGGTGGAGATCCCAAGACAGGCGTCCAACGGTAACCTAGACTACAAAGCCCGAAGGAAGTGAGGCAAATGAGGTAATGCAATGCAATACCATTCTAACACAGGTGCAAGCTCAACCAGAGAGCACTGCACCACAAGCAAATCCAAGCAAGGGTGGACGAAAAGGCCACACAGAGAATCCCTCTAGTCGGGCCGCTCTTCCCCTGACACACTTGCATCCCACTCTCACACCATTCACTCCTCCTAGCATGGAGTCCATCAAGAGGGGCTCGACCAGGAGGATCTGTTCTCCTAGATTGTCACTAACTTGACCGTCAAAGTATCCCCGCCGGAAACTCCGGCCCGGGTCACTAACCTCTGTTTTGCAGGTCCAGGACCACCAGATGGCCAGACAGTGAAAGGAGCGCACTCCAGCGCCAACAGCAGCTACGGGCCACGATGATCTTGGTGGCCCTGTGAATAGTCTTCGATCTAGTTCAAGCCCCCTCACTTTACAAGCAAGTTCCACGGAAGGATGGTGACGACACGGGCACGAGAGGCCTCCACTAGTCATGCAGGGGACTCCCCCTCCTGGGGGAACCCGTGCAACCCAAAGGCGGGGCCATCAGCTCCTGTTCAACCACCTCCGATGAAGTTTCAGCTGGCTGTACTCGTCCAGCAAATGCAGATCCTTGCCACAGCAGTGTGCCAGCTTCAGCACCAGCACCGGTCCTTGGCTACCCACAAGCAGCCAGGGACTCCCATGGCCCACACCGCGGTCCCACGCGACAGCCTACATTCCTTTCAAGGAAGGCCTTCGCAGTCGCAGGCCATCATTGATAACCGGGGTAGCCATCAAACTCCGGCAAAAAGATAATGAGCCGGGTCTGTCGACAGGGAGAGCCGCTCACCAAACCTCGGGTGGGCAGTATCCAAGCCCCATCGAGGTAGGAAATGTAAGACACCCCACCATGGGTGCCATGCACCCATGTCACCTTCTCCGTCTCCTTCGGTGGAGGGGTCCACTGACGAAGCCATCAAGCGCGCGATGGAGAAGCGCCTGGAGGAGCATGACCACAAGTTGGTAGAGTTATCCTGTCGATTTGCCAATCTACCGGGCTCATCTAGCGAGCCAGCGGGCTACAACGCCCATCCCCCTTTCTCCCAAGAAATCCAAGGAGAGCCGATTTTGAGTCGGTTCCTTATGCCACAAGTGGATCCCTATGATGGGACCACCGATACCCTGGACCACCTGGAAAGCTATCGGGCCCTCATGAGGGTTCAGGGGGCCACCGACACCCTCCTCTGCATCGCCTTTTCTTCTACTCTCCGGAAGGTAGCCTGGGTGTGGTTCACCCGCCTAGAGCCGAAGAGCATCAACTCTTTTGCCCAATTGGAGCAGAAGTTCGTGGCCCACTTTGACACCTGTCAAAAATTACCACGAGAGGCAGACAGCCTCTTCTCCATCTGGCAGCAGGATCGTGAGCTGCTACGGGAATATGTGGCCCGCTTCAAGGCTACCGTGTTGGAGATCTACAACCTTGATGAGCCAGTTGCCATGCTGGCACTAAAGCGAGGGCTCAGGACCTCCCGCCTGACCTACTCGCTTGACAAGAAGCCCCCCAAGACTAATTCCAAGCTCCTCCTCCGAGCCCAAATGTACATCCACGTCGAGGAGGTGGATCGTACGAGGTGGAAGCTTGACGAGAAGCCGTTGAAGAATCCGACCCCTACCGAGATGCCCGGAACCCGAAAGCCGGACCTCAGGCTCCGAACTTCCAGAGGGGACCAAGATCGAAGGGCGCTCCCATTCTTGAGGAGAGTTACACCCCCCTCCTCGCCCCGAGGACAAAAATTCTCATGGAGATCGAAGGCAAGAGCTACCTGAGACGCCCGCCTCTGATGAAGCCCTCCACTGGCCGTGATAAAATGAAGTATTGTCACTTTCACCGTAACCACGGCCATGACACCGAGGAATGCAACAACCTCAAGTGGAAAATTGAAGAACTTATCAAGAGGAGCTACCTCAAAGGGTTCATGGGGGGCAGACCTCAAGTGGGACTCCAAGCGCTCGTCACTCTTCCACCAGTTCTAGCAATCGACAACCGCCCTACCGAGAAGCCGGTGGGTATGATCTCCTGGGGAGCCGTGCGCGCGCCGAAGAAGGTCCGGGGGGCAGGGCATCCTGAGAATGTACTTCCCTTTATGAGGGAAGGGGAAGACGGGGGGAAAAATGTAAATAATGATGCCGTGGTCATCGAGATGATGATTGTGAAGCATCCTGTAAAACGCATCATGGTTGATAGTGGAAGCTCCACCGATGTGCTTTTTTATGATGCCTTCTCCAGGATGAACCTTTCTCTCGATCAACACAAACCTATGCATACTCTGCTTGTTGGTTTCATAGGTGATTCTGTAAGGGTGGAGGGAGAAATCACTCTCCCAGTCACTACCAGGATCCCACCTCGGCAAAGCACTATTATGATGACTTTCACAGTTATCAGGCTTCCTTCCGTCTACAACATGATCCTGGGTCGGCCCGGGCTCAACCTGCTCGACGCCGTTGTCTCCACCAAGAGACTACTTGTATAGTTTCCCACCCCCTACAGTGTCGGGGAGATGAGGGGAGCACCCCAATCGGTGCAGCACTGCTTCCAGACCCTCCCTGGGGCCAAGGTCCCCGAGGGTGATCCCAAGGCAGATGATCTCGATCAAAGGGCTCAAGACCCCAGGGGAGGCCTGGTTGAGCGCCTACTCTCTTATCCACTCGGGGATGCCCCGCGAGGATGGTGCAGATTGGAGCTCAGCTATCCAAAGAGGAGAGGGCTCAACTGCTAGAGTTCCTGCGGACAAACACGGATGTATTCACCTTGACATCATTACTCACAAATTGAGCATTAACCCGAAGCACTGGCCAGTTCGACAGAAGAAGAGAAGCTTCATCTCAGAGAGGTAGGCGGCTATCAACAAAGAAGTGGATGAACTCCTATCCGTCGGTTTCGTTCGGGAGGTCCAATATCTGAGCTTGCTGGTGAACGTGGTGATGGTAAGGAAGAACAATGGCAAGTGGAGGATCTGTGTAGACTACACCGACCTCAACAAGGCATGCCCGAAGGATAGCTTTCCCCTACTGAAGATTGACCAGCTGGTGGACGCCACCTCTGGGCACAGGCTGCTCTCCTTCATGGATGCATTCTCCGGATACAACCAGATTCGTATGCACCCAGGGGACGAGGAGCACACTGCCTTCATCACGGACCAAGGGACATACTACTACAGGATGATGTCCTTCGGTCTGAAGAATGCAGGAGCCACATACCAGCATCTGGTCAATAAGGTCTTCAAGGACCAAATTGGCCAGAACATGCAAGTGTATGTGGATGACATGCTTGTCATGAGCAAGCTGAGCTCGAATCATATCACTGATCTCGCCGAGTCATTCCATAACCTGCGGCAACATCAGATGAAGCTGAATCCAGTGAAGTACACCTTCGGAATGGCGTCAAGAAAGTTTCTTGACTTCATAATCACCTAGAAAGATATCGAAGCAAATCCAGAGAAGGTCCAGGCGATCGTCGACATGGGGCACCCAACCTCCAAAAAGCAGGTCTAGCACCTGACGGGGCATATTGCTGCCCTGAGCCGATTCATCTCGAGGTCGGTCGACCGTCGCCTTCCCTTCTTCAAGGCACTGTGCAAGATGCATGACTTCATCTGGACGGAGGAGTGCAGGACGGCCTTCGAGGAGCTGAAGAAATTTCTTGCCTCTCCCCCGTTGCTCTCCAGGCCGGAAGAGGGAGAAGAGCTCCTACTCTATCTGGCGGTTACACCCGGAGCCGTCAGCTCGGTTCTCGTCCATGCAGACGAGGACAAATCTCAGAAGCTGGTATACTACACCAGCAAAATCCTTCGCAATGCGGAGATCAGTTATACTCGCTCCAAGAAACTCATTTTTGCACTAATAATGTCTGCTAAGCATCTCAGGCCCTACTTCCAAGCGCACCCGATAGTGGTCATGATGGACCAGCCGCTGAGGACCATACTTAGGTACCCCAAGACTTCTGGGAGATTGGCCAAGTGGTCCCTGCTGTTCAGCGAGTTTGATATAGTGTACCGGCCGAGGTCCTCGCAGAAGGCCCAAGTCCTAGCTGACTTCGTAGTCGAGTGCACCGGGCTTGCCTAGGAGCCAGAGCAGACAACAATAGAGGTTGGACCAAGGAAGGAGCCTTGGATCCTCCATGTGGATGGCGCATCCAATTTCGGTGGGAGCGAGCAGGCCTTATCCTCGCCAACAGCAATGGGATTGTGACAGAATGCGCCCTCCGCTTCAAATTCGTCATAACAAACAACCAGGCGGAGTCCGAGGCACTCCTCACGGGTTTAAGAGTCTCCCATGAGTTGGGTGTGCAGAATTTGAAAGTCTTCACCGACTCCCAACTGGTTGCCGGATAAGTCTTCGGAGAGTATGAAGCCAGGGACACCCAGATGATGAAGTACCTGGAGCGGGTCCGCTCAAACACGATAGGCTTTCAATGCTTCAGCATCTTCCACATCCCCCATGGAGAGAATGCATGTGCAGATGCATTATCTAGACTCACGACCCTGCCGGACTCATCGCTGGGACGCGCCTACGTCGAGTACCATGAAAATCCAAGCCACAAAGGCTCAGAGGAGGTGCATCAAGTCACCCCCGAGCTGAGCTAGATAGACAGGTACGTCAGATACATCACCAATGGCTCCCTACCCGAGGACCGCGTAGAAGTAGGCCTCATGAAGAAGAAGGCCTCCTGGTTCGTTTTGATGGAGGGCCAGCTCTATCACCGATCTTACTCCTACCCGCTCCTGAAGTGCCTCAGGCCCACAGAGGCAACCTTCATGCTCTGGGAGATACACGAAGGCCTCTACGGAGACCACGTGGGAGGGAGAACACTGGCCTATAAAGCCCTTCGTCAGGGATACTTTTGGGAGACCATGAGGGAGGACGCTGTCGACTTCGTTAAAAGGTATGACAAATGCTAGCACCATGCTCACATGCAACACCAGCTGGTAGCGCCGATCTCCCAGCTCTCATCTCCTTGGCTTTTTGCTCAATGGGGGATGGACATCCTAGGACAGTTTCCCCCTGCACCAAGGCAGCAAAGATTCCTACTGGTGGCGATCGACTACTTCACCAAGTGGATCGAGGCAGAGCCACTGACCCAGATCGCGGAAGCTAATGTCCGCCAATTCTTTTGGAAGTCAATTATTTGCCACTTCGGACTCCCCCATTATGTCATCACTAACAACGGGCGATAATTTGATAATCGGGAGTTCGAGGGGTTCTGCACTGAACACGGCATCTAACATCGATTCACCTTGGTAGCTCACCCTCAAATAAACGAGAAAGCCAAGGTGACTAATCGGACCATCCTTCAAGGGCTCAGAACCAGGCTGGACTAAGCCAAGGGTAGATGGGTGGAAGAACTCCCAAGTGTTCTGTGGGCCTACCACACAATACCCAGAACTGCAACTGACGAGACACCCTTTAACCTTGTTTTCGGTGTCGAGGCGGTCATCTCGATTGAGCTCGACATGCCCATGCTATGAGTGCAGCAATACGATGAAGCATGGAACTTAGCACATCTCCTACTCAACCTAGACCTCCTCGAAGAATCAAGGGACAAAGCCTAGCTCCGAATGGCAGCATACCGGTAACGAGTAGCCCGGTACTACAACGCCCGGGTCAGCCCAAAAGTCTTTAGACCCGGGGACTTGGTGCTACATCAGACAGAAGCATCTCGACACCGGGAGTGCGGCAAGCTCTCACCGAACTAGGAAGGCCCTTATAAGGTGGCCGAGGCCCTCTCACAAGGAGCCTACTACCTCGAGGATCTCGACGATGTCAGATTTCCTCAAACGTGGAATACCTGCAATCTGAGAAGATACTATCAATAATGTAAGACTTTCTTCCAGCAATAATAAAGATTTTCTTTTGCACGAATAGCTATCTTCCTTGCAAGAAAATCTCCAAAATGTCTTCGAGCCCAGTTCCGAGGCACCAACAACTCCAGAGCCCAGCTCTCTGGCCAAGATGTCTTCGAGCCCAGCTCCGAGACACCAACAACTCCGGAGCCCAGCTCTCCGGCCAAGATGTCTTCGAGCACAACTCCGAGACACCAACAACTCCGGAGCCTAGCTCTCCGGCCAAGATGTCTTCAAGCCCAGCTCCGAGACACCAACAACTTCAGAGCCCAGCTCTCCGACCAAGATATCTTCGAGCCTAGCTCCGAGACACCAACAACTCTAGAGCCCAGCTCTTCAGCCAAGATGTCTTCGAGCCCAGCTCTGAAACACCAACAACTCCAGAGCCTAGCTCTCTGGCCAAGAAGGTCTTCGAGCCTAGCTCCAAGACACCAAGACCTGAACCCAGCTCTCAGGCAACCCTTGGACCGGGGCCCAGCTCTCCGGCCAAGAAGGTCTTCGAGCCTAGCTCCAAGACACCAAGACCTAAGCCCAGCTCTCATGCAACCCTTGGACCGGGGCCCAGCTCTCCGACCAAGAATATCTTCAAGCCTAGCT
Organism: Areca catechu; assembly: GCA_021397845.1. NCBI lineage: Eukaryota > Viridiplantae > Streptophyta > Magnoliopsida > Arecales > Arecaceae > Areca > Areca catechu. The sequence goes on from CM038041.1 coordinate 146,335,384, forward strand.
CCAAGATACCAAGACCTGAGCCTAGCTCTCAGGCAAACCTTGGACTGGGGCCCAGCTCTCTGACCAAGAAGGTATTCGAGCCTAGCTCTAGGACACCAAGACCTGAGCCCAGCTCTCAGGCAAACCTTGGACCGAGGTCCAGCTCTCCGGCAAAGAAGTCTTCGAGCCGAGCTCCAAGACACCAAGACCAGGGCCCAGCTCTCTGGCCAGCAAATCTTAGAGCCCAACTGCTCCCAAACCACTAGAGTCCTGAGCTCGCCTCACCAACACTAGAGCTTGAAGATCAAGCCCCAGACAAGACAGAACTTTTCTCTCTGATCTCGCTGCAAACTCCAAAAAAAAAAGAAGAAGAGAAAAGAGAAAAGAAAAGAGAGAAGAGTCAACTGATGCTCGGGATAGATGGCAAGAAAATTTCTACTTTATTTATAGAAGGTGTTTGCAAGGATCTTTCGACCCCCGACATCCCGGGTGACCCTGGCCAAATACAAAAATAGACGGAAGGCTACTCTACTCTGGTCGGCCCTCCAGTAGGGTCGTGAGGCTACGAGGCCCCATTCTCGAGGACCCCCGGTGGGGAAGCTTCAGTCTCAGGTGGCCCAGTTCCGGCTTCGGTCGACGGAGAAGCTTCAAGAGCAGCCACTTCCTCGACGACCGCCTCCGGGTCTGACTCCATGTTCGAGGCTTGTGGGTAGCTAAGGCAACTGTGACCCTCATCAGGAATGAACCCCTCAATTCGACCATGCAGGTACATGAAGCCTTTGAAAAAGGAGTCCGACACCGTTTGATGAATCTCGGCGATGAACTGCTCCGAGGCTCTATACCTGGCCATCGCCTCCTCAATGTCCTTCCTTGCCTCGGTGGCTTTCCCCCAGGCTACCTCCACCGACTTGGCTGACTCCTGTGCTGCCCTCTCAGCCGCGGCCAACTTCTCCTTCTCTACCGCCAGCTCGGCCTGGGTACACTGAGCAGTCTCCTTATGCCGAACGGCCTAGGCATTATACCACTTCAGCCTCTCTCAACAAGCGCAAGCTCCTCAGCACTCTTCTTTGAGCGGCCCTGCTCCAGGTCAAGGCCCTCCCGGAGCTTCTTCACTCTCCCCTCAGAGTCGGCGAGCTACTTCTCCAGTTCCTTGACACTTTGACCGAGAGATCCATTCGCCTCGATCCTCTCCTTCAGGCTGGCCTTCAGCGACTCTATCTCAGTCGCCCGCTGCTGTTCACTATGCTGCTAGTTTCGATAGTAGTCCCTGATGAAGAGGGCCTCGGCATCGATCTGCATCATGTAAAAGGTTAGTTAAAAAAACAGAAGAGAAAGAGAAGTGGAGCCACTTACCAAGAAGAGATGGGGGAAGATGGCGCTAAGCACATCCCCCAGCTGCAACCTGGCCATCTCCTGCCGATCACATGGCTGGATCGAAAAATCCATCATGCGCTCGACCAATGTGGGGCTCTGGAGAAAGGAGCTCTCCGGCCCCAGCTTTAACGAAAGTCGGCGCCGCACCTCCTCCCTCCTGCTCTCTCCAGGGGTAGGTGCCCTTGCCCCACTAGTAGCAGGGCCCCCGGGGATAGGTCGAGGACCTGGTACCCTTGCAGGCGGTGCCTCGATCATGAGCTTGGCCCCAGCTCGGACCTTCCCATCCTCGACCTCGATCACAGCCGGGCTCGGGGGACTGGGGGATGCAGCGACAGCAGCTGCAACCCTTGCCCGGACAACCACCTCGGGCTCCACAGCGGGGGTCGTTTCATGTCGACCGTGCCACTCTGGAACCTTTCAGACTGCTCACTAGACTAGTCCTGGTGTTGCAAACATCGCCCTCTCCATTGGTACAGGAGCAGTTTCGATCGCCCTCAAATTCTGACTAGCCGGCATGGCGGGAGCAGCTTCAGTCGTCGCCCGACTCGGGCCAGCCACCACGATGGGAGCGGTCGCAGACGCACTCTCACCCCGGACTCGTCTCGACGGAGGCTCATCGACCAGCCTGGTTGGCGGCCTCTTCTAGGTGATCGCCAGCAAGTCGCTCTCCATGAAGATCATGGCTGCATACAAGCCATACAATAGTCAGAGCCCACAGAAAGTAATATGAGGAGAACAAAAAAAAAGAGAGAAGAAAGGTTCAAGTCAAACTCACCTAACCCATTCATTGGGTCGACCCCATCTTCGGAGAAATTTTGCTCTAACAACAGAACCTCGAGAGAAGGGATCTGGGTGGTGCAGAGCTGCTTGTAGTCATCCTGATCAGCCGCATCAACCACAGAGTTTCGATTGGGGGACTAGTCTGGGTCACTCCAAACCCAATCGACCCCCTCAACCGTGGTGAAAAAGAACCTGCTCTTCCATCCCTTGATGGAAGAGGGGAGCTCAAACTTAATGCCCTTTGGGCAGGAAGACAAGGACTACCACCCGTCCTTAGTCGGGTGGTGCTTCAGGGTAAAAAAAGTCCTGAACAGAGAAAACCGAGCAATAAACCCGTGAAGGTGACAAAGCACAACAAAGGAAAAGATGACTCTAATGGCATTTGGTACTAGCTGAGCAGGGACTAAGCGATAGTTATTCAACACTGACAAAATGAATGGATAGAAGGAAAAGTGGAGACCCACAGAAAAGGTCTCCTCATAGAAGGCAATACAGCCCGGGCCACTGGAAATAACCCGTTCTCCCAAACGAGGAATTAAAAGCTGGATAGAGTGCGGGATGCCATAGATATCCCGGATGGTCCCCAGTTCCTCGACGGTGATCGTCGAGGTGGCCCTGCCAGAACCGGTGGATGGATGGACTCAGGAACAAGTTCAAAAGAAGGAGGAGAACGAGAAGGATGGGAAGGGCCGGACCCCGGTCCCCTAATGAGTACCAGACTAGGAGGGCGCCTCCTGCTAAGTTCGAAATGAATCACATCCTCCTCCTCACCAGAAGAAGAAGGAGATGCTGGCCTCTACTCAGAAAGACCAGCCTCGCCCTGGTTAGTGGTGGGGCGAAAGTTTGGGCCAAAGCGAGACATCTCCAAAGAAGGAAGAAGCAAAGGACTCGAAGAAGGAGATGAAGGGATGGACTCGATCCGAAGGAAATCCTAGACTCAGAGGAAGGACCCTACTCTGATAAAGGAGGAAGAAAGAAGAAACTAACCTGGTTCCTTAGAAGATCTGAGGCAACCGGGAGGAAGGAGAAGACTCGGGTACTGCAGCGGGCATGGAGAATTCAAAAGATTACATATTTTGGATAAGAACTTCTTTTCATTTCGACGTGACCCAGCGTATCCGCACCGTTACGACTACTCTGCCAATGGATTCATGCCACGTTCTGCCCATCGATGAAAAAGGCATCCCAGTAGCTGTGAATTCTGTGCTAGCATTAACTGCTCCTTGGACGTGACCACGTGGTACCCCCGCACTGGCCTGAAGGACCGTTCCATGGAGTGCCAACAATCATGGCCATCATTGCACCAGATCTTCACCTTTCCATGTCAGCATCATTATTACTCCATTCGGCCCGAGCATCGCGCACTAACGAGCCTCGAGAGTGGTGGGCAAATGATGTGGCAAGACTGCTGACATGAAGTAGCTGTCAAACGCCACGTCAAAGATACCTGCCGTGCCAGGCACCGCATTAGATTCCCTGCTCGGACTCCTTTGCTAGGCTGAGCTCCCCGGGACAACGAGATCGCCCATCAAAGCTGAGCTCTATCCTCTGTCAGGTCAGACCCGTGAGCTCGGGATGCCTAGGTCGGAGCCGAGCGGCGCCCTCCAGATCGAGCCCCTCTTCGAGATCGAGCCATCTGGTCCGGGCCCACATTCTGCCCTCCAAAGCGAGCCCCTTGGAGATCGAGCCCCGTAGTCAGAGTCGAGCTCAGCCCTCCTCCGCCACGTGGAGCCTCTCCGAGGTTGAGCCCTCTGGACAGGCCTGCACTCTGCCCTCCAGAGCGAGCCCCTCGGAGATGGAGCCCCGTGGTCGGAGTCGAGTTAGCCCTCCTTTGCCACGTGGAGCCTCTTCGAGGTCGAGCCCTCTGGACTGGGCCCATGCTCCGCCCTCCAGAGCAAGCCCCTCAAAGATCGAGCCCTGTAGTCGGAGTCGAGCTTAGCCCTCCTCCGCCACGTGGAGCCTCTCCGAGGTCGAGCCCTCTGGATCGAACCCACGCTCTGCCCTCCTCCGCCAAGGCAACCCCGCGAGCTCGGGATGCTTAGGTAGAAGTCAAGCCCTACCTTTCCAGCTCAGCCCCCAGGTCAGGCATAAGCACCGACGAACAAAGGGACATCACCGCCATCTCGCGACACCGACAAGCCACCCAAGGATTGCACTAAGACATCCACCAAAATGCAATGACCACCTGCGACCACTGGTTACACCAGAAAGGGAAGAGGCCCACTGATCGAGATCCCACACTCCTCACCAACCACCTGAACCACCCGAAAGAGGGAGTCAACCAGGAGATTCGAATCCCGGGGACGGCGACACCCCGATCGAGGTATTGCTAGGTTTCCCAGAATGAGGTGACCAGAAAGAATGTCAGAATATGTGACAGCTTCCCTTATCACGAATCGGGAAAGGTGCCTCGGGACACTGCCGCATGTGCCTGATAGCCCGGCGGAGATCCCAAGACAGGCACCCAACGGTAACCTAGACTACAAAGCCCGAAGGAAGCGAGGCAAATAAGGTAATGCAATGCAATACCATTCCAACACAGGTGCAAGCTCAACCAGAGAGCACCGCACCACAAGCAAATCCAAGCAAGGGCGGACGGAAAGGCCACACAGAGAATCCCTCTAGCTGGGCCGCTCTTCCCCCGACATACTTGCATCCTAATCTCACGCCATTCACTCCTCCTAGCATGGAGTCTATCGAGAGGGGCTCGACCAGGAGGATCTATTTTCCTGGATCAACATTGACTTGACCATCAGAGTGCCCCCGTCGGAAACCCCAGCCCGGGTCACTAACCCCTGTTTTGCAGGTCTAGGACCACCGGATGGCCAGACAGCGAAAGGAGTGCACTCCGGTGCCAACAGTAGCTACGGGCCACGACAATCTTGGCGGCAATAACTGGGTATGAAAAATTCTTTATAATTACATGTATAATAATATATGAAAGTAAGTATGCATATGTATCAGAGCTAATTATATTTGTAAGTAAGTATCAGAGCTCTAGTGATGAAATTGTACAGTATCGATGTTAGTGCTTTTGAGTATATCAGAGTATTAAACTTTGAATGCTACAAAGTAGCAGAAATAGCACAAACATGAAGTATCAAAGTTTAAAATTGAAAGAATTAAAGTTAATGTTAGAGCTAAAATTTAGAGCAATCAGAGCAAAAGATAGGTTTAGAGCTAAAGCCATTTGATTTCAATAAATTCTCCCCCTTTCTATAGGTTTTTGAGTTTTGAAACAATTAGGCTCATTTAAATACAATCACTTATATGCTCCCCCTTTTTCATTCTTTTCATGTACTTTAAGAATAATTTTCCAATGCATGAAACCAGTGGTAAATAATTTTAAGGAAGCTCAAAATTTTCTTGTTAGCTCAGATTTTTCATGATAGCTCAACATTGATACCATTCTCCCCCTTTTTGTCAAACAATCAAAAAGGTATTTACAATAAAGTTCAATTTTGAGATAGAATGAGAAAGTTTTTAATATTTGTTTGAGATAATTTCACTTTCTCAAATTCATTTGGATATTCTAATTAAAATTCATCACGGTTGTATTGAAAACATTGCATAGGCTCAAAATAAGTTAAGACATTGCTAGCAAATACCAAAAGAGCTTTCATTTCATTTGGAATGATCAACACAAGTTACAAAATATGAAAGAAAGTATAGTCAACATTCAGTAAGATAAAATTTCTTTCTTTTCATTCACAAAGTTTTTTTACTACAAAAGATAAGAAGTAAAGCCTAAATACTATTAAAAGCTAGAAATACAAAGATATGAGCATTATAACCAAAAGTCTAACCAATCATCCTATTGTTCTTCCTCACTAGAGGAAGAGGCAACATCTATAACCCTATCTGAAGTTTTGGTTTTAAGAGGTTTGAACCTAAGATCCCTAAATCTGGTTCTAATAGGGGCTATAGGTGTGCTAATCTTCTTAGATTTTGGTTTCTTCTTGGACAGAGCAGGTTCAGCTTTGGATGATGGAGGATCAGATGAAGGAAACTTTGAAGTCACAGGAAATGGTTGAGCAGGAGGTGCTGGTGACTCTTTGTAGGTCTATAAAGAAGCATCCTCAGCAGTGAAGAATTCCTTATATGAGTGCAGTAGGATACTTCGAATTTCTTCTTTGAAACTATCCACCTCTCTTTGCATCTTTTTCTTATGCAACTTCTATTTTGACTTGATTTTCTGCAAGTTGTCATCAATCGATTGGCGTAAATCATTAAGTATAGAGTTGATGTGGCTTGTAAGAGAATCAAAAATTATTTCCATCTGTTGAGATATAAACACTTTAAGCTCAGATGGAGTTTTCATTGCACATTCAGAAGTGTCTTCATCATTGTCCTCAGATTCATTTGGGTCATCAGTAGGAGGTTCATCAATGTTATCATCAGAGGATGCGGTAGTCATTTGATCAGATATTTTCTTCATCCAGACTCCTTGCAATTGATATCCCATTCTCCTAAAAGTGTTAATCGAGTAGGTGTCTGAGTGGTGAAGAGGCTTGCCAACTTCATCTGTTAGGTCAATTATAGCATCTTCGAACAATAATGTGAATACCATGCCATACGGCAAGCATACCTTGATCTTTCTTATTGCCTCCCTCATCTGTATCATCATAATGTATGGAACGTTGAGGGCTTCTCCCTCAATGAGATGTTCCATAAAGATCATATCTCATTCACTCACCGAGTCGAAAAGACCAGTTCGGGGAAGAAAAATTTGACCTATCATGTTATGGAGTAGCCGCATTTCCATGGAAAGCATGTTGGCTTGAACATGTTTGACGGAGCTTACATCTGATCTTTCCAAGATAAGCCTCAATGCTTGTTCCTTGTCCTTTAGGGTTAGTTCTGTTGCACCGTCAATCAGCACTTGTAGTAGGATGCTTAATTTTTCTTCATCCACAACAACCTTTACTCCTTTGACAATGGATTCCAGATGATATTCTTCAAGAACTAGATTTTCAAAGAATGTTCTTAGCAAGGAAGGGTAAGTCGAAATGTCCAATGAGCAGAAAAACTTCCTACCTTGGTTCTTAATCCAACTCCCGATCTTCATTTCTAGACCTTCCACGAAGGAGAAATCAATCCTTCTGCCACATATGATCGGCCGATTGGCCATTAAAGTGATTTGCCCGGTTGGAGAAGGTGCTTCTTCTTCCTTCAGTCCTGGAGAGGATTTTCTTTTCTTTTATTTCTTCTTCTTCCTCAAATTATCACTGTGAGAGCTTGATTCAACTACCTGGGAGTGCTTCCGTGCGGATCTTCTTGGAGCCATTGCAACAAATTGGCAAGAAAAATAGAAATCAAGGCTTCAGGGAAAGGTTTTTGATGGATTAGTGAAAGTCTCAAGTAGAATGATAGAGTTTAGAGTGAAAATGAAAGCACAAGAAGTGAGAAAAAAAATTACTTGGCTCTATTAAAAAAGCATTTTCTCGACAATCAAGTCGACTCGCTTTGCCCTAAAATCATCCGAGTCGGCTTGACCAGAGCGAACTCAGAACAGACAGAAATCCGAGTCGGCTAGATAAACCCTAAATTGACCTAGTCAGCTCGACCAGAGCAAGAGTAGAAAAATCAGAGATTCGAGCCGACTCGACTAGAGCAAAATTACTCGAGTCGACTCGAATAGAAACTTTCCACAAAGGTTGAAATGATTCAAAAATTGAGCTTAATTCAATGAAATCTCAAGGAAAGTTCAAAAATCTTGAATAGTTGTAGGAGGTTTTCTAGATAATCTTTCCTCAATTTTGAAGAAAATTAGGTTAGGAAAATCTAGAAAGGATCACAAAGACCTAATTCTCCTCTAAGCAATTTAAATCTATCTTGACTCAGTGGCTTAGTAAAAATGTCAGCTAATTGGTTTTCAGTTGGGATAAATTCTAGTTCAATGTCACCATTCAAAACATGATCTTTAATAAAATGGTGTCTTATCTCTATATGCTTCATTCTAGAATGCTGAATTAGAGTTTTTGTCAAATTTATAGCACTTGTGTTATCACACTTGATGGAAATCTTAGATTGTGTAACACCAAAGTCTTCTAGTTATTGTTTAATCCATAACACCTGTACACAACAACTCCCTACAGCAACATACTCCGCCTCAACAGTAGAAAGTGCTACCGAGTTTTGTTTCTTATAGTGCCATGAGATTAACTTCAATCCTAGAAATTGGCATGTTCCACTAGTGCTTTCTCTATCAATTTTACAACCAGCATAATCAGCATCTGAAAATCCAATTAAATTCAATGAAGAATGTTTTGAAAATCAAAGACCTAGATTACTTTACCTTTCAAATATCTGATAATTCTTTTAACAGCAAGCATATGTGATTATTTAGGATTAGATTGGAATCTAGCACATACACATATGCTATACAAGATATCAGGTCTACTTGCAGCCAAATATAATAGAGATCCGATCATACCTCTATAAAACTTTTGGTCAATGTTGGATCCATTTTCATCTTTGTCCAATCTGCAAGATGGGCTCATGGGTGTGTTCATTTGTTTGCTTGTCTCCATACCAAACTTTTTAATTATATCCTTGGTGTACTTGGATTGGTTGACGAAGATTCTTTCCTTTGTTTCACTTGAAGTCCAAGGAAGTAGTTAAGTTCACCCTTAGGCTCATTTCAAACTCTCCCTGCATTAACTTAGCAAAGTCTCTACAAAGAGCTTCATTAGTTGTACTAAATATAATATCATCAACATAAATTTGTACAACTAATATATCATTATTTTTTTTTTGATGAAAAGAGTTTTATCAACATTTTCTCTTGAAAAATCATTTTCAATCAAAAAGGTGCTAAGTCTATCATATCAAGCTCTAGGTACTTGTTTCAAACCATATAAAGCTTTATTCAATTTAAACACATGATTTTGAAAAACATGATCTTCAAAACCTGGTGGTTGTTCTACAAAAACTTGTTCTGAAATGAAACCATTTAAAAATGCACTTTTCACATCCATTTAAAAAAATTTAATATTCATGTAGCAAGCAAATGCAAAAAGTAATCCAATGGCTTCTAGTCTTGCTACAGGTGCATATGTTTCATCAAAATCAATGCCCTCTTCTTGGTTATATCCCTTAGCCACTAATCTAGCTTTATTTCTTACTATATTTCCTTGCTCATCTAATTTGTTCCTATAGATCCATTTGGTTCCTATGATTGGATGGTCTGTAGGTTTATCAACTAGTGTCCAAACCTTATTTCTTTCAAACTGGTTCAATTCTTCATGCATGGCCATCATCCAGTATGGGTCAATTTCAGCTTCTTCTAAGGTACGTGGTTCTATTTGGGACACAAAGGCTAGGTAATCATGTGCATCTCTATGTGATGACCTAGTCCTGATACCTTGTGAAGGATCACTAATAATTAATTCTTTTGGATGAGAAGTTACGTACCTCCATTCTCTTGGTAGATCTGCATGATCCTTACTTACCATTTCTTCTCCTTCTTCAATTGATCTTTCATGTATGCTCATGTCTTCCATTTTTTTTGAATAGTACCTACATCATTGTCTATGCACTCTTCTTTCTTAGAAGGTGAAAGATTAGGTTTATCAAAACTAACATGCATTGACTCTTCTACAGTAAGAGTTCTTTTATTAAATACTCTATATGCTTTGCTATATAATGAATAACCAAGAAAAATTGCTTCATCTGATTTAGCATCAAATTTTCCTAGATTACCTTTACCATTGTTAAGCACAAAGCATTTACATCCAAAAATATGAAAATAATTAATATTGGGTTTCTTTTCATTCCAAAGCTCATAGGGGTTTTCTTCAAAATTAGATGGATTAAAACATGGTTTAAAATATAACAAGCAGTGTTCACCACCTCTACCCAAAAGTACCTTGGAAGATTGCCTTCACATAACATCATTCGGGTCATTTCTTCCAAAGTCATATTTTTTCTCTCTACAACACCATTTTGTTGTGGGTCCTAGGAGCAGAGAAGTTGTGATCAATGTCATTTTCTGTGTAATAATCATCGAAAAATTGATTTTCAAATTCAGTGCCATGATCACTCCTAATTGAAATTATTGAAAGATTTTTCTAATTTAAAACCTTTTTTGTGAAATTTTTGAAATACTTTAAAGGTTTCATTTTTGTAAGCAATAAACAAAATCCATGTAAATCTAGAGAAATCATCTACAATTACAAGGGCATATTTCATACCTCCTAGGCTTGTGGTCCTAGTTGGTCCAAACAAGTCTATGTGAAGTAGCTCTAGAGGTCTAGAAGTTAAAATCATATTTTTGGGTTTAAAGCTCTTCCTAGTTTGTTTACCCATTTGACATGCATCACAAACATAATCAAAGTCTACTTTAAACTTAGGCATGCCTCTAACTAAATTTTTGGAAATTAACTTGGCAATAGTATGCATGCTAGCATGACCCAATCATTTATGCTAAAGTAAAAAGACTCCTTGGTCTTAGTATTCATTACAACTAGACTAGAACTACTTGACATAGCAAGATCATTAAGATCAACCACAAATATTTCCAAGTCTATGTCAATGAACTTGCTACTAGAATCAAGAGAGTTTATTGTAATATACATAGATGATTGAAAGATAACCTTTAAGGCTTTATCACATAATTGACTGATACTCAATAAATTATGCTTCAATTTATCTACTAGCAATACATTTTCAATAAAAGTACAGGAGGTTATCTTGATCTTACCGATTTCGATTATTTTTTCCTTGTCATTATCTTCAAAAGTAACTATACCTCCTTCTTTCATTTCCAGGATGATGAATTGATCCTTGTCACCCGCCGTATGCCTTGAACAGCCACTGTTGAGATACCATCTTTGCTTCAATTTTTGGGCTGCAAGACATTCCTGCAAGACAATCAAGAAGTTCTTTTAGGTACCCAAGCTAACTTGGATCCTTGCAGGTTAGTGGAGGTGGTTCCTTTAGAAATCCAAATCTTTCTTGATTTACTTTGGACATTTCTAATAATATTGCATTCAAAAACTTTATGTCCTAACCTTTTGCAAGCAAAACATTTGATTCTAGAATTTTGAAAAGATGTATATTTTGAAGTTCTAGATGTTGATGCATGAGATGCAGATATAAAAGATTTTCTTTTTAAGCTCTTAGGAACATACAAAGTAGTTTTAGAAGTAGAAGCAGAACCATTTGTTGAAAAAGCCTTTTGAGATATAAATTTTGGAACATAAACTTTTGGTTTCATAAAAGTAGTTACTGAAATACTATTTGAAATTGAAGAATTAAAATCGATTACAACTTTATTACTAGAAATCTTCTATTCTTTAAGAATCAACTCAAGCTTGTTAGAAGATAATATAAGTTTTTCAATAAGAGGCTTGAGTTTTTCAACCTCCTTTTTCAACTCATTATTTTCATTCATTAAAGCTTTGTTTTTGTCAAGATAAATACTATTCTCAGTTTTCAAAGCTTCATAATTTTCAGAAAAGACATGTAGTTCTTTTTGTAATAAGATATTCTTTTCTGAAATCTCTTCTTTTTCTTTTAGTAAAGAATCATTCATATTTTTTAAAGATCTAATCTTTACTCCAGCCTTTTTAAATTTAGATAATAAATCATGAAAAGCAAAATTTAATTCATCAAATATAAATTCAATTTGAGCATCAGGGGATGTTACCTCGTCTTCAAGACCCATAATATATAAATTAGTAGTTTTCGTAGTCTCTTCTTCTTCAGTTGAGGTGGATTCCTTGCTATCGCTTCATATGGCAACCATCACCTTTTTCTTCTTTCTCTTGAAGAATTTTTTTAATGGTAGACAATCTGGATGAATATGCCCCGATTTCTTACATTCATAGCATGTGGGCACTTGTTCTTTATCCTTTTCTTTATCCTTGTCTTTGTCCTTGGAATGATCTCCTTATGAAATTTTCTATTAAATCTTCCTTTCTTCTTTTCCATAAACTTTCTAAATCTCCTCACAACCATTATGATATCTTCGTCTTCTAGATCGTCTTCGGAGGAGGTGGAGTCATCTTCCAATTTCACATCTTTTTTTGAGTCCAATACAGCTTTGAAGGTAATTATCTTCTTCTTCTTCTTTTGATCATCATCAGTTCTATGCTGTATGGCCATTTCGTGTGTGATGAGTGAACCCATTAATTCATCCAAAGAAAGGGTGTTCAGATCTTTCATTTCTTGGATGGCAGTCACTTTGGGGTCCCATTTATCCAGAAGTGATCTTAAGATCTTCTATACTAAGTCAGTATTTGAATAAACCCTGCCAAGACTTTTCAAGCCATTAATAATATCTGTAAATCTTGTAAACATGGCAAATATAATTTCAATAGGTTCCATTTTAAACAGTTCATAACTATGTACTAGAAGATTTATTTTCGAAGTCTTCACTTGGAAAGTTCTTTCGTGGGTCACTTCAAGTTTATCCCAAATCTCCTTTACTAAAGAGTAAGTGGAAATTCAATTAAACTCGCTAGCTCCAAAGCACAATATAGTAAATTCATTACTTTGGCATTTAATTCCTCCATCTTCATGTCATATTCATCCCATTCCTCTTCGGCCTTAGGGATATCCACATCATCAATTTTAATCATGGGAATTTGTGGCCCTTTCAAAATGACCTTCCATAATTGAAAATCAACAGCTTGTATATAGATTTTCATTCTAGCTTTTCAGTAAGAATAATTTGTGCCAGTGAAGAGTAGAGGTCTATTAGTAGATTGGCCTTCGACCAAGGATGTACTCATGAGATGAGCCATCAATCTTTACTCTAAATGTACTCAGAGACACTGTTCTAATACTAGTTGTTGCTCCAATGGCTTTTCCAAGAGGGGGGGAATTGGGAATTAAAAATTTTAAGTAATTATGTGCTTTTTGAAATCCCTTTTAATGTGTTAGGTGCTGTGATAAAGTAATTAACTGCATAAGCAAAAATAAACCAGAGAAGCACAACACAAACATATAATAATTATAGTGGTTCAGAGCAACCCAGCTCCTATGTTGATGGAGATCCAGGGCAGGTCCAGGTATTTTTCCATTTTTCTCTTATTTTCTTAGATTTTTTTTATTTTTCCTATTCCCGCTATTCCATCTATTCATGCTATTCCACCTTTATTCCAAACTTATTCTCGATCTATTCCTACACTATTCCATCCTCTCCCGTGAATTTTTTTTAACACCCAAACCCTAGCCTCCGGCCCCAGATCCAGGCTGCCCGACCCCCGGCCACCCCCGCCGGACCGTCATCGACGTTCGCCGGCCCCCGCCCTCGCCGAAGAAGCCGCTGCCACCGCCCAATCACCGTGGGAAGATGAACGGACGTGGAGGCTTCTGCTCGATGTGACCCATGGCCACCGCTACCGCCGCCACCACCGACTTGCTGCCGCCACCGTTCTTGCCACCCACCAACCCTCGCCCGGTCGCCGGTGGGGTCTGCCACCGCTCACACCCGTGAGAAGACGAACGGACATGGGAGGTGTCCGTTCACCCACGTGCGGCCGTGTGACGCCGCCATCCATCGCCTGACATCACCACCGCCGCCCGCCTGTCCGCCGGCCACCTTCCAGCCATCCACGGCCTCCCCCATCGTCCACCAGCCGCACCGGCGCCCAGGAGGGCTCCCACGGCCGTGGGAGACCAAACGGCACGCTGGGCATGCCGTGCCAGTCCCTGTGCCGCCTCGGCTCTGGCCCGTCGCCAGCCATCCGTCGCTCGCCATCCGCCGGCCCTGTCCACCGCCTGCTTCCCGGTCACCGGCCATGTGCTTCGTCGGGCGATCCATCCTCCGCACAGCCATTTGAGGAGTTTGCATGGATTACAGAGCAGCCCAAATTTTAGAGCAGCACACGTTCTGGAGCAGATCATCAAGCTGACATGCTTCTCAGAGCAGATCAGCACCACTTTTGATGCAACATGAATTTTGATGTAATTTATTTTCCTTTTTTAGTTTTCTTAGAGGCCAAGAAACTGAGGATTTTGGTTTTTCTATATAAAGGGCCCCTCTCCCCCTGTAAGAGAGAGAGAGAGAGATTTGATATAGATTTTTGGGTTGGATCTGGTTCTGGTTCTGGGCTGGTTCTGGTTCTGGTTCTGGGCTGAGGCCCGTTTTTCCTTCATTCCCTGCTGTTTGCATTATCGATTCGATGAGGGGTGTGAGGCGTTCCCTGCTGTGTGCATTATGGGTTCGATGAGCACCCTAGTTATCCCCTATCTCGTCTTCTTTATCCCCTCGTGTCCTTCGAGAGTCATCCTAGTGCATGTATGTGAGAGCCCTGCTGTGTGCATTATGGGTTCGATGAGAGCTCAGGGTAGCTGGTGCTGTGACCCCTTCGGGAGGGTAGCTTTATGCTCATGGTAGCTGGTGCTGTGATCCCTCGGGAGGGTAGCTTTAGGCTTTGACCCCTGACTTTTTGTGTGCGTCGCCCGCTAGAGTGAGTCTCAGGGCCATGAGTTCCAGTTCCCGGTTCTCAATCTCCATCCTTCCTTCACCACATCCACCCAGAAAATTGAAAACAAAAGAGATCAACTGTCTTAGGATTTTAGAGTCAGTATGCCCTAGTCCCGGGAGGCTTCTTAGCCCTCCCACGGTCCTAGTTTGTTTAGTTGTTTCCCTGTTTTCCAAATAACCAGGTTACATCGATTTTTCGTCCCGCATCATATGTCCACTACCCAAGATTACCACTTAGGATTTCCACTATATCCCCCACCAGAATACAGTCCAATTATTTTCATAGGCTCACAATCCAAATCTCTACACTTTGGTTTTACTGGGATCACCAAAAAAACCCAACTTGGTTTTACCAGAATCACCAAGAACCCAACACTTGGTTTTTAACAAAGGCTTACCAAGAACCTATTTGGTTTTTCAACCGGGCTCACCAATAACCCAACAATTCAAAAATTATTTGAAAAGAAAAGCAACAGAATGACAAACAAATTTTTGTCGAGTAGTTACCGATGCAACTCTAGAGAAGCCCACTTGAATGCACTTTAATGAACTTTAATGGCTTTTATTGCTTCTTTACTAAGTACTTCAAGCTTTAGATGAGAGTTGGTGAAGGCTTGAAGGCTGTCTTGAATGCTCTTAGTGCTCTCTTTCTTGTTGGTATGTTGGATATTCAATAAAGCATTAATGCTTTGAAAAACTTTCTAACTCTTACTTCAAAGAAGTTCAAATCCCTCAAATATATGGCCTTCCATCATTCCAAGGTAGTTTAAGTCATTGTAGACTATTGGGATGTGACATTTAACCATTGGAATATTTTTTGGATTCAAATTTTGAGTTCTAGAACTAGCCATTGCAAGTCTGAAATCGTCCTTCGAGTCGACTTGAATCACTTGAGTCAGCTCGGATCCTCAGAGGAGTTCTGGTTGAGCCGACTCTTTTCAATCCAGTCACTCGCTTGCATAGTGTCTTGACTCTTCACTCTATAAGAGTCGGCTCACCTTGATTAGAGTCGACTCAGATTGTCAGGCCTTCAAAATGTTAGTCTGGACGAGTCGGCTAACTTCCATACCAGTCAACTCAGATGGTTGTAGTTCACAGAACCATTTTCTAGATTATGGAGGAGTCGGCTCGATCTTCTGAAGAGTCAGCTCGAATGTCTGACCATATGATAGAGTCGGCTCGGACTTCCTTTGGGTCGGCTCGCCTGTCTGATTCAAGAAACAGTACTCTGGACGAGTCAGCTCGAGTCCCTTAGAGTCAGCTCGGATATCTACGTGCCAGAAATTTTATGCGTGCCATGTGTCAAAGTTGGCTCTCTTCTCCTCAAGTCAGCTTGGATGAATGTTTCAATGATTTTCTTAGTCTTTCTCCAAAATTCATCTAGCTTGTCTTCAAGCTTCAAGATGTCTTTAAACTCAACACATTTCTAAGAAATTAAAAGCTTGAAACATATTTAGAAGTAACCCAATTTTATGATCTTTCTTAACTTTTTTCTTTGGGTTCTTCTTTACAAAATATAATTACAACACAACTCAAAACAAGAAATGAAATGTAGGAGTTGAAATTTGAATAATGAATTCATCCTACAAAAACTTGTAAACCACTTGAAGAGTTATTAGTAAAACAAATGCATGCACCAATGTTTGGTTATCATCAAAATCACTTATGGGGTTAACATAGAGCATTGGCCATTCCCGATACCTCTCATTCCAAGATGAGTATCCATCATCATGCCCTTGAATAACCTAGGCAGCCCTCCCGGGGGAGGACCCTTCCATCAAGAAAGAGAAGCCTACACCCCCAGCACCTCCACCGAAAACTGGTTGTGCCATTTCTCTACAAATCTTGATAGCAAGAGAATTTAGTGGAGATTCATTCCACCAGCCCTCTATTTATAGAGGAACCTAGTGGAAGCTAGTGTTAGATGTGTATGCCTTAGAAGACAAGTTGGTTGACACACTATAATTTATAGGATATCAAATTATAATTAATCAAGTTTTTATCAATAAAATTAGATATTTTTCCATTCATATTTTTGTGTATCTATGAATCATCCATGGAGTTAATGGACAATGACACATATTCTCAAGAGTTGAGAATTTAAGATATGTGTCATTATAAGTTAACTTCTAAATGCTCCTGATTGTTGGATCATCATAGGGATAGTGATTGATCTATCAAGATTGGTGCACATATTACTTCTCTTTTGGATAAAGGAGTCTCGAGTCTATAGTATGGGGATACTAAAGTAAGAGTACAAGTAGTTGTCAAAGAATAATGATATTAAATATGACAAAAAAATAAGAAGTTACATAGATATCTACTCACTCGTTAATGACTTATCGAGCTATAGTTATCTAATTAATTCCTTGACCTGCGGTATCTTAGTTATTCATAATGGGGTTGATTTAGTTTGACAAGTAATAAATATGGTTCCAAGCCATATGGGGCCTTGTAGTATACGTTGGTTAAAGTAGATTTGCTATAGGAGTTTTTCATATACCTATAGGAGATCTTTCAGTCTCGATAGTAGAGGAATAGTCCTATGCAACCTAAGAGGCTGAGTCTATTAGTTTATGGCTATAGCAGTATGACAACAGAAAAGAGTTTCTATGGAAATCATGATTAGGCTCAAGTCGATTAAATCTAGCATATAATAGATGCTTAGGATTTGATGAGAATCTATGACATATCCTATCATGATTTTTAATAGAGAAACTTGATCATATAGGAACTATACCTAGGGATTCATTTGTCTATTCTACTAGGATATTATCATATATTGCTAGGTTTTACTGGTGGATTGTGGAAACTCACTTGGATCATTTTCGGATCAACGATCTATGTTAGGTTTGAGCTAGAAAAGTTTCAGTCCACTAAAAAGGATTTTGATGATATTATGACAGAGATCATAGTATGTATCACTACTATATAGAATGGAACTTGAGGGATCAAACACAATAGGGATTTAACCTGATCATGGCTTGGATCGATTTAGTAATTGCTAATTTTATAAATATTACAAATTTAGTAGTTGCTATTTTTGGTACTTATTAATTTTAGTACCTACTAATTTTGATACTAAGGATTTAATTGCAAGAGTTATAAATTGATATAATTTTATAGAGTTTGATCTAATTGGATTTAAGAATCCTTGTTGGACTATGATTTCGAAATCCTAGTTGGACTAGAATTGTTAGCCTTTTTGAATTTGATTCGAATCGAGTTCGAATTTGATTTGATTTGATCCAGATTTGAACCTAATTAAAGTGGATACCTAGACTTAATAGGATTGGATCATTTCTCTCTTTTCTTGGCATGGAAAATCAGTTTTGTGTGGTAATTTGTAATATGGAATATGGCATGTGCAATTCCTTTACATTACACTTCTTATTTCTCATCGCCAAGACTCCTATTATTGCCCACTTGTTTTTCTTCATTTGAATTATTTTCATATAAGGAGTCTTATCTAATAGAGTCCTGGGAGAAAAGGATAACATGGAGTTTGATGAGGCGTGAAATCCTTTTGTCTTACAAAACACCCTAAAAAAAATTTGTGCACCATATGTTTTCTCTTGAATTATCTCAATGCTAATTTATTCTCTTGTCACCCTTTTTAATTTGAGTTAGTTTTAGATAAGATCTGATATGGTTGGGGTGTGAAGTGATTGGCTTGTATTGGGGAGTTTGTGCGACAATAGTAAAAGAAATATGAGAAAGAAAAATCAATGTATAAGAAAGCTTCTCATCGCACATTATTTTTGATGCCATGTTTTTTCCATTACCACTTTTAATTTAAATGATATTTAAATTATATTAGACTCTAATCCTGATAAGGCTAAGCCTTATCTAAAGTGGCATGAAAAGCTATAGAGAGGCCGTGTGCTATAGAGGATGGGGTTTGATTGTGCGAATAATATAAGAAAAGCTATAGAGAGGCCGTGTGCTAATTCTAGGGTTTTTCCATATCTTGTCGCACCTATTTTTTCTACCGCCCCAATCCATCCTCTTTTGATGAATTCCACACCCCAAATACATTTGAGAAAGGAGAGATCTTAGAGAATAAGGGGAAAGAAAAAGTTTTCTTTCTTCCTTAGGTGTCCAAGTAAAATCCAGTCCATTGCATGAAGGGTTCGCACGAAGGTTGCGGCCTCGGTTCTTCGAGAAAGTCTTGGAAGGAAATTCTATATTCAAGCTAAAGGAGAGGCTTACAAAGAGCTAGCACTTCGAAGGCCATGGGGAGTCGATTAGCATCATCCTTATATAGATACCAATAGAGGCCAGTACTTGCATGGCTCCGAAAGCAACCTGATGATCCATCGATCTGACCCGATTCAAGAAGGTGGATAGTGATCAGAAGAAGTCGATTAAACTCTTCTAATTTTATTTTATTTTTCAAATCTGATTTAATGTAATGAATTTTTAATTAGCATGTTAGATAGATCCTTAGGTATTATTTTTAAAATAATTTTTGCATGCTTTTACAAAATTATTTTGAAAATTGCTTCTACTAGGGTTTTAGAAATCCTATTTTTAGCATGCTTGCTATCCTAATTCTTTCAATGGTATTAGAGCCTAGAGTTTGGTCTAACATGCTAGATTAGTTTTAAGATCTACAAAATAAAATTAAAATTAATTTCATAATTGTTATGAACCTTTACGATCAAGTACTCGGATTGGGTGCATTACCATGAATATTCGATCATCAGAGCTAAGTAGGATTTAAAAGCCCTCTCTTCCCATTCAATAGGATCTCTTATGGCATGTAGGGGTACTGCTTATGATTTGACTCATGAAGAAGAACATGGAAAAAAAATTAGGTTCATATTTTAGATTTAAAATTAATTACATAAGATGTAACTTAATCAATTTGATCTAAAGTAAGATATATGAAATAAATGAATTAGTGTTTAGATATGAAAACTAATTCATGATCATAAATTATAATTCCATGAACTTAAACATAATCTAAAATTGATTTTAGGTTCTGAATTCCAGTTCATGAATGTGGGTGTGGGTGGAATGATTAGGTTTAGTGATTACACTACATATTAGTGTTTTGATTAGATCATGCTAAAACCTTGTGTCATTTTTTAACACCTAGACAAACCCAATCAATAGTTGATTAGGGTTATGTCAAAGGGGCTTGAAATTGATTATAGATATAGTTTAGTCATATCGATTTATACTTGATATGAATTGATTAATTTAAGACCTAATTTGGTTCAATAATCCAAGCCCAAGTCACTAGGCTGACTTATTCATACTTATTGACCAATTAATGTCTAACGCAAGTCTTGATTATAGTTATTAATTAGGGCTAACTCTTACCTGGCCAATCCAGTTGGTGTCTAAGAAAAGTGGTTAAATGGTAGAATCCTTCCATTGATCTAACTTACCTGGCCAACTTAGTCGATTAAGTTTTGATTAAGTTGCTTGTTGATTCGAGTTCACCCATACCACCTAGGTTCATCAGACATGAGATGTACTAACATAAACTAGGCTAGTCAGACATTAGATGTGTTAATCTAAACTTGATTAGTTAGACATGAGATGTACTAACCTGAACTAGGTTAATTAGATATAAGATATGCTGACCAATTTAGAAGAGACTTTAACCTACAACCTTCTTACAAATATTAAGTCCATAGGTCTTCCACCATTGTAGAGATGTGAGTGTCTCTTGGGTGTTGATTATTCTCGGTTGGATACAGTGATTTAGTTGCATCAGGGGGCACAACCATTCTATTAAATATGAGATGTTACGGAATAAAGATGGGGTTATGCCCAATAATTATTATGTAAGGGATCCAATGATGGCTTCACTTTCATATTGAACTGTGGGTCAGACTTAACTAAAGAGTGTAGCAAAAAATATTAAATGAGTCCACATGATTTAGAGATCGAGTTGCTACAACATGCTTGAGAAGCATTGGACAAGAGTTGTCACTCATTGGTTTGTATGTTACCAATAATTATTAGGTGAGATGCATATAGATCAATAGGATAATAGTACTTACTAGGAACTCTAGTTGCGTAGGGATTTCTGCATCTCCACTGAGAAGTATGAGAGATCCGAGAAAATAGTGAGAGTTCTTATTTATTTCTTAAAATTCTAGTATAAATAGTTGATTGAGTACAAATATCTAACTAGAATCTTTTCTCTCTTCAGATTATAATGTCAGCTCCAATTTTCTTAGCCCAAAACTTTAGGCCTAACCATTTGACCGAATCCAATCATAAGGATTGGCTTGAAATTTTAGGGTATGTCTTAGACTTGGATACAAAAGGGACCTTGAAGAGGTCAACGGGTCCAATATACCTGGAGTGCCTAAAAAAAAGGTTGACACACCTTTAGAAGGTATGTCAGATGTGCTCGTTGTTGAAACAAACCTAATAGTTTTTTTTTTATTTCTAGTTAGGTTATAGACTCTGGTTCAATTGCACATTTGTGCACTTCAATGCAGGATTTAATAGGATATAGAAGGTTGAGGGAAGACGAAGTGATACTTCAAGTCAATAATGGCATAAAAGTTGTGACTATTGTTATAGATACCTCCCCTCTTCAATTACCATTAGGATATTGTTTAATGCTCAGAGACTATTACTATGTACCTAATACTTGCAAAAATTTGATTTCTGTATCTATATTAGCATAGGAAGAATATAGTTTTAATTTTAATAAAAACCATTGCACTATTTATTTAAAAAATAATTTGGTTACACGTGGCTTTATGATTGAAAATTTCTACCATTTACATGTTGATCATGCTGATGAGTTAATCAATGTCAACAAGCAATTAGTGAGTACCATAGGTCAAAAGAGACGTAGAGATGACCTGAACCATAAGTATATGTATCACCTTAGACTTGGTCATATTAGTAAGAACAGGATAAACAAACTAGAGAAAAATGGTATCCTTCACCTGTTGAATTTAGATTCATTTCTAGTTTGTAAATCCTACCATCAAGGCAAGATGGCCAAGTTACACTTTATAGGACATGGAGAGAGGACTACTAAGGTACTTGTCCTAGTACATACTAATGTATATGGACCATTTAATGTGCAGGCTAGGGTTGGTTATCAATACTTCATAATCTTTACTAACGAGGCACAAGTCTGAAGCATTTGAAAAGTTCAAACATGAAGTAGAGAAGAAAACAGGAAAACCCCTTAAGGTTCTTCGATTATATTGGGGAGGGGAATATTTTAATGAAAAATTTCTAGATTATCTCAAGGATAATGACATAATCTTACAATGGACTCCACCTGGTACATCTTAGCTCAATGAGGTATCGGAAAGGAGAAATAAGACCCTATTGGATATGGTCCAGGCCATGATGAGCTTTATTGATTTACCCTTATATCTTTAGGGACATACCTTACTTACTGCAGCTTATATTCTGAATAAGGTTCCCTCTAAATCCATTTCTATCATATCATATGAGATGTATCATGGTAGGAAACTGAGTCTTGGTCATATCAAGATTTGAAGATGTTCGGCTCATGTCAAAATGTAGTAGGCGAACATGTTTGAGGCTAGATCTACCAAAGCCCATTTTATAGGATATCCCAAAGAATCATAAGGATACTATTTTTATTTCCTAGAGAATGACAATGTGATTGTGAGCTAAAATACTATATTCATAAACAAATAGTTTATCCAAAATAGTGGCAGTGGGAGGCAAATTAAGCTCAAAGAGAAGGTCTCTATTAAGCAGCAGGTTGTAGAACCTATTGAACCTATTCTAGCAGAACCAGTCAATGTAGCTCCACCTCCTCCACCTTGTAGGTCTAGTAGGGTTTCCCATCCTCCCAAAAGGTATTTAGATATACTTATAGAGAATGTAGAGGAAATGTTCTTCATTGAAGATAGAGATCAAATAGTTGATCCGAAGACCTATGATGAGACAATATCAGACATTGACTCCGAGAAATAGTTGAGTGTTTTGAAGTCAAAAATTGATTCAATGCACTCAAACCAAGTATGGACGTTAGTAGAACCACCAGAGGGTATTGTATCTATTGGATGTAAATAGATTTACAAAAAATATAGGTGTAAATAGTAAAGCAGAGATCTATAAAGCTAGACAAGTAGCAAAGGAATATAATCAGTATGAAGGCATTAACTATCATGATACCTTTTCACCAGTAGCTATGCTGAAATTGATCCATACATTGCTTGCCATTGCAGCATTTCATGATAATAAAATTTAGCAGATGGATGTGAAAATAGCATTCCTTAATTGATATATTGAGAAAGATATCTATATGGAGTAGCCCTTGGTTTTCACTTCTAGTGATAAAGATTACAAAGTCTATAAGCTGCATAGGTCTATTTATGGACAAAGGGAGTTGGAACACTCATTTCAACGATGCAGTCAAATCATTTGATTTTATCGAGAATGAGAAGGAGCCTTATGTATATAAAAGGTTAGTGGGGGAGCTGTGATATTTTTCGTATTATACGTGGATGACATCCTTCTTATTGGAAATGATATTTCCATATTGACCTCGGTTAAGAGTTAGTTATGCAAGAAATTTTTCATGAAAGACCTAGGAGAAGTATTATACATTCTGAAAATTAAGGTATATAGAGATTGACCAAATAGGATTCTTATCCTATCATAAAAATGTATATAGAAGTGCTAAAAAGATTTAGCATGAAAAACTCTAAGGGGAAACTTCTATCCCTCGGATATGGCATTAATCTCTCCAAGAAGATGTATCCTAGCATATTCGAGGAGATTCAGAAAATGAGTAAGATTCTTTATGCATCGGCAATTAGAAGACTTCTGTATGCTATGTTATGTACATGAACTGATATAGCCTTTACTGTAAGTGTTATGAGCAAGTATCATGCTAATCTAGGTGAAGAGCATTGGAATGCTATAAAGAACATCCTTAATTACTTAAGGACTAAGGATTTGTTCTTGGCCTTTGGTAAAAATTTAGAGGTGTAGGTTGAGGGTTATACTAATTCAGACATTTTGTCTGATCCTGATGATAGAAAGTCTACATCAGGTTATGTGTTTCTTTGTAATGGCGGTTCAACTAATTGGAAGAGTTCCAAGCAACCCATCATTGTGGATTCAACAATGGAAGCTAAGTTCATCGTCATCTTAGAAGTTGCGAAGGAACCATTCTAGTACAAGAAGTTTGTTATGCTTAGAGTGATGCCATCAGATGCCATCCCCTTATATTGTGATAATAGTGCCATAGCCCTCGCAAAAGAGCCTAGGTCTTACCAGAATCCAAGCACATTAAGTTGCAGTTTCATATCATACATGACTACCTCAAAAAGAAGTATGTCAAGGTGAAGAGAGTCAATTCTGTAGACAATGTGGAAGACCCATTGACAAAAAAATTGAGCCAGCAGAAGACTGAAGCCCATCTTGAGAAGATAGGACTTAGGTATATGGCCATTTGGCTTTAGTACAAGTGGGAGATTGTTAGATATGTATATCTTGGAAGCCAAGTTAGCTAACACATTATAATTTTGGAGCATCAAATTGTATTTAATCAAATTCTTATTAATAAAATTAGACATTTTTCTAATCATATTTTTGTGTCTTTAAATCGTCCATGTAGTTAATGGATAATGACACATATTTTCAAGAGTTGATAATTTGAGATATGTATCATTACAGGTTAACTCCTAAATACTCTTAGTCATTGGATTATTATGGGAACGATGATCAATCTATCAAGATTGGTGTATAGATTATTTTTCTTTTAGGTATACGAGTCTTGAGTGTACTATGTGGGGATACTAAAGTGAGAATACAAGTAGCTGTTAAAGAACAATGGTACCGAGTGTAACCAAAAAATAAAAAATCACATGAATGTCTACTCACTCATTAGTGATTTCTCGAGTTATAGTTGTATAAGTAGTTCCTTGACCTACGATGCCTTGTCATTCATAGCAGGGTTGCTGTAGTTTAACAAGCATATAAATATGGTCCTTAACCATATGAGGCCTTGCAGTATATGTTGGCTGCAGTAGGTTCGTTATAGGAGTTAGAAGTATATCTATAAAGGATCTATTGATCTTGGTAGCAGAGGAATAGTCCTATGTGACCTAAAAGGCTGAGTCAATGAGTCTGTACCACAGCAGCATGATAATAGAAAGAAGTTTTCATGGAAATCATGATTGGGCTTGAGTTGATTAAATCTAACATATGACAGATTCTTAGGGTTTGACAAGATCCATGACCTGCATCCTGTCGAGATTTTTGATAGAAGAACTTAATCATACAGGAATTACATATAAAAGTTTATTTTTCTATTCTACTAGATTGCTACAATATACTATTAGATATCACTGGTGGATTGTGGAAACTCATTTGAATCATTTTCGGATCAACTATTCATGTTAGAATTGAGTTGGAAAAATTTCAATCCATTGAAAAGGATTTCGATAATACTATGATAGAGATCATAGTATGACAGAATGGAACCTGAGGGGTTATACATAATAATGGTTTAACCTAATCATGGCTTGGATCAAATTTAGTAACTACTTATTTTGTAAATGTTACAAATTTAGTAGTCATTGCTTTTTGTACCTACTAATTTTAGCACATGTTAGTTTTAGCACCTGCTAATTTTGACACTAAGAATTTAATTGCAAGAGTTGCAATTTGATATAATTTAATTGTGTTTGATTTAATTAAATTTAAGAATCCTAGTCTAACTAGGATCATGGGTTTAACATCATGCCAGGATCTTATCCTGTAGCAATTATTTTCAAAATCTGCTACGAAGTAACCGATGATCTGGATTATATCCATATGATCAACAAAAGAACCTTTGAAAGTACAACCTACTTCCAAACCAACCCTCTAAAAGGGAATACACATTCCAAAAACCTTAATTTGGGATCAGATTTTCCTTCCAGAGAATTGGCTCCTAGAGAAAGCTATTCCAGCCCCTAGACAAGCACCAAGCACTATTGAATCTATCACTACACTCTCCGAAGGGGATGTAGAAATAAAATTCAACATAAACATCCACAAGACCTATAGCCATAGGTACCAATCAACCCCTCAAGTTCCAATGCCATCCAAGTTTAGCTACTCTAGTTTAGCGACCAAACTTAGAGAAGTAGATAATGAACCATGGGTTCCTCAAATAGTTTATAATGACCAAACATTACCCCCAATTTCTCCAACATTCTCACAGATTATAGAAATAAAAGATTCTAAAATCTGTATGATATATAAAGACTTTACAATAGATAAAGAAAAGTTAAGGGAAGACTTCTATTCATCAAAAACATAGAAAAAAGAAAATATTTTTTAATAATTTTTGCAAAGATCAAATAGATGAGATCTGGAAGAAATATTATCTAACCTTAGAGATTTTAAGAACAAATGTAAACTTCTTCATCTGATTTGATTACCATATGAAGGAAAATCCAAAATAAGTCAACATGCTTGCAGGAAAATTTGTAATCTCTTGGCAAGATGGAAAGGATAAAATAATTTAAAAAATTTGCCCTTCTCTACAAGAAATTAAAATTCCTATGAAAGAAATACAAGTTACAGCGTCACCTTTCAAAATCAAGTCTGATCCTATGGAAACACCAAATGGTAGGGGCCTTAAAAACATAATAGAATAAAATAACTTCATGAATCAAAATTTAAAAATAATAGGTGATCAATTAACCAAGATTGAAGAACTAGTAAAAGAAGAAAAACAATCAATAAAATGTAAAGAAAAAATCCTGATTTTTATCCCACATGAAATTCCAAAGAAATTGATTTCCCAATTAAAAGAAAGCAACATGATAACTAAAATCAATAAAAGACTTTAAAAAATGGAACTCTTAACCACTACTGCATTAGATACTCTAGATAGAGCTCCACCATTAACATCAATTATCCATAGAAGTAAAAATATTTCTGTCTTAACCCAAGACCCGGAACCTCCAACAGTGAAGATTCCATTGAAACTAGCTCTAGTTATGACAATGACCCAGAAACCCTGGATGCCCAAAATATTGACAAGAATTTGAAAATTAACAAAATACAGACTTAGATTCAACCCACAAAACTGTTCTACCATATACCTAACCTTCCTGATATGACCTTAGAAGAAAGACCATCAATTAAGCGAATTATAATTTAGCAAATACCATCTATGAATGGAACATAGACAGTCAAATTGAATATCAAGTCCTCAACACCCTTCAAGAAAAGACCATAGTAGCTACGGCTTACTGAACAAAATCTAATATTACTGATCAAACAATTGCCCAAACTTTGGTAGTCGGTTTTACTAGCCAACTAAAAGGTTGGTGGATCACTACCTTGATGAAGTTGACAGGAATAATATTCTCTTTACCTATAGAAGGAATGAAGAATGTATGATTATTAAAGATGAAACTGGAGAATCGATATAGGATTCGGTATCAACCCTCATTTTTGCAATCGCAAAGCACTTCTTAGGTGATCCATCAAATCTTAAAGATAGAAGTTCAAAAATTCTAGCCAATCTTAGATGCAAAAAGTTGCAAGACTTCAGGTGGTACAAAGATATCTTCCTTACCAAGGTAATGACTAGAAATGATTGCCAACAGTCATTCTGGAAAGAGAAGTTTATTGCTGGACTCCTACAAGTATTTGCAGAAGAGGTCAAATTAAAAATCAGAGAACAAAATAATAATACAATACCTTATGATAGACTCACTTATGGAGATTTAATCAATACTATCAATTTTGAAGGCTTAAATATCTGTAATGATCTAAGAATGAAATAACATTTAAAAAGGAACAACTAACCAGTAGAAGGAAGCTAACAAACTTCTATGAACAATTTGGTTATAATCCTTCAACCAAAAGAAGGGTTCCTAAATCAAAATCTTGTCATAATTGTACGAAGAAAAAACAAGCATATAAATTTATAAAACACAAACAAGCTATAAAGAAAGAAAGAAAGACCTTTCAAAATAAGAAATAAATAAATAAACCAACAAATCAAATAACTTGCTTTAAGCATGGCAAAGTTGGACACTACGCTAGATATTGCAAGCTAAAAAGAAAAATAAATGAAATACAAATTGACAAAGAAGATCTAGAAAATTCCTTCAATAACCAATTAGAAAAGCTATTGCTTGAATCTGACTTTGAATCTTCTTCAGAAGAATTTGAAGAAGACAATCCGCAATCTTCAAGCATAAACATGATAACAAAGAAACAAAATTTTCTCTTAGACTTCATAGATAAAATCAATGAGCCAGAATTCAAAAGGAGTATCTTCTCAAATTAAAAGAGATCTTAAATGAAAACCAATCATCTAAGCCTCAAACATATAATTTGAATGATATTTTTAATAAATTTAGTTATCAAAAATAAAAACCAATAACACTGCAACACTTACAATCTAAGGTAAACCAAATGAAAATGGAAATAAATCAAATCAAAAGTCAAATAAAATAATCAAAAAATAATAAGACTTTAATTTAGAATTAGAACAAAATTCTTAAAATCAAAACTTTTTAGAATTAATTTTAAACTTAACCATACAAAATTGGTATGTTAGAGTAATTGTCACAATAGATAAATTTAAGATGAAAACCATTACTCTAATCGACTCAGGTATAGACTTAAACTATATATAAGAAGGTCTAATCCCCATAAAGTACTTTGAAAAAATTAAAGAAAAATTAAATACTGCAAGTAGTTCAAAATTAATAATAAAATATAAGCTTTTTGAAACAAAAATTTATTTTGCAAACCAATACTTTGTCACCCAATTTATTTTGATAAGAAACCTAAATAGACCGGTCATTCTAGGGACTCCTTTTCTCAATCTGATAAAATCCTTCATGGTAGATGATGAAGGAATTACCACCAAGGCCCTAGGACAACAAATAAAAATCAAGTTTGTAATAAGAGAATTTATCAAAATCCTAAATACACTCAATGAAGTAACAAGAAGAACAAAACACATAGAAATTTTAAAAGAAGAAAAAAGTTATAAAAATATTGAAGAATAATTGAAAATTCTGGTAGTAATATAAAAGATAAAAAATTTTAAAAATCTAATTCAAGAATCTGCATGTTTTGACCTACCCAATGCTTTTTGAAATAGGAAGAAACATGTAGTAAGTCTTCCTTATGAAAAGGATTTCAATGAAATAAAAATACCTACAAAAGCCAGACCAATTCAAATGAACCAAAAAATGGTAGAATATTGAAAACAAGAAATCAATGACCTTGTTAAGAAAGGATTAATTAGGCCAAGTCAATTTCCTTGGAATTGTGTTGCCTTTTATGTTCAAAAGAATACAGAATTGGAAAAAGGAGCTCCAAGGCTCATAATTAATTACAAGCCACTCAATCAAGCTTTAAGATGGATTAGATATCTATTACAAAATAAAAAAGATTTACTAAATAGAATAATCGAAGCAAAAATCTTTTCAAAATTTGATCTAAAATCTGGTTTTTGGCAAATCCAATTCTGCGAGCATGACAAGTACAAAACTGCTTTCACTATCCCCTTCAAATAATATGAATGGGATGTAATGTCTTTTGGACTCTCCTTCTAAATTCCAAAAGATCATGAATGATATTTTTACTCTATACTCAAATTTTATTATTATTTATATTGATGATGTTCTAATATTCTCTGATTTATTATAACAACATTTCTAACACCTTCAGACCTTTCTGAAACTAGTAATCAGAAATGATTTGGTTCTTTCTCAATCAAAAATAAATTTATTTCAGACAAAAACTAGGTTCCTAGGTCATGATTTAAACCAAGGAACAATTAGATCCATCAGCAAGTCAATAGAGTTTGCTAACAAATTTTTTGATATAATCTTAGACAGAAAACAATTACAAAAGTTTCTAGGTAGTCTCAATTATGTTTCAAACCACATTAAAAATTTTAAAATTATAGCAAAGCCCCTTTATCAAAGACCTAGGAAGAATGCTCCAAGTTGGACATAGGAGCATACCAATATCATCAAACAAATCAAAATCTAAATTAGGAGTCTTCCATGTCTTTATTTACCAGACCCTAAGGCTCCCAAAATCATTAAAACTGATGTCTCTGAATTAGATTTTGGAGGCATTCTCAAACAAAAGAAAGATTTAACAGAGTAATTAATTCAATTTACTTCTGGTAGTTGGAATGATACTCAATAAAAGTATTTTACTATCAAGAATGAAGTTTTAGCAATTGTTTATGTATTTCAAAGTTTCAAAGTGATTTACTCAATCAAAAGTTTTTACTTCCAATTGATTACAAAGTAGCAAAATTTATCTTAAAAAAAGATATTAACAATCTAGCTTCAAAACATATATTTGCTAAATAGAAAGATTTATTATCATTCTTCGAATTTGATATCGAATACATCAAAGGCAAAGAAAATTTGTTGCCTGATTTTTTATCTCATGAGTTTTTGTAATGCTTCAAATTCCATGGCTCCCAAGAACCCTCCAACCCAAAAACCCATGGCCCAGAAACAAACCAAAGCCTCTTATGCCCAAATGTCTGAATCCAAAACTATTATGATTCCATCACAATCCCAAAGTTCTCAATCTCCAAAACACAACCTGTTTTACCAAAATTATCTTGGTATGACATTGTAATCCAAGAGAAAAATGAGGAAAAAATCCAAGAGAAATCTTAAATCTCCCCACTTTTTACCAAACAGATGGCTGAATTAGCCATGTCAAATCTAGTGCTCGTGAGCCTAAAAATTTTTCAAAAAGTAATTGCTAAAACTAAAGCTCAGCAATAGGTAATTACAAAATAAAATAAAAAATGATAATTGAGATTTCCAACTCATTACCACTTCAAACATCTTAAATGAAAGTTGGAATTTTTGACCCAACTTCTCCTCAAAAAATACCACCCAAAAAATCACCATATTTTGAAAAGCCTATTTTTCAATCTATTTTAATAATAAAAGATGAATACATGGATAATGATTCATGAAAATAATTTCAAAATTTTTTTTAGAACATTGGCATTTTTCATCTAAAAACCCTTTGAAAATACATATTTTTTATAAATTTATTTTGGTGGATATGTACTCAATCGCCATCAAACACTACAAAGATCGGGCTGATCCATCCATTATTATCCATTCAATAGTCCAGATTTTATAAGTTTTGTCTCCATCTACATGGGAAGACAATCCAAATGCTTTCAAAAAATTATCCCAAAAATATAATTCCAAATACTTCAATTACTAGGATTACAGGAATGCATGGTACCATGCATTCCTCTTCCAAAATACTCACCACAGGCACTCTTAGTTATTTTACTTCAAAACTAATACCAAGTTTTACTTTTATACTGGTTCTCAAACTGGTGGTACCATTATGGACCAATCCTTGAAATCTTATCCCAAATAGTCAACGATGGATATTTTACCTATCAGTAAAAATATTACTACCAGAAAGAGAAAAGAAATTCTCTCTTCTTCTTAATTTCTTTGCTTAATTTTTTCTCTCATGGATTTCATACTAGGAGTATTCTATTATCAATATCCTAAATTTTCAGCCAACATTGGCCAGGAAGTTTAAAACAAAATGGTGGCAAGATTTCAATCCATAAAAGCCACCAAGCCCAAAGTATTATAGTGGTTCAATAAAAATCCATAATTATCAGTTAAAATGGAACCCTCTACTTTAAGATTCCTTATTGAAAGATCCTTCACCAATTTGAGATTAGCAGAAGCAAGGACAAGAGCAGAATACAAAAAACTTTTGCTAGAAACCTTGGAAAAATTTAAAAAGGAAGAAGAAGAAGAAGAAGATCAAAATAATAGCTCTTCTTCCTCCAATCAAACACCTAACAATGAAGATGACTGTTTCGATATCTATAAAGCACAGATCCCAAAGCAACCCCAATAATTCTCTGAAGCAAAAGATAATCACACTCACAACGGCTACTGACAAGATTTCTCACCAAAGTAAAAAGATGATACCATCATTGACAAAAGCAAATGCCCTCTGGTTAGATCATCGACAAAAATGACACCAGACAGTACCCTCTGATCAAATCAATAAATAGGATAGTACGAGACAGTACCCTCCTGCAAAGATGCTATACCATAAAGCAGACAAGGACAGTACCTGCCTCTAATCAAATCAATCAATAGGACGGTACCAGATAATACCCTCCTGCAAAGATGCTGTACCATAAAGTAGACAAGGATAGTACCTATCTCTAGTCAAATCAATCAACAAGACAGTACTAGATAGCAGCCTTCTACAAAGATGCTATACTATGAAGTAGACAAGGACGGTACCTACCCGACAAGCACTCTGATCAAGGCATTGGAATCCTAGCGGACTCCAACTGACTTTCAAATCTAATTTCAAATTTCAAACAACTCTCAACTTTCGTGAACCCAACATCTCTATAAGAAGAAGCAAGAACTAAAGAAGAAGGTAGAATAGAAAAAATCAATAACTCAAGCCTTTCTAAAAGCCTCTCCAAAATCCTTCCCTTATAATCCCAAATATCCAATATCCAAGTTTATCAAAAAAGCCTTTGGGTCCTTGGAGATCTCAAATTTGTATCAAAATCTCAATCCTTCCAAGGCTAAGTGTTCTTCAAAAGGTAAGAAGCTAATGAAGCTAATGCCATTGTATCTTTCAAAAATCTTCAATGAAATTTATTCTTCAAAAAGAGGCTCTAATTTTCATTTCTTTTTGCAGCTCTCTTACTTGGAAGCTACATCAAGATATTTTTTAAAAAGCTTAATACTATAATAGTTTATATTTCAAACTTCTTATAATTCAAACTTCTTAATAAAGTATTCCGAAAGGATCCTAGTAACAGCCACCTTTAGGGACATCCTTTAGGCTAATTTGGGGCTGTCCTGCTATAAGAAATTATAGTAGAAGAGATATCTTTATGATCATAGAATGAAGAATTGCTAAGAAGTAAAATAATATTTATATATTCTTCAATGTTTATATGTTGATTCAATCTATTCTTCAATGTTTATGTGTTCGTTCAATCTTTAATCTTTTTTATATATACTCTCTTTAATCTTATATGCGCTCTTCAATCTTACGTGCTACCCTTAAAATCCCCGTGCTACCCTTAGAAACCCCTTGAATCCCGGGACCCTTGGACTAGGATTGTCAGTCTTTTCGAATTTGATTTAAATCAAATTCAAATTTGATTCAATTTGATCTAGATTTAAACCTAATTGAAGTGGACACCTAGACCTAATAGGATTGGGTCAACTCTTTCTTTTCTTGGCATGGAAAATCAATTTTGTATGGTAATTTGTGATATGGATTATGGCATGCACATTTCCTTCCAATCACACTTCTTATTTTTCATCACACTTCTTATTTCCCATCATGACACTCCTATTGTTGCCACTTTTTTTTTCATTTGAATTATTTTTAGATATGAAGGAGCCTTATCTGATAGAATCTTGAGAGAGAAGGATAACATGGCATTTGATGGGGTGTGAAATCCTTTTGTACAACAAAATATCATAAAAAACTTGTGCACCATATGCTTTCTCCCAAATTTTTTCAATGCTAATTTCTTCTCTTGTCACCCTTTTTAATTTGAGTTAGTTTCAGATAAGATCTGATATGGTTGGCACATGAAATGATTGGCTTGGATTGGGGAGTTTATTTGATAATAATAAAAGAAACATGGTAAAGAAAAATAGGCACATAAGAAAGCTTCTTATCACATATTATTTTTTATGCCATGTTTTTTCCATTTCCACTTCTATTTTAAATGAGATTTAAATTATATTAGACTCTGATCCTAATGAGGCTAAGCCTTATCTAATGTGGCATGAAAAAGGATGGGGTTTGATTGTGAGAATTGTTGAGTTCCCTACATAGATGATTAGCATGCAAGACTAGGTTCTAAACCCTAGATGCAATGAAAGCAGAAATCATAAAAAATAATTTATCAAAAGCATGCTAATTTAAAATAAATCTAAAAATCATCTAACATGCTACCTAATATGATAGAATAGAAAAATAAATCAAATTTGAAATGTAATAAAATTATAAGATGAAGGATTCAACTTACCTTAATCGCTAAATCCTTCTTCTTATACTAGATATATCTGATGAATCAAAGTTGACGGGATTTAGCAGAGTCTCGCACGTGTCTAACCTCTATTGGTATCCACATGGAGCCTTCTTGATCGAATCACTAAGTCTCCTAAACTACTAGATTCTTGTAGGTCCTTCTTCAAACACAGAGATGATTCTTCTTCTTCTAGCTGAAGAACTTGAATCCTAGCAACCTTCTTTCCTCTTCTAAAAGAAATAATCACAAAAAATATTAAGAACTTATTTCTAATTTTTCCTATCTATAAACTATAGACTCTTAACTTTGTTTTGATGTATAATATTAGAAATGGTGTAGAAAGGAAAAGGATAGAATAGGTGAAAGAAGGATGTGCAACAAGTTATGTTATGTGTAGCCTTGTTCTGCGCTCCTTAAAAATCCATAGCGAATCCTTTCTTCACACCACCCAAAAAATCTAGAAAAATTATGATTCTAATATGATTTGATTAAAATTTAAATTAAAAAGAATCAATCCTCATCTAGTAGGAGAGAGAGTCCCAAATAAGGAAGAGAGGTGCCAACTTGGTGCCTCTCTCTTCTCATCATGCGCATTAGGAGGAGGTGCGCATTTCCACACTCTCCTCTTGGAATTTGCAGGAGAAATGGAGAGAGAGAGACCTAGTCAATTGGTTCTCTAAGATACTGGTCTAGTTTGACTCAATTTTTGATTAATTTTGAAACCATTTCATACCTGAATTAAACCAAATTCAAAAAGATTGTTGACCCGTTCAACTAGGTCAACAATTCAAGTCAAACACGAATTATAAATCCAATTAACTTTAAATTAAGTTAATAATTATTAAATATGATTTAATTGAGTCAAATAATAAAGTCAGTTATTATTATAGCATTTGTAAATAGGTTCATCTAGCTAAAATTAGCAAGTGCCAAAAATAACAGGTGTCAAAATTAGAAGGTGCCAAATTGACAAGTATCAAAATTAGTAGGTACCAAATATATAACCCTTATAGAGATCTGTACTTAGAATAGGTCAAACTCCTTTTTGTATTTGACCCCTCGAGTTCTATTCTATCTGGTAGTAAGATATACTATGATCTTTTTCATAGTATCATTGAAACTCTTTCGATGGACTGAAATAATTTTAGCTCAAACCTAACTCAGATTGTTAATCCAAAAATGATCCTAGTGAGCTCTTATAATCCACTAGTGATACCTAGCAGTATGTAGTGGTAATCCAGTAGAATAGAAATAATCCTTTAGGTATAGTTACCATGTGATCAAATTTTTCTATCAAAAATCTTGATAGAATGTAGATAATAGAAACTCATCAAATCCTAAGCATCCATCATATGTCAAACTTAATTGGCTTGAGTCTAATTATGATTTCCTTAGAAACTCTTTTCAAATATCATACTATTATGGCCATGGATTTAAAGACTTAATCTATAAGGTCATATAGGACTATACCTTAACTATCAAGGCTAATAGATTCCTTATAAGTGTACTCCCTAATCCTAGAGTGAAACTACTACAACCAACGAATACCATAAGGTTTTGAATGGCTAGGGACCATGTTCATGTACTGTCAAATTGCAATAACCTCACTATGAATAGCTAAGATACCGTAGGTCAAGGAATTACTCTTATAACTATAGCATTTGAGAAGTCACGAATCAGTGAGTAGACATCAATGTGACTTCTCTGACTTGGTCATGCTCAGTGCCATTGTTCTCTATCAATCACTTACACTCTCGCACTAGTATCTCTAGACTATATACTCAAGACTTGTCTATCCAGAAAGGAGGTGATTGAAGAACCAATCTTAATAGATTAATCACCATCCTCATAATGATTCAATGATTAGGAGCTTTTAGCAGTTAATCTATAATAACACATGTCCTAGATTCTTAACTCATAAGAATATGTGCCATTGTTCATGAACTCCATTGATGATCATAGACACATTAGATAAGAATGAAAAGAATAAAACTAAATTTTATTAATTTCATGAATTAAGTATAAAATTATATCCTAGAATAGATACAATGTGTCATGCCAACTTGGCTTCTAGGGCATACATCTAATATGAATAATATAAGAAAAGCTGTAGAGGTCATGTGCTAATTCCAGGGTTTTTCCATATCTTATTACTCTTTCAACCGCCCCAATCCATCCTCTTCTAATGAATTCCATGCCCCAAATGCTTTTAAAAAAGGAGAGATATGATAGAAGAATAGGAGAAGAAAAGGTTTTCTTACTTCCTTAGGTGTCCAAGTAAAATCCAATCCATTACACGAAGGGTTTGCACAAAGGATGTAGCCTTAGTTCTTTGAAAAAGTCTCGAATAGAAGTTCCAGATTCAAGCTAGAGGAGAGGCCTGCAAGGACCTAGTACTTTAGAGGCCTCGAAAAGTCGATTAGCATCATCCCTATATAGAAACTAGTAGAGGGCAGGCTCTTGCATAGTTCCGAAAGCAATCCCGATGATTCACCAATCTAACCCGATTGAAGGAGGATAGCGATCAAGGTAAGTTGATCAAACTCTTCTAATTTTATTTTATTTTTCAAATCTGACTTCAGGTGATGAATTCTTAATTAGCATGTTAGATAGTTCCTTAGGTATTATTTTTAAATATGTTTTACAGCATTTTACAAAATTATTTTGAAAATTACTTTTGCCATGATTTTAGAAACCTTATTTTCAACATTCTTGCTACACTAATTCTTTCGGCTAGCCACACCCATTTCCAATCGCCATGAGGCAGGTGTCCTCTCAGTAACTAAGCATCTTTATGTAGGGAAGTCAAAGTGGCAAGCATCCCAATCGAGATCCCTATCCTTTTAGGGGTAGTGCATTAATGCCTTAACATTCTCACCAAAGTGGCACCATAAATGCACCCGATACCTGAGAGTTGTATCTAGTCAAAACCTTCCCAGGGAACCAAGTTTATAACAAGTAGCACTCTTGGCCACATTATATCCCGTGATTCATAGGAACAACGCTAAGACATCCACCAGGGGATAATGCATTGAGCACACTAGTACAAGTTCAAACTCGCAAATATCGATCGCAAAGTATCCATAATGGCCACTTAATGGCCCCTCAGTGGTCTTCAAGTTAAAGGGTCATTCAATGCCCCCCTTGGCTCCAAATAATCTTTGATCGGTTAGATCCCTAAGATATTTTTGCACCCATGGCTCTAAATGATCTTTGATCGATTAGAGTCCTAAGGCCTTTCAATGTCCATAGGTCCAAATGATCTTTGATCAATTAGAGTCCTAAGCCTATTCAATGCTAATGGTTCTAAATAACCTTTGATCGATCAGAGCCCTAAGGTCATTTAATACCTATAGCTCCAAATGATCTTTGATCGGTTAGAGTCCTAAAGCCATTCATCATCCATAGCTCCCATTGACCTTTGATTATCAGAGCCTCAAGGCCTTTCAGTGTCTATGGCTCTAAATGATCTTTGATTGGTCAGAGCCCTAAGACCATTCAATGCCCATAGCTTTAAATGACCTTTGATCGGTTAGATCCTAAGACCTTTTGGCATCTATGGCTCCAAATATTTTTTGATCAGTTAGAGCTCTAAGGCTATTCAACATTCATGGCTCCAAAAGATCTTTGATTGGTTAGAGTAAAACTTTTTGATGCCTATAGCTTTAAATAACCTTTGATTGGTTAGAGCCTTAAGGCTATTCAATATCCATGACTCTAAATGACCTTTGATTAGTCAGAGTCTTAAGGCCACTCAATACCCATGGCTCCAAATAACCTTTAATCGGTTAGAGCCCCAAGGCCTTTCAACATCCATGACTCTAAATAATCTTTGATCGATTAGAGTTCTAAGGCTATTCAGTACCCATGGCTCCAAATGACCATCAATTGGACAAAACCTAAAGACTTTTCAATGACCTTTGGTCGATCAAAATCTTGAGGACCTTTGATTGGTCCATAAAAGATTTATATTTCAAGTACTATCACTCAATGTTATGACACCTATGATTGATATTGACCTTTAATCAGCTCTAAACAAAGAAAGATCATCCAATCATTCAAAGTAACAAAAACATACATTCCATGAAATAAAGAAAGGGGAGATAAAAAGTAAGAACTTCATTATATAAAAATGCTTGAAGGCTACAAAGGGAAGTTACTGGAAACAAGTAATATGCAAAAGAAGGAAAAATTCTATAGAGGTTGATTATTTTGACCACTAAGTTCTCTACAGACTCTATCTCACAATTCAGCACTCTACAGGATGCACGATAAAGGATAACAAACTCTAGGAACTGATATGAGCCTGCCTCAAAAATTTTTACAGAGAATTCATCCAAGTTTCTTCCAAAAGGAGGTAGGTAAGAGAGGTTGAGGTTTGGATAAAGAGTTCGGACCATGTTCTTGTAATTGGAATAACCGGGATAATGGCTAACATTGAACATCTCGTACATCCTCTCCAAGGATCAATCATCTTCGCTGAAAGTCCCTTGCACCATTTGAGCTCCTATCTCATGGTGCATCTATCCCCAAGGCTACTTGCTTGGCTAAGGGACGACTATGGCAAGTTGTCTCAACTTAACCTTAGAGTTGGCAGTCATGCCTTTACCCCTTAATGACCATTTGAGACTTGAAACCTTCTCCCAAGTCATGAGTAGTTCATTTCGAAGTTGCATTGTTCGAGCAACCGACCTGCATGTTGTAGGGTTTTGTGTGGTGCTCCCAAGCCTTGGAGAGACTTGGGAGGCCATGGCAAGGATGCTAGAGGTGATCCCTAAAGCTTGGAGGTGTGTCTCAAGCAATTTTTGGAGGTGTTCTAGAGGTCCAGAGGTATTCCAAGGTAGGGCCTCAGAGTCAAGTTGGGTTAGGGGGCTTGACCCAGGGATTTCATACAAGACCCGAATCTTGGATAAATCTTCTGGGCCCAGTACATACTAGTACATCTGAGGATTAGAGATCTCATACTCGGTACATCCTTTACTTATCTTAATCCCTCTCTAACGGTGACTTCCCTCTCCTAGAACTTGCTATTATGAAGAAAGGAATGAAGAAGCTAGAAGAAAAAAGGTTAAAAAGCCCACCTGAGAATGAACAAAAGTGGTCGAGGATGACGAGAAGACCCTGAAAAGATTTTTTGGCAGGGGAGATCGGGGAAGGGGAGAAAGAAGGGAACATCAATGACTAGAGTCAGGGGCCATAGGAGGATGCTCTAGGGAAGAAGGTCCTAGAAAGCAAAAATGCAAGCAAAAAGCAAAAGCAATAAAAGAAATTGCTTCTTATAGCAGGAAAAGGGATGTTTCAAAAATCCTAGGTCACTTCGAGCCAATCAATGCATGCCATGTGGTGGCCCCCTGTTAGCTTCTTGCAACTGTTAATTATCTAGAATAAATACAACATGCCAAATGAAGTATTTATCAGATTTATAAATCGAAGCCCATGATTGCTTTCATCTATTTGAATACATCTTGAAAGCCATGCATGACCCTTCGATGAAAAGGTCCATATCGTTGGCATCCTTGATGAGTACTCCCATAAGCTGACCAAAGCTCGGACCAAGGGGTAAGAGGTATCTATTAAGGGAATTTCACTTGAGCCTAGGGATATGAAACCAGCTCAATGGGCTTGGCTAGTTGGTCCAGCTATTTGGTCTTCGATTACTAGTTGCCAAGGATGTGAAGCCTGAGTCAATAGACCTAGTTGCGTAGCTTAATGCCTATTCGATGACCACTCATCGGGTTGGGATCTTCATTGGAAGGAGATTCTTACTCTATTCTAATATTATGGTAGGTCAATATGGTCAATGCTTAGTCGACCCCTCATCGATGAAGCCGGTGCTCTTGATGCAGGACTAATATGCATGCAATTCTTTTTGTATATTTTATATGTGGGGTTAGGTGACTAATTCCCGAATTTTAGATCAAAATTAATTGTAGGAAATTTTGTATGAATTTTTGAAGCCAAGCATGCAGATTAGAACCTAGAAAAGTACTAAAGAAGGATCGCCGGGGCTGAGAAGCCTCGGTTAGGGCAAGTTCTCCTACAATATAAAGACTGGAGGTAGAGGGGGTGTACTCGACAATGTTTGAAGTGCCCGGTGAAGATCGCAGTGAAGGGATCTCTCATTCCTCGATGGATGTGGCCTGGAAAATCGAGCCAAAGACCCGCAGATATCCGGCTTTCTGCTCGGTGGTCCGATTGAGGCTTGGCTGAAGTCATTGGATTCGTAGGAACTCGGGGACCTGCAAACGACCTATCAGGGGTTAGAAAACTCAGAAGAAATCAAGAAAACAAAAGAAAATAGCAAAGGAAAGAAAGTTTTGGAGGGGGCTAGAAGGACGGTTGGCGGCAGGAAAATGGTTGCAAAACCGGGAAGAAGAACTCTCAAACCCCTTTATGCACACAGCAGGGTAATCACTCAAAGCAATAGAAGAACTCAAGGTTTATTTCATATATCAAAATCTCCCCTCATACAAGAGGCTAGGGTCCTTTAAATAGACCCTTAACCTTGGGCTCCAAGTAAGGGCACATAAGTCTTTACATAAGAATCCTTTTCCCTCTCAAACCCTAGCTAGAAAATAATGAAACATTAGGTAGAAAAATCCCTAAAAATTCTCTTGACTTGGCCAACACTCCAAGGATGCCATGGGGGGTGTGTTGGGCTTCTAGGAGCAGCAAGAGGCCAGCCCAAAGGGGCTCGGGCGCATGGGTTTGGGCCTCTGGAAGCTGGGGTGGCCTAGTAGCCAGGTAGCAGGAATATTCTCTGGTATCTTGCTTCTTAGGGGCTTGGGCTTGGTGCCTGGGCTTGATTTCTTTGGGCTAGGATGCAGATGGACCTCTAAAATCATGGATGCCTTGGTATATGAATATATTTTTGCATCTGGAAGGGAATCTGGGCATCTACAAGGAATCAGGGTTTTCTGAATTTTCCTCCTAGGGTCTTCAAATCTTCAAGCTAGGTTGGACTTGGGCTATACTTCCATGTCTTCAATCTGGTTGGACTAGGTCTTCACTTGTATGATGTGGTCTTGAGTCTTCAATATGGTTGAACAGGATTCAAAAAAATAAAACTAGCTCGACATGAGCTGACTAACACTGGACTGAACTAGCTCAACATGAGCTGACTAGTACAGAACTGAAACTCAAAAGACTCAAATAATAACTAAAATGGACTCAGATAGGCTAAGCCCTTATTACAGATGGACTCAAAAATTATTGATCAATTCACAGAGGATTGAAAAGCCTCTGTCTTATTCTGGTGCCTCCGGTGTCCCCACCAATTCTCTCGGGGTGGGAGGAACTCGACCCTGTCGAGTGAAGATCAAGCTGGCTCACATATCTCTCGAGGAGGTCTAGGTTGAGGTGCTGCAAGTCCTCTCGAGAAATTCATGAATCATCCGACTCTGGCCGGCCTTGCCATCGGACCAGGAAGCGTTGATAGTCATGCCCCTGGGTCGTGATGGCTTGATCGTCCAGGATACGCTCGATCCATTCTCCTCTCTCAGGCCAAATTTGTTAGTGGACACTCTGGGTTAGGGTCACTCATAACAGGAGGGGATAGGTCTAAAGGCCTCACTAGGTATCACTGCCGGTTCCCTGTACTTAACCAGGTCTATAATATTGAAGGTAGAACTAATGCCCAAATCCGAAGGCATGTCTAACACCTAGGCATTTGATCCAACCTTCTCTATCACTTTAAAAGGTCCGGCTCTGTGAGCATGAAGCTTCTTTTAGGCCTAAGCCTAACCAAGATATAATCCACTACATCAAATTCTTTGATCCATCTTCAGGAATTAGCTAGTTTGTTTAAAATTAGTGTAGGTGGTGAACATGCTGGGCACATGCAGACTCCTAACAAATGATTCAAAGGACTTAAACCTACACCTAACAGACTCGACTAAAGAGATTTATTAGGTCTTAACTACCACTTGGGCATGGGGGCATGAGTCGTGGTTGATGGGTGACATGCAGAAGAAAATTTACTAGTAACTCCTAATAGGTGCCAGAGGGTTTGCCAAACGTAGGTAGCAAATGGGATGGGCTCTATGGATCCTTGCAACCTAGTAACCTCAACAAAATGTAACCTAATAGTTCTAGATACATGAGAAGACTCAGGAAAGGGTAGGAAATAGGAAGTGGGTTCAGAATTAGTCTGGTAGGGTGGAGAAAAAGGTTTAGTTGGATAAAGTAGGATAAAAGATGGGGTGTCAGGAACTAATCCCATACTAATGAGGCTAACCTTACGAGGTTGCAGTATATCTATGCGGTTTGCATAATGGAAGGATGGGTTACTAATCTCAGGGAAGAGGTCCTTAATGGGAACTATAGGAGGAGGCTCATCCTGAGAGTACTGATTCAAAGAGATCAAGTCCTTAACAAATTCTTCTGGTTTTTGTATTTTAGGACTAGACTCTATAATTTGGCTCTCCTCTATGATTTCTTCAGGTAAGGCTCTAGTAGCAGTACCTAGGTTCTCTTCCTCTAATTGTTCTTCTACTATAGCTTTAGGTTGGATATGGTCAAGGTCAACTAG
Source organism: Areca catechu (assembly GCA_021397845.1). Lineage (NCBI taxonomy): Eukaryota > Viridiplantae > Streptophyta > Magnoliopsida > Arecales > Arecaceae > Areca > Areca catechu. The sequence goes on from CM038041.1 coordinate 146,377,531, forward strand.
CTCTGGGTTGGTTTCTACCTGGGTATCTACTGGGTCAGCTAATTCTAGGTCTACTAAAGATGTCTCCTCTTCTCCTTCATACTCATCCACTAGGCTCGCATCAGCTTCATACACTTCCGCGTTAATATAAGCCTTGTCAATCTCAGGAATGGTTGGAGAAGGTCGGCTAGGAAAAAATTGGCTAGGTCCTGGTTTCTGATTATGGACACTAATCCTAGTAGGTTCAGGTTGCCTAAGGGGTAGTGGCTCACTACTGGGCTCATATTTAGGGGTACTAATCCTATGGGATTCAAGTTGACTAAGGAAAACCTGACTAGTACTAGATTGATACCTAGGGGTTATGGGCTCCCTAGGCTCATAGGACAAGGGTGCAGATCTATGGGTCATGGGATTATAAGATCTGGGGTCATAGGATTTGGGTTCAGCTCTATGGGTCATGGGTCTACTGGACTCATGGGATATGGGTTTGTAAATTCTAGAGTCAAAGGATTTGGAGTCATAAGATCTATAGGTTGTGGGTATACTAGGCTTATAGGGAGAGGGTAAATAGGATCTATCTTCCTGGTCTACAAAATCCTGATTGGGTCTTCTAGGACTAACCTTAGGGATTGGGTCATGACGAAGGGCTCTCCTAGGTTCAGCCTCAAGGTATGGATTAGGGTTTGGGGTCCTCCTAGGTTCAGTATCATAGTATGGGTCATGACGATGTGCTCTCATAGGTTCAACCTCTCGGTAGGGATCAGGGTTTGGGGTCCTCCTAGGTTCAGTATCATAGTATGGGTCATGACGATGGGCTCTCCTAGGTTCAATCTCACGGTAGGGATCAGGGTTTGGGGTCCTCCTAGGTTCAGTATCATAGTATGGGTCATGACGATGGGCTCTCCTAGGTTCAATCTCACGGTAGGGATCAGGGTTTGGGGTCCTGCTAGGTTCAGTATCATAATAAGGGTCATGATGATGGGCTCTCCTAGGTTCAACCTCATGGTAGGGATCAGGGTTTGGGGTCCTCCTAGGTTCAGTATAATAATAAGGGTCATGGTGATGGTCTCTCCTAGGTTCAACCTCATGGTAGGGATCATGGTAAGGGGTTCTCCTAGGGTTGGGCTCCTTATATGGGTCAGAGTATTGGGATCTCCTAGGATCGGACTCCCTATATGGGTCAGAGTAGTGGGTTCTCATAGGGTTGGGCTCTATGGTTTCACTAGGTTGAGTTGGGTTAAGGCTATTGGTCTGGGTCAACTGAGTCATTTGGGTAATTAACTAGGTAGACATCTGGGCCATTTGGTCTATAAGGGCTTGAATCCTAGCTTCCTGCTTATCCATGGGTTCAGCGAGATGGTGGATGAGATGGGACTCCTGATCTAATGCTCATGCAAGACTCGATCAAACCGACTATAGCTGACTAGACCTAGAGTCCAAAACTAAGGGCTCAATCAGAGTGGCAAACTAGCCTATAGTAACCCTGTACTCAGCAAGGCAGGTGTAAGGGGAGTGTTAGGTCCCTGATTGCCAATCCTAGACACCAATCAGAGATTGGCCAGGTAGGCGGACCAGCACACAAGCCCTTCGGGATTGAATCCCTAAACTACCATTCTAGACACTGAACACAAGGCACATACAGGTTAGCTTGACTCAATGATCTGACACTTAGCACGGACCCGACCAGTTGGTGTCCCTAGCCCACTAGGGCAAATTAAGTCTAGTTAATTTTAGGTTAAGGCTTGTGACAGAATGTAAGGGATGTGGTTTTGGGCTAAGGAGAGGTGATCAAATCCTCCCTCCATTTGATATAGCAAGAGTGCCCTTAAAAGTAAATTATGCAATGATGGCAGGAAGATGAGGATGCAAATTAGGGTTTAGATGTTTTTGGTATTTCTGGAGAATATGTATTTTTTTTTTTTGGTATTTTCTTAAATATAAGAAAACTTGCAAATTATGGCCTAATATGCAGGAAATATAATAAAATTAAAAGATATGCAAAAGATGCTAAACAAAACTCTAAAACTTTTAAACTTGTCTTGCTGAAAAAATAGAGCCAAAAATCTGCAGGCAGTATTTTGGCTTGCAGAAAATTCACAGGCCAAAATAAAATCTAAAAAAATTCTAAAAATTACTGTGAATTAGATTAAATCCAGAAAAATAAATTTCAGAATTTTTGGAGTTTTCATCATGGATAAATAATTTAAAGAATAGAGTATATACGGACTAAAAAATTGCATAAAACAAGCCCTAATCTAAGCTCTGATACCAGATGATGGGGGACTAATATGCATGCAATTCTTCTTGTATGTTTTATATGTGGGGTTAGGTGACTAATTCCCGAATTTTAGATCAAAATTAATTGTAGGGAATTTTGTATGAATCTTTGAAGCCAAGCATGCAAATTAGAACCTAGAAAAGTACTAAAGAAGGATCGTCGGGGCTAAGAAGCCTCGATTAGGGCAAGTTCTCCTACAATATATAGACTGGAGGTAGAGGGGGTGTACCCGACAACATCTGAAGTACCCGGTAAAGATCGCAGTGAAGGGATCTCTCGTTCCTCGACGGATGCAGCCTGGAAAACCGAGCCAAAGACCCGCGGATACCCGGCTTTCTGCTCGGTGGTCCGATTGAGGCTTGGCTGGAGTTGTTGGATTCGTAGGAACTCGGGGACCTGCAAATGACCTATCAGGGGTTAGAAAACTCAGAAGAAATAAAGAAAACAAAGGAAAATAGCAAAGAAAAGAAAGTTTTGGAGGGGGCTAGAAGGATGGTTGGCGGCAGGAAAATGGTTGCAAACACCGGGAAGAAGAACTCTCAAGCCCCTTTATGCACACAGCAGGGTAATCACTCAAAGCAATAGAAGAACTCAAGGTTTATTTCATATATCAAAATCTCCCCCCATACAAGAGGCTAGGGTCCTTTAAATAGACCCTTAACCTTGGGCTCCAAGTAAGGGCACATAAGTCTTTACATAAGAATCCTTTTCCCTCTCAAACCCTAGCTAGAAAATAAGGAAACAATAGGTAGAGAAATCCCTAAAAATTCTCTTGACTTGGCCAACACTCCAAGGATGCCTAGGGGGGCATGTTGGGCTTCTAGGAGCAGCAAGAGGCTGGCCCAAAGGGGCTCGGACGCATGGGTTTGGGCCTCTGGAAGCTGGGATGGCCTAGTAGCCAGGTAGCAGGAATATTCTCTGGTATCTTGCTTCTTAGGGGCTTGGGCTTGGCGCCTGGGCTTGATTTCTTTGGGCTAGGATGCAGATGGACCTATAAAATCATGGATGCCTTGGTATATGAATATATTTTAGCATCTGGAAGGGAATCTGGGCATCTGGAGGGCATCTACAAGGAATCAGGATTTTCTGAATTTTCCTCCTAGGGTCTTCAAATCTTCAAGCTGGGTTGGACTTGGGCTATACTTCCATGTCTTCAATCTGGTTGGACTTGGTCATCACTTGTATGATGTGGTCTTGAGTCTTCAATATGGTTGAACAGGACTCAAAAAAATAAAATTAGCTCGACATGAGCTGACTAACACTGGACTGAACTAGCTCAACATGAGCTGACTAGTACATAACTGAAACTCAAAAGACTCAAATAACAACTAAAATGGACTCAGATAGGCTAAGCCCTTATTACAGATGGACTCATAAATTATTGATCAATTCACAGAGGGTTGAAAAGCCTCTGTCTTATTCTGGTGCCTCCGGTGTCCCCACCAGCTCTTCTTAGCCATTTAAGCCTGACTAAACACCATTGTCAAGTTCCCTGCTTAAGCAAACCTTAGAGCCGATTATGCTTCCAAGCATGGCTTGACCACACCACTGGCACCTCTTTCAACCAACCAGATCTAGCTAGACACTAAACCATTGAGTACCCTCATTCGAGCAGGTCTCAGCAATAACTAGTGCTTATCAACTAGCCCTTGAAAGCTATCTTTAGCACTCACCAGCCACTTATTAGACCCAATCCATAGTTGTCTGGTAGTTTTGCTCCAATATACTTGGACATAGCTTAATCACATACTTGGTGCATGAGTGGTCTTATGTTCGATCATCTATCACCTTATAGGAAAAAATGACATCCCGGTCGAACGGATCAAGTCAAGTATCACCCACCGACCACCATCATCTGACTTGGCCTTAGTAGTGATCAACCTTCCATCGGTCGAATAGTTCAAAGGCACAAGCATCTCATCTCTAATTAAGGCCATCCAATCAAGCATCTCCTAGTCTACCATTTCTTAGACTCAGTAGAAATGCTCGGATCAAGTCCCGTTCCATAAGTTTGATGGGAAATGGGTTCTTAGGTGATATGCCCACCTAAACCCTTTGAAGGCCAATACTGTCGATGCTTGTCCCCAAGCACTAGATCGTGTAAGGTTTTGTGTGGTGCTCCCAAGCCTTGGAGAGACTTGGGAGGCCATGGCAAGGATGTTCGAGGCGATCCCTGGGAGCTTGGAGGCATGCCAAGCAGTTTATGGAGGTGTTCCAGAGGTTCAGGAGGTGTTCCAGTGAGTCACACAGGTTTGTAGGCTTAGGTTTATAAGTTTCCAGGGCCCTGAGAATCATGTTGGGTCAAGGGACTTGATCCAGGGTTAAGGGTTTTCTCACATTGATGTCTTGGGGAGAGTTTTTTTAAAGATTGTAACATAACCCAGTTGGGTTATAGGGCTTAGGTCTAGAGGTACAGCCAGCTGTCCTTTTGGCGTGAAAGGGGGAATAATTGATTAGGAGGTTAGGATAGTTGGTTAGGAGGTTGGTTATTTGGTTAGCCCAACTACCTAAGGATCCTAGTTGGTTGGTTGTAACCACTTAGAAGCCTAACTAACTAAGGGATCCTAACTGGTTTGGTCCTAGAAAGCCTAACAACCCAAGAAGACCAAGAATCACCCAAGTCTTGAAATCGCCCCATATAAATCAAGATTGGGAGGCCATAGTTTTGATGAGAAAGAAGGACGGTCTTAGGGGATTTGTGCGTGAGTGATTTTCACGTGGGGACATTCTTCTTGACCGTGGGGGCCTTCTTGTTTAGAGAAGGGTGCGCATGAGGGGACTTCATGCATGAGGCTTCTTCTCGGTTCTGAGAGGATGTGGGTGTCATCTTGTATCTTGTAACAAGGTTTTCTTCTCCAAAGGAATTATACAATCTCTCTTTTCTCCTACATATAACCTCTTCTATATCTTCTCCTACTTCTTGGTTTATAAAGAAGGCTACCATCATCACATCAAGAACTCTCCTACGTTGCTTCCACGGCATAGGCGCTGCTCCAAGATTTCCAACAGATCGCATGGCCAAAAGGTTACATCATGTCTAATGATCACTAATCTCTATCATATCTCTGCATTTAAAAGGAGTGTGTCTAGGCTTATACAATTGTTGTCGCCAAGATCGCCGTGGCCCGTAGCTGCTGTCGACGTCGAAGCGCGCGTCCTTCGCTATCTCGCCGTCCGGTGGTCCTGGACCTGCAAAATAGGGGTTAGTGACCCGGGCTAGAGTTTATGGCCGGGGCACTCCGACAGTCAAGTCAGTGACGATCTAGGAGAACAGATCCTCCTGGTCGAGCCCCTCTTGATGGACTCCATACTAGGAGGAGTGATTAGTGTGAGAGTGGGATGCAAGTGTGTCGGGGGAAGTGTGGCCTGGTTAGAGGGAGTCTCTGTGTGGCCCTTCCACCCGACTTGCTTGTGGATGCTGGTGGTGCCGTGCTCCTCTTATTGGTGGAGCTTACACTTGTGTTTCAGTGGTGTGGCTTGTTCCTTGCTTATATGTTATGTTGTTGTTACCTTCGAGTTTTTATGAACTAGGTTACCATTGGGCGTTCATCTTGCGATCTCCACCGGGCTGTCCGGCATGTGCAATGGTGTTCCGAGGAGCTTTTCTCGAACTGTGATAAAAAAAGCTGCCATGTGCTCTAACATTCCCTCAGTTGCCTCATTCCGAAAAACCTGGCAGTACCTCGATTAGTGAGCCGCCACCCCCGGGATTCGAATCTCCTGGTTAACTTTCTTTCTTGGGTGGTCCAGGCGGTTGGTGAGGAGCGTAGTGCCTCGGTCAGTGGGCCTCCCCCCTTTCTGGTGGAACTGGCGACTACAGGCGGTTAGTATAGCTCGGTAGGCATCTCAGCGTAGTCCTCGGGCAGCTCGCCAATGTCCTGGGAGGGTGGTGCCCACGTCTGAGCTGGGGCTGAGCTGGAATGGCAGGGCTCGCTCCGACTTAGACGCCCTAAGCTTGTGCGGTCACTTTGGTGGAGGAGGGCAAAGCGCAGGCCCGGTTCAGAGGGCTCGCGCTCGAAGAGACTCCACGTGGTGGAGGAGGGCTGAGCTCGACTCCGACCATGGGTCTCGATCTTCGAGGGTCTCACTCTGGAGAGCGGAGTGAGGGCCCGGTCCAGAGGGCTCGCGCTCGGAGAGGCTCCACATGGCGGAGGAGGGTTGAGCTCGACTCCGACCACAGGTCTCGGTCTCTGAGGGTCTCGCTCTGGAGGGTGGAGTGCGGGCCTGGTCCAAAGGGCTCGTGCTCAGAGAGGCTCCACATGGCGGAGGAGGGCTGAGCTAGACTCTGACCACGGGTCTCGATCTTCGAGGGTCTCGCTCTAGAGGGCAGAGGGCGGGCCAGAGGGCTCGTGCTCGGAGAGGCTCCACGTGGTGGAGGAGGGCTGAGCTCTACTCTGACCATGGGTCTCGATCTCTGAGGGTCTCACTTTGGAGGGTGGAGTGCGGGCTCGGTCCAGAGGGCTCGCACTCGGAGAGGCTCCACGTGGTGGAGGAGGGCTGAGCTCGACTCCGACCACGGGTCTCGATCTCCGAGGGTCTCGCTATGGAGGGCAAAGGGCGGCCCCAGCCTAGGCATCCCAAGCTCGTAGGACTGACCTGATGGAGGACAGAGCTCGGCTCGTTGTCTCGAGGGAGCTCAGCTTAGCTCAGCAGAGGAGTCTGAGCAGAAGAATTGACGTGGCGTCCAACGTGGGGGCTTCCTTTGGCGTGGTGCCTGTCAGCTCCCCCATGTCAGTGATCCCGCCACATCATTTGCCTCCCACTTCCGTGGCCCGTTAGTACACGGTGCTCAGGCCAAAGGGAGTAATTGTGGCACTGACATGGAAAGGCGGAGATCTAGCGCAATGATAGCCATGATTACTGGCGCTTCGTGAGACGGTCCTGCGAGCCAATATGGGAGTGCCACATGGCTGATAGGTCCGCGGGGTTGTCATTAAAACACCGTGGCTATCAGTTTAAAATCCAACTTCTTAAAATATTTAAAAATGCATAGCAAGAGGAGTCGGGTCGAATCCACAGAGAAGGCGGTGTTTAGGATTTGAAATCTTTTTGATCTTGTAAAAAAAATATTTGAAGTCGAAGAATATAAAAAAAATTAAAATTACAGGAAAAGTAAACTTGGCACTAGGATCTATTATTTAGATCCTAGCATCTACTTGCAGACAAGACGAAAGACAGGAGTTAAAAAGAGATATTGCATTGATTGAAATTTAATGTCTAGATACAATGCAAAAAAAAATTAAATTAACAAAACAAGTAACAAAGATAAGAATAGATCGGCGCAGCCTCGTCGGGAAGATAGCTCCTTCCTTCGTACTCCGTGGAGCGAACTGGGCTTCCTCTGCATCTTCTTCGGATCTTGATCTCAGAGAGAGAGAAGGCTGGAAGATGGTGTAGGGACACGCTCTCCTTTGAGAAACCTCACTCCCAAAAGCCAACCCGTAACCCAAGCAATGCCGTTTACCCTGTACCTTGTCTTTTCTCCGAATCCCTCTATCTTGTGCATTGGGGTTCATTTTATAATTGACTGGAGAGGGGAGCTCATTGCACACTAGCGATGTGGGACAAAAAAATACCGTGACCACCATTGCTGCTCCGTTGATTATGCCGCGCAGCTCGTGGAGAACGCTCAGCATCCGTCAGCCCGTGGAGAATGCCCAGATCATGCCGTGACGACCGCTTGGCAACGCCCGTGGAGAAGCTCGGCTCGCGGACTGCTCGTGCCCGTGGACTGCGCTCCGGCAACGTGGAGAACATTCGTGCCCGTGGAGCTCGCCCGTGGACTGCCTGTGGAGAGCATGGAGAAGCTTGGCCGTGCGCGTGGAGCCACCGTGGAGGGCGTGGGCTGCGCGTGGAGGAGCTTGGACGTGGAGAACGCCACCGTGGAGAACACCCGTGGACGTGCGCGTGGAGGAGCTTGGCCGCACGTGGAGCTCGTGAATGCGTGAGGAGCGTAGCAATGTCCTACAGCCCGTGGAGTGGTGCCCGTGAACTGCGCCACCGTGGAGGAGTTCGACCGCGCGTGGAGGGGCTTGGCAACGTCCTGCAGCCCGTAGAGTGCTTGCCCGTGGACTGTGCGTGGAGGAGCTTGGCAACACATGGAGGAGCTTGGCCATGGAAAACGTGGGCTGCCTCCTCTCTTTTGCTGCCGAAAAACACCACCACCGACTGTCAAAGCACCGCCGGAGCTTCTCCTCCGGCCAGGGACACCGCCGGCGTGCTTCCCGGCAAATTTCGGCACCTCTGGAGGGCTATGGTCCATGGCCTATTCCGTGGACCGGCAGCCATGGCTGCCGGTGAACCAAACAACACTTTGTAAACCCAGCAGCCGGTCCATGGTGGACCAGATGCTCCAAAAAGCATGCAGCATCAAAATATGTGCAAAAATATTAGAAAATTCATAACTTCTTCATTTCAAACCTGATTTAAGTACCGTTTGCGTCGTTGGATTCCATAAATCAAGCTCTACCTATTGGCGGGTTTCAAACTTATTAATTTTACCAATTCCATGATCATTAATTATAATTATTGAATATTTTATTAATCATTTAAATGGGTGTGTGGTGCTTTGACTTGAAATATATTTTTCATGAACGTACTCTAATTTCACACTTTTCAAAGATATTTTTAAAATAATTAGTTTTGCAAGAAAGTCCAAATTAATTATGAAATTAGGTTATTAAAAGAATGTTAGCACCAATAATTAACTAAAATACTTAAAATAATCATGTAAATCCATGATTTATCACACCCCCCAACTTAAATATTGCTAGTCCCTTAGCAATGCAAAATGTATAACTATGTGTCACAAAGATCATCCTTTACAAAAATAGATCAAGGTTTGAAAGTAAAAAGATCTAGCAAGTATCACTAACTAAGTATTGAGTTTCAGAAATAAATTTTGCAGTCAGCATAATTAGAAACTTTCTTAGAGTTCATCTAAAGATCTACAGCACTTGTGTTTGTGATGACTAACTTAACATTTTGGTACTAGTTTGTAAGAACAAATGTATCTTTGATTAACACTTACTTTGGTTAATTTTCTATACATCCCTAAATTAAGCTTATGAACTGAGTTAGCTTTCACACTACTTGATTTTTTTTTTTTTTTTTGCTGGAGCATCCTGGCCTTCCCTTCACCGTTTGACGCGAACCTCCACACTTGACTTAGGTGCAGAGACCCGGTTACTAAGTTTAGGGCGATCCACATATACTCTATGTTTTGCACTTTTATTTCAGGTAGGTAGCTCTTTCCTCAATTCAAAAAAAAAATTTTAATTGAGATATATATCAATTACCAGTTTTTAGTGATAATTAAGTCCTCAATTGTCCTTACAACTAATACTTACTTTGTCTCGTCAGCGTGCATGTGCAATGGAAGTGCTAATAGCCTTTAGGTGATCTAAGTAGGCCCTAAAAGTCTGACATGCTAGTCTACTTCTTGACTCGCTGCAGTCATTAGCAACACTCTCTAACTCTTATTACTTTTCCTAGTCTATCGTGCTCCAGATTTATTTTTGACACATGAAAACTTTTATTATTATTATTATTATTATTATTATTTTATTATTATTATTTTTTAAAAAAAAAAAAATTTGTCCCGACCCCCCAACTTAAATACCATTGTCCCTAATGGTATAAAAAGAACTAAAAATATAAAGGGATACCTGAGAAGAGGAGATCATGAACAATGTAGAGGCTGCAATTTTTTTTTTTTTAAAAAAAAAAAAGAGATATTGAGTACATATTGGGTTGCCTCCCAACAAGTGCTAAGTTTAATGTCTTCAGCCAGACATAAAGCAGCTCAGTTTAGTGTGGGTCAATTAATGTTACTTGGTCAATGGTTCGATTTGTTGATATTCCTTCAATGTATGGTTTTAAACGTTGACCATTTACCTTAAAGAAGTTTCCTGACCTAGGATCATAAATTTTGACTACACCATGGGGGAAAACTTGGTTAACAATGTAAGGTCCATCCCATCTAGATCTCAATTTTCTAGGAAATAATCGAAGCCTTGAATTAAATAACCAAACTTGTTGATTTGGCTCAAAGATTTTCCTAGAAATAAGTTGATCATGAAAGGCTTTCATTTTCTCTTTATAAATACGTGAATTTTCATAAGCCTCTCATCTCAGTTCATCTAGTTCACTCAGTTGCAACATCCGGTTAGAACCAGCTTGCTTTAAATCAAAACTTAATTGCTTAATCGCCCAATATGCTCTATGTTCAAGTTCTACCGGAAGATGACATGCTTTTCCAAAGATCAGCCTATAGGAAGACATTCCAATGGGATTCTTGTAAGCTGTCCGATAGGCCCATAATGCATCATCTAATCGATCTGACCAGTTTCTACGATCGGGCCTAATAGTCTTTTGAAAAATGTTCTTGATCTCCCTATTGGATACTTCCACTTGTCCACTTGTTTGCGGGTGATAAGGTATAGCTACTTTATGTGTGACCCCATATTTTTGCAAAAGCATTCGAAATTGGTAGTTTGTGAAATGGGCACCTCCGTCGCTAATGATGGCACGAGGAAATCCGAACCTAGAGAAGATATTCTTTTGAACAAACTTTATGACTACCTTATGATTATTGGTTCGTGTAGCCATTGCCTCAATCCACTTAGAAACATAATCGACAGCCACCAAAATATATTCAAAGCCATTAGAGGGTGGAAAGGGTCCTATAAAATCAATTTCCCAAATGTCAAAGATTTCAACTACCAAGATTGGATTTAAAGGCATCATGTCTTTTCTTGAAATATTTCCTAAGGCTTGACACTTAAGACATTCTTTGCCAAAAGTATAGGCATCCTTAAACAATGTCGGCCAGTAAAATCCACTTTGCAAAACTTTAGCCGTAGTTTTTCGACCAAAAAAATATCCTCCGCAAGCAAGGGTGTGGCAAAAATTCAAAATACTCAGATGTTCAGATTCAGGAACACACCTACGGATGATTTGATCAGCATAGATTCGAAAGAGTTCAGGATCTTCCTAAAAGTAGTATTTAATTTGAGCAAAGAATCGATCCTTTTCATTCTTGGACCAGCCATCAGGGATTTGTCCAACCACTAAGTAGTTCACAATATCTGCAAACCAAGGGGCCTTTGCATGTGAAACTGCTAAGAGCTGTTCATCTGGAAAAGATTCTTCAATTGATACAGGTTCACACTCTTCAACTAAAATCCTAGATAGATGGTCTGCTATAACATTCTCGGATCCTTTCTTGTCTCGAGTTTCAATATCAAACTCTTGTAGCAGTAAGATCCATCTAATCAATCGTGGTTTAGCATCTTTCTTTTAGAGCAGGTATCTCAAAGCCGAGTGATCCGAATAAACCACAATCTTGGAACCTAAAAGATATGATCTAAACTTTTCCAGGGCAAACACCACAGCTAGCAACTCCTTTTCAGTAGTGGTATAATTTTTTTGGGCATCATTCAAAGTTCTACTAGCATAATAAATCACTATGGGACATTTGTTTACCATTTGGCCCAAGACAGCTCCTTTGGCAAAGTCTGAAGCATTACACATGATTTCAAAAGGTAGTGACCAATCTGGGGGTTGGATGATTGGGGCTTGGGTCACAGCTTCCTTTAGAAACTTAAAAGCCTTAAGACAATCTTCATCAAAATTGAAAGGAATGTCCTTGGCGAGCAGATTATACAAAGGACAGAAAATTTTGGAAAAGTCTTTGATGAAGCGACGATAGAATCCTACATGGCCAAGAAAAGATCGAATTTGTTTGATAGAGATGGGTGGAGGAAGTTTAGAGATCAATTCAACCTTTGCTTTATCTACCTCGATCCCTCTCTTAGATACAATATGTCCTAAAACAATCCCTTCTCGAACCATGAAATGGCTCTTCTCCCAGCTCAGAACTAAATTAGCCTCAATACATCGTTTTAATATTTTCTTCAAATTATTGAGGCAACTCTCAAAAGATTCTCCAAAGACTGAAAAATCATCCATAAAAATTTCTAAGAAATCTCCTACTATGTCCGAGAAAATTTATATCATGCACCTTTGAAAGGTTGCAGGTGCATTACACAAACCAAAAGGCATTCTATGGAAAGCAAAGGTTCCAAAGGGACATGTGAAGGTGGTCTTTTCCTGGTCTCCTGGATAGATTGCTACCTGGTTGTATCCTGAGTATCCGTCTAAGAAGCAAAAGTATTGCTGGCCAGCTAATCTTTCTAGGATCTGATCAATAAATGGTAAGGGAAAGTGGTATTTGCGGGTAGCTGCATTAAGTTTTCTATAATCTATACAGACATGCCACCCAGTAGAAAGTCGTGTTGGCACTAAATCCCCATGGTCAGTACGGACAACCGTGAGTCCAGATTTCTTTGGAACGACTTGAGTAGGACTCACCCAGTGGCTATCAGAAATAGGATAAATAATACCAGCATCTAACCATTTAATCACTTCCTTCTTGACCACTTCTTGCATGTTTGGGTTGAGCCGTCTTTGCATTTCTCTAGTAGGCTTGGCACTATCCTCAGTATAGATATGGTGCATACAAATTGATGGACTAATGCCTTTTAAATCAGCAATGGCCCAACCTATGGCCTCCCTATGTGTTTTCAGAACATCTATCAATTGGTTTTCCCTTCTCAATGGTTAGGTCAGAAGCAATGATCACAGGCAGGGTTTTGTCAGGTCCTAAAAACACATACTTAAGTGATTCAGGCAAAGTTTTTAGTTCAAGTTGTGGTGGGGCCTGAATCGAAGGGTGCAAAGGCTCAGTTCCTAGGTCAGGTAAGGATTCAGTTTGCATTGACCAAGGTGGTGAAGGTTGAGGTGAATCAAGTAGGGCATTTACCTCTTGGACTTGGGTTTCAGCAATAGGCTCTTCATCTTCCATCAAATTGGAGGAAAATTCAGACTCAACAATCTCATCTACTAAACTAATCACAGAACAATTTTCCTCCTCTCGAGCAAACTTTGAGGCATTAAAAATATTGATTCTCACCTTTTGATCCCCAAAAGAAATGTCCATAGCTCCCGTTTTACAATTAATATTGGCATTGGCAGTGGCTAGGAATGGACGACCTAAGATTATGGGATTCTGATTTAGCTCTTGGGATGGTTCCATGTCTAGTATGAGGAAGTCTACTGGGAAATAACATTGGTTCACTCTAACTAAGACATCCACAATCAAACCACGTGGTGTCTTGACAGATCTATCGGCTAGTTGAAGAATGACTGACGTGGGTTTTAGTTCACCTATCCCAAATTTTTCATAGACCGAGGTTGGAAGAAGGTTCACACTAGCTCTTAGGTCTAACAGGGCTCGGTCAAAGGTAATGCCTCCTATAACACAAGAAATCAAAGGAGCACCGGGGTCTTTCATTTTCTGAGGTAATTGATTCAACAAAACTGCACTTACATCCTCAGACAAAATGATTCTCTTTATGGTTCGTGGCTCACGCTTTTGGGTGCAGAGTTCTTTGAGAAATTTAGCATAAGCTGGAACGTGCTGAATTGCATCGAGGAGGGGTAAATTAATATGAACTTGCTTGAATAATTCCATTAGCTCCTCGTTGCGTGCTCCTTGCTTTTTACGGGAAGAGCCAGCTTTTAGGGCTGAAGGGAACGAGGCTCTAGGTTTATAAGTCTCAGGTAATTCATCTGCTCTCTTCTTCCCTTTCTCATTTAAATCGGAACCAGTATCAGCACTAGTCCCGGGCTCAGGCTCTTCTACATGGTTAGTCTCAGTACTAACATCATCTTCTAACTTCTCATTCTTGCTAGCATCAGTACTAGCCTCTCTCTCCTGGTTTTGATATGGGTCCCTAAGAATCCTACCACTTCTAAGATCAGAAATTGCTTTGGCATTCTCAAATTGAGGGTTCTTAGGTGGAACATTAGGCTGAAGAATGAGTGGGTTGTTTCTAGGATTCGGTATTGATTGACTTGGTAGTTGACCTGGTTCTCTCCTCATAGTAGATTCAGCTAACTGTCCTATTTGAACTTCTAACCTGGCGATAGATTGTTGTTGGGTCATGATTAATTGTTGAAGTTGATCAAACCTATCGTCGACCAGATTGGTCTATTGAGGAGGTTGATATGATGACTGATGATGATATGGTGGCTGATATGGTGGCTGAGCAGGCTGACTAGGCTGACCTCTATTATAAGCATAGTTTTGGTATGGGGGCCTATTTTGAAAGTTCCGTGCAGGAGGAGTTTGGGTCTGAACCTGAGTCTGTTATGGTTTCTAAGAAAAATTAGGATGGTTTCTCCAACCCGGGTTATAAGTATTTGAAAATGGGTCATTACCCGGCTTGGAGCAACCTTGAGCAGCTTGGACTTGTTCTTGGATGAAAGGTGGTAACTGTGCAACCGTAGGACATTCATTCATGTGATGGGCTGGGCTAGCATAGATAGAACAAATCTCCTGATGATTAGAGGGTGATGGGTATTGTGATGGGGGGTGTGATGGGTATTGTGCAGGAGATTGAGATTGTTGACTGAGGGCTAGGACTTGGTCCAACTTTTGAGAAAGGAGGTCGACTGTATCTAATCTTTGAGATATTAGGTTCAAGTCGACATTGGAATTTGAATGTGTAATTTCATAAATCCCTGCCCGCTTTTGGTGAGGAATCGATCTTTCATATGAAGTCAAAGAAGCATGGTTGATCGAATTTTCACTTAGGGTTTCAAACAAGGTATAGGCCTCATCCTCACTTCTACTCATGAATGCACCTCCACAAGATGCATCCACCATCTGTCTATACTGGTCTCCTAATCCCTCATAAAAAGCTTGGACAATTTGCCACTTAGACAGACCATGATGTGGGCATTTTCTAAGGAGTTCCTTAAGTCTCTCCCATGATTCATGAATTTGTTCACCAGGAAGCTGAGCAAATCCAGTGATGGCTCGCCTCATGGTGTTGGTTCGACCTATAGGATAGAATTTCTTAAGGAACTCGTGCTGCATTTCAGCCCAAGTTCGAATTGGTTTCCCTATTGTGCCAAGCCAGTACTTGGCCTTATCCTTAAGTGAGAAGGGGAACAAGGTTAGCCTAAGGGCATCATCAGTGAAATCTTGGATCTTCACTGTAGAACAGATTTCTAGAAACTCATCTAGATGCTTATAAGGATCTTCGTTGGTATTCCCATAAAAGGAAGGGAGCATCTGGATTGTGGCAGACTTGATCTCATATTGTCTAGCAGGTATTTCAGGTAAATGGATACAAGTCGATGGGTTGTAGGTGGAAGGAATAAAGTATTCCTTCATCTATCTAGGTGGTTCTTCTAGGTTTCCAGCCATTTGATTTTTTGGTGTACTATGGATTAGCCGTTCAATTTCAGGGTTGAAGTCAACTAGGTCTAGAAATAGAGATCTTCTACCGTGCATGAAACAGTGCAACCCAAAAATGTGAGAAAATTTTTTTTTATTTTATATATATTTGTTTTTGTTATTTTCAAACACTTATCAAACAGATTTCTATCCTAGGCTCCCTAATTCTAGACAACTCCTAACTTCCAAGACCGCCTTGGAGCCCTCCAAGTCAAAGACCAATTAGCTAACTGGCTAGGTAAGGGTAAGGTCGGTGGAGTTTCCCTCTTTGCTTGCCTTAGAAACCAACTGAAAATTGGCCAGGTAAGCGGATCCAACCACCTTCCTTCAGGACATAATCCCTGAACCCCTTTCCTAGACACCAGTCAACCAACTAATCTTGACCTGGTCCAACTCTTCCGGGTGCCCTGTCCTATTGAGCTCGAGTTTCTTAGGGCTGACGTCTAGTTAATTTTATTTAGAAGGCTTAGGTATGCAAAATGAGAGGTGATGGTCTGTGGGCTAAGGAAGAGTATTGAACTCCCCACCTTATCTTGTTTATGGATAAGTGCCCTTAAGATGATTATGAGATTATGAAATGCAATAAGATGTCCAAAATAAAAGTTATAAACACAAAATTAAATTAAAGCTATATATTTTTTTTAATTTTGTGATTAAGTTTCTAATCCTAATAAATTATGAAATGTCTGGGCAATTTTTTTGGATTTTGCAGAAAAGATAAATTTACCTAAATGAATCTAAAAATGAAAAACAAAAAATTTTTTTGTTTGAAATTTGAAATTTGAAATTTGAATTTTTTTTAAAAAAAATTTGAATTTGAATTTTTTTTTTTTTTTGGAGATAAGAAAAGAAACTAAAAAGAAAAATAATTAATATGTAAAAGAGGAAAGAAAGTTTAGTGATTAGGAGACTTCCTTCCTCTTCTGCTTTTCTCCCCCCCCCCCCCTTTTTTTTTAATCTGCAAGAAAAAGAAAAGTTAGCATGGTATAAAAAAATCAAAAAGATCAAAAACTATTATTTTAATGCCCTCCCCGGCAACAGCGCCAAAAACTTGATAGGTCCGCGGGGTTGTCGTTAAAACACCGTGGCTATCATTTTAAAATCCGACTTCTTAAAATATTTAAAAATGCATAGCAAGAGGAGTCGGGTCGAATCCACAGAGAAGGCGGTGTTTAGGATTTGAAATCTTTTTGATCTTGTAAAAAAAATATTTGAAGTCAAAGAATAAAAAAAATATTTGAAGTCAAAGAATATAAAAAAAATTAAAATTACAGGAAAAGTAAACTTGGCACTAGGATCTATTATTTAGATCCTAGCATCTACTTGCAGACAAGACGAAAGACAGGAGTTAAAAAGAGATATTGCATTGATTGAAATTTAATGTCTAGATACAATGCAAAAAAAATATTAAATTAACAAAACAAGTAACAAAGATAAGAACAGATCGGCGCAGCCTCGCCGGAAAGATAGCTCAAGATAAGAACAGATCGGCGCAGCCTCGTCGGGAAGATAGCTACTTCCTTCGTACTCCGTGGAGCGAATTGGGCTTCCTCTGCGTCTTCTTCGGATCTTGATCTCAGAGAGAGAGAAGGCTGGAAGATGGTGTAGGGACACGCTCTCCTTTGAGAAACCTCACTCCCAAAAGCCAACCCGTAACCCAAGCAATGCCCTTTACCCTGTACCTTGTCTTTTCTCCGGATCTCTCTGTCTTGTGCATTGGGGTTCATTTTATAATTGACCGAAGAGGGGAGCTCGTTGCACACTAGCGATGTGGGACAAAAAAATACCATGACCGCCATTGCTGCTCCGTTGATTATGCCGCGCAGCTCGTGGAGAATGCCCAGCGTCCGTCAGCCCATGGAGAATGCCCAGATCATGCCGTGACGACCGCTTGGCAACACCCGTGGAGAAGCTCGGCTCGCGGACTGCTCGTGCCCGTGGACTGCGCTCCGGCAACGTGGAGAACATTCGTGCCCGTGGAGCTCTCCCGTGGACTGCCTGCGGAGAGCATGGAGAAGCTTGGCCGTGCGCGTGGAGCCACCGTGGAGGGTGTGGGCTGCGC
Source organism: Areca catechu (assembly GCA_021397845.1). Classification (NCBI taxonomy): domain Eukaryota; kingdom Viridiplantae; phylum Streptophyta; class Magnoliopsida; order Arecales; family Arecaceae; genus Areca; species Areca catechu. Next base: position 146,395,159 of record CM038041.1, read on the forward strand.
ATGGAGGAGCTTGGCCATGGAGAACGCCACCGTGGAGAACACCCGCGGATGTGCGCGTGAGGAGCTTGGCTACGCGTGGAGCTCGTGAATGCGTGAGGAGCGTAGCAACGTCCTGCAGCCCATGGAGTGGTGCCCGTGAACTGCGCCACCGTGGAGGAGTTTGGCCACGCGTGGAGGGGCTTGGCAATGTCCTGCAGCCCGTAGAGTGCTTGCCCGTGGACTGTGCATGGAGGAGCTTGGCCACGCGTGGAGGAGCTTGGCAACGCGTGGAGGAGCTTGGCCATGGAAAATGTGGGCTGCCTCCTCTCTTTTGCCACCGAAAAACACCGCCACCGACCGTCAAAGCACCGCCGGAGCTTCTCCTCCGGCCAGGGACACCGCCGGCGTGCTTCCCGGCAAATTTCGGCGCCTCTGGAGGGCTGTGGTCCACGGCCTATTCCGTGGACCGGCAGCCATGGCTGCCGGTGAACCAATCAACACTTTGTAAACCCAGCAGCCGGTCCATGGTGGACCAGCTGCTCCAAAAAGCGTGCAGCATCAAAATATGTGCAAAAATATTAGAAAATTCATAACTTCTTCATTTCAAACCTGATTTAAGTACCGTTTGCATCGTTGGATTCCATAAATCAAGCTCTACCTATTAGCGGGTGGTGCGGGCACCAGACTCAGAAGAAGACTTCAGGGCTCCATCTGGATCTCTGATTGACATTGCCCGAAGAATTTGGATTTTCTGGTTTTGTAATAAGGGTTGACTTGGTCAACTCAATTTTAGTTTGAGTCTGTATTTTCCTGCAATTTAAATTTTATTGAGTCATGTTGACTCAATACAAGTCCTAGTAGTGGTCTAGGTCTTCTCCAAGGTGCCATATTTTTTTCCAGGACCAAGCAAGTGGGCGCCACACTCCCAGCCACACGCCAGAGTCCAGGAGGCGCCACATCTCCATCCAGTGTGCCTTGGTCCCCACACCACAAGAAAGCAGGTCCATTCTTTCATGTGCCACTTGGGGGAGAAATCCATCAAGATACCTCAATCCAAGGAGGAGCCAACTTCTTTCCAGATAAACCCAAGCCAGGATGGCAAGAATTTTTCTTGAAGAGAGGATCAAGGAGGTGCCCCACAATGTTCCATAAAAACCCAAGTTATAAAAGGGAAGAGAGCATGTCTTGGGGAGAAAATCAAGGAGGCACCCAAAAGTTTCCTAAAGTGCCAAAGCCATGAAAGGAAGAAGCCTAAACTTGTGGAGCAAGACTAGGAGGTGTCCAAAAGAGCCAAACCATGAAGGAAAAATCCTTGATTCATGGAGAGATACTAGGAGACACCCCCATAACCTGCCATTTGGAGCTGATTTTCAAGTTTTCTTGGAGTTTTTGGGCTGCCCACTCATGGAAGGAGTCTTGGGTAGAGAATTTGATGCCTAAAGTGTGGGTTAGTCCTATTAGTCCCACATGGGAAGTGTATGAAATTTTATTTCTTTGTTATGTCTATATATTCAACTCTATGTAACTCTTAAAAAAAAGATGAATGAAATCAATTTCTGTGTGAGCAACTTTGTGTTTCTCTCTTCCGCACTTGTATTCAGGTGTTGAGCTCCGTGAGGGAGTAAATCCGGGTTCCCTAGGAACCTTGAGGAGGTGTGAGATCTCCAACCCCAAAACCTTAGCTTAGTCTACCCATCTCTACTCCACCACCACCAAACCCTAATTTTCCATCTTCATCCCACGGCCCCTCTCTTCCACATCGAAGCCGGTCACCAGCATCCAGGTTCAGATCAACTGTTTCAACTATAGAGCCAGTTCAAAGGAGAGTCAGATCAGTATCAAGATCTCTAGAACTTCTACATCCAACAATCTTCATTAAGTACTCAGGTCAGTGTCTTTCTTTGAGTTTCTGGTTCTTTTTTTTTGTTCTTCTTCTTCTAGATCCTGAGTTCGAGAAGAAAGCCAACCTTGCCATAGGACTACAATCCGAGGATCCATTGCGAAGATACCTCATCTCCAAGGATCCTACAATCTACTCGAGAGTGTCCTTCAATTGAAGCAACGAAAGATATCACAGTCAGGTATAAAACCTTCTCTTCTCTCTTCGTCTGTTTCTTGAAAGAGGAGTAAACCCTAGGTCTGGGAGTTTCTCAACCCCCAGCAATCCGTTACTTCTGAACTACTCAAATAACATAGTTTTTTCTAAATTGTGCCTTCAATCCTTACCTAGTTTCCATCAACTTAGTTTAACTTTACTTTGAGTCGAAGCCAATTTCTGAAATATATATAAAAAAAAAAAAAAAAGTTAATCTTAATTTTACTTCCGCATACGCTTCTTTGTTCTTTGTTCTACATTAATTTTGGTATCAGAACATTTGTTCTGCATCAATTTTGGTATCAGAGCCCTGTCTAGGGTTTCTGACTTGCTTGCATGTTTTGAGTGTCTCTCTTTTTTACTTTGTCTGCTCGAAGTAGACTCCCCAGGACGTCCGGTCCTAGGAACGAAGCGAGGTGCAGGCCTCCGCTTCCCATTCCATGGGGTGTTCCTGGGGCGTGTAGGGGATCCGCTGGGTTACAACTTCGTAGCAGGAATTGTAAACGGGGGAAGAGTTCTGTTTTCAGTCTGTAACTACTCTGTTGTAGGAATTGTTTCTCATTACAGGTAACTCCAAATTGTATAATTTTTGTTTTGCCGGAACCAGTATAATTGAAACTATTTTACATAATTTTACTGTGATTTATTGGTTTCCGTGAAATTCTTGAGAGTTAAATTACAGCAACTCTATTTCTGTGTTTCTGCATTTCAATTTTTTTTTTTGAGTGATCATCTCCTAATTCATCTTAAGGGCAATTGAAAATCTAAGATAAGGGGAGGAGTTGATAACCTCTCCTTAGCCCAAAACCACCACCCATTCATTCGACCTAAGCCTAATTTTAAAATTTATTAGACTTAATTTGCCCTAGTGGGCTAGGGACACCAACAAGTCGGGTCTAGGCTAATGTTGAGTCAGTTTGTCTAGTTACTCTGTGTGTGCTTTGTACTCAGTGTCTAGAATGGTGGTTCAGGGATTCTATCCGAAGGGCTTGTGTGCTGGTCCGCCTACCTGGCCAATCTCTGATTGGTGTCTAGGATTGGCAATTAGGGACCTAACACTCCCCTTACACCTGCCTAGCTGAGTCCAGAGTTACTACAGGCTAGCTTGCCACTCTGATTGAGCATCTAGTTTGGGCTCTAGGTCTAGTTAGCCCATAGTCGTTTCAGTCGAGTCTCATTTGGTGTGCTTGCTTGCATCATCATGTCCACCCGGAACGAAGTACCCTACCAACCTGGTCAAACCCAACCTGATTTAGAGGCCATGATTAGAACTCTTACCAAAAGTATGACCAAATTGAGTCAGGATATGAATGAGGGTTTTGCATATTTTAGAGACCGAGCCCAGGGACTTGAGAAATTTAGACATCAAAATTGGACCCCTTATCCAAAATTTAATAGGCCCCAACCTCACCCATGCCAGGAGCCTAGGAGGACCTTATACCGTGATCCCGAGCATAACCCTAGGAGCCTATATCCATACTTGGTTGACTCAGAAAAGGGACCTGTTAGGAACACCGAACCTTATGCACCCACTTTTGATGGAAGACAAGAGACATATATTAAGTGGGAAGAACAAATGGATTGGTATTTTGAGTGCACTAACATATCGAAATTAGGACAAGTTAGGTTGGCCAAAACCAAGTTCACTAAACATGCAAGGTCGCATTGGTATGCTATTGAGCATGAGTGTTATCAAAGAAAAGAAGAAATATATACTTGGAGAGATATGAGAAGTAAGTTGAGAGATAGGTACCTAGGTAGATCCTATGAGAAAAGACTTTTAGACCAATGGTACCAATTGCGACAAGGTAATAGGCCTGTGTCTAAATATATCGAGGACTTCCAGTGGTATGACATGAAATGCAATACCATTGAGACCGAAGCTCAGATCACATCGAGGTTTAGGGTTGGGTTACACCCAGACATTTATAGGAAGCTATGCCTTGAAAAGACCAATAAGTTAGACCAAGCCTACCAAGAAGCCCAAGACTATGAGTGGTCTTTAAGATAAAACCAATCAAGTACTTTGGACTTAAAGCCAACCTCTACCAACTTGAGTCAAGTTTCGATTGATCCGACACCTGTAGTGAACCAGACTTTTGTTTGTCAATTCCCACTTGTGTCACCTCTTGACCAGAAGGATAACACTAAGAAGGAGTTAAGCATGGCCATCCCAAAATTAGTTGACCTGACCAGAGCCGTACTTAAAGAGGAATCAAAGGAGAATAGATTAGAACCTTTCAGTGAGATTGAGGAAGAAATATATGAGCCTGACATAAGTTTGATAGATGAATATAAAGAAGAAGAATTTGAGGATATCTCTCCCGATAATTCAATTAACCAACTCCTACCTGATGGGGTTATTGAGGGGACCCCTGCCACTCAAGGAATTCAGGAGCTAACCCTAAGAGAAGACCCTTTTGAGGAAGTTCAGGAAGAGGAAATTGCACCCAATGAGAGTTTAAGTGAGAATACCTCTGAACTCATTGAGGAATCCAAAGAAGACACCCCTAAGTCAAATCTGGTAGAGAAGTGTGAAGAAGGAAGGGGTTCACAAGAATTGCCCATTGAGAAGGTCCAAGAACAAGAAAAAGACAGTAGCTTAGAGGACTTTTTAGATAAACATTCCAAAGACCTTCCTGATAACCTTCCACCTTCTAGGAGCACCCAGCCTACCCTAGAACTTGCACTTGTAGACCCTCCTAGAGCAAATCATGAGGTTTGGATGAGTGCACCTATAGAACAATGTCCTCATTTTAAGGTCATCCTGAATAACCAATGTTTGTTTCTTGTTTCTAATAAGCCACCTCAAAACTCTGATTCTTATTTCCTACCCTTCCCTGAATCTTCTCATGTTTCTAGAGCTATGGGATTACACTTTACTGAGATCTCTAGGTTGCAAGACTCCTTAGAACCTATTAGGTTTGCCACCTACTTCTGGAAGACCTTATGGCACCTACTAGGCATCCATAATAAGTTTTCATGCTCTGCATGCCCTCCTCCGACCCAAGGTCAAACCTAGAGAGCCTTAGTTTGTTAGGTTTAGACCTAGGGTTCCTTTGGAATAAAGTCAATTCTTTAGGAATGCGTCGTCAGTCTAGTTTAGTTTTTCTTGATCCTTTACTAGGCTTTGGCTCTGATTTTGGTTTGATTGAGAGCACCAGGAATTGGGATTTGTATTTTGTCCAGGACTAAATTTGCATATAATGTCTCGATCAATAGGTCTATAGGCTAGAGTCCCTTTGAAATTGTTCATGGATACAAGCCTCACACACCACTTGATCTGATTTCACTATTAGTCCACACACACAAGTCTCTTGATGCACTTGCATAGCATGTAAAGGACTTGCATAAAGAAATTCATGCCAAAATAAATTTAAGTAATGAAACTTATAATAAGTTGGCTGATTCTCAAAGGCGAGTCAAAACTTTTGTTGAGGGAGACTATGTAATGATTAGGTTAAGGCCTGAACGGTTTCCTCCTGGAACTGTTAGAAAGTTACATGCTAGAGGAGCTGGACCATTTAGAGTGGTGAAGAGAGTAGGGTCCAATGCCTATGTGCTCGAGTTGCCTTCAGAACTAGGCATTAGCTCCACTTTCAACATTACAGACCTAGTAGAGTATAGAGAGCCAGCTGTGATTCCCAGTGAGCCTTTTTGAGCCTAATCCTGCTCTTGAGAGTGAACCCAACCCTGTGTGTCCACCAACAAACTGGCTTGTGAGGAAAGAGCAGATTGAAAAGATCCTGGATGATCAGGTTATCTCTACTCATAATCGATGATACCAAAGATACCTGGTCCGCTGGCAAGGAAGGCCAGATTCTGATAACTCTTGGATCTCCCGAGAAGAATTACAAGAATTGGACCCAGACCTCTTGGAGAGATACCAGAGCCAGCTTGATCCATACTCGACAGGGTCGAGTTCCTCCCACCCGGGAGAATTGGTGCGGGCACCAGACTCAGAAGAAGACTTCAGGGCTCCATCTGGATCTCTGATTGACATTGCCCGAAGAATTAGGATTTTCTGGTTTTGTAATAAGGGTTGACTTGGTCAACTCAATTTTAGTTTGAGTCTGTATTTCCCTGCAATTTAAATTTTGTTGAGTCATGTTGACTCAATACAAGTCCTAGTAGTGGTCTAGGTCTTCTCCAAGGTGCCACATTTTTTCCCAGGACCAAGCAAGTGGGCGCCACACTCCCAGCCACACGCCAGAGTCCAGGAGGCGCCACATCTCCATCCAGTGTGCCTTGGTCCCCACACCACAAGAAAGCAGGTCCCTTCTTTCATGCACCACTTGGGGGAGAAATCCATCAAGATACCTCAATCCAAGGAGGAGCCAACTTCTTTCCAGATAAACCCAAGCCAGGATGGCAAGAATTTTTCTTGAAGAGAGGATCAAGGAGGTGCCCCACAATGTTCCATAAAAACCCAAGTTATAAAAGGGAAGAGAGCATGTCTTGGGGAGAAAATCAAGGAGGCACCCAAAAGTTTCCTAAAGTGCCAAAGCCATGAAAGGAAGAAGCCTAAACTTGTGGAGCAAGACTAGGAGGTGTCCAAAAGAGCCAAACCATGAAGGGAAAATCCTTGATTCATGGAGAGATACTAGGAGACACCCCCATAACCTGCCATTTGGAGCTGATTTTCAAGTTTTCTTGGAGTTTTTGGGCTGCCCACTCATGGAAGGAGTCTTGGGAAGAGAATTTGATGCCTAAAGTGTGGGTTAGTCCTATTAGTCCCACATGGGAAGTGTATGAAATTTTATTTCTTTGTTATGTCTATATATTCAACTCTATGTAACTCTTAAAAAAAGATGAATGAAATCAATTTCTGTGTGAGCAACTTTGTGTTTCTCTCTTCCGCACTTGTATTCAGGTGTTGAGCTCCGTGAGGGAGTAAATCCGGGTTCTCTAGGAACCTTGAGGAGGTGTGAGATCTCCAACCCCAAAACCTTAGCTTAGTCCACCCATCTCTACTCTACCACCACCAAACCCTAATTTTCCATCTTCATCCCACGGCCCCTCTCTTCCACATCGAAGCCGGTCACCAGCATCCAGGTTCAGATCAACTGTTTCAACTACAGAGCCAGTTCAAAGAAGAGTCAGATCAGTATCAAGATCTCCAGAACTTCTACATCCAACAATCTTCATTAAGTACTCAGGTCAGTGTCTTTCTTTGAGTTTCTGGTTCTTTTTTTTTGTTCTTCTTCTTCCAGATCCTGAGTTCGAGAAGAAAGCCAACCTTGCCATAGGACTACAATCCGAGGATCCATTGCGAAGATACCTCATCTCCAAGGATCCTACAATCTACTCGAGAGTGTCCTTCAATTGAAGCAACGAGAGATATCACAGTCAGGTATAAAACCTTCTCTTCTCTCTTCGTCTGTTTCTTGAAAGAGGAGTAAACCCTAGGTCTGGGAGTTTCTCAACCCCCAGCGATCCGTTACTTCTGAACTACTCTGATAACATAGTTTTTTCTAAATTGTGCTTCAATCCTTACCTAGTTTCCATCAACTTAGTTTAACTTTACTTTGAGTCGAAGCCAATTTCTGAAATATATATAAAAAAAAAAAATTAATCTTAATTTTACTTCCGCATACGCTTCTTTGTTCTTTGTTCTACATCAATTTTGGTATCAGAGCTTCTGTTCTACATCAGCGAGTTTCAAACTTATTAATTTTACTGATTCCATGATCATTAATTATAATTATTGAATATTTTATTAATCATTTAAATGGGTGTGTGGTGCTTTGACTTGAAATATATTTTTCATGAACATACTCTAATTTCACACTTTTCAAAGATATTTTTAAAATAATTAGTTTTGCAAGAAAGTCTAAATTAATTATGAAATTAGGTTATTAAAAGAATGTTAGCACCAATAATTAACTAAAATACTTAAAATAATTGTGTAAATCCATGATTTATCAATGGCCATGTCCAAGGAGTAGTTAATGTTGGCACAGAATTCAGAGAGGCCGGGATGCCATTTTCGTCGATGGATAGCACGTGGCATGGATCCATTGGTGGAGGGGTCAGATCGGTATGGATCCATCGGGTCATTTCGAAATGAACAGCGGGCCTTACTCGAAGTGTCCATTCTTTTGAATTCTCCATGACTGCTGCTGTGTCCGAGCCTTCTTCTTCCTTCCAATCACCTCAGATCTTCCAAGGAACCAGGTTAGTCACCTCCTTCTTTCTCCTTTGCCAGAGTAGAGTCCTTCTAAGGTCTCCTTCGAGTTGAGTCCGCTTTTTCATCCTCCACCTCGAGTTTTCCACCTCTCTCATTCTTGAGGATGTCTCGCTTTGGCCCGAGCTTTCGCCCCTCCACTGATCAGGGCGAGGCCGGTCCCTTCGAGTGAAGGCCGACATCTTCTTCCTCCTCCGGTGAGGAGGAGGATGCGACTCGCTACGAGTTCAGTAGGAGGCGTTCTCCCGGTCTGGTGCTCATCAAGGAGCCAGGGTCCGGTCCTTCTCTCCCTCCTCCTTCTCTTGTACTTGCTCCTGAGTCTTCCCGATCCTCAGGTCCTGACGGGGTAGCCTCGACAATTACCTCCGAGGAACTAGGGACCGTTCGGGATGTCTATGGCATCCCACATTCTATTCAGCTCATGATCCCTCATCCGGGAGAATGGGTCACTTCTAGTGGCCCGAGCCGCATTGCTTTTTACGAGGAGACCTTCTCAGGGGGTCTCCGCTTTCCTTTCTATCCCTTCTTCATGTCTATCTTGGATAATTATCATTTGGTCCCTGCCTAGTTAGTGCCAAACGCCATTAGGGCCATCTTCTCCTTCATTGTGCTCTGCCACCTTCACGGGTTTGTTGCCCGGTTCTCTTTGTTCAGGGCTTTCTTTGCCCTGAAGCACCACCTGACTAAGGATGGGTGATAGTCCTTGTCTTCTCGCCCTAAGGGTATTAGATTTGAGCTCCCCTCTTCCATCAAGGGATAGAAGAGCAAATTCTTCTTTGCTGCGATTGAGGGGGTCGACTGGGTCTGGAGCGATCCGGATCAATCCCCCAACCAAAATTCTGTAATCGATGAGCCTGACCGGGATGACTACGAGCATCTCCGCACTACCCAGATCCCTTCTCTTGAGGTCATGTTATCAGAGCAGAACCTTTCCAACACGAGGGTCAACCCAACGAATGGGTTGGGTGAGTTCGGCCTGAACTTTTCTTTTCTTCCTTGCATTCCTTTCATTGCTTCCTACGAGCTCTGACCGTTGTGTGATTTGCATGCAGGGATGATTTTCATCGAGAGTGACCTGCTGTTGATCACCCGAAAGAGACCACCTACCGAGCTGGTCGAGGAGCCCACGACTAGGTGGGCCCAGGGCGAGGGCGCGCCCATGACTACTCCTGTCGCGGTGGTCGGTATGAGCTCTGCTGCCCTCGCCGGTCAGAGTTCAGGGGCAACCTGAGCTACCCCTGCACCAGTGGAGAGGGCTGCGTCTGTGGTGCCGGGGCTGGTCCAGCAGGAGGCCCAGACGGTCCCAGAGAGGCGCGGTCATCAGGGGGCGGCCCCCGCCACGGAGCCTAAGGTAGTGGCCCGAGCAAGGGCTGCAACTGCTGCCACTGCATCTTCCAGTCCTCCGAGTCTGCCTGTGATCGAGATCGGGGACGAGGAGGCTCGGGCCACGACCAAGGCTTCGACAGAGGCACCGCCCGCACTTGTGTCAGCTCCTCAGCCTGCCTTTAGGGGCCCTGCTGCTAGTGGGGCAAGGCCTCTTACTCCAGGAGAGAGTAGGAGGGAGGAGGCGCGACACCGTCTCCCCTTCAAGATGGGGCCGGAGAGCTCGTTCCTCCGAAGCCCTGAACTGGCCGAGCGCATGATGGATTTCTCAATCAAGACATGCGATCGGCAGGATATGCTCGAGATGCAGCTGAACGACATCCTCAGCACCATCTTCCTCCAGCTTTACTTAGTGAGTTATCCCTTTCTCTTTTTTCTTCTTTTTTTCTCTTCCCCCCCCCCCTTTTTTTTGAGCTGACCTCTTCTCATGATGCAGATCAGTGCCGAGGCCCACTTCATTAAGGGCTGCTATCAAAACTGGGAGCGCATCGAGTGGCAACAAGCGACCGAGATCAAGTCTCTGAAGACCGATCTGAAGTAGAAGGCCGGGGTGAATGGGGCGCTCGAGCAGAAGGTCAAAGACCTGGAGAAATAGCTCGTCGATGCCGAGTGGCGAGCGAAGAAACTCCTGGAGGCCTGTGACCTGGAGCGGAGTCGCTCAAAGAAGGCCATCGATAATCTCTCCACCATCGAGAAGAAACTGAACTGGTATAGTGCTGAGGCTGATTGGCACAAGGAGGCCTCCCGAGCTACCCAGGCGGAGCTGGCAGCAGGGAAGGAGAAGCTGGTCGCGGCTGAGAAGGCGGCAGAGATGGCGGCCAAGTCGTCGAAGGCCACCGAGGCAAAGAAGGTGGCCGCCGAGGCAAAGAAGGTGGCCACCGAGGCCAAGGAAGATGCTGAGGGGGGCGTTGCCAAGTTCAAGGCCTCAGAGGAGTTCATCGCCGAAATTCACCAAATGATGTCGTACTCCTTTTATAAAGGCTTCATGTTCTTGCACGACCAGATCGAGGCGCTTGTTCCCGAGAAGGGCTGCAATCGCCTCAGGTATCCTTCGGCCTCAGACGCGGAGCCTGATAAGGAGGTTGCCGAGGAAGCTGTATCCTCTGACGCCAACTGAGGCCGAAACATCCGAGGTCGAAGCCGCTCAGTCGGAGGTTCGTGAAGGCGGGACCTCTCAGTCACAGGGCCCAGCAGGGGGGCCGGCCGGTGCAAAGTAGTCCTTTATTTTCTATTTTGTACTTTTGTTTCTGTACTTGGTCGGGGTCTCCTGGCATGTCGGGGGCCCATAAAATGTTTGTAATTGGCACTTTATTAATAAGATTTGAATCTTCTTGCAACCTGTTCTTTGCTTCCCTCTTTTTTCTCTTTCTTTCACCCCCTTCCCTCTTTTTCTTTGTTTTTTTTCTTTCTTTGTTTTTTTTCTTTCTTTGTTTTTTTTTAGATGGGTGGGGAGATTAGAGAAGAGGGTCTCACCCTGTCTGGGGCTTAATTACTAGGCTTTGGTGTCGACAAGTCGGGTGCAAGGTTCTGGCAGTTGTGAGCAGCTGGGCTCGGTGGTTCCTTAGCCGGAGGGCTGGGCCCCGGTCCAAGGTGCCTGAGGACTGTTCTCAGGTCTTGGATGCCTTGGAGCTAGGCTCGAGGCCTTCCTGGCCGGTGCACTGGGCCTCGATCCAAGGATTGCCTGAGGGTTATGCTCAGGTCTTTAGCGCCTTGGAGCTAGGCTCGGGGCGTTGATAGGAGTTGCTTGGCTCGAAAGTCCCTTGGCCGGAGGTCAGAGCTCCGGTCTTGGGTCAGCGTCCTGGAGTTGGGCTCGGGGACGTTGATGACTGAGAGCAGCGTGGCTTAAAGATCCCTTGGCATCTCGAAGCTGGGCTTGAAGTGATGCAGAACAAAAGAGATGATGCGATGCGGAAGTAAATTAAGACTAATTCTTTTTTATATATATATTTTCAGAAGTCGGCTTTGACTCAAAGGAAAGTTAAACTAAATTGAAAGAAACTATGTAATAATTGAAAGCATAATTTAAAAAAAACTAGGTTATCAGAGTAGTTCAGAAGTAAAGGATCGCTGGAGGTTGAGAAACTCCCAGACCTAGGGTTTCGCTCTAAACTTTCAACAGGACAGAAGTAAAGAGAAGAGAAGGATTACAGACCAGGCAGTGATCTTCACAGAGTTTAGTGGAAGGACTCTCTTGAGCAGATTGTTGGATCCCCGGATTCAGATATCTTCGTAATGGATCCTCCAATACTGGTCCTTTGGCAGAGTTGGCTTCTCCTGAACTCAAGATCTGGGAAAGAAGAGGAACAATTTATGGAACCAGATACTCAAGGAAGGATTTACCAGATTGAAGAACTTGAAAGCTGATGTTGCTGAAATCCGGATTCTCCTGGAGGCTGATCTGACTTTCTCTGGGAATTGCTCTGAATCTGAAGTATCCGGACTGGACCCGGATGATGGTGGTCGGCCTTGACTTAGAGAGGGTGGCTGTGAGAGATGGGATAGGCTAGGGTTTGGTGGAAAGAAGAGGATGAAGGGCGGCTAGGGTTAGGAAGTGAAGTGGCTAACCTAGGGTCTTGGGGTTGGAGATCTCACACCTCCTCAAGGTTCCTGGGGAACCCGGATTTACTCCCTCACAGAGCTCAACACCTGGATGCAAGTGCGGAAGAGAGAAACACAAAGTTTGCTCACACATAAATTGGTATCATTCATTAGATAACTTTAAAACTTACAAGAGGGGTTTAATTTATAGGACTTTACAAGAGAGCAGGATTTTACATCTTCCCATGTGGGACTAATAGGATGGATCTTCAAATTAGGTTTGTAGAATCAATTCCCACACATATGGCCGGCCAAGAGGTTCCAAAAATGTTGATTGGTGGGTTCAAAAGGTAAGTAGGTGGCGCCTCCTAGCCTTGTTCTTCAAGAGAAAATTTCTTTCCTTCCATGGCTCAACTCTTTTGGACACCTCCTTTTCTTTCTCCCTAAGTCATGGTTCTTCCCATCTTTGCTTTGGGCTTTTTAGGCATGGATTGGGCGCCCCCTTGAAGTGCTCCCCAAGAAGAGCTTCTTTCTTTACATAGCTTGGCTCTTATGGAATGTTTTGGGCCGCCCCCTTGAATTGTGGATCCCAGATTATTTTCTCCTTAAGTGGCGCATAAGAGAAGGGACCTGCTATCTTGTGGTGTGGGGACCAGAGCATACTGGATGGAGATGTGGCGCCCCCTGGACTCAGGCGTGTGGCTGGGAGTGTGGCACCCACTTGCTTGGCCTCGGAAGAAAATGTGACACCCTGGAGAAGACCTAGACCACTACTAGGACTTGTACTGAGTCAACATGACTCAACAAAATTTAAATTGCAGGGAAATACAGACTCAACTAAATTTGGGTTGACCAAGTCAACCCTTATTACAAAACCAGAAAATCCTAAGTCTTCGGGCAAGGTCAATCAGAGATCCAGATGGAGCCCTGAAGTCTTCTTCTGAGTCTGGTGCCCGCACCAATTCTCCCGGGGTGGGAGGAACTCGACCCTGTCGAGTATGGATCAAGTTGGCTCTGGTATCTCTCCAAGAGGTCTGGGTCCAATTCTTGTAATTCTTCTCGGGAGATCCAAGAGTCATCAGAATCTCGCCTTCCTTGCCAGCGGACCAGGTATCTTTGGTATCCTCGATTACGAGTAGAGATAACCTGATCATCCAAGATCTTTTCAATCTGCTCTTTCCTCACAGGCCAGTTTGTTGGTGGACACACAGGGTTGGGTTCACTCTCAAGAGCAGGGTTAGGCTCAAAAGGCTCACTAGGAATCACAGCTGGCTCTCTATACTCTACTAGGTCTGTAATGTTGGAAGTGGAGCTAATGCCTGGTTCTGGAGGCAACTCGAGCACATAGGCATTGGATCCTACTCTCTTTACCACTCTAAATGGTCCAGAACCTCTAGCATGTAACTTTCTAATGGTTCCAGGAAGAAACCGTTCAGGCCTTAACCTAATCATTACAAAGTCTCCCTCATCAAAAGTTTTGACTCGCCTTTGAGAATCAGCCAACTTCTTATAAGTTTCATTACTTAAATTTATTTTGGCATGAATTTCTTTATGCAAGTCTTTTATATGCTGTGCAAAAACTTTGGCAGACTCGGAGACTCAAGTGTGGACTGGTAAAGGAGCTAGGTCAAGAGGTGTGTGAGGTTTGTAACCATGCACAATTTCAAATTGACTCTTACCTGTAGACCTATTGACCGAGTCATTGTATGCAAATTCAGCCCTAGGTAAATACAAATCCCAATTCCTGGTATTCTCACTCAACCAAAATCTAAGCCAAAGCCTAGTAAAGGGTCAAGAAAAACTATACTAGACTGACGATGCACTCCTAAAGAATGGACTTTATTCCAAAGGAACCCTAGGTCTAAACCTAACAAACTAAGGCTCTCTAGGTTTGACCTTGGGTCGGAGGAGGGCATGCAGAGCATGAAAACTTATTATGGATGCCTAGTAGGTGCCATAAGGTCTTTCAGAAGTAGGTGGCAAACCTAATAGGTTCTAAGGAGTCTTGCAACCTAGAGATCTCAGTAAAGTGTAATCCCATAGCTCTAGAAACATGAGAAGATTCAGGGAAGGGTAGGAAATAAGAATCAGAGTTTTGAGGTGGCTTATCGGAAACAAGAAACAAACCTTGGTTATTCAGGACGACCTTAAAATGAGGACATTGTTCTATAGGTGCACTCATCCAAACCTCATGATTTGCTCTAGGAGGGTCTACAAGTGCAAGTTCTAGGATAGGCTGGGTGCTCCTAGAAGGTGGAAGGTTATCAGGAAGGTCTTTGGAATGTTTATCTAGAAAGTCCTCTAAGCTACTGTCTTTTTCTTGTTCTTGGACCTTCTCAATGGGCAATTCTTGTGAACCCCTTCCTTCTTCACACTTCTCTACCAGATTTGACTCAGGGGTGTCTTCTTTGGATTCCTCAATGAGTTCAGGGGTATTCTCACTTAAACTTTTATTTGGTGTAATTTCCTCTTCCTGAACTTCCTTAAAAGGGTCGTCTCTTAGGGTTAGCTCCTGAATTCCTTGAGTGGCAGGGGTCCCCTCAATAACCCCATTAGGTAGGGGTTGGTTAATTGAATTATCGGGAGAGATATCCTCAAATTCCTCTTCTTCATATTCATCTATCAAACTTATGTCAGGCTCATATATTTCTTCCTCAATCTCACTGAAAGGTTCTAATCTATTCTCCTTTGATTCCTCTTTAAGTACGGCTCTGGTCGGGTCAACTAATTTTGGGATGGCCATGCCTAACTCCTTCTCAGTGTTATCCTTCTGGTCAAGAGGTTACACAAGTGGGAATTGACAAACAAAAGTCTGGTTCACTACGGATGTCGGATCAATCGGAACTAGACTCAAGTTGGTAGAGGTTGGCTTTAAGTCCAAAGTACTTGATTGGTTATATCTTAAATACCACTCATAGTCTTAGACTTCTTGGTAGGCTCGGTCTTGTAGGGTTTGATGGCAAGGCGGAAACATAGTTTTCAAAATTTTTAATTTTATCTTTTGAAATCTTCACCAAACCTTTAACCCAAGATCTCCTTAAAAGAATTAAAACATATAAAATGCATATATAAGATTTAATCTCAAAGTAAGATACTAACCTATATCGCAAAATCCAAACTCTGAATCTCCACCAGGTACCCAAATGTTCACCCTCCAATGGTGATCCACACAGAAAAAGATGAAGACAACAATTCCTAGTTCTTGGCTCCTCTTCTTGAATTCTTTTTCAAGAATTCAATTCTTGGACTTTTAGGCTGAAATTTTCTTTCTTGAAAATTTCTTTTCTTCCTTCTTTCCTCTTCTTGAATTTTCTTCAAGAATTCCCTTTCTTGAATCCCTTTTCTTGAATTGAATTGGAAGAAAAAAATTAAGACAGGCAATGTCTTAATTCAAGAAGGAAAAGAAGAAGAACAGATCCTTTCCTTTTTCTTTCCTTTACCGTTCAAGACCTTCTTCTTATTCTTGTTTAGGGTCAGAGTTTCGACAGAGGATACCTCTGTAAGGGAAACAATACCCAACAAGAACAAGGGGAAGGAGTATCCTGGAGAGGAGGAAAGGGAATTGGATCTCTGAATTATGTTACGTGAAAACTCCAGAGAACCCAACCCTATTTATAGATCTCAGAGGGGTGTCATCTCGAAACAACGCAACCCTTTGAAACCCCAGGGATCATGATCCTTCATTCCTCATGCATCCCCTCAACCAAAAATCATGATTCTCCGATTTAATTTTTTTTTTCCGACGAGGAGGACTCTCGAAAAAACTTTAGGAAGAATCGTGACTTTTGGAGACGGATTTGCGACCGAAAAGCGACGGATCTTTTCCTTAATTTTTCCTGGCCATCAGATCCAGATCCAAGGGCGCCAAACAAGGATCTGAAACACCCCCTTTTTTCAGATTTTTCTCCGACGTTTTCCTTCTCACGCGTTTTAAGAGAAGTCCACGCGCGTGGACTCTCTTTCTTGGCGCGCGCGGGTGAGAAATGGGAGGGGGCGGCTTGGAGAGAGGGTCTCAGTGAACTAAATTCACTTGGGTTCAGCTATGGGTTAGCCCAATATCCTAAAAATTAAATTGGACCTTAATCTGGTTCAATTAGAACCCAATTAAGCCCAATTCGGAACCAAATTCGAATCATATTCGAATAGAAATTTGGTCTGCAACACATGCTAGTGTGTTTATCCTGCAAACATGATTTAATTCTAAATTAAATCCTTCATCAATTTTCTTTTGTGTGTGACCCATTGGGTTCCACACCTAGCCAGCAGTAGGTCCGAGTTCTATTCGACTTAATTCGGTTAGATCTCAACCTAGCCGATTTAGGTCGACTCAAACTAGCTCGACTCGGTCAATTAGAATCCAATTCAAATTAATTGATTTGAATTACCATGACTCAATCATATACCTACAAGACAAGATTGACGTCTAGCAACGTATCATGTCTACCCGGAAGATATGGAATTTTGGTGGAATTACCAAAATACCCTTCAGTGGTGAGTTACCGGGCAATTCTGTCCTTTGATCAACTTGCACCCCGAATATGATTATGAATATGGATACTTGTCAAATCCAATTTCATATTCATCCCTAGCTCAATCTTTATAATGATGATTCATTAATTAACCATTAGAAAATAACTCTAATGTTCATACTTTGATCAAAGGTTTCCTGAATCCATCATTTGAAATTAGCTGGATGCTATTCCCTCTTACTAGGGCTGATCAATTCCTTGTTGACCTACTCACAACCTCCATATACAATCCACCATAACCAGTATCACCTTGTGCATGACTCAGTGTCATGATTGATTGCGAACCAAAGTATGGATTCATATATATAAGGTACTATGGTAGTCTCAGGTCAAAGGACCACATGCACTACTCCCACTATGAGAATTATCTATTGACAAACAGATAAGGTTCCATTAGATATTCTCAATCTGGATCAATTCAGTGAACTCATTCTCTAATGAACACTCACATCCTAGTATTAGTGTCAAACACAAGTGACTGTGAGATCAGTCACCATCATTACAAAACATATATAGGATGTGCTGGTCTTGCCGGAAACATTGATCCCCAACTCAATGTCCCATCGACCAGGAATATTTTAGATTAGGGTTTTAAGGCTTTAGGTCTCACTGGTATGATCTCATCATAACCCTAGAACCATAGCCCTAATCTATGGGGTTCATCATAAAATCGAAAAGACACAGCAAATGATGAAAATAATGCCTTTATAAAATGTCAATTCATTGATTTTGGGATCAAAATTACAATATTTCAATTGGCTTTCAGGGCACAATCTTTCAATCTCCCGCTTGCACTAAAGCCAATCGCCTTTAAATCTTAACCCCATACAATCAAGGTGGCGATCAAACTCTCGCTGTGATAGAGCCTTAGTGAACGGGTATGCTACGTTGTTCTTCATTTCTACCCTTTTAATGCAGACTTCTTGTCTTTCGACAATCTCTCGAACGAGATGGAAGCGTCTCAGAATGTGCTTTGATTTGTGATGAGCTCTTGGTTCCTTTGCTTGAGCAACAGCCCCCGTATTATCACAGTAAAGTGATACTGGACCTTCAATCTCAGGAACTACGCCCAACTCTGATATGAACTTCTTCATCCAGACAGCTTCCTTGGCAGCTTCACTAACAGCAATGTACTCTGCCTCAGTTGTTGAGTCAGCTACAGTTTGCTGTTTAGAACTTTTCCAGCTTACAGCTCCTCCATTAAGGGTAAAAATATACCCAGATATAGATTTGTTGTCATCTGGATCTGATTGAAAACTAGAATCTGAATAAGCTTCTAGTTTAAGATCAGATCCTCCGTATATTAGAAAAATATCCTTAGTTCTTCTTAAGTACTTAAGAATATTTTTCACAGCCTTCCAATGATCCTCTCCTGGATCAGCCTGAAACCTGCTGGCTATACCTAAGGCATATGCCACATCAGGTCTAGTACATAACATAGCATACATAATAGACCCTACTGCCGAAGCATAAGGTACCGAATTCATTCTATTTCTTTCTTCAGGTGCCTTAGGAGACATCTTCTTAGAAAGATGTATGCCATGACCAATAGGTAAGTAACCTCTTTTACTTTCCTCCATGCTAAATCTTTTTAGCACTTGGTCAATGTACCTAGACTGGGATAAACCTAGCATCCTCTTAGATCTGTCTCTATAGATCTTGATGCCTAGTATATAAGATGCTTCTCCCAAGTCTTTCATGGAAAACTGTTTAGATAACCATACCTTGACCGATTGTAACATTGGGATATCATTCCCAATGAGGAGTATGTCATCTACATACAGAACCAAGAAAACTATGGCACTCCCACTAGTCTTCTTGTACACACAAGGTTCATCCTCATTTTTGATAAAGTCAAATTCTTTGACTGTCTTATCAAATCGGATGTTCCAACTCCTAGATGCTTGCTTTAATCCATAAATAGATTTCTTTAGCCTACATACCTGATTAGGTTTAGTCTCCAAGACAAAACCTTCTGGCTGTGACATATAAACCTCTTCCTCAAGGAAACCATTGAGGAATGCAGTTTTCACATCCATCTGCCAGATTTCATAATCATGATATACTGCTATAGCAAGCATTATCCGAATAGATTTGAGCATGGCAACAGGAGAAAATGTTTCATCATAATCTATTCCCTGTTTTTGTCTGAAACCCTTAGCCACTAATCTGGCTTTATAAGTTTCAACTTGGCCATCTACCCCAATCTTTTTCTTATAGACCCATTTGCATCCAATAGGGTTAACACTCTCTGGTGCATCAACCAAAGTCCAGACTTGGTTGACATACATGGAGTCCATTTCGGATCTCATGGCTTCCAGCCATTTGTCTGAGTCACTACTTATGACAGCATCCGTATATGTTAGAGGCTCATCATTATCAATGATTCGGGCTTCATTATTTTTAATAATGAACCCATACCTTTCAGGTGCATGTCGCACTCTATCAGACTTACGGATAGGAGTGGTGTGTTCAGGTTCTATACTAACTGTGTTATGATTTTGTTGAGATGTATCTACTTGTTGAACTTCTTCAAGTTCAATATTTCTCCCACTGCCATTTTGTAGGATGAATTCTTTTTCCATAAAAATGGCATGCCTACTGACTAAAACCTTTTGTTCAGTAGGGTGGTAGAATAGATATCCTATACTATCTTTGGGATATCCAACAAATAGATATTTTCTGCTCTAACATCAAGCTTTTGTCCAAAATTTCTTTTGACATAAGATGGACATCCCCATATCTTAAGGTGCTTAAGATTGGGTTTCTTTCCCCTCCATAACTCATATGGAATGCTAGATACAGATTTGGATGGTACTCTATTCAAAATATTAGCCACTGTTTCCAAGGCATATCCCCAGAAAGAAACAGGTAAGTCTGTGAAGCACATCATGGACCGTACCATATCTAATAAAGTACGATTTCTCCTTTCAGCAACACCATTTAATTGTGGTGTGTAAGGAGGAGTCCATTCAGAGATGATTCCCTTTTGTTTAAGGTGATCAAGAAACTCGATGGATAAGTATTCACCTCCTCTATCTGATCGAAGGATCTTAATACTTTTCCCCGTTTGTTTCTCTACCATATTTGATACTCTAAAAATTTTTCAAAAGCTTCGGACTTATGTTTCATTAGATACACAAATCCGTACCTTGAAAAATCATCAGTGAATGTGATGAAATATGAGTATCCACCCTTGGCCTGAGTTGTCATAGGTCCACATACATCAGTGTGTATGAGTCCTAATAACTCTGTTGTCCTTTCATTATGTCCACTAAATGGAGTCTTGGTCATTTTACCCATGAGACATGATTCACAAGTTCCTAATGATTCATAGTCATAAGGATTAAGGAATTTTTCCTTGTATAACTTGTTAATCCTCTGCTCATTAATATGTCCAAGATGACAGTGCCAAAGTAAAGTATTGTTTACTTTATCTCTTTTTCGTTTATTACTAACATGTAGTATATTGTCATCAGAAGATAAAGTTAAGAGACCATTGCAAAATATGCCATTAAATATTATTTCATTAGAAAAACTGATTGAGCAGCCACTGCTCATTACATTCATAATATATCCTTATTTAAGTAACAAGGGTACAGATATGATGTTTCTAATGATTCTAGGCATAAAATAATAATTTTTAACTCTAAAATATTCCCAGAAGGCAGCTTCAACATATAAGTCCCTACAGCTTCTGCTTGGATGGAATCTCCTCCAGCACCGTAGAGCTCGAAGTCGCCTTCCTTCAAAACTCTGATGTTATGTAGTCCCTGCAATGATTTGCAGATATGATGACCACAAGCAGTATCCAATACCCAAGAGTTTGAATTAGAAGAGTCTAATGACAAAATTGCATGTATCTCATACATACCTTTTGGTGCATCACTAGCACCAGGCTTCATACTTGCAAGGTAAACCTTGCAGTTTCTTTTCCAGTGACCCGGCTTGCCACAATGAAAGCAGGTCATTTATCCGGAGGCCTTCTTTCCTTTCTTTTTCTTGATGCCCCCTTTTGGGTTTAACCTCCTCTTGGAACCCTTTTTGCCTATTTTCTTCTTGTTTACACCATCCACAAGAAGAAGTGGAGCCTTATTTTTCTTTAAATGGCTCTCTGCTGTTTTTAACATATTCAACAGCTCAGGCAAGGAAGTGTTAAATTTGTTCATATGATAATTAAGAACAAACTGTGAAAATGACTCTGGGAGTGACTGCAGGATTAAATCCTGATTCAACTCCCCATCCATAACAAAACCTAATTGACCCAATCGGGTGATTAGGTCAATAACCTTTAATACATGGTCTTGTACGGATGTACCTTCTGTCATCCTTGCACGGAATAACTGCTTAGATATTTCATATCTTGCAGTTCGACTATGTTCTCCATAAAGTTCTTTTAAATTGAGCAATATGGAGTTTGTGTCTATGCTTTCATGTTGCCTCTGTAACTCATTGGTCATAGAGGCAAGCATTATACACTTGACAGTAAGTGAGTCATTTTGCCACGTGTTATATATGGTCTTATCCTCTTGCGAGGCATCTTCCCCTAATGGTTCCAAGGTTGGGGTATCAAGAATATAAGAAATTCTTTCTTGGCTGAGTACTATCTTCAGGTTTCTCAACCAATCAACATAGTTTGGTCCAGTCAATTTATTTGCATCAAGAATGCTACGGAGTGAGAGTGAAGATGCCATTTAATCTACATTAACAAACAACATTACATAAGCAAACAATCAATGTTGACAAAACATAATTAAATTAGGACTTTAACTTAATTATGTCTCCCACTATTTTATCAAGCATCATAACCCTCAATGTGATGATCGAGAAAACCCTAATTGGTTCTCTTAGTGGGGTTGAGATCCTAATTCCTCATAAAAGACCTTGTGTGTACACAACAAATCTTTTATAAGTTCAAAGGTAGGAAAACTCTTTCCAATTGTAATTCATACAATTCTCAACTTATCTTGGCCTCTAAAATATTAATAGCTTTGTGTGTACACAACAAACTATAATATTTTAGTTAAGTTAGACCCTTCATTACTATATAGTCATGATATTAATTATAATACCCTTGTGTGTACACAACAAAGTATTATATTAAATCATTCCATAAGCATCAAATGTACCAAGCAAAAATTATGTTAGTCACCATAAAGAAAAGGCCTTGTGTGTACACAACAAACCTAATATGGATCATAACATAATAATGACTTGGCATGAAGGAAGGCCCTATGTAGTGAATATTACACTAAGCATATCAATCAATAATTAAGTTAATCATACCGGCCAGGTAAGTGGAAGAGTGGTGGGAGTCCCCCCGTTGCTTTCCTTAGACACCAATAAGAATTGGCTAGGTCAGTCAACGGAACCAATTAAAAACCACGTCCTCTTTACCGATCATGAACCACTTTTCCTAGACACCGAATGATAAACTAATCATATTGATTATTTTTGCTTTTGGTATATGACACTACAACTTAATATGTTTTAAAGAGGGCTTTATTAAAACAAAGCATATTTTAGCAAATATGTGCCATAGTGTGCCATCATACTAGGACAACCATTTACCACATAATGGATCCACCATTATGCCAGGGCAACCTTATTTCAGTATGATGACTAGAAGGCTAAACATATCTCTATGCAAATTAAGGTTTAAGTGAAAACCTTAATTAGTGGCATACATCAAACATATATGCATAATTAACACAAATATGTGATTAGTGTGTCATCATACTAGGACAACCATTTACCACATAATGGATCCACCATTATGCCAGGGCAACCTTATTTCAGTATGATGACCAGATCTCTATGCATATCTCTACAACAATTAGGGTTTGAGTGAAAACCCTAATTGGTGACATTACAACAAACATATATTACATCTCATGTTACTTATATAAATATGCATCTAAAATTCAGCATATATATTTTAATCTTAATAAGGAGGCTCTGATACCACTGTAGGGTTTGATGGCAAGGCGGAAACATAGATTTCAAATTTTTAATTTTATCTTTTAAAATCTTCACCAAACCTTTAACCCAAGATCTCCTTAAAAGAATTAAAACATATAAAATGCATATATAAGATTTAATCTCAAAGTAAGATACTAACCTGTATCGCAAAATCCAAACTCTGAATCTCCACCAGGTGCCCAAATGTTCACCCTCCAATGGTGATCCACACAGAAAAAGATGAAGACAACAATTCCTAGTTTTTGGCTCCTCTTCTTGAATTCTTTTTCAAGAATTCAATTCTTGGACTTTTATGCTGAAATTTTCTTTCTTGAAAATTTCTTTTCTTCCTTCTTTCCTCTTCTTGAATTTTCTTCAAGAATTCCCTTTCTTGAATCCCTTTTCTTGAATTGAATTGGAAGAAAAAAATTAAGACAGGCAATGTCTTAATTCAAGAAGGAAAAGAAGAAGAACAGATCCTTTCCTTTTCTTTCCTTTACCGTTCAAGACCTTCTTCTTATTCTTGTTTAGGGTCAGAGTTTCGACAGAGGATACCTCTGTAAGGGAAACAATACCCAACAAGAACAAGGGGAAGGAGTATCCTGGAGAGGAGGAAAGGGAATTGGATCTCTGAATTATGTTACGTGAAAACCCCCGAGAACCCAACCCTATTTATAGATCTCAGAGGGGTGTCATCTCGAAACAACGCAACCCTCTGAAACCCCAGGGATCATGATCCTTCATTCCTCACACATCCCCTCAACCAAAAATCATGATTCTTCGATTTAATTTTCGTTTTTCCGACGAGGAGGACTCTCGGAAAAACTTCAGGAAGAATCGTGACTTTTGGAGACGGATTTGCGACCGAAAAGCGATGGATATTTTCCTTAATTTTTCCTGGTCATCAGATCCAGATCCAAGGGCACCAAACAAGGATCTGAAACACTCCCTTTTTTTCAGATTTTTCTCCGACGTTTTCCTTCTCACGCGTTTTAAGAGAAGTCCACGCGCGTGGACTCTCTTTCTTGGCACGCGCGGGTGAGAAATGGGAGGGGGCGGCTTGGAGAGAGGGTCTCAGTGAACTAAATTCACTTGGGTTCAGCCATGGGTTAGCCCAATGTCCTAAAAATTAAATTGGACCTTAATCTGGTTCAATTAGAACCCAATTAAGCCCAATTTGGAACCAAATTCGAATCATATTCGAATAGAAATTTGGTCTGCAACACATGCTAGTGTGTTTATCCTGCAAACATGATTTAATTCTAAATTAAATCCTTCATCAATTTTCTTTTGTGTGTGACCCATTGGGTTCCACACCTAGCCAGCAGTAGGTCCGAGTTCTATTCGACTTAATTCGGTTAGATCTCAACCTAGCCGATTTAGGTCGACTCAAACTAGCTCGACTCGGTCAATTAGAATCCAATTCAAATTAACTGATTTGAATTACCATGACTCAATCATATACCTACAAGACAAGATTGACGTCTAGCAACGTATCATGTCTACCCGGAAGATGTGGAATTTTGGTGGAATTACCAAAATACCCTTCAGTGGTGAGTTACCGGCAATTCAGTCCTTTGATCAACTTGCACCCCGAATATGATTATGAATATGGATACTTGTCAAATCCAATTTCATATTCATCCCTAGCTCAATCTTTATAATGATGATTCATTAATTAACCATTAGAAAATAACTCTAATGTTCATACTTTGATCAAAGGTTTCCTGAATCCATCATTTGAAATTAGCTGGATGCTATTCCCTCTTACTAGGGCTGATCAATTCCTTGTTGACCTACTCACAACCTCCATATACAATCCACCATAACCAGTATCACCTCGTGCATGACTCAGTGTCATGATTGATTGCGAACCAAAGTATGGATTCATATATATAAGGTACTATGGTAGTCTCAGGTCAAAGGACCACATGCACTACTCCCACTATGAGAATTATCTATTGACAAACAGATAAGGTTCCATTAGATATTCTCAATCTGGATCAATTCAGTGAACTCATTCTCTAATGAACACTCACATCCTAGTATTAGTGTCAAACACAAGTGACTGTGAGATCAGTCACCATCATTACAAAACATATATAGGATGTGCTGGTCTTGCCAGAAACATTGATCCCCAACTCAATGTCCCATCGACCAGGAATATTTTAGATTAGGGTTTTAAGGCTTTAGGTCTCACTGGTATGATCTCATCATAACCCTAGAACCATAGCCCTAATATATGGGGTTCATCATAAAATCGAAAAGACACAGCAAATGATGAAAATAATGCCTTTATAAAATGTCAATTCATTGATTTTGGGATCAAAATTACAATATTTCAATTGGCTTTCAGGGCACAATCTTTCAGGTCTAACTTATTGGTCTTTTCAAGGCATAGCTTCCTATAAATGTCTGGGTGTAACCCAACCCTAAACCTCGATGTGATCTGATCTTCGGTCTCAATGGTATTGCATTCATGTCATACCAGTGGAAGTCCTCAATATATTTGAACACAGGCCTATTACCTTGTCGTAATTGGTACCATTGGTCTAAAAGTCTTTTCTCATAGGATCTACCTAGGTACCTATCTCTCAACTTACTTCTCATATCTCTCCAAGTATATATTTCCTCTTTTCTTTGATAACACTCATGCTCAATAGCATACCAATGCGACCTAGCATGTTTGGTGAACTTGGTTTTGGCCAACCTAACTTGTCCTAATTTCGATATGTTAGTACACTCAAAATACCGATCCATTTGTTCTTCCCACTTAATATATGTCTCTTGTCTCCCATCAAAAGTGGGTGCATAAGGTTTGGTGTTCCTAACGGGTCCCTTCTCTAAGTCAACCAAGTATTGGTATAGGCTCCTAGGGCTAGACTCAGGGGCAAGATCATGGTCATAGGCTCTTAGATCAAACCTCCAATGATTAGGTTCAGGATCCCTATATAAAGGTCTCCTAGGCTCTGGGTATGGGTGAGGTTGGGGTCTACCAAATTCTGAGTCAGGGGTCCAATTTTGGTGCCTAGGCTTCTCAAGTACCTGGACTCGGTCTCTAAACTGGGCAACAGTATCAGTCATATCCTGATTCAATTTGGTCATACTTTCAGTAAGAGTTCTAATCATGGCCTCTAAATCAGGTTGGGTTTGACCAGGTTGGTAGGGTACTCCATTCCGGGTGGACATGATGATGCAAGCAAGCACACCAAATGAAACTCGACTGAAACGACTACGGGCTAACTAGACCTAGAGCCCAAACTAGATGCCCAATCAGAGTGGCAAGCTAGCCTGTAGTAACTCGGGACTCAGCAAGGCAGGTGTAAGGGGAGTGTTAGGTCCCTAATTGCCAATCCTAGACACCAATCAATGATTGGCCAGGTAGGCGGACCAGCACACAAGCCCTTCGGGACGTAGTCCCTGAATCACCATTCTAGACACTGTGTACAAAGCACACACAGAGTAACCAGACAAACTGACTAAACCCTAGGCTGGACCTGACCAGTTGGTGTTCCTAGCCCACTAGGGCAAATTAAGTCTAATAAATTATAAAATTAGGCTTAGAATCGAATGAATAGGTGGTGGTTTTGGGCTAAGGAGAGGTTATCAACTCCTCCCCTTATCTTAGATGCTCAATTGCCCTTAAGATGAATTAGGAGATGATCACTAAAAAAAAAATGAATTGCAAAAACACAGAAACAGAATTGCTATAATTTAACTCTTAGAAATTTTACAGAAACCAATAAATTACAGTAAAATTATGTAAAATAGTTTCAATTATACTGGTTCCAGCAAAATAAAAATCATGCAATTTATAGTTACCTGCAATGAGAAACAATTCCTGCAACAGAATAGTTATAGACTAAAAATAGAATGCTTCCCCGTTTACAATTCCTGCTACGAAGTTGTAACCCAGCGGATCCCCTACATGCCCTAGGAACACCCCATGAAATGGGAAGAGGAGGCTTGCACCTCGCTTCGTTCCTAGGACCGGATGTCCTGGGGAGTCTACTTCGAGCAGACAAAGTAAAAAGAGAGACACTCAAAACATGCAAGCAAGTCAGAAACCCTAGACAGGGCTCTGATACCAAAATGATGCAGAACAAAAGAGATGATACGATGCGGAAGTAAATTAAGACTAATTCTTTTTTTTTTTTTTTTTTTCAGAAGTCGGCTTTGACTCAAAGGAAGGTTAAACTAAATTGAAAGAAACTATGTAATAATTGAAAGCATAATTTAAAAGAAACTAGGTTATCAGAGTAGTTCAGAAGTAAAGGATCGCTGGGGGTAGAGAAACTCCCAGACCTAGGGTTTCGCTCTGAACTTTCAACAGGATAGAAGTAAAGAGAAGAGAAGGATTACAGACCAGGCAGTGATCTTCACAGAGTTTAGTGGAAGGACTCTCTTGAGCAGATTGTTGGATCCCCGGATTCAGATATCTTCATAATGGATCCTCCAATACTGGTCCTTTGGCAGAGTTGGCTTCTCCGGAACTCAAGATCTGGGAAAGAAGAGGAACAATTTATGGAACCAGATACTCAAGGAAGGATTTACCAGATTGAAGAACTTGAAAGCTGATGTTGCTGAAATCCGGATTCTCCTGGAGGCTGATCTGACTTCCTCTGGGAATTGCTCTGAATCTGAAGTATCCGGACTGGACCCGGATGATGGTGGTCGGCCTTGACTTGGAGAGGGTGGCCGTGAGAGATGGGATAGGCTAGGGTTTGGTGGAAAGAAGAGGATGAAGGGCGGCTAGGGTTTGGAAGTGAAGTGGCTAACCTAGGGTCTTGGGGTTGGAGATCTCACACCTCCTCAAGGTTCCTGGGGAACCCAAATTTACTCCCTCACAGAGCTCAACACCTGGATGCAAGTGTGGAAGAGAGAAACTCAAAGTTTGCTCACACATAAATTGGATTCATTCATTAGATAACTTTAAAACTTACAAGAGGGGTTTAATTTATAGGACTTTACAAGAGAGCAGGGTTTTACATCTTCCCATGTGGGACTAATAGGATGGATCTTCAAATTAGGTTTGTAGAATCAATTCCCACATATATGGCTGGCCAAGAGGTTCCAAAAATGTTGATTGGTGGGTTCAAAAGGTACGTAGGTGGCGCCTCCTAGCCTTGTTCTTCAAGAGAAAATTTCTTTCCTTCCATGGCTCAACTCTTTTGGACACCTCCTTTTCTTTCTCCCTAAGTCATAGTTCTTCCCATCTTTGCTTTGGGATTTTTAGGCATGGATTGGGCGCCCCCTTGAAGTGCTCCCCAAGAAGAGCTTCTTTCTTTACATAGCTTTGCTCTTATGGAATGTTTTGGGCCGCCCCCTTGAATTATGGATCCCAGATTATTTTCTCCTTAAGTGGCGCATGAGAGAAGGGACCTGCTATCTTGTGGTGTGGGGACCAGAGCATACTGGATGGAGATGTGGCACCCCCTGGACTCAGGCGTGTGGCTGGGAGTGTGGCTGAAAGTGTGGCACCCACTTGCTTGGCCTTGGGAGAAAATGTGACACCCTGGAGAAGACCTAGACCACTACTAGGACTTGTACTGAGTCAACATGACTCAACAAAATTTAAATTACAGGGAAATATAGACTCAACTAAATTTGAGTTGACCAAGTCAACCCTTATTACAAAACCAGAAAACCCTAATTCTTCGGGCAAGGTCAATCAGAGATCCAGATGGAGCCCTGAAGTCTTCTTCTGAGTCTGGTGCCCGCACCATGAAGACGTTTGAGATTGAGAGCATCTTAGCTCGAAGATCCCTTAGCATCTCGGAGCTGGGCTCGAAGATGTTTGAGATTGAGAGCAGCGCGGCTCAAAGGTCCCTTGGCTGAAGATCTGAGCTCCGGTCTTGGGTTGGCATCTCGGAGCTGGGCCTGGAGACGTTGATGATTGAGAGCAGCGCGGCTCGAAGGTCCCTTGGTCGGAGATCTGAGCTCTGGTCTTGGGCGATAAAATGAAGGTTTTGTCACTGCATTTCCCTCTTATTCTCTTTCTTTCCTTCCCCTCTCTCTCTTCTTCTTCTTCTTCTTTTTTGATGAGTGGGGAGATCAGAGAAGAGGGTCACAGGATTTGATTGCCTTGGAGCTAGGCTCAAGGCCTTCTTGGCTGGAGAGTTGGGCCCCGGTCCAAGGGTTACCTAAGAGCTTGGCTCAGGTCTTTGGTGCCTTGGAGCTAGACTCAAGGCATTGATAGGGGATGCTTGGCTCTAAGATCCCTTGGCATCTCGAAGCTGAGCTCGAAGATGTTTGAGATTGAGAGCTGCTTGGCTCGAAGATCCCTTTGGCCGAAGGTCTGAGCTCCAGACTTGGGTTGGCGTCTCGGAGCTAGGCTCAGAGATGTTGATGATTGAGAGTGACGTGGCTCGAAGATCCCTTGGCATCTCGGAGCTGGGCTCAAAGATGCTTGAGATTGAAAGCAGCTTGGCTCGAAGGTCCCTTGGCCAGAGATTTGAGCTCCGATCTTGGGTCGGCATCCTGGAGCTGGGCTCGGGGACGTTGATGACTGAGAGCAACGTGGCTCGAAGATCTCTTGGCATCTCGAAGCTGGGCTCGAAGACGTTTGAGATTGAGAGTAGCTTAGCTCGAAGATCCCTTGGCATCTTGGAGCTAGGCACGAAGATGTTTGAGATTGAGAGCAGCTTGGCTCGAAGGTCCCTTGGCCGGAGATCTGAGCTCCGGTCTTGGGTTGGTATCTTGGAGCTGGGCCAGGAGACGTTGATGATTGAGAGCGGCGTGGCTCGAAGATCCCTTGGCATCTCAGAGCTGGGCTCAAAGATGCTTGAGATTGAGAGCAGCTTGGCTCGAAGGTCCCTTGGCCAGAGATCTGAGCTCCGATCTTGGGTCGGCATCTTGGAGCTGGGCTCGGAGACGTTGATGACTGAGAGCAGCGTGGCTCGAAGATCCCTTGGCAACTCGGAGCTGGGCTCGAAGATGTTTGAGATTGAGAGCAGCGTGGCTCGAAAGTTCCTTGGCCGGAGATCTGAGCTCCGGTCTCGGGTTGGCATCTCAGAGCTGGGCTCGGAGACATTCATTATTGATGGCATCCTCGCAGATTGCAGGCATTCCATGTTCGAGGGAGCCTGACACCATCGAGATCTTCGAAGTAATAGGTCCCTTGTGAGGGGGCTTCGATCACCTTATGGGGGCCTTCCCAGCTTGGTGAGATGCCTCTGCCCGATGCAGCATCAAGTCTCCGGGTTTGAAGGCTTCTGGCTTGACTCGGGCATTGCAGTACCAGACTGCTCGCTCTCGGTGGGCTTTGTTGAGGTCGGTGTAGTCTACACAGATCCTCGTTATCTCTTGGTAGGGATAATGGCATCGAGCAAGTTGAGCCCGGGCCGGCCCAAGATCACGTTGTAAGCAGGAAGGAGCTTGTCGACCATGAAAGTCATCACAACGATGCTCTGCTGGCGGTGATCTTGAGTGATCCCTCCTTTCACCCTTATGGGATCACCTGTGAAACCAGCAAGGGAGGTATGCACAAGTTTGAGTTGATCAGGAGGAAGGTTCATCTTGGAGAAAGCATCATAAGAAAGCACGTCCGCGGTGCTTCCACTATTAATCATGATATGTTTTACAGGATGCTTCGTGATCATCTTCTTGACGACCATGGCATCATTATTTACACATTTTCTTTTTATAAAGGGGAGAACATGCTCAAAATCCCCTGCGCCCCGGGTTCTTGGGTGCGTGCGGCTCCCCAGGAGATCATGCCCACCGGCTTCTCATGGGACGGTTGTCGATGACTAGAGCTGGCGGGAGAGCGATGAGTGCCTGAGATTCCACCTGAGGTCTGCCCCCCACAAATCTTTTGAGGTAGCCCCTCTTGATGAGCTCCACAATTTTCCACTTGAGGTTGCGACATTCCTCGGTGTCGTGGCCGTGGTCGTGGTGAAAGTGGCAATACTTTGATTTATCGTGGCCAGTGGAGGACTTCATCGGACGTGAGCATCTCAGGTAGTCCTCGCCCTCTATCTCCATGAGGATTTTCATCCTCGGGGCGAGGAGAGGGGTGTAGCTCTCCTTGGGGACGGGAGCACCTTTCAATATCGGCCCCCTCCAGGAGTTCGGGACTTGGGGTTCTGGCTTCCGGGTCCCGAGCATCTCGATGGGTTTGGCCTCTTCAGTGGCTTCCCGTCGAGCTCCCGCCTCGTACGGTCCGCCTCCTCAGCGCGGATGTACTTTTGAGCTTGGAGAAGGAGCTCGGAATAAGTCTTGGGGGGCTTCTTGTCTAGTGTGTAGGTCAGACGGGAGGTCCTGAACCCTCGCTTTAGTACCAACATGGCAACTGGCTCATCGAGGCTGTAAATTTCCAACGCGACAGCCTTGAAGCGGGCCACGTAGTCTTGCAAGGGCTCACGGTCCTGTTGCCGGATAGAGAAGAGGCTATCTGCCTCCCGTAGCAACTTCCTGTAGGCGTCGAAGTGAGCCACGAACTTCTGTCCCAACTGGGCGAAGGTGTTGATGCTTTCCGGCTCCAAATGGGTGAACCACACCCGAGCTATCTTCTGGAGGATGGCTGGAAATGCGATGCAGAGAAGAGTGTCAGTGGCCCCCTGGACCCTCATGAGGGTCCGGTAGCTTTCTAGGTGGTCCAGGGGGTTGGTGGTCCCATCGTAAGGATCCACCTGCGGCATCCAGAACTGATGCGGGATCGGCTCCACTTGGATTTCTTGGAAGAATGGAGGATGGGCGTCGTAGCCCGTTGGCCCGCTAGTGGAGTCCTGCATGTCGACAAACCGGTGGGAGAACTCTGCCAGCTTGCACTCATGTTCTTCCAGGTGCTTCTCCGTCGTGCGCCTAATGGCTTCGTCAGTAGACCCCTCCACTGAGGGAGACAGAGAATGTGACATGGGTGCATGCTCTCCATGATGGGGGGGTCTTGCTCTTTCAGCCTCGGTGGGGTCTGGGCACCGCCCGCCCGAGGTTTGGTGAGCAGCTCTCCCTATCAACAGACCTAGCTCGTTGCCTTTTCATCGGAGACTGATGACTATCCCGATTGTCGGTGATGGTCCATGGCTGCGAAACCCTTTCTTGGAAGGAAATGTAGGCTATCGTGGGGAGCTATGGTGTAGGCCACCGGGATCCCTGGCTGCTGGTGAGTGGCCAGGGACCGATGCTGATATTGAAGCTGGCGCACTGCTGTGACGAGGATCTGCATTTGCTGGGTGAGTGCAGCTAGCTGAGACTCCATCGGAGGTGCTTAAACTGAAGTGGATGGCCCTGTCTAAAGATTGTGTGGGTTCTCTCAGGAAGGGGAGTCCCCCTCATGGCTGGCGGAGGCCTCTCGTGCCCGTGTCGTCACCATCCTTCCGTGGAGTGCCAATTTGTAGAGATATGGGGGCTTGAGCTGAATTAAAGACTGCTCATGCTCTTCCCCTACCTGGTGCGCCAATCTGTTGCCGCCAAGATCATCATGGCCCATAGCTACTGTCGATGTCGGAGCACGCATCCTTCGCTGTCTCATCGTCCGGTGGTCCTGGACCTGCAAAATAGGGGTTAGTGACCCGAGCCGGGGTTTCCGATGGGGGCATTCCGACGGTCAAGTCAGTGACGATCCAGGAGAACAGATCCTCCTAGTCGAGCCCCTCTTGATAGACTCTACACTAGGAGTGATTAATATGAGAGTGGGATGCAAGTGTGTCGGGGGAAGTGTGGCATGGTTAGAGGGAGTCTCTGTGTGGCCCTTCCGCCCGACCTTGCTTGTGGATGCTGGTGGTGCTGTGCTACTCTTCTTGGTGGAGCTTGCACTTGTGTTTCAGTGGTGTAGCTTGTGCCTTGCTTGTCTGTTGTGTGGTTGTTACCTCTGAGTTTTTGTGAACTAGGTTACCGTTGGGTGTTCATCTTGGGATCTTCACCAGGATGTCAGGCGCGTGCAGTGGTGTTCCAAGGAGCTTTTCCCAATCCATGATAGAGGAAGATTTCATGTGCTCTGACATTCCCCTCAATCGCCTCATTCTGGAAAACCTGGCAGTACCTCGATTGGTGAGCCGCTGCCCCTGGGATTCGAATCTCCTAGTTGACTTCCTTTCTTGGGTGGTCCAGGCGGTTGGTGAGGAGCGTGGCACCTCAGTCACCAGGCCTCTTACCTTTCTGGTGTAACTGGCAGCTGCAGATGGTCAGTACGGCTAGGTAAGCATCTGAACGTAGTCCTCAGGCAGCTTGCCGGTGTCCTGGGAGGGTGGTGCCCACGTCCGAGCTGGGGCTGATCTGGAATGGTAGGGCTCGCTCTGACTTAGATGCCCCGAGCTTATGGGGTCACCTTGGTGGAGGAGGGCAGAGTCCAGGCCCGGTCCAGAAGGCTCGTGCTCGGAGAGGCTCCACGTGGCAGAGGAGGGCTGAGCTCGACTCCGACCACGGGTCTCGGTCTCTAGGGGTCTCGCTCTGGAGGGCGGAGTGCGGGCCCGGTTCAGAGGGCTCACGCTCGAAGAAGCTCCATGTGGTGGAGGAGGGCTGAGCTCGACTCCGACCATGGGTCTCGGTCTCCAAGGGTCTCACTCTGGAGGGTGGAGTGCGGGCCCGGTCCAGAGGGCTCGTGCTCGAAAAGGCTCCACGTGGTGGAGGAGGGCTGAGCTCGACTCCGACCACGGGTCTCGATCTCCGAGGGTCTCGCTCTGGAGGGCAGAGGGTGGGCCCGGTCCAGAGGGCTCACGCTCGGAGAGGCTCCTTGTGGTGGAAGAGGGCTGAGCTCGACTCCGACCACGGGTCTCGCTCTGGAGGGCGAAGTGCGGGCCTGGTCCAGAGGGCTCATGCTCGAAGAGGCTCCACGTGGCAAAGAAGGGCAGAGCTCGACTTCGACCACGGGTCTCGGTCTCTGAGGGTCTCGCTCTGGAAGGCGAAGTGCAGGCCCAGTCCAGAGGGCTCGTGCTTGGAGAGGCTCCACGTGGCGGAGGAGGGCTGAGCTCGACTCCGACCACGGGTCTCGATCTCCGAGGGTCTCGCTCTGGAGGGCAGAGAGCGGGCCCGGTCCAGAGGGCTCATGCTCGGAGAGGCTCCACGTGGCGGAGGAGGGCTGAGCTCGACTCCGACCACAAGTCTCGATCTCCGAGGGTCTCGCTCTGGAGGGCAGAGGGCGGCTCCGGCCTAGGCATCCCAAGCTCGCGGGACTGACCTAGCAGAGGACGGAGCTCGGCTCGTTGTCTCGAGGGAGCTCGGCTCGTTGTCTCGAGGGAGGAGTCTGAGTAGGAGAATTGATGCGATGTCCAACGTGGCGGCTTTCTTTGGCGTGGCACCTGTCAGCTCCCCCATGTCAGCGATTCTGCCACATCAACAATAGTCCACATCACTATCAAAGAAACATGGCAAAACTCAATATAAAGATAACGTTTCAATTAAAATGGAATGGACATTACTTGCAAATGGAGAATCTGACAATTGTCTGGTAAGTCCTATCACTTCTCATTAAATTTGTCAAAAAAAATTTATTTCAAAAATACCCTTATCCTTCACCCATAAGACAAAACCACCTGGGGACTTCCAAGGTACCTAAAAAACTCTCTACATCATGTTTTTCATACTATTGTCATGTCAAAAACTAATTTGGGCATTGGAGGGCCTATACTAGAATACCTTTTAGCCGGGACTTTTTTATAGGTTTCATCTCTCGGAGACCCACATACTCCCCCAGCTTCAGCATCTCTGGTGCTTGATGAATTTTGGTACCAATAAAACTCATTTAATATTGGGATTGAGTATTTTCTAGAGCTAAATAGGAATTGCAAGCAAGGCACGAGAAATGGATAGTTGGGGGGTCTTTTAGAAAAATGGAACATTGAACTCATTTAGTATGGGGGTTGAGACTTGTCAAGAGCTAAATAGGAATCCCAAGTACTCACTATCTAAATCCAGCTTTTTTTTTTTTTTGAAGACATATGTCAATGTGAGACTTCATTCCTAATACTTGTTTATCATTTCATTAATATATATATGGTTTTGTAAATATAGATATGGAAAAATTAGGGGTTGAAAATAAAGTATATAGATTAAATAAGGTGGCTTTTATTTGGATGATCCGCACACGAAGAGATGTTCAAACTATTAAGTCTACCGAGATCATTTTTCCTATTTTTTTGTTTTAAGTTAATAATCAAATTCAATTTTCCATACATAGGGATGGGCACTATCTGATTTGACACGATTTCAAGGGCATTCTTGATCTGGAATGTTATGGTTTGGTGAATTACCGAACAAAATCAAATTATTTTAGTCTTTAAACCAATTGAAGCATATCGAAAAAGGTGGTTTGATACAATTTCATACTATTGTTCCCATTATCAAACTCTACTATACGTGGTGCAGGACGAGCCCCGATCAGGATTATTTTAGAGGGTAGATTATTGGTTGCTAGGAAACGACCCTTAGGCTAGGTTAAACAAAGCCATGTTATTCAAAAGAAACACATTTTTTCCTTTTTCTTTTTTTTTTATATTTCCTTTCACTTTTTTTATTCTCTAAAGTTGGCAGGAGAAGCCGGCTATGCTTTGAGAAGTGTGCAAAATACTCTGCACTTGAAGTCGGGATTGGGGAAACTGGAGATGCTTTCATGTTCGTGTGGCATCTTCTTCTTCTCCACAGATAGAAATCAGGGAACAGAGGGGGCTTGCGGGGAGGCTTCACCAGAGTCAGTGCTGGGCGGAGTCGGTCCTGCAGGGTGGCAGTGGTCATGGTGGAGTTGATGGTGGCTGGCAACGGCAACAGGGAGGAGTTCCAGTGGAGGCATCGCATGGAGATCTGCAGCACAGGGGTCCCGGTGGTAGATGACATCTTAGGTGACTGGAGGAGCTTTAGAGGAGGAGATGGGTGGCCGGAGACCAACAGGGATGGTGGATATCGAGCGTCGCAGCAGCAGGGAGATTGGGTTCTCGTGGGATGCTGGTGGGAGGTAGTGAAAGATGCTAATGCTAATCATGTGGACGAGCTCCTCTTGGATGACCTTGATGATGCAATCAAAAGAATGGATCCGGTGGGCCTTCAGGTGGTAATGGGGCAGAGGGACTTCCGCTCGCTGGTGAGGGGAGGTGCAGCATTGGGGAAGATCCGGTGGGACGATGCCACGAGCAGCATGATGCCACGGGTGCAACATGGCTACAGGCCCGACAGTTCCCAGCATGGGTGTGAGCGAGTCGGCTGGTGTTCGGGTGGATACAGAGAAGATTGGTGGTCAGGAAGATCTGGGAAAGACTAGCATCGAGCGGACGTGGGAGATCGATTAGAGTCGGCTCGATGGTGGTTGTTAGGTGGGAAGGGAAAAAGATAGAGAAGGAGGAAAGAATAGTTGGTGGGGACACCGGAGGCACCAGAATAAGATAGAGGCTTTTCAATCCTCTGTGAATTGATCAATAATTTATGAGTCCATCTGTAATAAGGGCTTAGCTCATCTGAGTCCATTTTAGTTGTTATTTGAGTATTTTGAGTTGTTATTTCAGTTCTGTACTTGTCAGCTCATGTTGAGCTAGTTCAGTCCAATGCTAGTCAGCTCATGTTGAGCTAATTTTATTTTTTTGAGTCCTATCCAAGTATACCGAAGACTCAAGACTATATCATACAAGTGAAGACCAAGTCCAACTAGATTGAAGACATGGAAGTATAGCCCAAGTCCAACCCAGCTTGAAGATTTGAAGACCACAAGAGGAAAATTCAGAAAAACCCCGATTTCTTGCAGATGCCCTCCAGATGCCCAGATTCCCTTCCAGATGCCAAAGTATATTCATAAATAAGGGCATTCATGATTCCAGAGGTCCATCTGCATCCTAGCCCAAAGAAATCAAGCCCAGGTGCCAAGCCCAAGCCCCTAAGAAGCAAGATACCAGGGAATATTCCTGCTACCTGGCTACCAGGCCACCCCAGCTTCCAGAGGCCCAAACCCATGCACCCGGGCCCCTTGGGCCGGCCCCTTGCTGCTCCTAGAAGCCCAACACGCCCCCCTAGGCGTCCTTGGAGTCTTGACCAAGTCAAGAAATTTTTTAGGGATTTTTCTACCTAATATTTCCTTATTTTCTAGCTAGGATTTGAGAGGGAAAAGGATTCTTATGTAAAGACTTATGTACCCTTACTTGGAGCCCAAGGTTAAGGGTCTATTTAAGGGACCCTAGCCTCTTGTATGAGGAGAATTTTTGATGAATGAAAACCTTGAGTTCTTCTATTGAGTGGTGTGATACCCTGCTGTGTGCATAAAGGGGTTTGTGAGAGTTCTTCTTCCCGGTGTTTGCAATCATCTTCCTGCTGCCAACAAACCCTCCAGATCCCTGGACGCCCACTCAAAAAGAAGCCTTCCCTTGCTATTTTTACTTTGTTTTCTTGTTCCTTTATGAGCTTTCTAACCCCTGACAGGTCGTTTGCAGGTCCCTGAGTTCCTACGAATCCAATGACTCCAGCCAAGCCTCAATCGGATCACCGAGCAGAAAGCCGGGTATCCGCGGATCTTTGGCTCGGTTTTCCAGGCCGCATCCGTCGAGGAACGAGAGACCCCTTCGCTGCAATCTTCACAGACATTGTCAGGTACACCCCTCTACCTCCAGTAGTTTTATTGTAGGAGAACTTGCCCTAACCGAGGCTTCTCAGCCCTGGCGGTCATTCTTTGCTACTTTTCTAGGTCCTAATCTGCATGCTGATCTTCAGAAATTCATACAAACTTCTCTACAAATAATTTTAATCTGAAATTTTGGAATTAATCACCTAACTCAACATGTAAACAGACAAAAAAAATTACATGCATATTAGTTCCCCATCATTTGGTATCAGAGCACCGGAGGCACCAGAATAAGATAGAGGCTTTTCAATCCTCTGTGAATTGATCAATAATTTATGAGTCCATCTGTAATAAGGGCTTAGCTCATCTGAGTCCATTTTAGTTATTATTTGAGTATTTTGAGTTGTTATTTCAGTTCTGTACTTGTCAGCTCATGTTGAGCTAGTTCAGTCCAATGCTAGTCAGCTCATGTTGAGCTAATTTTATTTTTTTGAGTCCTATCCAAGCATACCGAAGACTCAAGACTATATCATACAAGTGAAGACCAAGTCCAACTAGATTGAAGACATGGAAGTATAGCCCAAGTCCAACCCAGCTTGAAGATTTGAAGACCCCAAGAGGAAAATTCAGAAAAACCCTGATTTCTTGCATATGCCCTCCAGATGCCCAGATTCCCTTCCAGATGCCAAAGTATATTCATAAATAAGGGCATCCATGATTCCAGAGGTCCATCTGCATCCTAGCCCAAAGAAATCAAGCCCAGGTGCCAAGCCCAAGCCCCTAAGAAGCAAGATACCAGGGAATATTCCTGCTACCTGGCTACCAGGCCACCCCAGCTTCCAGAGGCCCAAACCCATGCACCCGGGCCCCTTTGGACCGGCCCCTTGCTGCTCCTAGAAGCCCAACACGCCCCCCTAGGCGTCCTTGGAGTCTTGACCAATTCAAGAAAATTTTTAGGGATTTTCTACCTAATATTTCCTTATTTTCTAGCTAGGGTTTGAGAGGGAAAAGGATTCTTATGTAAAGACTTATGTACCCTTACTTGGAGCCCAAGGTTAAGGGTCTATTTAAGGGACCCTAGCCTCTTGTATGAGGAGAATTTTTGATGAATGAAAACCTTGAGTTCTTCTATTGAGTGGTGTGATACCCTGCTGTGTGCATAAAGGGGTTTGTGAGAGTTCTTCTTCCCGGTGTTTGCAATCATCTTCCTGCTACCAACAAACCCTCCAGATCCCTGGACGCCCACTCCAAAGAAGCCTTCCCTTGCTATTTTTACTTTATTTTCTTGTTCCTTTGTGAGCTTTCTAACCCCTGACAGGTCGTTTGCAGGTCCCTGAGTTCCTACAAATCCAACGACTCCAGCCAAGCCTCAATCGGATCACCGAGCAGAAAGCCGGGTATCCGCGGATCTTTGGCTCGGTTTTTCAGGCCGCATCTATCGAGGAACGAGAGACCCCTTCACTGCAATCTTCACAGACGTTGTCAGGTACACCCCTCTACCTCCAGTAGTTTTATTGTAGGAGAACTTGCCCTAACCGAGGCTTCTCAGCCCCGGCGGTCCTTCTTTGCTACTTTTCTAGGTCCTAATCTGCATGCTGATCTTCAAAAATTCATATAAAATTCCCTACAAATAATTTTAATCTAAAATTTGGGAATTAATCACCTAACTCAACATGTAAAACAGACAAAAAAAATTGCATGCATATTAGTTCCCCATCATTTGGTATCAGAGCTTAGATTAGGGCTTGTTTTCTGCAATTTTTTAGTCCATATATACTCTGTTTTTTTAATTATTTCTCCTTGTTGAAAACTCTAAAAATTCTAAAATTTGTTTTCCTGGATTTATAATAAATCACAATAATTTTGAAAATCTTTTCAGATTTTATTATGGCCTGTGAATTTTCTGCAAGCCGAAATAGGGCCTGCAAATCTCTGGCTCTATTTTTTTTAGCAAGACAAGTTTGGAAGTTTTAGGGTTTTGTTTAGCATTTTTGCATATCTTTTAATTTTAGTATATTTCCTGAATATTAGCCAATAATTTGTAAGTTTTCTTCTATTTAAGAAAACACCAAAAAAAAAAAAAACATATTCTCCAAAAAAAATACCAAAAACATCTAACCCTAATTTGCATCATTTGCCTGCCATCATTGCATAATCTACTTTTAAGGGCACTCTTGCTATATCAGATGGGGGGAGGAGTTGATAACCTCTCCATAGCCCAAAACCATATCCCTTGCATTCGGTCCCAAGCCTTAACCTAAAATTAACTAGACTTAATTTGCCCTAGTGGGCTAGGGACACCAACTGGTCGGGTCCGGGCTAGTGTTAGATCACTGTGTCAAGTTAACCTGTGTGTGCCTTGTGCTCAGTGTCTAGAACGGTGGTTTAGGGATTCAATCCCGAAGGGCTTGTGTGCTGGTCTGCCTACCTGGCCAATCTTTGATTGGTGTATAGGATTGGCAATCAGGGACCTAACACTCCCCTTACACCTGCCTGGCTGAGTACAGGGTTACTATAGGCTAGTTTGCCACCCTGATTGAGCATCTAGTTTGGACTCTAGGTCTAGTCAGCTATAGTCGATCTGATCGAGTCTTGTATGAGCACTAGATCAGGAGTTTCATATCACCCACCTCCTTCACAAATGTCTGAACCCATGGAAAACTTACAAGCCCAAATTAAAGGCCTAGCTGATCAAATGGCCCAGATGACTACCCAGTTAACTCAGTCTGGTACCCAAACCAACAATAGAATTGCCATCTTGCCAAAAGGTTTGACCAGTTAGGAGGCCGTGTAGGGACCATAGCAAGAACCCATGGGTCACAATCTGAGCCAGATCCTGAGTCCCCTCAACCTAGGAGAACCCCAAACCCTGATCTATACCATGAGGTCGAACCTAGGAGATCCCCTTATTCTAACCCGTACTACAATCCTCAACCTAGGAGGACCCCAAACCCTGATCCATA
This sequence comes from Areca catechu, assembly GCA_021397845.1. Lineage (NCBI taxonomy): Eukaryota > Viridiplantae > Streptophyta > Magnoliopsida > Arecales > Arecaceae > Areca > Areca catechu. Next base: position 146,435,267 of record CM038041.1, read on the forward strand.
CCGATTGATTGAACCTAGGAGAGCCCCTCAGCCAGACCCATACAATAATACTGAACCTAGAAGAACCCCTTACCATGACCCTTATTATGATACTGAACCTAGAAGAACCCCTTACCGTGACCATTATTATGATACTGAACCCAGGAGAACCCAATACTCTGACCCATATAGGGAGTCCAATCCTAGGAGAACCCAATACTCTGACCCATATAGGGAGCCCAACCCTAGGAGAACCCAATACTCTGACCCATATAGGGAGTCCAACCCTAGGAGAACCCAATATTCTGACCCATATAAGGAGTCCAACCGTAGGAGAACCCAATATCCTGACCCATATAGGAAGCCCAACCTTAGGAGGACCCCATACCATGATCCATCCTTAGAACCTGATCATAGAGCTGACCCAAAATCCTATGACCCCAGATCCTATAATCCCATGACCCATAGATCTGCACCCTTGTCCTATGAGCCTAGAGAACCCATAACCCCTAAGTATCAACCTAGTACTAGTCATGCTTCTTCTAGTCAACCTGAACCCCATAGGATTAGTATCCCTAAATATGAACCCAGAAGTGAGCCACTACCCCTTATACAACCTGAACCTACTAGGAGCAGTACCCATAATCAGAGACAAGAACCTAACCAACTTCCTGCTAGCCGACCTTCTCCAACCATTCCTGAGATTTACAAGGCTTACATTAATGCGGAAGTGTATGAAGCTGATGTGAGCCTAGTGGATGAGTATGAGGGAGAAGAGGTGACACCTTTAGATGACCTAGAATTAGCTGACCCAATAGATACCCAGGTAAAAGCCAACCTAGAGATAGTTGACCTTGACCACATCCAACCTAAAGCTATAATGGAAGAACAAATAGAGGAAGAGAACCTAGGTACTGCTACTAGAGCCTTACCTGAGGAAACCATAGAGGAGAGCCAAATTATAGAGTCTAGTCCTAAAATACAAGAACCAGAAGAATTTATTAAGGATCTGATCTCTTTGAATCAGTACCCTCAGAATGAGTCTCCTCCTATAGTTCCCATTAAGGACCTCTTTCTTGAGATTAATAACCCATCCTTCCATTATACAAACCCCGTAGATATATCGTAACCCCATAAGGTTAACCTCATTAGTCTAGGATTAGTCCCTGACATGCCTTCTTTGATTCTACTTTATCCAACTAACCCAGAACCTTTTTCTCTACCCTACCAGAGTAATTCTGAACCCACTTCCTATTTTCTACCCTTTCCTGAGTTTTCTCATGTGTCTAGAACTATTAGGTTACATTTTGTTGAGGTTACTAGGTTGCAAGGATCCATAGAGCCCATCCCATTTGCTACCTACTTTTGGCAGACCCTCTGGCACTTATTAGGAGTTACTAGCAAATTTTCTTCTGCATGTCATCCATCAACCATGACTCATGCCCCCATGCCCAAGTGGTAGTTAAGACCTAATAAACCTCTTTAGTCGAGTCTGCTAGGTGTAGGTTTGAGTCCTTTGCATCATCTTGTTAGGAGTCTGCATGTGCCTAGCATGTTCACCACCCGCACTAATGTTAAAACAACTGGCTAATTCCTGAAGATGGATCAAAAAAAATTTGATGTAGTGGATTTTATCTTGGTTAGGCTTAGGCCTAAAAGAAGCTTCATGCTCGCAGAGCCGGACCTTTTAAAGTGATAGAGAAGGTTGGATCAAATGCCTAGTTGTTAGACTTGCCTTTGGATTTGGGCATTAGTTCTACCTTCAATATTACAGACCTGGTTGAGTATAGGGAACCGGCAGCGCTACCTAGTGAGGCCTTTGGACCTATTCCTTTTCATTGTGAGTGACCCTAACCTAGAGTGTCCACAAACAAATTTGGCCTGAGAGAGGAGAACGGATCGAGCGTATCCTGGACGATCAAGCCATCACGATCCAGGGCCATGACTATCAATGCTTCCTGGTCCGATGGCAAGGCCGGCCAGAGTCGGACGATTCATGGATTTCTCGAGAGGACTTGCAACGCCTCAACCTAGACCTTCTCGAGAGATATGTGAGCCAGTCTGACCTTCACTCGACAGGGTCGAGTTCCTCCCACCCCGGGAGAATTGGTGGGGACACCGGAGGCACCAGAATAAGATAGAGGCTTTTCAATCCTCTGTGAATTGATCAATAATTTATGAGTCCATCTGTAATAAGGGCTTAGCTCATCTGAGTCCATTTTAGTTGTTATTTGAGTATTTTGAGTTGTTATTTCAGTTCTGTACTTGTCAGCTCATGTTGAGCTAGTTCAGTCCAATGCTAGTCAGCTCATGTTGAGCTAATTTTATTTTTTTTGAGTCCTATCCAAGCATACCGAAGACTCAAGACTATATCATACAAGTGAAGACCAAGTCCAACTAGATTGAAGACATGGAAGTATAGCCCAAGTCCAACCCAGCTTGAAGATTTGAAGACCCCAAGAGGAAAATTCAGAAAAACCCTGATTTCTTGCATATGCCCTCCAGATGCCCAGATTCCCTTCCAGATGCCAAAGTATATTCATAAATAAGGGCATCCATGATTCCAGAGGTCCATCTGCATCCTAGCCCAAAGAAATCAAGCCCAGGTGCCAAGCCCAAGCCCCTAAGAAGCAAGATACCAGGGAATATTCCTGCTACCTGGCTACCAGGCCACCCCAGCTTCCAGAGGCCCAAACCCATGCACCCGGGCTCCTTTGGGCCGGCCCCTTGCTGCTCCTAGAAGCCCAACACGCCCCCCTAGGCATCCTTGGAGTCTTGACCAAGTCAAGAAAACTTTTAGGGATTTTTCTACCTAATATTTCCTTATTTTCTAGCTAGGGTTTGAGAGGGAAAAGGATTCTTATGTAAAGACTTATGTACCCTTACTTGGAGCCCAAGGTTAAGGGTCTATTTAAGGGACCCTAGCCTCTTATATGAGGAGAATTTTTGATGAATAAAAACCTTGAGTTCTTCTATTGAGTGGTGTGATACCCTGCTGTGTGCATAAAGGGGTTTGTGAGAGTTCTTCTTCCCGGTGTTTGCAATCATCTTCCTGCTGCCAACAAACCCTCCAGATCCCTGGATGCCCACTCCAAAAGAAGCCTTCCCTTGCTATTTTTACTTTGTTTTCTTGTTCCTTTATGAGCTTTCTAACCCCTGACAGGTCGTTTGCAGGTCCCTGAGTTCCTACGAATCCAACGACTCCAGCCAAGCCTCAATCGGATCACCGAGCAGAAAGCCGGGTATCCGCGGATCTTTGGCTCGGTTTTCCAGGCCGCATCCATCGAGGAACGAGAGACCCCTTCGCTGCGATCTTCACAGACATTGTCAGGTACACCCCTCTACCTCCAGTAGTTTTATTGTAGGAGAACTTTCCCTAACCGAGGCTTCTCAGCCCCGGCGGTCCTTCTTTGCTACTTTTCTAGGTCCTAATCTGCATGCTGATCTTCAAAAATTCATACAAAATTCCCTACAAATAATTTTAATCTGAAATTTGGGAATTAATCACCTAACTCAACATGTAAAACAGACAAACAAAATTGCATGCATATTAGTTCCCCATCAATAGTGGCAAGGATGAAGAAATGGAGAGGAAGATTTGGGAAGGAAAAAATTGCAGGGCTTCTCACCCTCTCCTTCATGGAGTGACCAATGTTGGGCTTCCCACCCGGGCTTCAGCACCCACTCCTTCATGGAGCAACCAAGGTTAGGCTTCACACCCCCTCCTTCACAGAGTTTTTTCTTCTCCCAAATATTCTTCGCCCAAATTTTATTCAAATGAAATAACACCTTAAATAGACTAATATGAGATATCCGATCTAATAAACTCAGATATCCCAATCTCAATCCTAACAAAACAAACTAATCCTTATCATAAAACAAATTCTAAACAACCAATAAGATAAGATAAATCCTAAACTCCAATCCTAAAATAATGATAAATTTTAAAACAACTTTAAAACAACTTATTCGAACTTTGATGATATTCAGGCATCTGATCGAGATTATGCTGCATCGAGAATCGTACTGCTTTGGAATCTGTGCTGTATCGATTTCAAGATCTAAGCTGAGCTGGCTTTAGGATCTGGGCTGGTCTGGCTTCAGGATCTGGGCTGGTCTTGTCTGGCTTCAGGATCTAGGTTGGGTTGGTTTCAGGATCTGGGCTGGTCGATGTCCCCATCAATATATGTGTGTGAAAATAGTGGTTTGATAAAGATTTTGATGGAAATTGATGAGGCTAGCTGCTGACATGGTGCTTGCATCTGATGTAACTAACTGCTAACATGGTGCTCGCATCTGACATGGCTAACCACTGACATGGCAAACATGGGCTGCATCCTGGCTGAGTAAAGCTCTTGGCCAAGTAAAGCTCTTGGCCGAGCAAAGCTCCTGGCTGGGTAGAACTCCTGGTCGAGTAGAGCTCCTGGTCGTGCAAAACTCTTGGCTAAGTAGAACTCCTGGCTGAGTAGAGCTCCTGATCGAGTAGAGCTCCTGGCTGAGTAGAGCTCCTGGCTGAGTAGAGCTCCTAGCTGAGTAGAGCTCCTGGTTGAGAAGAGCTCCTGGTCGAGAAGAGCTCCTGGTCGAGAAGAACTTCTGGCCAAGCAGAGCTCCTGCCTGAATAGAGTTCTTGGCTGAGCTGAGCCTGTAAAAAAGCCAATATGTGCTGGGAAGGGGATGTTGGGACAGTTCAACCGACTAGGAGAGCCACTCTTCAGTCTCGAACTATGATAGCTCTGTTGCCCAGGTGGCTTTCCCAAGAGCGGGGTGAATTGGGAATTTAAAAAGTTTAAGCAATTATGTGCTCTTTGAAAATCCCTTGAAGTGTTAAGTGCTGCGATTGAAATAATTAAAAACAGGAGCAAGATATAAAGAGAATGCATAACATAAATACAGGAAGTTTTATAGTGGTTCGAAGCAACCCAGCTCCTACATCCACTACCCATGATTATCACCTGGGATTTTCACTATATCCCCCATTGGAATACAGTCGGATTGTTTTAACAGGCTCATAATCCAAATCTCTATACTTTGGTTTTTAAATCGGACTCACCAAAGAAACCCAACACTTGGTTTTTACAGGATCACCAAGAACCTAACACTTGGTTTTAACACAGGCTAACCAAGAACCTATTTGGTTTTTAAACCGGGCTCACCAATAACCCAACAATTCAAAGAGAACTGTAAAAAGAAAGTAATAAAATGACAAACAAATTTTATCGGATAGTTGCCGATGCAGCTCAAGAGATGCCCAATTGATTGCACTTCAATGCACTTGGTTGACTTCTTCAACTTCTTCAATAAATGCTTCAAGCTTTAGATGTAAGTTGGTGAAGACTTGAAGTCTATCTTGAATGCTCTTATAGTGCTATCTAGCTCACAAGCTTTCTTGGATATTCAATTCACTACCTTCTTTTTAAAGTAGTTCAAATCCCTCAAATATATAGTATTGTACTCTTCTCAAATGATTTTAGTCATTGTAGACCGTTGGGATGTGACATTTGACTGTTGGAGCACTTTTTGGATTCAAATTTCAAGTTCTGGAACTAGCCGTTATAAGCTTGAAATCGACCTTCAAGTCGGCTCGATTACTCGAGTCGACTCGGATCCTCAGAGTAGTTCTGGTTGAGTCGACTTGCTTCATTCTAATCGGCTCAGTTGCACAGTATTCTAATTCCACACTTTGTAAGAGTCAACTCGCCTTGATTCTAGTCGACTTGGATCCTCAAGCCTTCAAGAATGTAGTGTGGAAGAGTCGACTCTTTCTCTTTAGAGTTGGCTCAGTGGCTGTAGTTCTCAGAGCTCTTTTTCTGGACTTTGGAGGAGTCGGCTTGGACTTCCTTTAGGTCGGCTCACCTGTTTGATTTAGAAAATCATGAACTGGACGAGTTGGCTTGGGTCCCTTAGAGTCGGCTCGAATATCTGCGTGCCAGAAATCTTCATGCGTGCAATGTGCCAGAGTCGGCTCTCTTCTCTTCGAGTCGGCTTAGATGAATTCTTTAGTGAATTATTAGTTTTTCTCCAGAAATCATCCAACAAGTCTTCAAAGTCTCAAGATACCTCAAACTCTTCTAACCATATTTTTAAGGAATTTTAAACTTGAAACACATCTAGAAGTAATCCATTTTCATTATTTTTACTTAACTTTTTCTTTGAGTTTTTCTTAACAAGAATCACTTACAACACAACTCATTTTAAAACTAAGAGTTGTAGGAGTTGAAATTAAACAATAAAATCATCTTACAAAAACTTGTAAAACACTTAAAGAGTTGTTAGTAAAACAAATGCATGCTCCAATATTTGGTTATCATCAAAATCACTTATGGGGTTAACAATCTCTTCCTTTTTGATGATGACAAAATATTGGGCATGAAAAAATTCTTTACAATTACATGTATAACTGAATTTGAAAGTGAGTATTAACATGTATCAGAGCTAATTATATTTGCAAGTAAGTGTCAAAGCTTTTTATGAAAAAGAAACTATACAGTATCAATGCTTTTATATGTATCAGAGTGTTAAGGCTAGCACTTTGACAAAGTATCAGAGCTATTAATGTATGCAAAGTATCAAAGCTCAATTTTGCATAGTATCAGAAATATATCATAGTTGAAAAGTATCAGAGTTAATGCATTAAGATCTTCAGGGTAAGTTTGCAAGTTTTGAGAGCATAGAACAATTTTGAACTAAAACCATTTAGATTCAACAATTTTTCTCCCCCTTACTTATATATACAATTTCATATTTTTAATCGCATTCTCGCCCTTTTTCTTTCATATTTATTCTCTCTTTTTCTTTCTTTCTTTTCATGCATTTATAAACATTCTCCCCCTTTTTGTCAGCAATCAAAAAGGTATTCAATTGATTTTTCAAAACTGAATTTTTACAATAGAATGAGAGAGTAAATAATATTTGTTTGAGATAATTTCACTTTCTCTTCTCAACTTTGATATTCTAATTAAAATTTATTTTGATTAGTATTATACAAATGAAAGTATCATTGAGAGTATTGCACAAACTCAATTCATACACAGAAGATATGCCAAAAATATATTCATTGCATTCACAAAATTTTCATTACAAATTACAAAAGATTAAGATTAAAAGTCTATTCACTATCACTATCTACCTTAGTACTATTGGATGGCCCAAAAGGTGGTACAAAAGATGGTCCAAAAGATGGCATAGATGCTATTGGGTCCACAAACTATGGCTCAGAATCTTGGGGCCTAAGATGAGGAGCTGGCTGCCTAGGATATGGAGTAGAGGTAGGTCCAGGTTGAGGTGCAGGTTGAGGTGTAGGTACAGGTCTAGGTATAGGTCTAGGTACAGGTCTAGGAGAAGCAAATGCTGCAATAACAGTGGTTTTGAGCTGATCAAGCTGAAATTGAACTGTATCCATCTCTTCATGAAGCTTCTTCATCTCAGTGTTCAATGCAATTAATTCAGTAGCTTGGGCATTCGCAAATGCTTCAGTAGGACCTCTAAGTCTGCCAAACTCAGATCTAAGAATCTCGATGCCCTTGATGTAGTCCTCCTCCATTCTTTTTCCTTCTTCCATGCCACCCATTTTAAAATTTACTTCTTTCAACTCAGCCCTGAATTCTTCAAAACTTTTATCCATAGAATTTTTAATAGTTTCAGTAGCTGACCTGATAGAGTCTGATCGGGGCTGTGTATCAAGCAGAGAGGCAGGTCTAGATGACTCAAGTGAGTCAACCCTAGTGAGAAGATCTCTGACCTCAGTGCTGAGCAGGTCAAGTCTAATGTCCACTGACTGGTGAAACTCACTAAACATACTAGTCAAAGAACAGGTCAGTGTATCATCAAGTCCTCTTATCTACTGTGCAATAAACTTATGTGTCATCGAAACTCCTGTAAAGTGTGCAGATGGACCTGGAGCAGTATGTCCTGGTGGATAAGTAGGTAAGGGAGTCTCATAATCAGTATAAACTATCTCCATAGCCTTAGTGATACCAATAGGCTCAGTCTCCATAGTCTCAACAGTAGCAAGCTCAGGTATAGCAGTCTCAATAGCTGGCTCAGAAGTGGTGCCAAACTCAGTAGATGCAGCAATGGGATCATCAAAAACATGCTCTGAAGGCTTCAATGTAGAGGATGTAGCAGTATCAGAAGTGATCTCTCTACATTTATCTGTACTCTCATCATCATCATCATCATCATCATCCTCTGTGCTGGAAGCTCCTATGGCTCTAGCATCATACCCTTTCTTCTTCCATACTCCTTCATTACAAACATATCCCATTCGAAGTAGAGATTTGGAAGAATAAGTATCAGTATGGTGAAGAGGTTTTCTATCTTCCCCTTTAAGATTGACTCCAGAGGCTTGAAATAACAGTGTTAACACCATTCCATAGGGTAAGCATGCCTTCACTTTCCTCACAGCCTCTTTCATTTGCATAATTATAATATAGGGTAAATTCAATGCCTCCCCCTCAATGATGTGCTCCATGAAACACAAGTCTCTCTCACTAACCCAATCAAACCTTCCTGTTCTTTGGAGAAAGATTCGACTGATAAAATGATGGAGCAATCTCATCTCTAGGGATAATGTGTTTGCCATTACTGTTCCAATTCCACTGACATCTTCCCTACCTAGCATAGTTTTGAGAGTCTTCTCTCTGTCCTTTAGTACTAGATGTTTAGACCCTTCAATTGGCATTTCTAACAGACTACTCAACCTTTCTTCAGAAATAATTATCCTCTTGCCCTTGACTGTGGATTCAATGTGTTGTGCCTCTAGCCTTAGGTTTTCATAAAATGTCCTTACTGAAGCAGGATAAGTATACACATTCAATGAACAAAAGTAACTCCATCCAAGTTCTTTAATAGAATCACCAAATTTCAGCCCTATTTCTTTGAGAAAAGAGAAAATAATCCACCTACCACTTGTTACTGGGTGATTAGACATGGAAATCACCTGTCTTGGAGAGGTGGTGGCAGCAGCAGGTCCTCTTTCTTCTTCTTCCCTCTGTTCTTCTCTTTCCATTGCTCGAGTCGGCTCTTCATGCCGATGCTTAGACCTTCTTTCAGTTTCAATAGATGGAGCAGCCCTTTTTGATCTTTTCCCAATAGCCATTTTCGGTGCCATTGCAAGAATTGGGAGAAATTGAAAGATTGGAGCTCAAGGGAGATGATTTCTGAGGTTTTGGAAGAGGTTTTGAGTGAAGTTCTAAGGTTTAGAGCAAGAACAAAAGATAGAAAAATTTGGAAAAGGCTCTACGGCTCTATTAAGAAATAGTTTGCCTAATATCTAAGTCGACTCGACTAACCCTAAAATTGTTCGAGTCAGCTTGACCAGAGCAAAACCAGAAACAACAGTAATTCGAGTCGGCTTAACCTGAGCATAATTGCCCAAGTCGACTCGAACAGAGACTTTCCACAAAAGTTAAAATTTGATCAGAAATGAAAATAAATTCAGGAAAATTGCATGGAAAGATGCTCAAAGATGTTGAATTGATGTAGGAGATTCTCTAGATAATTTTTCCTATTTTTTGAAGGGATTAGGTTTGAAAAATCTAAAAGGGATCATAAAGACCAAATTTTCTTCTAATCATCACAAATCTATCTTGATTGAGTGGCTTAGTGAAAATGTCAGCAAGTTGGCTCTCACTAGGGATGAATTCTAGTTCAATGTCACCATTCAAAACATGATCTCTAATAAAATGGTGTCTAATCTCTATGTGCTTAGTCCTTGAGTACTGAATTTGATTTTTTGTCAAATTTATAGCACTTGTGTTATCACATTTGATAAGAATTTTAGATTGTGTAAGACCAAAGTCTTATAGTTATTGTTAAATCCATAATACTTGTGCACAACAACTTCCTGCAGCAACATACTCTGTCTCAGTAGTAGGTAGTGCTACCAAGTTTTATTTCTTATAGTGCCATGAGATTAAATTCAACCCTAGAAATTGGCATGTATTGCTAGTGCTTTTTCTATCAATTTTACAACCAGCATAATCAGCATCTGAAAATCCAATCAAATTCAATGAAGAATGTTTTGAAAACCATGGACCTAGATTACTTATTCCTTTCAAATATTTTATAATCCTTTTAACAGCAAGCATATGTGATTCTTTAGGATTAGATTGGAATCTAGTACATACACATACACTAAACAAGATATCAGGTCTACTTGCAGTTAAGTATAACAAGGATCTGATCATATCTCTATAGAGCTTTTGATCAATGTTGGATTCATCTTCATCTTTATCCAATATGCAAGTTGGGCTCATGGGTGTGCTCATTTGTTTGCTTGACTCCATACCAAATTTTTTTGATTATTTCTTTGGTGTATTTGGCTTGGTTAATGAAGATTCCTTTCCTTGTTTGTTTCACTTGAAGTCCAGGAAAGTAGGTAAGTTCACCCATTAGGCTCATTTCAAATTCTTCCTACATTAACTTAGCAAATTCTCTACAGGAGTTTCATTAGTTGCACCAAATATAATATCATTAACATAAATCTATACAACTAATAAATCATTATCTTTTTTCTTAATGAAAAGAGTTTTGTTAACATTTCCTCTTGAAAAATTATTTTTAATCAAGAAGGTACTAAGTCTATCATACCAGGCTCTAGGTGCTTGTTTTAAACCATATAATGCTTTATTGAGTTTAAAACATGATTTGGAAAAGCATGATTTTCAAAACCTGGTGTCTATTCTACAAAAACTTGTTCGGATATAAAACCATTCAAGAATGCACTTTTCACATCCATTTGAATAAGTTTAAAATTCATGTAGCAAGCAAATGCAAGAAGTAATCTAATGGCTTCTAGTCTTGCTACAGGTACATATGTTTCATTAAAATCTATACATTCTTCTTGGTTATATCCCTTAGCCACCAATCTAGCTTTATTTCTAATTACATTTTCTTGTCCATCTAACTTATTTCTATAGACCCATTTAGTTCCTATAATGGGATGGTCTGATGGTCTTTCAACTAAAGTCCATACCTTATTTCTTTCAAACTGATTTAGCTCATCATGCATGGCCATCATCCAGTTAGGTTCAGATTTAGCTTCTTCTAAGGTATGAGGTTCCATTTGTGATACAAAGGCTAGGTAGTCATGTCCATCTCTATATGATGACCTAGTCCCAATACCTTGTGAAGGATCACCAATAATTAATTCTCTTGGATGAGAAGTTACATACCTCCATTTCCTTGGTAGATCAGTATGATTCTTACTTACTGTTTCTTTTCCTTCTTGAGTTGGTCTTTCTTGTATGCTCATGTCTTCCATTTCTTTTTGAATTATACCTGCATCATTGTCTATGCACTCTTCTTTCTTACAAGGTGAAGGGTTAGTTTCATTAAAAATAACATGCATAGATTCTTCTACAATAAGAGTTCTTTTGTTAAATACTCTATATGCTTTGCTATGTAATGAATAACCAAGAAAAATTGCTTCATCAAATTTAGCATCAAATTTTTCTAGATTATCTTTATCATTGTTAAGCACAAAGCATTTACATCCAAATATATGAAAATAATTAATGTTGTGTTTCTTTTCATTCCAAAGCTCAAAGGAGGTTTTATTCAAAATAGGATGAATCAAAATGAGGTTCAAAATATAACCAGCAGTGTTCACCACTTTTGCCCAAAAGTACCTTGGAAGATTGCTTTCACATAACATTGTTCGGGCTATCTCTTCCAAAGTCCTATTCTTCTTCTCTACGACACCATTTTGTTGTGGTGTCCTAGGAGCGGAGAAGTTGTAATCAATGCCATTTTCTGTGCAATAATCATCAAAAAATTGATTTTCAAATTCGGTGTCGTGATCACTCCTAATTGAAACTATTGAAAAATTTTTCTGATTAGAAACTTTTTTATGAAATTTTTGAAAGACTTTAAAAGTTTCATCTTTATGAGCGATAAACAAAATCCAAGTAAATCTAGAAAAATCATCTACTATCACAAGAGCATATTTCATACCACCTAGGCTTGTGGTCCTAGTTGGTCCAAATAAGTCCATGTGAAGTAACTCAAGGGGTTTAGTAGTTGAAATCATATTTTTAGTTTTAAAACTCTCCCATTGTTGACCCCATAAGTGATTTTTATGATAACCAAATATTGGAGCATGCACATATTTTACTAATAACTCTTCAAGTGGTTTACAAGTTTTTGTAGGATGATTTATTTGTTCAAACTTCGACTCCTACATCTATACTTCTTGTTTTGAGTTGTGTTGTAATCTTATTTTGTAAAGAAGAACCCAATGAAAAAGTTAAGAAAAATTATATAAAAGGGTTACTTCTATGTGTGCTATGCCTTAAATTTATTTTGAGTTGGTTTTCATAAAAAGTTTAAGAGTGTTGTGAGAGTATTCTTGAAGCTTAATTGTAAAAATCCTGAAAAAGTCACTCGAGCCGACCCAGCATGATGAAGAGCTGACTCCACCTCATGGCACGCACTAAGGATTCTGGTATGCAGCAATCTGAGCCGACTCAAGTAAATCCGAGTCGACTAAAATAAATCCGAGCTGACTCTTCCAGAGTCTAGTTTTGAAGATTTCTGAGAACAAGCCAGGCGAATCGACCCAAACCACAATGAGCCGACTTTTCCAGAACAAATTTTGAAGACCTGAGAAAGCGAGCTGACCCAATCTGCAATGAGCCGACTCCTCCAGAGTAAAGTTTTTTCGATTCTGAGAAGAAGAGTCGACCCAAATTGAAGCGAGCCAATCCCTTGAGTTCAATGTGTTCAATGATAAAAGTTTGAGCCGACCCGAGCTATCAAGAGCCAACTCATCCAGGATAAAGCTTTGCACCCTGAGACAGAGAGCTGACCCTGTTGAAGAATTAGCGACTCGACTTATCAACTCAAAGGATCCGAGCCGACTCAAATGTCATTCTCAGGTACATAACGGCTAATTCTAGAATTTCTTTTTGAATGCCAAAAAGTGCTCCAACGGTCATATGTCACATTCCAACAGTCTACAACATCTCAAACTATCTTGGAGTGATGGAAGACCATATATTTGAAGGATTTGAGATTTTTAAAGGTAAGTTTTTGAAAGTTCCTAAAAATTTCAAGGGTTTATTAAATATCCAACCTACCAACAAGAAAGAAAATACAAAGAGCATTCAAGTCAGTCTTCAAGCCTTCACCAACTCTGATATAAAGCTTGAAGTAATTTGAAAAGAAGCCATTGAAGCAATTAAAGCACATTGAAGCACATTCAAGTGGACTTCTCTCAAGCTACACCGGTAACTATTTGACAACTAGAGTTTGTCATTTATTGTTACATTTATTTCAATTTACTCTTGAATTGTTTGGGTTATTGGTGAGCCTGTTTGAAAACCAAATAGGTTCTTGGTGAGCCTTTGATAAAAACCAAGTGTTGGGTTCTTGGTAATCCTGGTAAAACCAAGTTAGGTTCTTGGTGATCCTGTGAAAACCAAGTTGGGTTTCTTTGGTGATCCTGTTTAAAACTAAAGGGTGTTAGGTTTTCTTTGGTGATCCCATTAAAACCAAAGTGTAGAGGTTCTGGATTGCGATCCTGTAAAACAATCCTGCTGTATTCAGGTGTGAATATAGTGGAAAACTCAAGTGGTATTTTGGATAGTGGACATAGAAGCTGGGTTGCTCTGAACCACTATAAATTTCTGTATGTTTGTGTTATGCTTCTTTGATCTTATTTAGCTTCTATAATTAATTATCTTGTCACAGCACCTAACAATTTAAAAGGGATTTTAATTGCACATTATCTGCTTAATTTTTTTTTAAAATTCCCAATTCACCCCTCTCTTAGATAGCGACATGGGTAACAACTAGTATCAGAGCAGTGTCTCTGATTATAGTAGAGTAAAGATTGATGGCTCATCCCATGAGCACATCCTTGGCGAAAGGCCAGTCAACTAATAGACCTCTACTCTTCACATGCACAAATTATTCTTATTGGAAGGCTAAAATGAAAATCTATATACAAGCTATTGATTTTCAATTATGGAAGGTCATTCTTAAAGGGCCACATGTTTCCATGATCAAAATTGATGGCGTGGATGTCCCTAAGCCTGAAGAGGAATGGGATGTGATGTGGTGAGACCACAAATGTGGATAGCTGACAGGCGCCATATTGAAGAAGACCACCACGATAGACGCTTTGCCAAGCTGAGCTGAGCTCGGACCACTTTGCCAAGCTGAGCTGAGCTGAGCCCCTTCCAGGCGATAGGCCGAGCTCTGTCCTCTACCAAGTCATGCCCGCAAGCTCGGGATGCCTAGGCCGGAGCCGTCCACCCTCGGAGGCTAGTGCCCTGCGGTCGAGGTCGAGCTCAACGCTCACCCGCTGATGTGGAGCCTCTCCGAGCACACGCCTTCTAGACCAGGTCCATCCTCCGCCCTCCAGAGCGAGACCCTCGGAGGCTAGTGCCCTGCGATCGAGGTCGAGCTTAGTGCTCACCCGTCAATGTGGAGCCTCTCCGATCTTGCACCCTCTGGACCGAGTCCATCCTCCGCCCTCTAGAGTGAGACCCTCGGAGGCTAGTGCCCTATGATCGAGGTCGAGCTCAGCGCTCACCCGCCGATGTAGAGCCTCTCCGAGCATGCGCCCTCTGGACCAGGTCCATCCTCCGCTCTCCAGAGTGAGAACCTCGGAGGCTAATGCCATGCGATCGAGGTCGAGCTCAACGCTCACCCGTCGATGTGGACCCTCTCCGAGCGCGCACCTTCTGGACCGGGCCCACACTCTTCATCAAGGTGATCGCATGAGCTCGGAGCGCCTACACTGGAGCAAGCCCTACCATCCCAGGACACCGACGAGCCACCCAAGGACTACGAAGCGACGCCTCCCATGCTGCCATGACTACCTGCCCGGCTGTACTTCTAGGGGGATGGGCCAGCCAAAAAGCACGAACCCCTAGGGTGGCGACCCCCGGATCGAGGCTCTGGCAAGCTTTCCAGAATGGAGCGACAGGGGAGAATGTCAGAGCGAATGGAAGCTTCCCCTATCACCTGTAAGGAAAGGCATCACGTCTACGGCACAGAACCCTGCCGCACGCGCCTGCCAACCCAGCGAGGATCTTGAGGCAAGCTCCAATGACCAATTTTCAGCTACAAAGAATAGTCGACACTACCAAAAAAAGGGGGAGGTAACAACGACAACCCATCACCAACACAAGCGCAAGTTCGACCAAGAGGGCAAAGCGCCACCACCAAAATCACCACTGAGGGAAAACGAGGGAAACAAGGAGAAGCGGAGTAACAGGGAACCCCTCTGTCCCCGCTATTAGTCTCCCCCTACTACGTTTTCGCCTACACATATCTTTCACTCCTCCTAGTATGGAGTCCATCAAGAGGGGCCCGACCAGGAGGATCTATTCCCCTGGATCGTCACTAACTTGATCGTCGGAGTGCCCCCACCGGAAATCCCGGCCCGGGTCACTAATCCCTATTTCACAGGTCCAGGAGCAGAGGACCGACAGGCAGCGAAGGGAGCGCACTCCGGCACCGGCAGCAGTTACGGGCCATGACGGTCTTGGTGGCAACAGATTGGCATGCCAGGTAGGGGGGACAAACCCTCCATCTCTTCACAGACAAGCCAGGCGAGAGGATGGTGATGACAAGGGCAAGGGAAGCTTCCACCAGTCGTGCGGGGGACTCCGCCTCTCGAGGAAACCCGCACCCCCAAGAAGTGGAGCCACCCGCTCCAGTCCAGCCACCTCCACCAGAAGCCCAACTGACTGCACTTGCCCAGTAAATGCAAGTCCTAGCCACGGCAGTGCGCCAGCTTCAACACCAACACTAGTCCGTGGCTACCCACCAGCAGCTAGGGACCCCGGTGGCCCATTCCACAGCTTCCCGTGACAGCCTGCGCTCCTTCCAAGGAAGGCCATCGCAGCCGCGGGACACCACCAACAACCGGGGCAGCCATCAAGCTCCGGTGAAAAGACTATGAACCGGCTCTGTCGACAGGGAGAGCCGCTCACCAAACCTCGGGCAGGAGGTGCCCAGACCCCACCGAGGCAAGAAAAGCAAGACCCTCCGCCATGGGTGCCATACACCCATGTCACCTTCTCTGTCTCCTTTGGTGGAGGGGTCCACTGATAAAGCCGTCAGACACACGGCGGAAAGGCACCTGGAGGAACATGAACGCAAGCTGGCGGAGTTTGCCCGCCGGTTTGCCAACATGCAGGGCTCCGCTAGTGAGCCAGCGGGCTACGACGCCCATCCCCCATTCTCCTAAGAAATCCAAGCAGAGCCAATCCCGCACCGATTTCGGATGCCGCAGGTGGATCCTTACGATAGGACCATTGATGGGGACATCGCTAGCATGGATCCCGGAGCAAGCACGAATCTTGGGCCTGCATAAATCCCAGAGTAGCATGGATTCTGGAGCAGTAAATAAATTGGAAGAATATTTATTTAGGATTTATCTTTTGTTTGAAATTTGAATTAGGATTTGGTTGGTTATGATTGAGATATGGATAGGCTTATCTTATCCTATCTTGTATTTGAATTTGAGTCATCCCTATCTTTTTATCCTGTATTCAAATTCAAACAAGGGTTGGACAGGTCTATAAATACCACCCTCAGTCCTTTATAAAAAAAAGTTTTTGGAAAAAAGAATTTGAGTTTTTTAGAAGAGTTATTTTTCTTGCCTTTGCCTTCGGGCATGGACGTGATACCCTAGTTATTCCCCTTCCCATTCCATCTTCTTTATCCCCTCGTGACCTTTGAGATCCATCCTAGCACCTCCAAGTATCGAGAAGGGTGTAATACCTTAGAGGTAAGAGGTCTCTTCATTAGGGTGAGTCCCAAAGTCCATGAGATTCAAATCCTTGTCTTCCATCCCACTATTCCTTTGCCATCCCTAGAAAAAAAAATACCAAAAAAAATAGTACCCTAATTTAGGTGACTTCTAGGCTCACCAATGATCCAATCCTTTATCTCCCATCAATTTTAATATCAAAGTCTAGAAAATTAGGATAAATGCACATCATCTCAGAATCCCTTCATTCGTCCTGCACCTCGCAGATCAAAAAAAAAAAAAAAATCTCCCAACCAGTGTCTTTCCTCTCCTGTGATCCACTGCCCACTGCCACCGTCGCCTCCCTACTGCCCCACCGCCTCAGCCTCACCCGTGCCATCAACTCCTCTGCCTTCACCTTCGGTCTCTCCAACAATTACCACTTCGTCAACACTTTCCACGGTGCCACCGCAACCTGGGAGCACGTCGTCACCCGGTGCCAGGGCCGGACCTTCTCCTGGTGATGCGGACACCAGAGGCACCAGAATAAGGCAGAGGCTTCTCAACCCTCTGTGGATCACTTAGTTAATATTTGAGTCCCCTGTAATAAAGCTTAGTCCAGCTATATTTGAGTCCTGTAATTAGTCCAGCTCTTGTTAAGCAAGTTCAGTTCAGTACTAGTCAGCTCATGTTGAGCTAATTTCAATTTTTTAGTCCTGTCCAATCAGATTGAAGACTCAAGACCACATCATACAAGTGAAGACCAAGTTCAACCTAATTGAAGACATAAAAGTTAAGCCCAAGTCCAACCCAGCTTGAAGACTTGAAGAGTCCAGGAAGAGAAGACAAAATCAGGAACAAATTCGAAACCTTGGACCAGCCGGAAGGAATTTGGGCCAGCCCAGGCCCAGGTAGAATTTAGGGTGCCCCTTCCTAGGGTCACCTCCCCTCTTGGTCGGCCACTTATGGTCACCACTTTGGCCGACCAAGAGAAGGACAAGAGGAGAGTGTTTGAGTTGAAGTTTTCTACCTATTTGCCTTGTATTCCAATTAGAGTTTGAAAAGGAAAAGGAGTCCTATGTAAAGTCTAAAGTGCCCTTACTTGGAGCCCATGGTTAAGGGTCTATTTAAGGGACCCTAGCCTCTTGTATGAAACACACTTTTTGATATGAATTAAAACCTTGAGTTCTTCTATTAAGTTGTGTGATACCCTGCTGTGTGCATAAAGGGGTTTGTAAGAGTTCTTCTTCCCGGTGTTTGCAATCATCTTCCTGCTGCCAACAAACCCTCCAGATCCCTGGACGCCCACTCCAAAAGAAGCCTTTTCTTGCTATTTTTTCTTTATTTTCTTGTTCCTTTGTGAGTTTTCTAACCCCTGACAAGTTGTTTGCAGGTCCCCGAGTTCCTATGAATCCAACGACTCTAGCCACACCTCAATCAGACCACCGAGCAGAAAGTCGGGTATCCGCGGGTCTTTGGCTCGATTTTCCAGGCCGCATCCATCGAGGAACGAGAGATCTCTTCGCTGCAATCTTCACCGGGCACTTCAGATGTTGTCAGGTATACCCCCTCTACCTCCAATCTTATTATTGTAGGAGAACTTGCCCTAACCGAGGCTTCTCAGCCCCGGCGATCCTTCTTTAATACTTTTCTAGGTTCTAATCTGCATGCTTTGCTTCAAAAACTCATACAAAATTTCCTACAACTAATTTTGATCTGAAGTTCGGGAATTAATCACCTAACCCCAAATATAAAACATACAAAAAGAATTGCATGCATATTAGTCCCCCATCATTTGGTATCAGAGCTTAGATTAGGGCTTGTTTTCTGCAATTTTTTAGTCCATATATGCTCTGTTATTTTAATTATTTCTTCCTGATAAAAACTTCAAAAATTCTAAAATTTATTTTAATGGATTCATCATAATTCACAGTAATTTTAAAAATTTTTTCAGATTTTATTATGACCTGAGAATTTTTTGAAAGCCGAAATACAGCCTGCAAATTCTCGGCTATGTTTTTTCAGCAAGACAAGTTTGGAAGTTTTAGGGTCTTGTTTAGCATCTTTTGCATATCTTTTAATTTTAATATATTTCCTGCATATTAGGCCATAATTTTAAAGTTTTCTTCTATTTAATAAAATACCAAAAAAAAATACATATTCTCCAAAAATACCAAAAAAATATCTAAATCCTAATTTGCATCCTCATCTGCCTGCCATCATTACATAATTTACTTTTAAGGGCACTCTTGCTATATCAGATGGGGGGAGGATTTAATCACCTCTCCTTAACCCAAAACCACATCCCTTGCATTTGGTCCCAAGCCTTAACCTAAAATTAACTAGACTTAATTTGCCCTAGTGGTCTAGGGACACCAACTGGTCGGGTCCGGACTACGTGTCAGATCATTGTGTCAAGCT
Organism: Areca catechu; assembly: GCA_021397845.1. Lineage (NCBI taxonomy): Eukaryota > Viridiplantae > Streptophyta > Magnoliopsida > Arecales > Arecaceae > Areca > Areca catechu. Next base: position 146,454,375 of record CM038041.1, read on the forward strand.
AACCCGTATGTGCTTTGTGCTCAGTGTCTAGAATGGTGGTTTAGGGATTCAATCCTGAAGGGCTTGTGTGCTGGTCCGCCTACCTGGCCAATCTCTGATTGGTGTCTAGGATTGGCAATCAGGGACCTAACACTCCCCTTACACCTGCCTGGCTGAGTACAGGGTTACTATAGGCTAGTTTGCCACCTAGATTGAGCCCTTAGTTTGGACTCTAGGTCTAGTCAGCTGTAGTCGGTCTGATCAAGTCTTGCATGAGAACTAGATCAGGAGTTTCATATCACCCACCTCCTCCACAAATGTCTGAACCCATGGAAAATTTATAAGCCCAAATGAAAGCCCTAGCTGATCAAATGGCCCAGATGGCTGCCCAGATGACTACCCAGATGACCCAATTAACTCAATCTGGTATTCAAACCAATGATAGAATTGACCATCTTGCCAATAGGTTTGATCAGTTAGAAGTCCGGGTAGGGACCCCAGGAAAAACCCATGGGTCACAGTCTGAGCCAGATCCTAATTCCCCTCAACCTAGGAGGACCCCAAACCCTAATCCATACCCTAAGGTCGAACCTAGGAGAGCCCCTTATCCTGACCCGTACTATAATCCTCAACCTAGGAGGACCCCAAAGCCTGAGCCATACAATAATACTGAACCTAGAAGAACCCCTTACCATGACCCATATTATGATACTGAACCTAGAAGAACCCCTTACCATGACCCTTATTATGATACTGAACTCAGGAGAACCCAATACTCTGACCCATATAGGGAGTCCAAACCTAGGAGAACCCAATACTCTGACCCATATAGGGAGCCCAACCCTAGGAGAACCCAATATTCTGACCCATATAGGGAGTCCAACCTTAGGAGAACCCAATATCCTGACCCATATAGGGAGCCCAACCTTAGGAGGACCCCATACCATGATCCATCCTTAGAACCTGACCATAAAGCTGACCCAAAATCCTATGACCCCAGATCCTATAATCCCATGACCCATAGATTTGCACCCTTGTCCTATGAGTCCAGAGAACCCATAACCCCTAAGTATCAATCTAGTACTAGACAGGTTTCTCCTAACCAACTTGAATCCCATAGGATTAGTACCCCTAAATATGAACCCAGTAGTGAGCCACTACCCCTTAGTCAACCTGAGCCTACTAGGAGTAGTGCCCATAATCAGAAACCAGGACCTAGCCAATTTTTCCTTAGTTGACCTTCTCCAACCATTCCTGAGATTCACAAGGCTTACATTAATGAAGAAGTGTAGGAAGCTGATGCAAGCTTAGTGGATGAGTATGAGGGAGAAGAGGAGACACCTTTAGATGACCTAGAATTAGCTGACCCAATAGATACCCAAGTAGAAGCCAACCTAGAGGTAGTTGACCTTGACCACATCCAACCTAAAGCTATAGTGGAAGAACAAATAGAGGAAGAGAACCTAGGTACTGCTACTAGAGCCTTACCAGAGAAAACCGTAGAGGAGAGCCAAATTATAGAGTCTAGTCCTAAAATACAAGAACCAGAAGAATTTATTAAGGACTTGATCTCTTTGAATCAGTACCCTCAGGATGAGCCTCCTCCTATAATTCCCATTAAGGACCTCTTCCCTGAGATTAGTAACCCATCCTTCCATTATGCAAACCCCATAGATATACCGCAACCTCGTAAGGTTAGCCTCATTAGTCTAGGATTAGTCCCTGACATGCCTTCTTATATCGAACTTTATCCAACTAACCTTGAACCATTTTCCCTACCCTACCAAACTAATTCTGAACCCACTTCCTATTTTCTGCCCTTTCCTGACACCTCCAGCATTTCTAGGATTATTAGATTGCATTTAACTGAGATTAGCATACTGCATGCATTCATGATGCATATTAGGTTTGCATCTTACTTCTGGCATACTCTTTGGAATTTGCTAGGAGTTCACTGTAAATTTTCATGTGCATGTCAAGCTAGGATCAAACCTAGAGAACCTATATTCTCTTAGGTTTAGGTCTAAAGAGTTCAATAAAATTTCCTTCCATAGGAATGCAGAGTCGAGTCTATTAGGTGTAGGTTTGAGTCCTTCGCATCATCTTGTTAGGAGCCTGCATGTGCCCAGCATGTTCACCACCTGCACTAATTTTGAAACAACTGGCTAATTCCCGAAGATAGACCAAAGAATTTGATGTAGTGGATTCTATCTTGGTTAGGCTTAGGCCTAAAAGAAGCTTCATGCTCGCAGAGCCGGACCTTTTAAAGTGATAGAGAAGGTTGGATCAAATGCCTATGTGTTAGACTTGCCTTTGGATATGGGCATTAGTTCTACCTTCAATATTACAGACCTGGTTGAGTATAGGGAACCGGCAACGATACCTAGTGAGGCCTTTGGACCTATTCCTTTTAATTATGAGTGACCCTAACCCAGAGTGTCCACTAACAAATTGGCCTGAGAGAGGAGAATGGATCAAGCATATCCTGGATGATCAAGCCATCATGACCTAGGGCCGTGGTTATCAACGCTTTCTAGTACATTGGCAAGGCCGGCCAGAGTCGGACAATTCATGGATTTCTCAAGAGGACTTGCAATGCCTCAACCCAGATCTTCTCGAGAGATATGTGAGCCAGTCTGATCTTCACTCGACAGGGTCGAGTTCCTCCCACCCTGGGAGAATTGGTGCGGACACCAGAGGCACCAGAGTAAGGCAGAGGCTTCTCAACCCTCTGTGGATCACTTAGTTAATATTTGAGTCCCCTGTAATAAAGCTTAGTCCAGCTACATTTGAGTCCTATAATTAGTCCAGCTCTTGTTGAGCTAGTTCAGTTCAGTACTAGTCAGCTCATGTTGAGCTAATTTCAATTTTTTAGTCCTGTCCAATCAGATTGAAGACTCAAGACAACATCATACAAGTGAAGACCAAGTTCAACCTAATTGAAGACATAAAAGTTAAGCCCAAGTCCAACCCAGCTTGAAGACTTGAAGAGTCCAGGAAGAGAAGACAAAATCAGGAACAAATTCGAAACCCTGGACCAGCCGGAAGGAATTTGGGCCAGCCCAGGCCCAGGTAGAATTTAGGGCGCCCCTCCCTAGGGTCACCTCCCCTCTTGGTCGGCCACTTATGGTCACCACCTTGGCCGACCAAGAGAAGGACAAGAGGAGAGTGTTTGAGTTGAAGTTTTCTACCTATTTGCCTTGTATTCCAATTAGAGTTTGAAAAGGAAAAGGAGTCCTATGTAAAGTCTAAAGTGCCCTTACTTGGAGCCCAAGGTTAAGGGTCTATTTAAGGGACCCTAGCCTCTTGTATAAAACACACTTTTTGATATGAATTAAAACCTTGAGTTCTTCTATTGAGTTGTGTGATACCCTGCTGTGTGCATAAAGGGGTTTGTGAGAGTTCTTCTTCCCGGCATTTACAATCATCTTCCTGCTGCCAACAAACTCTCCAGATCCCTGGATGCCCACTCCAAAAGAAGCCTTTTCTTGTTGTTTTTCCTTTGTTTTCTTATTCCTTTATGAGTTTTCTAACCCCTGACAGGTCGTTTGCAGGTCCCTGAGTTCCTACGAATCCAACGACTCCAGCCACGCCTCAATCGGACCACCGAGCAGAAAGCCGGGTATACGCGGGTCTTTGGCTCAGTTTTCCAGGCCGCACTCATCGAGGAACGAGAGATCTCTTCACTACGATCTTTACCAGGTACTTCAAACATTGTCAGGTACACCCCCTCTACCTCCAGTCTTATTATTGTAGGAGAACTTTCCCTAACCGAGGCTTCTCAGCCCCGGCGATCTTTCTTTAATACTTTTCTAGGTTCTAATCTGCATGCTTGGCTTCAAAAATTCATACAAAATTCTCTACAACTAATTTTGATCTGAAATTCAGGAATTAATCACCTAACCCCACATATAAAACATACAAAAAGAATTGCATGTATATTAGTCCCCCATCACCTGGCAGCCTATCCCGGACGAGAAGCAGGGCTTCACCCTCCTAAGAAGGACAAGCCCCTCATCCTACACTTCCCCGCTCCGTCGCTACCACCCTCAACGGCCTCACCGCCCTCGAGCTCACTGACACTGACCACCCGGGCCTCCTCTCTGAGGTCTTCACCATCCTCGCCAACCTCTGCTGCACCATCGTCGAGGCCAAGGTCCGGACCCACAATGGCCAGATCGCCGCCCTCATCTTCATCCGAGACGATGATTCCGGCTCCCCGATCGATGACCCCCACCGGATCCGCCGCATCGAGGCCCGCCTCCACCATGTCCTCAAGGGAAACCACGATGACATCCACGATGCCAAGATGGCCACTGTGCCTTCGCCGTCTCTCACTCACTCCGATCGCCGCCGCCCCCCATTCCCTGCCAGCCAACTCAAACGACGATGCCCTTTTGCCATCTCCACAGTCACCGGAGAGCCCCAGAGCAACGTTCCCCCTGACTTGCCCCTCAGCCACCGCTCGCTACCTCATGGCCACCAACGAAGCACCACGACTCCTCTCTTCTCCCTCAGTTTCTCTCTTCCCCTCCCCCCTTCCCTCTCCGCACCCCTGTGTCGCGCCCGCCAGTCGCTCTGTCCCCCGTCCCCGTCGGTATCCCCGCGCCCGCTCCCTCCCCTGGTGGTGCTCGCATCTTCTTCCCCTTTTCCCTATGAATCTCTTTGGTTTGTTTTTGGCCACTAAAAAAAGTAGGATGAAGGATACTCGATCAGTGGTCTCTCAAGCATCCGACATTGCAGAGTATTCATCCACAGGTCTTATTCCTGCTGAGTATCCCATGACCAATCTAGGTGGTGAAGGCCTTGTTTCTTGTGTACCTACTGCAGCTACAGATTATGCTTTGTCAGATTCTATTGCACAAAATGCTGGCTTGGCATATGAATCTAAGGCTGATGATGCGGCTGCTGTAGCTAATGAAATTGCCATTGGTCATGAAACCATGGCAGATATTTCTACTCATACAATTGGTTATGATTCCATGAATGGAGGTGCTAATGAAATTGCCATTGGTCATGAAACCATGGCAGATATTTCTACTCATACAACTGGTTATGATTCCATGAATGGAGGTGCTAGTGAAGTGGCCAGTTATCAATCTACAGGAGTTATTGAGAATTGAGGTTTTTCAAATGATGTTGGGGAGTTTCATTACACATACTACCCAGTTGCCCCAAGTCTAGTGAACATGCGATGGCTGTGGTCCCACCAGCTTGAGTAAATTTATAATCACGCGACGAAAGAAGTGAGAATTTGTACATATCTCAATGCAGTCTCTAAGGATCACAGCATGAATTTTTGTGCATGAACTTCAAAATAGATCAAGTGAGCATGGCTATTGGGTTCATTAATGAATAAGCTGGAATCCGAGAATATCTGGAATTGTCCAAGATCTTCAGAGTAGCATCGAGCCACACTCAACGGAGTCGAGTTTTCCCCACCTAAGGGGAATGATGGGGACATTGCTAGCATGGATCCCGAAGCAAGCACGAATCTTGGACCTGCATAAATCCCGGAGCAGCATGGATTATGGAGCAGTAAATAAATTGGAAGAATATTTATTTAGAATTTTTTTTGTTTGAAATTTGAATTAGGATTTGATTGGTTAGGATTGAGATATGGATAGGCTTATCTTATCCTATCTTGTATTTGAATTTGAGTCATCCCTATCTTTTTATCCTGTATTCAAATTCAAACAAGGGTTGTACAGGACTATAAATACGGTCCTCGGTCCTTTATAAAAAAAATTTTGGAGAAAAGAATTTATTTTTTAGAAGAGTGATTCTTCTTGCATTCGCCTTCGGGCATGGGCGGATGCCCTAGTTATTCCCCTTCCCATTCCAACTTCTTTATTCCCTCATGACCTTTGAGATCCATCCTAGTGCCTCCGAGTATCGAGGAGGGTGTAATGCCTTAGAGGTGAGAGGTCTCTTCGTTAGGGTGAGTCCCAAAGTCCATGAGATTCAAATCCGTCTTCAATCCCCACTATTCCTTCGCCATCCCTAGAAAAAAAAATACCAAAAAAAATAGTACCCTAATTTAGGTGACTTCTGGGCTCACCAACGATCCTATCCTTTGTCCCCCATCAACCATCGACCCCCTGGACCACCTGGAAAGCTACCGGACCCTCATGAGGGTCTAGGGGGCCCCCGACGCTCTTCTTTGCATCGCTTTTCCTGCTACTCTCCGGAAGGCAGCCCGGGTGTGGTTCACCCACTTGAAGCCGGATGATGGGGGCACCAGGCTCAGAAAGAAGAAGCTTCAAACTAATACCAAGTTCTTTATGGATTGAGACTAGGAACTCAAGTCTCGTATGAGTCTTGTATGTTTATTGAATCATGTTTTATTTTCTTTTGGGATTTTAAAGTTCAATTAGAATTCAATTAAGAGTTCAATTAGAGTCAATTAGGCTTTGTACTGAGTCAAGTTCAAGAGCTACTTGAAATTGGGCCAGACCAGCTTTACTTGGAATGCCACATCATCATGGACCACCGGTGCCAACTCATCACCAGAGGATGTCACATCACCTTTGCCATGTCATCTCCAAGGGGCGCCATGGAGAAGGATGCGCCATGTCACCATGCCACCTTGCCACGCCACATCATTGCCACCTCACCTGCCACGTTGCATCATTCAAATTTTAAATTACATGAAAGCTACAAGTGGTCGACCAAGGAGTGTTTTCAAATTCAAAGGAGGGCGGCCAACTCCATCCACAAATCATGGAACCAGCTCCACCAAATCCTCCACCAAATCCTCCACATTTCATGTAACCCCCCCTAATATTTCTCCATGATATGGGGAATTTCAAATTGATTGAAAGGCCATTAAAAGCCTCTTATATGCCCATGGTAAAAAAAAAAGCTTTTTGGATGAAATGAAATTTAAGTGAAGTAGTAGTTGAAGAAGGTATTTTTTTGGTAGTATCCTCTTGTTTTCTTTGGGTGTGTTTGATTTTCTCTTCTCAAGCTTTCAAGTGTCCAATGCCAACATCCACCTCTAGGGATCCATGCCTCCATCGAAGTTCCCTTGCCTGTTTGGTTTCTTTGTTATGATATCTTTCAAATTGGTCCCAGTCTAACCCGTTCATTGTGCAGGATCCTTCTACGATTCGGAGTTCAAGAAAGGGTTCTCTTGCCAAAGATCAATGTTGAATGAAACTAGTTTCTTTGGAATGCCAATCTTCCACTTTAGGGCTAGTTCGTCTAAGAGCTTCAATGGATCTACCAGGGAGTGATCATCTTGGATAAATAACACCTCCTAATCTCTTAAGTCTGAGTTATTGAAGATCATTGCTAAGGTTTAAATTCAATATTCATTAGCCCTAATCTTCTCTAGGATTTAAATAACTACATCACGATGTAAGTTCCAAATTTCAGTGCTCCTTCCATAGCTTTATCTTAGTACTTTTGATCTGAAATTTAGTACCTGTTAATAGGCTTCATTGCTTTCATTTCTCAATCCATCATTTAGATTGCATTCTCTTCTTTATGCCGCGTCACCGGAGAGTATCAGCTCCTTCGCCCAGCTAGGACAGAAGTTCGTGGCCCACTTCGACACTTGCAGGAAGTTGCCACGAGAGGCGGACAGCCTCTTCTCCATCCGGCAGTAGGACCGCGAGCCCCTGTGGGACTACGTGGCCCGCTTCAAGGCCGCCGCATTGGAGATCTACAATCTTGAAGAGCCAATCGCCATGCTGGCACTGAAGCAAGGGCTCAGGACCTCTCGCCTGACCTACTCGCTGGATAAGAAGCCTCCCAAGACTTACTCCGAGCTCCTTCTCTGGGCCCAAAAGTACATCCATGCCGAGGAGGCGGACCGTACAAGGCGGGAGCTCGACGAAGGACCCTTGAAGAAGTTGATCCCTGCTGAAGCGTCCAGGACCTGGAGGCCAGCACCCCAGGTTCCGAGCTCCCGGAGGGACTGGCCAAGGTTGAGAGGGATCCCTGTCCCCGAGGAGGGCTACACCCCTCTCCTCACCCCGAGGACAAAAATCTTCATGGAGATTGAGGGCGAGGACTACCTGAGGCGCCCGCCTCTGTTAAGGACCACACCGGCCGTGACAAGATGAAGTACTGCCGCTTCCACCATGACCACGGCCACGACATCGAGAAATGCCGCAACCTCAAGTGGGAGATTGAGGAACTCATCAAGAGAGGCTACCTCAAGAGGTTCATGGGAGGCAGACCTCGAGCGGAGTCCCAGGCGCTCGTCGCTCTCTCGCCAGCTCCGACCATTGACAACCACCCCACTGAGAAGCCGGTGGACATGATTTCTTGGGGAGCTGCCCATGCATCCAAGAGGACCCGGGGGGCAGGGGAATCTAGGAATGTACTCCCCTTTATGAGGGAAGGGGAAGACGAGAAGAAAAATGTAAATAATGATGCCGTGGTCATCGAAATGATGATTGCGAAGCACCCTGTAAAGCACATCATGGTTGATAGTGGAAGCTCCACAGACGTGCTTTTTTATGATGCCTTCTCCGGGATGAATCTCTTCCCCGATCAGCTTAGGCCCGTGCACACAACCCTTGTCAGTTTCATGGACGATTTTGTGAGAGTAGAATGAGAAATCACTCTCCTGGTCACTGCTGGAACCCCACCTCGGCAAAGCACCGTTATGATGACCTTTATGGTTGTAAGGCTTCCTTCGGCCTACAACGTGATATTGGGTTGACCTGGGCTCAATCTATTCGATGTAGTTGTCTCCACCAAGAGGTTACTTGTACAGTTCCCAACTCCCTACGATGTCGGGGAGACGAGAGGAATGCCCCAGCCGGTGCAGCATTGTTTCCAAACTCTCCTTGAGGCCAAGGTCCCTCAGGACAACCCCATCACGGACGACCTCGACCAAAGAGCCCAAGACCCCATAGGAGGCCCAATCGAGCATCTACTTTCTTATCCACTCGGAGAGGATCCCACAAAGATGGTGCAGATCGGAGCCCAGCTACCCGAGGAGAAAAGGGCTCAACTGCTGGGATTCCTGCGGGCGAATGCGGATGTGTTCTCCTGGACGGCGACAGACATGCCAGGTATCCCCCCTGACATCATTACTCATAAATTGAGTGTCGACCCAAAGTACAAGCCAGTTCGGCAGAAGAAGAGAAATTTTGCCCCGGAAAGATAGGCGGCCATCAAGGAAGAAGTTGACAAGCTCCTGGCCGCCAATTTTATTCAAGAGGTCCAATACCCGAGATGGCTGGCGAATATAGTGATGGTCAAGAAGAATAATGGCAAATATAGGATCTGTGTAGACTACACCGATCTTAATAAAGCTTGCCCGAAGGATAGCTTCCCTCTCCCGAAGATCAACCAGCTGGTGGATGCCACCTCGGGCCACCGATTGCTCTCGTTCATGGATGAATTTTCTGGGTACAATCAAATATGCATGCATCCAGAAGATGAGGAGCACACTGCCTTCGTCACTGACCAAGGAACATATTATTACAGGATGATGCCTTTTGGCTTGAAGAATGCATGGGCTACCTATCAGCGCCTGGTCAGCAAGGTCTTCAAGGACCAAATTGGCTGCAACATACAAGTGTTTGTGGATGACATGCTCGTCATGAGCAGGCCGGGCTCGATCCATGTAGCTAACCTCGCCGAGTCCTTCCATAACTTGCAGTAGTACCAGAGAAGCTAAACCTGGTGAAGTGCACCATCGAGGTGGCGGCAGGAAAATTTCTCGGCTTCATGGTCACCTAGAGGGGCATCAAAGCGAACCCGGAGAAAGTACAGGCCATCATTGACATGGAACACCCAACCTCCAAGAAGCAGGTCCAGCACCTGATGGGACATGTCGCCGCCCTCAGTAGATTCATCTCGAGGTCAGCCGACCATTGCCTGCCATTTTTCAAGGCACTGCACAAGATGTATGACTTCACCTGGATCGAGGAGTGCAGGACAGCCTTCGAGGAGCTGAAGAACTTCCTCGCCTCTTCTCCGCTGCTCTCCAGGCTAGAGGAGGGAGAGGAGCTCTTGCTATAACTGGCGGTGACACCGGGAGCAGTCAGCTCGGTTCTCGTCCGCATAGACGAGGACAAATCTCAAAAGCTGGTATACTACATCAGCAAAATCCTCCGCAATACGGAGATCAAGTATACTCACTCCGAGAAACTCATTTTTGTACTAATAATGTCTGCTAAGCACCTAGGCCCTATTTTCAAGCACACCCAATAGTGGTCATGATGGACCAGCCACTAAGGACTATCCTCACCCGACCCGAGACATCCGGGAGGTTCGCCAAATGGTCCCTACTGCTCAGCGAATTCGACATAGCGTACCGATCGAGGTCGTCATAAAAGGCCCAAGTCCTAGATGACTTCGTGGTCGAGTGCACCAAGTTCGCCGAGGAGCCAGAGCAGACAACAACGGAGCCCGGGCCAAGAGAAGAGCCCTGGATCCTCCACATAGATGGAGCATCCAATTCAGGCGGGAGCGGAGCGGGCCTCGTCCTAACCAACTGTGATGGGGTCGTGGTGGAATGCGCCCTCTACTTCAAGTTCGCCGCAACCAATAACCAGGCAGAGTACGAGGCACTCCTCGCGGGCCTGAGAGTCTCCGGCGAGCTGGGTGTGCAGGACTTGAAAGTCTTCACCGACTCCCAACAGGTCGCCGGACAAGTTTTCGAAGAATATAAATTGAGGGATGCCCAGATGATGAAGTATCTGGAGCAGGTCTGTGCGAGCATGGCAGGCCTCCGACGCTTCAGCATCTTCCACATCCCTCGGGAAGAGAATGCACGCGCGGATGCACTGTCCAGACTCGCAACACTACCAGACTCGTCTCGGGACGCGCCTACATCGAGCACCTTGAGAGTCCCAGCTACGAGAACCCGGCGGAGGTGCATCAAGTCGCCCCCGAGCCAAGCTGGATGGACAAGTATATCCGGTATGTCACCGACGGCACCCTGCCAGAAGATCGTGCAGAAGCTGCCCTCGTCAGGAAGAAAGCCTCTCACTTCGTCCTGATGGAGGGCTAACTCTACCACTGGTCTTACTCCTACCCACTCCTGAGATGCCTCATGCCCGTCGAGGCGACCTTCGTGCTCCAAGAGATACATGAGGGCCTCTACGGGAACTACATGGGAGGGAGGACACTAGCTTACAAAGCTCTCCGCCAGGGATACTTTTGGGAGACCATGAGGGAGGACACCGCCGACTTCGTTAAAAAGTGTGACAAATGCTAGCGCCATGCCAACATACAGCATCAGCCGGCGGCGCCGATCTCCCAGCTCTCAGCCCCTTGGTCCTTTGCACAGTGGGGAATGGACATCCTGGGACTGTTCCCCCCAGCGCCAGGGCAACAAAAGTTCCTGCTGGTGGCGATCGACTACTTCACCAAGTGGGTAGAGGTGGAGCCGCTAGCTCGAATCGTGGAAGCCAATGTCCGCCAGTTCTTCTGGAAGTCAATTATCTGCCACTTCGGGCTCCCCCGTTGTGTCATCACTGACAATGGGCGACGGTTCAACAACCACGAGTTCAAAGGATTCTGCACAGTGCACGGCATCCAACACCGGTTCACCTCGGTGGCTCACCCCCAAATGAACGGGGAAGCCGAGGTGACCAACCGAACCATCCTTCAAGGACTCCGGACTAGACTGGACCAAGCTAAAGGCATGTGGGTAGAAGAACTCCTGAGCATCCTGTGGGCCTACCACACAATGCTCAGGATGGCAACCGAAGAAATGCCCTTCAGCCTCATCTTCAGTGCTGAAGTAGTCATCCCAGTCGAGCTCGGCGTGCCCATGCTGCGGGTATAGCAGTACGATGAAGCACGGAATTCAATGCACCTCCTGCTCAACCTGGACCTTCTTGAAGAGGAGAGGGACAAAGCCCTCCTGTGGATGGTGGTCTACAGGCAAAGAGTGGCCCGATACTACAACGCCCGCATCCGGGCAAAGGCTTTCAAGCCCAGAGACCTGGTGCTATGGCGGGCGGAGGCATCCTAGCCTAGGGAGTGCGGCAAACTCTCCCCGAACTGGGAGGGCCCCTACAAAGTAGCTGAAGCCCTCTCATAAGGGGCCTACTACCTCGAAGACCTTTGCGGCTTCAGGTTCCCCAGAACATGGAATGCCCGCAACTTATGGAAATACTATCAATAATGTAAGGTTTCCCAACAATGATAATAATAATGATTTTTTCCTTGCGCAAGTGTCTATCCGTCTTGTAAGAAAATTTCAATGGCGTCCCCGAGCCCAGCTCCGGGATGCTGATCCAAGATCGGAGCTCAGACCTCTGGCCAAGGAATCATGGAGCCACGCTGCTCTCAGTCAACGACGTCCCCGAGCCCAGCTCCAGGACACTGATCCAAGACCGGGGCTTAGACCTCCGGCCAAGGAATCATGGAGCCACGCCGCTCTCAGCAACGATGTCCCCGAGCCCAGCCCCAGGATGCTGATCCAAGACCAGGGCTCAGACCTCTGACCAAGGAATCATGGAGCCATGCCACTCTCAGTCATCAACGTCCCCGAGCCCAGCTCCAGGATGCCTTCTCAAGACCAGAGCTCAGATCTCTGGCCAAGAGAACTTCGAGCCATGCAGCTCTCAGTCATCAACATCCCTGAGCCCAGCTCCAGGATGCCTTCTCAAGACCGAAGCTCAGATCTCCGGCCAAGAGAATTTCGAGCCACGCAGCTCTTAGTCATCAACGTCCCCGAGCCCAGCTCCAGGATGCCTTCTCAAGACCGGAGCTCAGATCTCCGACCAAGAAAATCTCGAGCCAAGTCGCTCTCCATCTCAAATATCTCTGAGCCTAGCTCTGAGATGCCAAGAGATCATAGGGCCTGATGGAGACATCAGCCTGCACGAATCTCGAAGCAGCATGAATTTCGGAGCAGCAAATAAATTTGAAGAATAAATTTAGGATTTATCTTTTATTTGAAATTAAAATTAGAATTTTGTTGATTAGGATTGAGATATGGATAGGCTTATCTTATCCTATCTTGTATTTAAATTTGAGTTATCCCTATCATGTGTTCAAATTCAAATGAGGGTTATGGAGCTTATAAATAACCCCTCGTTCCTATTGTAAAAGGATAGAAGAAATTGAATTTTTGGGATTTGGTTTGTCAGTTGGTTTGGCAGTTGTTGTTCAGGGCTATGGCCCATTATGTCTTCACCTGCGGGTGTTGATGTTGTCTTTGTCCTTCGGGACATCGTAGGGGCGTGATGCCTTAGTTATCCCCCCATCTTCGTTTTCCTCCACGTTCTTTGAAATCTCCCTCATGGCTCCAGGAATGACCTGGGTGGCAGGTGAAATACCCTGGGCTCCGCGTGTTGTGAGATGGGTGGTAGGTGAGATACCCCAGACTGCATGTAGTGAGGTGGGTGGTAGGTATAATGCCCTAGAGGTGTGAAGTCTCTCTGTGAGAGTGGGTTTTAGGGTTCGTGGTAGTCCATCCTCGTTATCATCCATCCCTATTATTTTTCCTTCGTCACCACCATAAAAAAATCAGAAAATAGAAAAAAAATAGGATACCCTAATCTTCGGCAACTTCTCAGCTTGTTGACGATCCTATCCCTATCCCGTGCCACATCAACTTGGTATCAGAGCCATAAGTTAGGTTAGGGTATGTTTCATCCCCAATCCTTGTCAGCCACCAGTCCCTTCCGCCTATAATCAAAAATAGCTGATCACCGTGGCTGAAGCTCATCAGATCGGTACCCCCACAACAATAATTTTACCTTCATCTGCTAGCCTCCCATGGGTGCTCCCTGCAGCCGATCCCATCGTGCGTCATCCCACTGTTCTCCCAGTCATCTTCCCCGAAGCACCGTTCAACCCTCGATCCAGTCCACAACAAAAGAAGTTCCCGTCCCTCTCGGTGTTCTTCCAGACGATCACGAGCCGCCAAGACTTCCCTCCCCCTATCTCCCAATGCCAGATCTTTCCTCCTCACTGTCTTCCCAGGTGCTCAGATCCAAGCCCATCGCTCAGAACCACCACCCTCCATCTCTCGTAGCCTAAACGGCCTCCTCTGGCGCTCCCATTGACCGTAAGCCTCCTTCGGTCCTCCCGAACCTCCTTCTTCCAGTCCTTCTATCATCGGCTCTCACTCCTCCGGCCCCTCCCATCACCGGATCTCCCTCAACCGGTCCTCCCGAGCACCAACGGTGCCTTCTCCTCAGGTCTCAGTGACCGTGCCGGACGTCCGCTCGAGCCGACATCCAATGCTCGACGCCTCCTCACCGCCGTCGAATGCCGTCGCGCCCCATGCCATCCACCGGAACCACCACCCCGAGCCGCCGTTCTCTGCCCCAGCACCACCGCTGGCGAACACCCACCCAGATTCGATCATCTGCGACACCCTCGACCACGCAGCGCCATCGTCGGCCACCATCGTCACCCCTGCTGCCATCGCCGGACCCCGCCGCCTCCATGACTGCCCTGCAGGACAGTCTCCGCCCAGCCTGGACACCGACGAACTCCATTGCGCCTCTCCCTGGTTTGGTCCGTGTGGAAGAAAGGGACCACACGAACGTGAAGGCAAATGCCTTCACTATTACCAACTTCAATGCATGCTTTTTGGAGCAGCACGAATCTCAGTGCTATACAATCTTCAAAGCTTCCCTGATCCCAGAGCAGCCAAAAAAAAAAAAATTAAGCTAGTTTCTTTGCTTTGATTAGTTCCGGTTCTGTCAAATCCCGTTAAGCCTGACTTGACAGAGTCAAGTTTTTCCCCACCCCAGGGGAATGATGGGGACATCAGCCTGCACGAATCTCGAAGCAGCATGAATTTCGGAGTAGCAAATAAATTTGAAGAATAAATTTAGGATTTATCTTTTATTTGAAATTAAAATTAGAATTTTGTTGGTTAGGATTGAAATATGGATAGGCTTATCTTATCCTATCTTGTATTTAAATTTGAGTTATCCCTATCCTGTATTCAAATTCAAATAAGGGTTATGGAGCTTATAAATAACCCCTCGTTCCTATTGTAAAAGGATAGAAGAAATTGAATTTTGGGATTTGGTTTGTCAGTTGGTTTGGCAGTTGTTGTTCAGGGCTATGGCCCATTATGTCTTCACCTGCGGGTGTTGATGTTGTCTTTGTCCTTCGGGACATCGTAGGGGCGTGATGCCCTAGTTATCCCCCCATCTTCGTTTTCCTCCACGTTCTTTGAAATCTCCCTCTTGGCTCCAGGAGTGACCTGGGTGGCAGGTGAAATACCCTGGGCTTCGCGTGTAGTGAGATGGGTGGTAGGTGAGATACCCTAGACTGCATGTAGTGAGGTGGGTGGTAGGTATAATGCCCTAGAGGTGTGAAGTCTCTCTGTGAGAGTGGGTTTTAGGGTTCGTGGTAGTCCATCCTCGTTATCATCCATCCCTATTATTTTTCCTTCATCACCACCATAAAAAAATCAGAAAATAGAAAAAAAATAGGATACCCTAATCTTCGGCAACTTCTCAGCTTGCCGACGATCCTATCCCTATCCCGTGCCACATCAGGGCCACGTAGCTCCCATCAACGTCTCGAGCCTAGCTCCAAGGCACTAAAGACCTGGGCCAAGATCTTAGGCAAACCCTGCCCCGAGCCTAGCTCCACGTCCAAGAAGTTCTCGAGCCTAGCTCCAAGGCAATCAAGATCGGTAACCCCCTTTCTCTGATCTCCCTACTCGAAAAGAAGACGAGAGGAGAAGGAAAGAATGAGAACAAAAGGGGAGAGCCCGGCAACCCCCTTCTCTGATCTCCCCACTCGAAAAGAAGACGAGAGGGGAAGGAAAGAAAGAGAACAAAATGGGAGCACAACTAGCATCATCTTCTCTGATCTCCCCACTCAAAAAAAAAAAAGAAGAAGAAGAAGAGGAAAGAAGAAAGAAAAAGAGAAAGAAAGAAGAGAGGGGAAGGAAAGAAAGAGAGAACAAGAGAAAAATACAGCATCGAAGCTACCACTCTCCACACTCAAGACCGGAGCTCAGATCCCAGCCAAGAGAACTTCGAGCCGTGCAGCTCTCAGTCATCAACATACCCGAGCCCAGCTCCAGGATGCCTTCTCAAGACCAAAGCTCAAATCTCTAACCAAGAGAACTTCGAGCCGCGCAGCTCTCAGTCATCAACATCCCCGAGCCCAGCTCCAGGATGCCTTCTCAAGACTGGAGCTCAGATCTCTGGCCAAGAGAACTTCGAGCCGCGCAGCTCTTAGTCATCAACATCCCCGAGCCCAGATCCAGGATGCCTTCTCAAGACCAGAGCTCAGATCTCCGGCCAAAAGAACTTTGAGCCATGCAGCTCTCAGTCATCAACGTCCCCGAGCCCAGCTCTAGGACGCCTTCTCAAGATCGGAGCTCAAATCTCCGACCAAGAGAACTCGAGCCATGCAGCTCTCAGTCACCAACATCCCCGAGCCCAACTCCAAGATGCCTTCTCAAGACCGGGGCTCAAATCTCTGGCCAAGAAAACTTCGAGCCATGCAACTCTCAGTCACCAACGTCCCCGAGCCCAGCTCCAGGATGCCTTCTCAAGATCGGAGCTCAGATCTCTGGCCAAGAGAGCTTCGAGCCACGCAGCTCTCAGTCACCAACATCCCGAGCCCAGCTCCAAGATGCCTTCTCAAGACCGGAGCTCAGATCTCCAGCCAAGAGACCTCCGAGCCCAGCAACCTTCGAGTGCCATCAACTTGTGCCTAGCTTGCTAGTGCCGAAGTCTAACAACTCAGCCCCATGTAGGGTGAGGCCCCCTCTCTGATCTCCCATACATCCAAAAGACAAAAAGAAGAGAAGGAGGGGGAGTGAAAGGGAGGAAGAGCCAGACAAGAGAAATGATTGCAAGGAAGTTTGCACTTTATTGATTGAGTGTCAATTACAAACATCCTGTGGGCCCCCGACATGCCGGGTGGCCCTGCTAAGTACAAAAAAAGAGCAAGGCATAAAAGGAAGCAGGAAATGGCTACTTGCTGGCTGGATCGTCGGGTTGGGAGTCTCCATCAGCAGGGGCTTCAAGCCGCAAAGCCTCGGGCTCAGGTGGCATGGCCTCCTCGATGCCCTTCTCCTGGTCTGAAGTGCCAGGATAGTCAAGGTGACTACAGCCCTCAGCCGAGATGAACTCCTCAACCAGGCAGCACAAGTACATGAAGCCTCTGAAGAAGGAGTCCGACGCCGTCTGTTGGATCTCGACGAGGAACTCCTCCGAGGCCCTGTACCTTTCCACCGCCTCCCCAGCTTCCTTCTTTGCTACGGCCACCTCGTGCTTGGCATCCACCACCGACCTGGTGGCCTCCTCGGCTACCCTCTGGGTCATGGCCGACTTCTCCTCCATCGCCAGCCGGACCTGGAGGGATTGGGTGATCCCCTTCTATCGGGCTGCCTCGGCGTCAGACACGCCCAACTGCCACTTAGCATCAGCAAGGTCCTCGGACTTCCTCCTCAACTGCTCCAGCTCGCGATCGAGGCTCTCCTGGAACTCCTTCGCTCATCCCTCAGAATCAACGAGCTGCCTCTCGAGGTCCTTGACCCGCTGGTCAAGCGCCCCCTCGGAGTCGGCCTTCTCTTTTAGATTGGCCTTCAACGACAGGATCTCGATCGCCTGCTGCTGCTCAGCTCGCTCCCAGTTTTGGCAGCAGCTCCTAATGAAAAGAGCCTCGGCACCCATCTACATCACATGGGGAGTCAAAAAAAAAAAAAAGGAAAAGAGAGATAAAGAGGATAAGGTTGCTTACCGTGTAGAGATGGGGGAAGATGCTGTCGATCACAGCTCCAACCGGCAGCCCATCCATCTCCTCCCGATCGCATGGCTGGATGGAGAAGTCCATCATGCGGTAAGCCAGGGCACGGTTGTCGGCTAGGGAGCTCTCCGGCCCCAGCTTGAATGGAGGGTGGCACCTCGCCTCGTCTCTCCTGCTCTCCCGGGGAGCAAGTGTGCCCGTCCCTCCGGCAGTGGGACCCCCAGGAACCGGTCGAGGATCCGACACTGTCATGTTCGAAACCCCCATCGCTGGAGAATCTCTAGGGCAGGCCTCTCCACTTTCAGCCTCGGCCATCCTCGGACACGGAGAGAGGAGCGGTGCAACGGCAGCAACGGTGTCAATCCAAGCAGTCGCCTCAGGCTCCAAAACAGGGACTCCAGCCTGCAGCCCCGTCCGTCCTTCGGCCTCCCTCCTCGGAGCGACCGGCACCACAAGGGCAAACACCGGTGCACCCTCAATCCGAGCCCATCTCGGAGGAGGCTCAGCAACTGTCCCAGCGGGTGGCCTCTTCTTGGAGATCGGCAATGGCTCGCCCTCTGGGAGGATCAACTCTACATACAGGAGCCAAGAAGGTCAACCTAAGATGAAGAAAAGAGAAAATGCAGACGAAGAAAGAGCTGAACTCACCTGGCCCCGCCGATGAGTCGACCCTGGCATCGAGAAGGTTCTGCTCCGACAGCAGGACCTCCACAGAGGGGATCTGAGTGGTGCGAAGCTGATCGTAATCATCCCAATCGACTGCATCGACCATGAAGATCCGGTTTGGGGATCGGTTCGGCTTGCTCCAGGCTCAGTCAACCCCCTCGATGTTTGCAAAGAAGAATTTGCTCTTCCATCCCTTAATGGAAGAGGGGAGCTCGAAATTGATACCCTTTGGGCGGGAAGACAGAGACCACCACCCATCCTTGGTCGGGTGGCATTTCAGGATGAAGAATGCCCTAAATAAGGAAAACTGGGCAACAAACCCATGGACATGGCAGAGTACAATGAAAGAGAAGATCACCCTGATGGCATTTAGCACCAACTGGGTGGGGACCAGGAGATAGTTATTCAGGACAGATAAGAAGAAGGGATGAAAAGGGAATCGAAGACTGATGGGGGACATGTATCGAATGATGCATTTGAAGAATTAGATGGACTAAATGAAAATGAAATATATAAACATGTAGCTATTCTACGTAAAAGAAATAGAATTATATGAAAGGAACATAAGGAAAAGAACTAGACTAGAAATGAATCTCTCAAAGTAATTAAGAAGGGATCTTCGTGGTTAGGAAACCACACAGGTTAGGACTAGCCTACTTTCCTATTTCAGATCTGAAAGAAGATTATAAAGATGGCTATCTGGCTATTAATAATCTGAAATTCAGAAAAGGGACACTCAAGATGAAGTACTAAGAATAGCAAGGAGTTACTATAGATATAAAGGCACCTTGTTTATGATTCCTTGGCACAGTAGACCTCCACCTTGAAAACTAGGAGACTTGGGGATCCTGCATAGATACATAGTAAATTTAAAAGATTTAGGTGGAAGAATGGAGAAATGGAAGAGGAAATTAGGAATGGAAGAAATGGCTTAGATTTGGCTTTAAGTAGATCTCCTTTGGCGTCCTTTGCTTGAATCATCTTCAATTGTTGGCATGGAGAACTCCATTATAGATGATCTCTTTTGGAAGATGGGAAGGTTGAAATTGGAGAGGCTTGAAGAGGATTCTTCAAGGGTGGCCGAATGGGATTGGAAAAGGGACTAGTAGCTTGTTTGGTTAAGTATCCTAGGTCTCACACCTACTTTCTCTCAAGGGTCTTTGACTAGAAAAGGAAGAAAGCTTTCTTAGAAAAAAAATTTCATTTCATTCATCATTCCCCTTACAAGAGAATTCTAGGAGCTTTTATAAACCTTAAGCTCCTTTTCAAATTTAAAATGCAACACTTTTCATGGAGAAAATCAAGGGGTGTCCCATGAAGATAGGAGTGGCCCATTCAAATTTAAATCTCCTAATTACAAGGTGGGCACCCATAAAGAGTGGAGCTTCATTCAAATTTGAAAATTCATGGTTGATGTGTCTTGGTGATGTGGCATGATTTATCCTCCAAGTTGGCATGACTTGTCTTCCAAGGTGGCATGGTGCTTTGATGATGTGGTGCTCCAAGTAGTTGGTGAAGTTGGTTGCACTCATTCTTGCTTAATTGAAGCCCAATGCAAGTAGATCTTGAACCCGACTCAATACAAAGCCAATTTAACTCTAATTAGACCCAAATTAAAATAAAACATGACTCAATTATTCAAATAAAATAAATACAGGACTCATAGACTTATTACAGGACTTAAATTTCTAGTCTTCTATCCATAAAAAACTTGGCATTAGCTAAAGCCTCTTCCTGAGCCTGGTGCCCGCACCAATTCTCCCCGGGTGGGAGGAACTCGACCCTGTCGAGTAAGGATCGGTTTGACTGTGGTATTTTTCTAATATATATGGGTCAATTTGTTGTAGATCCTCTCGGGTAATCCAGGAGTCTTCAGATTCCGGTTGACCGTGCCAACGAACCAGATAACGCTGATAACCCTTATTTCTAGTAGTAATCACTTGGTCATCTAAGATACATTCAATCTTGTCTCTCTGGTCTAGTGAAATTGCTGGTGGACACTCAGGTAGGGTTTCACTCTCAAAGGCAGGGTGAAGTTCAAAAGGCTCTCTCGGAATTAATGCCAGTTCTTTAAATTCTTTCAGATCAGAAACATTAAAAGTGGAGCTAATGCCATAATCAGGTGGTAACTCTAATACATATGCATTAGATCCTATTTTCTTAATTATTTTGAAAGGTCCAGCTCCCCGGGCATGTAATTTCTTCATAGTTCCCGGTGGAAACCTTTCAAGTCTAAGTTTTATCATGACAGAGTCCTCTTCATTAAATTCCTTTATCCATTTATGTGAATCAGCCACATGCTTATAAACTTCATTACTCATTTGAGTTTTTTTACTAATTTCCTTATATAATTCTTTAAGATGCTGTGCATATGACTCGGCAGACTCAGATACACGTGCGTGTGTGGGTAATAGGATAAGGTCGATAGGTCTCCTAGGTCTATAACCATGGACAATCTCAAAGGGACTTTTATAAGTAGACCTATTGACCAAGCTGTTGTATGTGAACTCAGCACGAGGTAAAAGTAAATCCCAATTTCCCAGATTCTCTCCAACAAGGCACCTTAATAAGTTCCCTAGACTTCTATTTACAACTTCAATTTGTCCATCCGTCTGAGGGTGGTAAGCAGTTGAGAATTTTAGTTTTGTTCCTAGTAGGTGCCAAAGAGTTTTCCAAAAATAGCTTGTGAAACGGACATCCCTATCTGAAACAATGATTTTAGGTGACTACTTGATCGAGAAAAAGCTTGGCTACCCTGGAGGCATCAAAAGTTTGGGAACAGGGTATAAAATGGGCCATTTTCAAAAATTTGTCGACCACTACAAAGATTGAATCGTGTTTTCTAAGGGTCTTGGGCAGTCATAAAACGAAGTCCATGCTAAGATCCTGCCATGGACAATCCGGCACAGGTAAAGGAGTGTATAACCCGGTGTTTTATCTCTGATGTTTGGCAACCGCACATGTCCTACATCGGGCAACAATATTGGCTACTTGTCTCTTAAGGCCTGGCCAGTAAAATTTCTCCTCAATTATCAATATGGTCTTATTTCTTCCAAAATGGCCAGCCAAACCTCCAGCACGGGTTTCCCAAATTAGAAAATCTCTCAAGGAAGTCTTCAGAACACAAAGCTTGTTTTCCTTAAATAGATAATCATCTAAAAGGGTGTACTCACTGTGGTCACTAAGATGATCATAATTTCAGAGCTTGGTAAACTTCACTAAAGTCTGGACAATTATCATACCCATCCGTAAGTCTTTCAAATCCAACGACTTCAGTGCTAATCGAGTTCAGAAGCAGGGCTCTATGACTTAATGCATCGGCCACCTTATTCTCAATTCCAGCACGATGTTTTAGGACAAACGTGTAGGCCTGGATGTATTCGACCCACTTGGCATGCTAGGATTCAGCTTTTTCTAGGAACTAAGGAATCTAAGGGCCTCGTGATCAGAAAACAGGACAAATTCATGTGGTAGTAGATAGTGCCTCCAATACCTTAAAGCTTGCACTACCGCATAGAGCTCTTTATCATAGGTGGAATACTTAAGCTTGGCTTCATTTAATTTTTCACTAAAGAAAGCTATGGGATGGCTCTCTTGGCTTAAAACTCCACCTATTCCAACTCCAGATGCATCACAAGCAACCTCAAAAACCTTGGAAAAATCAGGCAATCTTAAGATAGGTGCTTGTGTCATTTTCTTCTTAACATCTAGGAAGGCCCTATCAGCAGCTTTTGTCTATTCAAATTGGCCTTTCCTAATGCAATCTGTGATTAGCGCAACTATGGTACTAAACCCTCGAATGAATCTTTTATAAAAAGTAGCTAGGCCATGAAAACTTCGTACTTCATGAATACTTTTTGGCACTGGCCACTCAACAATTGATTTGATCTTTTCAGGGTCAGCAGAAACTCCGTCAGGTGTGACAACAAAACCTAGGAAAATGACTCTATGGGTAAAAAAGTCACATTTCTTAAGGTTTGCAAAGAGACTATTTTCCCTAAGAGCTAAACAAACTTGATTCAAGTGGTCCAAATGGTCCTTCTGGGTCCTGCTATATATAAGAATGTCGTCGAAGTAAACTACGACAAACTTTTCTATAAATAACCGTAGGACTTGATTCATAATCCGCATGAAGGTACTAGGAGGATTGGACAGTCCGAAAGGCATTACTACCCACTCAAAAAGACCCTCCTTGGTCTTGAATGCAGTCTTCCACTCATCCCCTGGTCTAATCCTAACCTGATGAGAGCCACTCTTAAGGTCAATCTTTGAAAATATTGTTGCTCCGGCCATCATATCTAACATGTCATCCAAACGGGATACGGGAAACCTTTATTTCATTATGATCTTATTAATGGCACGATTATCAATGCACATCCTCCAAGTGCCATCTTTCTTAGGGGTCAGTAATGCTGGTACTGCACAGGGACTCAAACTCTCTCTAATAAATTTTTTCCTAAGGAGATCCCCTACTTGTCTTTGTAACTCTAAATGTTCGATAGGGTTCATCCTATAGTGTGGAAAGTTGGGTAGGGTGGCTCCTGGGACCAAGTCAATGGCGTGCTGGATGTCCCTAAGTGGTGGAAGCTGGTCAGGTAGGTCATCTGGAAATACATCCTTAAAGTCTTCTAACAATTTAGCCTCTTCCTGAGGGCATTCTTTTTGGGAAGGCTCCTGAATTTTCTTAGTGGTTAAAATCCAAACATGTGTACCCTCAGTGAGTTTTTTCTCAATTTCCTTTTCAGTGATCAAATTGACTCCCGTTTTCTTTTCCTTTAGGTGGCTTGATCCTCTCTTAACAGTGTCCTTAGGTGGTGTTGGGTTAATCACAAACTTCTTTCCTAGGTGCATGAATGAGCAAGAATTTGATCGGCCGTATAGGGTCGCATCATGGTCAAATAACCAGGGTCGACCTAGGATGATACTGCTCACTCCCATTGGTAAGACATCACACCACACTTTCTCCTGATAGGACTGTAACTGGATTTGGACTAGGCACCTATATTTGATAGGAATCGAAGTGGAGTCTATCCAAGAAACCTTATATGGAGTCGGATGGAGAACTGTGGACAAGCCTAAAGTTTTGACAGCACTAGTGGATATGGCATTTACACAACTCCCACTATCTATGATTATTTTACATACCTTATCCCCTAACTTGATAAATGTTTGTAGGATGTTAGTCCTACGCCAATCTTCCTGTGTCGCATTTTGGGTAAGGATGCATCTAACTACTCCCAACATATCAGGCTCTATTTGTTCCTCGTCTCCTTCATACTCTTCAGCCAAATTGTCCTCAGCCTGATATACTTCCTCGACATTATCACCTAGGGGTTCTTTGGGTTCAGACTCACTTTCTTCTAATTCTCCTATGTGTAAGGCCCTTGTTGGACAATTGCTAGCGTAATGGCCTAACTTATGACATCTATAGCAAGCCACATTAGAATTTGGAGTCCTCTGAACTTCTGGTGCTTTACCCCTATCATCTCTATGGGTCAGAGGGGTGCTAGTGTTGGGTCGACTGGGTCGCATCTGATTTGTTCCTGGCTGCTGACTAGGTGCACTAGTTCTAGGGGGTTCGGGTTTGCGATAAAATGGTCCCCTATGAAATCTCTCGGCATCTCGTGCTACCTAGTAAGCTAGCTCTAAGTCATGGACTTCTCTCAGAAATAACTCCTTCTGGATCTCTTCTCTCAATCCTGCCCTAAATCTTGACAAAGTAACTGACTCAGAGTCATCTACATTGCATCTCATTACAAATTCATCAAATTTGGCAATGTATTCGGCTACACTCTTGGTTCCCTGGGTCAATCTCTGCCACTGGTCTAGAAGTCTCTGGTGGTAGGACATAGGAAGGTACTTCTCTCTAAGCCTAAGTTTCATTGCCCTCCAGGTTACTATGGGAACATCACCTCTTTGCCTAATGAACCTCTCGACATTTTCCCAGTACAGCCTAGCCTGATGAATTAACCTAAGCTTCGCGAACTTTCATTTTCTCTCCTCTGTCATGTCATACCAATCAAAGTACCGATCCATCTC
This sequence comes from Areca catechu, assembly GCA_021397845.1. Lineage (NCBI taxonomy): Eukaryota > Viridiplantae > Streptophyta > Magnoliopsida > Arecales > Arecaceae > Areca > Areca catechu. Next base: position 146,478,720 of record CM038041.1, read on the forward strand.
TCCCTCCCAATCTATGTAAACCTTAGGATCCAGATTTCCATCAAATGTTGGTGCTTCCAATCTAATACTCCTAAGGGTTCCTCATCACGGTCTGTCTGATCCTGATTGTGTCTCCTAGGGTTTGGCTCATAGACTGGATCATGGTGTGCTATCCTAAGATTTGGGTCATGGACTCGATCAGGATTGGGCCTCCTAGGATTTGGCTCGAAGAAATGGTCTTGATGAAGAGTCCTTCTAGGGTTGATGGGTGTCTCAAACTCGGATTCAGGCTCTAACTCATTTTGGACTTCATGATTTCCTCCAGGGGTATGAGCTTCTAATCGATCAAGTCTAGCAGTGATGTGGGTTATCTGATCAGTCAAGTTTTGATTGGTCTGGGCTAATTGATCAGTTAAGTTTTGGTTCAGCCTGGTCATTTGGTCGTTCAAGGATTTCATTAGACTCTCAAAGTTTTGTTCCATGGTTACACTAGATTGGGCTTGGGTTTGCTGATAAGGTGCTCCTGATCTAGTTGCCATGCACACGGACTCAACTCGGACTAGGGGTTTTGCTAGACCTAGAGTACAAATCAAATATAAGGTCAAATTGATAATCCGGGTTGTAGTAACTTGGCACCTGGCTAGGTAAGTGTAAGATTAGTGGAGGTTCCTCTTTGCTTGCCTTAGACACCAATTTGAAATTGGCCAGGTAAGCGAACCAACCCACTTTCCTTCGGGCTCTAGTCCCTGAACCACTTGCCTAGACACCAGATACAAGCACACACAAACAAGGTGTCAAAGTTGGCTTGACACTTGACTTGACCCGACCTTGTGGGTGTTCCTAGCTCGCTAGAGCAATTAAATGTCTAATCCGTTTTAATTAGGGTTGAGCTCGTTATGCAAGTTGATGATTTTTGGGCTAGGGACAGGTAATGAAATCCTGACCCTATGTCAACTTGATGCCCTTAATTTTGTTTACCATGAAATGAATGCAACAAACATATGGATCCAAATTTCAGGTGCAGAATTAGTGTGTTGCAGTTCTCAAGTGATGGAAAAGTGCAATGTAACAGATTCAAAAAAATTTAAAAAACTCACAGAAGATTGCTAACTTCTAGATGATATTCCATACAAAAGATAATTTAAAAATAAATTTTATACTATGCTGAGCAGATACTGAAAACTAGATAAAAAAAACAGGACTGAACATAAAGGAATTTCAGTGATAGTGATGGGATACAAGAATTTTCATTTTTTTATAATTTTTTTCTGAAGATGAAATTTTACGTGATGATAACTAACTTAATATGGAGTAGAAAAAAAATTATTTCAATAAAAAATTAACTACTTTCATTCAGACTTTTATGCAAATCTCAGTCAGCTCATTCAGAAATATAGCAAGCAGAATTTAAACAAACAAAGGCATTTACATACCAAACTTCAACCTAAAAATTCACGTCCGGCCTGGGGCTCATTATTCCCATGGGTCGTGACAGTGTACTAGTGTACACCCGCTTAGGAGGCATGAATTTTAGATCTAGATTGGATTTTAAAAATAATAACTAAGTAGCATGTATGAATGCTATGCATGCAGAAAATTTCAGCAACCTACCTAAATGCACAAATTCAAAAGTAACCCTAACCTACCATGCTCTGATACCAAAATGATGGGGGACATGTATCGAATGATGCATTTGAAGAATTAGATGGACTAAATGAAAATGAAATATATAAACATGTAGCTATTCTACGTAAAAGAAATAGAATTATATGAAAGGAACATAAGGAAAAGAACTAGACTAGAAATGAATCTTTCAAAGTAATTAAGAAGGGATCTTCATGATTAGGAAACTACACAGGTTAGGACTAGCCTACTTTCCTATTTCAGATCTGAAAAAAGATTATAAAGATGGCTATCCGGCTATTAATAATCTGAAATTCAGAAAAGGGACACTCAAGATGAAGTACTAAGAATAGCAAGGAGTTACTATAGATCTAAAGGCACCTTGTTTATGATTCCTTGGCACAGTAGACCACCTTAAAAACTAGGAGACCCGGGGATCCTGCATAGATACATAGTAAAATTAAAAGATTTAGGTGGAAGAATGGAGAAATGGAAGAGGAAATTAGGAATGGAAGAAATGGCTTAGATTTGGCTTTAAGTAGATCTCCTTTGGCGTCCTTTGCTTGAATCATCTTCAATTGTTGGCATGGAGAACTCCATTATAGATGATCTCTTTTGGAAGATGGGAAGGTTGAAATTGGAGAGGCTTGAAGAGGATTCTTCAAGGGTGGCCGAATGGGATTGAAAAAGGGACTAGTAGCTTGTTTGGTTAAGTATCCTAGGTCTCACACCTACCTTCTCTCAAGGGTCTTTGACTAGCAAAGGAAGAAAGCTTTCTTAGAAAAAAAATTTTATTTCATTCATCATTCCCCTTACAAGAGAATTCTAGGAGCTTTTATAAACCTTAAGCTCTTTTTCAAATTCAAAATGCAACACTTTTCATGGAGAAAATCAAGGGGTGTCCCATGAAGATAGGAGTGGCCCATTCAAATTTAAATCTCCTAATTACAAGGTGGGCACCCATAAAGAGTGGAGCTTCATTCAAATTTGAAAATTCATGGTTGATGTGTCTTGGTGATGTGGCATGATTTATCCTCCAAGTTGGCATGACTTGTCTTCCAAGGTGGCATGGTGCTTTGATGATGTGGTGTTCCAAGTAGTTGGTGAAGTTGGTTGCACTCATTCTTGCTTAATTGAAGTCCAATGCAAGTAGATCTTGAACCTGACTCAATACAAAGCCAATTTAACTCTAATTGGACCCAAATTAAAATAAAACAGGACTCAATTATTCAAATAAAATAAATACAGGACTCATAGACTTATTACAGGACTTAAATTTCTAGTCTTCTATCCATAAAGAACTTGGCATTAGCTGAAGCCTCTTCCTGAGCCTGGTGCCCACACCAGAGACCCCCGGAGAAGGTACCCTCATAGAAGGCGAGATGCCCCAGACCACTGGAAGTGACCCGCTCCCCGTGGCGGGGGATCATGAGTCGGACGGAAGCCGGGATGCCATAAGCATCCCGAACGGCCCCCAGCTCCGCGGCGGAGATCATCGAAACGACCCCGCCCGGACTTGTTGACCAGACAGACTCAGGGGCTGATTCGAGCAGCAGGGGAGGATAGGTAGGACTAGAAGGAACAGGAGGGGCAGGAAGGGCCGATCTCATGCTAATCCTAAACTGTGCCCCCTCCGACTCCTCATCGGAGGAGGAGAGCACTACCCTTTGGGCGAAAGATTCAGGATGAGACATGCTGGGCTAAGAAGGAAGGAGCCTATCCCAGAAGGGAAGAAGGGAGAAGAACAAAGCCAGTATGGATCCCTAGAGAAGAGAAGAACGGATGCAAATCGTGGAGAAGGAAGGGTCCGGGCACTGCAACAAATGCGAAAGATTTGAAAGAAAGGGAACTTTGAATAAGAAAATTTTTCTTTTCACCTCGAGAGGACCCGTCAAATCCGTGCTGTTGCGACCCCCTAATTAATGGATCCGCGCCACGTGCTGCCCATCGATAAAAAAGGAGTCCCAGCCGCTCAAAATTCTATGCCAAAATTAACTACTCCTCGGACGTGGCCACGTGGCACCCCCGCACTGGCCAGTAGGGCCATCCCTCAAAGCGCTGGTGACCACAGCCATCATTGAACTGAATTTTTGCCTTTCCATGCCAGCACCCCAGTTACTCCCTTCGCCCTGAGCACCGTGTACTAACAAGCCTCGGGAGTGGGGGGTAAATGATATGGCGAGACCACTGAGGTGGGTAGCTGACAGGCACCACATTGAAGAAGACCACCACGATGGACGCCAAGGCAACACCCTAGCCCGGACCACTTTGCCGAGCTGAGCTGAGCTAAGCCCCTTCCAGGTGACAGGCCGAGCTCCGTCCTCTGCCAGGTTGCACCTGCAAGCTCAGGATGCCTAGGCAGGAGCCATCCACCACCCTCCAGAGTGAGACCCTCGGAGGCTAGTGCCCTGCGGTCGAGGTCGAGCTCAATGCTCACCCGTCGATGTGGAGCCTCTCCGAGCACGCGCCCTCTAGATCGGGTCCGTCCTCCGCCCTCCAGAGCGAGACCCTCGGAGGCTAGTGCCCTGCGGTCGAGGTCGACCTCAGCGCTCACCCGTCGATGTGGAGCCTCTCCGAGTGCGCGCCCTCTGGACCGGGTCCGTCCTCCGCCCTCCAGAGCGAGACCCTCGGAGGCTAGTGCCCTGCGGTCGAGGTTGAGCTCAGTGCTCACCTACTGATGTGGAGCCTCTCCGAGCGCATGTCCTCTGGACCGGGTCCATCCTCCACCCTCCAGAGTGAGACCCTCAGAGGCTAGTGCCCTGCGGTCGAGGTCGAGCTCAACGCTCACCCGCCGATGTGGAGCCTCTCCGAGCGCACGCCCTCTGGATTGGGCCCGCACTCTTCATCAAGGTGATCGCACGAGCTCAGAGCGCCCAGACCGGAGCAAGCCCCACCATCCCAGGACACTGGCGAGCCACCCAAGGACTACGGAGCGGCGCCCCCCATGCCGCCATGACTACCTGCCCGGCCATACTTCCAGGGGGATGGGCCAGCAAGAAAGCATGAACCCCTAGGACGGCGACCCCTGGATCGAGGCTCTGGCAAGCTTCCCAGAATGGAGGATAGGGGAGGATGTCAGAGCGAATGGAAGCTTCCCCTATCACCTGTCAGGAAGGCATCACGTCTATGGCACAGAACCCTACTACACGCGCCTGCCAACCCAGCGAGGATCCCGAGGCAAGCTCCAACGACCAATTTTCAACTACAAAGAACAATCGACACCCCCAAAAAGATGGGGGAGGTAACAACGACAACCCACCACCAACACAAGTGCAAGCTTGACCAAGAGGGCGAAGCGCCACCACCAAAATCACCACTGAGGGAAAATAAAGGAAACAAGGAGAGGCGAAGTAACAGGGAACCCCTCTGTCCCCACTATTAGTCTCCCCCTGCTACGTTTTCGCCTACACACATCTTTCACTCCTCCTAGTATGTGATGCAGAACGAAAGCTCTGATACCAAAAATGATGCAGAACGAAAGAGATGATGCGATGCGGAAGTAAATTAAGACTAATTCTTTTTTTTTATATATTTTCAGAAGTCGGCTATGACTCAAATGAAAGTTAAACTAAATTGAAAAAAACTATATAATAATTGAAAGCACAATTCAAAGAAACTAGATTATCAGAGTAGTTCAGAAGTAAAGGATCGCTGGGGGTTGAGAAACTCCCAGACCTAGGATTTCGCTCTGAACTTTCAACAGGACAGAAATAAAGAGAATGGAAGGGTTATATACCAGGCAATGATCTTCACAGAGATTGGTGGAAGGACTCTCTCGAGCAGATTATTGGATCCTCGGATTCGGATATCTTCGCAATGGATCCTCCAATACTGGTCCTTTGGCAGAGTTGGCTTCTCCTGAACTCAGGATCTGGGAAAGAAGAAGAACAAGTTAAGGAACCAGATACTCAAAGAAAGGATTTACCAGATAAGAAGAACTTGAAAAATTGATGTTGCTGAAAACTTGATTCTCCTGGATGCTGATCTGACTTCCTCTGGGATTTGCTCTGTATTCGAAGTAGCCGATCTGGACCTGGATGCTGGTGGTCGGCCTCTACTTGGAAGAGAGGGGCCATGAGATGATGAGGTAAATTAGGGTTTGGATGATTGGTGGAATGAAGAAGATGATGGGCGGCTAGGGTTTGGAATTGAAGTGGCTAACCTAGGGTTTTGGTAGGGTTTTGGGGTTGGAGATCTCACACCTCCTCAAGGATCCTAGGGAACCCAAATTTACTCCCTCACAGAGCTTAACACCTGAATACAAGTGCAGAAGAGAGAAACACAAAGTTGCTCACACAGAAATTGATTTCATTCATCATTAAATTCAAGAGTTACATAGAGTTGAATATATAGACATAACAAAGAAATAAAATTTTATACATTTCCCATGTGGGACTAATAGGACTAACCCATACTTTAAGCATCAAATTCTCTTCCCAAGACTCCTTCCATGAGTGGGCAGCCCAAAAACTCCAAGAAAACTTGAAAATTAGCTCCAAATGGCAGGTTATGGGGGTGTCTCCTAGTATCTCTCCATGAATCAAGGATTTTTCCTTCATGGTTTGGCTAATTTAGATACCTCCTAGTCTTGCTCCACAAGTTTAGGCTTCTTCCTTTCATGGCTTTGGCACTTTTGGAAACTTTTGGGAACCTCCTTGAATTCCTCTCCAAGACATGCTCCCTTCCCTTTTATAACTTGGATTTTTATGGAACATTGTGGGGCACCTCCTTGATCCTCTCTTCAAGAAAAATTCTTGCCATCCTGGCTTGGGTTTATCTGGAAAGAAATTTGCTCCTCCTTGGATTGAGGTATCTTGATGGATTTCTCTCCCAAGTGGTACAAGAAAAAAAAGGAACTTACTTCTTGTGGTGTAGGGACCAAAGACACTGGATGGAGATGTGGCGCCTCCTGGACTCTGGCGTGTGGCTGGGAGTGTGGCGCCCACTTGCTTGGGCCTGTGAGAAAAAATGTGGCACCCTGGACCTTGACTTGACTGAAAAAAAAAAAATGGCACCAACCTGGAGAAGACCTAGACCACTACTAGGTCTTGTACTGAGTCAACATGACTCAACAAAATTTAAATTACAAGGAAATACAGACTCAAGACTAAAATTGAGTTGACCAAGTCAACCCTTATTACAAAATCAGAAAACCCTAATTCTTCGGGCAAGGTCAATCAGAGATCCAGATGGAGCCCTGAAGTCTTCTTCTGAGTCTGGTGCCCGCACCAATTCTCCCGGGATGGGAGGAACTCGACCCTGTCGAGTATGGATCAAGCTGGCTCTGGTATCTCTCCAAGAGATCTGGGTCCAATTCTTGTAATTCTTCTCGGGAGATCCAAGAGTCATCAGAATCTGGCCTTCCTTGCCAGTGGACCAGGTATCTTTGGTATCCTCAATTACGAGTAGAGATAACCTGATCATCCTGGATCTTTTCAATCTGCTCTTTCCTCATAGGCCAGTTTGTTGGTGGACACACAGGGTCAGGATCACTCTCAATAACAAGATTACGTTTCAAAGGCTTACTAGGAATCACAGCTAGCTCCCTATACTCTACTAAGTCTGTAATGTTGAAAGTAGAGCTATTGCCTAGTTCTGGAGGCAACTCGAGCACATAGGCATTGGATCCTCCTCTCTTTACTACTCTAAATGGTCCAGCTCCTTTAGCATGTAACTTTCTAACAGTTCCAGGAAAAAACCGCTCAGGTCTTAACCTAATCATTACATAGTCTCTCTCAACAAAAGTTTTGACTCATCTTTGAGAATCAGCCAACTTCTTATAAGTTTCATTACTTAAAGTTATTTTGGCATGAATTTCTTTATGCAAGTCCTTTACATACTATGCAAGTGCATCAAGAGACTTGTGTGTGTGGGCTAATAGTGAAATCAGATCAAGTGGTGTGTGAGGCTTGTATCCATGAACAATTTCAAAGGGACTCTAGCCTATAGACCTATTGATCAAAACATTGAATGCAATTTCAGCCCTGGACAAAATACAAATCCCAATTCCTGGTGCTCTCAATCAAACCAAAATCTGAGCCAAAGCCTAGTAAAGGGTCAAGAAAAACTAAACTAGACTGACGACTCATTCCTAAAGAATGGACTTTATTCCAAAGGAACCCTAGGTCTAAACCTAACAAACTAAGGCTCTCTAGGTTTGACCTTGGGTCGGAGGAGGGCATGCAGAGCATGAAAACTTATTATGGATGCCTAGTAGGTGCCATAAGGTCTTCCAGAAGTAGGTGGCAAACCTAGTAGGTTCTAAGGAGTCTTGCAACCTAGAGATCTCAGTAAAGTGTAATCCCATAGCTCTAGAAACATGAGAAGATTCAGGAAAGGGTAGGAAATAAGAATCAGAGTTTTGAGGTGGCTTATCGGAAACAAGAAACAAACCTTGGTTATTCAGGACGACCTTAAAATGAGGACATTGTTCTATAGGTGCACTCATCCAAACCTCATGATTTTCTCTAAGAAGGTCTACAAGTGCAAGTTCTAGGATAGGCTGGGTGCTCCTAGAAGGTGGAAGGTTATCAGGAAGGTCTTTGGAATGTTTATCTAGAAAGTCCTCTAAGCTACTATCTTTTTCTTGTTCTTGGACCTTCTCAATGGGCAATTCTTGTGAACCCCTTCCTTCTTCACACTTCTCTACCAGATTTGACTCAGGGGTGTCTTCTTTGGATTCCTCAATGAGTTCAGGGGTATTTAAACTTTCATTTGGTGTAATTTCCTCTTCCTGAACTTCCTCAAAAGGGTCTTCTCTTAGGGTTAGCTCCTGAATTCCTTGAGTGGCAGGGGTCCCCTCAATAACCCCATTAGGTAGGAGTTGGTTAATTGAATTATCGGGAGAGAAATCCTCAAATTCTTCTTCTTCATATTCATCTATCAAACTTATGTCAGGCTCATATATTTCTTCCTCAATCTCACTGAAAGGTTCTAATCTATTCTCCTTTTATTCCTCTTTAAGTGCAGCTCTGGTCAGGTCAACTAATTTTGGGATGGCCATGCCTAACTCCTTCTCAGTGTTATCCTTCTGGTCAAGAGGTGACACAAGTGAAAATTGACAAACAAACGTCTGGTTCACTACGGGTGTCAGATCAATCAGAACTTGACTCAAGTTGGTAGAGGTTGGCTTTAAGTCCAAAGTACTTGATTGGTTATATCTTAAAGACCACTCATAGTCTTGAGCTTCTTGGTAGGCTCGATCTAACTTATTGGTCTTTTCAAGGCATAGCTTCCTATAAATGTCTGGGTGTAACCCAACCCTAAACCTCGATGTGATCTGAGCTTCAGTCTCAATGGTATTGCATTTCATGTCATACCACTGGAAGTCCTCGATATATTAGACACAGGCCTATTACCTTGTCGTAATTGGTACCATTGGTCTAAAAGTCTTTTCTCATAGGATATACCTAGGTACTTATCTCTTAACTTACTTCTCATATCTCTCCAAGTATATATTTCCTCTTTTCTTTGATAACACTCACGCTCAATAGCATACCAATGCGACCTAGCATGTTTGGTGAACTTGGTTTTGGCCAACCTAACTTGTCCTAATTCCGATATGTTAGTGCACTCAAAATACCGATCCATTTGTTCTTCCCACTTAATATATGTCTCTTGTCTTCCATCAAAAGTGGGTGCATAAGGTTCAGTGTTCCTAACGGGTCCCTTCTCTGAGTCAACCAAGTATGGGTATAGGCTCCTAGGGCTAAACTCAGGATCATGGTATAAGGTCCTCCTAGGCTCCTGGCATGGGTGAGGTTAGGGCCTATTAAATTTTGGATCAGGGGTCCAATTTTGATGTCTACATTTCTCAAGTCCCTGGGCTCGGTCTCTAAACTGGGCAAAACCCTCATTCATATCCTGACTCAATTTGGTCATACTCTCGGTAAGAGTTCTAATCATAGCCTCTAAATCAGGTTGGGTTTGACCAGGTTGGTAGGGTACTCCGTTCCGGGTGGACATGATGATGCAAGCAAGCACACCTAATGAGACTCGACTGAAACGACTATGGGCTAACTAGACCTAGAGCCCAAACTAGATGCCCAATCAGAGTGGCAAGCTAGCCTGTAGTAACTCGGGACTCAGCCAGGCAGGTGTAAGGGGAGTGTTAGGTCCCTAAATGCCAATCCTAGACACCAATCAGAGATTGGCCAGGTGGGCGGACCAGCACACAAGCCCTTCAGGATAGAATCCCTGAACCACCGTTCTAGACACTGAGTACAAAGCACACACAGAGTAACTAGACAAACTGACTCAACATTAGCCTAGACCAGACTTGTTGGTGTCCCTAGCCCACTAGGGCAAATTAAGTCTAATAAATTTTAAAATTAGGCTTAGGATCGAATGAATGGGTGGTGGTTTTGGGCTAAGGAGAGGTTATCAACTCCTCCCCTTATCTTAGATGCTCAATTGCCCTTAAGATGAATTAGGAGATGATCACTCAAAAAAAATTGAAATGCAGAAACACAGAAACAGAGTTGCTGTAATTTAACTTTCAGAAATTTCACAGAAATCAATAAATTATAGTGAAATTATGTAAAATAGTTTCAATTATACTGGTTCTAGTAAAACAAAAATCATGCAATTTGGAGTTACCTGCAATGAGAACAATTCCTACAACAGGGCAGTTACAGACTGAAAATAGAATGCTTCCCCCGTTTACAATTCCTGCTATGAAGTTGTAACCCAGCGGATCCCCTACATGCCCTAGGAACACCCCATGGAATGGGAAGAGGAGGCTTGCACCTCGCTTCGTTCCTAGGACCGGACGTCCTGGGGAGTCTACTTCGAGCAGACAAAGTAAAAAAGAGAGACACTCAAAACATGCAAGCAAGTCAGAAACCCTAGACAGGGCTCTGATACCAAAAATGATGCAGAACGAAAGCTCTGATACCAAAAATGATGCAGAACAAAAGAGATAATGTGATGCAGAAGTAAATTAAGACTAATTCTTTTTTTATATATATATTTTTAGAAGTCGGCTGTGACTCAAATGAAAGTTAAACTAAATTGAAAGAAACTATATAATAATTGAAAGCACAATTCAAAGAAACTAGATTATCATAGTAGTTCAGAAGTAAAGGATCGCTGGGGGTTGAGAAACTCCCAGACCTAGGATTTCGCTCTGAACTTTCAACAGGACAGAGATAAAGAGAAGGGAAGGGTTATATACCAGGCAGTGATCTTCACAGAGTTTGGTGGAAGGACTCTCTCGAGCAGATTGTTGGATCCTCGGATTCGGATATCTTCGCAATGGATCCTCCAATACTGGTCCTTTGGCAGAGTTGGCTTCTCTTGAACTCAGGATCTAGGAAAGAAGAAGAACAAGTTAAGGAACCAGATACTCAAAGAAAGAATTTACCAGATAAGAAGAACTTGAAAAATTGATGTTGCTGAAATCCTGATTCTCCTGGATGCTGATCTGACTTCCTCTGGGATTTGCTCTGTATTCGAAGTAGCCGATCTGGACCTGGATGCTGGTGGTCGGCCTCTACTTGGAAGAGAGGGGCCATGAGATGATGAGGTAGATTAGGGTTTGGATGATTGGTGAAATGAAGAAGATGATGGGCGGCTAGGGTTTGGAATTGAAGTGGCTAACCTAGGGTTTTAGTAGGGTTTTGGGGTTGTAGATCTTACACCTCCTCAAGGTTCCTAGGGAACCCGGATTTACTCCCTCATGGAGCTTAACACCTGAATACAAGTGCAAAAGAGAGAAACATAAAGTTGCTCACACAGAAACTGATTTCATTCATCATTAAATTCAAGAGTTACATAGAGTTGAATATATAGACATAACAAAGAAATAAAATTTTATACATTTTTCATTTGGGACTAATAGGACTAACCCACACTTTAAGCATCAAATTCTCTTCCCAAGACTCCTTCCATGAGTGGGCAGCCTAAAAACTCCAAGAGAACTTTAAAATCAGCTCTAAATGGCAGGTTATGGGGGTGTCTCCTAGTATCTCTCCATGAATCAAGGATTTTCCCTTCATGGTTTGGCTAATTTGGATACCTCCTAGTCTTGCTCCACAAGTTTAGGCTTCTTCCTTTCATGGCTTTGGCACTTTTGGAAACTTTTGGGAACCTCCTTGAATTCCTCCCCAAGACATGCTCTCTTCCCTTTTATAACTTGGATTTTTATGGAACATTGTGGGGCACCTCCTTGATCCTCTCTTCAAGAAAAATTCTTGCCATCCTATCTTGGATTTATCTGGAAAGAAATTGGCTCCTCCTTGGATTGAGGTATCTTGATGGATTTCTCTCCCAAGTGGTGCAAGAAAAAAAAGGAACTTACTTCTTGTGGTGTAAGGACCAAAGACACTGGATGGAGATGTGGCACCTCCTGGACTCTGGCGTGTGGCTGGGAGTGTGGCACCCACTTGCTTGGGCCTGGGAGAAAAAATGTGGCACCCTGGACCTTGACTTGACTGAAAAACAAAAGTGGCACCAACCTGGAGAAGACCTAGACCACTACTAGGACTTGTACTGAGTCAACATGACTCAACAAAATTTAAATTATAGGAAAATACAGACTCAAGACTAAAATTGAGTTGACCAAGTCAACCCTTATTACAAAACCAGAAAACCCTAATTCTTCGGGCAAGACTAAAATTACAGGGAAATACAGACTCAAGACTAAAATTGAGTTGACCAAGTCAATCAGAGATCCAGATGGAGCCCTGAAGTCTTCTTCTGAGTCTGGTGCCCGCACCAGTATGGAGTCCATCAAGAGGGGCCTGACCAGGAGGATCTATTTTTCTAGATCGTCACTGACTTGATCGTCGAAGTGCCCTCATCGAAATCCCCGGCCTGGGTCACTAACCCCTGTTTCGCAGGTCTAGGAGCAGAGGACCGACAGGCAGCGAAGGGCGTGCACTCCGACGCCGGTAGCAGCTACGAGCCACGATGGTCTTGGCGATAACAGGATGAACACGACATGAAATTAGAAAAATTAAATGCCAAAGCCATGAACTTGCTATACTGTGCTTTGGATTCAAATGAGTTTAATCAAATTTCCACTTGCTCTTCAGCAAAGGAAATTTGGGATAAACTTGAGGTGACCCATGAAGGAACTTCCCAAGTGAAGACTTCAAAAATTAATCTTCTAGTACACAATTATAAATTATTTAAAATGGAACCTAATAAAAATATCTCTGCCATATACACTAGATTTACAGATATTATTAATGGTTTGAAAAGTCTTGGCAGGGTTTACTCAAATGCTGATTTGGTACAGAAGATATTGAGATCACTTCTAGATAAATGGGACCCTAAAGTTACTGCCATCAAGGATGCTAAAGATCTAAACACTCTATCCATGGATGAATTAATGGGTTCTCTCATCACACATGAATTAGCCTTGCAGCATAGAACTGAAGATGATCAGAAGAAGAAGAAAACTATTACATTCAAGGCTGCATTGGAATCAAAGAAAAATGAAGAAATGGAAGATGACTCTACTTCCTCCGAAGATGATCTAGAAGATGAAGATATTGCAATGGTCGTGAGGAGAATCAAAAAGTTTATGGGAAAGAAGAAAGGAAGATTCAATAGAAAATTCCATAAATGAGGAGAACATTCCAAAGAAAAGGACAAGGACAAAGTAAAGAAAAGAAACAAGTCCCCACCTACTATGAATGTAAGAAACTGGGGCACATCCATCCAAATTATCCACTATTGAAGAAATTCTTCAAGAAAAAGAAAAAGAAAGCGATGGTTGCCATGTGAAGCGACAGTGAAGAATCCACCTCAACTGAAGAGGAAGAGATCACAAAAATAGCTAATCTATGTCTAATGGGTCTCGAGGATGAGGTAACATCCCCCAATGCTCAAATTGAATTTACATTTGATGAGTTAAATTCTGCATTCCATTATCTTTTATCTGAATTTAAGAAAGCTGGAGTAAAGATTAGATCTCTAAAGAATATTAATGATTCTTTACTTAAAGAAAAAGAAGAAATTTCAGAAAAGAATACTTTATTACAAAAAGAACTTCATGTCTTTTCTGAAAATTGTAAAGTATTGAAAACTAAAAATAATGTTTATCATGACAAAAACAAAGTTTTGTTGAATGAAAATTTTGAGTTGAAAAACTCAAGCCACTTGTTGAAAAACTAACTCTATCTTCTAACAAGTTGAGTTGATTCTTAAAGAACAAAGAATTTCTAGTAACAAAGCTGGAATTGGTTTTAATTCTTCAAATTCAAATTATATTTTAGCAATTACTTTTGTGAAACAAAAAGATTTTATTTCAAAGTTTACATCTCAAAAGGCTTTTGTGACAAAAGGTTCTACTTCCATTTCGAAAGCTACCTTGTATGTTCCTAAGAACTTAAATACAAAATCTGCTATTCATGCATCTCATGCATCTAGAATTTCAAAGCATAAATCTTTTCAGAATTCTAGAATTAAATGTTTTGTTTGCAAGGAACAAGGACATAAAGCTTTTGAATGTAATACTATTAGAAATGTCCACAATAAGTCAAGAAAGATTTGGGTTCCCAAAGGAACCATCTTAGCTAAGCTACAAGGACCCAAGTTAGCTTGGGTACCTAAAAGAATTCCTTGATTGTCTTGCAGGAATGTCTTGCAACCCAGAAATTGAAAAAAAGATGGTATCTTGATAGTGGTTATTCAAGGCATATGACGGGTGACAAGGATCAGTTCATCATCCTAGAAATAAAAGAAGGAGGTATGGTTACTTTTGGAGACAATGGCAAGTAAAAAATAATCGGAATTGGTAAGATCAAAATAACCTCCTATACTTTCATTGAAAATGTATTGCTAGTAGATAAATTGAAGCATAATTTATTGAGTATTAGTCAACTTTGTGATAAAGGCTTCAAGGTTATCTTTGAATCATCTATGTATATAGTAACAAACTCTCTTGATTCTAGTAGTAAATTCATTAGACATAGACTTGGAAATATTTATGTGGTAGATCTAAATGATCTTGTCATGTCAAGTAGTTCTAGTTTGGTTGCAATGAACACTAAGACCAAGGAGTCTTGTTTATTATGGCATAAACGATTAGGTCATGCTAACATGCATACTATTGCCAAGTTAATTTCCAAAAATTTAGTGAGAGGTATGCCTAAGTTTAAAGTTAATTTTGATCATGTTTGTGATGCATGACAAATGGGTAAACAAACTAGGAGGAGATTTAAATCCAAAAATATGGTTTCAACTACTAGACCTCTAGAACTACTTCACATGGACTTATTTGGACCAACCAGAACTACAAGCCTATGAGGAATGAAATATGTCCTTGTGATTGTAGATAATTTTTCTAAATTTACATAGGTTTTGTTTATTGCCCACAAAGATGAAACCTTCAAAGTATTTCGAAAATTTCACAAAAAGGTTTCAAATTAGAAAAATATTTCAATAATTTCAATTAGGAGTGATCATGGCACTGAATTTAAAAATTAGTTTTTTGATGATTATTGCACTGAAAATGGCATTGATCATAACTTCCCCGCTCCTAGGACACCACAACAAAATGGTGTTGTAGAGAGAAAAAATAGGTCTTTGGAAGAAATGGCCCGAACGATGTTATGTGAAGGTAATCTTCCAAGGTACTTTTGGACAGAAGCGGTGAACACTGCTTGCTATATTTTAAATCGTATTTTGATCCGTCCTATTTTGAAGAAAACCCCTATGAGCTCTGAAATGAAAAGAAACCCAACATTAATTATTTTCATATATTTGGATATAAATGCTTTGTGTTTAATAATGGTAAAGATAATCTAGAAAATTTTGATGCTAAATCTGATGAAGCAATTTTTCTTAGTTATTTATTACATAGCAAAGCATATAGAGTATTTAATAAGAGGACTCTTACTGTTGAAGAGCCAATGCATGTTATTTTTGATGAAATTAACCCTTTACCTTCTAAGAAAGAAGAGTGTATAAATAATGATGCAGGCACAATTCAAAAAGAGATAGAAGATATAAGCATACAAGAAAGACCAATTGAAGAAGGAGAAGAAACGGTAAGTAAGGATCATACAGATTTATCAATAGAATGGAGGTATGCTACTTCTCATCCTAAAAAATTAATTATTGGTGATCCTTCACAAGGTATTAGGACTAGGTCTGCACATAGAACTGCACATGACTACCTAGCCTTTGTATCACAAATAGAGCCTCACACCTTAGAAGAAGCTGAAAGTGACCCAAATTGGATGATGGCTATGCATGAAGAATTGAACCAGTTTGAAAGAAATAAGGTTTGGACATTAGTTGATAGACCAAAAGACCACCCAATCATTGGAACCAAATGGGTCTATAGGAACAAATTAGATAAATAAGGAAATGTCATTAGAAACAAAGCTAGATTAGTGGCTAAGGGATATAGTCAAGAAGAATGCATTGATTTTGATGAAATATATACACCCATGGTAAGACTAGAAGTCATTAGATTACTTCTTGCATTTGCTTGCTACATGAATTTTAAACTTTTTCAAATAGATGTAAAAAGTGTATTTTTAAATGATTTTATCTCCGAACAAGTTTTTGTAGAACAACCACAAGGTTTTGAAGATCATGCTTTTTCAAACCATGTGTTTAAACTTAATAAAGCTTTATATGGTTTGAAACAAGCACCTAGAGCCTGGTATGACAGACTTAGCACTTTCTTGATTGAAAATAATTTTTTAAGAGAAAATATTGATAAAACCCTTTTCATCAAAAAAAAAATAATAACATATTAGTTGTATAAATTTATGTTGACGATATTATATTTGGTGCAACTAATGAAACTTTTTGTGAAAAATTTGCTAAGCTAATGCATGCAGAATTTGAAATAAGCCTAATGGGTGAACTTAACTACTTTCTCGGACTTCAAGTAAAGCAAACAAAGGAGGGGATCTTCATCAACCAAGCAAAGTACACCAAGAAAATAATCAAAAAGTTTGGTATGGAGACGAGCAAACAAATGAGCACACCCATGAGCCCATCTTGTAGATTGGACAAAAATGAAAATGGATCCAATGTTGACCAAAAGCTCTATAGAGATATGATCGGATCCTTATTATATTTAACTGCAAGTAGACTGGATATCTTGTATAGTGTATGTATATGTGTTAGATTTCAATGTAATCCCAAAGAAACATATATGCTTGCTGTTAAAAGAATATTGAGATATTTGAAAGGTACAAGTAATCTAGGTCTTTGGTTTTCAAAACAATCTTCTTTAAAATTAATTAGATTTTTAGATGCTAATTATGCTGGTTATAAAATTGATAGAAAGAGCACTAGTGGTACATGCCAATTTCTAGGATTGAATTTAATCTCATGGCACTGTAAGAAACAAAACTCGGTAGTACTTTCTACTGCTGAGGTAGAGTATGTTACTGTAGGGAGTTGTTGTACATAAGTGTTATGGATTAAATAACAACTAGAAGACTTTGGTGTTATACAATAAAAAATTTCTATTAAGTATGATAACACAAGTACTATAAATTTGACCAAAAATTCTATTCAGCATTCTAGGACTAAGCATATAGAGATTAGACACCATTTTATTAGAGATCATGTTTTGAATGGTGATATTGAACTAGAATTTATCCCAACTGAAAAATAATTAGCTGATATTTTTACTGAGCCACTGAATCAGGATAGATTTGAATTGCTTAGAGGAGAATTAGGGCTTTGTGATCCTTTCTAGAATACCCTAACCTAATTTCCTTCAAAATTAAGGAAGAATTATCTAGAAAACCTCCTATGACTATTCATGATTGTTGAACAACTTTCCTTTAAATTTCATTGAATCAAAATCAATTTCTGAGTCATTTCATTTTCTCTGGAAAGTTTTTGTTCGAGTCGACTCGAGCAATTTTGCTCTGATCGAGCCAGCTCGAATATTTGAGTTTTCTGCTCTTGCTCTGGTCGAGCCGACTAGGTCAACCTGAAGTCTTGCCTAGCCGACTCGAAGTTCTGCTTGTTTTGAGTTTGCTCTGGTCGAGCCGAGTCGGATGATTTTAGGGCTGAGCGAGCTGACTCGAATGTCGGGAAATCACTATTTAAATAGATCCGAGTAATCTTATCTTGCACTTCACTCTTTCTATCTCACTTCAAACTCACTCTACTCGACTTGGAACCTTTACCAATCTCTCAAAAAACCATTCCCCGAAACCTTAATTTCCTTTTTCCTACAAATTTTGTTGAAATGGCTCCAAGGAGATCTGCACGGAAGATTCCTCAAGCAGCAGATCTGAAGAAAAAGGGAGAAAAGAGAAAGAGGTCCACTCCTGAACAACAAGAAGAAGAAACATCCTCTCCGACTAGGAAATCCACTTCTATGGCCAACAGGCCTGTTACTTGCGGTAGAAGGATCGATTTCTCCTTCCTAGAAGAAATGGAAATGAAGATAGGGAGATGGATAGACAACCAAGGTTGGAAATTTTTTTGCCCACTGGATTTCTAACCTACCCTTTTCTGGTACGAACTTTCTATGAAAACCTAGTTCTTGAAGAGTACCATTTGGAATCAACTGTTAAGGGAGTTAAAGTCATTGTGGATGAAGAAAAGTTGGGCAACTTGCTTCAAATGCCAACTGACGGTGCCACCGAGCTTACCCTAACTGACAGAGAACACACACTAAAGCTCATTTTGGAAAGAGAAGATGTAAGCTCCGTCTAACATGTTCAAGCCAACTTGCTATCCAGAGAAATGTGACTTCTTCATAATATGGTTAGTAGGATTTTTCTTCCTAGAACCGGTCGCTTCGACTGGGTGAGTGAAAAGGACATGACTTTTATAGGACATCTAATTGAAGAAGAACCTCTTAACCTTCCTTTCATTATGATGATTCAAATGAGAAAAGCAGCTAGAAAAGTTAAAGCATGCTTGCCCTATAGTATGATTTTTACCCTACTATTTGAAGAAGCTGGAATTGATCTAACTGATGAGATAGGCAAGCCTCTACATCATTCAAACACCTATTCCTTCAATTCTCTTAAAAGAATGGGATACAAACTGCAAGGAGTATGGATAAAAAAGATGTCTAGTCAGATTGTTGCCACTTCCTCAGATAATGATGAACCTGCTGCTGTTAAAGCCAATAAGTCTGGAAACAAGGATGAAGACAGATCTGAAGTTGCAATGATTACTCCATCTGAACTTAAGGAGTTGATATTTCAAAGGATGGAAATAATTTCTGATTCACTGACAGGTCACATAAATTCTGCACTTGATGATTTAAAAAATTCAGTTAATATTAGTCTATAGAAAATGAGAACATAACAACAGCTTCACAAGGAGAAAATGGAAAAGGAAATGGAGAAAGAAGAAATCAGAAGTATCCTATTGCAATCTTCAAAGGAAACTTTCATTACTGAGGACACTCCTATACAGATCAACAAAGAGTCACTTGAGACTCCTGCTCATCCATCTCTTGTTCCTTCATCTGATCCACCTTCAATCAAAGCTAAACCTATTGTGACGAAGAAGAAGTCAAAGACCAAGAAGGCTAAGACACCTAGAGCCCCAGTTAGAACTAGATTCAAGGATTTAAGGTTTAAACCCCTGAAAACCAAAACCTCTAATAAGGTTATAGATGTTGGCTCCTCTTCTTCTAGTGAAGAAGAAGAATAGGTTGATTAGCTAGTCTTTTGGTTGTATTGATCACATCTTTGTACTTCTGACTTTTTACAATATGAATGATCTACTTTTTAGCAAGAAATCTTATTGAATGAATGTATTTTCTTTCATACTTTGTATGACAAATTTCTCAATGAAATGAAAGTTCTTTTAGTAATTTTTATTATTGTCATGAGTTATCATTCTAATCATACAATGTTTTTGATACAACTGTGATGAATTTTTAATTAGAATTTCCATTTGAATTTGAGAAAGTGAAATTATCTCAAAAAATATTAAATACTTTCTCGATCTATTCAAAATCTAAGCTTTATTGAAATACCTTTTTTATTGTTTAACAAAAAGGGGGAGAATGGTATCAATGATTGAGCTATCATGAAAATTCTGGTATCTATGTTGAGCTTCCTATTCAATTATTCTTAAAGTGCATAAAAAGAATAAAAAAGGGGAGCACAAAAGTGATTGTATTCAAATGAACCTAACTGCTTAATTACTTTAAAACCTAGAGAAAGGGGGAGATTCTCTTAAGAATGGCTTTATCTCTAAATCCTTCTCTTGCTTCGATTGCTCTAAAAATTAGTCTTAATTCTGTCAATTTTTTGTAAACTCTGATACTCCACGTTAGTGCTAATTATGATTCTATGAAGCATACAAAGTCTAATACTTTGATATACACAAAAGCACTAACATCAATGCTATACAAGTTCATCATTAGAGCTCTGATACTTATTTACAAATATAGTTAGCTCAAATATATGTGAATACTTATTTTCAAATACTTTTATACATTTAAGTGTAAAGAATTTTTCATGCCTAATGTTTTGTCATCATCAAAAAGGGAGAGATTGTTGACCCCATAAGTGATTTTGATGATAACCAAATATTGGAGCATGCATATATTTTACTAACAACTCTTCAAGTGGTTTACAATTTTTTGTAGGACGATTTATTTGCTCCAACATCAACTCCTACATCTATACTTCTTGTTTTGAGTTGTGTTGTAATCTTATTTTGTAAAGAATAACCCAATAAAAAAGTTAAGAAAAATTATATAAAATAGTTACTTCTATGTGTGATGTGCCTTAAATTTAATTTAAGTTGGTTTGCATGACAAGTTTAAGAGTATTAGTGAGAGTATTCTTGAAGCTTAATTATAAAAATCCTAAAGAAGTCATTCGAGCCAACCCAGCATGATGAAGAGCTGACTCTACCTTATGGCATGCACTAAGGATTTTGGTACGCTGCAATCCAAGCTAACTTAAAGGAAACCAAGCCGACTCGAGTAAATCCGAGTCGACTGGAATAAGTCCGAGCCGACTCTACTGGAACAAATTTTGAAGACCTGAGAAAGTGAGCCAACCCGATCCGCAACGAGCCGACTCCTCCAGAGTAAAGGGAGAACAAGCCTTTGGTTCCTGAATTTGAAGGCGATCTGGACCCGATCTGAAGGCAAAGAAAGCCTCCTCTAGGGAGGGGGAAACATCTCGGGGATCTGCAAAACATCAAGGTTAGGCAAGAATCAGGTAATCAAAGAAAAAAATAACAAGATGAAACAAGGAAGGAAAGGGATTAGGGCAAAGGGCTGGCGGCAAGGAAGCAGGAAGAGCTCTTGATCTGGGCATCTTCAAGGCTTCACTTTTGGATGTGGCTAATGCTTGGAGATCTGATTTGCTGCTTGGGCATGGAGGATTGCAAGGATGGGTGGTCGGCCAACACAAGAGAACAAGAACCAAACATAAAGAAACCAAAAGAAAATACAAGACACTTGTCTCAAACAATTCAGCAAAGTTTTGATTCATAAGAGTAGATTGATTACAAGAGAATGAGGGGTGGGGTATTTATAGAGCTCCCATGCCCTCTCCTAACTAAAGTTAAACTTAGGTTAAGAATAACTCTCTTTAAGGTATTAGGAAAAGTACTCCTTAATAGGTTAGGAAAGAAAGCCTTAAGAGGTTAGGACTTTGACTAGTCTTCTCCTTCTCCCTTCATGCTTTGACCTAGTCTTCATCCAACCCTTGGACCAAGTCAACCAAGTGAGGATGCCTACTATAGGCATGTTGGGCTTCATGGGGGCAGCAAGGGCTGGCCAAGAGGTGAAGGGCGCATGGGCTTGGGCCTCCTGAAAGCTAGGTGGCCTGGTAGCTTGGTAGCAAAAATATTCCTTGGAATCTTGCTTCTTAAGGACTTGGGCTTGATTTCTCTTGGGCTGGGGCATAGATAGACATCTAGATTCATGATGTAACCTGGTTTGGAAATATACTCTGGTATCTAGAGGGAGTCTAGGCATTTGGAAAACATTTGGAGGGCTTTTGAGCATCATGCATGAATCTTGGACCCTGGGATGGCATACAAAGTCCAATTGGCTGAAGTGGGGTCTTCTGGCTCCTGGATGAGACCTGGTGGAACTCCATAATAGGATATCCTCTCCTCTTGTACAAAATTGAACTTCTACCAAACTCATAACTGAAGTACAGGACTCAATATACTGACTATGGTTGAGGGTTGAGATAAATCAACTAACCTCAACTTATTACAGAACTCAATCTTAATTTATTATAAAATTATGACACGTGACTAAGATTCTAGAATTAAAACCCTAATCAGTAAATCATATGAGATCCCATGATCTGTGTCTGATCCTGGTGTCCCCACCAATTCTCCCGAGGTAGGAGGAACTCGACCCCGTCGAGTAAGGGTCAATTTGGCTGCTCAAGGAGGGTCTGGGTTAAGGCACGGCAGATCCTCACCAGTGCTCCACAAATCCTCAAATTCTGGCTAACCTTGCCATCTGACCAAATACCTTTGATAACCTTCATCTCGGGTACCGATGGCTTGATCATCCAGGATTCGCTCACTCCTTTCCTCACTTATTGGCCAAATTGTATGTGGACACTATTGGGAATTATGTCCCAAAGCCAATCACCTGGGTTATAAGTGGTTGTGCTTAGTATTGTACTCATTTTATGAATTAATAAAATATTATATTTTTTGGTAGCTCATCATATACTTAATTTCCCTAAAATGAACTCTTTCCATGTGATGAAGTCCTTAGGACTACACTGACTTCGATACAGAGAGGATGTATCGAGTGGTCCTTAAACTCTGTTCACAACCAAAGGATATATTGTACTGGATGGCAATATATCAAGTATAGGTTGTTGTAGTTTACATCGTTTGGTTGTCCTCTTGACCAAATGAGTGTGGTGACACTGATGTGATCTACAAGTGGGATATGTTATATCTTATTGAACGTGACTCTGTGCAGCCCCTTTCTGCCAAAGGGATACTCATGATTGGATATGGGTATATGTGTCCCTCTGACCTGAGGTCATCACGGTAGCTTGCAAGCAACTCCCTGTGCTTTGGTGCTGGACTACCCAGTTTTTAATCTGGTGACGGAAGGTTTCTGGGTACAGGAAAGTACTTGTGGAGCAGTGATGGACCAAGATGGAATTGACCTGTCCAAACAATTTGGATTGAATGTCTCGCAGTATCTCAATTTAGCAAATCCTGGACCGGGGTAGTCCTAGTGAAGAGTCACTGGGCTTGCGAGGTTGAGACACATAGTCGACTAACTCAGTCTGGGTTGGCAGCCCAATCTCAGTCGTCCTGAGCATTAGAGGTCAAAGGGATGATTTATACGGTAACCATATGCCTGAGGTTCGATAGTTTGCTCCCACATCTTCGACCTATCCGGATGCCGGGACCCATTGCTAGATAGTTTCCTGTGCTGGTACTAGAATTGTTCTAATGCTACCATTTAGGTTAGAACCTATGAGGTCACACGTCACAGAGGATAACTCTCTGATCCGGATATCGATTACGATAGGGAATCATCTCGATTTTATGGTCACAGTATATTTGAGCACTCTTTTCCCTGTCTTGCCCTTGTCTGTGTTAACCGGAAATTCTTCTGGGTTGACCAGCACTGCGCCAGGATTTTTCTAAATCAGTTTTGAACTGATTCGGAGTTCGTTTCAGTCTCTAATTGGTTATGAACCAATTGAACCAATTTTATTGGGCTCGGACCGGTTCAATTGGATTGAACCACCGTTGGTTAATTGAACCAATGGGTTTGAACCAAATTGGTTTAATGGGATTGGACCGTTTTTGGTTGGACCGCTGGTTTTTCTCCACCGTGGACTGTTTTACACGGTGTTTTGAGGGAGAAAATCCAAACATTTGAAGAAGAAGCCAAAAGACCGAAACTCTTCACTTGGCGTTTCTTCTTCTCCTCTCACCCGATGCTTTAATCCCTGTTAATGGCTGGTTTAAATGCTGGTTAATTGGGTAAGCAGCTGCCCCTGCCTCTTGGCCTCCCCGCCTCTCCCTCTCCCTCTCCCATTGCAGCCTATATAAACCTCCTAACAGTCCCCTGTTTCATAAGATGAGCACCGTGTGAAGAGGAAACCAAGGAGAGATTAGTTTTTCCACCGTGTGAGAACCAATCTGGGTATTCTTCTTCTTTGAGAGACTCAAGTGGAGTACTTTGGGGCTGGGCTTAGGAGTTTGTGAGGGAGAGAAACAAGGACTTAATCCCTTGTTTTAGTTGTGCTCAAAGTTCTGCACTGCAGAAATTCCTGTGACCGTGAATCTCTCTTCAAGCGCTAGCACCGCGCGTGGAGAAGGATCCGAGACTGCCCGGCATGTCTCCCCTCTAGAGGGAGTATCCTTCTACTCCTAGGAGCAAGCTACGCAGACCGGGATCGCCCCAACTGCTCCAAAACGAAGGTCAAAGTCTGCTGCTCAGTTCTGTTGTAGAAATCTGGCAGCAGAATTTGGTGATTTTTTATAATTATTTGGCTAATAATTTCTTGCAGATTTCAATTGGAGATTGAAGAGCACTTGTCCAAGTTGCTGCTGCTCAAATTTGGGAGCAAACGGAGGTCCGGAAGGAGGTGTTCCAGCGATGTTTTGCAAGCCAAAAATAGAGTTCCAAGGAGGTAGACGACTGGAATAACTTTATTCCAGTTATTCCAGTCTATTACAGGTTTATTCCAGAGTTATTCCAGGTAGAATAAAGGTATGGAAAATTATTTTTTTAATCATGCATGGATAGACTTAATTGTTTAATATTATGCATATATTTTATATGATCATACATGCCTAAATGCAACTAGATTTAGATTAATTCCTGGCGGAGCAGATTTTCGCTGAATGAATTTCAAAAAATTATTTTAAAATCCATTTTGCTCCCACAGATGTTTGCATGCCTAGTGTAGGATCTTGTCAAACCACCTGCTAAGTTTTCTTACAGACACTCTGAGGTGGGTTCACTCACAAAGAAAGGAATTGGCTCAAAGGGCTCGCTAGGTATCACTACTGGCTCCCTATGTTCCATAAGGTCTGAACTGTTGAAGGTGGGACTAATACACAAATCAGGTGTTATCTCAAGCACATAGGTATCGGGTTTAACTCTTTTCATTATTCTGAATGGGCCAGCTTCGCGAGCAGAAAATTCCTTTATAATCACATAATCTTCTGCAGAAAATTCTTTATCTTTCTTTCGAGAATTATCCAAGTGTTTAATTAGTTTATTGCTTATGTTCAACTTTTGACTAATTTCTTGATGCATATGCTGTGCAGAGGCTAGTAGAGGTGTAGGCAGGTGATTCAAGGCTATGGATTTATTGGACTCAACTAACACCTAATAGACTCGACTAGACTTCCCTATCAAAAAAAAATTATTGGACTCTTTGGGTCTAACCTAACACACTATAGACTCTTTAGGTTTGACCCTAGCATGGCATGCACATGAGAATTTACTATATACTCCTACGAGGTGCCATAGGGTACGCCAGAAATATGATACAAATCTAACCTGTGCAACAAATGAATGCAATATGATTATCCCTATAAAATGCAATCTAAGGGTTAGAAAATCATGAAAGGTTTCAAAAAAGGGTAGGAAATAAGAAGTGGACTCAGGGTTAGTCGGATAGGGTAGGAAGTAAGAAGATGGCTCAAGGTCAATCAGAAAGAGTAGAATATAAGAAGGGGTTTCAGGGATGAGTCCTAAACTAATGAGATTGACCTTATGGGTTTGAGGTAGCCTAGATGGTCTGCATTATGAAATAATGGGTCATTAATTTCAGGAAAGAGATCAATTAAAGTCAATGGAGTAACTTCATCCTGAGGGTATTGATTTAAAAAGATCAAGT
Source organism: Areca catechu (assembly GCA_021397845.1). Taxonomy (NCBI): domain Eukaryota; kingdom Viridiplantae; phylum Streptophyta; class Magnoliopsida; order Arecales; family Arecaceae; genus Areca; species Areca catechu. The sequence goes on from CM038041.1 coordinate 146,504,093, forward strand.
CCTTAATAAATTTTTCTGGCTCACAAACCAAAGGACTGGGCTCTATAGTTGGGCTTTCTTTTAGTGGCTCCTCAGGTAAGGTTCTGATAGTAGTTTTTAGGTTCTCTTCCTCTAGCTGGTCTTCCATCATAGGTTCAGCTTGGGTGTGGTCAGGTTCAACTAATGTTGGGTGGTCTTCTACCTAGATATCTATTGATTCAACTAACTATAAGTCTTCTATGGGGAACTCCTCTTCTTCTTCCTCATACTCGTTCACTAAGCTTGGGTCAGCCTCATATATTTCCTCTTCAATGTCTTCCTGGTGAACCAATGGGGTGGTAAGAGGGGGTTGACTAAGGGAAAATTGACTAATACTAGGCTCAAATCTAGGGGTTTTAATCCTATAGGGTTCAGATTGACTGAGGGATAGTGGGTTACTATTGGGTTCATATCTAAGGACTATGGGTTCCTGGGGATTATAAGGCAAGGGTTTAGCTCTATGGGCCTTGTCTAGGATTCCTAACTGATCCCCTACTTGGTCAACACTATGAATAGCATGATTACTTGATTGGATCAATTGGTCAAGCTTAGTATTAATTTGGGCATTAGATTGGTTATTGGATAAATCGATTCGGTTAAATCGTTCGGTCAAGGCTTTCATGAAAGCCTCAAAATTGGGATCCATGGTTGAGTTTGGTTGGGGTGTAGATTTCTGGTATTGGGTTCCTAGTATAGTGGTCATGCAATTAAACAATCAATCAAAGTGGAATGGTGCAACCAAGCATGCAAAAATGGGTTAGCTTAATCTAGGGTTTCCTAGATCTAGAGCAAAACTGAATGGGTCAGCTCAACTTACACTTAACCCAGTAGCTAATCCTTCCTCTGGCCAGGTAGAGGGTGGGAGTATGGGAGGCCCCCCTGCTTTTGCAGGGACCCAATTAAAAATCACAACACCACTTAGGTCGTTTGACTCTGGACCCTCAGCCTTAGATACCAGATTTTAGTAATATCCACAAGATTAAATGCACTAGTTGGCCCACACAATTCGGACCTGACCTGTTGGGTGTCACCTCGCCCTCTAGGGCAAGTTAAGTCTAATTAATTTTAATTTAGGCTTGGGTTAGTATGATGATGGTTGTTTTGGGCCCAGGACAAGGGATGAAATCCTGCCCTGATGTTAGATAGCAATTGTCCTTAAGATTAGATTAAAAGATAATGGCAATCGATGGTCCTGATGCAATCTAAAATAATCAGAAAAATAAAAATATTTTATGTGTGTCTTATGATGTGGAAAGTTAGGATTGAGTTGATTAGGTTACCAAACAAATTGGGCTTAGGATTGGGGTGTGTGGAAGTTGGTTAGGTTTGGTTGAGTCAAGTGTGCAAAATTAGCAGAATTCAGAAAATTAGGATTTCAGAAGATACATATTTTGACATAGATTCTAATACAAAAAAAAAAATCAAAAAATTCTAGGACAGAGGATGGACGGTTGTGATGACCTCTACTAAATTTGATGCAAAAAGAAAAATCATATGATGATGAAAATCCTAGGGTTTTCGAACTGATGCAGAAATATCAGGATTTTTATTAGGATTTCTAATATACCAAATTTTAATGAATTAGAGTTTTTATAAAATTAATTAAAAATTATGATAAAATAGAGGATAGGATAGAGAAAAATTCATGCAAGTCTCATAAAAAAATAAAATTCCTAGGTGATCGAAATTGGATAAAAAATAGACACCTAATGTAGTGGACAGGATACAGAAAATTCAAAAATTAGGATTTTGGTGATTTTGATGCAGATGAATGCTATCCTAAACCCGCTCTAATACCAAACTGATGCAGGATGACTCTAAGACTGATAAAAAATAGTAAATATATTTTTTTTTGTATTTTTTTTAGATATTAGTTCAGTGGCTAAAGACCAGTAAATAAAAAAGAATCAGTAGAAAGACTAGTAATGCTAGAAACTAACATACCCACAAGATAACTCATGTAGAACAATAAAGGTCAGGACCCGAGAATTGAGAAAATCCTAGCTTAGGATAGCGTACCTATCATTAGATCAAAACTCAAGAGGGGGAAGGCTTTTACCAGTAGTGATTGTAGTTTCTTCGATGAAGAGATCTCTCAACCTCTAGAAGGTGCCTGGGAGAACAAGCCTTTGGTTCCCGAATCTGAAGGTGATTTGGACCCAATATGAAGGCAAAGAAAGCCTCCTCTTGGGAGGGGGAAACACTTCAAGGATCTGCAAAACATCAAGGTTAGGCACGAATCAGGTAATCAAAGAAAAAAATAATAAGATGAAACAATGAAGGAAAGGGAGTAGGGCAAAGGGCTGGCGGTAAGGAAGTAGGAAAAGCTCCTGATCTGGGCATCTTGAAGGCATCTCTTTTAGACTTGCCTGATGCTTGGAGATCTAATTTGCTGCTTGGGCAAGGAGGATTGCAAGGATGGGTGGTCGGCTAACATAAGAGAACAAGAACCAAACACAAAGAAACCAAAAGAAAACACAAGACACCTATCTCAAAACAATTCAGCAGAGTTTTAATTCATAAGAGTAAATTGATTACAAGAGGAGGAGGGGTGGGGTATTTATAGAGCTCCCATGCCCTCTCCTAACTAGGGTTACACTTAGGTTAAGAATAACTCTCTTTAAGGTATTAGGAAAAGTACTCCTTAATAGGTTAGGAAAGAAAGCCTTAAGAGGTTAGGACTTTGACTAGTCTTCTCCTTCTCCCTTCATGCTTTGACCTAGTCTTCATCCAACCCTTGGACAAAGTCAACCAAGTGAGGATGCCTACTATTGGCGTGTTGGGCTTCATGGGGGCAGCAAGGGCCGACCAAGAGGTGAAGGGCACATAAGCTTTGGCCTCCTGGAAGATGGGATGGCCTGGTAGCCTGGTAGCAAGAATATTCCTTGGAATCTTGCTTCTTAAGGGCTTGGCCTTGGTTTCTCTTGGGCTGGGGCGCAGATAGACCTCTGGATTCATGATGTGACCTGGTCTGGGAATATACTCTGGCATCTGGAGGGAGTTTGGGCATTTCGAAAACATCTAGAGGGCTTCTAGGCATCATGCAGGAATCTTGGATCCTGGCATGGCATACAAAGTCCAATTGGCTGAAGTGGGGTCTTCTAGCTCCTGGACGAGGCCTAGTGAAACTCTAAAGTAGGATATCCTCTCCTCTTATACAAAATTGAACTTCTACCGGACTCATAGCTAATGTATAGGACTCAATATACTGACTAGGATTGAGGGTTAAGATAAATCAACTAACCTCAACTTATTACAGGACTCAATCTTAATTGATTACAAAATTGTGATACATGACTAAGGTTTTAGATTTAAAATCCTAATCAGTAAATCATATGGAATCTCATGATCTGTGTTTGATCCTGGTGCCACCAAACCCATTTTCATGATTTTTACTTAACTTTTTCTTTGGGTTCTTCTTTACATGAATCACTTACAACACAGCTCATTTCAAAACTATGAATGTAGGAGTTGAAATTAAACAATGAAATCATCCTATAAAAACTTATAAAATACTTGAAGAGTTGTTAGTAAAACAAATGCATGCTTTAATGTTTGGTTAGCATCAAAATCACTTATGTGGTCAACAAGCTCTTCACATCGATGGCACCGACATGGCAGGGGGTTGAAGCATGAGGTCCCCTGATCTCTGCATTCTTCCCCTTCAATGGCCTTGGCTAAGGGATTGACCAATGAAGCCATCCGGTCGAGGAGTGCCTGGAAGAGCATGAGCATAGGTTGGCCGATCTCGCCCACCAGTTTGTTGACATCCAAGGCTCTTCCCATGAGCCTATAGGCAATGAGCTCACCCTCCACTCTCCAATCAGATTTAGGAGTAATTAGTCTGCAGCCAGTTCCACATGCTATAGTTGGATCCCTACGATAGGACCACTGACCCTCTAGATCACCTTAAGAGCTACAAGACTCTTATGCGGGTCCAAGGAACAATAGACACCCTCCTCTGCACTGCCTTCCTAGCCATGCTCTACTAGGCAGCTCAAGTTTGGTGTCCTTGTCTCGAGCCAAGGAGCATCAACTCCTTTGAGTAGCTAGAAAAGAAGTTCATGGCCTACTTTGATACCTATCACAAGGAGCCACGAGAAGTTGATAGTCTTTTTTTGATCTGCCAATAGGATCATGAGTCCCTCAAGGACTACGTGACATGCTTCAAGGTGGGTCACTAAAATAAAACCTACTCACTACTATAACTAGCGGTGAGTCAGAATCATATCCTTGGGGACCAAGGATAATTATTTCATGGAAAAAAATAAAAGAAAATTGATTATAAAAGATTAGATTGAGAGCAGTGGTGATAAAAAAATAATAACTAATTAATTGATTAGATCGAGATAGCAGGAGAAGTAATCTAGGAATTCGAATCTACCATGCAAACAAGTTATTTTTTATTTTTTTTATGTTATAATATTAATAATTCTTGCAATTTCAGGGTTAGAATAATTTATCTCTTGTTGGACATAGGCCATATCTAGAAATCACGACATGTCCACTTAGAGTATAAACTATCTAATTGATTTGCAAGATTAGATATTTAATCTACCATACTATGATCTACCTCTCTTAGGCACATACCGTATCTTAAGATCACGGTACATCGATAGAGGGTGTAGATCGTGTATGCTAAATCAAATCAACGGTCAGATAAATAACTCAAAAGATGGGGAGAAGAACATGAGTTTTACTGCATAAAAAATTAAGTACAAAAAAAGAGATAGAATATGGTTATAGGCTTCATCTTCATCCCAGGTTGAAGGAGCATAGCCGCACATCACTGCCGCCAGCATCCCCTCCATTATTCCTCTCTTTCCCAAGCCTAATACAATGATCTAAATAAAAGTAAGAAAATAAATTAGTACAAGAATTGTTGTAGAAACTGATTCCTGGATTGCTGCCTAGGGTCCTCCTTTTATATAGCTCATATAGGACTTCCTCCTGGTCAAATTTGGAGACAATCAGGCTCAAGATTGACCAGATATCATGAAAAAATATCTCAACCATCCATTCTGCATCACAGGCCTTGGATCACACCAAGATTCATGCAAAATCATCGCTCCATCCTTCTCGGGAAAGCAGAGTCTAGATAAGACTCCTATCGCATCCCGGATCCCCAACTTCGATTAGACTTGGGAGAGCCTTCTCCAATCATGGCGGAGCAGATGGCAGGAATGACGTCAGGAGTGGCATATAGTGGTGGAAGATGGTGCGGTGATAGGGGCAGACGGTGGCCTAGTGGAGGAGAAGACAGCCATGGATGGAGCTCAAGCTGAGGGAAGTGATGGTGAGATGGCTGGTGACCAGAGGGATGCTCGAAGGCTTCTCCGATGAAAGGTGGCGATGGTGATCAGGATAGGCTATGGTAGTGAACAAGGGAGGAAGAATACCCGATGAAGATGGCGGCCGACCCAAAAACAAGGTCTTCCATTAGGTTTTTCCGATGAAGGGTGGCTCTTAGCAACGAGGGGAAGGTTCCTGGTGACTTCTTCAATGATGAAACGCCTCTAGATGGCAGATGGTCCATGGAACAGTCCTGTGGACCAGCAGTAAAGGCGGCCATGGATTGTATATCGCTCCCATAGATCAAGCGGCCGATCTATGGTGGACCGGTTGCTCAAAAAATCATGCAAAAGCTTAATAACTTCAAAATTCAATTCCAGGCTTGTTCTAGCTCTGATTTGAGTGACGTCTGCATTGTTGGATTCTAAAAATTGAGCTTTTCCATCCATGAACTCTTTTTCTTAAAAAAATAATAAAAATTATCAGTTTTTAATAAATATATATTAATTAATATTTATTTTAACAATTAAATTATGATAATTAATAGACTTATCATGGCCACCCTAGAGATCTATAACTTGGACAGGCTTGTTGCTATGCTGGCCCTGAAAAGAGGGCTTGGGACCTCCCATTTCACCTACTCTCTTAATAAGAAGCCCCTCAAGTCCTACTCAAAGCTCCTACTCTGTGCCCAAAAGTACATCCATGCAGAGGAGGCCGATTGCACTCAAAGTGAGCTTGATGGGAGGCCCTGAAGAGGCAAGCTTGCGAGGAGCCAAATGAGTCCCAGGGGCAAAAGATCATTTCAAACCCCCAGGTTGGCCCCAAGCTGAAACATGCCCTATCAAGGATAGGGGGTATACTCCTCTCCTCGTCTTGAGACCCAAAATCTTGATGGAGATCAAAGGTAAGTGCTTCTTGTGCTGTCCTCCCCTGCTGAAGCAGTCCAGTGGTCGTGACAAGTCTAAATACTACCAGTTCCATCGAGACCATGGCTATGACACTAAGAAATGTCACCATCTGAAGAAGGAGATCAATGAGCTAATCCAGCAGGGCTACCTCATTAAGTTTGTTGGGAGAAGAACTCCGTTCAAAACCTAAGGCATCGAGGCCCCCCAACATTACCATTGACAATCAGCCCACAAAGAAGCCAGTAGGGATGATTACCTGGGGGGCAAGACAAGAACCGAAGAGGGATAGGGGAAGGAGAGAGCTAATATTGTAATCCCTTTTATGAAGGAAGATATGATAGAGGTAGAGAATCCAAATAATGAAGCTATTATTGTAGATATGACAATAGCAAAACATCTTGTAAAAAGAATTATGGTTAATAGTGGAAGCTCCATGGATATCCTTTTTTAAGATACCTTTGTAAGGATGAACATGTCCCCTAACCTACTAAAACCGATCTTTATGCCCCTGGTTAGCTTCACCAGAGACTCTATCGGGGTTGAGAGAGAAATTACTCTCTCGATTATGGTTGGGTCACCACCTTGACAGAGCATAGTCTTGATGATTTTCACTATTGTTAGACTCCCCTCAGCTTACAATATGATCCTAGGATGGCCCGAGTTGAACCTACTTGATGTGGTTATCTCGATCAAGTAGCTCCTCATCTGATTCCTAACCCCATATGGGATCAGAGAGATGAGAGGAAGCTAGTAGGTGGCCCAGCATTGTCTGCAAACTTTCCCCAGGATCTGGTGAGCTGAGGAGAGTCCTACGATAGATCAACTAGACCAGAGAGAGCAGGAGAAAAAAGAGGGCCAGTCGAGCATCTATTGCCATTTTCCCTCAATGAAGATCCCTCGAAGATGGTACAGGTGGGAGCCCTTCTGGCCGAGGAAAGAGCCCTGTTGCTTGGCTTCCTGTGAGCAAATGAGGATGTTTTCACCTGGACTGCATTAGACATGCTGGGGATTCCTCCTGAAATAATTACACATAAGCTAAACATTGATCCCAAGAGCCGACCGGTCTGGCAAAAGAAAAGAAGCTTTGCACCAGAATGATAAAGGGCAATAGATGAGGAGGTCAAAAAGCTGCTTATCGTGGGCTTCATCCAGGAGGTACATTACCCCTGCTAGCTTGCAAACATAGTCATGGTCAAGAAGGCTAGTAGAAAAAGGAGACTTTGTGTAAACTACACCAACCTCAATCGGGCATATCCAAAGGATAGCTTCCCGCTATCCAAGATCGACCAGCTCATTGACGCGACATCGGGACACAGGCTACTTAGCTTTATGGATGCATTTTTGGGATAACTAGATTGATGTGGAACTATGCTATGATACCAAAAGAAGGGTCATGGGGGATGACATGCACAAAAATTATCCTAAAAATCCAAACAAATACCGATGATTATAATAAACACAAATTCTGGAGAACATTCAAATAGGGTAGATCTTAGATCATGCATTCTCTCATGCTAGACTTGATAAAATAACAAAGAACCATGACTCAGAGATTGAGAAATCCCTGATCAAGGACATGCACACATTTCAAAACTTTAGATCTAAAGCAAGTAAAGAGAGATAGGACCTTACGACAGTAATAGCTATTTTCCTGTGATGAGATCACTTAACATTGGAAGATGCAGCCTGGGTGATCAACAATCAGTCGTCCAACGACAGGCATCAGGAGCATGGGTTGATGGCTAGGATCCCTTCAAGGCTCGGTACCAGAAAGGACCTAACATAATTAATCTCAGATTAGCCTAAGTGAGACAATCAAAGCCAAAAACACAACCCAAATTAAAGTAAACGGGGCTTATTCCAATCTGTAATAAATCTGGGATAAGTGCAGAATAGAAGGAATAGCTGGAATAGCTATTCCTATCTTTTTTCAACAGCAACTCGACGAGTCTTCTTCATAGCAACAGTCGAACGCTTCATGGAATAAGGTAGTGAGCTTGCAACGGGCGGAAGCTTCATGGGGTAGCGGAGAAGAAGACAGCATCGTGGCGGATCTCCGGAGAAGAAGATGGCGATCTCCAGAGAGTAGAGCAATCGACCGGGAAGAGGAGCTGGGAGCTCGGGAGCAGCCAGAAGGGACGCTGTGATCTCGAGGACAGGGGAGGCATGCTCGGTTCAGGCGAGACTTTCGTGGAGGGCTGGCATCTTGGCGATCTCCAGGAGGAGTGAGATTCGATGACGGAGACCGGAGGAGGGAGTCTGGCGATGGGAACTGGAGGAGGGAGTTCAGGCATTGGAGACCAGAGGAGGGAGTCTAGGCGATGGAGAATTGGAGGAGGCTTACGGACAATGGGAGACCGGAGGAGGCTTCCAGACGATAGGAGACCGGGGGAGGGAGGTTTGGGTGACGGGAGGCCGGAAGGGGAGAAGTCAGGCGGCTCACGATCGTCTGGAAGAACATCGAGAGGAACAGGAGCTTCTTTGGACTTGTGAACAGGGGCTTCTCGGTGACGACGGAGTGATGCTCAGGGAAGATGGAGATGGCGCAGTCAGTCGATGAAGACGGCGCAGTCAGTCGATGAAGACGGCGCAGTCAGTCGATGAAGATGGCGCAGTCAGTCGACGAAGACCGGGAAGGTCGTGGAAGGAAGACTCGATGGAGATTAAGAAGATGATCGTGGGAAGAAGAAGCAATGGTGGAAGGAAGATGCAATAAGTCGTGGAAGAGAAAGAAGCAATGGTGATGGCGGTTGGTCTTGCAGTGGTGTCGGACCTATGGGAGAGAAGTCTGGCAACGGGATCTCAAGGCTAAGGGTTCGGATCAAAGAAGTTAGGGAGAACGGGCTTATGAATGGGAGCTCTTCTCCTTTGCGGACAGGGCAGAGGGACGGCTTGGCACTTTAGGGAAGATGGAGACGGCGTGAAATGGAAGAACACTGGGATAGCTAGGGCCTTGCACCCCTTGACGTTGCTGGTGGTGACGAAGGCAGTGGCGGAGCCTCGTGCTCTTCGACGTTACAATAGTAATGAAGGCAGTCAAAAAAAATCAATCGGAGAAGAAGAACCTTTCATTTGTATTATATTCTCTGTCTCTTTTTCTTACAAAGCATAGCCTTATTTATAGGATTCAGACAGAGGGTTCCATAATGGGTTTACAACGTAACTAATATAATGATTAGTTACAAACTCAACTAACCACTAACTAATCCAAGGATTAGTTACAAAATATCTTAAGAAGTGGCGGGGAATTTGTTACAACAGATTTTCAAGGATTTCCCATATTTTAAAATTGCAAAAATGAAGCAAGAAAATTCTAGATAATTCTAGAAATTTTTCGACACCTGAAATTCTGTTTGACTGTGTCTTGAGTTGGCTTGGCGATCAAGATGCAGGCCTATTCTTTTTGTTCTGTGATCCATATGGGTCCTTGAGTTATGGTCTTGGTCTTGGTGTCCCCACCATAGATCCATATGGACCCAGAAGATGAAGAGCATACCGTGTTCATGATGGACAAGGGGACATTCTGCTACAAAATAATATCGTTCAGCTTGAAAAATATGGGAGCAACTTACCAGTATCTGCTCAATAAGGTCTTCAAAAATCAAATAGGCTATAAGATGCAACTCTATGAAGATGACATGCTTATCATGATTGGCCAAGAGTCGAACCATGTTGCAGACCTAAAGGAAGCATATGACAAGCTTTGCCTCCACCGAATGAAGCTGAACCCGGCAAAATGCATGTTTGGCTTCATGGTCACCCAGCACGGGATCAAGACAAATCCAGAGAAAATATAGGCCATCACAGACATGAGGCATCCAACTTTGAGAAAGGAGGTCTAGTGCTTGATCGGCCTCGTTGCCACCCTGAGCTGGTTCATCTCATGCTCCATTTAGCATTATTTGCCATTCTTCAAGGTGCTGCATAAAATGCACGACTGCACCTGGTCAAAGGAGTGCAGGGAGGCTTTTGAGGGGCTGAAGAAATTTCTCACCTCACCTCCCTTGCTCTCTAGATCGAAGGCCAGGGAGGAGCTCCTCCTCTATATTGCTGTATCCCCAGGTATGGTCAGCTCAGTGCTAGTATGCACCGATAAGGATGGTGCCAAAAAGCCTATCTACTATACCAACAAAGCACTATGCAACGTAGAAACTAGATACACCCAATTCGAAAAAATTATTTTTGTACTTATCTTGTCTACTCAGTATCTCATGCCCTATTTTCAACCTCATCTAATTACAGTCTTTACGATCAACCTTTAAGGGCTATACCAAGTCAACCAGATATTTTGGGGTGCCTAGCCAAGTGGACAATGATGCTTAATGAGTTTGACATCTCGTACCGCCCAAGACCATCCCAGAAGGCCCAGGTCTTGGCTGACTCTTGGTACAATGCACATGGACATATGATGACCCAAAGGAGGCCCCCTCCGAGCTAGTGCAACGACCACCTAACGAGGGGACGACATGGATCCTCCACATCGATGGCATGTCAAACTTAGGGGGAAGTGGAGCTGGCCTTATCCTTGCTAACTTAGATAGAGTGGTAGCTGAGTATGCGCTATGCTTCCTCTTTAAAGTAACAAATAACTAGGTCAAGTATGAGGCTCTCCTGGCATGGCTAAGGGCATCACATGAGTTGGAAATTATGAGCCTAAGGGTCTTCATCAACTTGCAACTCATGGCAAGGCAAGTCATCGGCAAGTTTGAGGCTCGAGATCCCCTCATGGTGAAATATCTAGTGAAGTGTGTTCCTACGTGGTGAGCTTTCAGCACTTTGGTATCTTCCACATTTCCCGGGGGGAAGAATGCCCGCATCGACACTCTCTCTAGGCTTGCAACCTCGCTCGACTCCTTGCTAGGATTGACATTTATTGAGTACTCGGAGACCTTCAGCTTCATGGTGACAGGCAAGGTTCAGCAGGTCATCCACGAGCCGAGTTGGATGGACCCCTACATCAAGGTATCATGCCTAAAGATTGCATGGAGGCTGGCCTCATGAAGCGGAAGGTCGCCCGATTCATGCTGATGGACGGGCAACTTTATTGGAGGTCCTATCTTACCCCTTGCTGAACTACCTGAGACTTTTGGAGGCAACCTATGTCCTCTAGAAGATCCACGAAGGCATTTGTGGAAATCATGTAGGGGGTTAAACGTTGACCTATAAAGCCCTGAGACAAGGTTACTATTGGGACACCATGCAAGAGGATGCAGCTGAGTGCATGTAGAGGTGCGACCGCTGCCAATGGAATTCCCACATCCAATGGCAGTCGACTTCTCCATCGTCCCAGCTCTCCTCTCCTGGCCATTTGTCCAATGGGGGATGGATATACTGGGGCCATTTCCATCGATATTCGGCCAGTGGAGGTATGTATTTGTCACTGTCAACTACTTTACCAAGTGGGTGGAAGCGGAATCCCTAGCACAGATCATTAAGGACAAGATGAAAACTTTCCTATGGAAGTCAGTCATCTACCATTTCAGTCTTCCTCATACCATCATCATCGATAACAGACGGCAATTTGATAACTAGGCATTCAGGGAGTTCTGTGCAGACCTGAATATCCACCACCGTTTTATGCCAGTAGTTCACCCGTAGGCTAATGAAGAGGCTGAGGTGATGAACCAGACCATTCTCCAAGGGCTTCATACTGGATTAGATGAAGCAAAAGGCCAGTGGATGGAAGAGCTTTCCAGTGTACTATGGGCCTATCACACCATGTCTTGAACCATGACTAGACACCATTTAATTTGGTATTCAGCACCGAAGCAATAATACTGATAGAGATTGGCCTGTCGACATTGTGAGTCGAGCAGTTCGACAAGTCGAGCAACCCAGCATGCCTTCTCCTTAATCTTGATATCTTGGATGAGATGATGGATAAACCCCAACTCTGCATGGCCATATATAGGCAGCAAGTGGCTCATTATTATAACTCGCACGTGAAGCTGAAGGCCTTCCTTCTGGGAGACCTCATCTTGAGATGGGCAGAGGTGTCCTAGCCCAGTAAGTGCAGTAAGCTATCATCAAATTGGGAAGGCCTCTATAGGATGGTCAAAGCACTGCACCAAGGAGCTTATCGAATTGCCAAACTTGATGGCACCTAGATCCCATGAACGTGGAATGCCAGAAACTTGAGGATGTACTATTGGTAATGTATTTCCCTTGTTCAAGAATGGAATGAAAAAGCTCTTCGATGAAACTGCTTGACTTCATCTTTTTAGAGAATGCCTATCTGTCTGACCCCAAGTCTGGTGAAGTTCGACGGGATGCTCTACAGCACCATTCTCTCGGATGGCATGCTCTACAGCACTCGCGCCCATCCATCAAATCCCAGGTATAGTGAAGTTCGATAGGTACTCTACAACACTATCCTCTCGGGCGGCCTGCTCCATAGTACCCGCATCCATCTATCAGACCCCAAGTCTGGTGAAGTTTGATAGGATGCCTTACAGCATCGTCCTCCAGGATGGCCTGCTCCATAGCACTAGCACCCATCCATCAGATTCTAAGTTTGGCAAGATCAATGGGATAATCTATAGCACCGTCCTCCTAGACAGCCTACACCACAACACTCGTGCCCATCCATTAGACCCCAGGTCTGGTGAAGTTCGATGGGATGCTCTACAGCACCATCTTCCCGGATGGCTTACTCCATAGCACCCGCATCCATCTGTTAGACCCTAGGTCTGGCGAAGATCGACGAGATGCTCTGCAGCACTGTCTTCTCGGATAGCCTGCTCCACAACACCCATGCCCATCCATCAAACCCCAGGTCAGGTAAAGTTTGACGGGATGCTCTACAGCACCATCCTTCTAGATGGCTTGCTCTACAGCACCTGCACCCATCCATCATATCCCAAATCTGGCGAAGTTCAATGGGATGCTCTACATCACCATTGATACAGGATGATATGATCTAGGGATGTAATGCAAATTATTATTATTATATATATACATTAAAATTATCAACAAACCAAAATTATAAATCAAAACTAGCTAATTATGATTTTTTTAATACGGAAGGGATTAAGCTATAATTAGATTTTTTTTAAATAACTATAAGCAATAATAAAAATCCTAGATCTAAAAGAAATCAGGATCTTGGGTAATTGAAAAACTATCCATAAGTTTAGACTATGCACAATCAATTAATATATTAATCTAATAAAACTAAAGAAAAAAACTCATCACCAATATCAATTTAAATATTTTAAGTGGAAAGGGTGCTCAAAAATCAGATCGTGGTCGAAACTAGAAAAGGAAGCATTGACCAAGTTGGGCCGAGATTCTAGCTGGATGGCGAGTTTGATAAAATCCTTGGACCTGGAATAGCAAAAGATAAAATATGTAGTTAGGATTTTTCAGATAAAAATAATTTTAGATCTGGTCCGATAATTCCAAAAAAATATAGTTGCAGTCTTCTAGAAGTGCTCTGAACGGTATGCGGACTCTTCGATCGTGTGTTGAACTAGATGTGTTGATTAGGATATTTGGGTTGACACAAGTGAAGCCCAAATTGCAGAATTTAAAGCCCACTTTTTTTCCTTTTCTTTTCCTTTTCCACTTTTTTCCTTTTTTTCCTTCTTGGCTTGAAGTCGGCTGATAAGGTCGGCTTTGCTTTGAAAAGCATGTAGCTCCTTGATTCTCAGATTGGGAGGGGGAATAAGTAATAAAGAAGAAGAAGAAGAGGAGAGGAAGAAGGAGAAGAAGAGAGGAAGAAGAAGAGAAGAAGAGAGGAAGAAGAAGAAGAGAGGAAGAGAAAGAGGGGAGTCGGGAAAAAAATTTCCTTAATTCAATAATTATCGATGCTTCAATTGATACATGGGACTCCTTTAAATAGATCCTGATTCTCCATGAATTGGAGACCAAAACTCTGGGACTCTCCAACAAATTAGAGACCAGACAAACTAACATACTAAGACTCAAGTCAAACTGAAATAATTGATCTAATCTAAAAACAGACTCCATACTAATCTAGTATTCATGCTTTGAGATCCATGCATGATTTGGATACAAGAATAATAAAATAAAATAATATTCCTGATCCTAATACATCCAAATAAAATATAAATATAAATGTCTGCTCAGATATTGCATTGAGATCTATGCTGGGCAATGTCCTCATCATTTCCTAGGATGGGGAGAACTTGACTCCATCGAGTCAGGCTCCATATTGCTCTGGTAATGCTCAAGAATATCTGGATCAATCTGTTACAGTTCTTCTCAGGTAATCCATGTATCCTTAGACTCAAGGTGGCCTAGCCATCTCACCAGATATCTCTGATATCCATGACTCCTGATATAAACGACCTGCTTGTCCAGAATCTTCTCAATCTAATCATGTCTTCGAGAAACTCTCAGTTGTGGACACTCAGATGGGGGATCACTCTCATCAAAGGAGTTAGGCTCCAAAGGATCACTGGGTATTGATATTAGTTCTTTATATTTTATTAGATTTGATACATTAAATATAGTGCTAATACCATAATCAGATGGTAGATCTACAATATATGCATTTGATCCCAGTTTCTTTAAGATCTTAAAAGGGCCTGCTCCTCGGGTATGTAGTTTCTTAATGGTTTTAGAGGGAAACCACTCTAGTCTAATTCGTATCATAACATAATCTCCTGCTACAAAATCATAAGCTCGTCTGTGTGAATCAGCTAATTATTTATAGATATGGTTGCTGACATTAATTTTATTAATAATTTCTTTATGCGAATCTTTTACATGCTGTGCAAATGATTCGACTGATTCAGATATCCTAACATGCATGAGTAATGGATACAATATTATTATTATTTTATTTATTATATTTTTTATTTATTTTATTATATTATTTTATTTTATTTTTTGAGTCTAGGCATTCATTATATATATATATTGAAGCCCATAACTTTTATAATTACTAATTATAAGAGGTCTACATCAGTTTCAGTATCTACATCTTCTTCATACCATATGATAAAGGTAAAAACATAAAGGAATTCAATCCATTTTTCAGGTTTCGGACTTAAGTTTTTTTATGAATTAATAAATCTAAAGGTCTCGTGGTTCGAGTATAGGATAAACTCTCGTGGAAGTAGATAATGCCTCTAGAACTTTAGAATTATACTGCAGCATAGAATTCTTTAGGATAGACATGGTTTAATAGACTTCTATGCTTAAGAGAAATAGATGGAGTATTTATCCTAGCCACATTATAGAATCTCGAGTAGTCTATAGGTACTAAATCCAGATGTGAAATATTATCAGGAAAAATAGTATCACCGCAACTATTATTATTAATGTGTTCCATGCATATGTTTTCATTTTGACTATCAAGGGTATGTAGAATAGCGGTATTGTTCTCATCTTCAGTATCATTAGATTAGTTCAATATATTTTTATCTTTTTCTACTTATAGTTGCTCCTCAAATATAATATCAATATGTATAGGTTTATAGCTATCATAGATATTTGCTAATTCAGGATATGCTATATAAACTTCTTCTTTATAGCTATCATAGATATCCGCTAATTATAGATTTGCTATATAAATTTTTTCCTTAAAATTATTTTTAAGATCTTCATTTTTAGGTTTTAGTATGGTTGGGCACTTACTGGCAGTATGGTCAAGTCCCTTGCATAAAAAATATTGAATTTTGAAATCTATCTTTTTAATTGACTATGTCGTAGGTCTAAAAGAGGTATGCCTAATTTGGACATTACTGGCTCTGTTTTCTAAATTTGTATCCTTAATCCATACTCTTGATAAATGCCAGTCAGATTATCAATTTTCTCACTAAGGGCTTATAGGGATGCAGTTAATTGATTTGGATCCATCCTATTATCTGACTCTAAGGATTGGGAAGGTATTTTACTCCTGACCTAGGGGTCATGCAAAGATCACTACAAGAATCACAACCAAACTCTTTATTAAATTTTCAGAATATAATGACTAGTCTTCCCAAAAATCTGGTATCAATCTAAAATTTGATTCTAAAATTTTCCAACATAGTTTTCTTTCTTTTTGAGTCTAGTTTTTAGATCTATAAATTTTATGATTTTTCGATATTTCTATCAATGAAAATTGTCAAAAGAATAGGTACGGTGCAGTTTTGCAAATTGTAGTTTTTCGTATGCATAATCAGAAGTTCTTGATCAAACTGGCATGAATATTAAAGTAGTCTTTCAAATTTGTGCACGTAGAAATTTTCCAATTTGAGTCTAGTTTCTAGAGATACTAATTTTATAATTTTTTGACTCTCCTAGAAATGAGACTTTAGATTTAAACAGAGGTTGCTCAAAATTTTAGGTTGTAGAATTTCATAACAAAGGCTAAGAGTTAAACTCGAAAGCTGGCATAAATTCTAAAGCAGATTCAGAAATTCGCAATCATAGGTTTGTTCGGCTACGAGTCTATTTTCTAACAAAGTAAATTTTATAATTTGTAGGGTTTCATACAAATGGGACTTTCTAAAATAGCAAAGGGTGTGCAGAGTATGCTAAATGCTGAGATATGCAATTTGTTTTTATTACATATGATGTAAATATGATTATCCTAAACTAAACTGTGCTCTGATACCAAAAATTGACGTAGAATGATATGATATAGGGATGCAATTTAGATTATTATTATATATATATAATTATTAGCAAACCAAAACTATAAATCAAAACTATTTAATTATAATTGTCTTAATACAAAAGGGATTAAGCTATAATCATATTTTTTTTTAAATAACTACAAGCAATAATAAAAATCCTAGATCTAAAAGAAATCAGGATCATGGGCAATTAAGAAACTACTCATTAGTTTAGACTAAGCACAATCAATTAATATATTAATCTAATAAAACTAAAAAAAAAACTCACCACCAATATCAATTTAATTATTTTAAGTGGAAAGGGAGCTCACAAATCAGATCGTGGTCAAAACTAGAAAAGGAGGTATTGACCAAGTCGGGTTGAGATTCTAGCTGGATGGCGAGTTTGATAAAGTCCTTGGACCTGGAATACCAAATGATAAAATATGCAGTTAGGATTTTCTAGATAAAAATAATTTTAGATCTGATCCGATAATTACAAAAGATATAGTTGTAGTCTTCAAGAAGCGCTCTGAACGATATGCGGACTTTTCGATCATGTGTTGATTTGGATGCGTTGATCAGGATATTCAGGTTGACACAAGTGAAGCCCAAATTATAGAATTTAAAGCCCACTTTTTTTTTTCCTTTTCTTTTCCTTTTCCACTTTTTTCCTTTTTTTCCTTCTTGGCTTGAAGTTAGCTGATAAGGCCGGCTTTGCTTTGAGAAGCATGCAGCTCCTTCCTTGCGTTCACAATCATGCAAAGGAAGGCTTCTTCTTTTAGATTGAAGGTATGGTGGAACAGGGGATCTTCGGAGAGCTTGGTTCGGACGGGAGTTTCACCAGCAATGGCACCGGAGAGAAGGTGGAAGCTTGGAAAGATGATGGTCGGGCTCTACTCCGACAATTAACGGCAGCACGTTGGTATTTGGGCGACGGCGAAATCCAGTTGGTAGCGGTGGGTTCGGACAGAGATTTTATCGATGGCTAATGGCTATCCATGGCTTCACAGGCAGACGATGATGGTGGGGCGTTGGAAGGCTCCAACAATCGGACAAGCCCGAAAATGGTGGAGTGATTTGGGGCAACCGGTGTCCATCAAGAGGGCGGTCGTTACCGGCTCGACCGTGGGCCTCTCCGGATGGGAGGGAGGTGACGAACTCGAAGGCAACAATGGGAAGCTGGTGTTTGGATGGTTGACCTTCGGCGAGGTCAGTGACTGGACTGTGGGAAGATGGGGTTGGTTTGGTCGACTGCAGGTGTCTGCGAGTTGAGATAGGAGATGGATTGTAGGCTTTGGTTGCTTGTTATTGATTTGCTAATGGCTTGAGGGATTTGATTCTCAGATTGGGAGGGGGAAGAAGTAATAAAGAAGAAGAAGAAGAGGAGAGGAAGAAGAAGAAGAAGAGAGAAAGAAGAAGAGGAGGAGAAGAGAGGAAGAGAGAGAGGGGAGTCGAGAAAAAAAATTTCTTAATTCAATTATTGTCAATGCTTCAATTGATACATGAGGCTCCTTTAAATAGACTCTAGTCCTCCATGAATTGGAGACCAAAACTTTGGGACTCTCTAACAAATTGGAGACCAGACAAACTAACATACTAAGACTCAAGTCAAACTGAAATAATTGGCCTAATCTAAAAACAGACTCCATACTATTCCAGTATTCATACTTTAAGATCCGTGCATGATCTGGATACAAGAATAATAAAATAAAATAATATTTCTAATCCCAATACACCCAAATAAAATAAAAATATAAATGTCTGCTCAGATATGTGCATTGGGATCTGTGCTGGGCGATGTCCTCATAATCATTCTCCCTGAAAGCTTGCTCCATAGCACCCGTACCCATTCGTCAAACCCCAGGTCTGGTGAAGTTCGACAGGATGCTCCACAACACTATCCCCTGGATGGCCTGCTCCACAGCACCCGCACCCATCCATCAAACCCTTGGTCTGTCGAAGCCCGATGGGTTGCCCCGCAATGCCATTCTGCTACCCCATTTTACAAGTACCAAGTCGGGTGACGGGCATAAAAAAAGAAAGAAATAAAATGAGAGAAGAAGAAAGATGAAGGAAGAAGAGTCGGGTAGCAAAATGCTTCGATTCATTACTGAAGGGAACTTTACAAGGAGCCCCTCAACAGGCCAGGAAGCTCAACAAAATATTTTAGATACAAAAAAAGGGGGGGAAGACCTGCAACTATTCACAGCCCTGATTTTGGGGCCGGGACTCCACCAAACTTAAAGGCCTCCATGATGGTGTCGATCATTGCCTCCATCTTGGCCATCACTCGTGCAATGGTCTCCTACACCGAGCATGGTTGGGCTAGCCATGCACTAGCCTAAATGGCCAGGGACACTTAGGGTGGAGCCGGGTCAGCCTTGGGCTCGGCGGCTTCAACTAAGTCAGCCCAGACCGGGGGGTTTGTCCCGCCCCTCCTCCCTCGGGTTCGTCGGCCACGATATCATCCAAGTTCGAGATGTTGAAGGCTTGCACCATCTTCTTGCTACACTCCTCAAATCCCTTGTAGAAGGCATTGCAGACTGCTTTGCTCACATTATCCTTGAACTCCACGAGGCCTTGTATTGCATGATCGCCTGGGCTACCTCTTCCCTCACCGCCCTGACAACCACCTCCATGGCAGTGGCCTTCACCTTGGCCACCATGGCCTGATCCTTCGCCAAGCCTAGCTACATCTGGAAGGCATGCAATGTCCCTCCTGGTGGAGCATGATAGCTATGGATTCGATAAGGTGCTTTTCCATGAGGGCGATGTACTTCACCGTGTTCATGAGCTCAGCTTCACGGTCCCCTACCCACTCCTCGAGTTTAATGATGGAGTCCCAGGAGCTCTTGAGCTCGGCTTCCAACTCCTTCACTTGGGCCTCCAAGCTCAGGACCTAGTCTGCCAAGGCCCTGGCTCTCACCTCGATGGCGTCAGCCTTATTATGAGACTTCTCATCTCGTCGGACTAGAACCTGGCACGCATCCCTGATGAGGAAGGCATCCTGGATAACTTGAGAATAAGAATCAAGGAAAAATGGTTAGCTAACCTTTCTATTCTCTGAATCCAAAGCTCGGTGGGGGTACAAAGGACATACCATGAGTAGTTGAGAAAAAAATCTCAGAGATGGTCTCACCCATCATGCGGCCACTCCTCTCCCTGCAGTCTCGGAGCTGCAAGATAAAGCCCAACAACCTCTCTGCCAGGTCAGCATTGAGGGTGACTGACACATTGGGTGGCACCATTGTGGAGACTTTGGCCACTTTAGGGGTTAGAGCCACGAACGAGGAGGGGACGACCGATGCTAGGCTTGATGGCTGGATCCCTACTGTAGTGGAGACCATAGGCGGAGTTGATGCTCCCTCCGACTCAGCAGTGGCACCCACCTCAGGGGATGGAGGGATCAAGATGATTTTGGGAGCAGCCAGAGGGGGTTGAGGGGATCTCTCCCTTGGCTCTCCCGGCTATCTCTACAACTAGCACCGAGGCTTCTTAAGCCCATCTCTCACAGGGTCCCTTTAATGACTCCAAGCGAGACCTCTCCTCCGACTCCTTGTGGGGATTCTTTGCTAGCTCCTCCCAAGGCCTTGTCGATGATGTCCACTTATGGAACATCTACCGGATCTTATTGATAGAGAACCTCATATCTGCATTGGCAGGAAAAGCTCAGTTAACTGTTAGAAGTCATAAAAAAAGCAGATCTTGGACCGTACCTAGAGACCAGATCGGGTTGATTCTGGCATTAAAAAGGTTCTACTCAGAGAGGAGGTTCCATCCATGGGGAACCGCTAAGGGACAAACTGGTCATACTCTCTTGATCGACAGGCTCCATCGTGGCATTATGATTAGGGGACTGGTTGGGGTCACTCTAAACCCAATTGACTCCCTCTACTGAAATAAAAAGGTATTGATTCTTCCATCCCTTGATGGAAGTAGGAAAATTAAATCGAAGGGTTCCAAGACGAGGAGTGATAAACCACCACCCCTTATTTGTGGGGTGGTGCTTTAGGATAAAGAGGGCCCTGAAGAGAGAAACTGTGCAACCACACCATGAAAATGGTACAAGACAATGAAATAACAGATAACTCTAAAGAAATTTGGGGTGAGTTAGGCTGGAACTAACCTATAGTTATCTAAAAAAGATAGGATAAAAGGATGGAGAGGGAGTCGAAAGCCAATAAGGAAAAAATCTTTATACAAAATGATCTAGCCTGGCTCGCCTGAGGTGACCCGCTTATTCGGGCTTAGGGTCATGATCTAGATGGACTCCGATGAAGGGCATCCTCCCTAGTCATCATCCAGGCAGTGCCTGATGGACCTGCCATGTCTTAGCTCAAAGATGATGGAAGGGGAGGCAAGGTAAAGACATTGGGTTCCACCATCTAACGAGGGCCTCGAGGGACCTAGAAGGGAATATTTTCCTCTTCCTCGCTATTCAAGGGAGGAGACCTAGATCAAGATGACTCTGCAACATTCAGGTGACCTGAGGTATGCTCCAGGGAGCGGCGTTCGCCTCCGAAGGAACTCATGGGTACTCAGGAGTAGGAAGAAGAAAGGAAGGCCTAACGCTATAGGCAAGGAGCGTTCCCTCGATATGAACCGGAAAGAATGGAAAGAACGGAGAAGAAGAGACTAACCTACACAAGCTTCGAGTTGAGGTTTCCAAATATGGATGAGGAGCTTCCTTTTTCTCTGTTGTTCCTCCCCTTGATGACTTTGAAAGGATATGATGGAGCGAGATATCTTTTCGAAAGAGACAGTGAAACCCATCTTGAAGCTAAGTCCAATGGTCAGATGTGACCCTTCCCTCCACCGACCAACAGCATTAGGACGTGTTCAGCATCCACCACTTGAGATGCTTTGGTTTATGAACCACTATGCTGGGAGGTACAAAGGTATCATTTCAGATAGCTGCCCCCTGCTAACATGGTGGCTCCTGGTTGGCGGGCAGACAGTCTACGAATCATCAAAGGTCGCAACTAGGGATGGAAACAAAATCCAAATCCATGGGTACCCGACCCGACCCAACCCAATTGGGCCGGGTAGTCAATGCTTTGACTGGGTTTGGGCCGAGTTTGGATAAAACTCGAATGCTTAACTTTGGATTTTGGCATAGACTGGATAGATATGCACCCGACCCGAACCCGACCTGAATTATTTTAATATTTAAATATATAATTAATATATATTATATTAAATATATTTTATTAATTATTATTTATTAGTTATTAAATTTTAAAATACTTAAACCCTTTATCCTCCCAAGGCCTTGCCGGGACTCTAGTTTCTGTTGCATGGGACTCTGCGAAGCCTGCACCTTTTTCATGAGAGTGTGCTGCAGTACGCCGCCTACATCCCTTGCAGGAGAGTGCCCTATCAAGACTCCAATTTTTGTCCCACGTGGTTCTACGAAGCTTGCACCCTCTTTCAAGGGAGTGCACTACCAGGACACCAAACCCTGTCCAACAGTCTCGCCTTCTATATATAGGTAAGAGGGATCTCTGGCCAAGATTAATGAGAAGCAACTCCCGCTGCTTAAGGGAAAGAAAGAATCTCTTATTTTCCCTCTGAGTGGTGATCATCTAGGCCTCCATGATAAAGGAACTGTTGCCCTTGATTGCCAAACTAACTTGTTCACCAGAGTGTCCCTGTCGGTATCCCCAACCCGGGTTCTCTTTTTTGTAGGACCATTCGATGGCTAGGAACCTCCAAAGATGAGGAACCCGACCTTTTCTAGAGTGACTAATGTGGCACCATAACCTACCAAGTCTATAGGCAGGAGCAATCTTTGTGGTAATAGAAATAACTATAGATAAGCATGGAAACAAAAAGTTAGAGGGTTTTTTGTAAAAATGAATTATTGGAACTCATTTAATATAAGGATTGAGACTTCTTCATAACCAAATAGGAACTCCAAAGGGGGCTCTTCTAGAAAAAATGGAACATTGAACTCGTTTAATACGGGAGTTCAGACTTGTCAAGAGCTAAATAGGAAAGACTCCAAATCTAAATCTAGCCTTTTTTTTAAATTTTTTAAGACACATGTCAACATGAGATCTCATCCTTAATACATGTTTATCATTATATATATATGACATAAAATAATTATTATAACCATCATCATTTTGTCTTTAGACAATTTTGATTGAAGGCCATAAGCTATAATATCATGGTGATTACTTGCCACCCTGGATCGAGGACCTTTCTTGTAGTGTTGGTTATCAGCCCCCTAGGCTACCGCTAAGGTGGTAGCTCGGTTGGTAGAGGCCTTGCCTCACTACCAACTAGTCATAGGTTTCGAGTGAGAGGTCAGGGTCTCCCTCTTTGTCCCCATTCTACTAGCCGACATCTTAGTGATGTCAGGTTGACATACTCACCTTTAGGTGGGAAAAGACTACGTAAATCTGAGTATCTTGAATCAAACATTACCTGACGGGGTGATGGCCTGCGAGGGTAGGTACACCTGGATTTAACAGCCCTATCCCTTTTCTTTATAAAAAAAAACCCACTAAGCTAATAGTTGTTGGTTACTGCGGTAAAAAAATTATGTTGTTGAATCCTAACTTTTCTTGTCTCATCTTGATTCCAAGTATTAACTTCAGTATTTGTCGATCTTCATTAGAACCATCTGTTGAGGCCACCTGGGGTAGGAGTGCCTATTATTGCTGGTAAATGGTAATTTTCTATGGACCATTTGTAATGTAAGATAAATGTATAGGAAAATAAAGGTTTCCTCAATCTTAGGATTGATCAAATGATTAGAATCATGATGAAATAGATTTGAGAAAAAAGCATTATAATGCATACCTGTATTTACCATAATCCTATTTTCTGATGCTTACATGAATACCACAGGCAGAGTCCTTCTCTCCGGTCTTTCTCATAAAGGTGGCTCTCGATGGAGAAAATCACCGTATCATAAATCACGAATACGTGATATATAAAATAGAAGAAGCGGAGAGGGGACCTAGTCAATAAAATAAAAATACCCTAACAGACCCTCCCATCATGAGTCAAGTTGGGCTAAGGCCTACACTGTGCCGCCTCAACCATACCAAATCATATGAGGTGCTCCTAGCCCAATCAAGATCACATAATAATGGGCTCAACCTACATCTATCAACATGGACCATTAAATCAACCTAGATTTTAATAAAAGAAAAATACTAATTAATGTTAGCCCCAATCAAGAAAATTCTTACATTCTCTCACTTGAGCTATGTTAATTATAATTTTGAAAATATTTTATTTTCAAAAATAACTCTCGTGTTGAAAATAAAATGTGGCTACCATATAATTTATAAATAGCACCTACAAATGACTCAATCCAATAGTATCCATGATGCCAAATCATAGAGCCGTTGTACTACTTAATCAATACAAGACTTATCCATGGTTACAACCATCATAAACACCATCGACATGAGTCTTGGTATGGTAGTGTAGCAAGAAAATAGCATCAAGGTGATCAAATAAAACATGCTATTTTTCATTGTCAGTCCTCTAATTTCTCTTCAACATACTTAGAAATAAAATAAGCAAGAGAAATTGTGATGGTATCAAATAACAAGCCACCCTATCTCATATACTCAATAATGGTGTCAATGATGAGACAGTATAACAAATATGAAACCCAACACTAGGTCTCAGTCAGGTACATAACCAAAAGAGATATATCATAATCAAAATAAATTAAACATATATACTCGCAATCATGATTTCTCATCAACCATATGCTATATCACAAGCTAGAAAAATCTCATGACTTCAAAAGAAGTCTGTATGTCTCCAAACACAATGAGATCTCATAATTCTCAAAATGAGACATACCCATACAACTATCATTCTCAAGATAAAATACATTCTTGAGATACTATGTTGTACTTTATTCCACATGTGCATATATAAAATCATATAGGAATGCAATCCATCAACTATCATATCAATAATGTATATAAATATACATGATAGAAAAATAAATGAAACCAAGCTTTATAATAATAAAACACAAATATAAAGTCACTCCCACTGACCATGCATAACAAAAAAAAATTAATATATCCATATTTTCAACATGCTTTGTAAAGCATACATGTTTAAATTCTTGGTTAGAGGATTAGCCAATATGGACTTTATTCGTATGCACCCGATACTTATGTATTCTTGAATTACAATTTAGCAATCAATGACAAATAAAATTTATCAATCAAGTCAATATATAAATACATCAAACTTTCACTAATCCAAAAATCAAAAGATTCTAAAATATCCATATTTTTTACACGTTTCATAAAAACTATAGATCTTAGTCTTGATTAGAGGATCAACAAATATTAACTTTATATATTGTACAAAATATCTCCCTTTCAACTAAAACCTTTGACTAACAAAAAAATTCTATCTTTACACAGATAGAGATAATAAAAACTTTTATTATTCCTTTAAAGAACATAGCTGCCTATGATTATAATAAATTATAAGTGATTTTAAGACAAAATCAATAATTATAAGACTCGGGACAAAGTTTTATAATAAAATAATATGAATTGTGACTTTACAACATACCGCAAACTTTGCCTGTATATCCAAGAATGTTACTAGATTTTATTTACAAATATTTTTATGAAACAAAACCTCCCATCATTTACATTGTCACAAGAAATGACATGTATCTATTTTTTTTTCATATAATTTCTTTACTAGTGCTACATCAACTAGTAATGGAGGTACTATAATTAGTTTGTATATTTAATATTGCTCTCCCATTATTTTCCAGTAAGATAAAATAAAATATTTATATAAATAAGAGCAAAAACTTATTTTCTTGTAATGTCATACTGCTAATATATAGAAACATCCGATATTATGCAAATCAAAATCTACAAATATGGCATGATTTGACTCAATATTCTTTATACCTCTATTAAGATAGTAGAATCTATATTCATTTAAAATTATTTGGATAACCAAAATAAACAATGTATTATTACAAAACCAAGATTTATTTACTGATAGATTATCAATGATTAAGAGTTGCAGGACAGCTCCAACCATAAAGTTAAAAGATATTGGACTTCCAATCACTCTTTAACTTAAAAAGTATCATTTTTCCAAGAATTTATTTAAAATATATATGGTAGTTATTTAGGATCTTATACTAGAGACATTATAATAAATTATACCCACTTATCTTATTTCATACCATATCTATCAGAATATGCTTTGCCTCTCAGTTATATCATTTTACAAGAAATTTTAGGTATTTTATATTAAACAACTATCCCATACTTATACAAATATTTAATAATATTATTTATTTACTATACATGGGATCTTAGAATGTGACCGATATACCTTATCAATATTCTTATCCTTTTCTCAAAAGTATCAAAAAAATTCTAAAACAAAATAAAATATAATTATTAATTATTTTACATATATGATTTTAAGTTCATTAAACTACACAGTAGGAAAACTAAATATGATGAGTAGTCTATATATTAGAGATAGAAATATCTTGATACCGATTTTAGGTATAATTCTCTTTAGTTTCAAGATACAAATCCAAACACTATCATACCATCCAACTTACATATTAATTTATCTATCCATCAGCTATCCAGACTTTCTTTTATTAGATTCTACATATCTATTACAAATGAGATCAAAATTATATTATCATTCTTAAATACAACAATAAAAATGGAATCAATTATATGAATATATTTCAAATAAAATAATTCACGCTCTTTACCACTTTTAAGATAGCTTTATTTCATAGTACTCTAATAAGACAACCAAGATGGAAGATCATTACAAGATGTAATATCTATATTCCATCATACATAATGCTAGCATAATTTCAGTTTTCATATCTACATTTCAGTCAAAGTCATCATAATGGAAGCATTAACTCTATTGAACATAAATATACTAATTGCTAAATAATCTTTATACAGTTAATCAATAGAAAAATATAATAATATATTTCAAAAATCTTTATAAGTATTATTTTAATGAGAGTCCTTGGTCCAATGCAACAAAATTTTCTTTTGAAAGAAAATGACCAACATAAGGAATCTCTCTTCAACATATAATACTACACAATCCCTTCTAAAAGATCATAGAAGGATCTTGTAAATCAAGATGAAAAGCCACTTTGGTGGTCAATATCCATCAAAATTTACAAACCTTCCAAAAAGGGATCATCAAGTCATGACTTCTAAAATGGTATAAAACATCAATCAGGCTCATATATGATGCAACATATTTGAGGTACAAACAATAAATTAATAAAGACTGTGAATATAATAAGCCATTTTTAACAAATGTACCATGTGCATTATTATAAAACTCTTATATAGGCAGAGAATGTGATGTACTTTTGAGCTCCAAAAATGAGGTCAATACAAATTTTGAAAATATGTTTCCATTTGGGTAAACAAGTTTTTTAGACCCAATATATTTATTTTCAAAGAAAATAAAGGTTAACATAATGAGGATACAAGGCATTCGAAAATCTGTCTCCTTTTGACAGACAAATTTTCTAAGCCCAATATACCTCTGCCTATAATATTTTGACCTAGTCAAAATTGAATAACAATATTATTATTAACATAAATGAATGTATAATCAAAAATGGCAAGAATGCTAAATACTAATCAATGGGCATATATCATAAATGATATACAAGAGTCCTAATGAAAAATATCACATATTTTTCTTTAAGTAAAATATGTAATATGCATAAGTATTCTTCACATGAAGCCACAAATAAATGAAATACCCTAACAGTCATGAACTTATCCCCTTTAGGCAGCAAGCCCATGAAAGCTAAAGCACCATTGTAATACAATGCCCCATGTAACATTTCCAATTAAAGCATACAACAATTCCCTTTGGGCAGGCGGTCGTATGCAATAACTAGAAACCCTCTCATAATGAAAAAACTCATGGACAACATAAATAAACCACTTGGATGATAAATATTTGTGTTAATCTACAAATTATTCATATAGAGAAGATAAATGTCCAAATAAACACAAAATGACATACTTCAACGAAATGTATGCCACTAAAAGATCAGTCCAAAATGGGATACTCTACAACATGTACCCCACTGATCATATTATTATATAATAATATATTCCAACTGCCACATCTATCAATACACTTACTACACAACTATAAAACACCTTTAGACAAGAATTATAGTATATAATAAGTATCTCAATCAATTACAGTCAATTTTGGATCAATTGTTATAAACACATCAATATGCAATTCTAAATAAAGGATAAGTCATTAGTCCTCATTAACTCAGCTATTCAAAATTCATAGAGTGCTCCAAATCTATCGAGGCTATCAAAAAATATACTCGAACTATATAATAGTGAATAGAATTATACTTAAATAATTTTAAATTATTTAAATATTTTATTAAATATGAAAAACTCTATCAAAATATTTTTTAAATTATTACGAGTCCAATGGTCCAAAAATCACTCAAATTGAATATAAAATGAGCAAGTTACAGCAATTTTTATAAAAAATAATAGTAAAGGACCAAATCGTAAATTTCAAAAATTTATCTGGACTCATATTTAATTTATAGGGGCTTAAGTACAAAAATTTTTTAATCCCAAAATTAAAACATGCCCACTATAATTGGATCCAGCCAGTTCTTCAATTTGGACTAAATTTATAATTAATAAATTCTGTTTAAAGCGAGTTGTAACCCGATAACCCATCAATCTAAAAAACCTTTAAAATATTCTCTTCTTCCTCCCCTTTTCATCCCAACTAAGACTTTCCAAAACTCCATTAATGGCTTCTCCGAGCTTAGAATCTTCCTCCATAGAGAGTCATCGACCAAAATGACCACTGGTGGCCATTCCCTGGCCACTAATGATCCAACGTTCAGGAAGAGACAAGAACGGAGTGACACAGGAGAGCCATCGGCCACTCGTCTAGATGTCCAAAAAAAATCTGCCATGGTATATACCACAAGCTGGGTAGGGTCCAGCAATTTAGGAACAGCCTTCGCTATCTCCTTCTGGAAGATGGCGAGGTCCTTGCGATAGGACACCACGAACCACCAAAATCCAACAGGATCCATTTGGCGACAGTATAGTAGAGGACCACTTGGAGGTCTTTGGAAAAATAGAGCCATGAGCAGCATCCCAAGGGCCCAGCACCACTTGGCACCGGCAATGATAGATGAGCCTTAATCGCCATCATCTAAATGATTACCAGTCAATTGCTACCGGACGCTTCTAGCAAGGTATGAGAGGAGGAGAGGGGCACAGTGGTTCCCACCACTACCAGCCAACCTTTTTTTTTTAACCAATATATTTTAAGGTCTCAACTATAGAAGGATTATTTTACAATTTCAGAAAATCCAGGGGCCTAAATACAAAATGGCCTTTTGGACCAAAATATAATTATAAATGTTGGAGGGAATAAATTGTAAAAGGGATAATATATAATATTAGCAAACTCAGGGGCCTATATGTAAAATGGCCAATTTTTTTTAAAGATTTATTAGTTAATGGGTTATTAGATTTTGGGTTTAAACCCAACACCCAAACCCTGTTAGCCATCATCTTCCCCACGAAGAAGACACAGGCCATCCACAAAACTCAAAACCCCACCCTTAGATCCTCCAAGCCGGCGCAGCCGTCGACAAGACCACCATCGGAATCGATCAAGAACGTCCTATCGCCGTCTCCGGTGAAGACGCCGGAGGTCAGAATGCTTCCGATGGTCGGCGAGATAGGTTAGTTTCTTTCCCTTTTTTTTTATCCGCCACCTAGAGCTGTCAACGAGTCTGGTCTGGACTCGAGACCCGCAGGTCTAGACCCAATGGGTCCAAGTCTGGATCTCAATCTGGACCCGTTTACCCGGACCCGGACCCAATTAGTCATAGTTAAATGGATCCGGGTCTGGATATTACATATCCAAATCCAACAGACCCGAGGCCCGATTAAATAAAATAATATAATATATATTTATATATATTTATATAAATGTGGGATGATGGATCGTAATCGGACAGTTAAAAATCATTCAAGATTATACTATTAAATCCTCCTTCAAATCGTGCCCTAACCTTGCCCTTCTCCCTTCCAGCCACCAGCGCCCATGGCCGACGCCTCCCCCCCGGCGCTCCGCCTCCATGCCCACAGCCGACGCCACCCCCCCGATGGCCAATGCTGCCTCCGGTGCTCCCCCCCGATGACCGACTGTTCGAGGAATCGACTATCGAGCCCTCTACACTGCCGGCTGCTCCTATGATCGGAGCAATCGAGGCCCTCGACATCGGCGCTCCACCTC
The DNA here is from genome assembly GCA_021397845.1 of Areca catechu. Classification (NCBI taxonomy): domain Eukaryota; kingdom Viridiplantae; phylum Streptophyta; class Magnoliopsida; order Arecales; family Arecaceae; genus Areca; species Areca catechu. The sequence goes on from CM038041.1 coordinate 146,534,226, forward strand.
CACGCCCATGGCCGATGCCTCCTCCCCCGACGGCCAATGCCACCTCCCTCCCCTAAGGTCGACAGAGCCCTCTACGCTGCCTACGAGTGGACCGAGCCTCGAGGCCCTCGACATCGATGCTCCACCTCCACGCCCACGACCGATGCCTCCCTCGATGGCCGAGCCCTCCACGACCAATGACTCCCTATCTCGCTGGCTGCCATTACCCCTATCCCGCTGGCTACCCCTGTCCCACCAGCTGCCGCTGCCCCTGATTCGAGCCCTACTATAGTACGTTGGTTCGTTAGATGTTACCTTATTCCTGTTTTTTATTAATAATCATGATCATCAGTGCCACAATACTGTAGGATATTTTTTACATAATTTATTTTAAATTTCAGAAAATGACAACCCTTGAAAATGTTGATGTTGAAGTTGAACAAGATGTGATCATTCTTGGAGAGAAGGTAATTGAAGATGAAACAACTGGATCTATGCAAAACTATGTTGCTGGTATAGCTGGTCATAAAAGAAAGTTAATATCATCGGTATGGAATGATTTCACTAAGTTTAAAAATAAAAATGATGATGATATTGCTAGATGTAATTGGTGTAAGAAGGAACTTTGTGGTGGTAGCAATAAAGAAACTAGTCACTTGAGAAAGCATCTTAGTATATGCATTTTTAGAAAAAAGAATGATGGAAGAGTAGTACAACAATCAATTACATAAGGTTTTTGTGATAAGGCAGCTCAACCTTACAAGTTTGACCAAGAAAAGAGTAGAAAAGATTTGGCAAAAATGATTATTAAGCATAACTACTCTTTTAACATAGTTCAACATGAATATTTTGAACAATTTTGTGCTAGATTGAATCCAAATTTTAAGCTTTTGAGTCGTAATACAATCAGGAGTGATATATTGAATGTTTACAAGGAGGAAAAGGCAAAGTTATATGATTACTTTGATGCACTTTCTAGTAAGATTTTCTTTACTACCGATATATGGATTTTTGATCATTCAAATATTGCATATGCATGCTTGACTGCACATTATATATCAGATTTTTGGGAATTGAAGAAAAAAATCATTGCATTCAAAAAGATTCCATATCCACATGATGGTGAAACATTGTTTCATTTTATTTCTGATTTGTTATTGAGTGGAATTTGGATAAGAAAATTTCTTCAATGGTCGTTGATAATGCAAGTGCAAATGATATAATGGTTAGACAATTAAAAAGGTGGCTTTGTGAGAAATCATTGCTTTCTTTGTCTAGCACATTATTTCATGTGCGATGTAGTGCACATATTCTTAATTTGATTATTCAAGATGGTGTTGCCCAAAAGAGGATGCAACCCAAGAGGGGGGGTGAATTGGATTTTATAAAACTTTTTGGCTATTTGATAAACTAAAGCAAGTATGTGCTAATTCAATTCAAAATCTTGTGTTTTGCCAAAGTAATTGTGTGCTTCAAAATAATGTGTAGCAGAAATAACAGAGTAAATGCACAAAGAAAACAATCACACAAATACAAAAAAATTTATAGTGGTTCGGTGCACTCCAAGGCACTTACATCCACTCTCCAAGATTCCCTTAGAAATTTCACTAAGATAGTTTTGTAACATAGGCTCACCAACAATCTTTACAACTTGTTTCGTCTTCGGGCTCACAAGCAAAACCCTAGTTGGTTTCAAGGCTCACCAACAACCACCCTTGGTTTTATGGGCTAACCAAGAACCTAAACAACTTGTTTTGACTTCGGGCTTACAAGTTAAACCATAGTTGGTTTCAAGGCTCACCAACAACCACTTTGGTTTTCCAAAGCTTATCAAAAACCTCTTGTAAAATAATGTAAGAGCAATATGAAAGAATATAATTAAAGCTTTCTAAAATAAAGCAAATATCTCTTTGAAGTCCTTGATTGTTGATGAAGAACTTATCTTCAAATTGTTGAAGCCTTGAATACAGCTTGATGATGTGAACTTTGGATGCTCTCTTTGAAACTTGGAAGCTTGAAGTCTTGAACTACTCAACTCTTGAATCCTTGAAGGATATTCAATGATCTCACCAAAGGATTGCATCCCCATTTGATTTTTGATGTTTATATAGCCCTCCAAATCATAAATGATCATTTATGACCGTTGGGGATGAAAAACTAGCTATTTGAAGCAAGTTGGAGAAGTTCTGTAGCCCAGAAAACTAGCCATTATAGTCCAAGAGTCGACACTTCACCTCTAGGTGTCGACACTTCATTCTCAAGTGTCGACACTTCACCTCCAGGTATCGATACTTTATTTTCAAGTATCGACACTTCATTTCCGTGAGTCGATACTTGAGGCAAAAAAACCTCCAGATGGCATAGTTCTGTATTTTCAAAAAATCTCAGGCCTTGAGTCGACACTTCATTTTCAGGTGTCGACACTTCATTTTTAGATGTCGACACTTCATTCTCAGGTATCGACACATCACCTCTAGGTGTCGACACTTGGGCGTGCCATTGCTGAAACTTGCTGAAAATCAAACTTTAACTTCTTCAAGTTCTTCCATACCAATTCCAAAGTCCATATACTTGATTTTTCATTAATTTAAGAACTTTTTCAATTGAAATGCAAGCATTTCTTCATTCAACATAGATGAGTACTAAGATCTAAAAATTATACTTAAAATATAATTAATACTCATATATACTTAACCATTTTGTCAAACATCAAAATCAAGACCATAGTCAATAGATGGATTAGCAAAAGCTGAAGACTTCTTGCAAAAGACTCGAGAAACTATGAGTTTATTGAATAGGTCACCTGCTTTATATCAAAAATTTGAAAAAGTAATAGCTCAGTTAAAATTGACAGATGCAAAAAAGGTAGGAAAAGATATACCTAGTAGGTGGAATTCAACTTATTTGATGCTTGATGCTTCTATTCCTTTGAAGGAGGCATATTATCATTTATCTCAATTGGAAAGAGGTTATAAATGTAATCCTTCAGAAGATGAATGGATAGTGGCATGCATTGTGAGAGATTGTTTGAAATTATTCTATGATGCAACTAATCATTTTTCTGGTTCAAATTTTCCTACTTCTAATCTATTTTTTTGAGATATTTATAAAATTCATCTTAAGATGAGAGAGTGGTAGAATAGTCAGCATGAATGTCTTAAATTAATGGCAGGACCTATGAGAGAAAAGTTTAGAAAATATTAGGAAGAATATTCTTTGCCATTAGCAATTGTAATTGTTCTTGATCCAAGATTCAAAATTGATGTCATGGAGTATTATTATGATCAGCTGTATGGTTCTAGTTCTTTTGATTATATTGATAAAGTTCATACATTTATGTTTGATTTGTATAATAATATGGGGGTGAAGAGTTGTTGACAGGAAATTCAGGTTATTTTGTGTCTAGTGGTTCAACAAATGCAAATTCAAGTGAAAGCCATACGGGTGTATCTTTGGAAGATGAGCATGACTTTGACGAGTGGTATCGTCAATCTTGTTCTTCCACTATTAGAGATTCTAATAAATCTGAGTTGAAAAAATATTTGGAGGAAGCTGTGTTTCCAAGAAAAAATAATTTTGACATTTTGAATTGGTGGAAGATGAATAGTGCTCAGTACCCTACATTAGCAAAAATGGCACGGAATATTTTAGCTATTCCAGCTACTATTGTTGCTTCTAAATTTGCATTTAGTATTGGTGGTAGGGTGATTGATGAGAGGCGATCATGCTTAGCTCCAGAGATTGTTGAAGCTTTGTTAACTGCAAGTGATTGGCTTGAATCTACAAAGAATGGTAAATTTTAATTACTTTTTATTTAGTTTTTTATTTTTTTGGTTTTCATAGTATTTACTGGATATGAATTTTTTTTAGATGTTGCTGGAATATCTATTGAGCTTTGAGATGGTTGAATTTCATGGTGGAGCTTTAACAAGTAAGTTTTTTTAATTATAATATTTTATTAACAAGCACATTTATTTGTGTAATTTTTGTTTTAATATTTAATAAGTAATGATTTATATTTTCTTTTGATTAGGCTTTCATTATTATCCCATAGCATGGAAGAAGTTGATTTGGAGTTATAGGAAATGATGGAAGATGGAACAAATTGGAATGGAACAATGGGATGGAACAAACTATGTATTTCTTTATCTTTATAAGTATGGTGTTATTTTGTCTTATGTACTAATTGAAAATGTTTGTCTTATGTACTAGCTAAAATTGTTGTTAGTTATTGTATATGATTTTCTATTTTTGATTGTGTTTTCAATTGGATACTTTTATGCTTTAGCTACTTTTATATTTCTTGAATGAGTTTCAATAGGTTTCATATTTTTTTGGTGGCCTGTGCATTAGAGGTTTAGCGATTGAGTTTCAATTTTGGTAAGAGTTGTTTCCTGCTATTTTAATTTCTACTACTTTATTGGTAGGTCATGATGATATAATTATGTAATCTTTTTTTAGTTTTCTTATAATCCTATGTTAGTTCAATAATCTTGTTAGCAGGTTCTTAGAATACTATAATCCTATTATGTTGCCATTTTCTTGAAATAATTGTATGATGGACAGATGGGGTTGGATGTTGTTAGTTTTGTATCCTCATTTAGTTTGTCACATCTTTATAGATTGGTTATTGTTGGAACATCTTATGTAGCATGACTATGATTTTGTCATGCTAAAAGTTTAAAAAAAATATCAAAACAAGTAGTGGAATCTTTCTTATATTTTATCTATGTTTTAAATTTATCATTATCATTCATGCTATTAGAGAATGAAAAAAAAAAAAAAAAGAATATGAAATGGAGGTCATCGTGTGCTTTGGTTGCTTTCTTCTCTAATGATTCTCTTATGCTATGGCTACCAAATTATGGTTTCACTAATCATAGTCCGGATATCTAAATGTTTTGTCATAGTTTGAAAGTAAGTTTGGACTGTTTTATTCTAAACCATTTCACACGTGACTAATTTAAATCTGAATGCGTATCCATGGTAACCCTTTTTTTGATGGATTTTATAGCCAGTCAGTCTCTGGGTGGCATCAACTATCAAATTCAGAAACAACAATCAATTATGGTGCATGTACTGATTTTAAGCCCTTTCCGAAGGAAATGGAAAACATCTTCCGCATGATTGTATCATCCAAGATGAAACCTTTTTCACACTCTTACAAGCCTATGGGCCATGGTGGTATTCGGGTCCAGGTCTAGATACCCGGGATCCATTCGGGTCCGAGTATGGATACCCGAGATCCATTTGGGTACGGGTCTGGTACTTCAAAATTGGACCCGTCGGGATTCGGGTTCAGGTCCGGGTCCGGTAGCTAAAATCAGGTCCGAGTTTGGATATCTGGGTTCCAACCCGAACCTGACCCGTTGACAGCTCTACCGCCACCCCTCTCTTCCAAAATGCCCCATCGCCGGTGCTAGACCAGCTGGACAGCCATGACAACCGACCGAGAATCGCCGGTCGTGGCCTCTGGTAGCGTCACCGGCATCCGGTGGAGTCCAAAGGAGAGAACGGTAACTTTTTTTTTTGTGCTTGTCCCACTGGCGGTGATTTGGATCTCAGATCGCCATCACCGGGGGGGGGGGGCGACTTGGCCGCTTAGACCGCCAAGGATGACCGTCGACCCATTGGCCACCTTATAATTTTTTTTTAATGCTTGGCCCATCGGTGGAGATCTGGATCTCCAATCACCGCCGCCGGGTTAGGGGAAGGACCGGTCATGGAGATCGGCTGGGAGAACACATCGCGGCCATGGAAACCGCCCAAGGATGGCCACGAACGCGATCTCCCACCATCGCCAACCCTCAAGCCTTATCCATAGTTTTTCTTTTTTTTTATGTTTATCGGTGATCTGAAAATAGATCACCTTCGCCGGTTAGGGTGCTGTCACGGGAACTGTCACGTCTCCCTGCCATCGCTAGCCACCCCTCAGCACCGACGAGCATGGGCACAAGGAGATCAATGATCAACGATGAAAAGGAAGGAGAAAAAGGGTTTTAAAGAAATAAAATAATAATAATACATGAATGTATACTTTTATGATCTCCATAATATACAGATCTAAAAGATATTTTTCATAATTCTAATCAGATACCAGGGCTCTGATACCAAATGTAGAAAAATAAAGGTTTCCTCAAGTCTAAGATTGATCAAATGATTAGAATCATGATAAAATAGATATGAGAAAAACTATTATAATGCATACCTATATTCGCCATAATCCTGTTTTCCAATGCTCACATGAACATCGGAAGCAAAGTCCTTTTCTTTGATCTTCCTCCAAAAGGTGGCACTCGATGGAGAAAATCACCATATCATAAATCACCGAATACATGATATATATAAATAGAGGAAGCAGAGAGGGGACCTAGCTAATAAAATGAAAATACCCTAACTGACCCTCCCATCACAAATCAAGTCAGGCTAAGACCTACACTGTGCCGCCTCAACCATACCAAATCACATGAGGTGCTCCTAGCTCAATCAATGATCAGATAACTATAAGGGATTTGGTGACCAGGGTGGAAGCATGGATTTCAAAATTTTATTATGAAACCACTACCAAATCCTTAACCCAAGACCTCCTTACAAGGAATTAAAATATACAAACATGCATATATAATATAAACTAGAGTTTAGGCACCAACTTGAACCGCTAGTATCCAATCCGATGAAGAAAATCCTGATTTAGCCTTCTTCACCACCAGGCACCCAAACGTTCGCTCTCCAACGGTGATCCACACGAAACTCGAACGAAGGAAGAACTCCTTCATCAAGTTGCTTGGATAAGTGGAACTCTTTCAGCAGCCTTTGGTATATTGACCACTGTAGGACACCCTATCCTACTGTAGGGCACTAAAGACACTCTCCTGAACCATTCTTGGTTTTAGGAAAACTCTCCTTTATGACCCCTTAGACTTATATCCTAAAACAAAACCTTGTCCTAGTAGAAAAGACCTTGTCTTAACAAGACAAGTCATGTCTTAAAGAAAGGAGGGAGAAAGAGACACTCAGAATAGTACTTTGGTGGAATTCTTATTATCGGACTCATTTCACCACCCCCTATTTATAGATATAAGAGGGGTGTATAATATGTCCTCCCATCAACTTATCATATATGATTTTTCAAGACCGAAGAGAAGTTATCTAACTTGAAAAATCATATCTAATAAGCCCAATCATGCATCGAAGGCCTTATTCACATCCCTTCTTTTATATGGACGAATTCTCACTTGCCACATGTTAATTACCGGTCCCTAGGAAGCCAAGAGGTTCCTCTTCAATCTCCAAACATCGGAGATTATGAAGAGTCCTGATAGCAGAAGGACACTCCATCAGAACTGCGCGCCACATGAAGAGTTGCGACTCTTCATGCACCACGCGCGCCATCCTTCTTCCATGCAAATTTTAAAGAATGTTGACCAATTAAAATATAGGAAATATAGGCGCCATTGAAAAGAGCATAAAATTTTCTTTCTGACCATATAAATTATATTCAAATCAGAGATCTATAGCTCATTCTGTGCCCTTTTGAAGTTAAGGTATCATTTAGGTACCAAGAGTCCCATGCCATTGGGACTCTTCATGTATGGTATCTAAAATACCCTTAAATCCAAATTAAAATCAGATTTAGCTCTGATTAGGCTAGCCCCACTTAGGACTCAACCTAATTTAGGTTTTCCATAATTAGGTTAGCCTAATTAGCAAGCAACCGGACCCAATCTAATTGGGTTAGGAATTTGGTTAACCTACATATGCTAGTATATAATCCGGCTAACCAATTAGGATCCTAAAACCCTAATTAAATCATGAATGACTTCCTTGGCCAAGTCTCTATTGTATGTGATCCATTGGGTTCCACATCTAGCCAGCAATAGGTTTAGGTTTGAGCTGATTCGATCCGATCAAACCCGATTGACCTAATTAGGTCAAATTGGCTCGCCTAATTATCTAATTCGAATCACACATCGAATTGACTCATGAAACCAAATCAATTGGTTCATGAAGACCTACAAGACAAGATTGATGTCTAGCAACGTGTCATACCTACTCGGAAGATGAGAAATATTGATAGATTTACCAAAATACCCTTCAATGGTGAGTTACCGGGCAATTCAGTCCTTCGATCGACTTGCACCCTAAATATGACTATGGATATGGATACTTGTCAAATCCAATGTCATATTCATTCCTTGCTCAATCTGATAATGATGATTCATTAATGAACCATTAGAAACTATTTCTAATGTTCATACTTTGATCAAAGATTTCCCGAATCTTCATTTGATTGAAATCATCTGGATGCTCTTCCCTCTTACTAGGGTTGATCGATTCCTTTTTGACCTACTCACAACCTCCATATGCAATCCACCATACCCAGTATCACCCCATGCATGACTCGGTGTCATGATTGAGTGTGAACCAAAGTATGAATTCATGCATACAAGATACCATGGCAGTCTCAGGTCAAAGGACCACATGCACTACTCCCACCATGAGAACTATCTATTGACAAACAGATAAGGTTCCATTAGATGTTCTCAAGCTGGATCCATTCAGTGAACTCATTCTCTAATGAACACCCACATCCTAGTATTAGTGTCAAACATAAGTGACTGTGAGATCAGTCACCCTCATCACCAAGCATACATAGGATGTGCTAGTTTTACCGAAAACATTGATCCCCTACTCAATATTCCATCGACCAGGAATATTCTAGATTAGGATTTTAAGGCTTTAGGTCTCACTGGTATGATCTCATCATAACCTTAGAACCATAGCCCTAATCTATGGGGTTCATCATATCTTAATAAAATTAATAAGACACAGCGTATGATGAAAATAAAATGCCTTTATTAATTGATAATATCAATACACTGGTTTGGGATACAAAAGAAAATCCCATCGAAATACAACATTTCGATTGGCCTTTAGGGCATAATTTTTTCAATCTCCCACTTACACTAAAGCCAATCGCCTTTAAGTTTTAACCCCATACAATCGAGGTGGTGATCAAACTCCCACTGTGGTAGAGCCTTAGTGAATGGGTCTGCTATGTTGTTCTTCGTTTCTACTCTTTTAATGCAGACTTCTTGTCTTTCAATAATCTCTTGAATGAGATGGAAGCGTCTTAGAATGTGCTTTGATTTGTGATGAGCTCTAGGTTCCTTAGCTTGAGCGACGGCTCCAGTATTATCACAGTAAAGTGGTACTGGACCTTCAATCTCCGGAACAACGCCCAACTCTGAGATAAACTTCTTTATCCAGACAGCTTCCTTAGCAGCTTCACTAACAGCAATGTATTCTGCCTTAGTTGTTGAGTCAGCTACAGTCTGCTGTTTAGAACTCTTCCAGCTTACAGCTCCTCCATTTAGGGTAAAAACATATCCTGAAATAGATTTGCTATCATCTGGATCCGATTGAAAACTAGAATCTGAATAAGCTTCCAGTTTATGATCAGATCCTCCATATATCAGAAAAATATTCTTAGTCCTTCTCAAGTACTTAAAAATATTTTTCACAGCCTTCCAGGGATCCTCTCCTGGATCAGCCTGAAATCTACTAGCTATACCTAAGGCATATGCCACATTAGGCCTGGTACATAACATAGCATACATTATAGATCCTACAATCGAAGCATAAGGTGTAGACTCACTCTATTTCTTTCTTCAGGTGTCTTAGGAGACATCTACTTAGAAAGATGTATGCCATGACCAATGGGCAAGTAACCTCTTTTATTTCCCTCCATGTTAAATCTCTTTAGCATTTGGTCAATGTACCTAGACTAGGATAAGTCTAGCATCCTCCTAGATCTATCTCTATAGATCTTGATACCCGGTATATAGGATGCTTCTCCCAAGTCTTTCATGGAAAACTGTTTAGATAACCATACCTTGACTGATTGTAATATTGGGATATCATTCCCAATGAGGAGTATGTCATCCACATACAGAACCAAGAAAACTATGGCACTCCCACTAGTCTTCTTGTACACACAAGGTTCATCCTCATTTTTTATAAAGTCAAACTCTTTGACTGTCTTATCAAATCGGATGTTTCAACTCCTGAATGCTTGCTTTAATCCATAAATGGATTTCTTCAGCCTACATACCTGATTAGGTTTAGTCTTCAAGACAAAACCTTCTGGCTGTGACATATATACCTCTTTCTCAAGGAAACCATTAAGGAATGCGGTTTTCACATCCATCTGCTAGATTTCATAATCATGATATGCTGCTATAGCAAGCATGAATCGAATATATTTGAGCATGGCAACAGGAGAAAATGTTTCATCATAATCTATTCCCTATTTTTGTCAGAAATCCTTAGCCACTAATCTGGCTTTATAAGTTTTGACTTGGTTATCTGCCCCAATCTTTTTCTTATAGACCCATTTGCATCCAAAAGGGTTAACACCCTCTAGTGCATCAACCAAAGTCCACACTTGGTTGACATACATGAAGTCCATTTCGGATCTCATGGCTTCCAGCCATCTGTCTGAGTTCCTACTCATGACAGCATCCGTATAGGTTAGAGGCTCATCATTTTCAATGATCCGGGCTTGGGCTTCATTATTTTCAATAATGAACCCATACCTCTCAGGTGCATGACGCACCCTATCAGACCTACGGATAGGAGTGGTGTGTTCTGGTTCTATACTAGCTATGTTATCATTTGGTTGAGATGTATCTATTTGTTGAACTTTTTCAAATTCAATATTTCTTCCATTGCCCTTTTGTAGGATGAACTCTTTCTCCAGAAAAGTGTCATGCCTACTGACAAAAACTTTTTGTTTAGTAGGGTGGTAGAACAGATATCCTATACTATCTTTAGGATATCCTACAAATAGACACTTATCTGCTCTAGCATCCAGCTTATGTCCAAAATTTCTTTTGACATAGGCTGGACATCCCCATATCTTAAGATACTTAAGTTTGGGTTTCTTACCCCTCCATATCTCATATGGAGTGCTAGAGACAGATTTAGATGGTACTTTATTTAAGATATTAGCCACGGTTTCTAAGGCATATCCCCAGAATGAAACAGGTAACTCTGTGAAGCACATCATGGACCGTACCATATCTAATAAGGTACGATTCCTCCTTTCAGCAACACCATTTAATTGTGGTGTGTAAGGAGGGGTCCATTCAGAGATAATCCCCTTTTCTTTAAGGTGATCGAGAAACTCGGTGGATAAGTATTCACCTCCTCGATCTGATCGAAGGATTTTAATATTTTTCCCCGTTTATTTCTCTACCATACTTTGATACTCTAAAAATTTATCAAAGGCTTCGGACTTATGTTTCATAAGATATACAAATCCGTACCTTAAAAAATCATCAGTAAATGTAATGAAATAAGAGTATCCACCCTTGGCCTGAGTTGTCATAGGCCCACATACATCTGTATGTATGAGTCCTAATAACTCAGTTGTCCTTTCTCTATGTCCACTAAATGGAGTCTTGGCCATTTTACCCATGAGATATGATTCACAGTTCCTAATGATTCATAATCATAAGGATTAAGAAAATTTTTCTTGTATAACTTGCTAATCCTAGTCTCACTAATATGTCCAAGCTGACAGTGCCAGAGTAAAGTATTGTTTATATTATCTCTCTTTCATTTGTTACTTACATGAAATATATTGTCATTAGTGGATAAAGTTAAAAGATCAATGCAAAATACGCCACAACATATAATTTCATTAGAAAAGCTGATTGAGCAACCATTGCTCATCACATTCATAGTATAACCTTGTCTAAGTAACAAGGGTACAGAAATGATATTTCTAATGACCTTAGGCATATAGTAACAATCTCTCAGCTCTAAAATCTTCCCCGAAGGTAACTTCAAGATATAAGTCCCTACGGCCTCTGCTTGTATGGACTCTCCTCTAGCACCGTAGAGCTCGAAGTCTCCTTCCTTCAATACTCTAAGCCTCTGCAGCCCCTGCAATGATTTGCAGATATTATGACCACAGGCGATATCCAATATCCAAGTATATGAAATGGAAGAATCCAATGACAAAATAGTATGAACTTCTTTCATACCTTTCGGTGCATCCGATGCACCAGGCTTCACACCTGCAAGGTAAGCCTTGAAATTCCTCTTGCAATGACCCGGCTTGCCACAGTGAAAGCAGGTCATCTATCCGGAGGCCTTCTTTCCTTTCTTCTTCTTGATGCCCATTTTTGGGTTCAATCTCCTCTTGGAACCCTTTCTGCCTGACTTCTTCTTGTTGATCCCATCCACAAGAAGAAGTGGAGCCTTATTTTTCTTTAAATAGCTCTCTACTATTTTTAACATGTTTAACAGCTCAGCCAAGGAAGTGTTAAGTTTGTTCATATGATAATTAAGAAAAAACTGTGAAAATGACTTTGGGAGTGACTGCAGTATCAAATCCTGATTCAACTCCCCATCCATAACAAAACCCAATTGACCTAATAAAGTGATCAGGTCAATAACCATCAGTACGTGGTCTTGTACGGATATACCTTCTGTCATTCTCGCACAGAACAACTGCTTAGATATCTCATATCTAGCAGTTCGACTATGTTCTCCATATAGCTCTTTTAGATTGAGCAGTATGGAGTTAGTGTCCATGCTATCATGTTGCCTCTACAACTCCTTGGTTATAGAGGCAAGCATGATACATTTGACAATGAGTGAGTCATTTTGCCACATCTTGTATGTGGTCTTTTTCTCTTGGAGGCATCTTCCCCTAAAGGTTCCAAGGTAGGGGTATCAAGAATGTAAGAAAGTTTTTCCTGGCTGAGTACTATCTTTAGGTTTCTCAACCAGTCAACATAGTTCGGTCCAGTCAATTTATTGGCATCAAGTATACTACGGAGTGAGAGTGAAGAAGCCATTTAATCTATATTAACAAAGAACATAATATAAGCAAACAACCAATGTTGACAAAACATAATTAAATTAGGAGTTTAACTTAATTATGTCTCCTACTATTTTATCAAGCATCATAACCCTCTATATGATGATCGAGAAATCCTAATTGGTTTTCTTAGTGGGGTTGAGATCCTAATTCCTTATAAAAGGACTTGTGTGTACACAACAAATCTTTTATAAGTTCAAAGGTAGGAAAACTCTTTCCAATTATATCTCATACAATTTTCAACAAAACCTAGCCTCTAAAATATTAATAGCCTTGTGTGTGCACAACAAACTATAATATTTTTAGTTAAGACCCTTCATTCCTTTATAGTCATGATTGTAATAATAATACCCTTGTGTGTTCACAACAAAGTATTATATTAAATCATGCCATAAGCATCAAATGCACCAGGCCAAAATTATGTTAGTTACCATAATAGGCCTTGTGTGTACACAACAAACCTAATACGGATCATAACATAATAATGACCTAGCAAGAAGGAAGGTCTAATGTAGTGAATATTACACTAAGCATATCAATCAAGAATTAAGTTAATCTTAGCGGCCAGGTAAGTGGGAGAGTAGTGGGAATCCCCCCGTTGCTTTCCTAGACACCAATAAAAATTGGCCAGGTCAATCAACGGAACCAATTAAAAACCTCATCCTCTTTACCAATCATGAACTACTTTTCCTAGACACCGAATGATCAACTAATCATCTTGATTATTTTGCTTTTGGTATATGACACTACAACTTAATATAATTTTAATAGAGGGCTTTATTATTAAAATAAGCACATTCTACATATAACTATTCAATCAACCATAAATCATATATCATTTTATAATGTGCCAAGTGTGTCATCATACTAGGACAACCATCTACCATATAATGGATCCACCACTATGCCATGGCAACCTTATTACAGTATGATGACTAGAAAGCTAAACATATCTCTATATCGTTTAAGGTTTAAGTGAAAATCCTAACCAGTGACATACATATATGCATAAACATATCAATCACATGTAACTTTAAACTTTTGCAGAGTTCTACAAAATTGGGCAACTTCAAATTTTGCTGTCCTACAATAATGGGCAACTTCAAGAGTCCTACAAAATTGGGCAACTTCAAATTTTGTAGAGTCCTACCAAAATAGGCAACCTCAAGAGTCCTACAAAATTGGGCAACTTCAAATATTGTATGATTTAGCCCTAATAAGGTGGCTCTGATACCACTATAAGGGATTTGGTGACCAGGGCGAAAGCGTGGATTTCAAAATTTTATTATGAAACCACTATCAAACCCTTAACCCAAGATCTCCTTATAAGGAATTAAAACATACAAACATGCATATATAATATAAACTAGAGTTTAGGCACCAACCTGAACCGCTAATATCCAATCCGATGAAGAAAATCCTGATTCAGCCTTCTTCTCCATCAGGCACCCAAACGTTCGCCCTCCAATGGTAAATACACATGAAACTCGGACCAAGGAAGAACTCCTTCAAGTTGCTTGGATAAGTGGAACTCTTTCGACAGCTTTTGGTCTATTGACCACTGTAGGACACCCTGTCCTACTGTAGGGCACAAAGGCACTCTCCTAAACCACTCTTGGTTTTAGGACAACCCTCCTCTAGGACCCCTTAGGCTTATGTCCTAAAACAAAGCCTTGTCCAAGTAGAAAAAATCTTGTCTTAACAAGACAAGTCTTGTCTTAAAGAAAGAAAGAATGAGAGAGAGACACTCAGAATAGTACTTCGGTGGAATTCTTATTATCAGACTCATTTCACCGCCCCCTATTTATAGAAACAAGAGGGGTGTGTGATATGTCCTCCCATCAACTTATCAGATATGATTTTTCAAGACTGAAGAGAAGTTATCTGCCTTGAAAAATCATATCTAATAAGCCCATTCATGCATCGAAGGCCTTATTCACATCCCTTCTTTTATCTGGACGAATTCTCACTTGCCACATGTCAATTACCGGTCCCTAGGAAACCAAGAGGCGCCTCTTCAATCTCCAAACATCGAAGATTATGAAGAGTCCTGATAGCAGAAGGACTCTCCATCAGAACCGCACGCCACATGAAGAGTTGTGACTCTTCATGCACCGCACGTGCCATCCTTCTTTCGCGCAAATTTTAAAGAATGTTAACTAGTCAAAACATAGGCAATATGGGTATCATTGGAAAGAGCATAAAATTTTCTTTATGACCATATAAATTATATTCAAATCAAAGATCTATAGCTCATTCTGTGCCCTTTTGAAGTTAAGGTGTCATTTAGGTACCAAGAGTCCCATGCCATTGGGACTCTTCATGTATGGCACCTAAAATGCCCTTAAATCCTAATTAAAATCAGATTTAGCTCTTATTAGGCTAGCCCCACTTAGGACTCAACCTAATTTAGGTTTCTCATAATTAGGTTAGCCCAATTAGCAAGCAACCGGATCCAATCCAATTGGATTAGGAATTTGGTTAGCCTACATATGCTAGTATGTAATCCGGCTAACCAATTAGGATCCTATGACCCTAATTAAATCATGAATGACTTCCTTGGACAAGTCTTTATTGTGTGTGACCCATTGGGTTACAAATCTAGCCAGCAGTAGGTTTAGGTTTGAGCCGATTCAATCTGATCAAACCCGATTGACCTAATTATGTCAAATTGGCTCACCTAATTATCCAATTCGAATCACACATCGAATTGACTCATGAAACCAAATCAATTGGTTCATGAAGACCTACAAGACAAGATTGATGTCTAGCAACATGTCATGCCTACCCGGAAGATGAGAAATTTTGGTGGATTTACCAAAATACCCTTTAATGGTGAGTTACCGGGCAATTTAGTCCTTCGATCTACTTGCACCATGAATATGACTATGGATATGGATACTTGTCAAATCCAATTTCATATTCATTCCTTGCTCAATCTGATAATGATGATTCATTAATAAACCATTAGAAACTATTTCTAATGTTCATACTTTGATCAAAGATTTTTTGAATCTTCATTTGATTAAAATCATCTGGATGCGCTTCCCTCTTACTAGGGTTGATCGATTCCTTTTTGACCTACTCACAACCTCCATATGCAATCCACCATACCCAATATCACCCCATGCATGACTCAGTGTCATGATTGAGTGTGAACCAAAGTATGGATTCATACATACAAGATACCATGGCAGTCTCAAGTCAAAGGACCACATGCACTACTCTCACTATGAGAACTATCTATTGACAAACAGATAAGGTTCCATTAGATATTCTCAAGCTGGATCCATTCAGTGAACTCATTCTCTAATGAGCACCCACATCCTAGTATTAGTGTCAAATACAAGTGACTGTGAGATCAGTCACCCTCTTCTCCAAGCATACATAGGATGTGCTGGTCTTATCGGAAACATTGATCCCCTACTTAATATCCCATCGACCAGGAATATTCTAGATTAGGGTTTTAAGGCTTTAGGTCTCACTGGTATGATCTCATCATAACCCTAGAACCATAGCCCTAATCTATGGGGTTCATCATATCTTAATAAAATTAATAAGACACAGCGTATGATGAAAATAAAATGCCTTTGTTAATTGATAATGTCAATACACTGGTTTGGGATACAAAAGAAAATCCCATCGAAATACAACATTTCGATTGGCCTTTAGGGCATAATCCTTTCAATAACAATGGGCTTAACATACCTTTATCAACATGGACCATAAAATCAACCCGAATTTTAATAAAAAAATATCAATTAATGTTAGTCCAAATCAAGAAAATTCTTACAAAATGCATATCCTTCGCCATGGTGGATATTGTGCCCTTGTTTGCAAGGGGTGCTTACTCCCTCTTCATCCCCTTTAGACCATGGACTCTAGAAACTTTTGGTTCATTGAATCCTAAAAAATCAGGCTACTAAATTCCTTCAAAATGGTGATTCATGCTATTCCAATTCTTTTGGAACCATATTTAGCCAAGTATTCATGATTAGATAAAGCTTTCTCTCTCCAAGCCCCCTCCATCGATACCTCCTAACTTCTTTCTATGAATCAACTGATGCATTCCCTCAATAACTATACTAGATGATCTACGATCCTATGTGGTACATTGTTTGCATTGCAGAGTTTAATGTAGCATACAACAGTCACCTTGAGAAGATAGACAACAATCAAAATAAGGTGCACCTTGTATGATGTATAAAAATATCTTATTTGATAGCTGTCCATCTCTCGATGGTGATTATTAACTATTACACCTAAACCTCATACTATAGAGGAATTGTGTTTAAATTGGACATAAGAACACATTTTTAGATATTTTGGGATCTTTGTCAGGGCCTAAGGTTATTTGGAAAGGTCTGGATAGCCATAAAGTTGCGAAATTTGTTGTCTTTTATATTAGATCTAAAAGTGACCCAGAAGTATTTAACTAAATTACTTAACATTGATAACCTACATTGTTTATTGTCTATCCTTGTGAGATAGGAAACTCACACACCCACAAAAAATAAATAAATAAATAAAAATGCCATGATTTTTATATTTATAAAATCAAGATTTACAAAACCTTGATTAATATAATAAACTAGATTAATTTAATTTTAAAAATAATAATTAAAATATTATTGAAAATTTTAAAAAATAAGTTAGAAAATATAGGTCAATATTTAGATATTATATTGACCAATATATCGATTTATGTCGATCTATATCTTTAGATATGATAATAACCATGGTAGATATCACTATTGATGTGGCAAGAAACTGACGTGCTGATGTGTAAATCCTATCAGATGCCATGTCAGAAAGTCCACCATGGTGGACACCCCATCTCAGACTCCTTTGGCCGGGCCGAGCTCCTCCGGATCAATGAGACTGCCCGTCAAAGCCGAGCTCCGTCCTCCACCAGGTCAGCACCCGCAAGCTCAGGGTACCTAGGCCGGAGCCGAGTGACCTCCTTCACCAGATCAAGCCCCTCTGAGGCTGAGCCCCGTGAGCTGGAGTCGAGATTAGCCCTCCTCCGCCAGGTCGAGTCCCTTCGAGGTCGAGCCCTCTAGGTTGAAGTCGCGTGTCGACCTCTTCCACCAGATCGAGCCCCTCCAAGGCTGAGACCCATGGACCGGAGTCGAGCCCAGCCCACCTCCAGGCTGAGCCCCTCCGAGGTTGAGCCCTCTGGGCAGGAGTCGAGTCCTCCTTCATCGGGTCAAGCCCTTCCGAGGTCGAGCCCCCTAAGCCGGAATCAAGCTCAGCCCTCCTCCGCCAAGTCGAGCCCATCGGAGGTCGAGCCTCCCAGGTCGGAGCCGAGTCCCAGCTCTCCAGTTTGGCAACCAGCTTGGACGGCACCACTGGCCAGCAAGGGGGTGGAGCCACCTCGCCGAAACACCGGCGAGCAGCCCGAAGGCCATGAAGAAGCACCTGTCAAGCCATGATGGCTATCTGCGACCGTCGCTTACACCAGAAAGGTAGGAAGCCCCTTGATTAAGGTGTCGCGCTCTCCACCAACTGCCTGCACCACCTGAAAGAGGAAGTCAACCAGGAGATTCGAATCCCGGGGGCGGCGGCCCCCCGATCGAGGCACTACAAGGCTTCCTGGAATGGGGCGACCAGAAGGAATGTCAGAACATATGACAGTTTTCCTTATCATGAATCAGGAAAGACATCCCGTCCATAGCACGGAACACCACCGCACGCGCCTGACAGCCTGGGGGAGATCCCAAGGTAGGCGCTCAATGGTCACCTGGACTTAAAAGAACATTCGACACCCCTAGAGAGAGGAGGAAGGTATGCAAGTGCAAACTCAACCACAGAACATCACCAAGGCAAGTGAAGGAGAAGAAGCCTCACAGGAGGGCCAGCCTACCTCGGCTAACATCTCTCCCAACACACTCGCACCCCCACTCATACATCATTCACTCCTAGCATAGAGTCCATCAAGAGGGGCTCGACCAGGAGGATCTGTTCCCCTGGGTCATCACTGACTTAAGCATCAAAGTTCCCCCACCGGAATCCCCGGCCCGGGTCACTAACTCCTGTTTTACTGGTCCGGAAGCACCGGCCAACCCCGAGAGGACGAGGGACGATCCGACATCGACAGTAGCTACGGGCCACGATGATCTTGGCAGCAATAGATTGGCACACCAAGAAGGAGGGACGTTGACGTGTTTTGATCCTGCACAAGCCCCCTACAAGCGGTCCAACGGGAGGATGGTGACGAAACGAGCGAGAGAAGTCTCCACCAGCCACATGGGAGACCCCCCCTTCTCAAGGGAACCCGCACGGTCTAGAAGAGGAACTCCCTGCTCCCGCTCAACCATCTCTAGCGGATGTCTAGCTGGCCGCACTCGTCCAATAGGTGCAAATCCTCACTACAACAGTGCGCTAGCTCCAGCACCAGCAACGGTCCTTGGCTATCCACCAGCAGTCAAGGATCCCCGCAGCCCACGCCACAGCTCCTTGTGACAACCTGCGATCCTTCCAAGGAAGGCCTTCGCAGCTGCGAGCCATCACTAACCACTAGGGCAGTCACTTAACTCCGGCGAAGAGATAACAGGCCGGGTCCCCCGATAGGGAGAGCCGGTCCCCCACCATCGAGCGGGTGATATCCAAACCCTGCCAAGGTCAAAGAGGCAAGTCTCCCCTTCATGGGCACCATGCACCTATGTCACCTTCTGCATCTCTTTCAGCAGAAGGTTCTATCGATGAAGCCATCAGGCACACAGCCGAGAAGTGCCTGGAGGAGCACGAGTGTAAGTTGGTGGAGTTATCTCGCTGATTTGTGAACATGCAGAGCTCTACAGATGAGCCAATGGGTTACGACACTCGTCCCCCCTTCTCCCGAGAGATCCAAGAGGAACAGATTCTCAGCCAGTTTCGGATGCTGCAAGTGGATCCCTATGATGGGACCACCAATCCCATGGACCACCTGGAAAGCTACAAGGCCCTCATGAGGGTCCAGGGGATCACTGATGTCCTTCTTTAAATCGCCTTCCCAGCAACCCTATGGAAGGTGGCTCAAGTCTGGTTCACCCACCTCAAAACTGAAACCATTGGTTCTTTCGCTCAGCTGGAGCGAAAGTTCGTGGCCCATTTCGATGCCTGTCAGAAGGTGCCACGAGAGGCAAACAGCCTCTTTTCCATCCGGCAATAGGACCGCATGCCCCTATGAGACTACGTGGCCCGCTTCAAAGTTGCCGCTCTAGAGATTTATAATCTTGAAGAGCCAGTCGCCATGCTGGCACTAAAGCGAGGGCTCAAGACCTCCCGCTTGACCTACTCGCTCGATAAGAAGCCCCCCAAGAGCTATTCCGAGCTCAGAAGTACGTCCATGCTGAGAAGGCGGACCGTATGAGGAGAGAGCTTGACGGGAAGCCATTGAAGAAGCTAACCCCTGTCGAGACATCCGGGACACGGAAGCTAGGTCCTCCACCTCCGAATTTCTATCAGGGGCCAAGACTGAAGTGCGCTCCAATCCTAGAGGAGACGCTCACTCCCCTGCTCGCCCTAAGGATGAAAATCCTAATGGAGATCGAAGGTGAGCCCTATCTGAAGCGCCCACCTCCGATGAGGCCATCCTCTAGCCGTGATAAGATGAAATACTATCGCTACCACCGCGAGCACGGCCACGACACCGAAGAATGCTGCAACCTTAAGAAGGAGATCGAGAAACTCATTAAGAGAGGCTACTTCGAAAGGTACGTGGGGGGCAGACCTCAAACGGAACCTCAGGCACTCGTCGTTCTCCCGTCGATTCCTGCAGTGGACAATCGCCCTATCAAGAAGTCAGTAGGGATGATATGCTAGGGAGTCGAGTGCATGCCAAAGAAGGCCCGGAGGGCAGGGCAATCTGAAGATGTACTCTCCTTTATGAGGGAAGGGGGAGATTGGGGAGGAAATGTAAATAACGATGCCGTGGTCGTTGAAACGATGATCGCAAAGCATCCTATAAAATGCATCATGGTTGATAGTGGAAGCTCCATAGATGTGCTTTTTTATGATGCCTTCTCCAGAATGAATTTGTCTTTTGCGCAGCTCAGACCTGTGCACACACCCCTTGTCAGTTTCATAGGGGATTCAGTGAGGGTTAAGGGAGAGATCACTCTCCCAATCAATGTCGGGACCCTACCTCGGTAGAGCACTGTCATGATGACCTTCATGGTAGTTAGACTACCTTCGGCCTATGATGTGATCCTCGACTGACCCGGGCTCAATCTACTTGATGCCGTCATCTCCACGAGATGGCTGTTGGTGCAGTTCCCAACTCCCTACGGAGTTAGCGAAATAAGGGGTCCACCTCAATCGATCCAACACTATTTCCAAACTCTCCCAGGTACCTAAGCCCCAAAGGAAGATCCCAGGATGGACGAGCTCGACCAAAGGGTGCAAGACCCCAGGGGTGGCTTAGCCGAGCGCCTATTATCTTTTTCGCTTGTAGCCGACCAGGAGAAGATGGTACAGATTGGGGCCCAGTTACAAGAGGAGGAAAGAACCCACCTGTTGGAGTTCTTACGGGCGAATGCTGACGTGTTCGCCTGGACAGCGACCGACATGCCAGGTATTCCCTCTGACATCATCACTCATAAGCTGAACATTGATCCGAAGTGTAGGCCAGTTCGGTAGAAGAAGAGGAGTTTTGCCCCCGAGAGGCGGGCGACAATCAACAAGGAGGTCGACAAACTCCTCGCTGCCGGCTTCGTTCGGGATGTGCAATACCCAAGCTGGCTAGCGAATGTGGTGATGGTAAAGAAGAATAACAGCAAATGGAGGATTTGTGTGGACTACACCGACCTTAACAAGGCATGCCCAAAGGATAGTTTTTCCTACCAAAGATTGATCAACTGGTGGATGCCACCTCAGGTCACCGACTTCTCTCCTTTATGGATGCATTCTCCAGATACAATTAAATCCAGATGTACCCAGGGGATGAGGAGCACACCGTCTTCATTATCGACCGGAACTTCCTTGCCGACACCCCGAAGGCGCACTTTACTGGGTTCAGTTTCATTTGGTGCTTTCGAAGATTGCTGAAGGCTTCGGCGAGGTCGGCGACGTGGTCCGAGCTCGGCTTGCTCAAG
Source organism: Areca catechu (assembly GCA_021397845.1). Classification (NCBI taxonomy): domain Eukaryota; kingdom Viridiplantae; phylum Streptophyta; class Magnoliopsida; order Arecales; family Arecaceae; genus Areca; species Areca catechu. The sequence goes on from CM038041.1 coordinate 146,556,177, forward strand.
ATAAGCATGTCATCCACGTACACTTGTATGTTCCAGCCAATCTAATCTTTGAAGATCCTGTTGACTAGACGCAGGTACATAGCCGCAGCATTCTTCAGACCAAAGGACATCATCTTGTAGTAGTAAGTCCCTTGGTCGGTAATGAAGGCGGTGTGCTCCTCGTCCCCTGGGTGCATCCGGATCTGATTGTATCCAGAGAATGCATCCATAAAGGAGAGAAGTCGGTTACCCGAGGTGGCATCCACCAGTTGATCAATCTTTGGCAGGGAGAAACTATCTTTGGGCACACCTTATTGAGGTCAGTGTAGTCCACACAGATCCTCCATTTGCCATAATTCTTCTTTACCATCACCGTATTTACCAGCCAGCTTGGATATTGCACCTCCCGAATGAAATAGCAGCGAGGAGTTTGTCGACCTCCTCGTTGATTGCCACCTGCCTCTCGAGGGCGAAGCTCCTCTTCTTCTGTCGAACTGGCCTGCACTTCGAGTCAATGCTTAGCTTGTGAGTGATGATGTCAGAGAGAATACCTGGCATGTCGGTCGCTGTCCAAGTGAACATGTCAGTGTTCACCTGTAAGAACTCCAATAGGTGGGTTCTTTCCTTCTCTTGTAGCTGGGCCCCAATCTGTACCGTCTTCTCCTGGTCGGCTCCAAGTGGAAAAGACAGTAGGCACTCGGCCAGGCCACCCATGGGGTCTTGCGCCCTTTGGTCGAGCTCGTCCGTCCTGAGATCTTCCTCGGGGGCTTTGGTACCCGAGAGAGTTTGGAAACAGTGTTGGATCGGTTGAGGTGCACCCCTCATTTCATCGACTCCATAGGGAGTTGGGAACTGCACCAGCAACCGTCTCGTGGAGACGACGGCATTGAGTAGATTGAGCCCGAGTTGGTCGAGGATCATATTGTAGGCCGAAGGCAGTCTAACTACCATGAAGGTCATCATGACAGTGCTTTGCCGAGGTGGGGTCCCGGCAGTGACTAGGAGAGTGATTTCTCCCTCAACCCTCACTGAATCCCCAGTGAAACCGACAAGGGGTGTGTGCATAGGTCTAAGCTACGTAAAAGACAAATTCAGTCTAGAGAAGGCATCATAAAAAAGCACATCTGTGAGCTTCCACTATCAACCATGATACATTTTACAAGATGCTTTGCGATCATCATTTAGACGACAATGGCATTGTTATTTACATTTCCTCCCAAATCTCTCCCTTCCCTCATAAAGGGGAGTACATCTTCAGATTGCCCTGCTCCTCGGGCCTTCTTGGGCGTGCGCTTAGCTCCCCAGCATATCATCCCTATCGGCTTCTCGGTAGGGCGGTTGTCCACTACGGGAACTAGCAGGAGAGCGACGAGCACTTGAGGTTCCGTTTGAGGTCTGCCCCCCACGTACCTCCTGAGGTAGCCTCTCTTGATGAATTCCTCAATCTCCTTCTTGAAGTTGCAGCATTCCTCGATATCATGGCCGTGGTCGCGGTGGTAGCAACAGTATTTCATCTTATCATGGCTTAACGACAGCCTCATCGGAGGTGGGCGCTTCAGATAGGGCTCACCTTCGATCTCCATCAGGATTTTCATCCTTAATTTATTTTTTTTTTTATATATATATTTCAGAAATTGGCCTTGACTCAAAGTAAAGCTAAACTAAGTTGAAGGAAACTAGGTAAGGATTGAAAGCATAATTTAGAAGAAACTAAATTATCAGAGTAGTTCAGAAGTAACGGATCGCTGGAGGTTGAGAAACTCCCAGACCTAGGGTTTCGCTCTGAACTTTCAACAGAACAGAAATAGAGAGAAGAGATGGTTTACTAACCAGACAGTGATCTTCTCAGGATTTTGGTGGAAGAACTCTCTCGAGCAGATTGTGGGATCCTCGGAGTCGGCTATCTTCGCAATGGATCCTCTAATACTGGTCTCGTGGTTTGGTCGGCTTCTTCTGGACTCAAGATCTGGAAAAGAAGAGGAACAAGGGAAGGAATTCAGAAACTCAAGAAAAGATCTTACCAGGTTGAAGAACTTGAAAGCCGAAGTTGCTGAAATCGAATTCTCCTGGAGGCCGATCTGACTTCCTCTTAGAATTGTTGTAGATCTGCAGTATCTGGACTGGAGCTGGATGCTGGTGGTCGGCCTGGACTTGGAGATGGTGGCCGTGAGAAGGGAAATAGACTAGGGCTTGGTGGAAAGAGAAGGGTGATGGCGGCTAGGGTTTGGGAATTGAGTGGCTAACCTAAGGTTTAGGGTTTTGGAGATCTCTCACCTCCTCAAGGTTCCAGGGGAACCCGGATTTACTCCCTCACGGAGCTCAACACCTGGAAGCAAGTGCGGAAAAGAGAAAACACAAGTTTGCTCATAAAAAAATTCTTTCATTCATCTGATCTTTCAAACTTACAAGAGGGGTTTAATTTATAAGGCATTACAAGGGAGGAGGGTTTCACATCTTCCCATGTGGGACTAAAGGAGGGGATCTCCAAATTAGGGCAAATCCCTTACATATGGTCGGCCAAAATACCAAAAAAATAGGATTTGGGTTATAAATGGCAGGTAGATGGCGCCACCTTACTTGGATTTTCAAGAAAAATTTTCTTCCTTCCCTGGATCAACTCTTTTGGACTCCTCCTTTTCTTCCTCCCTAAGTCAAGGTCCTTCCCATCTTTGTTTTGATTGTTTTTGGCAGGTAGTGGGCGCCCCCTTGAAGTTCTCTTCCAAGAGAATTTCTTCCCTTCTTTGTTTTGGAATTCTTGGGAAAGTCTTGGCCGCCCCCTTGATTGGTGGTCTCTTGGTGGACTTCTCCTTATCTGGTGCATGAGAGAAGGAGGTTGCCATCTGTGGAGTGGGGACCAAAAGCTGCTAGATGTGGATATGGCGCCCCCTGGACTGGGAGTGTGGCTGGGAGTGTGGTGTCCACTTGCCTGGTCTTGGAAGAAAGTGTAACATCCCATTTTGAAACCCTAGTCCACTACTGAGTCAACTTGACTCAACAAAATAAAATGCAGGTAATGTAGACTCAAGCTAAATTAAGTTGATATAGTCAACTCTTATTAAAAACCAAAAAACCCTAATTCTTCGGGCAAGGTTAATCAGAGATCCAGATGGAGCTCTGAAGTCTTCTTCTGAGTCTGGTGCCCGCACCAACCTAGCTTCCACATTCCGGACATCTCGGTGGGGGCCAGCTTCTTCAATGGCTTCCCGTCAAGCTCTCTCCTCGTACAGTCTGCCTCCTTGGCACAGACATATTTTTGAGCTCGGAGGAGGAGCTCGGAGTAGCTCTTGGAGGTCTTCTTATTGAGCGAGTAGGTCAGGTGAGAGGTCTTGAGCCCTCACTTTAGTACCAGCATGGCGACTGGCTCTTCAAGATTATAAATCTCCAGAGCGGCAACTTTGAAGCGGGCCATGTAGTCTCATAGGGACTCGCGGTCCTGTTGCCGGATGGAGAAGAGGCTGTCTGCCTCTCGTGGTACCTTCCGATAGGCGTTGAAATAGGCCACGAACTTTTGTTCCAGCTTAGCGAAAGAACCAATGATTTCAGTCTCGAGACGGATAAACCAGACTCGAGCCGCCTTCCGAAGGGTTGCTGGGAAGGTGATGCAAAGAAGGGCATCGGTGGCCCCGTGGACCCTCATAAGGGCCTTGTAGCTTTCCAGGTGGTCCAGGGGGTCGGTGGTCCTATCGTAGGGATCTACCTGCGACATCCGAAACCGGCTGGGAATCAGTTACTCTTGGATTTCTCGAGAGAAGGGGGGACGAGCATCACAGCCCGCTAGCTCATCAGCAGAGTTTTACATGTTTGTAAATCGGTGGGATAACTCCGCCAACTTGCACTTGTGCTCATCCAGGCATTTCTCGGCTGTGCGCCTGATGGCTTCATCGGTAGAACCTTCTACTGAAAGAGACGCAGAAGGTGACATGGGTGCACGATGCCCATGAAGGGGGACATGCCTCTTCGACCTCGGCAGGGTTTGGATATCACCCGCTCGATGGTGGGGGATCGGCTCTCCCTATCAGGGGACCCAGCCCGTTGTCTCTTCACTGGAGTCAAGTGACTGCCCTGGTGGTCAGTGGTGGCCCGTGGCTGTGAAGGCCTTCCTTGGAAGGATCGCAAGCTATCATGGGGAGCTGCGGCGTAGGCTACAGGGGTCCCTGACTGCTGGTGGGTAGCCAAGGACCGTTGCTGGTGCTGGAGATGGCGCACTGCTATAGTGAGGATTTGCACCTGTTGGGCGAGTGCGGCCAGTTGGACGTCCACCAGAGGTGGTTGAGCGGGAGGGGGAGTTCCTCTTCTGGACCGTGTAGGTCTCCTTGAGAAGGGGGTCTCCCACGTGGCTGGTAGAGACTTCTCTCGCTCGTGTCGTCACCATCGCTTGCAGGGGGCTTGTGCAGGATCAAAACACGTCAACGTCCCACCTTCCTAGCACGCCAATATGTTGCCGCCAAGATCATCGTGGCCCGTAGCTGCTATCAATGTCGGATCATCCCTCGTCCTCTAGGGTTGGCCGATGCTTCCGGACATGCAAAATAGGGGTTAGTGACCCGGGCCGAAAATTCCGATCGGAGCACTCCGATGCTCAAGTCAGTTACGACCCAAGGGAACGGATCCTCCTAGTCGAGCCCCTCTTGATGGACTCTATGCTAGGAGTGAATGATGTGTGAGTGGGGGTGCGAGTGTGCTGGGAGAGATGTTAGCCGAGGTGGGCTTGCCCTCCTGTGAGGCTTCATGGTTACTCAAAGGGGCATTGAAGCGAACTCGGAGAAGGTCTAGGCGATCATCAACATGGAGCACCCAACATCCAAGAAGCAGGTCCAATGCCTAACGGGGCGTATTGTAGCCCTGAGCCGGTTCATCTCGGGTCGGTCGATCGCTGCCTTCCCTTCTTCAAGGTGCTGCGAAAGATGCACGACTTCACCTGGATTGAGGAGTGCAGGATAGCCTTTGAATAACTAAAGGAGTTCCTAGCTTCTCCCCCGCTGCTCTCCAGACCGGAGGAGGGGGAGGAGCTGCTGCTCTATCTGGAGGTCACACCTGGAGTTCTCAGCTCAGTCCTCATCCATGTAGACAAGGACGGATCTCAGAAGCTGGTATACTACACCAGCAAAATCCTCCGTGACGCGGAGATCAGGTATACCCACTCCGAAAAACTTATTTTTGCTCTAATAAAGTCTGCTAAGCGCCTCAGGCCCCACTTCCAAGCGCATCCAATTGTGGTGATAACGAACCAACTGCTGAGGACCATACTTAGCCGCCCCGAAATATCCGGGCAGTTGGCTAAATGGTCCCTGATGCTGAGCGAGTTCGATATCGCGTATCGACCAAGGTTGTCACAGAAGGCCCAGGTCCTAGCCGACTTTCTTGTCGAGTGCACGGGACTCGCTTAGGAGCCAGGGTAGACTTCCAAGGAGCACCAAGTTGAGCCTGGCGTGGAGGATGAACCTTGGGTCCTCCACGTGGATGGTGCATCCAACTACGGTGGAAGCAGATCAGGACTCATTCTCACCAACAACGACGGAGTCGTGACGGAGTGTGCCCTCCATTTTAAATTTGCCATGACAAATAACCAGGTGGAGTACGAGGCACTCCTCGCGGGCCTGAAGGTCTCACGCAAGCTAGGCATCCAGAACCTGAAGGTCTTCACCGACTCCTAACTGGTGGCCGGACAAGTTTCCGGAGAGTATGAAGCTAGAGATCCCCAGATGATGAAGTACCTGGAGTGAGTCTGCTCATGCACGACAAGCTTCCGATGCTTCAACATCTTCCACATCCCCCGCGGGGAGAACGCTTGCGCGGATGCACTGTCGAGACTCGCAACCTTTTTCGACTCATCGCTGGGGCATGCATAGATTGAGTACCTCAAAAATCCAAACTATGAAGCTCCTGAGGAGGTGCAACAAGTCACCCCGGAGCCGAGCTGGATGGACAGGTACATCAGATACATCACTGATGGCACTTTGCCAGAGGACCATGTGGAGACCGGCCTCGTCAAAAGAAAGCCTCCCGATTTGTCCTAATGGAATGACAGCTCTATCACCGATCCTACTCATACCCACTTTTGAAGTGCTTGAGACCAGCAAAAGCAGCCTTCGTTCTCCGGGAGATACATGAAGACCTGTACGGGAACCACGTGGGAGGAAGGATGTTGGCGTACAAAGCTCTCCGCCAAAGATACTTCTAGGAGACCATGAGGGAGGATGCCGCCGACTTCATGAAGAGATGTGACAAATGCCAGCACCATGCTCACATACAACGTCAACCAACGGCGCCGATCTCACAGCTCTCCGCCCCTTGGCCCTTCGCCTAATAGGGAATGGACATCTTAGGGCCATTTCCCCTTGCACCAGGACAGCAGAGGTTCTTGCTGATGGCTATTGACTACTTCACCAAATAGGTAGAAGAGGAGCCGCTAGCGTGGATCACGGAAGCTAAGGTCCACCAATTCTTCTGGAAGTCAATAATATGCCGCTTTGGACTCCCCCGCTGCATCATCACCGACAACGAGTGGCAATTCAACAATCGGGAGTTTGAAGGCTTCTGTTCTTAGCATGGCATGCAGTACCGTTTCACCTCCGTCGCTCATCCCCAGACAAACGGAGAAGTCGAAGTGACCAACCGAACCATCCTTCAAGGACTCAGGACCAGACTGGACCAGGCCAAGGGCAGGTGGGCAGAAGAACTCCCAAGTGTTCTCTGCGCCTATCACACAATGCCCAGGACAGTGACCAACAAGACAACCCTTCAACCTTGTCTTTAGCACCGAGGCCGTGGTCCCAGTCGAGCTCGGCTTGTCCATGCTGCGGGTGCAGCAATATGACGAAGCACAGAACTCGGCACACTTTCTACTCAACTTGGACCTCTTCGAAGAGACCAGAGATAAAGCTCGACTCAAGATGGCAGCATACCAGCAACAGGTCGCCCGATACTATAACGCCCAAGTGAGGCCCAAGGTCTTCTGAACTGGTGACCTGGTTCTCCGTCGAGTTGAAGTGTCTCAACCCTGGGAGTGCGGCAAGCTCTCGCCAAACTGGGAAGGTCCCTATAAGGTGGTCGAAGCTCTCCCGCACGGAACCTACTACCTCACGGATCTAGGCGGTGCCAGATTCTCACAAACATGGAATGCCTGCAACCTGAGAAAGTATTATCAGTAATGTAAGGATCATCCTTTAACATAATAAAGGCCCTCTTTTGCATAGATTGCCTTTCACCTTACAGGAATACCGCTACCCGGCCCAAGGCTCGACACACCAAAACCGGGAGGCCAATTTCTCGATGTCAAAACACGGGCCCAATTCTTCGGCACCAATAGCATAAGTTTCTTTCTCATCGATAATTAAAGTTCCCCTTGTGCAAACGTTTCTTGCCTTGCAGGAGAATTTTCATCAAGTCTTCGAGCCTAACTCCAGGACATCCAAGCCCAGAGCTCAGATCTCCGGCCACCAAGTCTTCGAGCCCGGCTCCAGGACGTCAAATCCCGGAGTTCAGATCTTCGGCCACCAAGTCTTCGAGCCTAACTCCAAGACATGAAAGCCAGGAGCTAAGCTCTCCGGCCACCGAGTCTTCAAGCCCAGCTCCAAGACATCCAAGCCCGGAGCTCAAATCTCCGGCCACCAAGTCTTCGAGCCCAGCTCCAAGACATCAAAGCCTAGAGCCAAGCTCTCCGGCCAACGAGTTTTCGAGCCCAGCTCCAAGACATCCAAGCCCGGAGCTCAGATCTCCGGCCACCAAGTCTTTGAGCCTAGCTCCAGAACATCAAAGCCCGGAGCCAGGCTCTCTAGCCACTGAGTCTTCGAGCCCTGCTCCAAGACATCCAAGCCTGGAGCTCAGATCTCCGGCCACCAAGTCTTTGAGCCCAGCTCTAGGACATCAAAGCCCAGAGCCACGCTCTCCGGCCATTGAGTCTTCGAGCCCAGCTCAAAGACATCCAAGCCTGGAGCTCAGATCTCTGGCCACCAAGTCTTCGAGCCCAGCTCCAGGACATCAAAGCCCAAAGCCAAGCTCTTCGGCCACCGAGTCTTCGAGCCTAGCTCCAAGACATCCAAGCCCGGAGCTCAGATCTCCAGCCACCAAATCTTCAAGCCCATCTCCAAGACATCCAAGCCCGGAGCCAAGCTCTCCGGTCATCAAATCTTCGAGCCCAGCTCCAAGACATCCGAGCTCGGAGCTCAGATCTCCGGCCACCAAATCTTCGAGCCTAGCTCCAAGACATCAAAGCCTGGAATCAAGCTTTCTAGCCACCAGGTCCCAAAGCCTAGCACCGAGACCTCAAAGCCTGGAGCCAAGCTCTCCGGGAACCAAGTCTTCTAGCATAGCTCCAAGACATCAAAGCTCGGAACCAAGCTTTCCGGCCACCAGGTCCCAGAGTCCAGCACCGAGACCTCAAAGCCCGGAGCCAAGCTCTCCAACCACCAAGTCTTCGAGCCTAACTTCAAGACATCAAAGCCCGAAACCAAGCTTTCTAGCCACCAAGTCTCAGAGCCCAGTGCCGAGACCACAAAGCTAGATCTAAGCTCTCCGGCCACCAGGTCTTCGAGCCCCGCTCCAAGACATCAAAGCCCGAAACCAAGCTTTCTGGCCACCAGGTCCCAGAGCCAAGCGCCGAGACCTCAAAGCCTAGAGCCAAGCTCTCCGGCCACCAAGTCTTCGAGCTCAGCTCCAAGACATCAAAGCACGGAACCAAGCTTTTTGGCCACCAGGTTCTAGAGCCCAGCACCGAGACCTCAAAGCTTAGAGCCAAGCTCTCCGGCCACCAAGTCTTCAAGCCTTGCTCCAAGACATCAAAGTCCAGAACCAAGCTTTCCGGCCACCAGGTCCCAGAGCCTAGTGCTGAGACCTCAAAGCCCAGAGCCAAGCTCTCCGATCACTAAGTCTTCGAGCTCAACTCCAAGAATCAAAGCCCGGAACCAAGCTTTTCGATTGCTAGGTCCCAGAACTCAGCGCTGAGTCCTCAAGACCTGGAGCTCAGATCTCCAACCACTAAGTCTCTGAGCCCAGCTCTGAGATGCCGAAGCCCAGAGTTCACCTCTATAGCACTAGAGTCCAAGACACCTAGCAATAAGGCAGAAATTTCTCTTCTTATCCCATCGCATGTATATATGTAATAAAAAAAAATAGAGAGAGAAGAGAAAGAAAGGGAGAAGAGGAAGAGGTTGAGGCCCGAAGTGCTCAAGTCAAGACAGTTGAAGAAAAAACTCATTCCATTGAAAACAGGTTGTTCATTTACAAATGTTCTAAGGCCCCCGACATGCCGAGCGACCCAGGCCAATGCTGAAAATATGAAAGCAAAAATCTAGTCTACTTAGCAGCCCTGTCGGCAGGGCTGCGCGGCGGTGTAGTCCCTTCCCCCGGGGTCCCGGACTCCCCAGCTCTGGCCTCGGCAACCGGCACCGGCAGGGAAAGTTCAAGGATGATGGTTGATCCCTTTGCAACGCCCGAATCCATGCCCGGAGCTCGGGGGAAGAGGACCCGGCTGCGACCCTCGTCAGGGATGAACCCCTCGATTTGGTCATGTAGGTACATGAAGCCCTTGAAGAAGGAATCCGACGCCATCTGATAGAACTTGGCGATGAACTCCTCTGAGGCCTTGTACCTATCTACGGCCCCTTCAGCCTCCTTCTTCACCTCGGCGGCTTGTGCCTTTGCTGCCTCCGCCGACCTGGCCGCTTCCACTGCCTCCCTCTCGACCGCAGCCAGCTTCTTCTTCGCCGCGTCCAGCTTAACCTGAAGGGACTGGGTGATCCCCTTCTGCCAGACTACCTCGGCGTTGAATGAGCTCAGCCTTTTCTCAATGGTTGCGAGCTCCTCGGCCTTGCTCTTCGACCGGCCCTGCTCCCGATCAAGCTCCTCCTGGAGCTTCTTCGAGCACCTTGCAGTGCCTGCGAGCCCCCTTTGGAGCTCCTCGTTCTTCAATCCGAGCTCTCGGAAGGCATCGGACTTCTCCTTCAGCTCGGCCTTCAGAGCCTCGACCTCGACTGCATGTTGCTGGTCATTCTTCAACCAGTTCCAGCAGCAGTCCCTGATAAGGAGCGTCTCGGCTCCGACCTGCATCAAATAAGATGTCAAGAGGAAAGGAAAGGAAAGGGAGCTCCAGAAGATTAAACCCACTTACCTTGAAGAGTAGGGGGAAGATGCTACTGATCGCATCCCCCAATACCTTCCCTACCATCTCCCATTGATCGCATGATTGGATGGAGAAATCCATCATGCGTTCAGCTAGCTTTGGATCCCGAAGCAATGAGACGTCAAACCCCATTCTGAACAGGACCCGATGATAGTCCCTTTCTCTCATGCCTGCCCCCGAGGCAGAATCGCCTGCTCCGCTGCCAACAGAGGCCTTGGGGCCGGTTGAGAGCTCGGCACCCCCTCTGGTGGTGCTCCTGGCGCCGGGTCTGCTCCTTCTTGCTCCTCCTCCTCGACGACGACGAACTCTGGAAAAGGGGGTGGCATGATGGCGGCAGCTGTTGTGGCGGTCCTGGCCCGGACGACCACCTCGGGCTCCGGGATGGGGGCCGGCTCTCCTTGCCTCTCCCGCTCCACCAAAGGCTTGGCCGCCCTTCACTCTGGCTCGGTTGCAGCAGCCGCTACTCCCCTTGCCTGTGTAGGAGCAGCCTCAGACTCTCGCCTCCTTAGCTCGATCTGCTTGGTGTGGGCGACCGCCAATATGCCCTCACCGCGAGACCTCTTCGAAGAAGGTTCCTCCACCAATCCCACCGGAGGCCTCTTCTGGGTGATTGAGAGCAAATCTTCCACAAAGAACCTCATACCTACATGCAGAAGACAAAAAGTACTATGTCAGCTCTAGTTCAGAAAGGACAAGATAAAAGGAGCAAAAAAGGACTCAAGCCGAACTCACTCAACTCTCCTGTTGGGCTGACCCCAGCCTCAGCGAGGTTCTGCTCGGATAATAGAACCTTGAGAGAAGGAATCTGAGCAGTTCGGAGCTGCTCATAAACATCCTTATCAATCGCTTCGACTGCAGAATTTCTATTAGGGGATCGATCTGGATCGCTTCACACCCAGTCAATCCCCTTAACTGTGCCGAAGAAGAACTTGCTCTTCCATCCTTTGATGGAAGAGGGAAGTTCGAATTTGATCCCCCTCGGACGAGAAGAGAGGGACCACCACCCGTCTTCGGTGGGGTGACGCTTCAGAGTGAAGAAGGCTCTGAAGAGGGAAAAACGAGTGACGATCCCATGGAAGTGGTAGAGCACAATGAAGCAAAAGATAGTCCTTATGGCAATGGGGACTAGTTGAGTAGGAACCAAGTGGTAGTTGCCCAGCACAGACAAAAAGAAGGGATGAAAAGGGAATCGGATCCCTCCTGAGAAGGTCTCCTCATAGAAAGCAATTCGGCCCAGGCTACTGGAAGTAACCCGTCCCCCGGTCGGGAGATTAAAAGCCGGACGGAGTACGAGATTCCATACACATCCCGGATGGTCCCCAGTTCCTCAGCAGAGATCGTTGAAGCGATCCTGCCGGGACTTGTTGACCGGACAGGCTCGGAGACAGGTTCAAACGGGAAAGGAGGACGAGAAGGATAAGAAGGGTTAAGACTGGGCTCCCTAATGACTATATCACCAGGGCGACGCCTCCCCCTAAGCTCGAAGCACGTCCCATCTCCCTCCTCATCAGAAGAAGAAGACGATGGCGGCCTCGGCCTAAAAGGCCCGGCTTCATCCTGATTGGTCGAAGGACGGAAACCAGGCCCGAAACGGGACATGGTGAAGAAAGATCAAAAGAAGAAGAAGAAAGCAGATGAAGGTCCTGAGGCTAGCCTAGCCCTAAGAAGATCAAGGGAAGAAGAAGAAGGCCCTACCCAATCTAGCGAGGAGGAAGAGGACTGACCTGCTGAGAGCTCTGGATGGACAAGAATGACCGGATGGACGAAAAAGGAGCTTCGATACAGTGGCGGGCATGAAAGGTTTGAAAGAAGATGTATTTCGGGAAAGGTAACTTTTCCTTTCGGAATGACCGGTGCTTGACTGTACCGTTACAAGTCTCCGACATCGGATCTGCACCACGTGTCACTCATCGACAGGACTAACGTCTAGCTTTGACTGTGACCACTCTGGATTCTGCGCTCGCAATAACTGCTCCTCGGACATGGCCACGTGGCTCCTCCGAGTAGGCTGAAGAAACCGTTTCCCAAGATGCCACCGATCGTGATCATCATTGTGCCAGATCCCTACCTTTCCACGTCAGCAGTGCATTTACTCCCTTCACCCCGAGCGCCCAGCACCAATAGGACTTGGGAGTGGGGGGAAAATGATGTGGCAAGAAGCTAACGTGCTGACGTGTAAATCCTGTCAGATGCCATGTCAGAAAGTCCACCACGATGGACACCCCATTTCAGACTCCTTTAGCCGGGCCGAGCTCCTCCGAATCAACGAGGCGGCCCACCAAAGCCGAGCTCCGAGCTCCATCCTTCGCCAGGTTGGCACCCGCAAGCTCGGGGCACCTAGGCCGGAGCCGAGCGACCTCCTTCGCCAGATCGAGCCCCTCCGAGGCTGAGCCCCCTGAGCCAAAGTCGAGCTCAGCCCTCTTTTGCCAGGTCGAGCCCCTCCGAGGTCGAGCCCTCTAGGTTGGAGTCATGTGTCGACCTCCTCCACCGGATCGAGCCCCTCCGAGGCTGAGACCCTTGGATCAAAGTCGAGCCCAGCCCTCCTCTAGGTCAAGTCCTATGGGCAGGAGTCGAGTCCTCTTTCACCGGGTCAAGCCCCCTGAGCCGGAGTCGAGGTCAGCCCCTCTCCGCTAGGTCGAGCCCTTCGGAGATTGAGCCTCCCGGGTCGGAGCCGAGTCCCAGCTCTCCAGTTCGGCAACTAGCTCGGACGGCATGGCCGCCCAGCAAGGGAGCGGAGCCACCTCCCCCGAAACACCGACGAGCAGCCTGAAGGCCGCGAAGAAGCACCTATCAAGCCATGATGGCTATCTGATGGGGACATCGGCCCAGAATCTGAAGCAACCCAGATCAACCCAGAAGCCCAGCCCAGAACCTGAAGCCCAGTCCAGTCTAAGCCTGAAGCCCAACCCAGAAGCCCAGCCCAGAACCTGAAGCCCAACCCAGCCCAAACCCTGGGGGCCAAGATCCTGAAGTCGATGCCAACACTAATCCTGATGCAACACTCTTGAATTTAAATTCAATAATATGATGATTGATTTGTTCCGATTGTTTTTAGGATTTGATTATTTAGTTTGAAAGTTTGTTTTAAAATTTATTTTATCCTTTAATTGGATTTGTTTGTTTTTAGTTTGAATTTGTTAGGAATATCCGATCAGGTTATCGGATATCTTATATGACTCTATTTAAGAGTCTAGTTATTGAATAAAATTTAGCGATGATGAATTATTGAGAAAATGCCTTGGTGTGTCCCGACTCGCTTCCCCCTCCTTCTTCCCTTCTCTTGATTATTCTCTCTCTGGTGCTTCTTCTCCCTAGGCTCTTTTATTCTCCCCCTCTTCTTCTTGTTCTCCCCCTTCTCTCGCTCGTCTCTCTTCATGGTTCTTCTCCTTTTCCTTCCTCCTTTCTCCCTATTTTTCTTATTCTTCTCCCTTATTCGCTTCTAATTCCTCACTTCTTATTATGATCTTTATTCCTATCGTCTTCTTCTCCGAGCCGTTCAATTGAAGCAATCCATCGTGACTCCCACAGCAACAGATCTGCAGACCTCCTCGCGATCCACACGCTCGAGCCGGAACTCCGCCCGAAGCCCCTCCGATGCCTCCGCTCCCCATCTCCGCTCGCGATGCCTCATGGACGCCGCTCGGCCGCCTGCTGCCATGATGCCACTCGCTAGAGAAGCCGGCCGGATCTCCTCCATGTTGCGACGCCCCAACCCCCGACCAGATTCAACGACACCGACCTCGGCTGCATCCCGTTTTGCTGCCGGAATGGCACCATCCTTCTGGTCTCCATCGATCCATCACAGTCCTCCTCTACTTTCCGTGTCCAGGTCTTCAAGATGCTGCCCAACCAGAGCACCACAGCTGCTCCCTCCCTACTGTCGTCGCCCTGCCGGACAGCTCCACCCCTCGCCGATGCCGGCGAGGCCTCCCCACGTGCCCCCCTTTTCTGCACGATCGTGAAGGCATAGTCGGGCTTCCAATGCCGACTTTAGAGTAAAACCATGAGAGAAAAAAAAAATAGAAAAAAAGAAAAAAGAAAAAAAAAGAAAAAGCCGTGAGAAAATGAAAAAAAAAATACAGAGAGAAAAAAAAAGTATGGTTTTTTTAGTATAAAAAAGGAAATGAAAATAGAAAAAAAATATCTGAATAAAAAAATTGGATTCATTTGAATTGGAAAAAAAATAATTTGGTTTGGTTTAGCCTAGCCTAGGATCGTTTCCTAGCGACCAACCATCCGATCTCCTTGGAATAAAATTGATTCGGGGTCGTGTCCCGCATCACTATCTGCGATCGCCGCTTACACCAGAAAGGCAGGAAGCCCCCTGACCAAGATGCCGTGCTCTCCACCAACTGCCTGCACCACCCGAAAGAGGAAGTCAATCAGGAGATTCGAATCCCAAGGGCGGCGGTCCCCTGATCGAGGCACTGCAAGGCTTCCCGGAATGGGACGACCGGAAGGAATGTCAAAACACATGACAGTTTTCCTTATCATGAATCGGAAAAGACATCCCATCCACGGTACGGAATACCGCCGCACGTGCCTGACAACCTGGGGGAGATCCCAAGGTAGGCGCTCAATGGTCACCTGGACTTAAAAGAACATTCGACATCCCCAGAGAGAGGAGGAAGGTATGCAAGTGCAAACTCAACCACAGAACATCACCCAAGCGAGTGAGGGAGAAGAAGCCTTACAGGAGGGCCGGCCCACCTCGGCTAACATCTCTTCCAACACACTCGCACCTCCACTCACATATCATTCACTTCTCCTAGCATGGAGTCCATCAAGAGGGGCTCAACCAAGAGGATCTGTTCCCCTAGGTCATTACTAACTTGAGCGTCGGAGTGCCCCCGCCGGAATCCCTGGCCCGGGTCACTAATTCCTGTTTTGCAGGTTCGGAAGTACCGGCCAACCATGAGAAGACGAGGGACGATCCGACGTCGACAGCAGCTATGGGTCACGACGATCTTGGTGGCAACAACTGTAATCTTATATTATTAGAAATGACAATCAGATCCGATCGGATCAAATAGGTCAAGAATAGGGCTGGAACTTATCCCAGGTCAGCTCAATGACTTCGGGTTAGCCCGAAATCTGGTTGGCTTCGGACCAGGCCCGAAGTATATTAGGTTAGGCTTGGGCTTGATTTTTGAGCCCATGTAATTTTCGGGTTGGGCTTGGGCTTCTTTTTGGCTCGGCCCAGACACGATCCGACCCAGGCCCTAAAGGTTATTAGTTATAACTTGTTTCACTTTTTTCTTTCTCCTTCTCCTGTTAAGACAAAACCCTCGCTGTCATTGGTCTTGACCTCTCCTCCCCCCTCCTCATCCAACCTCTCCTCCCCTCTCCACCGTGCCACACTCATCCAACCTCTCCTCTTCTCCCAGCTGCTTCCTTGTCGAACGGCTTCGCATCGAGGATGATCTCTTGTGATCCCTTGAGCTATAGCCTTCTCTTCCTTCGCCACCCCCTCGTTGTTGCCATCATCGCCCTCCACCCCCTTCATGGACTCCGTCGTCATTTGGAGCCTCACCTATCTCGACGTCGTTGACCCAAAGTTTCACGACCTGATTGAGTGCGAGAAGCATCGGCAAAGCCACGATATCGAGCTCATTGCCTCTGAGAACTTCACCTTCACCATCATGGAGGTCCTCAGCAACCCCTTCATCATCTCACACGGGCATCAATGTCCAGTCCCTCACCGGCAAAGCTAGCAGCCACCCTCCCCTCCAATACCGCATTACCTCTGGTACATCTCCAATGGAGGTATTGGTCTCAGTTGTGGCCGCCACTAATTATTTTCTCATCACGACAATGGTGGTGGTGTCGATCCAGTGGATGTAGGTCGATTCTCTCTCCCCTCCACGTTCGATCGTCCCATCCCTTTCCCAATATACGATCTTTTATTTGGTTATCAATCATCTCTCGTTTATTTCGGCCACATAATTCAGGTCGATCTAATTGGGCTTGGGTTTGGGCTCGAGCCCAGTCTGAGTCTTATTTTTTCAAAAATATTTGTACATAAGCCCGTCCGAAGTTCAAAAATTTTTTCCGGATCATGCTCGGATAGGGATGTAGCCCAGTCCGGTTCGGTCCAGTTCTAATCCTTGTCAAGAAGTTATGAATCTAAATTTAATTTATTTATTTAATAAATTAAAAATCAACAAACAAATAATTTAAATTGCTAAATGAAGTTAAATAGGTTAGGGATTATCCTCCACAGATGTAATGGATTTTTTTTCTCTTTTATATATGTAAATTATATAATTCCTCGGCCTTACATGAGCCGAGACCGAAAGTTCGAAAGCTTCTTATTTCGCTCGAAAGATTGCGATGGATTCGGCCAAATTATATCTTTATTTATTTATTTTTAATTTAATAAATGTCTCTTTTGTGTTCACCCATAAATGGTTAAATATATCTTATTCATGCCGTCCTGCATCCAACTCCAACCACCCAGCGTTAAAAAAAAAAAAAAAAATCAAAAGGAAAGAGAATCGTATACTGCCAGATGTTGACAGTCCGCGCGGTGACAAAACTCTACTTTCGGATCTCCGCCCACCGTTCCTATAAAAAAAAAAAAAATCTCCGCCCACCGTCCAATGGACCTCTCCGGATTACATCCTCCAATGGACGGTCCTTATCGCTCCACAAAGATTCGGATGGAGATCTCTATCTCATCGACCACCCTCCTGGAAGATTCCTTACCACAAATCACCCGTCCGATCAAAATCTACCGGTGCGCGAGCCATCATATTGTTTCGTACTAAAACCAGCACCCTCCTCCCCTTCCGTCTCTTCATCCAATTCCCTCGCCTCCTCGTCTCTGATGCGCGACTGAAGGGCCCTTCATTTCGCTGTGATCAGAGCCGAACCCCGAGCTCTCCCCCTCCGCCATTAATGGCGTCCTCCACCTTCGCCTGTACCATAGTGTTCCCCACCCTGCCCCACCGCCGCCTCCGCCTCTCCAAACCCCCCCAATTCCACTCCTTCCCCTCTCGCCAAAATCCCATCTTCACCTCCCTGCGCTCCCCCTTCCCCAAATCCGTCCCCCGCCTTCGATCTCTTTGTGGCGCTTTCCGCCCGATCTCCGTGGTCCGCGCCTCCGCCTCGTCCGGCGGTGCTGCCGCCGCCCCTGTCCCAGCCGCACCGTCCAGCCCACCGTGGCAGGGCGCAGCCCTGAAGCCCCTGGCCGCCTCGATCGCCACCGGCGTCCTCCTCTGGCTCGTCCCAGCCCCCGCCGGCGTCTCTCGCAACGCTTGGCAGCTCCTTGCCATCTTCCTCGCCACCATCGTGGGCATCATCACCCAGCCCCTCCCTCTCGGTGCCGTCGCTCTCATGGGCCTCGGCGCCTCCGTCCTCACCAAGACCCTCCCTTTCTCCGCCGCTTTCTCGGCTTTCGGTGACCCCATCCCATGGCTTATCGCCCTTGCCTTCTTCTTCGCGCGGGGATTCATCAAGACCGGTCTCGGCAACCGCGTCGCCTATCAGTTCGTTTCCCTTTTCGGCAGCTCATCCCTTGGTCTTGGCTACAGTCTGGTCTTCAGCGAAGCCCTGCTCGCCCCTGCCATTCCCTCGGTCTCGGCCAGGGCCGGCGGGATCTTCCTCCCCCTTGTTAAGTCCCTTTGCGTGGCCTGTGGAAGCAACGTCGGCGATGGGACCGAGAACCGGCTCGGCTCCTGGCTGATGCTCACCTGCTTCCAGACCTCGGCGATCTCCTCCGCGATGTTTCTCACTGCCATGGCAGCCAATCCACTGAGTGCTAACCTCACTTACAATACAATTAAGCAAACAATTGGGTGGACTGACTGGGCCGTGGCGGCGATAGTTCCTGGATTGGTTTCACTGGTTGTTGTGCCATTTCTGCTCTACCTGATCTATCCACCAACGGTGAAGAGCAGCCCAGATGCTCCAAAACTTGCCAGGGAGAAGCTGGAGAAGATGGGACCAATGTCTATGAATGAGATTATCATGACAACGACACTGCTCCTGACGGTAAGGTTGCTTTTCTCCTTATTCATTTCAGACATCCGTTTTTATTTTTTCAAAAAATTAAGCATGCAAACCAATGCTGGTTGCTAGTATCGATCTTATTTGCTAGTGGCTGCTGTTTAAGTCGTGCAGTTTTTGTTATTTAGCTAATTATCTTGGCTACAATTAAGTTGGAAGGTTGGGTGAATTCCAGTACTGAATTTTGAAAGCAGTTTCTTTAATTTTTGACGTATTTCATAAGGAGACTAACAACATCGTTTTCTTTTTGATAAATATTTATTCAGCAAGAGAATCCTTTGTGGGGCAAACATTAAATGACAGGTCTTACCAAAATTAAATGAGATAAGCTATGGGAAGATGTGAGAAGAAATGAAAATTATATTGAACAATATGAGGGGCAGTCTTTTGTACTTGCAAATGTAAACATGTCAATCCATCCTGAAAAATTAAAATTTTTTTTTTTTTACCAGATGTATGTTTACTCATTTGACCGAACACCTTACTAAATGTGAAGGGAAAGTGCCTGTAGACAGGGAATGTGCACAGCAAAGTGAGTTACATCGATATTCGTGAAGGAGCACAATTTGTTGTTTGGTCTCTTTTAGTAATTTTTCCCATGAACTTTCTTTCACTGGAAAAAGGTGAAGTCATACAGCTTTGTCTTTAAATTTTCAGGCATCTTATGAGACATTATCATGCTTTCTTTTGATGCAACCTCTTGATTTTTATAATGTCAGCAGTAGACAAACGTGCCAGGCTATTGATAGGCATTGGAACTTAATTTTATATGCTTTCTAGATCTTCCTTCTGTTGTGCTTCTGTTGCTTTGGATGTCTTGCTATTTCCTTTTTTTCCCATGAGGCCATATGCTTAGCCACACCTTTAGTTTAGGCTTCACTACTTTTTTAGTAGGCATGCATATGTCCTTGTTTTTAAGGTTAACAACCTCCTTTCATGTATGGTTTTCTCATTACTAAACAGTTGCTCTTGCTTTTTTGTGCTTATTGACGTATTCTTGCATTTTCCACTTAATGGTTCAACTTGTTCATCTTTGTCCTTTTTAATTAAAAAAAACATATAGATCTCTGCCTTTTTATGTTACACAAGGTGGCCTGTATCATGTTTTGCACGATTGCTTTTGATTCACCTGATTGTACTTTATGCATAATGGAGGTAAACTCCTCCAGGTATATCAGCAATTCTCTGCTCAGTTTTTTTTTTTTTAAAAAAAAATTAAAAGTCTTCCTCTCCAATTCCAGGAGACTGTTCTCTTGTAACTTTATTGCCAGAGTACCACTCTCCTCTGCTCTCCAATCCCGGGTGTCTAGGTCATATGATATTGTTAGAATACTGTTCTCAACCTTTTTTTTTTTGCACTTAGTTGCAACTGAGGGCCTTAAGCCATGTTGACTGATGCACACTTCATCATTCACATGTTTTATTCTGCACCTTACTGGTGCTACTAAATGTTTGATGTTATTCTATAAATTTTGTTTCTGTTCTTGCTTGTGGGCCTTCAGTGCATGTCTGCTATCTACTTTTACTCCTATAATTTCATGGTGCTTATATTCAATCATCTTTGTGTGTTTGTTCAAGCTATAGAAAATTTAAATGCTATAAACCATTTTATGAACCTAGTCTCCAGCAGTATTCATGTGAGCTGTCATTTTTATAATAATTGTTTCTATAATGTTTATCCAAGTCTCCCTTCTGTTTAAATAGTATTGTCTACTGTCATTCTTCTCCTACCAAATGTCCTTCTCTAGAGACTCAGACTTCTGATCTTGCTCCTTCCTTGCATGGTATTAATCCATCTGTGGGTAAGTGTATGCATGTGCATGCATGCGACACTTCCCTAGAGTTTATGAGAGGTGTTAGATATATTGCAGCACTGTACATGTATTGTATCTGCACATAGTTTGTG
Organism: Areca catechu; assembly: GCA_021397845.1. Classification (NCBI taxonomy): domain Eukaryota; kingdom Viridiplantae; phylum Streptophyta; class Magnoliopsida; order Arecales; family Arecaceae; genus Areca; species Areca catechu. Next base: position 146,576,192 of record CM038041.1, read on the forward strand.
CATCGTTGCTATTATTCATTATACAGTTTCTAGTTATTATGTGTTGTTAGTAACCACATGTCATTCACATGTAACTTCATACTTATTTACACTCTTTTTAAATTGTTGGATGCATTTGTTTGCTACATGCTTATGATAGGTTTTTTTTGGAGAAAATTTTTTTATGACAAATATTAATAATTTATTCTGGGGATCTGCTACATGGGAAAAATCCACAAAAGAAACTATCCTATGGATATTTATTGCTTCTTAATTGTTACGGTTTGTTTGTGTATGTAGATACATAGAGTTGTTTAGTTTTGAATCCTTTTGTTTTAACGCTCAATATGTAGAAGCTTTTCATTAATCAGCGTATATGAGGAGAGAAAATATGAGTACGCTAGCTACTAAAAGGCGTACTTTTTTTCCCCAATTGTTCCTCACAATCTTCTTTTCTTCCTCAGAAATATCTTCCATACTTTCATTCCAGTTAACCTTTTCTCTCTTATAAAGCTTGTACTGTCATTTAAGAGGCTCCTTCAACAAATGTCTATTGCTCACCAAATTTGCCTCTCCAGACCGAGTAATATTTCTTGTTGATAATTGGATGAGTTTTTCACCTTGGCCATTCCTTTGAATTGTTTTTATTGATTGTTGTAATGTTATTTATTTAGTTCTGTTAGTTCATCTGTTTCCATAAAAATATATCTCTTAAGAAAATTCTGTCATTTTGCTGTATATCGAATCTTATGATTTTATATGTTCTGTAGTTATCAGTTGTGGTTTTCCTTGCACCTTGTCAATATCACCATCTTTTTTATTTTACCTCATCATTTTGAGCTATGATATGAATTAAAAAAATATATTTTTAGATGGATCGACACCTTTACAATAAATGCACATAACATACCACTAAACACATCTGATAGTCAAAAAGAATTGGCTAAGGGCGAATCAACATTTTACCACTTATTTGTGTATTTATTTACATTTGGTTTTACATGAGCTTCAACTTAAACAATTGTGTGCAAACCATCTTTTTTATTTCTCCAAATTAAACATTACAGTCAATTTTGATTGCCTTTAGTAATCCTTACACATATCTCTTGCTTATAAGTTATTTTCTTTCTGGATTCTTAGAGATAATATTGGGTTTGCCTGTATTGTTCTAAAGTCTTTGGCCTTTTTATACAGGCTTCCAATTTATATAATGCATGATATTACCTTCAATATCCTTTTAAAGGGTATTCATACTGCACAATGTTGGTCTGTATAGACGAAAACCAAAATACTCTACCCCTCTGAATTGGGAACAATTTTCATATATCGAAGAGTTGTTGTTTGGTCGTAATTTTGGTCGTGGAGACTTTTGATTCAAAGATTTCTAGATTGTGAGTGAATGGTTGATTGTCAAAGTTGTCACCAAAGTCCATGTCTGATACATGCCTTGATGATGCTTGCCATCTCTGATGTGAGGCATTATATTTGAAATACTTTTTGCAATTTTCTTTTTGATTGCTTGGTTTGTATTGATTTTGCAAGTTAAACAAAATGCCACCCTTCATTGATGTTTCAAATCCCCAAGCATATGATTTAGTTGTTGCATGATTTGATGTGGTGTATCGAATATAGATTGATTGCACTGATATGATACGTGAGATTGGTTTATAATACATGGCTTGTCAAATGTCATGAACTCGTGATAGTACCTAGGAGTGCTTCTGTATTAGCATGTTGCTTTCATCATCTATTTACCTAAAAGAAGATTATCTATATGGCTAACCCTATCAATCAGGGTGACACTGCTGGCAAATTCTTGGTGATATTTTATACAAGGAAACCAACAATTTTAATGCATTAACCTTAAATAATTTCTGTTGAATTTGTTGTCTCTATACTTATAATATAAGTTGTAGTCCATGTGAATGACAACTATCAATTCTTTCTCCTCTTCTCCATTATTTATGAGCAGGAAAAATACAACATTGTGAAACAATGACTTGTTATTTTGTTTCTTTACAAATGTCAATGCAATATATATAGCTTCTTCTATCAGCCCAATAAGCAAACTTCCAGTGCAAGTACTTTGTGAACTCTGTAATTCCTATTATGGGTTTGATTTTTGTGTTTTGTGCATCTACTTAAAGTAAGCCTTAAGACATTTGATGTTCTTGATGATGGATAAACAATATGCATCCTAGCAAAAGCTAAAGCTGGTGCAACATTTACATAATCACGTATGCATGTTTGTGAATATGTATATACATTCACATAAATGCATGTGTACATACATTCATATCAATATACCTGCATATACATATTTATATGTATAAGGGCATGTTTGAGTAGTTGGGTCTATCAAATTTGCATATCGATGGAATATTGTTAATTTACATGAAAGTCTTTATTATATCATAATTATCAACATGGTTGTTTTGGAAATATTTTTTTTTTTGAAAAAACCTTAACTAAGGTTCGTTGAACTATTCGGAACCTGGCAGTTCGGGACATGTCGAGGCATATCGGCAGCCTATTGGTGCGGTTTGAGATTTGATTCAAAATACTGATAACAACCGAGCACAGGAGAAGGAAAGAGACGAAGATAGAGAGGGGGAGGAAAGGAGAGGAAAAGACTGCCGATGGCTAGTGGTGGCCCATCGAGGCCTTCGAGGCTCTTCCCCCTCTTTGAGAGAGGAGAATAAAGAGAGATAGAAAGAGAGGGGGAGGGAGAGAAATGAATAGAGGGAAAAATGGTGGGAAGGCTGCTAGAAGGTCATCGGAGGGCTGCCAAGGCCCCTAGATGGCTGAAATTGACTCCACAGCATTTGCATGGTCCAAACAAGGGTGGCCCACCCCGGTTTTAGCATGTAATTTATTTTACACAATGCACAATGAGCCGATAATAGGGTTGATTTCACTTCACTGTGCATCATGTAAAAAAAAATTACACGATGAAATAGGGATGAATTGTCCCTATTTTGATCTGGTGGATGCTGTGGGGTTGATTTCAGCTATCTGGGGGTCTTGGTGGCCCTCTTGCAGTCTCCCTACTAGCTTCCCCTCCTATTTCTCTCCCTCTCCCTGTCTCTCTTTCTCTCCATTCTCCTCTCCCAGAGGAGGGTAGAGTCCTAAAGGCCTTAGCGGCCCTCCAGTGGCCACTGTCAGCATCATTGCTAGCCTTCCTCCCCCTTCCCTCTCTGTGTCCGGTTCTCCCTCTTCCCTGCTTTCGTTTCCATGTCGGTTTGGGCTTGGTACGGGGATGTATCAACCTGTACCGCCAGCCGCCGGCACAGCATCCAGTTTTGAGTCAGCGAATCTTGACCTTGACTCTTTATGTGCCCTATGCTCACAGACCATTAGTCTTTCTCTATCTCTCTCTCACGTGCGTGCATACACACAGAGTAGCTGGAATCTTCTACCTAGACTAAAACACCTGCTTTGAAGTCTTCATGAAATCTTGAACCCATTTTCGAATACTTCCTTGCTAGAGGTATTTCTAAAATCTCCACTTCCTTGCACTAGTACCTACTTCCTGTTGTGGCAAATAAATCTCTATCTCTTGCTTATTTTTTCTAATTCCATTTCATTTTTTTTTGTATCTCATTGATAATCTTTGTCTGGCCTACCCATCTCCCTCTTACCTTTCCTTCCCCCCCCCCCCCCCCCCCCCTCCCCCAGCCCCCCCCTTGAACCTCCTGGCCTCTTGATTAGCTTTCTCCTTGCAATCTAAGATTGCCTTGGAAGATCTCCTCCAATAATTGCCTCTCCCTCTTTCCCCTCCCCCAATTTATTTACTGTACTCATTAAGATTATGGCACCATTAACTAGATAGAGGAAGGGTCTATTGGTGAAGTTAAGGTGTTTAATATTTATTAATTCATTCTTCTTTTATTTGCATAATATTTTTTTATAAACATTACTTAATTTTTGTATAGTAGTCATTTGTATTTCTGCCAAGTTTTAATAACCATATCTCTGTATAGGGGTGGAGCTGGGATTTTTCAATTTGGGGCAGAGGGGGGAGGGTATGATATGAATATACTTTACTCAAACAAAGTTTTAGATAATTAAATTTAAAACTTACTGGTGATATTGAAGTTGTCCTTGATGCTGACATTAGAAATTATTTATATAATTGAATAAAAAAATGAGAATCACATGACATCAAAGTCATTTATATGGATAGTAGAAGTATGATGAATATAACTAAATAGAGCATTTTGTAACTCTATTACGTAACATGACAAAATAATTCAATAGACTTGTCATGGTACCATGTTTAGTATCAGAAAGAGAATAAGGGATAAGTAAAAATGCTACTTTTAGATTCCTTGAAAAGGGGGAATGTTGAGAGCTTGAAACTGAAAATTTTTTGTCTTTGCCTTGAACATTATCTAACAAAATAAAAATTAAATTCGTGTACAACATCATGGTATCGTGTAATAATTTAGTTAGATAATAAGGTATGAGTAGAAGAATTATTTTGACTCTTAGCAATTAATGAAAGAGTTTTGGAATGAGCAAGAGCTTTGAGTCTTTAGGATTTAGATTTTCATTCACGTTTTTTCTTGATATTTGGCATCATAGAATATGATAGTATGGTGCTAGCTTATAATAAACAAAGGGAATAGGGGATAAGTATGAGAATAACCTTCTAATCCTTGCAATTGGATAAAAAAGAATTGCTAATTGTGGTAGACTTCCAATTATTGTTTCCTTTTTAGGATAATATTTCTGATAATATTTCTTCTTATTAAGAGCGAGAGATGCAAGTGAGGGGACGAGGGATTTTTCTTCTGCCGATGTATTGATGGCACATGGAATTGTGATTTAAATGAGAGGATAATTGGATTACTTAGATTTGTTGTTAGTCCATTTGATTAAAAATCTTTTTCCATCATGATAAATTTGCTATTCTTTTTTTTATTTAATAAATTTTTTTTTTTTATCTCTTATAGCACAAGATAAACTAGTAATGTGTGTATTTGGTAAAATTTGAAGTTCTTGCAGGTAGCATCATGACAGGAGATGCGCATGTGTGAGAAAACAGGCCTATGAAAGTTAAGTCAGAGAGAAAGAAAGAGAAAGGAGTTCAGATAGGGACTCAATTATAAATGAGAACTTTAGGAGGCAGTTATAGGGCCGGGGATAATATGAATGGCCCAAAAAAGTTATAGGGCCGGCATGATTGCCAAGGGGATTTCATGAGGTTTAGGGGACTTGTGATTATTTATTTTTTACCTAGAAGATGCAAGTCATGTGTCCATGTTTTTTTCATTTATTCTTGTGTTCCATATTTTCACTTATATATTTGAAGTTTACTATATTTATATTTTTATTGTACCTTTAATTGTATTTTATATTTTATTCTTTTATTGTAGTCTCTACTTTATTTTTGGTTAATAGTCTTTTTTTTTTCCGAGCTTGTGTTTTCATTCTTATATTTTTATTATTGTATTGGAGAAGAGAAATAGATTTCCTACTTGGATGTTGGAACTTTGATAAAAAAGAGTCGAGTTAGCAAATACAATGATATGTAGGGGAATCAATATTGCTTGTTTACAAGAAACTAAATGGAAAGGCGGTAAATCCAAGAAAATCGGGGATGGTTGGTGAGGATAAAAATAGAAATGGAATAGGAAGAATAGTGGATAAAGTAATGAAAGATAAAATTGTAGATTTGAAAAAAAATCAATGATAGATTAATAATAGATTAATAGCTATTAAACTTATTTTAGAGAGGAGATTATTAATATAGTTAGTGCTTATCCATGCAAATAGTTTTAGAGCAGAGAATGAAGAAACAAATTTGGGAGGAAATGGATGAACTAATGCAAGGTATTCCTAAAGTAGACATGATACATATAGGTGGATATTAAACTTTTTTAGGTGGAGATTATTCATGTGGTTAGTGCTTATGTGCAAACAATGTAAGTAGTCTTAGAGGAGAGGATTAAGAAATAATTTGGGGAGGAAATGGATGAAACAATGCAAGGTATTCCTGAAGGAGTTAGGATACTCATTATCAGTAGTGACTTGAATAGGCATGTAGGGAAGAGCAATATGGGATACATGATGCATTTGGTTTGGGGATAGAAATTTGATAGGAGATTCAATAATTGATTTTGCAGTAGCTTATGATCGAGCAATTGCAAATACCTGTTAAAAGAGAGCAAGCATTTATTAACGTTTAAGTGTGGATCAAATTTGTCATGAATTTATTAACCTGTAAGGTGATATGGAGAGAGAGTTTAACTACCCAACATACATGGGTTATTAGTCTTGGATTTATATACTAAATGTAAGAAGAAAAGAAAAGAAAGCAATAAATTCCAAGGATAATGTGGTTGAACTTAAAAGGGAAAAATACTATATCTTATAAGGATATATTACAAAAGGAAGGAAATTGGAGCTTAAAGACTAAAGCAAGTAAAATATGGGACCAAATGGCTAATTGTATTATGAGAGTAGCTAAAGATGTCTTAGGAGAGTCAAAGGGGAAAAGTTGTGCAAATAAACAATGCTTGGTGGTGGAGTGGTAATGTACATGAGAATCAAAATAAATGGATGTATCATAAACAATGGTATAAAACAAATAATATCAAGGATTTTATAAGATATGAGTAGGTTAAGAAAGTTACAAAAATGCAAGTAAGGCTAAATTTGTTGCATATGATAATTTATATAATAGGTTAAGTTCAGAGTTATATGAGAATGAAATTTATAAAATAGCTAAACTGGAGATGTAATCTGAAAGTATTTGTTAAGTTAAATGCATTAAAAGTGAGGATAATAGGATATTAGTGAAGGATGAGAAAATTAAAGAAAAATGTCCTTTTGAAAAATTGTTAAATGAGAATACTAATAAAGTAATCTTCATAGAAGAAGTAAAATAAGGAATCAAAATTCTATTCATGCAAATCATGAAAGTGAAGTGGAGATAACTTTGAAACGAATGTAATAAAATAAGGCATTATGCTTGGATGAAATACTTATAAGGTTTAGAAAATTATGGAGATAGTTAAATTGGGTTACTAACTTATTTAATGAAATTTGAAAACTAAGAAAATGCCAGATGATTAGGGAAGAAGTATTGTATTACCTATCTATAAGATAAACGTGATGTCCAAAATTGTTCTACTTATCAGCGAACTAAGTTTATGAGCTACGCTATGAAGTTCTGAGAGACGGTAACTGAACAAAGATTAAGAAAAATAACAAGTGTCTTAGATAATCAATTTGGATTTATGCTTTCGAAGATGAACAATGGAAGCTTTCTTTTTAATTAGACAATTGAATAGAAAATAAGAGAAAAATGAGAAGTTTGTTGTGGACTTCATTGACTTAGAAAAAGCTTATTATAATTTACTAAGAAAAAATAATATGGTGATTTTAAGAAGGAAGGATGTATATAAATATTATATTGATATGATGACATGTATGTTGGGGCATTGACAAATGTCAGGAGTTGCTGTGGTACAACAATTGTGTTTCCAATTACTCTAGGCTTGCTTTAGGGATCAGCAGTAAGTTCATTTCTTGTTTATACTAATCATGGATGAAGTTAATGGGAATATTCAAGAAGATGTACTATGATATATATCATTTGTGCATGGTAAAATATTGATTGATGAAAAGAGAACTGGATTAAATACTATATTGGACTAATGGAGGAAAGGTTTAGAGGATAAAGGCTCAAAGATTAGTATAACAAAGACAAAATATATAGAATGAAGCTTTATTGATAATGGAAATGAAGATGCGTTGCCAATTAAGATTGATGATCAAGAGATATTACAAGGTGACCAATTTCGTTACTTAGGACCTATTATATAAAATCATTAAGAAAGAGATGAAGATATATGTAATAAAATTAGAGTCTGTTAGATGAAGTAGAGTGGTACATCTAGAATATTATGTGATAGATGTACACCTTGAAAACTTAAGAGAAAATTTAATAGAACAGCAGTCAGGCCCACAATGTTATATAGCTCACAGTGCTGTGCAATAAAGGAAGTAAATGAAACAATTTGAATGCAGCATAAATGGCAATGTTAAGATGGAATTCTGATAATAGTAGAAAGAATAAAATAAATAAGAAATGTATACATCAGAGAAGCTATAGGACTTTCCTAAATTAAGGACAAAATGATGGAAAATCAATTGAGATGGTGTGGGCATGTAAATTGAAGATATAACGAGTCTCTAGTAAGGAGAGGTGCTTTGTTTCTTATTGATTTTGGTAAGAAAAGGAGGGGTAGGCTGTAGACCTATTCTAACATGGATAGAGGCTATGAGGAGTGATATGAAAAATCTTGCAGTAACAGCAGAGATGACCCTAAGTAGGAATACCTGTGAATGAGAATCCATAAAGCTGACCCCAAATAGTTGGGAAAAAGGCTTGATGATTATAATTCTATTTTTATTTTATTTTTCTATATTCTAATTTTGGTTTTATATTTTTTACTTAGTTTCATATTCTGTATTATCTTATGTTCCATATTTTCAACTTTTTTTTTTTGGTCTTAGTGTTTAGTTTATTTTTCTATTGATTTGATTTTTCTTTTTATGATTTTAAGATTATTTATTTGTTTTAATATTTGGCCAATCACTATATATTCTATTTATGTTTTGTTTTAAGTCTTCTATTTCTAAACTTGAATTTGCATAATTTGTTTATACCATTTGTAAAATACTGTATTGTTACTTTCCAATATTGAAATTACCTTTAGATGTTTCATGATTTCCATCAATTATAACTTCTACACCTACACATGGTCTATCAGCTGCTTTTTCTGTTACGCAATCCACATTACAGCACTCTACCATTGGGTTTCTCTTTGTATTAATTATACTGAAACAATCAGCTGGATATTATCATGAGTTTTGCTTCCATTTTGCATCTTAGAAATGAATTTTTAGCATCATGGAAAGAAACAAGAGTTTAGCTATAGGATACTAATGGTAGCATTGGATCCCAAATCCTATTAGTTTTGAGTATTCATAAAAAATATCATTATCCAGTTATGCTCTCAAGAATCGAGGGTCCTAGTAGGGGCAAAGTGGGGATAGACCTATCTTTAAGTGGTTACCCCCAAGGCTCATGTGCGACTGCACTTGTCAACCCAACCCTTAACAATTAGTCTGGGAAATGGCCCCTTACTCATAGACCACCGAATTGTAAGGTGAAATTGGTGTTATCCCCCAGATAGACCTTCACTTTACATTTAACCACCCTTGACTTGTTACCTAAAAAATTCCCCTTTTGACTGAAAAAAATTATTTTGTCCCCTTTGTTTCAATGGACATTTTATGTTTAATCCTTGACCTATTTATATGTAGAAAAAAGGCATAAAAATGTGCAAAAAAGGATCTAACTGTTTACAATGGACTAATCATAAATGCTAACCATGTCAGGAATAAATTAACAGATCATAAATGCTCACTGTCAGGAATAAATTAAAGTGGAAGTCAAACAAAGAACACAGTGCTGAGTTCCCTTGTCGAGAATCTATAAAAAAATCATGATATACGATATTTCGTATGCCCAAAGACCAACAAATGAAAAGTTATGTAGGTTTTTTTCCTATGCATCAAAAGTGCACAAATGAATTAATTATAGGGTGCCAAAATGCACGTCAGACAATGTAAATGGAGAACCTGCACAATTGATCATGATCTATGAGTTAGAAAGGGTAAATGGATTAAAATTCTGCAGATCTGGACAAACCTAGACCATAAATCCAGATCTTGAGATTAAGATTAATTTTTCGTGCCCGTTGATACAGACAAAAAAACTTCTAACATATTTTCTTTCTAAATTATGAGTCATTTTAAAATGCCACAGATTATGATTAACAATGTGGATTCTCAATTTAGCTGAATCATTGTGTATTTTAGGTTAATATGGTTTATATCTCGGGTACTAGCAATTAGATATTAGCCCAGTTCCAAATGTAATGGTTGCGTCTAAAAATTAATTTGGCAAGTAACATAGTGACATGATTGAAGGAAAGCAGTTTTCTTAAGTGGACAAATTATCTTTTGCAGAAGTGCTGCTTCTTTTACAAGATATTATTGTTTAATTCATGACTAATTCTAAACATGTAAATATATTTTCATGCTTGTATGATCATTAATACTTTTTCTACTTTGGAGTGGATTGATTAAATACAAATAAGACAGGTATCATGATGTCTTTGAAAAGTGATATATTTCACATACTCTTTCTGTATAATTAATGTCAAATGAATCCTTTTGGTTTTCTTCGCACTCATTTTGTTGATCGAGGTTTTCTTTATGATGGAAGGGAAAGCTTGTTTTCACCTACGAGGTTACTTTTCCCCATACTGCTACCCTAATGGATATATGTTAAGGAATTGATTTGTTTCTGTGGTGTGTCAAGGTTACTCTCTATCATGCAAACTTATTTGTTTTGGAAAATAGTAGCAGATGATAAGTACCTATTTGAATTACATATTGAATGTCCATGAGTAGGCAAAAAGTGTATTATGGAAATAGAACTCATTTGCATAAACAATCAGTGAGATCATTCTTTGCTGATTCACAGGCTAATGTCTGTGCCAACATGTATTCAGAGACACTGGCTGTAATTTATAATTTTTACAAAATGGACATTTATTTTGCCAATGTAACATCTGTATTCTCTCTGAGGCAGGTGGGACTTTGGATATTTGGAGGGGCACTAAATGTGGATGCAGTGACTGCTGCAATTCTTGGCTTATCCATTCTTCTCATAACCGGGGTTGTAACATGGAAGGAGTGTTTGGCAGAAGCAGTGGCATGGGATACCCTTACTTGGTTTGCTGCACTTATAGCAATGGCTGGTTATCTTAACAAATATGGTTTAATCTCCTGGTTTAGCCAAACAGTGGTTAAGGTATGACATAAGGTAGTTTTTGTTCTGCTTTCTTTTTTAGCCTATCGCTTGTCTTTGAAACAAGATAATAACTGCATGTTTTTTACTTTTAACATTCTTGACACCTCAGTGTTACCTAATCTTCTTTAATCTATATTAATAATTTATAGATGAAATATTGTCTTTTGTTGGTACACATCCTACAATACACCAATTTTTGGTTTTGTGCTTTGTGAGTGATCTGTAAAGTCTGGTAAAGTCGTGAAAACTTGTTTTTTGCCTAACATGAGTTTCCTTTTGGTATTGTATTCTCTAGTTTTGGTTGAGAATTAGGGAAAAAATGTCAGTTAAAATTAGAGAAAATAACAATATAAACTAAACGGAGAAATTAAATTAGACATTATTTGGAATTTTGTTATTTTGTTTTGACCTCATAGTTTTAGTAGTTTTCTTTGAGACTAGTGTTTCAGAGATCAGCATATGTGACTGCATATGCAGATGCAATCCTCTAACTGGACCACATTCCTTATATGCAGAATGCAGATTTTTTATGTGGCTGGGTTTTACTGACCTGAGTAGGTGGGCTATTTATTATTATGCAGTTGCATATTGCAGCCACTCTTATGTGGGCCCATTTGAGCAGAGTAGTATTAGTTAGATTGCTGAAACTCTGCTTATGTGGGCCCATTTGGTTTTATGTAATGGAGGTTAACTATGAAAGCTACTATTGTCCTTCAGAGGTTAATTGAGAAATACAGAGAAATGAGTCAAAATTTTCATATGGTTTTTATTAATTTAAAGAAGGTATATGATATAATTTCTAGAGAAGTCTTAGCGAATGTTTGAAAAGAAAGGAATTTCTATTGGTTATATTAATGAATTAAGGACATGTATAATGCAGTGGTTACTATATGAACTATTGGTGGTAATACTACTAAATTTCCAATGTCAGTAACTTCACACCAAGGATCTAGTCTAAGTCTTTATATTTTTGCTCTAGTCTTGGATTAGCATACTAGGCATATTCAAGAATGTATTCTTTGGTACATGCTATTTGCAGATGATACAGTTTTAGTAGATGAAACTCAAGTTGGAGTTAATTGTAAGTCAGAATTATGAAGGAATGCATTAAAATATAAGGTTTTCAGATTAAGTAGGGCTAAAACAGAATACTCGGAATGTGATTTTGGTAAAATTAAAAATAGAAATGAAGGTGGAGCGAAAATTGAGGATCATGAAGTTTCTAAATGTGATCACCTTTGGAATTCAGGATTGATCATTCATGAGAAAGGGGTGATTAAAGAGAATGTTATCCATAGGATTAAAGTAGGATGGATGAAATAGAGAAATGTAACCGAGATATTATATGATTGTAGGATACCTGCCAAGTTGAAGAAAAATTTTATGGGATAGCCATATTACCATCCATGCTTTATCATATTAAATATTGGGTAGTTAGAAAACAATATGTGCACATGGTAAAGTGCCATTGAAATGAGAGTATTGAGATGGATATGTGGTAATACAAGAAGAGATAAAATAAGAAATAAAGTCACTTGTAAAAAGGTAGAAATAGCACCAATTGAGGACAAATTAAGGATAACTTTGATGGTTTGGATATGTACAATGCAAGCCAAGGGATGTACCAGTACGAAGGAGAGATTTGAAACATGTTGAAAGTATGAGCAAATGGGGCAGATCAAAAATCTCATGGGATAAAGTAATAAGGATTTGATGTTGTTTCATCTTTTAGAAAGTGTGGCCTTAAATTGATTGGAATGGAGGAAAGGATTCATGGCTGATTCCAAGTAGTTTGGGATTAAGGCTTAATTGAGTTGAGCTGAGTTGGCTTCAAGTAGATTGTTCAGCCAAATGCTACTTTCAAGCAAGCTGGTTATGGGTTTTGGCATGTGCTATTGAAGATATACTAAGGACTCAGCTTATGCAGCTAATATTACTCTTTTCCTTCAAAATCAGCAGAATCTTAAGTTTTGATCTCCTAAACCAGAGAATATTGTAGGAAAGGTGAGTGGTTCTAGCACCTTAGTGTGTTGCTTACGATTGTGCCATCCAGTGGTTGACGATGAATGATGGAAAATAACAACTTTTGTATTAGCTTTTACTTTCCTCCCTTCTACTCTTCCTATTCATCGGATTTAGATCCTTGTTTATTCCCTCCTCTCTCTTCTCCCGTTGTCTCCACCTCTCTTTTCCCTCGTTCGCCAATCACACCCTCTAATTTTTCCGAAATTTACTATTTGCAATGTATCACGATTTGTGTTTTTTCTGTATTTATTATTTTGGTTGAAAGAACAACCTCCTTCCAATGAACATATCTGGTTGGGACAAGGAAATTCCTAAGACAATAGAGGGGTCGTGCCTAATCATCTTAGCTGGGTTAACCTATAATTATGTTTTTATTTATGCTTGCTTGAATGTTCTTGATTGCATGCTTGCTTCACTACCACTTGCATTATTTAAACCCACATTCAACCCATTGAGAACTGCACGAGTAAACTGTGCTTAGATGCTTCGTAAAACTGCACCGCATCTACGAGAGGAGCTGATGGATGAGTGGGGTGCGCTTTAGTTTGAGATCATTAAAGATTACTCGACCTTGTTTATGTCTATGGTACCATCGCACGAACCTTCAACTATCAACCAGATAAATTCATTGGATCCTAGTTTAGGACTAATAGGGCTCAAACTCAGCTTCTGTCGAAAGCTTGTGCTCAAATGAGATAGGCGATTGAAGCACTCTTTGCCATCTCTTTTTCTTCGTTACTCTTCCCCATATAAAGCTGGACTTTCCTTTTTGCTGGAGTGAATGGTTAGACCAGGGTTCGTTGAACCGTGTCGAACCGGCCGGTTCGGGACGTACCGAACCGGACTGGTGGCCGGCTAGTACGGTTCGGCTATACAAAACGGTTCCGGTCCATTAAAATTTTTTTAAATAAATTGTACCGACCCTAATCGGCATAGAATCGGGTCGAACTAGTGCCGAACTGGGCGAAATAAGGCCGAACTGGGCGAAATAAGGCCGAACTGCTCGGTTCGAGACCAGTTCGGATCATTTTGGATTTTTTTTTGTTTTGCTCACATGGCTACTGTAGCCATGTGACTAGGGTGGGGGGAATCTCAGAACTTCTTAAAACAACAGAGAGCTAAGAGCTCTCTGTTTGTTCTCCCTCAAACGACGAATGCCTGAAAGAAAAATCTCCATTTCAATGCAATCAAACATCTAGAAATTGAAGAGGAAGGTATAATCAAGGTACGTATAGCTTCCCTTTCCCCTATTTTTCTCTTCTATCTCTTTTTTGTGTTAAAATCTGTGCAAAATAGAAAATTAGGGAGAAATGTTGTCAAAATTTTTTTGTTGGCTATGATTTTAGAGTGTGGTAAATCTAGGATAGATCTACACAATGATATTAAGATCTTGATTTTTTATTAAGTATATAATTTTTAAATTAAAAATTAATTTTGGATTAAAAATTAATTAAAAAATAATTAGTAAAAAACTGTAATTATAAATTATTAATTTAGGGCTCGTAAGCTACTCTCACTATATATTTCATATCGATTTATTCAAGTTTTAATGCGTCTCATGAATAGTGCTCTAGATCTTAAATTGAAGAAAAATTGGTTTTTAATGCATTTCTAGGGTCTTAAAAAAAAAATATGTATCATGTATGATAGAATCCTACATGAATCTAAGATTAAATTTTTTTAATTTTTTTTAAAAAAAATTTAAATAAAAAAATAATTTAAATTTAAAAATTAGGTTAATAAAGTATTAATTAATAAACATTATTATTGATCTTATATGTAATTTAAATATTTAAGTATGGATCCATCGAGGAAGAAGGATCCGGAGCGCGACATTGGTTGGTTGCATGGAGAGATGCTCTCGGGCTGACATCACTGGAGGTGTAAATGGTACAATACTGAATTCAAAGATAGGGGGTAACAAGATTGAAGCAGCACTTGGCTGGTGGCTATCCTGATATATCTGCATGTCGACAGTGTCCACGGGAGGTTTGTCAGTTGATGAAGAAACACTTTGCTGATTTTAAAGCTGGAAAGGAAAGCAGCAAAGAAGAAAGCAGAGGTGGAGCGTAGAGTCACAAAACCACCTTATTATTCTAGGGAGTCAGAGGAGCATCTATTTCTTTTGATGAGGAGGCATAGATGGAGGCTGCTATTTAGGTGAGCTTGTATGAGCACAGACAGCAGGAGGAGACGGCCAGGCATAGACGGCGATTTGGGCCATCAGCTTTTGAGTCGAGATCGGGATCTATTCTGTTAGTGCTGCAGGAGAGTCTGAGACAGTTTAGGAGGACTTCAGTCAGAGAGCCCGTCAGGAGGCACCAGTCATATTGCATCCATGTTGGGAGCTGATGTGGCAGGATCTTCTAACGTAGAACACCTGTCAGTTGCTAGGATGGAATATGCCGCCACGCTAGACACTGCCTCTTGGGCTCGCGTGCCGGGTCGAGCCCCCTTACGTAGCCGAGATCGCCCACCGAGATCGGGCGCCGCCCTCTGCAGGTCAGATCTCGGGAGGTCGGACCGCCCAGGCCTGGGCCGAGCGATCTCCCAGGTCGACCCCCTCGAAGTCGAGCTCCATGGTCCGAGGTTGAACTCAGCCCTCCGACGCGTGGGGCGCCCGTGAGGTCGAGCCCTCCAGCCTGGGGCCGCGTGCCGTCCACTTTGGCCAAGCCAGACCTCCCGACGTCGAGTCCCGTGGACCGAAGTCGAGCCCGGCAAAGCCAAGTTTCGCGGTCCAGCTCGGCAACCACCTCGGCCAGGGCGCCAATCGCCAAGGAAGCAGCGTTTCCCCTCCAAAAACGATGACTGGCCTCCCGAGGGCCACGAGGCAGTGCCCCCCATACCGCAATAACTCCCCGCCGCTGCCACTCGCGCCGGAAGAGAAGAAAGCTCCATAACCGGGGCGCCATGCCCTCCACCAACCGTTCGTACGGCCAGAAGCGAGGGGCCAGCCGGAAGGCACAAGTCCCAAGGGCGGCGGCCCCCTGATCGAGGCACTGCCAAGTTTCCAGGAATGGGGCGATCGGAGAGAATGTCAGAATGCACGGAGGCTTTCCCCACCGAATGTCAGAAGAGACGTTCCATCCATGGCACGGTACCCCGTCGCACGCTCTGGCGGGGGGGGAGAGTATCCCGAAGCATTCTGAGGAACACACTGCCTTTATCACCGACCAAGGAACGTACTGCTACAGAATGATGCCCTTCGGTCTAAAGAATGCTGGGGCCACATACCAGCATCTGGTCAACAGGGTCTTTAAGGACCAAATTGGCAGAAACATGCAAGTGTACGTGGACGACATGCTGGTCATGAGCAAGCCGGACTCGGACCATGTTGCCGATATTGCCGAAGCATTTCGTAACCTCCGAAAGCACTGGATGAAGCTTAACCCAACAAAGTGCGCCTTCGGGGTGGTGGCCGGGAGGTTCCTCGGCTTCATGGTCACTCAGAGAGGCATCGAAGCTAATCCAGAGAAGGTCCAGGCGATCGTCGACATGGAGCACCCTACATCCAAGAAGCAGGTCCAGCGTCTGACGGGACGGATTGCAGCCTTAAGCTGGTTCATCTCGAGGTCGGCCGATCGCTCCTTCTTCAATGCGCTGCGCAAGATGCACGACTTTACCTGGACGGAGGAGTATAACACAGCCTTTGAAGAGCTGAAGAAGTTCCTGGCTTCTCCCCCTCTACTCTCCTGACCGGAAGGAGGGGAAGAATTGCTCTATCTGGCGGTCATCCCTGGAGCCGTCAGCTCGGTCCTCGTCCACACAGATGCGGACGGATCCCAAAAGCCGGTGTACTACACCAGCAAAATCCTCCACGATGCGGAGATCAGGTATACTCGCTCTAAGAAACTCATTTTTGCTCTAATAATGTCTGCTAAGCGCCTTAGGTCCTACTTCCAAGCGCACCCTATTACGGTTGTGACTGATCAGCCGTTGAGGACCATATTGAGTCACCCCGAGACTTTTGGGAGGCTGGCCAAATGGTCATTGACGCTGAGCGAGTTCGATATCACTTACTGACCGAGGTCGTCGCAAAAGGCCCAAGTCCTGGCCGACTTCGGAAGGCCAAATCGAGCCCGGACCATTGGAGGACCCCTGGGTCCTCCACGTGGACGGCGCCTCCAATTCCGACGGGAGCGGAGCGGGCCTTATCCTCGCCAATTCTGACGGAGTTTTGGCAGAGTGTGCTCTCCGATTCAAGTTCGCCGCAATGAATAATCAGGCGGAGTATGAGACTCCTCGCGGGCCTAAGAGTATCCCGCGAGTTGGGCGTGCAGAGCCTGAGAGTCTTTACCGACTCCCAGTTGGTTGCCGGGCAAGTCTCAGGAGAATATGATGACGAGGTACCTGGAGAAGGTCTGCTCAAGTACCGTAGGCTTCCGCCGCTTCCATATCTTCCACATCCCTCGTGGAGAGAACGCCCGCACGGATGCACTGTTGAGGCTCGCGACCCTGCCAGACTCGTCGCTAGGGTGCACCTACATCGAGTACCTCGAAAATCCTAGCTATGAAAGCCCGGAGGAGGTACAGCAAGTAACCTCCGAGCCGAGCTGGATGGACAAATACGTCAAGTTCATCATGGATGGCACCTTACTGGAGGACCGCAAGGAGGCCGGCCTCATGAAGAAGGCCTTCCGGTTCGTTCTGATGGAAGGCCAGCTCTACCGTCGATCTTACTCGTACCCGCTCCTGAAGTGTCTTAAACCTGCAAAGGCGGCCTTCGTGCTCCAAGAAATACACGAAGGCCTTTGTGGGAACCATGTGGGGGGGACTCTGGCATACAAAGCCCTTCATCAGGGCTACTTCTGGGAGACTGAGGGACGACGCGGCCGCCTTCGTCAGGAAGTGTGACAAATGCCAATGCCATTCCCACATACAGTGCCAGCCGGCGACGCCGATCTCTTAGCTTTCGTCCCCTTGGCCTTTTGCCCGGTGGGGGATGGATATCCTGGGGCCATTCCCCACCGCGCCGGGGCAGCGGAAGTTCTTGCTGGTGGCAATCGACTACTTCACCAAGTGGGTCGAAGCTGAACCACTGGCACGAATCACTGAGGCCAACGTTCGCCGGTTCTTCTGGAAATCAGCCATCTGCCGTTTCGAGCTCCCCAATTGCATCATCACCGACAATGGACGACAGTTTGATAACCGGGAATTCGAAGGGTTCTATGCCGAGCATAGCATCCAGCATCGGTTCACCTCGGTGGCTCACCCCCAAACGAATGGGAAGGCTGAAGTGACCAACCGGACCATCCTTCAGGGGCTTCGGATCAGGCTGAATCAGGCCAAGGGCAGGTGGGCAGAAGAGCTTCCAAGTATCCTATGGGCCTACCATACAATGCCCAGAATGGCGACGGGCAAAACACCTTTTAGCCTCGTCTTCGGCGCCGAAGCGGTCGTCCCGGTCGAGCTCGGCGTACCCACATTGCGGGTGCAGCAGTAAGACGAGACAGAACTCGGCGCATCTTCTACTCAATTTGGACCTTTTGGAAGAGACGAGGGACAAAGCCCGCCTCCGGATGGCGGCGTATCGGCAGCGAGTGGCCCGGTACTACAACGCGCGGGTGAGGCCAAAGAACTTCCGACCGGCGACCTGGTGCTACGCCGAGCCGAGGCATCTCAACCCCGAGAATGTGGTAAACTCTCGCCAAATTGTGAGGGTCCCTATGAGGTGATTGAGGCCCTCCTGCACGGCGCCTACTACCTCCAGGACTCAGACGACGCTAGATTCCCTCGGACGTGGAATGCCTGTAACCTGAGGAAATACTACCAATGATGTAAGAGCAAGAGTAATAAAGGCTTTCTTCCATGCGGGTGACTCTTCGAGCCTAGCTCCAAGATGTCAAAGTCCTGAGCCAAGCTCTCAGGCCATCAAGCCCGGAGCCAAGTCCTCCGGCCACCAAGTCTTCGAGCCCAGCTCCAAGATGTCAAAGTCCTGAGCCAAGCTCTCAGGCCATCAAGCCCGGAGCCAAGTCCTCCGGCCACCAGGTCTTCGAGCCCAGCTCCAAGACGTCAAAGCCCTGAGCCGAGCCCTCAGGCCATCAAGCCCGGAGCCAAGTCCTCCGGCCACCAGGTCTTCGAGCCCAGCTCCAAGACGTCAAAGCCCTGAGCCGAGCCCTCAGGCCATCAAGCCCGGAGCCAAGTCCTCCGGCCACCAGGTCTTCGAGCCCAGCTCCAAGACGTCAAAGCCCTGAGCCGAGCCCTCAGGCCATCAAGCCCGGAGCCAAGTCCTCCGGCCACCAGGTCTTCGAGCCCAGCTCCAAGACGCCAAAGCCCTGAGCCGAGCCCTCAGGCCATCAAGCCCGGAGCCAAGTCCTCCGGCCACCAGGTCTTCGAGCCCAGCTCCAAGACGTCAAAGCCCTGAGCCGAGCCCTCAGGCCATCAAGCCCGGAGCCAAGTCCTCCGGCCACCAGGTCTTCGAGCCCAGCTCCAAGACGTCAAAGCCCTGAGCCGAGCCCTCAGGCCATCAAGCCCGGAGCCAAGTCCTCCGGCCACCAGGTCTTCGAGCCCAGCTCCAAGACGCCAAAGCCCTGAGCCGAGCTCTCAGGCCATCAAGCCCGGAGCCAAGTCCTCCAGCCACCAGGTCTTCGAGCCCAGCTCCAAGACGTCAAAGCCCTGAGCCGAGCTCTCAGGCCATCAAGCCCGGAGCCAAGTCCTCCGGCCACCAGGTCTTCGAGCCCAGCTCTAAGACGTCAGGCCATCAAGCCCGGAGCCAAGTCCTCTGGCCACCAGGTCTTCGAGCCCAACTCCAAGACATCCAAGCCCCGAGCCAAGCTCTCAGGCCATCAAGCCTGGAGCCAAGTCCTCCGGCCACCAGGTCTTCGAGCCCAGCTCCAAGACATCCAAGCCCCGAGCCGAGCTCTCAGGCCATCAAGCCCGGAGCCAAGTCCTCCGGCCACCAGGTCTTCGAGCCCAGCTCCAAGACATCCAAGCCCCGAGACGAGCTCTCAGGCCATCAAGCCCGGAGCCAAGTCCTCCGGCCACCAGGTCTTCGAGCCCGGCTCCAAGACATCCAAGCCCCGAGCCGAGCTCTCAGGCCATCAAGCCCGGAGCCAAGTCCTCCGGCCACCAGGTCTTCGAGCCCGGCTCCAAGACATCCAAGCCCCGAGCCGAGCTCTCAGGCCATCAAGTCCGGAGCCAAGTCCTCCGGCTACCAGGTCTTTGAGCCCGGCTCCAAGACATCCAAGCCCCAAGCCGAGCTCTCAGGCCATCAAGCCCGGAGCCAAGTCCTCCGGCTACCAGGTCTTCGAGCCTAGCTCTGAGACGTCGAAGTCCTGGGTCGAGCTCTCAGGCCATCGAGCTCGGAGCCAAGCCCTCCGGCCACCAGGTCTTCGAGCCCACAAAGACTTCCATACTCGAGCTTGAAGCTCGATTCTCAAGCGGAAAGGAGTCCTCCCTCTCTAACTCCACATGCAAAACACAGAAAAGAAGAATAAGGTAGAAAGAGGAGAAGGGGGAGGGGAGGACACTCAAGCAATGACAAATGAAGAACTCCATCCCATTTCATTTAAAAAGGTATGTTCATGTACAAGTGTGCTCGAGCCCCCGGCATGCCAGTTGGCCCGAGTCAACAATAAGAAAAAGAAAAGTACAAAACTCCTACCCTACTCCACCGGCGCCTTCCCCTGACGATGACCAGTTGGCGCCTTGCTCTCCTCCGTCTCCGCGCCCGGAGCCTGCTCCACGGTCGCCGCCGCAGACGGAGTTGATTCGGATCCTACCGCTGCTGGAGCCGGCTCGACCGCTGCCACCTGCTGAGCTGGCTCGACCACCGCGGTTGGTGGGGTTGGCTCAGCTGACGATGCTTGCACGACCGGCTCCACGACAGCCGCCTTCTCCCTCGCCGGTGCCGGAGTCGAGATCTTGGAACTCTTGGAGCCCGGAAGTCGGAGGGCGGCCAACCGCTCCGAGAGAATGCCATGCAACTGGGTGCGGCAATACACGAACCCCTTGTAGGAGTCCGTCGCCGCCTCTTTGAAATCGCGCAGGTACTCCGGGGAGGCCTTAAACACGGCCACCGCATCAGCTGCTCCCTTTTCGAGGGCCTCGGCTATGTGAGTTGCCTCCAGGGCCCTATGCTCCGCGTTCGCGGCCCGTCGGGTGGCCTCGGCCGCCTCCTTCCTTGCGGCTTTTGCCCGACGGGAAGCCTCAGCCATCCCCCTCTCGGCTGCCTCGGCCGAGCTCGCGGCGGCGGAAGCTTTCGCCTCTGCATCTGCGGCCCTCTGCTCAGCGGCCTCGATCTTCCTCTCGGCGGATGCAGCCCGTTCCCTGGCTGCCTCCGACTCGGCACGGAGTTCCTTCAGCCGAGTCCTTTTCAGGTCGAGCTCATCCTGGAGCTCTCTCCTGGCCCGCTCGGCGTTGGCGACCTCGCCTGTGAGGCTCTTGACCTTCAGATTGGCCTCCCAAGCCTCGTCGTTCTTCCGCCTGAGCTCGACCGTCTGTGACTCGAACTCCGCCTTCCGTTCTCTGTCCCTCTTGGCCCAGTTGCGGAAAAAATCCAGGATCAGGATGAGCTCCCTACCTTGCTGCGACGGAAGACACGTTAGCCACCCCGATCATAGATGTAAAAAGAGAGATTGGGACAGAGCGAAGGAAGACTTACAACGTACAGGTTTGAGAAGGACGCGCTGATAACATCGCCGATAAGCCGGTCGCTCCCCACCCGCTGGTCGCAGGACTGGACGGAGAAGGCCATCATCCGCTCAGCAAGGGGCGTGTCCATCAGTGAAACATTGGGTCCCAATTTGAAGGGAACCCGGTAGTAGTCCGTCTTTCTTCCTTACAGCCGACGCGGAGTCATCCTTGACGGGGGAAGCTATCGGGTCGGACCGCGGGCTCGGTGCCACCTTGTACCGTGTCGCTGCCACCGGCCTCGCGCCTCCCAGCTCCTCATCCTCTTCGACCTTGACGACCTCCGGAGTGGTTGCCACAGCCGCGACAGCGGCTGACCTGGTCCGGGCCACCACCTCGGGCTCAGGAGCCAGAGCCGGATCACGCCGCCTCGAGGGCTCCACAACGGCCTCCGCTGCCCTCTTGTCTCCGCTCGGCAACTGGCACCGCTGGCTCGCTCGGCACCGGCCTTGCATCGTCATCCGTGCGGGCCTTCTTTGGGGCGGGCTCGCCAACCTCCACCGCCTGGCCACGTTCCTTGGTTAAGGAAAGCAACTCGTCCATTGAGAATTTCATGTCTGCACCAGATAAGACATCGTCAGTCACCTACCTCAAAAAAAAAAAGAAAAAAAAAGAAAGAAAAAGGGAGGTCGACCCGAACTCACCCGACTCCCGTGTCGAGTCGACCCCGGCCTCGCGGAGATTCTGCTCCGATAGCAATACCTCCAGTGAAGGGATTTCGGCGAAGCGAAGCTGCTCGTACAGTTCGAGGTCGGCTGCCTTGATCGAGGAATTCCAGTTGGGAGATTGGTCCCGGTCGCTCCAGACCCAGTCGACCCCCTCAACCGAGATAAAAAATTACCTGCTCTTCCACCCCTTGATGGAAGAGGGTAGCTCGAACTTCATACCCCTCGGACGGGAGGATAGAGACCACCACCCCTCAGTGGGGTGGCGCTTCAGGGTGAAAAAGGTCCTGAACAAGGAAAAATGGGCAACAATCCCGTGGAAGTGATACAGGACGATGAAGCAAAAAATCGTCCTGATGGCATTTGGGACAAGCTGGGCAGGAACAAGACGATAGTTTGTCAAGACAGAGAGGAAAAACGGGTGGAGAGGAAATCGGAGACCTCCAGCAAAGGTCTCCTCATAGAAAGCTATCCTACTGGGGCCGCTAGAGGTGACTCGTTCCCCCGGACGAGGGACCGAGAGTCGGATGGAGTCCGGGATGCCGTAATCATCCCGGATGGTCGCGAGCTCCGCGGCAGTGATCACCGAGGCGATCCCTCAGGACCCGACAACCGAGAGGGTTCAGGCACAGAAGCAAGGGGGAGAGACAAGAGAGGTGGAGGAACGGACTCGGGTTCCCTAATCGCTACGGGACCTGGAACAGGGTGCCTCCGGCTGAACTCATACCGTGCCGCCTCCCTTTCCTCATCAGGAGTTTTCGGCCTGGAAGGCCCGGCCTCGGCTTGGCAAGAAGGACGAAAATCCAGACCGAAACGAGACATGGTGAAGGAAAGGGAAGGAGGTGGGGGAAAACTTAGGAGGATCCCTACCCGACCGACAAGAGGAGAAAGGAGACTAACCTGCTAAAGGACTGGAGAAACAGAAACCGCTGGGAAAAGATGGAAGGAAAGCTTCGGCACGGCTGCGAGCGCGAGAGATTTGAAAAAAGATAAGTTTTGAAAAGGCTACCTTTCTCTTTGAACTGACAGGCGCCCAACCGTACCATTACGGGTCCCCCACCGTTGGATGCCCGCTACGTGTCATCGATCAACGGGGCAGGCGCCTGATTTCGGCTGCGGCTGCTTGGAATTCCGAGTCCGCAATAATTGCTCGGACGTGGCCGCGTGGTGCCTCCGCACTGGCTCCGGGGACCGCCTCTCGAAGCACCGCCGATCACAGGCATCATTATGCCGGATCCTCACCTTTCCATGTCAGCATCGCAATTACTCCCTTCTCCCCGAACGCCACGTACTAGCTAGCATCGGGAGTGGAGGGCAAATGATGTGGCAAGATCGCTGACGTGGAACACCTGCCAGTTGCCAGGACGGAGTATGCCGCCACGGTGGACACTGCCTCCCGGGCTCGCGCGCCGGGTCGAGCCCCCTCAGGTAGCCGAGACGGCCCGCCGAGATCGGGCGCCGCCCTCCGCAGGTCGGATCCCGGGAGATCGGACCGCCCAGGCCTGGGTCGAGCGATCTCCCAGGTCGACCCCCTCGAAGTCGAGCTCCACGGTCCGAGGTCGAACTCAGCCCTCCGACGCGTGGGGCGCCCCTGAGGTCGAGCCCTCCATCCCGGGATCGCGTGCCGTCCACTTCGACCAAGCTAGGCCTCTCGACGTCGGTCCCGTGGATCGAAGTCGAGCCCGGCAAAGCCAAGTTTCGCAGTCCAGCTCGGCAACCACCTCGGCTAGGGCGCCAACCGCCAAGGAAGCAGCGTTTTCCCTCCAAAAACGACGGCGGGCCTCCTGAGGGCTGCGAGGCAGTGCCCCCCATACCGCAATAACTCCCCGCCGCTGCCACTCGTGCCGGAAGAGAAGAAAGCTCCCTGACCGGGGTGCCATGCCCTCCGCCAACTGTCCGTACGGCCAGAAGCGAGAGGCCAGCCAGAAGGCACAAATCCCAAGGGCAGCGGCCCCCCGATTGAGGCACTGCCAAGTTTCCAGGAATGGGGCGATCAGAGAGAATGTCAGAACGCACGGAGGCTTCCCCCACCGAATGTCAGAAGAGACGTTCCGTCCACGGCATAGTACCCCACCGCACGCTCTGGAGGGGGGGAGAGTATCCCGAAGCAGGTTCAGTTAAAAAGAAACCATTGAGGGTAAGCCAAACAACGCAAGATCACTCGCAGAAAACGAGAAGAGAGGGAAGGCCATAGAGGACCTCTCCACCTCGGCCGCAAACTCTCCCAGCTCGTACTCACCTCCATTCACACTGCATTCACTCCTAGCGTGGAGCCCATCGAGAGGGGCTCGACCAGGAGGTTCTGTTCTCCTGGATCGTCACTGACTTGACCATCAGAGCGCCCCCGCCGGAATCCCTGGCCCGGGTCTCTAACGATTGTTTCTTGCAGGTCTTAAAGAACGAGGAGCTCCCGGGAAGAGGGCAAGCGGTTCGACACCACCGGAAGCTATGGGCCACGACGATTTTGGCGGCAACAGGAGCATTTGGCAGTAGAAGGAAGTCTTCTAGGATCATTTCAGAGGGAACCACTATCCATGATGTCGATCCACATGCCTTTTTCAGTAGAGATTCCAAGCAACAAAGGATTGACATAATACTGAAAAAGGATAAGAAGGATATGTGGTGGGCCATCTCCTCCTGATTTCATTTCAGTCATATCCCAGTGCATGTAGCAAATAATCCATATTATCGTTTTGCTTTTTCATCTTTACAGGCTACTGGTACAGGTATAGATCCTTCAGGATCGAGGGATATCTATGGTCAGCTTCTGGATAGCAAAAATGAGCTAGAAGGATGGATATCTTCCTATCAGAGCAAGTGGCCCATGTATGGCTTGATCGTGATGTGTGATGGTTGGATTGGTCCTACTAGATGGAGCATCGTCAATTTATTGACTTATTGTGATGGAAAGATTTTTTTTAGAAGTCTGTTGATGCTTTAGATTAGGTGCACGACGCCAGTTATATCCTCAGATTGATGGATGTGATTGATCAGGTGGGAGAGCATAATGTCATGCAGGTCATCATAGATAATGGACCACAGTACAAGACCGCAGTGTCAGGGCCATTTGCAAAGCACTTTGCATGGCCATGGCCTCTGACATGGTCTTGTACATATCTTGCAATAAGATGTCTTGAGCAACTGCCGTTAGGACATTTTTCCTTGTTTTGCCTAGTTTTGAAGGTTTTTTCTTGTGTTGGGACTTCTTGCGATGAACCAGAAGAACATAAGTCTCCTCGATACCTTGGAACCCCTGGGGTGGGATTTGGCGGGATGCTCCGCAGGTATAGTATCGGGAGGGTGAGTGAGAACAATTGTGGGCCGATTTCCTGGTGGATTCTTGCGGTTCATTGTTGCCTCTACCTTCTGAGCCTTTAGGATAGGTCTGGTGGTAGTTGCATTTTGCTTGTAATCTCTTCATTTACATTAATGAAAACATCGGTTTTGCCTTTGCGCATTCGAGTGTGTTTCCTTGCCATTTTCCTTTGTCTCTTGTGTGTTTGCCTTGGTTGCAGCATTGTATTTTCGTCGCTGGCATGCATTGGCTGGTTCCATTTTACAGGACATTTTGGAGCGCCGCACGGGTTTTGGCCTAAGACTAACCCCGTGACAAGTGGTATCAGAGCCGGTTCGGCTATGGACATTAGCGCAATGCACATGGGTCGCAGGAATGAGGGAGAGACGAGCGGGACGGTGCGCGATGAGGCGACGGTTGCCTCACTAGTCCCGATAGATGAACAAGCTTATAATGCAAAGCCGCGAAGCCACAAGGAACGGATGTCCGTGTTGGAGGTGCAGTTGGCCTAAATGGATGAGAGCATGGCTCATCTATTCTCAATGGTGGACTGTGTTGCAAACGTGGAGTTGAGTCAGGAGCATCTTGTGGAGATCGTGGATAATCTCAGTGACAATACTAAAGAGTCTGTTACGCTCTTACGGGAGCAACTGAATGATCTGACCACCAGGGTTGCAGTGCTGACTCGGGCAGTGGGTAACATGCCAGCTCCAGGTGTTGTGGACGGTGGGGCAAGCTCGATGAGAGCACCAGAACCTAGAAGTTACAATGGAGCTCGTGATGCAAAGGAGTTGGAGAACTTCTTGTTTGATGTCGAGCAGTACTTCCGGATGGTGCGACCTGATTCCGAGGAGACAAAGGTCATCTTGGCTACCATGTACCTGACCGGGGATGCCAAACTGTGGTTGCGAACTTGGTATGAGGATATGCAGGCAGGCCGATGCATCATTGCCAACTAGGAGGACCTAAAGAGGGAGATCAAGGCTCAGTTTTTGCTAGAAAATGTGGACTTTATTGCTCGGCGAAACTCGAGGCATCTCCAACATACAGGAACTGTGCGAGAATATGTGAAGCAGTTCTCTGCACTGATGTTGGACATTAGTGATATGTCCGAGAAAGACAAGCTATTTCACTTCTTGGAAGGTTTGAAGCCATGGGCCCAGTAGGAGTTGCATCGGAGGGGTGTCACCGACTTGGCATCTGCTCAAGCCGCAGCTGAGCGCTTGACAGATTTCCTCCCCTTTGACCACCAGAAGAAGAAGGCCATGACAAATACCTCCAAGAATCCAAAGCTGTCAAAAGGAAAGGGTGTGGGGAATGAGAAGAAGAAAGACTTTAAAACTAAGGGGCTAGAGCTATTAAGGATCCTAAAGTCTGGGTGCTTTCTGTGTGGAGGGCCACACATGGTGAAGAACTGTTCCTAGAAACAAGCTCTCAATGCCCTGCAAGCCAGTGTGCAGCGGAGTCAAGTTAAACTAGAAGACCTTAGCAGCGATAATGAGGAACAGGTTGAGGGTCCTAAGATGGGTGCCCTCAGGCTACTCAATGCTATCAAGTGTCAAGTGGGGGAGCAGCTCAAGCCATCCAAGCTGCAGTAGCCAAAGCAGCAGCAGCGGTCGAAACCACACTAAACTCACAAACATGCTAGTTAGCGAACCAATGAACTTATGTATGTGCAAGTGGAGCTCAATGGTCGTGTAACCCAAGCAATGGTGGACACTGGGGCAATCCACAACTTTGTTGCTGATCGGGAGGCCACTCGTCTTGGATTGAAGCTAGAAGGGGATTCTAGTAGAATGAAGGCAGTGAACTCGGAAGCTCAGCCCATTGTTGGACTTGCAAAGGAGGTGCCAATGCGAGTCGGAACCTGGTATGGGAAAGCCAATTTCATGGCTGTACCGTTGGATGATTTCCAGGTGATTTTCGGCATGGAGTTCCTTCAGGCAGCTAAGGTGGTCCCAATGCCATTTTTTGATGCGCTATGCATGATGGGGGATGAGTCCCCTTGTGTTGCTCCTGTTGCTCGACGGACTCAAGAGGGGATGCAGCATATATCTTCGCTTCAGCTGAAGAGGGGAATGAAGAAAGGAGAGTTAACCTATATGGCTGCTATGAAGCTAGAGTCAGAAGCCAAAGACATGGGTCCTTTGCCTCCTGGGGTGGCTAAAGTCCTCCAGGATTTTGAAGATGTAATGTCTCCTAAGTTGCCGAAGACTTTGCCACCGCGGCGGGCGGTGGACCACAAAATTGAGCTGGAGGTGGGCATAAAGCCTCCTGCTCATCCGCCTTATCGTATGGCTTCACCGGAGCTTGCAGAACTCAGGAAACAGCTTGATGAGCTGTTGAAGGGAGGACTCATTCGCAGCTCAAAGGCTCCCTTTGGAGCCCCAGTTCTCTTTCAGAAGAAACATGATGAGAGTCTTCGACTGTGTGTGGATTATCGGGCCCTGAACAAGGTGACCGTGAAGAACAAGTATCCAATTCCTTTAATTGCAGACTTGTTTGATTAGCTGGGTGGAACCCGGTAATTTTCCAAGCTGGATTTGTGATATGGGTATTGGCAAGTCCGGATCGCAGAGGGAGATGAAGGCAAGACTACATGTGTGACAAGGTACGGGGCATTTGAATTCTTGGTGATGCCCTTTAGATTGACTAATGCCCCAGCTACCTTTTGCACACTAATGAACCAGCTGTTCCATGACTATTTTGATAAATTCGTGGTGGTGTACCTTTTGATGATATTGTCGTGTATAGTCAGACACTGGAGGACCATGAGAAGCACTTGCGGATCATCCTTCAAGTTATGCGAGAGAACTCCCTTTATGTGAAGAAGGAAAAGTGCTACTTTACCCAGGAAGATATTTTGTTCTTGGGACATCGTGTTGGTGGTGGCATGATCCGTATGGACCAAGAGAAGGTCCAGGCTATACAAGAGTGGCAGGCCCCTACTAAAGTGATAGATCTGCGATCTTTCCTGGGGCTTGTTAACTATTATAGGCGGTTCATCGCAGGTTACTCTCATCGAGCTGCGCCACTAACAGAACTATTGAAGAAGGATCAATCGTGGGATTGGTCTTTGAAGTGCCAAGAAGCTTTCAAGGAGTTGAAAGCTGCTGTAATGGAGGAGCCCGTGCTACGACTTCCAGATCATAACTTATCCTTTGAAGTCCATATAGATGCCTCAGACTTTGCTATTGGAGGAGTCCTTGTTCAAGAGGGTCATCCAGTGGCATTTGAAAGTCAAAAGCTGAATGACACAGAGAGGCGATATACTGTTCATGAGAAGGAGATGACAGCGGTGGTTCACTGTCAAGGGTGTAGAGGCACTATCTCCTTGGGTCACGATTCGTGGTGCGGACCGATAATGTGGCCCTCAGCTACTTCCAAACACAAAAGAAGCTGTCTCCAAAACAGGCCCGCTGGCAGGACTTCTTAGCGGAGTTTGACATGACCTTGGAATATAAACCAGGGCATATGAACCAGGTGGCCTATGCCCTGAGCCGAAAGGCGGAGCTTGCCGCTCTAAAGGTGATGGAGCAAGGGTGAGTCAGCCAAGTGCAAGCAACTTTGCTGCCAAAAATTCAAAATGGACTGCTGAAGGATCCCACAGCCATCACTTTGAAGCAGCTCATTGATGAAGGGAAGGCACAGCGATTCTGGTCCGAAGATGGGCTCATTCTGACAAAAGGGCGTCGGGTGTATGTGCCCCGGGTGGACAACCTTAGAAGAGAACTATTGCGAGAATGTCATGACATTCTTTGGGCTGGTCACCCAGGAATGCACCGAACTCTTGCCCTCTTGGAGAGGGTGTACTACTGGCCAAAGATGGGAGAGGATGTGAGATTATGTCTGGACATGCCTCATTTATCAACAGGACAAGGTGGAGCAAAGCAAGCCTGGTGGGTTCCTTGAACCTTTGCCTGTCCCGGAGCGACCATGGGAGAGCATCTCGATGGACTTCATCTCGAGCTTGCCAAAGGTGGGGGAGTATGGATCGATCCTAGTGGTGGTGGATCGATTTTCGAAGTATAGCATCTTCATCCCAGCACTCTTGCATTGTTCTGCGGAGGATGTAGCTCGACTCTTCTTGAAGCATGTGGTGAAGTATTGGGGTATCCCTCAGAACATTGTCAGTGACAGAGATTCCAGGTTCTTAGGGAGACTTTGGACTGGGCTTTTCAAGCTGTTGGGGTCCAAGTTGTACTTCTCTATTAGCCTTCATTCTCAAACTGATGGCTAGATAGAAAGAATAAATGCTCTTCTGGAGCAGTATCTAAGGCACTTTATAAGTGCCAACCAAAGGTATTGGGTGAAGTTGATGGATATAACCTAATTCTCCTATAACTTGCAACGGAGCTCTGCATCAGGCAAGAGCCCCTTTGAAATCATCACTGGACAGCAACCCTCCACTCCGCATACTATGGTTATGGGGTATACTGGAAATAGCCCGTCAGCATATCATCTGGCCAAGGAGTGGCACCGCAATGCTGAGATTGCACGGACATACCTGGAGAAGGCTTCCAAGAAGATGAAGAAGTGGGCTGATAAAGGAAGGAGACCTCTAGACTTCAAGAGAGGCGACATGGTACTGGTTAAGCTCCAACCAGCCCAACTCCGGTTCTTTCGCAAGGTGCATAAAGGACTGGTTTGCAAGTATGAGGGTCCCTTCCCTATCATTGAAAGGGTAGGAAATGTCTCCTACCGGGTGCAACTTCTTGTATGGCTCAAGATACATCCAGTACTTCATGGAAGTTGCATCAAACCATATCATGCCGATCTGGAGGATCCCATGAGAAACATGTCAAACTGTCCAACCCCTACAACTGCCTCCTTAAAGTGACGGGTTGACAACATTTTGATAGATAGAGTCCGTGTGTTACCCAATGGCGCACAGGTGATCGAGTACTTGGTGCAGTGGAAAGGACTTCCCAGGTCAGAAGCGAGCTGGGAGAAAGAGGACTCGTTGCGGCATGAAGAGGATCAGGTCGAAGCATACAAACGAAGCATGTCAACGCTGACGTCGACCTGATCAAGTGGGGGAGTTTGTTAAGGCCATTTGCAAATCACTTTGCTTGGCCATGGCCTCTGACATGGTCTTGTACATATCTTGCAATAAGATATCTTGAGCAACTGCTGCTAGGGCATTTTTTTCTTGTTTTGCCTAGTTTTGAGGGTTTTTTTTTTGTATCGGGGCTTCTTGTGATGAACCAGAAGAACGCAAGTCTCCTCGATACCTTGGAACCCCCGAGGTGGGATTTGGCGGGATGCTCCGCATGTATAGTATCGGGAGGGTAAGCGAGAATAATTGTGGGCCGGTTTTCTGGTGGATTCTTGCGGTTCATCGTTGCCTCTTCCTTCTGAGCCCTTAGGATAGGTCTAGTGGTAGTTGCATTTTGCTTGTAATCTCTCCATTTACATTAATGAAAATATTGGTTTTGCCTTTGCGCATTCGAGTGTGTTTCCTTGCCATTTTCTTTTGTCTCTTGCGTGTTTGCCTTGGTTGCAGCATCGTATTTCCGTTGCTGGCACGCATTGGCTAGTTCCATTTTGCAGGGCATTTTGGAGCACTTTATGGGTTTTGGCCTAAGTAAAGACTAACCTCGTGACAGCAGGGCAGATCTTGATGCAGCGGCGACCACATATTTTCTGGATCTCTTGTGCTATACATTGTATAGATCTCATGTTGATGGATATTGAAAAAATCTGTATGGTGTAGAAGATTATTAAGCCAGTCTATCACCAGATTTATATATAACCATACATAGGTCTTATCATTAATGAGGAGCTTTACAGGAAGAAATATTGAGACCAGGGGTCACATGGTTTGCTACTAATTACATTGCACTTGATAGCCTTTTTGGCAAGAAAGCAGAGCCGCATCAGATATTTGTCAGTCAGAAGTGGCAGCAGAGCAGATTTGCCAGGGCAAATACTGAGGGAAGTAATGTGAAAAATTTAGTGACGAGACAGATATTTTGGCAGTGGATTGAGAGGATAGTGGAGGCTATCAAGTCTCTATATGAGGTACTTCGCACCGTGGACTCTGAGAGGTATGCTCAGATGAGCTTTTTATATTTCATGATGCAAAAGGCAAAGAAAAAGATCCAGGAGGCAGATCCATCACATACATCTGAGTATATCTGGATCATTGATGGATTATGAAGTTATCAAATGAGTTCGGATTTCCATCTAGCAGGTATGCAGTAATTTATGAAGTCCTTAAAAATTTAAATTCAATTAGATTTGTACAAGTATGCTTGATTAATTTTAAAATATATGTGCAGCTTACTATTTGAATCCGAGATTTCAGTACTCCATACCGGACATTGTCATGGATGAAGATCTTATGTCTGCCCTACGCATTGTTATATATAAGATGGAGCCCGATCAATATGTCACTGTTATGTACCTAGAAGAAGTAAGGTTGAAATTATTGAATGATTTTTATGAGCATTAATTTCAACAAGTAGCACATGATAACTTTTTTCAGGCACGAAATTTTTTAGGGATGACAGATTCATTTGGATCCACTGTAGTAATTAGAAGTAAATCAAAGATGAATCCTGGTAGGTACTACTAAGGAATAAGTGTAATATTATATCAGGATTAAATTTTTTATTTTGCCAAATCTAAAATTCCAATTAATGTAATGTCTTTTGCAGCTGAATGGTGGGTGCATTTTGATGGATCTGCTAAAAATCCGAAGGTTCTTGCAGTTAAGATCCTCTTTCAGACGGTGTTATCTAGTGGATGTAAACGCAACTGATCTACATTTGGTCTTATCCACTCCAAGCAATGGAACCGTCTGAAATAGAAACACCTCAACGATCTTGTGTATGTACACTATAATTTAAGGTTGAAGCTAAAGTGTATTCAAGAGGAAGTAGAATTGAAATATCCCGATCCTACTGCAAGTTCATATGTTGATGAGGATGAAGATCTAATGATTGGATGGATCATGAGTCAGCAGTAGCAGTCAGAGCTTGATAAGCCAGGATCGCATCCTCGACTAGCCAGTTTTTTAGCTAGTGAGGCTGGGGTGGATACTGGATAATGGGCAACAAGCCATATTTCTCACAGGGCTCCAGCAGATACAGCACATCATCCCTCCCCACCATCGATTCGGTCTGGAGACAGAGAAAAAGGAAAGGCAGTTGCACCTCCATCAGAGCACCCAGTCCATTCAGATTCAGATACCAGAGAGTGATGATAGTGCTTTAGATAGTGGAGGATCTAGTGATCAGGGAGGGGTCGGAGGACAGGAGTTGCGGCCATCTATTCATATTCGATTTACTGGAAAGTCACAGTTTAGCCGTGCCATACAAGATACAGATCATGGAGTACCATCTGGTAGATCCCGTGATGATACGATTTCATATAGGCGACGGGCTCTACGAGGTCATTCGGGATACGATGCAGCTGCATCTCTTGCACGTGAAGTAGGATTCATGGATGTATTTGGGTCATCCTCATATTCAGGATCCTCTTATTTGCAGTTACCGGCAACTTCTGGTCCATATGATCCATATGGTGCATCTGAGATGTCATCTTCCAGTGGTTATTTTTTCATGCAGCCCGGAGCATCTTATATATCTGATTTTGCTGATGGTATATTTGGATGGTCCCCTACACTGCCATATCATCAGTCTCTGAATTGCTCTCAGAGTTGGAACATCAGAGAGGGATCTGCGATGAGTTATGATCCATCACGCATACCTCCTAGGATGATCTTAGAGGAGGATCATGCTGCCTGGCTGGAGGGATATATCGATCTTCCTACAGAGTACATAAATGATTCCTATATTTATGGACATCGATACTATCCGATTCTAGACATTGATATGTAATTATATATTTATGTTATATTTCATTTTCATTAATTACTGATAATCTTAGTTTAATTATCATTTTATATTTTATTTTAATTGGAATTATTCCTAAACCTTAGGATTTAGTCCCAGATCTTGAAGTCAGACATATCTTAAACTCTAAATTCCAAGCACTTAAGGTTCTAAACATTAAATCCTAAATACTAAATTCTAAATCCTAAACCCTTAAAAAATAAAATAAAAACCTTAAATTCCAAAATCCATCAAACAAAATCAAAAAAATAGAAGGACAAATTTGGGCATACCGGTTCACACCGGCATGCCCTGCCATACCGTGTGTTGGTACGGTACGGCACAGTACCGTACCGGCCGGGTACCGGTACCGGGAACCTTGGGTTAGACTATTTATGCCTTGAGTGTTTGAGACTCCCATTAAAGAAGGAAGAAGAGAATTAATTAGAACAAAGATGATGGCAGGGAGAAAGAAGACAATCAACTGCAATAAGAGGAATGTATTTTAATAATTTTTTTCTAAAATATGTACGTTGTTTGGCAGTTTTCCAACCAGCTTTTCCCTCAAGAAAGCCTTCTAGAGTTTAAAAGAAAAAGCTTTGAAGGGCATGTATTCCATTTTTGATGCTCATGTTGCTGGTTCCATTGTCCTTTGCTGACTTACAGGCTTGGGTTAACCAAGCTTGCAGACATTTTGTCTTCCGGTCTCGCATTGACCCCTTGTTTTCTAAAATGCCTTTTTTGGTTCCCATGCTGCAGATAAGCAGTTCAACAAATTCAATGGGAGAGGGAACGTTTCTTTGGCCCCCTTCAAAAGAAATGTGGGCAGGATAGAGCTCAGCAGAGGGTTTGAGAATAGGTCGTATCCTAAAGATTACGGGAGGAAAGCCTGACTTGGAATCCTTTTTCACAGCCTTTTTGCCCATATGAGAGAGCCATTTTCAGGGGAATCTTAGGCTTAAAACGGGTTCTAAATATTAAAAATAATGATCATGTATATGCTTGCATGCTAGTATTCACTCTGTGTTCTCCTGGCTGCTCATCTAGTACATCCATCTTTTGATACCTGAGATTTGGGATAGCGAATTGTCAGAAACTTTAATTCCCTCATATTTTGAAATCAAACTCTGTAATGCTACGGAACCTCCTCAAGATTTGCAATATCCAAGTTTAATCTTATAACAAAATTCTTCCAATATTGAAAAAGATTAGGAAAGAATAAATAAATTGCCTTAGTTTCTTCGAAATATGCTATAAATTTGATCTTATACGTTGGTTTTGGCCAGAATTCTGAAACCAAAGCTTTCAAATTTGTTCTGGTCAAAACTGAAATATTTCTATTTTGGTTTCAGAGTTAGAGGAGAAACTTCAAACCATGAGTTTAAGGTGTTCATAAGACTGCACTGTTTCAATGTTTGGTTGCATGTGTCATTTATAAGTTCTGATATGTTGTTATTTTGGGTACTTGGACAAGAGTCATCTGGCATGACAATCAATATAGAATGTTTTGTGACATGCTTGTGTTTCCCTGGAGTGTTGAATCCTGGTAGAAATTTTAAGTTTCTCTTTTATAGAGGCCTTAATGCATTGTAGTGTCAAAAAATTAGACCAAACATCTGGAAAGAGGCATTTTCCTCTAGTGTCACATCCTTTTCTTCATTCTATTTAACTAGAATCTAAATTACCTGATCTAATACTAGTGCATGTAGCATGTTACAATAGCCCAATCTAAGGTTTTAGTTTAGGTTATTTATCTTATATGAGTTGATTTTGTCCATGAGTTGTATCTGATCTTGAGCTTTTTCTGACATGTGCTTATGTATCTGTGAATGAGGTATTTGCTTTAGCATAATTGCCCATGCTTGGATCTGTTGTACATGTGTGAGTAAGAAGGATTTTATAGGTGGAAGCACGACATATGATATCTAATATCTGCATGCTTTGAGGAGTGCTGCTTAAGGCCTATATGCTTTTGAGTAGGCTAGGCTAGCTCTTGCATTTGCAGAACCATTGTATGTGACCATGTTTAGGCCGCCAACATCTAGTTAGGCACCTAGAGAAAAATGCACTTGCAGTTGAAGCAAAGAAAGAAAAGGAAAATAGGTAAATGATAAAAAAAAGATAAAGCTAATTAATTTTGGGTTAATCTTACTTTGGATGGGATAAGAAGAAAAGATAAGAGGCCTTGCCTATGTAAGGAGCTGCTCTCCCCTTGTCCATGCAAAGCTCTTTGAGAGGCCTCTTGTAGTGAGAAGATAACATGTTGAGAGAACTTTCAAAATAAATTATATACTTATAATAAAGAAAGAAAAGAAAGAGAGAAAAAGAAGAGGAAGAGTGGGGAATGAAGGAGAACCATCCAAAAGTCCTCTCTAGAATTAGTTAAATTTTATGGATGTTTAATGGTTCAATTGGGATTCTACAAAACAAGGTTCAATTTGGGACAAAAGGAGATGGTTGGGACATTTAATAGTAGTTGGTCCAACAACATTGGAGTAGGACTTTCTTTATTTATGAGCAGAGTTGTCACTTTCTTCCTGATGATTGCCCAAGTAACTTATCTTTATCTATACAGCAAGGTTTTTTATCTGAGCTAAGAAATCTATCTCCATTGATATTAAGCTTCCAATGACAATGATATATTTAACATCCTGGTGGTTCAAGATATCAGTTGATTCGATATCAATATATCACTTTTCTCATTTATGCTCCATAACCTCAAGTGGGTTTTTTAAACATGTACATATGAAATGCCTTAAAATAATCATACTATAGCAATTGATCCTGGTTTTTCTGTATGTCAGCTATGATCTTTAGGACATCTCAATCCCTTCAACAATTTCCCTATTTTTCGTCTTGGTTGAGAAAAATTGAGATTTGGTTCATTTCAAAATTGGCCACCTATTGAAATGACAATTTTAAATTGAAATCTATGAAAGGGGTGGTGAAGGCTGAATTGTAACATCAAATCCTCTTTTCTCTCCCTCTCAAAATCAAACTTCAAGCCACACAATCTTCAATTTTGAAGTTTTTTTTCTACATTTAAATGTGGGGAGCTTTGTTCCCAACGGTCTTTACAAGGTTCAATTGCACCCTTGGAGATCTAAAATATACAAGGCATTGCATCCTAAAGCTAGAATTTTCATTAGTCCATTAGGATTTTCCATGAGGAAATCGCTATCTCGAAAAGTATCACTTTGATTAGTGCGCATTTTGCAACCATCTTTTACTCCTTTTCTTTCATTCTTTTTCTCATTCTATCTGTCTACTCTATTTCACCACCTATCATTCTTACCTTCATTATTTATTCTGTTGCATCTCATATTCAAACTTTATATTGTATTACCATTCTTTTATTTTTTACATAGAACCATCAAAAATTCCAAAAAGTTTTGAGTTAAAAAGCTCTTTAGCTCCTACGTCATTCTGGGAAATTCAATAGGTGCTAGAAACTCCGGGCAAACCTAAATTTGGTTTGTTCTTAAATCAAAACTTGGATAAATTGCATTTCCATAATGTCTTAAGACCAAAGTTCTGATAGGTAGTTTCCTAGGTGTCTAGGGAATGCCACCCAGGTACTCGGACAAACCCTATGCACCTGGTGCTCTCCAGGCCTTTAGGCAACACAACCACCCAAGTGCCTAGGTTGGCACCTCGGTCGGAAGTTGGCTGCTTAAGTGCTATCTATCTCAAATGCAAACTTTGTTCATTGATTATTGAAAATGTTAAGTACTTCATAAAAAAGTTGAGTCCATTTATAACTTGTTCCTTAGATAATAATTCATGCTCGAACATATGTTTCTAAGAAGCTCCAAATACTTTAAATCACTTAACAGAAGAATTATTGGGTAAAACTAAATAAATTAAATCATTATTGCATTTCCTAAGTTGTTGTCAACTTTATCATTTGTCAATATGATGTTCTTTGATGCACCTTTTACGAATGATATAATTTTATTAACTTCTGGATTTTTTATTTTTATTTTTATATGGTTATTCACCTCGCCTCCTAGGCATTCCTCTTATGCCTTTAACGGGCCCAATCATTATAGGAAAGTAGGAAATAGCCAACCTTTTTTTCCCGATGCTACACCCTAGCATCGAGGGGTGGTGCAAGGTTGCCGATGCTTTTAAAAGCGTCGGCAAGTGATGATGCTTTTAAATGTTAGCAAGGTCTCGATGCTTTTAAAAAGTCCAGTGATGCTTTAAAGCATCATCAGATTCCTGGTTCTCTGAATAATAAAAAGTCCGGTTCCCTCCTGCTTCTTTTTCTCCCCCATTCCAAAATTTTCATCTTTCCTGGTTCTTTCTGATGGAGATGATCCGGTGAATCCACGCCCAGCAGAAGCGATCCAGGTGCGTGAAAGATCCTCTACCAGCGATCCACAATGATCACAGTAGGATACAGGTTAAACGAAGATTAATCAATCCCTTGGATTGATCGAGAAGTGAAGAGGGAAAGAAGAAAGAACGAGATCCGAAAGAAACGGAGGGGTTTCTTGATTCCAGTTGTTTCCTTGGACTGTTACAAATGACCTTCTTTCTCATGTCCTCATTCATAATCGTCCCAACTTACATATATATATATATATACCTAGATCGCAAAGGACCTAGGCCCCTAAAACTTCCCGACGCGGCAATACGTGATTCAAAAGATCCCGTCATCCGAGTTGGCTCGATCCCCTCGAGTCGACTCCATGCTGCAGAGAGCACTCTGGATGAGTTAGCTCGAACCCCTCGAGTCGACTCATCCAGACCATAGTTTATTTATTCTGCAGAACCGAGTTGACTCCCAGCTATTCGAGCCGACTCAGCGGAATCGAGCCGACTCCCAGTAGTCCGAGCCGACTCTCAGCAAAACTCCTCCCTGCATCCATGCCGTGCCAATCATTAGAGTCGATTCTGACTAGAACCGAGCCGGCTCTAATGCCCAGACTGATCAAAACTCAATCTAACATCTAAGACTCATCCCGGACTCACTTTTAGTCCTAGATATATCATGTGCGACCATGATAAACCGGACCAACTTGAACCTTGGTCCATACTCCTGGAATCTTGGATGTACCACTTGAGACTCAACAATCTCCACCTTGGTACTTCAAGATTATAGGTTATTACACCAGACACCTCAGACCCATCAACCACATACATGAACGAAAGCTTTCTCCCGTTAGAGTCTTTGTAAATGCATCAGCCTGGTTTTCCTTTATATGGACCTTCACCAGTGCCACTTCTCCTTCCTCCACTAGCTCTCTGATCCTGTGGTACCTTATATCTATATGCTTTGTGCATGCATGATAGATTGGGTTCTGAGTCAAATGTATGGTACTTTGGCTATCACTGTGTAGGACCACCATACACTGTTCCACCCCCATCTCAGCAACTAGCCTTCTCAGCCATAGTGCTTCCTTTGCAGTCTCTGATATCTATATACTCAGTTTCTGTTGTAGATAGAGCAGTGATAGATTGAAGGATAGATCTCCAAGAAACCAGTCCACCATGTAAGTAGAAGATACAACTTGTAGTAGACCTCGTATCAAGATTACCTGCATAACTTGCATCCACATACCCTTCCAAAGGACCCGAACCTCCATAAAACTTCCCGGAGTTCCTTGTCCTTTTGGCTGCCCACCAAATACCAGTCCATGCTTTTGAGTTCCCTGTAGATACATCAAAATTCACTTCAATGCTTTTCAGTATTCCTTCTCAGAATTTGCCATATACCTGCTCACCTGGCTTACAGCATATGCTATGTCTGGCCTGAAACATACCATAGCATACATAATACTACATACAGCATTTGCATATGGAACTCTCCATGTACTCTCTCTTCTCATCTGTCTGGGGGCTTTGAATCTTAGAGAGATGTGCCCGGGTAATGGTGTCTCCACTGGTTTGGCCTTCTCCATCTCAAACCTCTCAAGAATCTTCTTGATATAACCTTCTTGTGACAAATGGAGAATCACCTTGCATCTATCTCTGCAAATCTCCATTCCAAGGATTTTCTGAGTTGGACCCAAATCCTTCGTCTCAAATTTTTCAGATAATGCTTTCTTCAACTGATTTACATCACTCATACTTCTGCTAGCTATCAACATATCATCCACATACAGAAGTAGATACAAAGCATTATCATTATTCACATCCTTGACATATACACAGCAGTCATGTTCACATCTAAGAAATCTAATGCTTAAAATAAAAGCGTCAAATCTTCGATACCACTGGCGAGGTGATTGTTTCAGACCATACAATGATCTCTGGAGTAGACATACCTTATCCTCCTGTTCAATCTTTATGAAGCCCTCAGGTTGCTTCATATAGATCTTCTTATCCAGACTTCCATGTAGAAAGGCTGTCTTTACATCCATCTGCTCCAATTGCATACCATGTTTGGTCACCAATGACAGCAATACCCGAATTGAAGTATGGCATACCACAGGAGAAAATACCTCGATGTAGTCAACTCCTCTTTGTGAGTATCTTTTTGCTACCGGTCTTGCTTTGAATCTCACTCCATCTTGCTCTGAAGGTATTTTCTTTGTGAACACCCATCTGGAGCCAATTGCATGAGCATCTTCAGGCAGATCCACTAATTGCCATATCTTGTTCCTCCTGAGAGATTCCATCTCTTTCATCATGCCTTGAATCCATGATTCTTTATCATAACTTTCTATGGCCTCCTTGAATGTTTCTGGATTTCCATTTAGACATGAGAGCATAAGATATATTTTCATCCATGCCATATCTCATCGGCTTTCGGATTGTGCGCTGAGGTTTATGCAATGCCACTCCCCTTGCACTGTCCTACAAATCTTCTGTTTGTAGCTGTTCCTACACTTCACTTTGAACAACTGATTTACCTTTCTGATCCTTCATCACTTGAGGATCTTTCCCGCCTAACTCCACCTCAACTAAAATATCCTTGCCAGTTGATGTAGACGGCTTATTCTCCACCTGTGAAGGACAGTCACTACTGTTCACCTTTGAAGCTGCAAACTCATCCATACTTCCCGATCTCTCCAAGATGCTCCTCTCATCAAATATGACATCCCTACTGATCACTGTCTTTTGAGACTGCGGATCCCACAGTAGGTAACCCTTGACTCCCCATGGATACTCGATGAAGATCATCTTCCTTGACTTAGGGTCCAACTTACTTTGTTCAGTTGCCTCCACATGTGCATAGGCCAGGCAACCAAACACCTTCAGGTGACCAAG
The DNA here is from genome assembly GCA_021397845.1 of Areca catechu. Lineage (NCBI taxonomy): Eukaryota > Viridiplantae > Streptophyta > Magnoliopsida > Arecales > Arecaceae > Areca > Areca catechu. The sequence goes on from CM038041.1 coordinate 146,616,749, forward strand.
CTCCACCTTCCCACTCCAAGCTTCCTCTGGAAGTCCTCCATCCAGCTTGAAATGAGGGGACCTGTATATAAGAAAACATGATAGAGTAATAGCATCACCCCAAACGGTTTTCGGCAGTGATGACTGCAGCCTCATACTCCTTGCTGTGGGGTCATCCTTACTGTGTAATGGCATTTGATCCCATTTTTCTCACAGTAACTTCTGAACTCTTTACTAGAGTACTCCCCACCATTATCTGTTCGAAGGCACTTCACATGTTTTTCAGTCTCCTCTACCTCAGCTTTCCAGGCTTTGAACCAGATAAATACCTCTAATTTTTCTCTCATTAGATACATCCACAATTTTTTAGAGAAGTCATCAATGAAGGTAATAAAATACCTTGCTCCACCCTTGGATAAAACAGGTGCTGGTCCCCATACATCCGAGTGAATTAGTTCTAAGACATCCTCACTCTGCTCGGTACCACTGGCAAACTTTACCTTATGTTGTTTGCCATAAATGCAGGGCTCACACAGGTCATTTCCATTCTTCTTCAGCGCTGGAAGGTTTCCTCTTCTGCTTAATTCCGTAAGCCCTTGGTCACTCAAGTGATCCATCTGATAGTGCCATAGTTGGTAGGAGTTTCTCCTCCTGTGCTGTTGCAAGCACCTCCGTACTATCATTCCTTACTGAGCATTCCATCTTGTACAGATTATTGCTCAGTCTTCTTCCTCTCATCACCATCAAAGCTCCCTTGGTTATCCTCAAACATCCACTGCCAGCTCAGCAACTGAAGGCATAACCCTGCTCTTCCAAGTAGCCCAAAGATCAAATTCTTCTTTAATTCTGGTACATGTTTGACATTTGACAGAGTCTTTATCACTCCATCATACATTCTCACCCTAATGGTGTCAACTCCAGCCACCGGACAAAGGTGATCATCACCAAGGCTTACACTACCTCCATCTGACCTTTCATAGGTTTCAAACCACTCCCGATGTGAGGTATAATGATGAGAGCACGCTGAATCCAACGTCCAAGTATTATCCTAATCAATCAATCCATCTGAAGCTATCAGTACATCTTCTCTACTACCTTCAGATACACTAGCACCATTAGTGTTGGGCTCCCCTTTCTCGGTCTTCCAAAGAGGGTAATTCTTTTTGAAGTGACCAAACTGATGACATTTGAAACACTTCAAACCCTTCTTACTGCCCTGACACTATAATCTGTGCTCTTTGATTTTCGCCTAACCCTTTCCTTTGATCTTCTTTGCCTTTCATTCACAGCAAGAACTTCTGTGTTAAGATTTCCTTTGCAGATCTTCCTTTGCTCATTTGATCTGAGCACTCCAACAACCTCTTCATAGATCAGGGTTTTTTTCCTATACACCAAGATTATTATTAGACCATCATATGATCCCGGGAGCGAACACAACAGCAACAATGCTTGATCCTCATTGATTTTCACATCTAGACTCATCACCTCAGAATGTTGAACCTCTGAATGTGAGCAACGAGGTCTCCTCCTTCAGGCATTCTTAGACTATACAGTTGCTTTTTCAACCACAGCTTGTTTATCATATTCTTGTCCATATATGTGTTCTCTAATCTCAGCCGAAGACCCTTTGCCATAGTCTCAGTACACACCTCCGGCAAAACTTGATCTATCAAACACATTCTGATGGTGCTGAATACGATCTCTTCTAACTCTTCGCAATCCTCAACATTGATCTTTTCTGATCTCTCTCTAACCAAGACCTTGTAGATCCTCTGTTGAACCAGTAAGTCTTTTACCCTTTGTTGCCATAGAGTAAAATTTCCTTTGCCATCATACTTCTCAATATCTGCCTTGAAACTGCTTGATGCCATTATCACAATCAAGTAAAATCAATATGTACTAGATCTTACCTTCTAGCACTTCTTGGATGTAGAGATCTTCCCTCCTTCACGCAACCTCGCTCTTATACCAAATTGATGGAGATGATTCGGCGAATCCACGGCCAGCGGAAATGATCCAGGTGCGCGAAAGACCCTCTACCAGCGATCTACAATGATCATGGTAGGATACAAGTCAAACGAAGATCAATTAATCCCTTGGATTGATCGAGAAGTGAAGAAGAGGGAAAGAAGAAAGAACGAATCCAGAAGAAACAGAGGGGTTTCTTGATTTCGGTTGTTTCCTTGGACTATTACAAATGACCTCTCTCTTGTCCTCGCTCATAACCGTCCTAACTTACATATATATATATATACCTAGATTGCAAAGGACCTAGCCTCCCAGAACTTCCCAGCGCGGCAACATGTGATTCAAAAGATCCCATCATCCGAGTCGGGTCGATCCTCTCGAGTCAACTCCATGCTGCAGAGAGTACTCTGGATGAATAAGCTCGAACCTCTTGAGTCGACTCGTCTAGACCACAGTTTATCTGTTTTGCAGAACCGAGCCGGCTCCCAGCAGTTCGAGCCCACTCTCAGCGGAACCGAGCCGACTCCCAGCAGTTCGAGCCGACTCTCAGCAAAACTCCTCCCCGCATCCATGCCGTGCCAACTATTAGAGTCGATTCTGACCAGAACCGAGTCGGCTCCACTACCCAGACTGATCAAAACTCAGTCTAACATCTAGGACTCATCCCGGACTCACTCCTAGTCCTAGATACATTATGTGTGACCATGATAAACCGGACCAACCTGAACCTTGGCCCATCCCCCTGGAATCTTGGATGCACTACCTGAGACTCAACAATTTCTGCCCTACCCCAAATTTTTCTAATTATATGCTTTCTCCCACCCACCGATCCATGCCACTGCCATTGCCGATCTCCTTGCCCGCACCTCCCACTACCTCTATCTCCCACCCACCGTCTCCCACCCTCCATCCCACTACCTCTGTCTCCCACCCATCGTGCATTTTGAAGAGGGCGTCTTCCACCCTTCTCTCATTCTTGTGAGCTGAGCATCATAGGTGAATCGGCAAGGAGGCAACGCAGAGGCGACTAGAGGCGATGTAGAGGCACTCGTCTCCCATATGTCTTTTGTGAGAGTCAGCTCGGTTGGGATCGCCGCCACTAGAGGTGATGCAGAGGTGACGGTGCTGAGGTTCCCGGCTGCCATCGTTGCATGGACTAGCATCTGGCTATTGGGTGCGGCAGCTCTAGCTCAGGCTAGATTGGGGCAGGATCTGGTGAGGGAGATGAGGTTGGTGCGATCAGAGGCGGTGGCGGCGTGGAAGGGGAGATCAAGGGTTGCGAGGTCAACTTGGGGGCCGGTATCGAGGAGGGCAGTGATGGCGTTGGCGCTACCAGAGGCATTGGTGAGGGCAAAGCGGCGGTCGTCTCTGTAGGTGTCAGGGTCGGCACTAGCAATGAGGGCGGAGACGAGGCGGGGGTTGTCGGTAGCGGTGGCGGGGAGGAGGGCGGCGAGGTTGGCAAGGGAACAGGCGGAGGTGGCGTGGGAGAGAGAAAATAGCCTCAAAGGAGTCAGATGAGGAAAAAAAAGCCTATTATTATTATTTTTAAAAAATAATGCCCCCAATACTTTAAAGAGTTAGTATTTTTTAAGCTAACAATGCTTTTAGAAAGCATCAGGAGAATCTCTTCGCTTGCATTGTCAACACTTTGTAAAGCGTCGGGACATTTTGGTGACACTAATTAGTATCGGAAAAAACCTTTTTTAGCGTTGCCTTTTCTTTCCTTTCCTGTAGTGAATGCTCACCTTTGAAAACTTTGGAATTGATAGATTTTGCTTAATAGATTTCTTATTGGTTTTCCAACCTTTGTATATCAAATTCAAACTAATCATCATATTAGCTTCTTTCCTCATCATTTGTATCAGAGATGTCCAGAGTCCTTCAACTTCAATAAGCTGGTGCAATTGATACCCATCAGCAAGTATTAGGACTCAATTTGTCCTGGTTCGTCTTAGCAAATATCATGCTGAATCACAGGGATACTGGGCTCTGGGAGGCATCTGGGACTTGGGTCTCTTTAAATAGGTCATCCTGTGGCTTAGAGTGACTGGAATGGTTGTGCAACACTTGAGATAGCCTAGTGTCTTGGGACGCTAATCTTTTTTAATTTTTTTATCATTCTTTCTCCTCATTCTTTTTATTAATGTTTGTTCTGGATTGTCCCAGTGCCGACGTTACCAACCTAGCCATAGATAAGGACTTGCCCTTGGTACTAGGATTAAAACTTTGCTCATCAATAACCAAAGCATAGTTTTCATTGGACATGGAACCAATTTGACTCCACAAAGTTATATTAAACTCCAAAAATAATAAGTTTGGTATTTCATTAAGTTTCTAACTTATATGAATATAGCGTTCATGCAAATGGACATTGTGCATACCCATATGACCACATTTGCTTTCACTATTGATTTATATAATTCTGCATAACTAGCTACTAATGAAAAATGTTTAGCTTAATCAAAGTTTTCATGACCAAGATTTTCACAACCGGTACTGGATCCAGTTTAGGTCGACCGGCGGCAGGAGTCAATATGGCTTGTACCATACTGGATCAGACCAGCACGAGATGAAGGGGTGAACCAGGGAGGAAAAAATGAGAGAGGGAAAGAGAGGAGAGAGGGGAGGGAAGGAGGGAGAGGTAGTAGAGATGCCACCGGTGGCCATCGGAGAGTTGTGGGAGCACTTGGATGGCCGCAATGCAGCTTCGTGTTGTCTGTGGGAGAAAAGAAAGAAGAGAGGGGGGAGGGGAAGAAAAGGATGGAGGGGAGATCGGAAGAGAGGCTGTTGGAGGTGATCGTCCTTGTTTCACATATTTTTTCTAAAAAACTCCGACCATAGTAAAGTTGGCAATGAGTTTGCCGGCTTTACTATTTCTCAGCTTTTTTTAAAAAATATTGAAATAGTGAAGCTGGCAAACCCATTGCCGGTTTCACTATTCATTTTCATTTTTAAAAATCAATGCAAACAAGGGCGACTGCCCCTGTTCCATGACCATAGCTTTGCTTGCATGTTTTCTGCCATATAGTGGCCATAGCGGCCTCTCCATCGCCGTCCCTGCCCTTCGATAACCTTTTCCCTTTTCTCTCTCAATTAAGGGCCCTATTGGGCAATACCGAGCCGTGGAGATCTCCGTGGCCCTTTAGCAACCTTGGTGGGCCACTGCCGGCTCTCCGCTCTTTTCCTCTCCTCCTCCTCTCTCTCTCTCTCTCTCTTTCCCTTTTCCTTGCCTAGTGTTCTGAGAACCATGAAGGAACTGTCCTTGTTTGCTGTCAGTCTAGTTCGAAAAGCCCTGAATCTGGCAATTCAGTTTCGTTCTGAAAACACTGTTCATGACTATGCTATGAAAGGTAATATACTTGAATTGATTTTATGAGCATCTTATGTAATTGTTGCATGGAGCTTTATGTGCTTTAGAACTACCATCATCTTGTTTCATTTTATTTAATTTTGCCAGTTGTTAAAATTTGTGGGTTCATTCCTTGGTAAGACAATAACTCCCAGTAATCTGTGGAGACTGCCTTTGATGAATCTGTAAAATATGCGCTTCTGTTGTTAAAGTTCAAGGTTCACAGCTTCCTGTTAATTTAGGAATCTGAATTTGGATGGAAGTTGGAGTAGGGTATTAACAGCAATAGTTAATTATGTAGAAATCTGAATTTGATGAAAGTTTACTGTTTGGCATATTATCCATGACACTATAGGTATTCATTGCTACTTGGAAAACTTGTTAAATAAGCATTCAAAAAGAAAAACCAACCAGGAGAACTATTGATGGTTGTGGTTTTTAGTTTAGATGCCGGACTGCTTTTGACCACGTGATGTCACCAGTTTGATTCACACCTCTTGAAATTGGAGTTATAATATAGTTTTTACATTATATCATTTATAATTATTAGCATGTAAAGTGGGAATCCTTTATCTTTTGCAACTGTATAGTACTTATGCTATCATGAAAAATTATGTTGTCATTTACGGACGCTCTCATTAACATGAAAAACCGCTTAATTTCAGATTGTAGGTGGCTTGGGTCTGTCATGGCAGCACTCATTCGGTATCTTGGTACTTCTCTATTTCTACTCTCATTACTTCTTTGCCAGTGGGGCAGCACACATTGGAGCTATGTTCACTGCCTTTCTGTCAGTGGCGAGTGCATTAGGCACCCCTCCCCTCTTTGGAGCAATGGTACTCTCATTCCTTTCCAATCTCATGGGTGGTCTTACTCACTATGGCATTGGGTCTGCTCCGGTCTTCTATGGTGCGAACTACGTCCCACTGGCTAAGTGGTGGGGCTATGGATTCCTCATCTCTATCGTCAATATCGTCATCTGGCTCGGTGTTGGGGGCTTCTGGTGGAAGACCATTGGCTTGTGGTAAGGTGCATCCTTCTATCTTGGCCTCTTTTTTTTTTTTTTTTTTTTTTTTTTGCACAGGGCGTAGCTGCCTTTTCCCAAAAATGTTCTTGGGAGGCTCAGAAATTTTACTTTGCTAAAACCTCGAGTGGAATAATTTCTTTTGGTAAGATTGGTGGAGAAACTAGAAGTTGCTTCAGGTTTCATGATTATGAATCTGTATACAATTTTTTTCAGTATTGCTGGTGGGATATTGTCCACATGATTTTTGTTGGTGGGTAAAGTTTCTCCTGTTCTCTACCGCCTGATTGGCAAACATTAAAGAAAATGTACTTAATTTTGATCAGTTCATTTTATCATGTCCAGATTTTATGAATGTCTTCACGGTTCAAGTTCCGGCTGTGATCAAGATTATGTTTTTGGTCCATTATTTCCTTTTATGTTGTCCGTACCACCGGGCTATTGTGAGAACTTTCTTCTGCTGTGGTCAAAAACGTTTCATGGAAAATTCGTTTTCATTATTATTGTTGCCGATCTCGCCGCCGCGCCCGTGGTCTCGAAACCGTCGATCTGACAAGACTGTCCTGTCCCTGGGGCCTTCTGGTTGTATTGAACCTGCAAGGCAAGGTCAGAAAATCCTGATCGGGGATTTCGGCGAGGGAGCTTCGATGATCAAGTCAGTAGACGGCGAGAGGGAACAGAATCTCTGGGACGGCTCCTGAAGGAGTCCCAGACTCAGAGAACATGCTAGCAAGAAAGATGCTAGAGGCCAGAAATCCGACTGGATTCTTTTGCCCAGCTCATGCCAAGCGATCCCCTCTCGGGACCTTGGATCTTGCTATTGAAGCGGAGCTTCCAGTCTCTGTTTCTCACTTGCTCTACTTCATTTACCTCGTCGTCCATTTTCTCCTTCTTTTTATCTCCTCCTGTTGCCTGCTCGTTTTCCGCTCCTGGGAGGCTCCCTTGTCGCTCTCATCTCCTCCACCCCACCCTTTTCTCTTTCCCCTTTTGGTTCAGTGGGCCGGGCAGCTTTTCGGCCTCGTTTGCCGAGCCCAGCGGGGAAAGAGTAAGGGAGGGGGGCGCTGGCCAGACCGCCGACCAGACCTCGGGCCGGGCGTGAGCGTTCTCCCTCCCAGGCGTCGGTGCTGTCCGTTACCAGGTCCTGTTTTGTCAGAGCCTCGTCTCTCGACTGCGGAACCTGTCGGGCCGACGTAAGTGATGTTTCGCGTGCCGCCGTCGTTCGTACGGGGCGCCTTTCTCGAGGTGCGGCGTGCATGGCTCGAGGGGCAACATCGGAGTCCGCGCCTCCGTTCTTCGGGACCTTCTCTGTACGAGCTAGCCGACCTTGGTCGAGGTGGACCCCTCATGGGTGGACACCTGGTGAGGCGGCAGAAGGATGCTCGGCTTCGGCCGAGGTGGTCCCATCTCCGGGCGCCACCTGGTGAAGGAGCGGAGGGGCTTGGCTCGACCTCGGCCGAGGTGGTCCCGTCTCCGGGCGCCACCTGGCGGGGGAGCGGGGGAGCTGCCGACCTTGGCCGAGGTGGACTCCTCCTGGGTGGACACCTGGCGGAGTGGCAGAAGGGCGCTCGGCTTCGGCCGAGGTGGTCCCGTCTCCGGGCACCACCTGGCGAAGGAGCGAAGGGGCCCGGCTCGACCTCGGCCGAGGCGGGACCGTCTCCGGGCGCCACTTGGCGAGGGAGCGGGGGAGCCACCGAACTCGGCCGAGGTGGACCCTTCCTGGGTGGACACCTGGCGGAGCTGCAGGAGGGCCCGGGCTGAGCTTGACTTCGGTCGGGGCGGTAACGTCTCATGGTGCCGCCTGGCAAGGCGGCAGGAGGGCCCGGGCCGAGCTCGACTGACTTGGCTGAAAAAACTCCACGTGGCTCGAATCACGCCCAACGAAATCTGAGACACGCCACGTCACCGTTACGGCCGTAACAGTTGCCCCCCAACCCAACGTTCCGTTGGGGGGTCGTGGAACAGAACGTTGGGGTTAAATGCGGAGATGACGTGGGAAGGCGAAGATCTTGCATCATAATTGCCACGATCCTCGTCGCCGTTTCTCGGTGCGCCCAAAGCCCTATAGGAGGCTGCCACGCGTTGCCTGTTCGCCCGCAATTAATGCGTCGCTTCGAAGCAGAGGCCGTTTTCCTGCTAACAAGGCGTCGGTATCGGGCGTGCGTCCACGCGGCGATCATCCGATGGCCCGGAGCAGAATGACGGGTATGGCGGCTGTCGATTGAGTTTGAAAAGGAGGGGACTTTCCGGAATGAGGCCTTTCCCCTTGCTCCGTGGGCGGTTTGCTGCAGGCTATCTCCCTCTGCCCCGCGTTGCACAGCGCATTTCGGTGAGTGCCCCCATTCTGTTCTTCGCTCTTCTCCTTCTCTCTAGTGAGATTTTCTCACCCTCTTCTCTGTCATGGCGCGCCGTCGCCATGTTTCTTCTAACCCGGACGAGGCCGGTCCGTCCCGGCCGAGGACTCTATCTTCTTCCTCCTCGGAGGGGGAAGTGATCCCGGAGGAGACCCGCAGGCGACTGCAACCTGCGGGTATCACCATTGGCATCCCCAGGGGTGTCAGGTCTCCTCCCGTCGTGTCTGCTCTTCCCATTTCTTCTTTTCCTCCTCCGATCCTTCCTTCTGTCGGTCCCTCCGGTCATACTTCTACGATGACCGAAGGTGACCTTTCCTTACTCCGGGAGGTTTATGGCATCCCGGGATCAATCCGTCTCTTTGTTCTGCGGCCCGGGGATCGCGTCACCATGAGTGACCCCGACCGCATAGCCTTCTACGAGGACTTCCTTCTCGGGGGTCTTCGGTTCCCTCTACACCCCTTCTTCCTTTCCTTCCTCAGCCACTTCCATTTAGTCCCGGCCCAGTTGGCTCCCAATGCCATCCGGGTCATCTTTTATTTCATTGTCTTTTGTCACTTCCACTGGTTTGTTGCCCGTTTCTCCCTCTTCAGGGCTCTGTTTACCATGAAGAGGTACTCCACTGATGACGACTGGTGGTACATCTCGCCCCGGCCCAGGTGTCTCCGTTTGACCTCCCTTCTTCCATCAAGGTTGGAAGAGCCGGTTCTTTTTTGCTTCGGTCGAGGACGTCGACTGGGCCTGGAGTGAACCGGATCGGTCCCCGAACCGGAACTCCCAAGTCGAGTCGGCGGACCAAGAGGCCTACTCCCAGCTTTTGAGCGACGAGGTCCCAGCGCTCGAGGTTCTGCTCTCAGAGCAGAACTTGTTTGAGGCTGGGATCAGTCCCATCCGCAAGCCGGGTGAGACTCAGTCCTCCTCTTACCTTTGCGTTATTCTTCTTTTAGCCGAGCTGACTGACTCTTTGTGTGTTGCAGGCATGAAATTTTTGTTGGAGAACCTCCTGGAGGGCGCGGCCTAGAGGGACGTCATCGAGGTGGATGAGCCTGCGGCGAAGAGGGCTCGCACCGAGGTGAGCCGGAGGTCGCGCCGGCGCCCGTGCCTAGCCCGGTGGCTGCTGCTCCCCTGCTCAGGCCGCCTCGGGCCGGGGCCATTGAGGCTCCAGCCGTCAGACCTGGCGGTGCTGCCGATGAGGGAGGCCCACTGTCAGCAGTTCCGCCCCACGCCGGCCCCATCACTACCGTAGAGCCGACGGCGCCGCCCGCGACTTCAGCCACCCCAGCGACGGCGGTTCCTCCTGGGGGGTTAGTCGCCGTCACAGCCGACCTGACGGCCCCGCCACCGGTGATCACCAACCGTGCTCTGTGATCCGCGACAAGGGGCTCGCGGAGAAGGTAATGGAGTATGCCTCCACCTCCCGGGATCGCCGATCTCGGAGCGGCCGGGACTATGCCAACGCCTTGCTCGGGATCCTCCCACAGCTTTTCACGGTGAGTCTGAACTCAGAATTTTCTGTTCTTTGCTACTTCGGTTAGCCTTTCTACTAACCTGTTCTTCTTGCTGTGCAGATTGGGAATGACGTGCTCCTGCTGAGGAATTTCCTTGCAGGGTACGCGAAGAAGGATGCCGAGAAGGAAGAGAAGCTCGGCAAGCTCGCGGCCGACGTCAAAGACCTCATGGAGAAGGGGGTCGAGCTGCGAGGGAGCAACCAGGCCCTCCAGGCGGACCTGGCACGCGTCGAGGAGCGCATCAAGGACCTGGAGTCCTCTCTGGCCGAGGAGAGGATCTCCCACCAGCGTCGTGCGGAGGAGGATGCGGCTGAGAGGGCTCGCCTCCAGGCCCATTCTCAGTGGCTGGAGCGTCAGCTGGAGGAGGCCAGGCGGGAGGCGAGTGCGGCAAAGGAGCGGAGCGCCTACGTCAATGGGCTCCTGGAAGTCGCGAAGCGGGAGGCGCAGGAAGCCGTCCGAGGTTCCGGGCCTCCGACGAGTACATCTCGGAGGTCCGAGAGGCCACTGTGGACTCCTTCCTGAAGGGGTTCCAAGTGTGCCGAGAGAAGGTGGGGTCCTTCTACCCCGAGCTCGACCTCAGTGGGGTGGCTCTCGGAGGTAGAAGGCAAGACCCGCCAGCGGGGCTCCCGGCGCGGCGGGCGACACAGCTACGGCCCCGGCGAGCGACACGGCCGTAGCTCTGGAGCAGCCCCCCGAGCCAGCAGCCGTCGATGGCGAGGACGTGGAGCGCGCGACCCAGGCCGAGGACCCCGCCACCGTGCCGAACTGAGCTGTATCTCTTTTTCCTTTTTGTTTCTTGGGGACTCCCCCTGTCGGGACTCCCTTGGTGTAATCCTTTTCTTGAATTAATGAAGATCTAGTTTTGTTGAGTCTTGACCTTGCCTTCCTCTTTCACCTTTTCTTCTCTCTTTCCTTTTTTTTTTTTTTTTTTTTGAGGTGTTGGTGTGGAGTGCCGAGACGAGGGTGGACCTGCTCCGGCTGAGTCCGCGTGGACCTGGTCCCATCCAGTGTTCAGGTCAAAGTTCGGAGCATTTCGGATTGGGTGGCAGTGGAGTAGGCCTTGCGCGGGCCCTTCTTTGGGCTTGCCTTCGTGATCGCGTGGACGAACTAGGTTCTGCCCCGCCTTCCAGACCGAAGTCCGGGACTTCCGGACTGAACCCCGGGGCCGCAGGCTTTGTTTAAACCTTGCGCGGCTTGCCGGGTTGTTCTCCGTGCTCGCGTGGGCGAGCTGGGCTCTGCCCCGCCTTCCAGACCGAGGTCCGGGACTTTCGGACTGAACCCCGGGGCCGCAGGCTTTGTTCAAGCCTTGCACGGCTTGCCGAGCTGTTCTCCGTGCTTGCGTGGGCGAGCTGGGCTTTGCCCCGCCTTCCAGACCGAAGTCCGGGACTTCCGAACTGAACCTCGGGGCCGCAGGCTTTGTTCAAACCTTGCACGGCTTGCCGGGCTGTTCTCCATGCTCGCGTGGGCGAGTTGGGCTCTGCCCCGCCTTCCAGACCGAGGTCCGGGACTTCCAGACTGAACCCCCGGGCCGCAGGCTTTGTTTAAGCCTTGCACGACTTGCCGAGCTGTTCTCCGTGCTTGCATGGGCGAACTGGGTTCTGCCCCGCCTTCCAGACCGCGGTCCGGGACTTCTCGCTTTCTCTGGCCTTCGGCCGCAGTCGTGTATGCCGAACTCAGAGCCATGTGCCAGTTTCCCTACGAGGTGAGAAAGAGCGTTTGAAGCAAAGAAACTTTATTGCAGGGTTTGGGGGAACCTTACATTATTGATAATACATCCTTAGGTTCGAGGCGTTCCATGTCCAAGAGAACCTGGACCCTCCCAATTCCTCCAAGTGGTAGGCCCCATGAGGGAGGGCTTCCGCTACCCTATACGGGCCTTCCCAGTTCGGTGAGAGCTTCCCGCACTCTCGTGGCTGAGAAGCTTCAGCACGCCGGAGCACCATATCTCCGGGACGAAAGGACTTCGGCCGCACCCGGGAGTTGTAATACCTGGCCACTCGCTGCCTGTATGCTGCCATCCGAACTCGGACCTTGTCCCTCGTCTCTTCAAGAAGCTCAAGGTTGAGCATCATTCTGGCGGGGTTCTCCGTCTCATCGTATTGTTCCACACGCAGTGTGGGTAGGCTGAGCTCAATTGGGATAACCGCCTCGGCTCCGAAGACGAGGTTGAATGGGGTCTCGTCGGTCGCCGTCCTCGGGTGGTGTGGTACGTCCAAAGGACACTGGGGAGCTCCTCCGCCCACCAGCCCTTGGCCTGGTCCAGCCGCGTGCGGAGGCCCTGCAAAATAGTCCTGTTCGTGACCTCGGCTTCTCCATTGGTCTGAGGGTGCGCCACCGAGGTGAAGCGATGCTGGATGCCGAGGTCACTGCAGAACTCTTCAAACTCCCGGCAGTCGAACTGGCGCCCGTTATCAGTGATCACAGTGTGGGGGAGGCCGAAGCGGCAAATGATCGACTTCCAGAAGAACTTGGCGACGTTTGCTTCGGTGATCCGTGCCAAGGGTTCGGCCTCGACCCACTTCGTGAAGTAGTCGATGGCCACAATCAGGAATTTCCGTTGTCCAGATGCCGGTGGGAATGGTCCTAGAAGGTCCATTCCCTATTGGACGAATGGCCACGGAGCTGAAAGCTGGGAGATTGGGGTGGAGGGCTGCCGTTGCACCACGGCGTGCCGCTGGCACCGATCACACCTCTTCACGAAATCGGCGGCGTCCTCCTTCATCGTCTCCCAAAAATAGCCTTGACGGAGGGCCTTGTAGGCTAATGTTCTGCCCCCCACGTGGTTCCCACAGATGCCCTCATGAATCTCCTGGAGCACGAGTCTGGCCTTCGCGGGTCCCAGGTATTTAAGGAGGGGGTAGGAGTAGGATCTTCGATATACTTGCCCATCCATCAGGACGAACCGCGCGGCCTTCTTTCTGATGAGGCGGGCCGCTGCACGGTCCTCTGGCAGGATACCGCTGGTTATGTATTCGGCGTACTTGTCCATCCAGCTGGGCTCATGGCTGACCTGATGGACCTCCACTGGGATCTCGTAGCTTGGGGCCTTGAGGCGCTCCACATGAGCGCGGCCCAGCATTGAGTCCGGCAGGGTCGCCAGCCGGGAAAGAGTGTCCGCACGGGCATTTTCCCCGCGGGGATGTGGAAGATGTTGAAGCGCCGAAACCCGGCTGTGCCCGCTTTGACAAGCTCCAAATACCTCGCCATCTGAGGGTCGTGCGCGGCATATTCTCCGGAGACCTGTCCCACCACGCTGGGAGTCAGTGAAGGCTTTGAGGTTAGCCACGCCCAGCTCGCGAGAGACCCTCAGCCCGGCGAGGAGCGCGTCATACTCCGCCTGATTGTTTGTCGCGGCGAACTGGAAACGGAGCGCGCATTCGGCGACGACCCCACCGCTGTTGGCGAGAATGAGCCCGGCTCCGCTCCCGCCAGATTTCGAGGCTCCATCTACGTGGAGGATCCACGCATCCTCTCCGGGCTCCTCGGGCCCGTTTTCAGCTGCTAGTGCGAGGGGTCCTCCTCGGGCTCCTTGCCTAAGCCCCGCACTCGACCAAGAAGTCGGCCAGCACTTGCACTTTCATGGCCGACCTCGGCCTGTACGCGATGTCGAACTCGCTGAGCTTCAGTGCCCACTTCGTCAATCGTCCCGATATGTCGGGTCGGCTGAGCACCGCTTTCAGCGGCTGATCTTTCAGGATGGCGATGGGATGCGCTTGGAAATAGGGCCTGAGATGCTGAGCAGACACTATTAACGCAAAAACGATCTTCTCGGGCCGAGAATACCTGAGCTCCGCATCGCGGAGAAGTTTGCTGGTATAGTACACCGGCCATTGGACTCCTTGGTCGTTGGTCCGAACCAGGACCGAACTGACTGCCTCCGGGGTGACCGCCAGGTAGAGGATGAGATCCTCTCCCTCCTCGAGCCAGGAAAGCAGTGGGGGCGATGCGAGTGTCTTCTTCAGCTCTTCAAAGGCCTCCTGGCACTCCTCGATCCAGGTGAAGTCGTTCATCTTCCTCAACACCTTGAAGAAGGGTCGGCAGCGGTCGGCCGACCTGGAGATAACCGGCTCAGGGCCGCTACCCGACCGGTGAGCTGCTGCACTTGCCTCTTGGAGGCGGGCTGCTCCATGTCCAGGATGGCCTGGACCTTCTTCGGATTGGCTTCAATCCCTCTCTGGGTTACCATGAACCCCAGGAATTTCCCAGCGGAGACGCCGAAAGCGCACTTCGCCGGGTTCAGCTTCATCTGATGACGTCGGGGGTTACCGAAGGTCTCCGCCAGGTCGGCCACGTGATCCGAGTGGGGCTTGCTCATCACCAGCATATCATTCACATATACCTGCATGTTGCGGCCGATCTGGTCTTTGAAGACTCTGTTGACCAGACGTTGGTACGTGGCCCTAGCGTTCTTGAGGCCAAACGGCATCATCCTGTAACAGAAAATTTCGCGGTCGGTGATGAAGGCGGTGTGCTCTTCGTCCTCCGTGTTCATTCGGATCTGGTTGTAGCCGGAGAAGGCGTCCATGAAGGATAGGAGGCGATGCCCCAAGGTGGTGTCGACCAGCTGGTCAATCTTTGGAAGGGGAAAGTTGTCCTTCGGGCAAGCTCGGTTGAGGTCGGTGTAGTTTATACAGATTCTCCACTTACCACTGCTCTTCCTTACCATGACCACATTCGCCAGCCAGCTGGGTATGGACTTCCCGCACGAAGCCGGTGGTGAGGAATTTCTCTACCTCCTCGTTGATGGCCCTCTGTCTCTCCACAGCAAAGCTCCTCTTCTTCTGGCGGACCGGGTGGCAGCTCGGGTCCATGTTCAGCCTGTGCGTAATGACCTCGGGGGGAATGCCTGGCATGTCGGTCGCTGACCAGGCGAACACGTCCGCGTTCGTGCGGAGGAATTCCAGCAGGTGGGTCCATTCTTCTTCTGGGAGCTGCGCTCCAACCTGCACCGTCTTCAGCGGGTCCGAACCGAGGGGATAAGTCAACAGGCACTCTACGGGCCCTCCCCTGGGTTCCTTCTCCCTTAGGTCGAGGTCGTTGATGCTGGGGCCGAGCTCAGCGCTCCGGCGCCCGGGACCGTTTGGAGGCAATGCGGGACTGGCTGGGTCGTCCCCCTCATCACCCCGAGCCCGGAAGCCGTGGGGAATTGCACCAACAACCTCTTCGTGGAGATCAGGGCGTCCAGTTGGTTGAGCCCGGGATGCCCGAGAATCGCGTTGTAAGGCGAAGGGAGCTTGACGACGGTAAACGTCATCAGGATAGTCGTCTGCCGAGGTGGGGATCCAGCGGTGACTGGGAGAGTGATCTCCCCTTCGACCCCCACCGAGTCCCCAGTAAAGCCTACCAGGGGGGTGTGCACCGGCCTCAGCTGATCATGGGACAAATTCATTCGGGAGAAAGCATCATAAAAAAGCACGTCAGCCGAGCTTCCACTATCTACCATAATTTGGTGTACAGGATGCTTCGCGATGGTATCTCGACCACCACGGCATCATTGTTTACATTCTCATTTTCATTCCCCTTCTCAGAAGGGATACATTCTCCGGGTTCCCGACCTCCCGGCCCTCTTTACCGCCCGCCCGACCCCAAGTGAGATCATGCCCACCGGCTTCTCCGTCGGGCGGTTGTCGATTGCAGGAACCGGGGGTAAAGCCATGAGCGGCTATCCCTCCGCCGGGACCTCGTTCCTGACGAACTTCCTGAGGTAGCCCCTCTTGATCAGCTCCTTGATCTCCTGGTTTAGGTTGCGACACTCTTCTGTGTTGTGGCCGTGCTCGCGGTGGAACTGGCAGTACTTTGACTTGTCCCGGATACCTCTCGGGTTCCGAGGAGGAGGTCGATGGAGGTAGTGCTCGCCCTCAATTTCCATGAGGATCTTTGTTCGGGGAGCGAGGAGAGGGTGAACCTTCGCTCCGGAGTGGCCTCACCCTTTGATCTCGGATTCGGGCGAGGGTCGGCAGACGGTCCGGGCCTCCGAGCTCCTGGAACATCTCTCGGGGGCGGCTTCTTCAAACTCTTCCCGTCTAGCTCTCGGCGGGTGCGGCCGGCCTCCTCCACTCGGATGTACTTGTGGGCGCGGAGGAGGAGTTCGGAGTATGTCCTGGGGGGCTTTTTATCCAGGGAATAGGTCAGACGGGACATCTTGAGCCCGCGCTTCAAGGCCAGCATGGCGACGGGCTCGTTCAAGCTGAAGATTTCCAGGGCTGCGGTCTTGAACCGGGTGATGTAATCCCGGAGCAGCTCCTGGTCCTGCTGGCGGATGGAGAAGAGGCTATCCACCTCTCTCGACACCTTTCGACAAGCATCGAAGTGCGCCACAAACTTTCCTTCCAACTAATGGAAGGAGCAAATGGATCCGGGCTCGAGATGGGTAAACCAGACTCGAGCGGCCTTCCGGAGGGTAGCGGGGAAGGCGATGCACAAAAGGATGTCAGTGGCCCCCTGGACCCTCATGAGAGCCTTGTAGCACTCCAGATGGTCCAGAGGGTCGGTGGTCCCGTCGTAGGGATCCACCTGTGGCATGCGGAACTGGCTCCGCCTGGATTTCTTCAGAGAAGGGGGGACGAGAGTCGTAGCCCGCCGGGTCCGCCGACGAGTTCTGCAGGTCGGCGAATCGGCGGGCGAACTCCGCCAACTTGCGCTCGTGCTCCTCTAGGCGCCTCTCGGCCTGGCGCCTGATGGCCCCATCGGTGGAATCTTCCACCGAGGTCGCTGGTGAAGGGGGCGCCGATCGGTCTCGGCGCAGGGTCACGCCTCGGCGTCGCTTGCTACGATACGCCATCTCGGCTTCATCGGCCGGGGATCGACTCTCGTGATCCGCCGAACCGGAGTAGTTTCTTGTCACGGGAGTTTGGTGGCTCCCACGGGGGTTGGAGACTGCCCGCGGTTGGGATGGCCTGCCTTGAATGGAGCGCAGGCTCCCACGCGGCCCCACAGCTCGAGCCGCGGGGGTCCCTAGCTGCGGCTGCGTGGCCAGGGAGCGCTGCTGGTGTTCTAGCTGCCGGACCGCCGAGGTCAAGGTCTGCAGCTGTTGGATGACGGCCGCGAGAGGTCCGTCCACCGAGGTCAGCTGTGGTGGAAGAGGAGGGGGAGCCGGGAGCTCCCTCTCCGAGCTATGGGTCCCTTGGGGGGAGGGGACCTCCCCTACACGGCTGGTGGACGCCTCGCGTCCATGAGTGACCACCATTGTCTGAGCGCGCTTTGCCTGCAGAAAGCTAGCTCCCACTAGGGGTGTTGTCCTGCCCCCCTACATGGTGCGCCAATCTGTTGCCAATCTCGTCGCCGCGCCCGTGGCCTCGGAACCGCCGATCCGACTAGACCGTCCTGCCCCTGGGGCCTCCTGGCTGGACCGAACCTGCAAGGCAAGGTCAGAAAATCCTGGCCGGGGATTCCGGCGAGGGAGCTCCGACGATCAAGTCAGTAGATGGCGAGAGGGAACAGAATCTCTGGGACGGGCCCCCGAAGGAGTCCCAGACTCAAAGAACGTGCTAGCAAGAAAGATGCCAGAGAGGCGAGAAACCCGGCTGGATTCCTTTGCCGAGCTCACGCCAAGCGATCCCCTCTCGGGACCTTGGATCTTGCTCTTGAAGCGGAGCTTCCAGCCTCTGTTTCTCACTTGCTCTACTTCACTTACCTTGCCGTCCGTTTTCTCCTTCCTTTTATCTCCTCCTGTTGCCTGCTCGTTTTCCGCTCCCGGGAGGCTCCCTTGTCGCTCTCATCTCCTCCCCCCCACCCCTTTCTCTTTCCCCTTTTGGTTCAGTGGGCCGGGCGGCTTTCCGGCCTCGTTTGCCGAGCCCAGCGGGGAAAGAGTAAGGGAGGGGGGCGCTAGCCAGACCGCCGACCAGACCTCGGGCCGGGCGTGAGCGTTCTCCCTCCCAGGCGTCGGCGCTGTCCGTTACCGGGTCCTGTTTTGTCAGAGCCTCGTCTCTCGACTGCGGAACCTGTCGGGCCGACGTAAGTGATGTTTCGCGTGCCGCCGCCGTTCGTACGGGGTGCCTTTCTCGAGGTGCGGCGCGCATGGCTCGAGGGGCAACCTTGGAGCCCGCGCCTCCGTTCTTCGAGACCTTCTTTGTACGAGCTGGCCAACCTCGGCCGAGGTGGACCCCTCCTGGGTGGACACCTGGCGAGGCGGCAGAAGGACGCTCGGCTTCGGTCGAGGTGGTCCCGTCTCCGGGCGCCACCTGGCGAAGGAGCGGAGGGGCCTGGCTCGACCTCGGCCGAGGTGGTCCCGTCTCCGGGCGCCACCTTGCGAGGGAGCGGGGGCTTCCGACCTTGGCCGAGGTGGACTCCTAGGTGGACACCTGGCGGAGTGGCAGAAGGGCGCTCGGCTTCGGCCGAGGTGGTCCCGTCTCCGGGCGCCACCTGGCGAAGGAGCGAAGGGGCCCGGCTCGACCTCGTCGAGGCGGACCGTCTCCGGCGCCACCTGGCGAGGAGCGGGGAGCCGCCGAACTCGGCCGAGGTGGACCCCTCCTGGGTGACACCTGGCGGAGCTGCAGAGGGCCCAGGCCGAGCTTGACTTCGGTCGGGGCGGTAACGTCTCATGGTGCCGCCTGACAAGGCGGCAGGAGGGCCCGGGCCAAGCTCGGCTGACTTGGCCGAAAAAACTCCACGTGGCTCGAATCACGTCCAACGAAATCTGAGACACGCTACGTCACCGTTACGGCCGTAACAGTTATCATTTTTAACCATTTCTTAGTTTAAGCTGTCATTTAATTTACTAGATGTTTAGAACTCAAATTATTTGTAGTATTTATTTTTGCAAGGCACTAGAGTTTTGAAAAGAAATAATCATCACATGTATAAAGGTGGCACTTGTAGCCTTGTTAAGAATTGCTATCCTTGTTTACTCTGAGGAATGGAACACTTATAGTAGTGCACAAATTAAAATTGCATGGATTGCGAAGGTGAGAGCTGCCTGTTGTGCCCCGGCCCACTAACCAGCCAGGCCTAGCTCGTCCAAACAGTGCCCAGCCGGAGCTGGACGTTTGAATCATAGAGGAAGGCTACTCTCGGAAGGAGTCTTCTTTTTCATTTGAGAGAAATCATAGATTTAGGATAAACTCTAGATCTTCTCAAAGATCCTTCTACTTTCTAAAGATCCCATCCCAAGCAGCGACTCTCTTTTTCCCTCTTTTCTTTCTTAGAGCAGCTACCTCTCTTTTTACCGTGTTTGCTAGAAATCAAACCCAGCAATCCCCTGGAACTAAGGTATGATACCCGATCCCTCCGCTTTTTCTTCCCTATCTTTGTACGTTGTTTGCATTGCCGTAGGCCATCAATTTTGTCAAAAACATCCGTCAAAGGCATCCCCTATCTTTTTCCTATTTTGTTTAAACTTTTTTTTTTCCCATTTGTCAGCCATCGGCACCGCCATTCCTTAGTGCCACATCTTGGGTTACGATGCCTACCCCCCTACCACCATTCTTGGAGATCTTGGTCACCGACCATCGGCTAATAACCGGTAGATTCAAAGAGGATGAATCCCTTGTTTTTTCAAGAGTTTTTCATATTTTTCCACTAGCTAGTCATCACCGCCGACAGTCCATGCCCACCAAGCTACTGCTAAACCCTCTAGCATGATCTTTGTTAGATTTGATTTGGATTTTTTTTTTTCTTTGGAAGAGATAATGACTCACTCTTTATTCCTCTATCTTAATCATTCTCGTCACTCACTTTC
The DNA here is from genome assembly GCA_021397845.1 of Areca catechu. Taxonomy (NCBI): domain Eukaryota; kingdom Viridiplantae; phylum Streptophyta; class Magnoliopsida; order Arecales; family Arecaceae; genus Areca; species Areca catechu. The sequence continues at coordinate 146,636,602 of CM038041.1, forward strand.
TCCGTCTAAGAAACTCTGACTCCTATATCGAGCCTTGTTTTCTTTCCTGTGGATTCATGTTAGACATTAGGCAATGAGGTTCTAATTATCCTGGTGCCTAAGTAGCCTGTTGGGTTGAATATCCTGATTTTAATTTAAAATCTATAAATCTTGTAAATCAATTTGGGCTTTGATTTAATTCATGCTTTACGATTTCTCGATCAAGTCATAGTTCTGATCCATCCGGTTTGTCGGACCAACCATCCGATCATTGTCTCATCTTCTTATTATTTAATATTATTAAATTTGTTGAATTGAATTAATCATGCTTTTATAGTTTAAATGTTTGATAAATTCATATAATGAAGTTTGATTTATTCCAAGGATTGATTTTGATGAATAACAAAATATTTGAATATATAATAAAATCTTTGAATATATAATGTTGTTAATACGGTGAATAAGTTAATATTTCAGAACAGGTTAAGGATAATATAATTGATTTCAAATATAAGTTTTTTAAGCTCAAAAGATATGGAAAAGTCAATGAAAATCATGTAAAATAGAATTGGGATGTCGAATAAAGAATTTTTAATAAGATTAAAGTTTCAGCCCATATAGAAGAATTTCAGCTTGGCACAGGAAAGTTTCAGCCGGTATGTTATCGAGATAACTCAGATGGAAACTGAGCGGACTCGATTGGGGGAGCTAAAAATATAGAAGCTATTTTTTCTAAAGACTAGTTGATGAGTTAACTCAAATGGCAACTAAGCTGATTTGGATGGAACTTGAGTCGACTCAATAGTAATCCGAGTTGACTTGTGGGTTGTTGACAAGTATAAGTTTTGCAAAAAGTATAGATTGATCTAGTTTTAAATGTAATGTCTCTATTTTATCTTCTAACAACTAAAAACAGTCATTTTGATCTTAGAAGCATATTTAAACTATACTAAACTCATTGAAGGCCATTAATCAAATTCGGAATATTTCGAGTGTATCAAGAACCAAGAGAAAAATCTAAAGCATTGATTTGAGAGCTCTAACTTACAACCACCTGAAATATTCCTTTAATTATAGGCTTCTAGCAAGGAGGCAAGCATTAAAACTTCCATAAATTTCTAGGAGTCTCCATTTTTGTGCATAAGTATTTTATTTTCACTCTTTTCAAGGAGCTTTATACTCTTACTATTCTTTCTTGTTTCTTATTTTCTATTTTAATTGAGGATTGAAGTTAGGTATATTAAGTCAGGAATTGGCTAAAAGGGTTTTGGATTGTGAGCCCGTTAAAATAATTTTAGATAGTTTTGAATTGTGACCCCTGATGTGGCGGGATCACTGACATGGGACCCTTGTCAGATGCCACATCGAATGAAGATGCCACATGGGACGCCTCTGCCCGGACTCCTTCGCCCGGCTGCGCTCCCTCCGGGTTGAGATGCCTCGAAATGCGCCTCTCCTTCGCCAGGCTACACTCCCTCCGGGTTGAGACGCCGTGGTCGAAGTTGAGCTCCGCCTCTCCTTCGCCCGGCTGCACTCTCTCTGGGTCGAGTGTTGAACCCTGAAGTGATTTTGATGATAACAAAATATTAGAGCATATATTTGGTTATCTAACAACTCTTCAAATGGTTGACAAGTTTTTTAGGACGACTACTTTGACATATTTTTTTAAACCCTACAACCTTTATTTATTTGTGTTGAGTTGTAAGCAATTAGAATCTTGTAAAGAAGAACCCAACAAAAGTTTCCTATTTGAATCAAGATAAAGGGTTGCTTCTACTAGTTTTCAAACTTTAATTTCTCTTAATATTGTTGTAAGAAGATCTTAAGGAAGTCTTCAAAACTTGGCAAGTGAGTTCTGGAGAATTGAATCGGTATGACTGAAGAACCAATCTCGAGCCGTCTGGATGGAGGAACCAGCCGACTCTGGCACTGGCACAAGAAAGAAAATCTCTGGCACGCAGACCCAGCCGACTGGCACCAAGTCCCGACCGGCTCGTCCAGAACTTGGTTGAGAATGATCTGAGAATCTCAGGGATCCGAGCCGACTGGATTTCAGCCTAGTCGACTCATCCAGAGCGATCTATTTTCTCGATTGTGGAACCTAGCCGACTGGTATTCAACCTAGCCGACCTGAAGCTGATCCGAGCCAACTCGAAGATGTCCGAGCCGACTGGAATGACGGGGTCTCCTCCCAATGGCTAGTTCCAGAATTCTGAGTTTGAATCCCAAAAGTGCTCCAACGGTAACCTGTCACTTCCCAACGGTCTACAACGTTCAAAATCAAGGGAAGGCAGTTGAAGTCTCTATAAATGAGGTATGAGAACATCCTTAAAGAGACTAATGATTTATTGAACATTTATTGAAGTAAGAAGAGAGAGCACTTGAGCTTTGAAGTCAGCCTTCAAGCCTTCACCAACTCTTATCAGAAGCTTGAAGCAATTTTTGAAGAAAGCAAGGAAGCCATTGAAGTGCATTGAAGGGCATTCAATTGAGCATCACTAGAGCTGCATTGGCAACCACTAAACAACTTAGTTTGTCATTCTGTTGCTTTTAATTCTACTCTTAGAATACTTAGGTTATTGGTGAGCCCAGTTGTAAAAACCAATAGGTTTCTTTGATGAGCCTACTTAAACCAAAGTGTAGAGGTTTCTTTGGTGAGCCTACTAAAACTAAAGTGTAGAGGTTCTAAGTGAGCCTGTGAAAACCTAGTGTGGGTTTCTTTGGTGAGCCCGATTTAAAAACCAAAGTATAGAGGTTGGGATTGTGAGCCTGTAAAACAATCCGACTGTATTCCGATTTGGGGGATATAGTGAAAATCCCAAGTGGTGAACTTGGATAGTGGACGTAGGAGCTGGGTTGCTCCGAACCACTCTAAACTTGTCTTGTTGTGTTGTGCTTTATTTACTTTTCAGCTTCTGCACTTAATTCTGATTAACACACTCTACCATTAAAGGAATTACTTATGCACATAATTGTAAGAAATTTTGTAATTCTCAATTCATCCCCCTCTTGGGAAAAGCCACCTGGGCAACATCGAGACGCCGTGGCTGAAGTCGAGCTCCGTCTCTCCTTCACTCAGCTGCACTCCTGGTCGAGATGCCATGGCCGAAGTCGAGCTCCGTCTCTCCTTCGCCCAGCTGCGCTCCCTTCGGGTCGAGACACCGTGGCCGAAGTCGAGCCCCGCCTCTCCAGATCGGCTCCATCTCGGATGAAGAGGTCTGCAGCTGAAGAAATTCACCACTCAACCTGGATGGCGGCCCGACACCCGAGGACCGCAAAAAGATGCCTGCCAGGCCACGATGATGGCCCTAGCTGCCATTTGCACCAAAATGGAAAGAATCCCTCGATCGAGTTCTGCACTCCCCACCAACTGCCTGTACCTTCCGAAAGAGGAAGTCACCATAGATCCGGATCTAGGAGGCGGTGGCCCTTCGATCGAGGCCTTACTAAGTTACCAAAAAGGGAGCGACCAGAAGGAATGTTAGAGCAAGCGGTAGCTTCCATACCACAAATAAAGAAAGATAACCTGTCCATGGCATGAAACATCGCCATATGCACTCGTAAGCATGGGGAAGATCCTGAGGTAAGCGGCGCGCAACGACCATGGCTAAAAGGGGTCTCCCAGATTCAAACAAGGTAAAAGAGAAAGTTCAAGCTAAGACTCAGTCGAGTGAGGGCAAACGAGCAAGAAGAGGGCAGCACACAGGAAGACCACCGCTCAGGGCTACCTCAAAACCCCCATGAGGGGTCTTGACAGACACAGCCATTCAGTTCGAGCTCTTCTTTACTGCCACTCCACACTCTGCTCTCGACCCGCTCGTACCTTTTTATTTCACAAAGTTCTCCTCCTAGCATGGAGTCCACCTTCGAGGCTCGACTGGGAGGATCTGTTCTCTTGGATCGTTATTGACTTGAGTATAGGAGTGCCCCCGCCGGGATCACCGGCCTGGGTCACTAACTCTGTTTTACAGGTCTGGGCGTTCGAGCAGGATCCCAAGCAACAGGAGCGCGGTCCGAGCTCGACCTCAGCTACAGGCCACAGCGATCTTGGCGACAACAGATTGGCATGCCAGGTAGGGGGGGCAGGATGCATTTTGATCCAACCCAATCTCCTTGCAAGCAGCCCCCTAGGAGGATGGTGACGACGCGAGCGAGAGAAGCTTCCACCAGCCATGTGGGAGATCCCCCTTCTTGTAGGGACCCGCACAGTCCAGAAACGGAGCTCCCCATTCCACTTCAACCACCTATAGCGGATGCTCAGCTAACCGCACCCGTCTAGCAGATGTAGCTTCTCACTGCTGTAGTGCGCTAGCTTCAGCACCAGCACTGGTCCTTGGCCACCCACCAGCAACCAGGGACTCTGGCGGCCCATGCCGCCACACCCCGTGATAGCCTGCGTTCCTTCCAAGGAAGGCCTTCACAGCCACGGGCCACTACTGACCGCCGGGAAAGCCACCAGACCCCGGTGAAAAGGCAATGGACTTGGTCTGCCGATTGGGAGAGCCGGTCCCCGGCCTTGTGACGGGCCACAACTAAACCCCGCCGAGGTCAAAGAGGTAAGATTCCTTGTCGTGACCCACCTCACATGTCACCTTCTCCTCTCCAGTCGACCTCCGTAGAGGGTTCAACCGATGAGGCCATCAAGAGCATGGCAGAGAAATGCCTGGAATAACAGGAGTCCAAGCTGGCAGAGTTATCCCGCCAGTTTGCAAATCTGCAGGGCTCCACTAGCCAGCAGGCGGGCTACGATGCCCATCCCCCTTTCTCCCGAGAAGTCTAAGAGGAACCGATTCTGGGCCGGTTCTGCATGCCGTAGGTGGATCCTTACGATGGGACCATCGACCCCTTTGATCCTCTTGAGAGCTACAAGGCCCTCATAAGAGTCCAGGGCACGCCTGACGCTCTTCTCTGCATCGCCTTTCCTTTCACTCTCCGGAAGGCAGCTCGGTATGGTTCACCCACCTTGAACTGGAGAGCATCAGCTGTTTCGCTCAGTTGGAGCAAAAATTTGTGGCCCACTTCGATGCCTGCCGGAAGGTGCCACGAGAGGCAGGCAATCTCTTCTCCATCAGGCAACAAGATCACGAGCTCCAACGGGACTACGTGGCCCGCTTTAAGGTTACCGCACTGGAGATATATAACCTTGATGAGCTAGTTGCAATGCTGGCACTGAAGAGAGGGCTCAGGACTTTCTGCCTGACCTACTCCCTGGACAAGAAACCCCCCAAGATATACTCCGAGCTCCTCCTTCGAGTCTAGAAGTACATCCATGCCGAGGAGGTGGATCGCACGAGGAGGGAGCTAGACTGGAAGCCTCTGAAGAGGCCAGCTCCCGGGGAGACACCCGGGATGTGGAAGCTTGGACCAGCCACACTGAACTTCTGCCAGAGATCGAAGCCGAGGAGAGACCCCATCCTGGAAGAGAGATTCATGCATCTTCTCGTCCCGAGGGCGAAGATCCTCATGGAGATCGAGGTGAGCGCTACCTGAAGTGCCCACCTCCACTGAAGCTATCTATCGATCACGACAGGATGAAATACTGTTAGTTTCACTGCGACCATTGCCACGACACTGAGGAATGCTGACACCTCAAGAAGGAGATTGAAGACCTCATAAAGAGGGCTACCTCGAAAGGTTTGTAGGGGGCAGGCCTCCAGCAGAACCCTAGGTGCTCGCCGCTCTCCCTCAAATCCTTACAGTCGCTAACCGCCCTACTGAGAAGCCGGTGGGGATGATATGCTGGGGAGTCGAGCATGCTTCCTAGAAGGCCCGGGGGGGAGAAAGTTCTGAAAATGTACTTTCCTTTGCGAGGGAGGGGGGGTTAAAATTGTAAATAATGATGCTATGGTCGTTCGAGATGATGATCACAAAGCATCCTGTAAAATATATTATGGTCGATAGTGGAAGCTCGACTGATGTCCTTTTCTATGATGCTTTCTCCAGCATGAATCTATCCCCTGCTCAGCTTAGACCTGTGCACACACACCTTATTGGTTTCACAGGAGACTCCGTAGGAGTCGAGGGAGAGATCACTCTCCCAGTCACTACCGGGACCCCTCCTCGACAGAGCACCATCATGATGACCTTCATGGTTGTTAGGCTCCCCTCAGCCTACAACATGATCCTTGGCCGACCCGGGCTCAACCTGCTTGACGCGATCATTTTCACAAAGCGACTGCTAGTGCAGTTTCCAACCCCCTGCGGTGTCGGGGAGATGAGGGGGGCACCTTAACCGATCCAGCATTGCCTCTAAATAGTTCCCAGGGCCAAGGTTTGCGAGGACAACTCCAGTGCAGACAACGTCGACCAAAGGGCGCAAGACCCCAGAGGTGGCTCGGTCGAGCACCTGCTGTTGTATCCTCTGGAACTGACCTGGCGAAGATGATGCAAATTGGGGTGCAAATGCAAGATGATGAGCGAGCCCACTTGTTGGAGTTTCTTCGGGCGAACGCCAATGTATTCGCATAGATGGCGGCCGATATGCCTGGGATTCCACCTGAAATCATTACTCACAAGCCGAGCATCGATCCAAAGTATTGCCCTATTAGGCAGAAGAAAAGGAGTTTCGTCCCAGAGAGGAAAAAGGCAATCAACAAGGAGGTGGATAAACTCCTCGCAGCCGGATTTGTCCAGGAAGTGCAATATCCAAGCTGGCTGGCAAATGTGGTTATGGTTAAGAAGAACAATGAGAAATGGAGGATCTGTGTAGATTGTACCGACCTCAACCAAGCCTGCCCAAAGGATAGCTTTCCTCTATCAAAGATCGACTAGTTAGTGGATGCTATCTCGGAGCATCGCTTGCTCTCCTTCATGGATGCATTCTCCGGATACAACTAGATCCAGATGCACCCGGAGGACGAGGAGACACTGCCTTCATCACCGACCGAGGGATGTACTGCTACTAGATGATGTCGTTTGGCTTGAAGAACGCTGGTGCCACATACCAGTGGCTGGTCAATTGGGTCTTCAGGAACCAGATTGGCAAAAACATGCAAGTGTATGTAGACAACATGCTTGTCATTGGCAAGTCGGGGTCAGATCATGTTGCCGACCTCGCGGAAGCCTTCCATAACTTACGGGAGCACAAGATGAAGATAAACCCGGTGAAGTGCACCTTCGAAGTAGCAGCGGGAAAATTTCTCGGCTTCATGGTAACCTAGAGAGGAATCGAAGCAAACCTGGAGAAGGTCCAGGCGATCGTTGACATGGAGCATCCAACCTCGAAAAAGCAGGTCCAGTGCCTGACAGGTCGGATCGCAGCATTGAGCCGGTTCATCTCGAGGTTGGCAGACTGCTGCATTCCTTTCTTCAAGGTGCTGTGCAAGATGCACGACTTCACCTGGACAGACGAATGCAAGGCAGCCTTTGAGGAGCTCAAAGACTTCCTGATACCACCACCACTACTCTCTAGGCCGGAGGCAGGAGAAGAGCTCCTGCTGTACTTGGCGGTCACCTCGGGGGTCGTCAGCTCGGTCCTTGTCCGCACGGATCAGGATGGAACCCAGAAATCGGTGTACTATGTTAGCAAAATCCTCCGGGATGCCGAGATTAGGTACACCCGATCCGAAAAGCTAATTTTTGCTCTTATCATGTCTGCCCAGCATCTCAAGCTGTACTTCCAAGCGCATCCGATCGTGGTCCTGATGGACCAGCCCCTGAGGGCTATGCTCAATCACCCCAACACATCTGGACGTTTGGCCAAGTGGGCACCGAAGCTCAGCGAGTTCGACATCGCGTACCAATCGAGGTCATCTCAGAAGGCCCAAATGCTGGCCGACTTCCTGGTCAAGTGCATGGGACTTGCTGAAGAGCCAGAGTAGATAATTACAGAGCATAAAATGGAGCCCGAAGCTGAGGAGTATTGGATCCTCCACATCGACGATGCATCCAATGCGGGTGGTAGTGGAGCAGGTCTCATCCTCGCTAACAGCGATGGAGTTATAGCCGAATGTGCACTCCATTTCAAATTCACCACCACAAACAACCAAGCAAAGTACGAGGCACTCCTCGCTGGCCTCAGAGTCTCATGTGAGCTGGGTGTATAAAGCCTAAAGGTATTCACCGATTCCTAACTGTTGGCCGGACATGTCTCCGAAGAGTATGAAGCCAGAGATCCCCAAATGATGAAGTACCTAGAGCGGGTCCGCTCAAGCATGATAGGCTTTCGATGCTTCAGCATCTCTCACATCCTTCGAGGAGAGAACGCTCGCACTGATACGCTGTTAAGACTTGCGACCTTGCCGGACTCGTCGCTGGGGCGTGCCTACATTGAATACCTAAAAAATCCAAGCAATGAAGCTCCCGCAGAGGTGCAACAAGTCACCCCAGAGCCGAGCTGGATGGACAGGTACGTCAGATACATCACCAATGGCACCCTGCTGGAAGATCGTGTAGAGGCCGGCCTTATCAAGAGGAAGGCCTCGCGGTTTGTCCTAATGGAAGGGTAGCTCTACCGTTGATCCTACTCCTATTCGCTCCTGAAGTGCTTGAGACCGACAGAGGCAGCCTTCGTGCTCCAAGAGATACATGAACTTTATGGAAATCATGTCGGAGGGAGGACACTTGCATATAAGGCCCTCCGACAGGCATACTATTGGGAGACCATGAGGGAGGACGCCGTTGACTTCGTGAGGAGGTGTGACCGGTGCTAGTGCCACGCCCACATACAGCGTCAACCAGCAGCTCCGCTCTCCGAGCTCTCTGCCCCTTGGCCATTCGTCTAGTGGGGAATGGACATCCTAGGTCCATTTTCCCCTGCATCAGGGCAACGGAAGTTTTTAATAGTGGCCATTGACTACTTCACCAAATGGATAGAAGCAGAGCCACTAGCACGGATCGCAGAGGCCAAGGTCCGCCAGTTCTTTTGGAAGTCGATCATCTGCCACTTTAGACTTCCCCACAGTGTCATTACCGACAACGGGCAGCAGTTCGACAACTAGGAGTTCGAAGAATTCTATGCTGAGTTCGGCATCCAACATCGATTCACCTCGATGGCTCATCCCCTGACTAACGGGGAGGTCGAGGTGACCAACCGTACCATCCTCCAAGGACTCAGGACCAGACTAGACTGGGCTAAGGGTAGGTGGGCAGAAGAACTTCCTAGCGTTCTTTGGGCCTACCACACAACACCTCGGATGGCCATGGATGAGATGCCTTTAGCCTCGTCTTCGGCATAGAAGCCATTGTTCTAGTCGAACTCGGCGTGCCTACATTGCGGATAAAGCAGTATGATGAAGCAAAAAATCCGGCGCGCCTTCTTCTCAACTTGGACCTCCTCCAGGAAACCAGAGACAAGGCCCGACTCCAGATGGCAGCTTACCAGTAGCATGTAGCCCGGTACTACAATGCACGGGTGAAGCCGAAGGTCTTCCGCCCAGGAAACCTCATGCTGCACTGAGCTGAAGCCTCTCAACCCTGGGAATGCGGCAAGCTCTCACCGAACTGGGAGGGCCCCTATAAGGTGGTCGAAGCTCTTCCCCATAGAGTCTACTATCTAGCAGATTTGGATGGTGCCAGATTCTCACGGACGTGGAATTCCTGCAACCTGAGAATATACTATCAGTAGTGTAAGGCATTTTCCCAATAATAATAAAGATCCCCTTTGTGCAAATCACTTTTGCCTTGCGGGGACATCGCTGCTTGGCCCAAGGCCCGGCATGTTCATGCCCAGAGTCCAGCTCTCCGGCATCGAAGATTAGAGTCCAGCTCTCTAGCATCGAAGCCCGGAGTCCAGCTCTCGGGCATCGAAGCCCGGAGTCCAGCTCTCGGGCATCGAAGCCCGAAGTCCAGCTCTCGGGCATCGAAGCCCGGAGTCCAGCTCTCGGGCATCGAAGCCCGGAGCCCAGCTCTCCGGTACCGAAGATCGGAGTCCAGCTCTCCGGCACCGAAAATCGGAGTCCAGCTCTCCGGCACCGAAGACCGGAGTCCAGCTCTCCGGCACCGAAAATCGGAGTCCAGCTCTCCGGCACCGAAGACCGGAGTCCAGCTCTCCGGCATCGAAGACCGGAGTCCAGCTCTCCAGCATCGAAGCATGGAGTCCAGCTCTCCGGTACTCAAGCCTGGACTCTGGTTCAATACCAAAGATCGGTGACCTAAGATGCCCGGCACTCAAACCCGGACTCCGGTCTGCCACCAAAGATCGGTGACCTAAGATGCCTGGCACTCAAGCCCGGACTCTGGTCTGAAACCAAAGATCGGTGACCTAAGACACCCGGCACTCAAGCCCGAACTCTGGTCCACACCAAAGACCGGTGACCTAAGACGCTCGGTGACCTAAGACGCCTGGCACTCAAGCCCGGAAACTCCTGAAGCCGGCACCATGCTCATAGTCCAGAGATGTCAGCGGAACTCCCAAGTAGTCCGCCATCTACTGCTTGACTCACAGTGCAGCCTTCAAGCCCGGAGCCTAGCTCTCCAGCACCAAAGCCAGGAAACACCTGAATCCTAGCACCGTGCTCACAGTCCGGAGATGTCAGCGAAACTCCCAAGTAGTCCGCCATCGATCGCTTGACTCGTAGTGTGGCTCTCAAGCCCGGAGCCCAGCTCTCTGGCACTGGAGCCCGAAAACTTCTCCCACAGTCACCTGGCATTTCCAATAAGTGTAACCTCCAAGCTCAGCCTTGCCGAGCCCACCTGGAGCTGATCCCGATCGAGACCTAATGGATCTCATCAACCAAAGCACTCGGAAACATTCAACCACCTCACTCATGAGGTGGGAATGACTTAGCAAGTCAAGAACCTCTTTCTAACTCCCTCACATGTTTAGGACTTAGCAGAGAAGAATGAAGGAAAAACTGACAGAGTGTCGAAAAAAAAGAGAAAAAGAAAGGAGACATAAGCCAAAGTGATTGAAAATGTATTTCCATTGATAATAAGTCAATTGATACAATTGCCTCTTGGTTCGACATGCCGGGTAGCCCAGACCGAAGGCAAGAAGAAAAGAAAGAAAATAATAACAAGGACCCCTACCTTACTCGGCCAACTCCTCCCCGGGATGACGTATGGGTGGGGTGCCATCCTCCGGAGCCTCTGGTGGCGTGGTTTCGGCGTCGGCGACCACTGCTGGTGAAGTTGGGTTGGAGGTGGCATCCGGCTCCTCCGTCTCATCCAAGTCTGGGGCCGGTCCCACGCCTAAAGCTCTAGGGTATCCGAGAAAGCTCTGGTCCTTATCCGAGACGAAGCCCTCCACCTTGGAGTGGAGATACATGAAGCCCTTGAAGCGAAATCTGGAGAAGCCTTATACCTCACCATGGCCTCTGTGACCCCCTTCTTGGCGGCCTTGGCCTGGCCGACCACCTCGGTGGCCTCCTTCTTCGTCGCCTTCACCGACTCGGTCATCGTGGCTGCCTTCTTCTCAGCGACGACGACCCTCCTCTCAGTAGTGGATGCCCTCTCCCTCGCCACCTCCAACTCGACCTGGAGAGATTGGGCTCGCCCCTTATGATGGGCAGCTTCGGCACTGAGCTCACTCAGCCTCGACTCCTTGGCTTTGAGCTCCTTTGCCCTGCTCTTTGATCGGATCCTTTCCTGGTCCAGGCTCTCCTGAAGCTCCTTTAGGTGCCTTTTGGCACTCGCGACCTTACCTTAGAGCTCCTTGTTCTTTTGGCTCGCCTCCCAAGCATCATCGTTCTTCTGCTTCAGCTCGACAGTCAAAGACTTGAGCTGCGCTGAACGCTGTCTGTCCTTCTTTGACCAGTTCTTGCAGTAGTCCCTGATTAGAAGAAGTTCAGTGCCAAGCTGCACCAAGGAAGATGTCAGCAACAAATATAGAAGAGAGAAGGAAGGAGCAAAACAGAGAAGGGGGCTTATCGAGAAGAGCTGGGGGAAAGTGCTGCTGATCGCATCCCCCTGTAGTTTCCCGGTCATCTCCCACCGGTCGCATGACTGGATCGCGAAGTCCATCATGCGCTCGGCCAGACCCTGGTCCTGGACCAGGGAGACATTCAGTGTTAGTCTGAAGGGGACCAGGCGGTAGTCCTTCTTCTTCCTGCTCGCCCCAGACGCAGAGTCACCCACTCCGTCGGTTGAAGAAGCATCGGGGGCACGGTGGGAGCTCGGCACCTTCTCGGCCGGCACCCCAGGTGCCGACTTTGTTCTTCCTTGCTCCTCCTTCTCCTCGATGTTGATAATCTCTAAAGTAGGAGACATTACAGTAGCAACAGCGGCGGTGGCCCTGGCCTGGACGACCACCTCGGGCTCCTAAACCAGGACAAGTTTGCATCGCCTTGGCTGCTCGCAGACGGGCTCAGTAGCCCTCTGGCCCGGCTAGGGCTTTGGCTCGACCGCCCTCCTTCCCTACTCAGGGACGGTCTCGGCCCCTCTCTCGCTCGGCTCAGTCGGCACGGCAGGTGTGGTCACCATGTCGCTTCCATCGCGAGCCCTCTTCGAGGGGGACTCGCCAACCACCACCGATGGACCCCTCTTCTTGGTGATCGTGAGGAGTTCATCCAGTGAGAACTTCATGCTTGTACAAAGAAGAGAGAATGTCAGCTCCAAGCTCAGAGAGACAAAAGAAAAGGCACAAGAAGAAAAAGTTCAAGCCAGGCTGACCCCGGCTTCGAAGAGGTTCTGCTTTGACAGCAAAACCTCCAGGGAAGGAATCTGAATGGTGCAAAACTGCTCGAAGACCTCTCAGTCAGCCACTTCGATCGTTGAATATCGGTTAGGTGACCGGTCCGGGTCGCTCTAGACCCAGTCGACCCCCTTAATTGAGGCAAAGAAATATTTACTCTTCCATCATTTGATGGAAGAAGGGAGTTCAAATTTAATACCCTTCGAGCGGGAAGAGATGGACCACCACCCCTCCTTAGAGGGGTGGCGCTTCAGGGTAAAGAAGACCTTGAACAAAGAAAAACGGGCCACGATCCCATGGAAATGACAAAGGACTATGAAGCAGAAGATGGTCTTCACAGCATTTGGGATGAGCTGAGCAGGGATGAGATGGTAATTGCTCAGCACAAAAAGAAAGAAAGGATGGAAGGAAAATCGAAGTCCCCCTATGAGAGTTTTCTCATAGAGGGCGATTTGGCCCGGGCCACTGGAGGTGACTCGTTCCCTTGGTCGAGGGACCGAGAGCCGGATAGATTCCAAGATACCATAAGTCTCCCGGATGGTCACCAGTTCCTCAGTAGAGATTATCGAAACAACCCTGCCAGGACCTGTTGACCGAGAAGGTTCAGGGATGGGTTCAGGTAGAGGAGGGGGGCTAGCTCTAGGCTCCCTAATGATGATCCTAATGGGGGGGTGCCTCCTGCTGAACTCGAAGTGTATCTCTTCCTCCTCCTCGGTAGAGAAGGAAGAAGCAGCCTTGGCCGAGAGGGCCCCACCTCACTCTGATCAGTTAAGGGATGGAAGTTGGGGCCGAAGCGAGACATCTAGGAGATGAAGAAGACGAAGGCTGGAGGAGAAGAGGAAGAAGACGGACAACGTCCGAGAAGACCCTAACCTTAAAGAAAAGTTCAACCCTACTGGAAGGTGGGGAAAGAAAGTGATGAACCTGGATAACTAGGGGAGTCTAGGATGGCCGCGGGAGAGGAAGAAGCTTTGGTACGATGGCGGGCACGCGAGATTTGAAAGTGGAAGTATTTTGAAAAAAACTGCCTTTCATTTCAAAGTGACCAGATACTTAACCGTACCATTATAGCATCTCCACCGATGGATCTACGTCACGTGTCAGCCATTGGCGAATAAGATGCCTCTCTTCGACCGCGACCGCTCTGAATTTTGTGCCAGCAATAAGTGCTCCTCGGACGTGTCCATGTGGCTCCTCCATACTGGCTTGAAGAATCGCCTCATGAAGTGCCGATGATCGTGGTCATTATTGCACCGGATTTCTGCCTTTCCATGTCAACACCATATTTTCTTCCTTCGCCCCGAGCGCCATGCACCAATGGACCTCGAAAGTGGGGGGAAATGATGTGTCGAGATCATTGACATGGGACCCCTGTCAGATGCCATGTTGGATAAAGCTACCACGTGGGACGCCTCTGCCTAGACTCCTTCGCTTAGCCATGCTCCCTCCGGGTCGAGATGCCATCTCCAAAGTCGAGCTCTGCCTCTCCTTCGCCTGGCTGCGCTCCCTTCGGGTCTAGATGCCGTGGCCGAAGTTGAGCTCCGCCTCTCCTTCACCCGGCTATGCTCCCTCCGGGTCGAGATGCCATGGCCGAAGTCGAGCTCCACCTCTCCTTCACCCGGCTGCGCTCCCTCCGGGTCGAGACACGATGGCCAAAGTGGAGCTCATCTCTCCTTCGCCTGGCTGCGCTCCCTCCGGGGCGAGACACCGTGGCCGAAGTCAAGCTTCGCCTCTCCTTCGCTCAGCTGCGCTCCCTCTGGGTCGAGATGCTATGGCCGAAGTCGAGCTCCACGTCTCCTTCGCCCGGCTGCACTCTTTTCGGATCGAGACACCATGGTCGAAGTTGGGCCCCGCCTCTCCAGATCGGCTCCACCTTGGACGAAGAGGTCTGCAGCGAAGGAATTCACCACTCTCCCTGGATGGCAGCCCGATACCTGAGGACCGTGATAAGATGCCTGCCAAGCCATGATGATGGCCCCAGCTGCCATTTTCACCAAAATGAAAAGAATCCCTCGATCGAGGCTCTGCGCTCCCCACCAACCGCCTGTACCTTCCAAAAGAGGAAGTCAACCAGCAGATTCGGATCCAGGAGGTGATGGCCCTTCGATCGAGGCCCTGCTAAGTTACCAAAAAGGGAGCAACCAGAAGGAATGTCAGAGCAAGCGATAGCTTCCATACCACAAATAAGGAAAGACAACCCATCCACGGCAAAAAACATCACCACATGCGCCCGTAAGCATGGGGAAGATCCCGAGGTAAGCGACATGCAACGACCCTGGATAAAAGGGGTCTCCCAGATTCAAACAAGGTGAAAGAGAAAGTTCAAGCTAAGATTCAGTCGAGTGAGGGAAAACGAGCAAGAAGAGGGCAACACATAGGAAAACCACCACTCGGGGCTACCGCAAAACCCCCAGGAGGGGTCTTGACGGACACAGCCATTCAGATCGGGCTCTCCTCTACTGCCACTCCACACTTTAATCTCGACCCACTCACACTTTCTTATTTCACAACGTTCTCCTCCTAGCGTGGAGTCCACCTTCGGGGCTCTACCGAGAGGATCTGTTCCTCTGGATCGTTACTGACTTGAGCATCGGAGTGCCCCCACTGGGATCACCGACCCGGGTTGTTAACTCTGCTTTACAGGTCTGGGCATCCGAGCAGGATCCCGAGCAATAAGAGCATGGTCCGAGCTCGACCTCAGCTACAGGCCATAGCGATCTTGGTGGCAACAAGCCCTATAAGATAATTCGACAGTAATCTTGGATAGATTATAGTAGAAAAGTTTCAAGAAAAGACTTGAGAAATAGATATAGGTGTTGGATGGATTGAACCACTATAAAATCTTTATGTTTGCGTATGCTATCTTGTTTACTTGCATTTGCTTTCAGCATTTTACTTTAATTTGCTTTAGCACATACCACTGCGCGCTCATCATCATCCACCTATCTTCTAAGGTAGCACATATTTAAGTTTAAGTTTTTCTGAAAGATCCAACTCATCCCCATCTTGGATTGTATAGCTGGATAATAAATGGTATTAAAATTTGGTACCCAGCTGGATTTGATCCAATAATCAAGAGTTAATATCATATGGCAATCCAACTAAGTATATCTCTTACTGAAGGGCAATATTTAAATAGACCTCCTTTGTCCACTGGCATAAATTATACTTATTGAAAAGCACACGTGTATTTTAAGTACTTGACTATCAACTTTAAAGAGTTATAATCAATGGCCCACACACCCATAATTAAAGTAGATAGAGTTGATGTTTCTAAATTTGAAAAGGATTGGGATGAGCAAGATATGAAGCTAATAGAGCTTAATACCAAAGCTATAAATATTTTATATTATGCTCTAGATGCAAATTAGTTTAATAGAATCTTTACTTGTAGCTCCACTGAGGATATTTGGAATAGGTTGGAGGTTATCCATAAGAGTACCAACCAAGTAAAATAAACTAAAGTTAATAGGTTTGTACATAAATATGAATTACTTAAAATAGAGTCCAATAAGACTATTACTAGCATGTATACTAGATTTATAAATATTACTAATGGCTTGAAAAGTTTGAGAAGAACCTTTTTTAATAGTGATCTTGTTCAAAAAATTCTTAGATCTCTTCCGAAGTCAGGGGAACTAAAAGTTACCATCATTCAAGAAGCGAAGGATCTTGACACTTTTCCACTTGAAAAGCTCATTGGATTACTCATGACACATGAGCTTACAATAAGGCAAAAGGATGAAGAAGAGTCTAAGAAGAAAAAGACTATCACTTTGAAATCTACAATAAATGAAGAAAAAAAAGTGATAAGTAGGAGTAAGAGGATGATAATGAGATGGCCCTTATAGCAAAAAGGTTTAGAAGGTTTTTGAGAAGAAAGAAACCAACTTTCAAGAAGCCATACAAGGGTGAGGAAGCAAGGACAAAGAGTAGGAGAAGGAGAATGAGCAGTCCATTTATTTTGAATGTAAGAAGCCCAATCAATTAAAAATGGACCGCCCTCAACTCCAAAAGTCCAAAAAGTATAAGAAAAAAGTACTAATGGTTACATGAAGTGATAATAAAGACTCAAGCTCCGAAGAAGGAGCTCAAGAAGTAGCCAATCTTTGTCTCATAGAACATGAAAGTGAGGTAACTTTTAAACATTCTTTAGATGATAATAAATTACAAGCAGCATTTGTTGATCTTCTTGCTAAATTTGATAAATTACATAAGATCAACACGGATTTTAAGAAACAAAATACTAAACTTTCAAAATAAAAGGAAAATATTTTGAAAGGTAAAGAGAATGTTTCATAAGAAAATCTGAATTTGAAAAAGAAATTACAAAAATTAAAATCTTTTGTTGAAAATCTTAATTTTAGTTCTAAAAAATTATAAATGATTTTAAGCGATCAAAGAACTATTTTCAACAAAGTCAGTTTAGGTTTTAATATTCAAAATAAGTAAAAGTATTTAAAAAATCTCTTTGAAAAAGTCCCTCTTGGTTTTGAAAGAATAGTATCTTGCAAGCCAATCATATTTTATGTATGATAGTAATTTTTTTATAATTTTTTTCTAACTCATGTATGATATTTATTGATAAGTAGACATTTTTGATTCATCAAATGCTATGCCTTATACTCTTTATCTTAAGATTATGATGAATCCCATATATTAGAGTAATGAATTTAGGATTATAATGATAGATAATAGTGAGACCTAAAATTCTATAAACTTTAGTCTAAAACATTCCTAGTCATAGAATCATCAAGTCGGGGATCGATATTTTCGATAAGACTGGCACATTCTATGTATGCTTGATGGAGAAGGTGGTTGGTCTCATGACCACTTGTGTAGGGACACTTATACAAGGATATAGATACTCATTTAGAAATGAGTCCACTAAATTGATCTGTCATGAGAATATCTTATGGAGTCTTACTTGTCAAAAGATGATTCTTTAAGTGGGAGTTGTACAAGTGATCCCTAGATCCAAGATCACAATGGAATCTTATACATATAAATCCATATTTTGGTTCAAACTCATTCATGACTAAGTCATATACAAGGCATTCATGGATATAGTAGATTATGTATGAAGGTTGTGAGTAGGTCAACAAGGAATCAATCACTCTTAGTAAGAGGAGATTTTATTCTACATAATCTCATTATATGATGACTTAAGAAGTCTTTGATCAAAGCAGGATAAAATTAGAAATAATTTCTAATCTTTCATTGGTCAAGTATTTATTATTAGATTGAGACTTGAATAAATAAAGTATTAGGGTTTGACAAATTTTCATACCCATCACTTATTTAGGATAAATGATGATCGAATGATTGAATTGTACGGGTAACTTGCTACTGAAGGATATTTTGATAATTTTTACTAAATTTTTCATCTTTTGATAGGTATGATACTTTGCTAGATGTCAATCATGTCTTGTAGGTTTTCATAAATTGATGTGATTAATTCATGAGTTAATTAGAAAGAAGGTCTAATTTGATAACTAGGGCTGATATGGTTTTGACCTAATTCTATTACTTGGGTTCTAATTGAACTAGATCAACATGAATCTAGATATATTTCTGGCTAGATGTGAAGCCTAAATGGTCACACACACTAAGGAATTGGTCAAGGAAGTCAAATATAATTTTATTTGGATCATAGGATCTTAATTGGCTAGTTAGTTAATATACTAACATATGTTGGCTAGCTTAACTCCTAACCTAATTAAATTAGATTTGTTTGTTTGCTATTTAGGCTAACTAATTTAAGTGGGACTTGAATTGGACTAATCCATCAGTGGAGTAGCCAAATTGGGCATCTAATATCCTTATCCATGCCAAATAGAAAGACACCCGAGGGCTTGGGACTCTTGATTGGCACTAGGACTCTTGATTAGTAATAGAATTAATGGGTGTATATATGGCATGCAGAAGGATCAAGAGTATTTCTATAGATTAATCACTTAATTGAGGATAAAGTTTATATATTCTCCTCTCTCCTCTATGCCCATTTAATAAGGTTTGATTGGTTAAAAACTTTTAATTATTGGTGCTAATCCTAATATCGGCATGAAAGGATGTGTGCTCATGAAAAGATGGCACACGAAGAATGGACCCACAGTCCATGTGCTTGTTGATCACTTATTTTTGATAAGTATATCCAATTAATATACCTATTGGGATGATTGACCAGGTCCACCCATTTGAATAGCACTAATAATTAGATTTCTCTAAAGAGTTGCGAGAAGTGACTCTTGGTGCATGAAAATCTGAAATACCATATTTATATGGTATTTCATTGTATAATTTACCCACTAGACTCTTTCTGCTTTAAGGGACTTATTTGATACATTGTATATTAGATAAGTGATAGGGCATGGGTATAATTGGCACCTCCTCTTAATCTATAAATAGGTCTCGGTGATAAAGATCGAGACATTCAAGATTATCTCAATAGTTCTCTCCCTTTTCTTGTTAAGACAAGTTTTTAAGATTAAGACAAATCTGCCATTTTAAGATAAAGGCTAAGGAAGAGAATTAGGAAGGACAAAATGATAATAAAGAGGAATTAAAGAGGTCTAGAGATACCCTTTAGTAAGATATAAGTCCTAGTGAGGCTGAAAGGCTATCGAGAGTAGAAAGGCTATCGGGAGGGCATGGGCTTGTGTGCCTGTGGAAATACTAGGGTTTGACATTATAAGTATTCTTCTAAATCCCTTATATGTTGCCCCAATTAATTATTATAATCAAGGGATCTTGAGTCTAGGGTTTTGGTTAACTAGGATTTCGATATTAAAAAATTTTGCAATCCATTCTTCCACTATGCAACTGTAAACTAATAAGTTCTACTTCAAATATTGCATATTATTATAATAGTAAAGTAGAACATAAAGCATATCTATGTAATTTTAGAAAAAATAATGAAAAAATGGTTAAGAAAGAATGGGTTCCAAAAGGAACTAATAAGACTAAATATAAAGGACCCAAGATGACTTGGGTACCTAAAATAAAAACTTGATTCTTTCATGTAGATGTATCTTGCAGTCCAAGGATAAAAAAAAAAAAATGGCATCTTGATAATGGGTGTTCAAGATACATGATAAGTGTCAAGACTCAATTTATCACTTTTGAAGATAAAGAGAAAGGAATGGTAATTGTTGCCATTGAAATTTGGCCAATCACTAGAGTTCACTGGAGGAGGGTCATAAGTTGTACCTACAAAAAACCCTACTAGGGATGGCCCAGTAAAGGCACTATGATGCTCAAGTCAGTATCAGGCAACAATAGAGAAGAAGAAATAAAATGGAGAGGAAAAATATCATGAAAGAATATACCTTAGGAGCTCCTTTTTATAGGCAGGGCTATAAGGATATTTTAGGATTAGCAAAATCCTTGATGGGTTGGTGGAGTCTAATCAACTGTCAAATCCTTGCTAGTAGGGCAGATAGAAAGCCAAGCTATTTGCTTGTCATCCTAATGATGGGATTTTGTCTCATCCACGTGGCTGGCCACTTTTATAAATGAGAGTTTGGATTGTTGCCTAGAATTGGTCATGTCTCTCTTAATGGAGGGGATTCACCGAAGATTTTAGATTATGGCATCCTAATCTTATTCCTAAACATGTTGGAATGAGTGTGGGGTAGTTTCCTTCGGGGTCATCCCGTATAGCATTGGAGGGGTCACTCTCCCTTTGGATGATGAGGCAGAGTTCGGACTTGACCTTTGTATGAAGCCGAGAGCTGAGGTTGCGGGCCACATAAGTCAACATTATGAACCACTATTTCATGGACAAAGGGGACTCTTGTTGGTGCAAGCACCAGGATTAGATAGAGATTACTGGGCCCATTATGAATTTCTGATTAGACTTTCGAGTCCTGTAGAGTCCATCAGTCTTGAGTCACTTGAGTCCTGTAATAAAGTGAGTCAATTGAGTTCATTAAGTCAATTGAGCCTTGTAATAAAGTTAAGTCAATTAAGTCTATTAAGTCAATTGAGTCCATTTATTTCAGTCTAGTCAAGTAAGTTCATTTAAGTCCTATAATTGTAACTTCTTTCATTCAAGTCAAGTCCAAGAGGAGAGTCACCAGGCCCCCACTGAAGCCCATAGAGTGAAGACCTCATGCGCTAAACTCCTGGTCCCCACTTAGGCCACCCAAGCCCACCAAGAATTGTTGCCCAAGCCCAATAGGAATTGGCACCCAAGCTCACCAGGATTTGATGCCCAAGCCCACATGGATTTGACACCCAAGCCCAAGAGAAAGTGGCATCCCAAGCCCAAGAGAAGGTGGCATCCCAAGCCCAAGAAAAATTGGAGATTCCCAATTCAACAAGGAGTCAAGTCTCCTAGTCCAACAAGGAATCAAGCCTCCTTATCCCACTCAAACTTTGTACTCCAACTTTGACAAGGAGAGGATTGGGTGATCTATAAATACCCCTCCTCCCTCTTGTAATAATGAATGATTGAATGAATGAAATTTTGAGTTTTCTCCTTCTATTCCGTGCTTGTGAGCATTGACACTTCGTGAGGGAGAGGGTGAGAGGCCCAAATCAACCAACCTACCCAAACACCAGTTCCCTTCAAGCCCTAACCGCCCAACCATCTGCCATCTTCCAAACCCTAGTCGTCCCCTTCATCTTCCAAAGCCCTTGGCCGCAAGGTAATCTCCCAAACCCTAGGCCGCCATCCACCTTCCACCAAACCCTAGGCTACCAGGTCCTCCTCAAGTCCAAGGCACACGAGCTCTTCCTTCCTGCCAAGAGCCCAGGCATCCTCATCCTCTAGGCCGCCAATCATCTTCCAGCACCCCCTCTTGACTTTTGATTCCATATCTTTCCATCTTCTGAATCCCTAACCCTTGGTGTTTGTAGGATCCCTCCAGTACCTCACTCCTTGGAAGAGGTCTTCTTTTCCTTTGGGACCATCTGATAGAAAGCCGACGCCTCCGCGGGAACAAGCTTCTTCCAGGTGCCAACCCTGAGAGTGTGTGATCCCATCTTTCGAAAGGAGACAATCATTGCTAGGTACTCAAACCCATCCCTTCTCTCTGCTTTTGATTTATTGAACTGAGCATATTCTAAATTAGTGGTTTCTCAATCCTAAGATCCTATTTCTCTATCACTTCTTAGAATCTTAATCTACGGGTAGGACTTTAATCTGTACATGATAACCCATGCTTGTTCTTAACATTTTCGGGAACAAAACCATCATAAAATCTAAACTTATTGTTGCTTTAGCCCTTGATTTTGATGACTAACAAAATATTGAGTACATATTTTATACTAATGTTTCAATTGGAGTTATGAGTTTCAGGATACAATCACCTCAAATTCTCAAAATAAAAGTATCATGGCACTCATTGGAAGCTGAGAAATCTTCATGATTTAAAAAGTCTTTTCATCTGAAAAATGTCTCAAAATAGACCAATTATACTTTACAAAAAGTATATTGAAGTTTTATTGAAGATCATTTTGAATTAGGAAGGTTGACACATGTTTTGACAAGTTGCAAAGTCAAGTGTCGACTCATGGTACACTAAGTGTCGACACTTCAGAAACTAGCATGCAGAAATTTTTTCTGGCATGCCAAGTGTCGACTCATAGAACACAAGTGTTAACTCAAAGATTTCAAGTGTCGACTCAAGGCTTGAGACTTTTGAAGATACAAAACATATCTTTTTGGGAGGTTTCTATCAAGCACTAGCTCAGGAGTCTCAAGTGTCGACTCAGGAGATTTAAGTGTCGACTCAAGGATTTCAAGTGTCGACTCAAAGCCTGAGATTTTTGAAAATACATAACTAAGCCATTTGAAGGTTTTTGACTCAAGTATCGACTCAGAAAATTTAAGTGTCGACTCAGGAAACTTAAGTATCGACTTACAAAAATCAAGTGTCGACTCATGAAGACTCAAGTGTCGACTTACAGAAGTCAAGTGTCGACTCACGGGTTCTGACAGCCATAACAGTTATATTTTCTGATAGCCAAAATTGACTCCTACAAGCTCCCAACGGCTAGTTTTGCTTCATCAATGGTCTTAAATAATTTTTTGAAAGTTTTTGAAGTATTTAAGCTTCACCAAACTCATTCATGAAGCATTGAACACATAAGAGACAAATATTTTTTCAAGAACTTCACTTCTAAAGCCAAAAAGAAGAGATTCTACTAAAAAAGCATACAAGCCTTTCATTTCAGCTTTCCAAAAGTGTCTTTAAAGAGATTCCAAAGAGAAGACAAGACAAGCAATCTTCAAGAGCCTCAAAGCTTCCACATTCCACTCTATAAGAGAGTTTGATCGTGTTTTTATTCTTATATCTTTAACTTTATTCCTTATTGACCTAGCTTTCAAGGTCTTTGAAAGTAGATTGTTATGGTTGTTAGTGAGCCAAAGGTATAAAACCAACTAGGATTTAACTTGTGAGTCCAAAGATAAAACAAGTTGTAAAGGTTGTTGGTGAGCCTAGGTGACAAAACCAACTTGGGTTTTGACTTGTGAGCCTTGGAAAACAAGTTGGCTATAATCTTAAAGAGATTATAGTGAAAATTCTCAAGGAAGGCTTGGGGAGTGGATGTAGGTGCTTGGATTGCACTGAATCACTATAAAACTTTGTGTTTGTGTGTGATTGCTCTCTCTACTATTTGCTCTTTATTCCTTGCCTTTAATTTGCCATTATCCGCTGCATACTCATTTTGAGTTTAATTACTTGGCTTCACAAACACATCAAGACCAGTACATAGTTGTTTAAATTTTCAAAAGACGCAATTCATCCCCCATCTTGAGCTCCATTTCTGGGCAACAAGTGATATCAGAGCATCGGTACTCTACTTGTAGGTCCAATGATCTTGAGTAAAAGATCATGGTAGTCCTAATTGGTATGGGTGTTGTAGAAGGTCATGCCTTTAGCCGTCCCCCATTATTTAATGGCACCAATTACATATACTGGAAGACATGCATGCACATTTACATTCAAGCTGTTGATCCCATAAGTGATTTTGATGATAACCAAATATTAGTGCACGTATTTGTTTTACTAACAACTCTTCAAGTATTTTACGAGTTTTTGTAGGATGAATTCATTGCTCAATTTCAACTCCTATATTTCTATTTCTTGTGTTGAGTTGTATTGTAATTGAATCTTGTAAAGAAGAACCCAAAGAAAAATTTAAGTATAAACCAATTAAATGGGTTACTTCTAGTTTATTTTAAGCTTTAAATTACTTTGAGTATGTTGTAAGAAAATGTTGAAGATATCTTGAAAGCTTGAAGCCTTGCTGGATGAATTATGGAAAAGAATTGAAAATTCACTGAAGAACTCATCCGAGTCGATTCAAAGAGAAGAGAACTGACTCTGGCACATGGCACCCATGAGGATTTTGGCACGTAGATATCTGAGCCAACTCTAAGGGACCCGAGCCGACTCGTCTAGAGTACCATTTCTTGAATTAGATAAGCGAGCCGACCTAAGGGGAGTTCGAGCCAACTCTATCATATTATCAGACATCCGAGCTGACTCTTCAGTAAATCAAGCCGACTCCTCCAAGGTCCAGAAAAAGAGATCTGAGAACTATAGCCAATCGAGCCACTCTAAAGAAAAAGAGCTGACTCTTCTAGACTACATTCTTGAAGGCCTGAGGATCCGAGTTGACTAGAATCAAGGCGAGCTGACTCTTACAGAGTGAGAAATTAGGACACTGTACAAGTGAGCCAACTAGATTGAAGAGAGTCGACTAAACCAGAACTACTCTGAGGATTCGAGCCGACTCCTGTAATCTGAGCCGACTCGAAGGTCAATTTCAGACTTATAACGGCTAGTTCTAGAACTTGGAATTTGAATCCAAAAAGTGCTCCAACGATCAAATGTCACATCCCAATGGTCTACAATGATTAAAATTTCCTGAGAAAGGTACAAGACTATATATTTAAGGGATTTGAGCCACATAAGAAGGAGTTTTGGAAAAGAAATGAAGAGTTAATGCATTATTGAATATCCAACCAAGCCAACAAGCAAGAGAGCACTGAGAACATTCAAGATAGCCTTCAAGCCTTCACCAACTCTCATTTAAAGCTTGAAGCACTTAGTAAAGAAGCTATAGAAGCCATTAAAATGCATTGAAGTGCATTCAAGTAGGCTTCTCTCGAGCTGCATCGGCAACCATTCGACAAAAATCTGTTTATCATTTTGTTGTTTTTCTTTACAATTCTTTTATTGAAGTATTGGGTTATTGGTCAGCCCGGTTTAAAAACCAAATAGATTCTTGGTTAGCCTGTGTTAAAACCAAGTTAGGTTCTTGGTGATCCTAGTAAAACCAAGTTGGGTTTCTTTGGTAAGGCCGATTTAAAAATCAAAGTGTAGAGGTTTGGATTGTGAGCCTGTGAAAATAATTTGATTGTATTCCAGTGGGGGATATAGTGAAAATCTCAAGTGGTAATCTTGGATAGTGGATGTAGGAGCTGGGTTGCTCTGAACCACTATAATTTGCTTGTGTTTTTGTTAAGCATTTCTTATTTAATTACACTTCTGTATTCTATTTTCCTATCACAACACTTAATACTTATAAGGGATTTTCAAAGAGCATATTATTGCCTGAATTTTTTAAATTTCTAATTCATCCCCTTTCTTGGAAAAGCCACCTGGGCAACAACTGATATCAGAGTAGTTTCTCTGAATACAATTAGAGTAAAGATTGATGGCTCATCCCATGAGTACATCTTTGGCCGAAGGCCAATCTACTAATAGACCTCCACTCTTCACTGGCGCAAATTATTCATATTAGAAAGCTAGAATGAAAATCTATATACAAGCTATCGATTTTCAATTATAGAAGGTCATTCTAAAAGGGCCACAAATTTTCATGATTTAAATTATTGGTGTGGATGTCCCAAAGCCTGAGGAGAACTGGGATGAACACAACATGAAGATGGAGGAATTAAATGCCAAAGCAATGAATTTATTATACTGTGCTTTGGATGCTAACGAGTTTAATCGAATTTCCACTTGCTCTTTAGCAAAGGAAATTTGGGACAAACTCGAAGTGACCCACGAAGGAACTTTCCAAGTGAAGACTTTGAAAATAAATCTTCTTGTATATAGTTACGGATTATTTAAAATAAAATCTACTAAAACTATCTCTGCCATGTTTACTTGATTTACAGATATTATTAATGGTTTGAAAAGTCTTGGCAGGGTTTACTTAAATGCTGACTTAATACTAAAGATCTTAAAATTACTTCCAGATAAGTGGGACCCCAAAGTGACTGCCATCCAAGAAGTGAAAGATCTAAACACCTTATCTCTAGATGAATTAATGGGTTCACTCATCACACACAAATTGGCCATGTAGCATAGAACTGATGATGATCAAAAGAAGAAGACAATTGCCTTCAAAGCTGCATTGGACTCAAAGAAAGATGAGGAATCGGAAGAAGACTGCACCTCCAAAGATGATCTAGAAGACGAAGATATCACAATGGTCATGAGGAGATCCAGAAGATTTATGGGAAAGAAAAAGGTAGATATCATAGAAAATTTTACAAGAAAGGGAAATACAATAAAGATAAGGACAAGAATAAGGAAAAAAAAAAGGAACAAGTCCCCACATGCTATGAATATAAGAAATCGGGGCACATTCATCTAGATTGTCCACTATTAAAGAAATTTTTCAAGAAAAAGAAAAAGAAGGCGATGGTTGCTACATGGAGCGATAGCGAAGAATCCACCTCAACTAAAGAGGAAGAGACCACAAAAACTGCTAACCTATGTCTAATGGGTCTCGAAGACGAGGTAACATCCGCCGAACCTTAATTAGAATTTATATTTGATGAATTGAATTATGCTTTTCATGATTTATTTTCTGAATTCAAGAAGGCAGGAGTAAAGATTAGATCCTTAAAGAATATCAATAATTCTTTACTAAAGGAAAAAGAAGAAATTTCAGAAAAGAAAAATATATTACAAAAGAATTTACATATCTTTTCTGAAAAGTTTAAAGCTTTGAAAACTGAAAACAATGCATGTCTTGACAAGAACAAAGCTTTAATTATTGAAAACAATGATTTGAAAAAGGAGGTTGAAAAACTCAAGCAACTTGTTGAAAAACTTACATTATCTTCTAACAAGCTTGAGTTGATTTTAAAAGAACAAAGAATTTCTGGAAATAAAGCTGGAATCAATTTTAATTCTTCAATTTCAAATGAAATTTCAGCTACTACTTTTGTAAAACCAAAAGCTCATATTTCAAAATTAATATCTCAAAAAGTTTTTGTAACAAATGTTTCTACTTCTACTCCTAAAGCTACATTGTATGTTCCTAAGAGCTCAAAAAGAAAATCTTTTATATCTACATCTCGTGCATCAACATATAGAACTTCAAAATATGCATCCTTTTAGAATACTAGAGTTGAATGTTATGCATGTAAAGGGTTAGGACATAAAGCTTTCAATATAATATCTTTAGAAATGTCAAGAGTAAAGTAAGAAAAACTTGGATTCCTAAAGGAACCACCTCTGCTAACCTGCAAGGATCCAAGTTAGCTTGGGTACCTAACAGAACTTCTTGATTGTCTTGCAGGAATGTCTTGTAGCCCAAAAATTGAAGAAAAGATGATATCTCGATAGTGGCTGTTCAAGGCATATGATGGGTGACAATGATCAATTTATCATCCTAGAGATGAAAGAAGGATATATGGTTACTTTTGGAGATAATGGCAAAGGAAAAATAATCGAAATCGGTAAGATCAAGATAACCACATGTACTTTTATTGAAAATATATTGCTAGTAGATAAATTGAAGCATATTTGCTAAGCAATAGTCAATTATGCAATAAAAGCTTCAAGATTATCTTTGAATCATCTATGTATATTATAACAAACTCTCTTGATTCTAGTAGTAAGTTTATTGGACATAGACTTGGAAACATTTATGTGGTAGACCTTAATGATCTTGCTATGTCAAGTAGTTCTAGTCTAGTTGTAATGAATGCTAAGACCAAGGAGTCTTGCTTACTTTGGCATAGATGATTGGATCATGCTAGCATGCATACTATTGCTATGTTAATTTTCAAAAATTTAGTTGGAGGCATGCCTAAGTTTAAAGTAGACTTTGATCATGTTTGTGATGCATGCCAAATGGGTAAACAAACTAGGGAAAGATTTAAACCCAAAAATATGATTACAACTACTAGATCTCTTGAGCTACTTTACATGGACTTATTTGAATCAACTAGGATTACAAGCCTAAGAGGTATGAAATATGCTCTTATGATAGTAGATGATTTTTCTAGATTTACTTGGGTTTTGTTTATCACTCATAAAGATAAAACCTTTAAAGTATTTCAAAAACTTTACAAAAAGGTTTTAAATCAGAAAAACCTTTCAATAGTTTTAATTAGGAGTGATCATGGAACCGAATTTGAAAATCAATTTTTCGATGATTATTGCATAGAAAATGGCATTGATCACAACTTCTCTGCTCCTAGGACACCATAACAAAATGGTGTTGTAGAGAAAAAATAGGACTTTGAAAGAGATGGCTCGAATAATGTTATGTGAAGGCAATCTTCCAAGGTACTTTTGGGTAGAAGCAGTGAACACTACTTGTTATATTTTGAACCGTGTTTTAATCCATCCTATTTTGAAAAAAACCCTCTATGAGCTTTGGAATGAAAAGAAATCCAATATTAATTATTTTCATGTATTTGGTTGTAAATGCTTTGTGCTTAACAATGATAAAGATAATCTAGGAAAATTTGATGCTAAATCAGATGAAGCAATTTTTCTTGGTTATTCATTACATAGTAAAGCATGTAGAGTATTTAATAAAAGAACTCTTACTATAAAAGAATCCATATATGTTATTTTTGATGAAACTAATCCTTCACCTTCTAAGAAAGAAGAGTGCAAAGACAATGATGCAGGTACAATTTAAAAATAAATGGAAGATATGAGCATACAAGAAAGACCAATCGAAGAAGAAGAAGAAACGGTAAATAAGAATCATACTGATCTACCAAGAGAATGGAGGTACATAACTTCTCATCCAAAAGAATTAATTATTAGTGATCCTTCATAAGGTATTAAGACTAGGTCATCACATAGAGATGTACATGATTACCTAGCCTTTGTGTCACAAATAGAACCTCATACCTTAGAAGAAGCTGAATTTGACCCAAACTGGATGATGGCCATGCATGAAGAACTAAACCAGTTTGAAAGAAATAAGGTATGGACATTAGTTGATAAGACTTTCAGACCATCCAATCATAGGAACCAGATGGGTCTATAGAAACAAGTTAGATGAGCAAGGAAATGTAGTAAGAAACAAAGCTAGATTAGTGGCTAAGGGATATAACCAAAAAGAGGGCATTGATTTTGATGAACATATACACCTGTAGCAAGACTAGAAGCTATTAGATTACTTCTTGCATTTGCTTGCTTCATGAATTTCAAACTTATTCAAATGGATGTGAAAAGTGCATTTTTAAATGGTTTCATTTCAGAACAAGTTTTTGTAGAATAACCACCAGGTTTTGAAGATCATGTTTTTCCAAATCATGTGTTTAAACTGAATAAAGTATTATATGGTTTGAAACAAGCACCTAGAGCCTGGTATGATAGACTTAGCACTTTCTTGATTGAAATAATTTTTCAAGAGAAAATATTGATAAAACTCTTTTCATCAAGAAGAAAAATAATAATTTATTAGTTGTACAGATTTATATTGATGATATTATATTTGGTGCAACTAATGAAGCTCTTTGTAGAGAATTTGCTAAGTTAATGCAGGAAATATTTGAAATGAGCCTAATGGGTGAACTTAACTACTTTCTTGGACTTCAAGTAAAACAAACAAATGAAGGAATCTTCATCAACCAAGCCAAGTACACCAAAGAAATAATCAAAAAGTTTGGTATGGAGTTAAACAAACAAATGAACACACCCATGAGCCCATCTTGCAGATTGTATAAAGATGAAAATAGATCCAATATTGACCAAAAGCTATATAGAGGTATGATCGGATCCTTGTTATATTTGACTGCAAGTAGACCTAATATCTTGTATAGCGTATATGTATGCGCTAGATTCCAATCTAATCCTAAAGAATCACAGATGCTTGCTATTAAAAGAATTATCAGATATTTTAAAGGTACAAGTAATCTAGGTCTATGGTTTTCAAAATATTCTTCATTGAATTTAATTAGATTTTCGGATGCTGATTATGCTGGTTGTAGAATTGATAGAAAAAGCACTAGCGACACATGCCAATTTCTAGGATTGAATTTAATCTCATGGCACTGTAAGAAACAAAACTCGGTAGCACTTTCTACTACTAAGGCAGAGTATGTTGCTGCAGGGAGTTGTTATGCACAAGTGTTATGGATTAAACAACAACTAGAAGACTTTGATGTTATACAATCTAAAATTTCAATCAAATGTGATAACACAAGTGCTATAAATTTGATAAAAAGTCCAATTCAGCATTTTAGAACTAAGCACATAGAGATTAGACAATTTTATTAGAGATCATGTTTTGAATGGTGATATTGAACTAGAATTTATCCCAACTGAGAACCAACTTGCTAATATTTTCACTAAGCCACTTAATCAAGATAGATTTAAAATGACTAGAGGACAATTAGGTCTTTGTGGTCCTTTCTAAATTTTTCTAACCTAATTCCTTCAAATTTAAGGAAAAATTATCTAGAAAATCTCCTACATCAATTTAAGCTCTTTGAACAACTTTCCTTGAGATTTCATCAAATTAATTTCAATTTCTAAATCATTTCAACTTTTGTAAAAGGTTTCTGTTCGAGTTAACTCGAGCAATTTGGCCCTGGTCCAGCTGACTCGGATAATTTAGGATTGTTAGATCCGACTCGGATGCAATTGATTTTTTAATTGAGTTGTGCAATTTTTTTTTGAACCTTATTGTTCTCTATTCTCATTCTAAACCCCAACTTTCCGCCAAAAATCTCTAGCAAAACCCTGAAATCATTTTCCTTAAGCTCCCATTCTTTATTTCTTCCTGCAAGTGTTGTAATGGCATCGAAATTGGCAGTGGAAAACAGATCCAAAAGAGCTGCACCCTTAGTGGAAACAGAAAGAAGAACAAAGAGCCGGCAAGAGGAGCCGACTCGAGCAGTTGAGAGGGAGGAAGAACAAACTGAACAATTGGCATCTACACATTCTCCATGACAGGTGATGTCAATGTTTAACCGACCTGTCACTAGTGCTAGAAAAATTGTTTTCAAATTTCTTGAGGAAATTGGGCTAAAAATTGGAGATTCCATAGAAGAGCTAGGGTGGAGTTACTTCTGTTCTTTAAATGTATCCACTTATCCTACCCTAGTGAGATCATTTTATGAGAATCTCAGACTTGAACCTCCTATTGATGACCCAAATGATGCTGCATTTGAAGATAATGATGCTGCATTTGAAGATAATGATGAAAAATCTTCTAGATCTTCAATGAAAACTCCATCAGAGCTCAAAGAATTCATAACCTAATAGATGGAAACACTTTCAGAATCTCTTACAAGCTACATCAACTCAGCTTTTAGTGAAATATGCAAGTCAGTTGATGCCAGCTTGCAGGAAATCAAGACAGAGCATAAGTTACATATGAAGAAAATACAAATAGAGCTGGAATATTTCAAAGAAGAACTTCGAAGTGTCCTACTGCACCCACACAAGGAAACCTGCACTGCTGAGGATGCTTCCACACAGTTTTACAAAGAGCCACCGGCACCTCTTGCTTAACCAATCTTTATGCCTTCAGAATTACCATCATCTGATCCTCCAATATCCAAGACTGAACCTATTCTAAGCAAGGGCAAACCAAAAATTAAGAAAACTAGAACACCTATAGCCCTATTAGAACTAGATTTAAGGATATTAGGTTCAAGCCACCAAAGACCAAAACTTCAGATAAGATTATAGATGTTGCTTCTTCCTCTAGTGAGGAAGAACAATAGGTTGTTTTGGTTGTACTTTTGATTACAATGATCATAGTACTTTTGACTATCTTTATACTAGTGTTTACTTTATATTGTACTGCTTTCAATTTCTTGTAACTTGTATTGAAAACTTTGAATGAAATGAAAGCACTTTTGGTTGCCATATCTTTTATGTTTAAATGGAATTGTACAATGTCTTGCAATCATATCTTTAATTGTACAATGCTAATCTGATGAATTTTAATTAGAATATCAAAGTTTATTTAAGAAAGTGAAATTATCTCAAATAAATTTTATAAACTTTCTCATTCTATCATAACAATTAAGATTTATTTGAATATCCTTTATGATTATTGACAAAAAGGGGGAGAACATTGAGATTGCATGAAAAATACCTGAGAATATATAGAAAGGGAGTGAATATATTTGACTAAGCATGAAATTGTTTCAAAATTTTCAAATCATTAGAAAGGGGGAGTAAATTATTGAAACTGAATGGCTTTAGATCAAAACTTGTAATTTGCTCTGATTACTTCAAAAAATTAATTTGCTCTGATTGTCTTAAAAACTTTAGCTCAAGAATTAGCTCTAATACTCATAATTTTGAGCTCTGAGACTTTGTGTTTATGCTAAGTTTTGATACTTTGAAACATACAAACTTCAATACTCTGATACATACAAAAGCACTAACACCAATACTATTTTGTTTATCACAAATGCTCTGATACTTACTTGCAAATATAGTTAGCTTTGATACATGTAAATGCTTACTCTAAAATACAATCATATATGTAATTGTAAAGAATTTCTCATTCCCAGTGTTTTGTCATCATCAAAAAGGGGGAGATTGTTGACCCCATAAGTGATTTTGATGATAACCAAACATTGGTGCATGCATTTGTTTTACTAACAACTCTTCAAGTATTTTACAAGTTTTTGTAGGATGAATTCATTGCTCAATTTCAACTCCTACATTTCTATTTCTTGTGTTGAGTTGTATTGTAATTGAATCTTGTAAAGAAGAACCCAAAGAAAAATTTAAGTATAAACCAATTAAATGGGTTACTTCTAGGTGATTTCAAGCTTTAAATTACTTTGAGTATGTTGTAAGAAAAGGTTGAAGATATCTTGAAAGCTTGAAGCCTTGCTAGATAAATTCTGGAGAAGAATTGAAAATCCACTGAAGAACTCATCCGAGCTGACTCGAAGAGAAGAGAGCCGACTCTGGCATATGGCATGCATGAGAATTCTGGCATGCAGATATCTGAGCTGACTCTAAGGGACCCGGGCCAACTCATCAAGAGTACCATTTCTTGAATCAAACAGGCAAGCCGACCCAAGGGGAGTCCGAGCTGACTCTATCATATTGTTGACATCCAAGCCGACTCTTCAGTAAATCGAGCCGACTCCTCCAGAGTCCAGAAAAAGAGATATGAGAACTATAGCCAATCGAGCTGACTCTAAAGTGAAAAAAGCCGACTCTTCTAGACTACATTATTGAAGGCCTGAGGATCCGAGTCAACTAGAATCAAGGCAAGCCAACTCTTATAGAGTGAGGAATCAGGACACTATGCAAGTGAGCTGACTAGATTGAAGAGAGTCGACTCAACCAGAACTACTCCGAGGATCCGAGCGGACTCGAGTAATCTGAACCGACTTGAAGGTCGATTTTAGACTTATAACAGATAGTTCCAAAACTTGAAATTTGAATCCAAAAAGTGCTCCAACGGTCAAATGCCACATCCCAACAATTTACAATGACTAAAACTACTTGAGAAAGGTACAAGACTATATATTTAAGGGATTTGAACCACTTAAGAAAGAGTTTTGGAAAAGAAATGAAGAGTTAATGCATTATTGAATATCCAACCAAGCCAACAAGCAAGAGAGCACTGAGAGCATTCAAGATAGCCTTCAAGCCTTCACCAACTCTCATTTGAAGCTTGAAGCACTTAGTAAAGAAGCTATAGAAGCCATTAAAGTGCATTGAAGTGCATTCAAGTGGGCTTCTCTTGAGCTGCATCGGCAACCATTCGATAAAAATATGTTTGTTATTTTGTTGCTTTTCTTTACAATTCTTTTATTGAATTGTTGGGTTATTGGTGAGCCCGGTTAAAAAACTAAATAGGTTCTTGGTTAGCCTGTGTTAAAACCAAGTTAGGTTCGTGGTGATCCTGGTAAAACCAAGTTGGATTTCTTTGGTGAGCCCGGTATAAAAATCAAAGTGTAAAGATTTGGATTGTGAGCCCGTGAAAATAATCCGACTGTATTCCAGTAAGGGATATAGTGAAAATCCTAAGTGATAATCTTAGGTAGTGGATGTAGGAGTTGGGTTGCTCCGAACTACTATAATTTGCTTGTATTTGTATTGAGCCTTTCTTATTTGATTATGCTTCTGCATTCTATTTTTCTATTACAACACTTAACACTTTTAAGGGATTTTCAAAGAGCACATTATTACCTAAATTTTTTAAATTCTCAATTCACCTCCCTTTTGGAAAAGTCACCTGGGCAACACAAGCCATTGATTATAATATTTGGAGGACTATTGTTAAGGATCATTATCAGCCTACTATCTTGATTAATGGCATTCCCACTCCTAAAATGGAAGATGATTGGGATAAGAATGACATCAAGCAAATAGAGCTTAATACAAAGGCTATGAATCTATTATTTTGCACTTTGGACCTAAGCAAATTCAATAGAATCTCAAATTATCTCTCCGCAAAGAAAATATGGAACATACTTGAAGTTACCCATGAGGGTACTCATCAAGTGAAAACTATAAAAGTTAACATGTTCATTCATATATATGAAATATTTAGAATGGAACCTTCCGTATCTATTAGTGAAATGTACACTAGATTCACTAATATTGTGAATGGCATGAGAAGCTTAGGAAAAGTTATTTCTAATGGTGAACTTCTTAATAAACTTTTCAGGTCTCTTCTGGCTTCTTGGGATGCTAAGGTCACCGCTATAGAAAAAGCCAAAGATGTAAACACACTTCCACTTGAGTAGCTTTTGGGCTCATTGATGACTTATGAGCTCTCCTTGAAATAAAAGACAGTGGATAATGATAAGAAGAAGAAAATCATTGCCTTCAAGTCCACTACCAAAGAAGAATCAAGTGATGAAACTGAAGAAGAGGATGATGAAGATGAAATGGCTTTCATTGCAAGGAAGTTTAGAAGGTTTATGAGAAAAAAGAAATACAACTTCAAGAAGAAGCCTCAAAAGGGAGAGCCTAGTAAAGAGAAAGAAAAAGATAAAGAAAAGGAACAGCCTACATGCTTTGAGTGCAAAAAATCTAGCCACTTCAAGATGGACTGCCCCCTACTCAAGGAGAGCAGAAAGAAATTAAGAAAGAAAGCAATGATGGCAACCTGGAGTGACAGCGAGGACTCAAGTTTCGATGAAGAGCAGCAAGAGGTTGCAAATTTCTGCTTGATGGCTAATAATGATGAGGTAATATCTGAATCTGAAAATGAGTTTACCTTTGATGAATTGCATAAAGTTTTTAATGAACTAGTAGTTGAATTTCAAAAACTTAAATTGAAGCACAAAGAACTAAAAAAGCAAAATCTAGATTTGGTTAAAACAAATAATAAGTATTTAATTGAAAATGATTGTTTACTCCAAGAAAACAAAAAATTAAATGATAAAATTATCCTTCTGGAAAAAGAAAAGGAAGATTTGAAAAAGAAAAACTCTTTTGCATCAACTAAAAATTTTACAAAACAAAATAAAGAGATTTTGCAAGAAAACAAGAAGTACAAGGATGAGATTGAAAAACTAAAATCTTTTATTGAAAAATTTACTTATAGTTCTGAAAAACTCAATATGCTTTTGAATAACCGAAGAGCTGTTTTTAACAAAGCTAGATTAGGTTTCAAGACTCAAAAATAACAAAAGTTTTTCAAGAATTTCTTTGTGCCTGCTTCATCCTCTATTACTTGTTATTCTTGTGGTAATATAGGACATAAATCATATTTGTATAATAAAAGAAAATTGAACAAAGTTAGAAAAGTTTTGGTTCCAAAAGGAACCGTCACTACTAACTTTAAAGGATCCAAGATGACTTGGGTACCTAAAGTCTCCACCTGATTTGTTGTTATAGGTATGCCTTGCAACCAACAAAATAAGATTGTGGTACCTCAACAGCGGTTACTCAAGGTACATGACTGGAGATGTAGAGCAGTTCTTCTCACTTGAATATCAAAATGGTGGAAATGTAACCTTCGATGATAATGGAAAGGGCAATATTGTTGGAATTGGTAAAGTCCATATCACTCCCTCTATTTATATAGATAATGTTATATACGTTGATGGTTTAAAGCATAATTTACTTAGCATTAGCCAGTTTTGTGACAAAGATTTTAAAGTTATTTTCAAATCCTCCATGTGCATTATTTCTAGTCTTGATGACAATGGCATAAAGTTTATTGGTCACAGGCATGACAATATTTATATGGTTGATCTTGATGATCTTCTTGTTCAAAATGGTCAATGCCTAGTGGCAATGGAAGTCAAGATCAATGAAACTAGTTGGCTTTGGCATCGTAGACTAGGACATGCTAGTATGCATTTGCTTTCAAAACTTTGCAAAATGGATTTAATAAAAGACTTGCCAAAACTTAGTTTTGAAAATGATAAGATTTGTAGTGCTTGCCAACTTGGAAAACAAACTAAATCCTCTTTTAAACCTAAAGGAGTAGTCTCTACATCTAGACCCCTAGAATTACTTTATATGGATCTCTTTGGACCTACTAGAACATCTAGTTTGGGAGGTAAAAAGTATGGTCTAGTTATTATAGATGACTTCTCATGTTTTACATGGGTCATGTTTTTAGCTCACAAAGATGAAACCTTTTCTGTATTCATTAAATTTCATAAAAGAGTCTCAAATGAAAAAAAAATTTTAATTATTTTTTTAAGGAGGATCATGGCACAGAATTTGAAAATCATGATTTTGAAAAGTTTTGTAATAAAAATGGTATTCATCATAATTTTTCTGCACCTAAAACACCTCAACAAAATAAAATGGTAGAAAGAAAAAATAGAACTCTTGAAGAAATGGTACGCACCATGCTTTGCAAAAATGATTTGCTTAGGTATTTTTGGACGGAAGCCATAAATACTGCTTGCTATGTTTTAAATCATGTTTTAATCTAACCTATTTTAAAGAAAATACCTTATGAGTTTTGGAAAGGTAGGAAACCTTCAATTAAATATTTTCATATTTTTGGATGCCGTTGTTTCATTTTAAATAATGGCAAGGACAATCTAAGCAAATTTGATGCCAAGTCAGATGAGAGTATCTTTTTAGGTTACTCTATATCTAGCAAGGCATACAGGGTCTTCAACAGAAGGACACTTCTTGTTGAAGAATCCATCCATATTGTGTTTGATGAGACTAATCAAAAATCTTCTAGAAAAGAAGATGTTCTTGATGATAAAACAGGTATCCAAAGATCTGAAGAAGTGAACAACCATGAAGAGACTTCCAAAGAGCAAGATGATAATCAAAACAATGAAAGAGACCAAGTGATAGGAGGTGGGAACACAACAACACCTAACTCTCTACCTAAAGAATGGAGGTATGCTTATGGACACTCCAAAAAACTTATCATTAGTGATCCATCAAAAGGGGTAAGTACTCGTTCATCTTTTAAAAATGTATGTGATTATTTAGCTTTTATTTCTCAAGTAGAACCAAAATCTATTGAAGAAGCTGAAAATGATTATAATTGGATAAATGCTATGCAAGATGAACTAAATCAATTTAAAAGAAATAATGTTTGGACTTTAGTTAAAAGACCCACTAATATTTCAATAATTGGTATAAAATGGGTTTTCAGAAATAAGCTTGATGAAAATGGAATAGTCACTAGAAATAGAG
Organism: Areca catechu; assembly: GCA_021397845.1. Lineage (NCBI taxonomy): Eukaryota > Viridiplantae > Streptophyta > Magnoliopsida > Arecales > Arecaceae > Areca > Areca catechu. Next base: position 146,673,994 of record CM038041.1, read on the forward strand.
CTAGGCTAGTTGCCAAAGGATACAATCAGGAGAAAGGGATTGATTTTGATGAAACCTTTGCTCATGTTGTTAGACTTAAGACAATTAGATTATTATTGGCATTTGCATGTTTTATAGATTTTAAATTATTTTAAATAGATGCCAAAAGTGCCTTTTTGAATGGTTTTATCGAAGAAGTTTATGTTGAACAACCCCACGATTTTGAAAATCATGAGTTTCCAAATCATGTTTTTAAACTTCACAAAGCTTTGTATGGTTTGAAACAAGCTTCAAGAGCTTGGTATGATAGATTGAGTTCTTTCTTACTTAAAAATGATTTTTCTAGAGGTAATGTAGACACTACATTATTTTCGAAAAAAAAAAATGATGATCTCTTAGTAGTACAAGTTTATGTGGACGATATCATATTTGGTGCTACTAACAAATGTCTTTGTCAAGAGTTTAAAAAGTTAATGCAGGAAGAGTTTGAGATGAGCATGATGGGAGAGCTTAACTTATTCCCCGAACTCTAGATAAACAAACAAAAGAGGGGATCTTCATCAACCAAACCAAGTACACGAAAGAAATATTAAAGAAGTTTGGGATGGAGAGCACCAAGCCATTAGGTACACCTATGAGCTCCTCTTGTAAGCTTGGCAAAGATGAATCAGGTAAATCTGTAGACCAAAAGTTATATAGAGGGATGATTGGTTCATTACTTCATCTAACTGCTAGTAGGCCATATATTATGTTCAGTGTTTGTATGTGTGCAAGATATCAGTCTGCCCCTAAAGAGTCTCATCTTTTGGCTGTTAAATGCATACTTAGATACCTATCTGGCACTATAGATATCAGACTTTGGTATTTTAGAGATTCATCATTTGAATTGATTGCTTATTCTGATGCTGATTTTGCTGGGTATAAACTTGATAGAAAAAGTACTAGTAGAACTTGTCAGTTTCTTGGAGTTAATTTGATCTCATGGAGTAGCAAGAAATAGAATTCAGTTGCTCTATCTATGGTAGAAGCTGAATATATAGTAGTCGGAAGCTGTTGTGCTCAACTTCTATGGATCAAACAACTTGAAGATTTTGGCATCAAATTAACTAAGACATCCATAAGATATGACAATACTTGTGTAATCAATCTAACTAAGAATCCTGTGCAATATTCAAGAAGCAAACAGATTGAAATAAGACATCATTTCATAAGAGATCATGTGCAAAACTCTAATGTGATGCTTGAATTTGTTTGTACTGATAATCAATTAGCTGATGTTTTCACCAAATCCTTGAGTGAAGCAAGATTTTGCATGGTTAGAACAGAGTTAGGTATCATAGACCCATTCTTATAAAACTCTTCAAATCTTGTTCTTACCCAATTTATTAGTGCTCAAAATCATGTTCTCTAAGTCCTAAATCCTTCTCTAGAAATTGCTTGATTTTATTAATTTTTTTAGAAATTTTATTAATTTTTTTTTTGGAATTTCCTGGCCAAGTGTCGACACTTGACTTTTGGCCAAGTGTCAACTCATGCTGAAGTGTCGACACTTGACAAAAATTGAAGTGTCGACTCATGGGCGGTTTTCCAATTTTTCTAGGACATCACCCGTTCATTCTAAGTCTCTTATTCCTTGTTTTTTCCATGCCATAGTGGTCCCCTAACCTTCCTTTGACCTCGCAACAGTGATCTACCCACCATGCCCTTCGATTTTGGTAAATCTCCTCATTTCTCCCTCTCTTATTTCAATTGTTCATGGATTCTTCATTTTCTTTCCACTGATTTGATCTGAACCCCTTCTCCATTTGATTTTTCCTTGCTTTGGACCGATTCCCATTGGTTTTCTTGTGGATTGATTCAGGCATTGCTCATTTCCTCCCACTTCTTCTCCTTCTCTTCCATTTCTCTTGACCGGCTTCTTTTGCCCTCACTATATTCTCCCCGTAGGCCCTCTCTTTCCCCCTTTTGGTCATTTTCCTTTTCTTTTGACCATTCCCTGTTCACCTTTCCTCTCCTTTTCCCTCAATCTGTTTGATAAACATGGATCCCCGCAAGCAGCTAGCTTCTAGGAGGAGATCGATTCAGGGTGAAATAGAAAGAAGGACAAAGGCTAGAAGCGATAGTGGATAGCAGTCAGAGAGAGTGGCACCCCCTCATTCCCCCTCAGCAGATAGAGTTTTAGGCAAGATCATAGCTGCTGGTCAACGAGTTGATCTAGGATTCTTCGACCATGAGGGATTTGGATTAGGTTAGATTCTTGAGGCTGCAAGGCTGATCTCTTTTTGTACCATGAAGGAGAAATTCTATCCTCATATGATCCGGGAGATTTATGGGAGCCTGGCATGCAGCAGATTGATGTGGAGTGCTACAGTTTGTGGCATACAGATACCAGTCTCAAAGGAGATTCTGAGCAGAGTATGGGAGATTCCCCATCGTGGGATTGTCACGAGCCCTATTGAGGATAGAGAGGAGGCTTTCCAGTGTATTCTTGAGCGTGACAATGTTTGCGGTGTGACCACAGTCACTGCGAATTAGTTATTTGTTGAGATGCTCCTCCTACACCATTGCATTGCTAGGATATTGCTGCCGAAGACAAGATGATTTGATTTTATTACTAAGAGAGAGCTCATGCTGATGGTTTGCCTGATTTAGAGGACAGCTGTAGACCTCCCAGCTTTGATGATGGCACAAATGAGAGAGGCTATGATCCAGCAATGACTTTGTCTACCATACAGGATGGGTTTGACTCGTCTCTTCAGAGCCTATGATGTACCTTTGGAGGGAGAGGCCTCCAAAGATATTTTACATACGGATGTATACGACGAGCACTCTCTTCATCATATGGGATATCGGAGGCTGGCAGGCAGTTGGTGCGTCGAGAGTTTGGTCAAGAGCTAAACAAGGAGGATGAGATTAGAGCCATTGAGGCAGGTCCTTCTGAGTATGCTGAGCAGTTGACACCTCCCATATCGGCACTTGTTGCAGCTTTTGGGTCTGAGCCTGTTGCACCTACTGCCGCTCCTCGTGCATCTACCGACTTATCTTTTGAGGAGCATATGAGACATCAGTTTGCTAAGATCAGGAGTGAGATGATTGGACTGGGAGTCTGGACCACTCAGCTCCATATTGAGTTTGAGGGACTTAGAGTCCATACTGTCGAGCAGCATTCAGACATCCGTCGGACGATGGAGGCAGGTTTTGGATGTATCGAGGAGATGTTGAGAGCATTGTTGCCTTCTGGGTCATCGGGACCACCTCCTCCTCCTCCGGTAGATGACAACGACCACCCAAATAGACATGATGATACTCCTCCTGGTGGTGAGGGACATGGACATGATGGTAGTGGTGGTGGTGGTGGTGATATAAATGTTGTTGATGGTGACAGTGACGGCAGTGATGACAGAGCAGGCGACTATGAGATAGTCAGCAAAGAGGCTCACACTCTAGCTGCTCCCATTGTTCCTCCTACAAATGATCAGCTTGTCTCTGTACCCATCTTTCTGACACCTGCGGAGACACTTCCTCCACCCTCTACTAGATCTTCCCGGGTTGTATCCCGATTTGGACCATCTGCTAGGACTAGGAGCCGTAGCATCCCTAAGACCACTAGATCCATTGTTCCTAGGACTAGGATTAGTGCTCACATTTATTTTGAGCTTCCATCTGATGATGAGTAGCCTCATAGATGTTTATCTTGATGTTTGGTGTTTATTTATGTCTTGATGTTATCATCTATGTATTAGCTTATTAGTCTCGTTTCTATTGTACTTGCATTTCAGCTTATGTTTGCTTATCAGTCTTGTATTAGTTTATGTATTGTACTTGATGCGCCCGTTCGGCTAGTCCCCGGTCAGACCGGCCCTGGCATCCGGTCGGCTGGTCCCCGCGAAGTCTGACTCCCCGGTTGGATTACCCGAAGAGACGGCCCGGGGGCTTTGAAGGCTAGCAGGCATCTTACCACCCGTGCGACGGCCCCTCTGGGTGCTCCAACCGGCTCCTGGAGATACACTGGGCACCCCGGTCGACTTCTGGGAAATCAGCCGATCCACTGCTGAAAGGTCGCTTGAAGTTTCCAGGGACCTCTTCTCTCCTGCAGCTCTGACATTCCGTTGTAACAAATTCCAGTGCGTGGCCACTGCTCTGACACACCTGACACGCCGCCACCCACGATCTTGCCGCCACGCCCATCCTCTTGGGGGTATATCCGAGCTTTCCCAGCCTGCTCCCCGAACAGAATTTGGCAACACTCTGTGCCTATAAAATGCACCCGGGGGACCTCCGTGAAAGGTAACGTTCTTCTTCCCCATTGCTTACTTCCCTTTCAAACTTCTTCCCATTTTGTCGCTCCAACCCCCCTCTAACTTAACCATCGGAGTGTCCCCCGCCAGAGCCCCTCCGGCGCTCAGGAACTTTTTGCAGGTAGGCCGATCAAGGAGCTCTCCAGCATGCCCGTCGAACCCGGTCCTAGAGGAGTAGCAGCAACAGTACTGAAACTCTGACATTTATGAAAAAGTTCACTTTTATCTTATGGTTGCTTCCTACTCTGTCCATTTGCTCTGATACCTGTTGATTTTTGCTAATCTAATCTTGTATCATGGCCCCTAACCAAATTTTTATGCCTTAATGCATTAATTTAGGGGGAGTTTACTCCCTTTAATATTTAATGTTGACAAAAAGGGAGAGTAAGATGATCTAATGTAAGATCTAATATAAGCATTTTCTAAATTTTTTGAAATGGTTCATAACTTAACTCATATAGGGGGAGAGAAAATTAACTTCAACACTTAATTGGTACCTTTCCTCTATTAAAATTATGTTGTATGAGTTTTAAGTTCATGATTATGGGATACAATATCTAAAATTGAATTTGAATGCTTATATACTCAAGGTTTTGTCATCATCAAAAAGGGAGAGATTGTTGGCTTTAGCCCTTGATTTTGATGACTAACAAAATGTTAAGTACATATTTTATACTAATATTTCAATTGGAGTTATGAGTTTCAAAATACAGGCACCTTAAATTTTTAAAATAATTGTACCATGGCACTCATTGAAAGCTGAGCAATTTTCATGATTTAAGAAGTCTTCTCATTTGAAAAAGGTCTCAAAATAGACTAATTATGCTTTACAAAAAGTATATTGAAGTTTTATTGAAGATCATTTTGAATTTGGAAGGTTGACACATGTTTTGACAAGTTGCAGAGTCAAGTGTCGACTCACGGTATACTAAGTGTCGACACTTCAGAAACTGGCACGCAGAAACTTTCTCTGGTATGCCAAGTGTCAACTCATAGAAATCAAGTGTCGACTCACATAACATAAGTGTCGACTCAAAGATTTTAAGTGTCAACTCAAGGCCTGAGACTTTTGAAGATACAGAACATATCTTTTTGGGAGGTTTTCTATCAAGTGTTGGCTCAGGAGACTCAGGTGTCGACTCAGGAGATTCAAGTGTCGACTCAAGGATTTCAAGTGTCAACTCAAGGTCTGAGATTTTTGAAAATACATAACTAGGCCATTTGGAGATTTTTGACTCAAGTGTCGACTCAAAAAATTCAAGTGTCGACTTAGGAAACTCAAGTGTCGACTCACAGAAGTCAAGTATCGACTCACGGGTTCTGACAGCCATAATGGCTATATTTTTTAAGAGCCAAAATTGACTCCTACAAGCTCCCAATGGCTAGTTTTGCTTTACCAACAGTCTCAAATGATTTTTTGGAAGTTTTTAAAGTATTTAAGCTTCTCCAAACTCATTTATGAAGCATTGAACACATAAGAGATAAATATTTTTTCAAGAACTTCACTTCCAAAGCCAAAAAGAGGAGATTCCACTGAAAAAGCTTACAAGCCTTTCATTTCAGCTTTCCAAAAGTATCTTTGAAGAGATTCCAAAAAGAATACAAGACAAGCAATCTTCAAGAGCCTTAAAGCTTTCACATTCCACTATATAAGAGAGTTTGATTATGCTTTTATTCTTGTATCTTTAACTTTATTATTTGCTGACCTAGCTTTCAAGGTCTTTGAAAGTAGGTTGTTAAGGTTATTGGTGAGCCAAAGGTATAAAACCAACTAGGGTTTAACTTGTGAGCCCGAAGATAAAATAAGTTGTAAAGGTTGTTGGAAAGCCTAGGTGACAAAACCAACTTGGGTTTTGACTTGTGAGCCTTGGAAAACAAGTCGACTATAATCTTGAAGAGATTATAGTGAAAATTTTTAAGGAAAGCTTGGGGAGTGGATGTAGGTTCTTGGATTGCACCGAACCACTATAAAACTTAGTATATGTGTGTGATTGCTTTCTCTACTATTTGCTCTTTATTCCTTGCCTTTAATTTGCCATTATCTGCTATATATTCATCTTGAGTTTAATCATTTTGCTTCACAAGCACATCAAGACCAGCACATAGTTGTTTAAATTTTCAAAAGACCCAATTCACCCCCTCTCTTGGGCTCCATTTCTGGGCAACACTTATTGCTCTCTAGAATTGCAATTTCTTTATGTTAATCCCTAGCATATTCCATCCTGTATCAGTTTGGTATCAAAGCATGGTTTAGGACATGTTCATGCATCGTAGTTAGAAAATTCTGCATGCTGAAATTTCTGCATAGTAGCCTAAACCTAGGACTTGTGTCTCATTAAAACCCTTTTGTTTATCACCAATCTTTGCATCCCTCAATCAAATAATTAATCTTCTTTAATTCTTCAATTTTCTTATAATTTTCAGATATGAAAATACAAAAAAAATCTGCATGAAATCCTAAAGTCTGCATTACTGAAATTTCTGCATAATTAGATTAGGGCTAAATTTCGTTTGCAATGAAACCTTCAAAACTTAGTTTTTCTTTATATTTAATTAATCATTATTAGTCTTTGTTAAATATTCCATTTGCATAAAAAAATAAAAAAAAAATATTTTCTGCATATTTTTTGATTTAAATTTCATGTTGCATCTTTCATGTGTGTGCATGCATAGCTAATCCACTTAAGAGCAATCTCTCTATCTCAGATAAGGGAAGGACTTCACCACCTTTTCTAGGCCCAAAACAACCATCATCATCATGAATCCAAGCCTAATTAAAATTGAGTAGCAACCTAATTGAACTAGGGACACCAACAAGTCCAGTTCGTGGTATTGTGAGAAAGCTAGTGCACTTAATCTTTCAATTATTTCTTGAAACTGGTATCTTGGAAAGAGGTCCAGAGGCAAACGCCCTAAGCGGACTTGTGATTTTTAATTAGGACCTTGCGAGAGCAGGGTGAGCCTCCCACAACCCCACCTCTTACCTAGCCAGTGGAAAGGGTAATTGTTGAATTGGTTGTAGTTGAGCTGACTCATTCTAATTGAGCTGCTAGGTCTAACAAAACCCTAGAATAATTTGTGTGCTTGTTACATGACCATTAGATCAGGAGCCCAATACCAGCAGTCTCAACCCCAACCCAGCCTGACCATGGAGTCTAACTTTGAAATTTTACTATGGACCATGACTGAACAATTTACCCAATTAAATAATAGATTTGATCAGATGGAGGCACGGTAGCTAACCTAGAGAGAGCCCATGAGACCCATACTGAACCTGAACTTGAGACACTTCTTCCCATACCTTTCAACCATGCCATGACCCAATCTTAGAGCTTAATTAGAGGAGGCCAAATCATGATTTCATTGACCAAGATGAAAGAGCCATTAGGAACATCAGGTTAGAAGCACCTACATTTGATGGCAGCCTAGACCCTAAGGTATACATTGATTGGGAAGGAGATATGGACCAATACTTTGAGTGGTATGAAATATCTGAAGAGAGGAAGTTCAAGTTTGCTAAGCTCAGGTTAGTTTGCCAGGCTAGACTATACTGGAAGAATGTTGAAAGGTTAACTAGATAAAGAGGAGACATACCCATAGCTACCTAGAGAGCCATGAATATTAAGTTTAGGAAAAAGTACCTTCCCATTGAAGAAAAAACCAAAGAAAAGTAGGCATGCAAGAAAGAAACATGGTATTTTAAAATTATTTTAAAATATGCAGCGGAAGGCTCGATAGATAGATCAAAACGATCTACAGATCTGCTTGCAACAAGATCTAGTATAACAATGTAGCATGCTATAAAACATCAATAGCAAGAAAAGAGTCAATAGGCATAAACGTACCTTACCTCTATACCTTAAAGATGGAGGTAGTGAAAAGCTCTCAAGCCACACATGCATTTGGCCTCTACGAGTAGTTCACACTGGGGCTCGACTCTGATCAACTCCCTCGAAGTGCTAGCTCCTTAGGATCCTTCGGGCCGATCTTCTTCTTCTCAGAAGATGAGAAGAGGTGGAACCCTTCCTAACTAGCTCTTTTTCCAAGACCTAGCTTGAGTGCTAGGTATTCTCACATCCAATCCCAAATCCTCACAAACCTCCTTTTTCTTTCTAGTTCTTCAACCAACCAGCAGCCCCTATAACAACCTTTATTTATAGGGGCAGCCATGAGAGGGAGAAAGAGAAAGGAGGAGTGATTAGGGGAGAAGGTCAAGGGCCATACCAAGCGGGTCCAAGCTAAAAAGGCAAGTTGACCATCATACCATGAAAGCCTAGAGCCAAAAATATCCAGAATTTGAAATTCGAATTCAAAATTCGAAGTCAAAACCTTTCCAGAAAACTTTCCAGAATTTTTGCTCGTCAGTCAAGTGTGTGACCTCCAGTGATGGCAAACAATTCTCAATCATCGATCAGCCTTTAGATCAGATAGAAACCCTATGGTGTGTGACCCCATAGGTTCGAACACTAAGCTGGTAGTACTAGAACACTTCCAGTACCAATCAAAGTCCTCATCTAGCAATGATACCCAATGTCCGGATAGGTCAAAAATTGCAGAGCAACTTACAAGAATCTCTGGCATATGGTTACCATATAATTCATCCCTTTGACCTCATAATGCTCAGGATGACCTAGGATTTGACTGCTAATCCTAATTTGGTTCATCCAGATCATGTTTTAACTTTACAAATTCTGTGATTCTTTACAAGAACTACCCTGACCAAGATTTTTCTAAATTGAGACACAGCGAGTCATTCACTCCAAACTATTTGGAGGGGTCAATTCCATCTTGATCCACCATCGCTCCATAAGTACTTGACTATACCCAGAAACCTTTCATCATTGGATTAGAAATCCAAGTAGTCTGGCACCAAAGTACAGTGAGTTGCTTACAAGCTACCATGGTGACCTCAGGTCTGAGAGACACATATATCCATAGCCTTTTGCGAGCAATCCTTTGACAGAAGGGAGCTCCGCAGATGGTCACGTTCAGTGAGATGTCATACATTTTACTTATATGTCATATCAGTGTCACCACACTCCTTGGTCAAGAGGATAACCAACTAATGTGAGATACAACAACCTATACTTGATACATCGACATCCTATAACAATGTATCCTTTGGTTGTGAACCAGTTCAAGAACTACTTGATATATCATCTCTATATCAAATATAATGTAGTTCTAAGGACTCCATCATACAAGAGTTCTTTTTAAGAAAATGTATATGTGATGAATAGCCAAAAGAATAACTTTTATTCATTAACAAAATTCATATACAATTATAAAAATTAGCACAACCATCTACAGCCTAGATGATTAGCTTTGGGATATAATTCTCAACACCCATATCCTACCACCAGAGACTTTTAGATCAATGTCAGAGGCTGAGTCAGGAAAATAGGACTGTATCTAAGTACATAGCCAAATTTTATGAATTTGTCATGAGGTATAGTATAGATGAGTTTGAAGCTATGACCCTATCTAGGTTTAGGGTTGGATTACATGAGGACATTCAAAAAAAATTATTTCTAAGGGATGTCCATGATCTTGAGTAGGCTTATCAGATAGCTAGAGACTATGAGAGATTCCAAAGGGGACCCATAATCCGTCGACCTGAATCCACTAGGATTAGCACCCCTAGTCAAAAACCAGGATCTAGCTAAGTACACCCAAGCCAACCTAATCCTAATACCCCAGTGACCCGTAAGGATGAGAAGGGTACACCCAAGCAGACCTAATCCTAGCACCCCAATGACCTGTAAGGATGAGAAGGGTAAGGCACCTGAAGTTCAGAGGAATCCCAACCCTAATATTGCCTATTTTAAATGTCATAAATTGGGATACTATGCTAGTTAATGCCCAACCTGATCCCTACACATAGGAGTACTAGAGGAAGAAGACCCTGAACCCACTGAAGAAGTTAAGGAGGAAGTGTATGAGCTGGAGAAAACCTAATGGATGAATATAATGGAGATGAGGAAACCTTTGAGTGATCTGATCTATTAGGAGTTGTTAGGTGCTTCTATTAGAAATTGTATCCCAAAGCCAATCATCTAGACTGTAGATGGTTGTGCAACTCATGTATATATATATATATATGAATTATTGAATTGAATAAAAAATTTATTCTGGTTGTTCATCACATGACATCTTCCTAATTGAACTCTTGTGTAATGATGTCCTTTAAGCTATCTTGTATGCGATGTAGAGAGGATGCGTCGTGTAGTTTATAAATTGGTTCGTGATCAAAGGATATGCTATTTCAGGATGATGGTGTATCGAGAGTAGGTCGTTGATGTCATATCTGTCGGTTGTCCTCTTAACCAAGTAGCATGGAGATGCTGGTATGATATCAGGTATTGTGTTTGACACTTCACTGAATATGACTCTCATGCGAGATTCTCTTTCTATCGAAGAGGAGTCTTGCATTAGAATATGGACATGAATTATTCCTTTGACTTGAGATCACTATGGCGGCTTGCAAGCAACTCACTGTACTTAGGTACCGGACTACCCAAATTTCTAATCTAGCGATGGAAGGTTGCTGGGTACAATCAAGTACTTGTGTAGCGATAGTAGGATCAAGATAGGATTAATCTCTCCAAATGATTTGGATTGAATGCTTAATGTTCCTCAATTAAGAAAGACCTTGGCCAGGGCATTCCTTGTAAGGAGTTACAAGGATTCTTTATTTGAGACATATTACGATGGACTGATTAGGGTTGGGTAGTTTAACCCTAAGCCATCCAAAGCATTAGGAGATTAAAGGAATAAGCTTATTGATATTCCATATTCGATAGGTTCATATTGCTCTGCAACCTTCAACCTATCTGGACACCGGGTGTCATTGTTAGATAGCGACTTTGGCTGGTACTAGAAATATTTTTGTGCTACTGATTTAGTGTTTGAACCTATGGGATTACACACTGAGAGTTTCTTCTTGCTTTGTTGGCATGCGAACGGTTGAGAATCATTCCGGGCTCGTTTGACAAAGTATTGTCAAACTGTATTCGAGCCAACCCATCTAGATGAGTCAAGTCAACTCGAATGGTCGAGTCGACTTGCTTGACAGATTGCTGAAATTCTTGAATGCTTCATTAATGCTTGCAATTATTATGGGCTTTAATGGTGGGCCTTTCGAGATCTTTATTCCTACTATTACTGAATCCCAAGGGTCTTATAACTCCATTGAATTCCAAGGGACTTAAACTCCCCTTTTAATCTATTCATATCTAAATCTCAAAGGTTAAACGTTTAGGTTTGGTTTTATATTTTTTTGTTCTGAGTTCTGCTAGAAGAATAGAGAAGAAGATCAAGAGACTCTACCATTTTCTTATGGTTAGAACTCACACTTGATCTCTGAGAGACTATCAGAAATGGGGTTTTAGTTTTAGGAGGGATTCTTGTGTGCTACCTTATGTTGAAGGTTTGGGACAGAGCATTGGGAAAGGGTTCTCAAGCATCTTCGTTCGAGCACCAATGCAGCAACAACCCTTCAAGGAGTTGAAGGAGTCCACACATCTTCAAGGAGTTGAAGAAGGAGTCACTGCTGCTATTAGTGTTTCCGGAGGGGCTAGTACCTCGAAGGAAGGAGATGAAATTACGCTACACGGTGTGAACCACTCGTAGAGGTGGTGCACGTGCATTGCTTGCAGAGCCCGATCTTGTTCCTTGCAGGTAGACCCGAAGCTCTTGCCATAGATTACTGCAGTCCCAGGTGATCGTCACTAAGGTATGGCTTTAGATTATATGTTTGACACATTATAATCTGCTGCATCATTGTGTGACTCCTAGAATGGTTTTGTATTTCATACAATGCTTGCATGATTTCATTACTCTAGATGCATCAAGATCTGCATAGGAAACCTGTGTTAATCAGATTAACATACATAGATAAATGGTTTATCTTCTTTCGCTATGTCATGTCATTTAAAAAGGTTTTGAATTGCATGTCTCGGGCCGTGCCATGCACGGTGCCCTTTCCTCAGGTTCCCTAATAGTGGTATCAAAGCATCCAAGTTGGATGCACATCTAGTTTAATGTTTTTTATATGAAATCGGATTATTTTCTTCACAAAGTACTTGGATTAAGGTGGATTTGCCATGGCCGTCTGGTCATAGGAGAGCAGCATGGTTTAAAGACCATCTCTTCACATTTCAAGGGATTCTCCTATGGCGTGTAGGGGTGCCGCTACTTCATGATCTTATGAAGAAGAAAATGAAGGAATTTGATGGATTAAAATGGTTTTAATCTATGGTTAATAGATCATAACTATGTTTAAATGAATCTAAAAGATGTTTGATCTAAAACTTTGAAAAGTTCAAGTGGAAATGACTGAAATTTGAAGTTACTGTGTTCCGAAAGAGTTGACTCGAGCTGTAAGAGCTGACTCGACCAGAAAATTATATTCTAGAAGGGCTGACTCGACCAGAAATCTGTGTATTGGAAGACCTGACTCAACCGGAAAACTATGAAACAATAATTTTAAGCTTTAGATCTTTATGAAATAGTTTCACTTGATTTTGAAAATGTTTCAATTTATGTGATACACTTAATTGGAAATTAAGTTGTATAATTTTTAAGATTTAGGATATGATTCTAATCTTAAGTCATGATTGATAAGCCATGGGTTGATTGGGTTTAGCTAGAATTGGGTCCTTAAATGGGTTAGACCTAGGTTTAGATGAATGAATTAAATAGAGAAAAGACTAATCAAAAGTTGAATTAGGTCTCTCCTCTATAGATCTCTCTAATAGTTAGTTAGATCAATCCATACATCTAAATAGACTTGATTCATGGATTCGTGATGAGCCCGGACCTTTAGGTTAGTCAGATTGAATCTGGTAAACCACTTAGTGTTTAAGGTAAGTTTGACAGTTGTGATCAAGGTTCTTTTGGGCTAACTCTTACCTGGCCAACTCATGGTTGGTGTCTAAGGCAAGAGGCTTACCTGGCTTAACCCATCCCTTGATCTTACTTACCTGGCTAATGTGGTGAATCAGATCAGATTAGACTATCTATTATTTTGAGTTGACCCATTTCAACTAAGGTTAATCAGTTTGATTGGTTTATAGGTGCCCATGGACCAAATTGACCTAGAAATCCTCTAAGTGTTTGGTGGGAGCTTTCTTGATCAAGGTCTATGTCTTCATCTCAAATGTCACAAAATTTAAATCCTCTAAATTATTAGGTCCATAAAAAGACTAAGTTATGTCATAGCCTAAGTCTTAGCCTCCCATTAAGTTGGATTAGCAATGAGTCCATAAATTGGCTGGTCATCGACAGTTCCAAAGAATGGATGGTCATCGGGTGAGTGGGATTGCCATTCAACATATGATGGCTCAGTGCGACTATCTTAACACGTGGTTAGGTGGGCCTGCCAAAGTTGGGCTTGATCATAGATTAGTCAGAAGCATTGAATTTGATCATGTTAATGGTTGGACCTAACCAGGACCTTCAATAGAAGGCCCAAAGGCCGATTATGAGGACCCCTAGGACAAAATAATTACTAGGAATTGCTTGGAGAAGTAATTGGTATTGTACCTACCTTTAGATGCATTTGGGTTGGCTGGCCATAGTTGGGCATATATGTAGTCTATTGGATCCTAGTACTCTCTAAAGGATAAATGTTATTCTTTAGATTGGAGTGTAGAGGCTACCAATCTGAATAAAATAGTGAAAGAAACCTTTAGACTAAAATCCATGTCTTTAGGATTTTTTAAATAATTCATATACTAATAGGTCTTGTTCTCCTTTTTCAGATAATGTCGACCACTTTATCGCTCTGGTCATTATTAGATAATGACAAACTTTCTAGACCCAATTTTGATAGCTGGTATCAAAAACTCAGGATTGTCCTGGAGTATGAGTGGATCCTTTATATGATAACTGATTCAACACCTGAGATCCCATCCCCTAATGCTTGTGGCAATGTCAGGGACACTTACCAGAAGTGGATCTTTGATCGCACCATAGTGCATTGCATTATGTTGGCTGTGATGAATGACGAGTTCAGTCGCAAACTTGAGGAGGCCTAGCTAGAGGAGATTCTTCAAAAGTTGAAGGAATCTTTTAGCACTTCGGATGATATGGAGAGATACCGGATCTCTTTCGCCATCTATAACATGCGTATGCATGATGGAGCTTTGGTAAATGATCATGTAATGTACATGATCGAGTTATTTGAGCATTTGGACAAACTCGGATGTCCTTTGCATGAGCAGCTTGGCAAGGACGCGATTCTGAATTCTCTGCCCCCTTCTTACCAGGTCCTTCTTGATAATTTCAGAATGAATAGGCCTGCAGTGAACTATCATGAGATGTTAGGATTGTTGTAGACCAATGAAAGAGACCACAACCTCAATAAGGGGTTAGTGAATCTGGTGGGAGGTTTTGGAGCAGGGCATCGTCCCTTCAGGAAAGGGAAGAAGAATAAAAAGAATAAGAAGGTGCAAAGTGCTTAGCCTAGTCGGACTAAAGGGTAAATGCTGACAAGAGTAAGGCAGAGTGCTTCTTCTGCAAGAAGTCGGGTCACTAGAAGTGGAATTGTTCTGCTTACCTTGCCACTTTGGACCCGAACAGGCCAAGGAAGGGAAAGCAGCAAGGTGTTGCTGGTCAAGGTGTTTATATGATAAATCCGTATAGTTTCTCTGTTTATGATACTACTAGCTGGGTATTGGAATATCGGAAGTCCTTACCATATTTGCAATTCTTTGCAGGGACTTCAAGTTAGTAGGAGATTCGGAAGCGGTGAAATGTTTCTGAATATTGGGAATGGAAGTCAAGCTCCAGTTCTGGCATTGGGAACTGTTTTTTTTATTTTTGAGTCTTGTACTGTCATTCTTAATGAATGTCATTTTATAAGGGGACATGAGATGATCAACTTAGAAGCAAGATAGTGCAAAAGTGTAGGAGGGAAAAGAAAATTTTGTATGCGTAGAGCAGGGTTTTCTTATTCTCTAGTCTTTTGTATTTCTTCGGTCTATGATAAAAGAGTATATTTTTATTATTGAGTTTATTTGTTCTTTATTATGCTTTATTGTTAGATTGAGTTTAGGGACAACTCTTGCTTTTTAGAGACACACCGTGATTTGTTATGGATATGGGGTGTGCCGAGGAAAGAGGAGTTGGATATCTAGTGCCTCCCGAAGACATGCTATGATCTGTTATAGGTACGGGGCATGCCAAGAAAAGTTAGTAAATTTCTAAAATTAATTACATCTTAATTATAAAATAAATACTATTTGATAAGTGTAAAATCAATCTTCCATTCCTAAATCCATCCCTTTTACTTGCTTCACCTTTTAAAGTAGTTTATTCCCTGCTTACTTGTATTTTCATGTAACAACAATTATCCTTCTTCTCTTTTTAAATCATAACTTATTCTTAAGGTCCCTAAGGATACGATCCCGACTTATCCTAGCTATAGAGTTGAGTTAGTGAATTATTTTTGACTGCCTACGACAGCGATCACACATAAATCTATATTTTGGTTCATACTTAGTCATGATTAAAATTATGTATGGGATGTTCTAGATATGATAGAATGTGTATAAAGGTTGTAAGTAGGTCAATAAGAAATTGATCACTCCTAGTAAGAAGAGATATAATCTTATATAATCTCATCAAGTGTTGACATAGGAAGCTTTTGATCAAAGCAAGATGAAAATTAGAAAGGATTTCTAATGTTTCATTAATCGAGTCTTCACTAGTAGATTGAGTATTGATATGGCAGAAAGCTGACGTGTGACCCCTATCAGATGCAGTGTCAGACAAGTTGCCATGATGGACACTCCATTTCAGATCCCTTTGTTGAGTGAGCTCCCCTGGTCCGTCAAAGCCGAGCTCTGTCCTCCACCAGGTCGGTACTCGCAAGCCCGGGTCGCCTAGGCCGGAGTCGAGCAACCTCCTTCACCAGATCGAGCCCCTCCGAGGCTGAGCCCTCTGGGCAGGGGTCGCGTACCGACCTCCTCCGCCAGATCGAGCCCCTCCGAGGTCGAGCCCCCTGGGCCGGAGTCGAGCTCGGCCCTCCTCCTCCAGGTTGATCCCCTCCGAGGTCGAGCCCTCTGAGTAAGAGTTGAGCCCTCCTCCCCCGGGTTGAGCCCCTCCGAGGTCGAGCCCCCTGGACCAGAGTCGAGAGCAACCCTCCTCCGCCAGGTCGAGCCCCTCGGAGGTCGAGCCCCCCGGGCTGGAGCCGAGTCCCAGCTCTCTAGTTTAGCAACCAGCTCGGACAATGCCGCCGGCCACCAAAGGAGCAGAGCTGCCTTTCCAAAGCATTGACGGGCCCCCCAAAAACTATGAAGAAGCACCCGTCAAATCATAATAATTGCCTGCGGATGCCACTTACACCAGGAGTGGGAGAAGTTCCCCCCAATCAAGACACTGCTAGGCTTCTCGGAATGGAGCAACTGGAAAGAATGTCAGAATGCACGTTAGTTTCCCTTATCACGAACTAGGAAAGACGTCCTGTCTATGGCACGGAACGTCGCTGAAGAACGTCAGAATGCACGTTAGTTTCCCTTATCACGAACCAGGAAAGACGTCCCATCTATGGCACGGAACGTCGCCGCATGCACCTGACAACACGGACCAGGAGAGACGTCCCGTCCATGGCATGAAACGCCACCGCACGCGCCTGACAGCACCGAAGAAATCCCGAGGTAGGCATTCAACAATCACCCAAACTTAAAAGAACCTTTGGCACTCTACGAAAGGAAGTAACTCATTTTAAACAGCAAAGATTCAAGCAAGTGAGGGAAAGGAGGCCACACAGGAGGACTGATCCACCTCAGCCACCACCTTTCCCGGCACACTTGCACCCCCACTCTCACTATACTCACATTATTTTCACTCCTCCTAGCATGGAGTCCATCAAGAGGGGCTCGACCAGGAGGATCTGTTTTCCTGGATCATCACTGACTTGACCGTCGGAGCATTCCCGCCGGAATCCTCGGCCTAGATCATCAACCCTTGTTTTGTAGGTCCGAACGAGCAGGACATCACTGTGGGGACGAGGGGCGATCTGACGCCAACAGCAGCTATGGGCCATGGCGATCTTGGCGGCAACAAGTATTATATGAATATGTATTAGGGTTTGACATAGATCCATACCCATAGGCATATTTGGGATAAGGTATGATTGAATGATTGAATTGTATGGTAACTTATCACTAAAGAGTATATTTAGTATTTTCATATTTTACATCTTCCGGATAGGCATGACATGTTGCTAGACATCAATCTTATCTTATAGGTTTTCATAAATTAAAAGGTTTAATTCATTATTCAATTCAAAAGAGTTATAATTGGTTAACCTGGGTGGGCATGAATTGAACTTTAATCAATTACATGGATCAACATGCACTAGGACCTACTACTGGCTAGATATAGATTCCAATGGATGATATACAAAAGTGAATTGATCAAGGATCCATTTTTGTTTGGTTGATTGGATTAATAAATCTAATCAAGTTGCTGGTAAGCATGCTAGCACATGTGGCAAATCCTAGCTCCTTGATCAAATCAGATTTGATCAATTATCTTGCTATTTGGGTAACCTAATTTATTGAGGACTTGTATTAGGGCAAGCCACCTTGAGGACTCCAAAGTAGGGCACCTCAAGCCTTATTCACGTTATTTGGCAAGAGTTCTAAGGGCTTGGGACTCTTGGCGCCAAATGGAAGTGGGGTGCACACCCACTTGGTTTTTGGCATGCAAAAGGATCAAAGTTCTTCTGATTTGGGTTTCAAACCCATATGGCTTTGAGATCAACCCTTAATCCTCCTTGGCGCATGTTTTAAAGATCGAATGGCTTTCTTGAATGGGCATGGGATGCTCTGGATTTTTGGCGCACGCACGTGATCTGCTTATTAGACGAAGAGATGCGAGAAGTATCCTTCTACTTTGGGCAGAAGGAGGCACCACTTGTCAGATCCCCTAGCCATTTAAATTCATATTTGAATGGACTTGCCAAATGGCAAATCAGGGAGCAATCTGATTTTTGATGGGATGTCATAAGGTATCTTTTCTTTGGGTGCATGCGTTGGAGACCTATGAAATGTCGTATCCCTTCTTCAAAAGTTCTTCTGCTAGAAGACTCTCTTATCTGATACGCTAATTTAAATAGGCATGAGAGTAAAGGTGTGGCTTTTTATTTGCATCCCCTCTGAATCTGTTAAAAAGAGATGGCAGAGAGCCTGGCATTCAATTGTTTCCAAACAAGTTCAAGGTTTAAAACTTATCCTTCTCTCCTATAACAAGGCTTTGTTCTTTTAGAGACAAGCCTATACCTATTGAGACAAGGGTTAAGGAGGTCCTTAGCAAAGGTTTTTAGAAAGTCTAAAAGATGTTCTGAAAGTTTCAGAACAAGTTTTGAACGAGGGTTTGATTAATTGAAGGCTAAGGAGTTCTAGGTAGGAGAATTCATCAGTAAGGTACAAAATGAGCATTGTCCTTAGATTAGTTCTTGCATGGATCATCATTAGAGGACACATATTTAGATGTCTATGAAAAATTTGGATTAGCAACACAGGTATTCTTCTAAGCTTCTTATTATTATTTCATGTTGATTTTTATTATCAAGGTATTCCTGGCACTTAGGGTTTGGTATCTTAGGATTTTATCAAGTAAAATTTTGAAATCCAGCTTCCACTCTGCCCAATGTAACCCTACATTAAGTGGATCGACTTGGTTAACGTGTATTTGAGCTAGTTGGTGGTTACAAGTTAAACGGATCGGATAGGTTAACTTGTTTATTAAATAGATTGTGTTTGGGTTTTAAAACATGATTTATTTAATAAATATATCAAGTTTAGATTTGATTTTTACTAACTCGATCCATATCTAATCCAATCCATTTATATCCAATCCAATTTAATTGCAATTCCTAATTTAGTTCTATAGAAACTATGCACTAGATATATTTTGATATTTGTATAGGACTAAACAACTTAAATAATTTTTTTTGATAAGATTCAAATTATCTATTTTGTATAAAAGAATGGTTGATCATTCCTTATGGCATCGGCTGTTAAATTGTATTTTGGTCATTTTTCACAGCACAACAAACCTTTCCCTTCCATTCAAGCAGGTATTGTAAAGTTGGTGCATGTTTGAGAGTTGTGCAAAGCACAATTAAATGGTTAAAATCGTAAAATATATCTATATATATATTTTATGTACGAAAGATATAATCCGGATCCCTTCTAGCTAGTATTTTTTTGAAAGGGGCACTAATTCGTATTTTTTTTGCTTATCAAAAAAAAAAAACAAAGGCACTAATTCGTGACAGTAACAAATAGAATCAGAAACCACGAGTTGGATTTCTGGTACGGTATGCTTCCGACCAGCCTTCGACCGGTCCTTTTTGAGATAATGCGCATCCACAGCAGAAGGCAGGGTTCGCGCCGGCAAGAGCGCGCGGTGGGCAGCATCCAAGGAAGCACTGAATCTGAGAATTTTTTAAAAAAATGATATTAAAAAATAAAAAAATATCAAAACTAGATGTTTTAAAATATATTTATCAAAGTAGATATTGTCGACTGACATGATACTGTAATCAAAATTTTTGGCTAACATGGCACTGGATTCGGATACGTAAAATAGGATGAAGGGACGTGGATACGAAATCATGGTTTGGAAAGATGATTTCAGTGAGAAATCATTTTTCCGAAAATCGATTTTATAATGAAAAAAATCCTGAATGAGTTTAAATAAATTGAAATCATCTTTTCAAAAAATAATTTCAATACGAATCTAATCCATCCCTAACACTACATAAGGATATTTTAAAATTAAATCAAAAATCTTTCATAAATATACTATTAAATGCCTGCACCCCCTAAATACTTTTTTTAATTAAATTTTAATCTAATAAAATTTTAAAAAAATATATAATAAAATTTAAAATAATATAATAAAATATTCAAAATAATACAATAAAATAAAAATATTTAAAATAACATAATAAATTTATAATATATAAAATATTTTAAAAATATAATAAAATTAAAAATATTTAAAATAATATAATAAAATCTAAAATTAAAAAAAAATAAAAAAATAAAAAAAAGTTACAGGTGAAGCCGCATACACATGTGCAACTTTATCTCATTCCTGCACCTCCATTTTTAAAATAAAAAAATTAAAAATTAAAATATATATAAATAAAGTCATAATTGTTACCTAATAATAATATAAAATATTACTATTATAAAATAAAATTTATTATAATATATAATAAATATAAATAATATAATAAATATAATGAATATATTAAATGATATATAATATATTATATTATAAAATATAATAAAAAATAAATATCTTATAATATAATATAAAATTTATAATTTAGACGGTGCCAGTCTAGTCGCCGGTCCAATCGTCAATTCATTTATCGGGTCGGTGCCAGTCAACCTGGTGCTAATCTGGCTACAAGTTTGGTCGACAAACCGGTGCCAGTCCGGTCCCCTGCTCGGTACCAGTTTGGTCACCGATCCGAGTCAGACTGGCACCGTCCTGGCAATCGAACTGGCTGTCGAACCGGTGCCAGTCCTGGCTCCGATCGGACCGACCATCGGTTCGACAGCCAGTTTGGTTGCCAGGACGATGCCAATCCGACTCGGACCGGCGATTGAACTGCTACCAGGAAGGGGACCGGACTGGCACCGGTTCGCCGATCAGACTTGCAACCAGATTAGCACTAGGTTGACGATCGGACTTGCAACCAGATTAGCACTAGTTGACGATCGGACTGGCACTGACCCGATAGATGAATTGGCGACTGGACCGGTGACTAGACTGGCACCATCTAAATTATAGATTTTATATTATATTATAAAATTTATTATATTTTATAATATAATATGTATATATATTTAATATATTCATTATATTTATTATATTATTTATATTATTTATTATATATTATAATAATTTATTTATAATAGTAATATTTTATATTATTATTAGGTAACAAATTATGACTTTATTTATATATGTTTTAATTTTTAATTTTTTTTTAAAATGAAGGTGCAGGAATAAGATAAAGTTGCACGTGTATGTGGCTACACCTGTAACTTTTTTTATTTTTTTATTTTTTTTAAATTTTAGATTTAGTTATGTTATTTTAAATAATTTTAATTTTATTATATTTTTAAAACATTTTATATATTATAAATTTATTATGTTATTTTAAATATTTTTAAATTTATTGTATTGCTTTAAATATTTTAATATATTATTTTAAATTTTATTATATATTTTTTAAAATTTATTAGATTAAAATTTAATTAAAAAAATATTTATGGGGGTGTAGGCATTTAATGGTGTATTTATGAGAGATTTTTGATTTAATTTCTAAAATATCCTTGTATAGTGTTAAGGATGGGTTGGATTCGTATTGAAATTTTTTTTTGAAAAGATGATTACAATCAATTTAAACTCATCCTTCCAAAAGATAATTTTAGGATTTTACTATCATTAATCTATTTTTTTTTAAATCAATTTTTAGAAAAATGATTTTTCATTGAAATTGCCTTTCCAAATGACGATTTCGTATCCACCCCCTTCAACCCATTTTATATGTCCGAATCCAGTGCCACGTCAGGAAAAACCTTCGATTATAGTATCATGTTAGCCGAAAATATCTATTTTAATAAATATATTTCAAAACACATAGTTTGATATTTTTTATTTTTTAATATTATTTTAAAAAAATCCCTGAACCTGAACCTGGGTTTTTTTTTTTTTAACAAAAGTGCAGTGGCAGTCTGAAGGCTGATGGGGAGACGCGCGCAGGAATCGCAGGTACGGGCAGTACGGCTTCGTCCGGTTTCATTGCCTAAGATGTGTCATCACCATGTTCTGAGCCACAAAACGTAATGGAAAAATGCTGTAGGCCACCACCATTCCATGGTCCATCCTTTGCAAATTATGCCGCAACGAACGAGTGCGGATACGGTATACAAAACAAGTGCTTATACGGCATTAAGAGACCGGTCTGGCCTCAGCTCCAGCTTATAAAGTAAATGAAGTGATGACATGGTATACAAAATAAGTGAGGTATTGTATTTTGGATATATTTAGTGATATTTTTAATTTTTATTTCTAAAAAATATTTTTTATTTTTATTATAAAATAAAAGTTAAAAAGTTAAAAAAAATATATTTGGTAAATATGTTACTATAAAATAAAAAGTAAAAAAATAAAATAAATATTTGATAAGTATATAATATTTTGTTATTATTTTGCATATTTAAAAATAAGATATAAATAAGCCAATCAAACTATATGCTGGTTCCAATTTATTAGCAATTCTATTTCTAATTGTACCTGTTGGTTCCAAAATTCATTAAGTGTAGGAGGAAGAGTTGGAGCTGGTACTAGAATTGTCAATGTAGGCCGGATATCGAGAGATGGTACCTAGAAAAAAGTTTTGTTTGGGATAACCCCAGCAATGGCACTTCAACGTTCAAGTCAGTATTGGTACTAACAGTAAGGAAGTGTTAGTGGAAAGGCTTGTGTATCTTAAGGATTCATTTAGAATCCTTTATAGACTGTGAAATGGGGGGCAATTCGGTCCTGGATAAGATTTCTCTGGATCCTATGAGAGATGGCAGAGACTTTCATGCATCATATGGAGCTTTCTTGTCTACTGGCGGCATCCCATCTCTTTAAATGTATTATTGTCGCTAGTTTGGTATGTGGCACACCTTATTAAATGATAGGCTAAAATGAATGGAATCCAAACATGCCTTTATCATTTGTTTAGATTTGGTGATAATTGGAGATTTTGGGACGTGACCGAGGGCTGCTTGGTAAAAGCTATAGCGATGAATATCTAGAAATTATTTCTTTGGGACTTGAGATAGATATACTGCCAGGATCTTGCAGGTTAGAGTGCTTGTGAGGTGTACAAGGCATGGGGGACATATGACCGAATGCTTTCAAAGCAATCGATAGGGCTCATTAATATCTTGGAACATAGAAGTTGGTCTTTATAGATACCCACTTGAAGGATCATGATCAAATGCCTCCAAAACGGTCGGCATGACTTGCTGATACATTGGAGCATAGGAGTTGGTCTCTATCATAGTCCACTCAAGGGCTTCCAACCGAGCTCCTTAGGGATAGTCGACATGACTCGTTAATATCTTGTAGCATAGGAATTGGCCTCTACCATTATTCGCTGGAGGACTTCCAGCTGAGCACCTTAGGAATGGTCAGTAATGCTCACTGATGCCTTGGAGCATAGGAGTTGGTATTTACTAGCACTCGATTGGGAGATCATGACTGAATGCCTCTAGAGTAGTTTGGCAAGGTTCACTCGAATGAGCACTCATGCTCCTGTAGTAGCCCCATTCATTTTAAGGTGACCTGGTTCCATCTATAGTTTGTAGCTCATGCTGGCAATCAGGCGATCGACCCATTTTTATTATTGTGGGCCTTATGTCTCTAGCCCGACCACATTTTTTACTAATAGATATCCCATACTTTTTGATCCAAACTTTGACCAGATCACGGAAGTACTCAAAGGAAGAGGAGGGCCAGGGGCATAGGAATTCTCTTTCTAATCTAAGGGCTTGCGGTCTTCGAGACAAATATGAACAAGCACAGCAATGATGTGCCCACCTTATGTTTCTTGATGATGCTTCATAAGACATGCCATATTTATTCCGAAACATCTACAACTCACCAGTTTTGGGGCTCCACATGGTGGTCGCAGATCGTGTGCCTTTTCATTTGAAAGGACAGGGTCAATCATTTTTTTGCCTTTTTCTCATACCTGCATTATACGGTTCCATTCTCCCCTTAGGGCATTCCTTACCGTCTTTCTTCTTTGGGTTGTCTATTTTCTACTTCTCTTTGAGTTATTCTTCCTTTCTGAGAATTTCTTCCAGAGAGTTTGTCATCCTCGATCATTTGTCCTTTCTCATCCCTAGGTCAGCCCTTCTTTCCTATCCATATTTTCTTTTTCGCTTTCCCTTCTCCTGGGCACTTGGTCCATGGCAGGTCATAAAAAAGGAGAAATTTTCTAGGAAGGGTACCAGAGAGGGGGGGTTGAAAGACCCCATCATCCCGTGTCCAGAATGTGCTAGATCGGTGTTCGATGGTCTAGAAGCATATCGGTCCTTGGTGGACCAAGAGGATTTATCTATTGTCCATGTTAGGTACTGCATCCCCGAGATTATGAAATAGAGTTGCCTGGATCTGATGCATAGGTAGATAGTCCTCCTCTTGGTAGATTGGATTTCTATGAGGAGGCATTTGAGGCAAAACTCAAGTTTCTCCTTCATCCCTTTGTCGTTGAGCTCCTTAGGGCATTAGGCATACTTTCATGTGTCTTGACCCTGAACTTCATTAGGCACATAATTGGATTTTTGAGATTGTATTCTAGTTGAGGTTTAGCCCTCTTTATCTTTGTTCCATTCTTTTTCTACCACCCAGAGGCACCTCTATGGTGATACCTCATGGCCCAAAAGAGGGTCGAACCCCTAATCTCGGGTGCTCCTTTTGCCATCAAAGGGTGAAAGGAGTATTTTCACTTTATTCCTCTCCTTCGGTGGGTGATTAGGGCCTGCCTAATTGGGGTCAGCTAGCCGCTTCCTTACTGAGTGCTCTGAACTTAAGTGCTGAGAAGGAAGCCTGTTTCAAAATCCTTGATAAATTTGCAGTCCTTGATTTGGGTGTCTCTTGTCCGAAGAGTCCCTTAGGAGACTAGGGCTTGGCCAGCTCCTCGAAGGTGAGTTCGAAAATTCTATTTTTCTTTCCTTCTGACCCATTCTTTTTCTCATTTTTAATCGATCAATTGGTCTACAGGTATAAGGCCCGAAGACTCCAAAGCCATGAGGTAGAGGTTGGTCCTAAGAGAAAGGACCGAACTTCCTCTAAGGGCTCCAAGAAGGCCAAACATTTTGAGCCTGAGCCTGAGCTAATGAGGGCCCCACTTAAATTTGATCATCCCAAGGTGATCGGGACTCTTCAGTGACCACCTTTGATCTCCCTGGGGCGATGACCACTTGCTCAGTTCCAGCCATTCATCCACCCACTTCTACCCCCACAATGAGAAGCTCAGGGATCTCCACCAACCATGAGGTTGAGGGGGCCCTGGGGCACGTGGATCACCAAACATGGGAGATCTACTAGGAGGTCTTCGATAAAAGTCTTTTTTTGGACAAACTGAATGAGCTTAAGGCCATGGGGTATGACAACCTAGAGAAGAAGGTGATACTATTGATGATGAAGGTATTCTATTGTTGACCTTCATCCTCTAATTTTGACCAATCTATCTCTGAGCTCATTTTCTTTGTAGCTAGTGCAATGTATTTACTGATCTATTGAACCAGGCCTTTGATAGTAGGAGCATTATCAGTAAACTAAGAGGTGATGTCATAGAGGTCTGGTAGAAGGCTGAGGTGGCGAAGGCAGCATCTAATCACTCAAAGGAAGCTTTTTCTAAGATGAAGGCCAAATTGTCCAAGGTTAAGGCTAATTGGCTTGGGAAAGGGAGAGAGTGGAGCTAGACTTGGTGAATGCTAAGGAGGTGGCGGAGGCGGTGAAGAGGTTTAGGTCTTCGGAGAGCTTCATGATTGCTATCATAGGCAGTCAAAAATAATTAACCAACTTAACTCTATAGCTAGGATAAGTCAGGATCATATCCTTAGAGATTGAAGGAATGAGTTGTGATTGAAAAAGAATAAGAGAATGATTTGTTTTAATTGGAAAGAAAACTAAAAGTAAATAGAAATTAAACTAATATAATAATAGGATCTTATGAAAGTATGTATCTTGGAGGTTATAAGTCAATCTTGTAACTAACAAAGTTATGTTTCTTTTATAATTTAACTCAAGAGAATACCTATCTTTTCTTCGTATATCCCATATTCATAATAGATCACGGCGCATCTCTGAAAAGTATAAGTGTATCTTTTTTATAGAATAATAATAATTAAGCTTAAGAGAATACCTCTCTCTCTCTCGGCATGCCCTGTATCCATAGATCACAACGCATCTCTTGAAAATACTAGGTGTTCAACTCTTCTTCCCTTGGCACGCCCTATACCCGTAGATTATAGCACATCTTTGGGAAGCAAGAGTTGTCCTTAATCCTAATTTAACATATAAGCATAGAAGAAAGCTAATAAAAGAAAGCAAACAAATAATTTATAATTAAATTTGCAATCTTTTATTGCATATAAAAATAAAAGAAATATAAGAAGGGTGTAGAACAAAAGAATGGCTTTGCTTTGCTACAAGATCTCTTCCCTCACAAGATTTCTGTACTAGTCGCTTATGGGTTGATCTCCTCCTATCCCTCTATGCAAAAGCTCTAGAAGGACTCTAGGTAGTTGATTGCCCCAGGTAGAGGTATAAGAGCCTTTTTATAGGATTTAATAGAGAAGAGGTCTTCATGAGTTTCCAATGTGGGACTAAACAAAAGAATCAAAAGTATGGCTAGGATTTTTTATTATAATAGATCAATGGTTAGATGGTAAACCCAAATCCCAGTTAAAGTAGACTACCCAGTTATACTCCAATTGGTGCCTGACCAGTTGAGGGTTGGTTGCCATCGGATCTTAATCTGAGGTCCAGAAATCAACTACATCAGGTAAAATTAATCATGAGGCATTTGATTGCTTTGAGATCCATGCTATCTCTTCCTTCCTTGATTGGTTTTGGTTGCCATTGCTCAGCACCACCGCCATCTCCCATGTGCCATTGAGATCTTGCCTTCTTCATCAAAACCATGTCACCTACCATCCCTGGTCCATCTAAAAGAGCTGACCACCGCCATCTCCCTTGTGCCATCATTAGCTTCCTATTCAAATGATCTCCTATAACCATGGAGTGATGAGCAAAGTAGCAGCATGGGAGGCAACATGTGGGTGGTGGCATCATGGGACAAGGAAGAGGAAGATGAAGAGTGTTGCCCAGTGTAGCAACCCAAGAAGGGGGGTGAATTGAGTTTCTTAAAAATTTTAACTTAAGCAAGTATGTGCTGAACTAATTACTTGTGTAACAATGTGAAAGTGCTCAACAATGATATGATGCGAAAATAGTAAAGTAAATATAGAGTAAATCAGAGCAAATAATAAAGAAGAGCAAGCAATCACAAATACCAAGATATATAGTGGTTCGGTGCACTTCAAGCACCTACATCCACCCTCCAAGCTTTTTCTTGGATCTTTTCATTATAATCACCAAGATTACAGCCAACTTATTTTTCAAGCTCACAAGTTAAAACCCTTAGTTGGTTTTGTCACTTAGGCTCACCAACAACCTTTCCCTCAAGCCAAACCTAGGCTCAAATTCCAATTCACGGCTTGGAAGGGCCTAACACCTAGTTTCAATAGCCTTGAAACTAGTTACAACAAATAAAGTCAAATATACAATAATAGGCACAAGAAAAACTCTCAAAAGAGTGGATATAAATGTCGTTAAAGCTCTTCTTGAATGCTTGAATTGTCTCCTTCTTGGTGCTCTTCAATGCACACTTTTGGACAATGATTTGAAGTTTCAATAGCACAAATGAAGGCTTTGTCAGGTGGAATCTCCTTTATGGCTCACTCAAGTCTTTTCAAAAGCTTTTCTCAAAAGATGATCTTTGTCTCTTATATCTCACTTTTTATCTTATGTCTTTAATAAGTTTGGTGAGTGATAAATAGTCCAAAAACCTTCAAAAAATTATTGGTGACCACTAGAGTAAAGAAACTAGCCGTTTGGAGCCATTTGAGCCAAATCAGAACTTCTGAAAATGTAGCCATTATTGTTGTCAAAAGCCGAGTCAACCTATGAGTCAATACTTGGGTCGACACTTGAGTCTTCATGAGTCGACACTTGGATCAGCTCAAGATATAAATCATGAATTTCCAGGATTCTGCTTCATTTTTGTTTTTAGGCTATGAGTTGACCTATGAGTCGACACTTGAAACTGTGAGTTGATACTTGGGTCAACACTTTGGTTAGCACTAGGCAAAAAGTCCATGAAATGGCATTGTTCTGTTCATTTCTTGTCTCAGGCCATTAGTCAATCTGTGAGTTGACACTTAAATCTTGTGAGTCGATATTTAGGTCAACACTTGAGTCGATACTTCACTAAAGTCTCAAAAATGATGTTTTGTCCATTTATGTTCATTTTTGTTCTCAGGCCTTGAGTCGATCTGTGAGTCGATACTTGAATCTTGTGAGTTGACACTTAGATCGATACTTGGTATGCCAACTAAAACTCTATGTGCTAGTCTTCAGAGGTGTCGATACTTGCTCCATGAGTCGATACTTAGGTTGACACTTGATCTGTCCCATTTTCAAAAAGTATGCCAAACTCCGAAATTCTTAAATTTTATCCAATAAACTTCCAGTTTCTTCTCCATAAAGGCCAAAGTGATCATTTTCAAGGCATTCAAATGTGAGAAGACCTCTTAAACATTGAAATTCATCTTGCTTTGATATCCATAACTTTGATACTCTTGAGTGGAGAATTTGATTTACCTGTGATCTAGAATTTACAACTCCAATTGAAACATTAGTCCATAGCATATACTCAACATTTTGTTATTCATCAAAATTAAGGGCCAAAGCAAACAA
Organism: Areca catechu; assembly: GCA_021397845.1. Lineage (NCBI taxonomy): Eukaryota > Viridiplantae > Streptophyta > Magnoliopsida > Arecales > Arecaceae > Areca > Areca catechu. Next base: position 146,702,859 of record CM038041.1, read on the forward strand.
TCTCCCACTTTTTGATGATGACAAAACTTTGAGTATATAAGCATATTTTCAAAAGTATTGAACAAGTTCATTAATCATGCTTCATAATAGTCAGTATATCAAAGTTCATACAAGTATTTAGATGAAAATGTATCAGTTATTTAGTTCATACAGCAATGTTTCAAGTGCTTCAAGGTTAGATTTTCTCATTTTCTCTCCCTATCTTAAATAGATAGTAAATATTATTGAAAATTTTGGGAATTGTGCTTATATAGTCTTTCTTACTCCCCCTTTTTATCATCATTAAACATTAAAAGGAGTTTCTCCCCCTAAATTAGTGCTTTTGTTAAACCAAAAAGTCAATTAGACAAAAAGAAGAGTAATAATGCAACTTTCATAACTAAGAAGCATAACTTTCATATACAAAGAGTTTCAGTACTACAGGAAATACAAGCATAGCATAAACTAAAAATACAACAAGAAAAATACATGAAATGCAAACATAGCATAACATCTAAGAGGCTACTCCTTATCAGAAGGAAACTTTAAAACTATGGGTGCCATGATCCTAGAGGATGAAGATCTTGGAGTCTTATGCAACATACTCCTAGTCCTAAGTGAAGGGCCAGATCTATCTATAATCCTAGTAGTCCTAGTGGCACGGGATCTAAGAGTCTCCACAGGTGTCACAAAATCTGAATCAGGGGCCTGAGTATCAAGAATAGAATATGAAGCCTATGCAGGAACATCTGAAGCATTGACTAGAGGTTGATCCTCAACAACTATATCACCACTGACAGTCTGACCACCACCTACACCAGTACCATTATCACCATCACCATCACCATCACTGCCATCATCACCATCTGTACTATCAACATGATCATCACCATCTACCGGTGAAGGAGGAAGAGGTGGAACTGAAGGTCTAGCTGGAGGCAATAGGGATCTCAGCATATCTCTGATCTCTACAAATCCTGTCTCCATAGACACCTAATAGCAGTGAGCTGCTCATCTGTATGAACTCTCAGTCCATGAAGCTCAAGCTATAACTAGCTAGTCCTAACTGAAACACTCATAATCTCCTCCTGAACTACAGTGAACTGCTCAGTGATCCTCTGCTTAAAAGTAATATCTGTAACTATAGAGTGCCGATGAGCTGGAACAGATGGAGGAGTGATAGGCTCTATCTCCGGTGCAACTGCTGGAGCAGGTATGGGGGGACTCATTTATGATGCAAGTCCAGAGGGTCCTGCCTCTGTAGCTCTAAGCTCGTCCTCCTCATTTAGCTCCTAGCCTGACTCCCGTTTGACCCATCTGCCTGCTACTCTCCTGTATCCCATACTATGCAGAGATTTCTCCCTATCCCTATATGTATTAGTATGGAGAATCTCCTTAGAGGCCTCATCCTCGAGTGGTATACCAAATGCCTTGAAAATCTTGGTGAGTCCCATACCATAGGGCAGGCACAATCTCTGCTGGATGGCTACCTTACCCATCTAGTGGACCATAATCATAGGAAGATTGATGGTCATCTACTGTCTCAGAGTGACCATAATACCAACTCCTGCTTAGTGATAAAATCAAATCTGCTTGTCTTCAGGACCAAGATCCTAGCAATGATATGATGGAGCACTCTCATCTCCAGAGATAATTGATTTGCTGACACTGTAGATACTCCTTTGATGTCCTCACACTCTAGTATACACCTGAATGCAGCATCCCTGTCTCCTACCCAGTTCGCTGCCAAACCTCGAAGGGGAATCTCCCATACTCTACTGATAGTCTCTAGTGTAATTGGAATAACAACTCCTCTGACCTGTGCCGACCACCTGATGCCATATGTAGCCAAACTCCAGTAGAACTCATGCATCAGATGTGGGTAATACCTCTCTCTCATGGTACAAAAAAGGACTAGGCTAGCTGATCTGAGTAAATCTCCGATAATAAACCCCTCCGAATCCCATAACTGTTGGTCAATCCTCCTCCCACACACGATCACTTTCCTTGTAACTCTCTCCGCTGTGGGGGATAACTGTCGAGGGGGTGAACTGACCGCTGCCTGCTGATCCTCTGGCTGCTCATGCTGCTCAATCGGGTCATGTCTAACCTTGGATCTCCTCTTACCCAATCTTGCTTCATCTCTTTGGAAGTGGGTTCTCTTTTTGCGGAAGGCAACCTGCTTTCTCAGGCCCATGCTCACTAACATAGCCAGGGATGGACCGGAAGGAAGAATAGGCCAAAGGCAAGAGAAAACGGACCGAAAAGAGGGAAAACCAGATGAAAAACTAGTCAAAAAAGAGCAAAAGCCAGACTAAACAAAGGGAAGGAAGATGGATTTGCCAAAAATGGAAGGTTAGGATCGGAAGAGCACTGTTTATGGAAGATTGGAAGAGTTGGGGACCACAATGGAGAGGGGAGAGTGGAAAAGGAATGGAAAAAAAGGTTCGGATGCCTTAGAAATACTGTCGAATCATTCATGATTCGACACTTGGAAATCGCTCAAGTGTCGACACTTCGGTGAGTCAACACATGGGCAATTTCCAAGTGTCGACACTTGGTCAACATCAGGGAAAAAACTCAAAATAAATTTCAATAGATTCGCAAAAAATCAAGGGGGGTCTAGGGTTTATAAAAGATGATATTTAAGCGGATTTTGATCATTTGAAACAATTCACCAAGGAATTTGAAAGGGTTTCAATTAAAAGGGTCAATTATGTCTAATTCTCTTCTGATCATGCAAAACCTATCTTCACTAAGGGATTTAGTAAAAATATATGCTAATTGTCTATCAGTACACATAAAATCAAGCATTACATCACCATTTTATGCATGATCTCTTATTAAATGATGTCTTATTTCAATATGTTTGCTTCTTGAATGTTGAACTAGATTTTTAGTTAAATTAATTGCACTTGTGTTATTACATCTTATGGGTATTTTATTTAACTTAATGCCAAAGTCTTTGAGTTGTTATTTGAGCCATAAGATTTGAGCATAACAACTTTTAGCTGCTATATATTCAGCTTTGGCCATAGAAAGAGCAACTAAAATTTGTTTCTTGCTAAACCATGAAATCAAATTAACTCCAAGAAATTGACATGTACCACTAGTGTTTTTCCTATCTAATTTATATCCAGCAAGGTCATCATCTGAATAAGTAATTAATTCAATTGATAAATCTCTAGAGTACCATAGTCCAATATCAATTATGCCAGACAAATATCTATTGTTGGCTCCACCCAGTGATTTTGATGAATAACAAAATCTTGAGTGCATATTGTATATTAATATGTATTTCAAGCTATGAGTTTTCAGGAAGAAAGCACCTCAAAATCTCAAAAGCTTATGTATCATGGCGTGCCATGGCACGGAGCATTTTTTGCAATTATGGACATACTCTTCATGGAAAAAGGGCTTTTACATAATCAATTGTTATTTATTTATGTTCCATTTACATTTCAAAATCAATATTTGTGTTTTTGGCTCTAATTACACTTGATTATGAATTTCTCAATATCAAGTGTCGACACCTGAGAAGCCAAGTGTCAACACTTCAGCATTTGGCACGCAGAAAAATCCTTGGCACACCAAGTGTCGATACCTAGAACTCAAGTATCGACACCTGCATTTCAAGTATCGATACTTAGGTTTCCAAGTGTCGAATCAAGGCCTGAGATTTTTGAAAATCCAGAACTTGGCCATTTGAGAATTTTTGTGTCAAGTGTCGACACCTGTGCATCATGTGCCGACACTTGAAAGTTCAAGTATCGACACCTAGAAATCAAGTGTCGACACCTGACAGCCAAGTGTCGACACTTGATGAGCCAAGTGTCGACACTTGAAGCCTGATAGCCCTAACGGATCTATTTTTCTGACTTGCAGAACTTGCTTTTCAAGCTCCAAATGGCTAGATTCGAGGCTCCAATGGTCACAAACCATTTTTTGGAAGTTTCTTGTTGTATTTAACCTCCACTAACTTTATTCCAAAGGCATTGAAGTGTATTGAAGTCCATTCAAAGCCCAAAAGCCAATATTCTCTCAAGAACTTCACATCAAGAGCCTTTTATAGTTTGATTCCCTGAAAAAGCCTACAAGCTCATCCTTACATCATTCCAAAAAAGTTTTTTGAAGGATATTCCAAGGAAGAGACAAGACAAAGAATCAACTTAAGCTTCAAAGCTTCCTTTCTACTCTTGAAGAGAGTTTGTCTTAGTTCTAAAAGTTGTATATCTATTTTTATCTTGTGATTTGACCTTTCTTTCAAGGGTGTTTTGAAAGAAGGTTGTTGTGGTTTGTTGGTGAGCCAAAGGGATAAAACCAACTAGTGTTAACTTATGAGCCCGAAGATAAAATAAGTGTAAAAGGTTATTGGTGAGCCTAGGTGACAAAACCAACATAGGTTTTGACTTATGAGCCTTTTGAAAAACAAGTCGGCTGTAATCTTGATTGGATTATAGTAAAACTCCCAAGGGTGGCTTGGGGAGTGGATGTAGGTGCTTGGTTTGCATTGAACCACTATAAATATTGTGTTTGTGTGTGATTCCCTTCTTTCCCTCTTGCTCTTAGCTTTTTACATTTGATTTACTGTTTTCCGCTGCATTTAATCTTGAGCATTGAATTTATTACTCACAAACACCACTAGACCTTCACATTACTGTTTTAATTTTTAAAAGACCCAATTCATCCCCCCTCTTGGGCTCCATTTCTGGGCAACAAGTGGTATCAGAGCACCGGTACTCTCTCGTAGGTCCAAGGATCTTGAGTGAAAGATCATGGCAACCCCAATAGGAATGGGTGTAGTTGAAGGTCAAGCTTCAAATCGTCCCCCACTTTTCAATGGCACAAATTACACGTATTGAAAAACATGCATGCGCATTTTTATTCAAGCTATTGATTATAATTTGTAGAGGACAATTGTAAAAGGTCCTCATCAGCCTACTATGTTGGTTAATGGCATTCTCACTCGAAAGATGGAAGATGATTGGGATGAGAATGACATTAAGCAAATTGAGCTTAATGCTAAGGCTATGAACTTGTTATTTTGCTCTCTTGACCCAAGTGAATTTAATAGAATATCTAATTGTCTCTCTGCCAAGGAGATTTGGGATACACTTGAGGTTATCCATGAGGGTACACACCAAGTGAAAACAACCAAGGTTAACATGCTTATTTGTACGTATGAAATATTTAAAATGGAATCTACTGAGTCTATTAGTGAGATGTATACTAGGTTCACAAATATTGTGAATGGCATGAGAAGCCTAGGAAAAATTATTTCTAATGGTGAACTTATAAACAAACTTCTCAGGTCTCTACCGATTTCTTAGGATGCAAAGGTAACGGCTATTGAAGAATCCAAGGATGTCAACACTCTTCCACTTGAACAATTATTGGGCTCATTGATGACCTATGAGCTCTCCCTCAAGCAAAAGAATGTGGAAGTCGACAAAAAGAAGAAAGTGATCACTTTCAAATCTACTGCTGGAGAAGAATCAAGTGATGACTCCGAATAAGATGATGAAAAAGATGAGACGGTTCTAATGGCAAGAAAATTCAGAAGGTTTATGAGGAAGAAAAGATTCAACTTCAAGAAAAAATCTCTAAAAGGTGAGCCAAGTAAAGAGAAAGACAAGGAGAAGGAGAAGGAGAAGCCCACTTGTTTCGAATGCAAGAAACCCGATCATTTTAAGGTGGACTGCCCCTTGATCAAGAAAAGCAAAAGAAAGTTAAGAAAGAAAGCCATGATGGCAACCTGGAGTGACAGTGAGGACTTCAATTCTGAGGAAGAACAGCAGGAAGTGACAAACTTCTGTCTGATGGCAGATCATGATGAGGTATATTCTGAAATCGAAAATGAATTTACATTTGGTGAACTTCATGATGTTTTTGATGAATTAGTCATAGAATTTCAAAAACTAAATTCAAAACATAAAGATTTGAAAAAGCAAAATTTAGATTTAGCCAAAATAAATGATAAGCTTTCAAATGAAAATGAATGCCTTCTTCTTCAAAATAGAAAATTAAATAATAAGATTTCAGTTCTTGAAAAGGAAAAAGAAGTTTTGAAAAAGAAAAGTTCTTCAGTTTCAAATGAAAAACTTTCAAATCAAAACAAAGAAATTTTGGATGAAAATAAAAGATATAAGGAAGAAATTGAAAAATTAAAACCTTTTGTAGATAAATTTACTTATAGTTCTGAAAAATTAAATTTGCTTTTGAATAATCAAAGAGCTGTTTTTGATAGAGCAGGTTTAGGGTTTAGAACTCATAAGAAACAAAAACTTTTCAAAAATTTCTTTATGCTTGCATCTTCATCCATTACTTGTTATGCATGTGGTACTAAAGGGCATAAATCTTATATGTGCAACAAAAGAAGATTGAGTAATATTAAGAAAGTTTGGATTCCAAAAGGAACCAATGCCACTAACCTAAAAGGACCCAAGATGACTTGGGTACCTAAAGTCTCCACTTGATCTTTATTGCAAGTATGCCTTGCAACCAACAAGAAAAGAATGTAGTACCTTGATAGCGGTTGCTCAAGGCATATGACAGGAGATGTAGAGCAGTTCTCATCGCTCGAATATCAAAATGGTAGCAATGTGACTTTTGATGATAATAGAAAGGGCGAAATTATTGGTATTGGTAAAGTCCATATCATCCCCTCTTCTTACATTGATAATGTTTTATATGTTGATGGTTTAAAACATAACTTGCTTAGTATTAGTCAGTTTTGCGACAAGGATTTTAAAGTTGTTTTTGAATCTTCTATGTGCATTGTTTATAGTTTAGATAACAATGGCATCAAGTTCATTCGTCATAGGCATGGCAATATTTATATGGTTGATCTTGATGATCTTCCGATTCAAAATGGTCAATGCCTAGTGGTAATGGAAGCCAAGATCAATGAAACTAGTTGGCTTTGACATCGTAGACTAGGACATGCTAGTATTCATTTGATTTCAAAACTTAACAAAAAGAATTTGATAAAGGATTTGCCTAAACTCAGTTTTGAAAAAGATAAGATTTGCAGTGCATGTCAACTTGGAAAACAAACCAAATCATCTTTCAAACCAAAAGGAGTAATCTCTACATCTAGACCCTTAGAGTTGCTTCACATGGACCTCTTTGGGCCAACTAGAACATCTAGTTTGGGAGGTAAGAAGTACGGTCTAGTCATTGTAGATGATTTCTCACGATTTGCATGGGTCATGTTTTTAGCACATAAAGATGAAACGTTTTCTGAATTCATTAGGTTTCATGAACGAGTTTCAAATGAAAAAGGTGTTTCAATCATTTCTTTGAGAAGTGATCATGGAATCGTATTTGAAAATGCTGATTTTGATATATTCTGTATTAAAAATGGTATTCATCACAATTTTTCTGCACCTAGGACACCTCAACAAAATGGGGTGGTAGAAAGGAAAAATAGAACTCTTGAAGAAATGGCATGCACCATGCTTTGTGAAAATGATTTACCTAGATATTTTTGGGTGGAAGCCATAAATACTGCATGTTATATTTTAAATCGAGTTTTGATCTGACCGATTTTAAAGAAAACACCTTATCAGCTTTGGAAGGGTAGAAACCCTCAATTCATTATTTTCGTGTTTTTGGATGCCGTTGTTTCATTTTAAACAATGGTAAGGATAATTTGAGCAAATTTGATGCCAAATCAGATGAGGGAGTCTTTCTAAGCTACTCAACATCTAGTAAGGCATACAGGGTCTTCAACATAAGAACACTTGTTATTGAGGAATCCATACATGTGGTATTTGATGAATCTGACCAGAAATCTTTGAGAAAAGAAGATGTGTCTTCTGATGAAACAGGTACCAAGAAAACTGAAAGTGTGCACAACAACGAAGAGCCTACCAAGGAACAAGAAGATGATCAAAATACTGAAGGAGATCAAGCACAAGGTGATGAAAACACATCTACAGTTGATCCACTACCAAAAGAATGGAGGTATGCTCATGGACACCGAAAAGAACTAATTATTGGTGATCCATCTAAAGGTATAAGTACTCGATCATCCCTTAGGAATATCTGTGATTATTTAGCTTTTGTTTCTCAAATTGAACCTAAAACTATTGAGAAAGCTGAATGTGATAGTATTTGGATAAATGCTATGCAAGATGAACTTAACCAATTCAAAATAAACAATGTTTGAACATTAGTAGATAGGCCTTCAAATACTTCAATTATTGGCATAAAATGGGTTTTTTGAAATAAACTTGATGAAAATGGTGTTGTTACTAGAAATAAGGCTAGACTAGTTGCCAAAGGATACAATCAGGAGAAAGGGATAGATTTTGATGAAACCTTTGCTCCTGTGGCTAGACTTGAGGCAATTAGGCTATTATTGGCTTTTGCTTGCTTTATAAATTTTAAATTATATTAAATGGATGTTAAAAGTATCTTTTTAAATGGTCTTATTGAAGAAGAAGATTATGTTAAACAACCTCCTGGTTTTGAAAACTCTGAATTTCCAAATCATGTTTACAAACTTCATAAAGCTTTGTATGGTTTGAAACAAGCTCCTAGAGCTTGGTATGATCGTTTAAGTTCTTTTTTACTCAAAAATGATTTTGCTAGGGGTAATGTAAACAACTTTATTTTTGAAGAAAAAGAATGATGATCTCTTAGTAGTACAAATCTATGTAGATGATATCATATTTGGTGCTACTAACGAATCTTTTTGTCAAGAATTTGCAAAGCTAATGCAGGGTGAGTTCGAGATGAGCATGATGGGCGAACTAAATTTCTTCCTCGGACTTCAAATAAAGCAAATCAAAGAGGAGATCTTCATCAACCAAGCAAAGTACATAAAAGAAATACTCAAAAAATTTGGGATGGAGAACACCAAGCCTTTAGGTACCCTTATGAGCTCTACTTGTAGACTTGACAAGGATGAATCAGGAAAATCCATTGACCAAAATTATATCGTGGCATGATCGGTTCATTGCTATATCTTATTGCCAGTAGGCCAGATTCATGTTTAGCATTTGTATGTGTGCTAGATATTAGTCTAATCCTAAAGAGTCTCATCTTTTGGCTGTTAAATGCATACTTAGATATCTATCTGGCATAATTGAAATTGGTTTGTGGTACTTTAGAGATTCTTCATTTGAATTGATTGCTTATTCTGATGCTGACTTTGCTGGGTGTAAACTTGATTGTAAAAGTACTAGTAAAACCTGTCAGTTTCTTGGAGTAAATTTGATCTCTTGGAGTAGCAAGAAACATAATTCAGTTGCTCTATCTATGGTGGAAGCCGAATATATAGCAGCTGGAAGCTATCGTGCTCAAATCCTTTGGATCAAACAACAACTCAAAGATTTTGGCATTAAACTAACTAAGACACTCATAAGATGTGACAATACTAGTGCAATCAATCTAACTAAGAATCCTGTATAAAATTCATGAAGTAAACACATTGAAATAAGACATCATTTCATAAGAGATCATGTACAAAACTCTAATGTTATTCTTGAACTTGTGTGTACTGATGATCAATTAGCTGATATATTTACCAAACCATTGAGTGAAGAAAGGTTCTGTCTGATTAGAAGAGAGTTAGGTATCATTGACTCATTCTCCTAGAACTCTCATAAACTTCATCTTACCCAAGGTATTTTTCTCAAAAAAAATAAAAAAAACACTTGCTTTGAGTCCCAAAAGCTTTTAAATATTTTCTTAGATTTTTTGAAATTTTTTTTGGGATTTTCTTGGCCAAGTGTCGACACTTGGATTTTGTCAAGTGTCGACACCTAACCAAGTGTCGACACTTGACAAATACTAAGTGTCGACACTTGCGAAACGAAATCTGTTTTTAAAATGACCGATCGAGGATTTGTGTTTTTACTTTTCCTCATCAATTTCAAGCGACAGTGGTCCCCTACACTCCGAATACTTCCTCTTCCCATTTACCCCATCACATCTCAGGTATTCCCTTTTCTAATTTCATTTTATTTTTATTTCTCGTATTTTCATTTTCTTTTTGTTACCATCAAACCGTTTGACCTAGATTTGGGTTTTTTCCAACTAATTTTGGAATTTTAACCAGATTTTCTTGGGTTTTATTGGTTTTCCAGAACTCCATTTGAAGGAATGATGGTTTAGTGGCATTTCTCTTGGATTTCCCATGGTTTTTGGCCATTTTTCACGCTCATTCCATCCGAATTTGGGAAAAATCACTGTTTGATTGATTTTGGCCGAAAAATTTGGATTTTTACCTAAAATCTAGTGTTCTAAACTTATCTTTATTCATTATCATAGTTTTTCATGTTGCTTCTGCGACATTTTCACCATTTTGCTAAAATCCTAAATGATTTAAGCCCAAATCCCATGTGTTTTGGTATTTTGACATTACAAATTGTATTTTTACAAAAGTTCAAATATATTTTAACAACCAAAAACATTTTCTAACTTGTAAAACTCCCGCTTTCAAATTGTTTGTAGATTTCCTAAATTTCTTTAAGGGTATTTTACAACCCAAAATTGTTTCTAAACTATCTTTGCACCTCTTATGAAATGATTTTCTCCTTAGCTGAACCTGTAGCTAGGCCCATAGCTCTAAGTTTGATTGGATCTATCCTCTTTTCCTTCCTATCCCGCTGGTTTGTCATGGGTCCTAGGAGGAGACTAACAGTTAGGAAACTGAGTCAGAGGATAGAGAGGAGAACAAAGGCTAGGCATGACACTGGTGAGTCGAGCAGTTCAGTTGCACTTGGTTCCCCTGCAGAGAGGATGGCAGGGAAGGTTGTTGCTTCCGGTTGATGAGTGGACTTAGAGTTTTTCGATTGCCAACATTTTCAGATCCGGCAGACCCTTACCGATGCGGGTTTGGTGCCCTTCTACACTATGCAGGAGAGGTATTACCCCCATCTGGTACATGAGTTCTATGAAGCATTGGATTGCCAGTGTATGACTTAGAGGACATCTATGCGAGGTGTGGAGATTCTACTGACAGAGGAGCTCTTGAGCAGAGCTTGGGAGATACCACACCGAGGGATTAGCATTTTCTCTGTGGATGACAGGAAGGCCGCATTCTATTGTATTTTGGAACAAGAGGATGTTCGCAGTGTGACAGTAGTCATCGCGAACCAGCTATCGGTGGAGATGCGGCTCCTTCATCACATCATGGCCCGTATTCTTCTACCGAAGACAGGGCATTTTGATTTTATCACAGAGAGAGAGCTCATGCTCATGGTCTGCTTGACACAGAGGATGCAAGTAGACATTCCTTCCATGATGCTGATACAGATGAGAGATGCGGCCAGCCAGTGTCATCATTATCTGCCCTATGGGATGGGACTGACCCGACTATTTCGTGCGTGTGGAGTATCCTTAGAGGGGGAGATCCCCAAGGAGATCTTACACACTAATGTTTATGATGAGAGGTCGCTCCATAGGATGGGATACATAGTGGTTGGTGGCAGATGGATCAGGAGAGAGTCTGGCCAGGAGCCCGATGAGAAGGATGAGTTACATAAGGTCGAGGCAGGGCCATCAGGGTCGGTCAGTTCTCCTGTTCATACAGCACATGCATCAGAGACCGAGCCTGTGATGCCTTCTGCCACACCGTCAACAGCTCCTCCAACTTCTACTAGAGTATACTTTGAGGAGTATTCACATGAGCAGTTTGCAGAGGTGAGAGGCGAGCTTATCAGTCTGGGGGCTAGGATGACTCAGCTTCGGATCGAGATTGATAGCCTTAGAGCTCACACTGCTGCTGAGCATGCCGAGACTCGCCAGACTGTGGAGGCTAGTTTTGCACGCATTGAGAGTTTGATCAGATCCTTGCTTCCTCCAGCTGCTCCTGCTGATCCTCCGGGTGATGATGATGATGATGGCGATGACCACCAGGATGACCATGATGATACTGTAGAGGGTGGTGATCGCACTGATGATAGGGCTACAGATGTTCTTGATGATGACAGCGATAGTGATGATGGTGCTGACGGTTATGAGGTCGTCAGTCATGAGTAGTAGTCCCCTGATGTTCTTCCAGCTGATGCTACTGACACTCTAGCTGCCATTGAGCCAGTCTTTGTTACCCCCACTGAGACTCTACCTCCTCCTTCTTCTAGGGCCTCTAGAGTTGCACCTCATTTTGGGCCATCCACTTGGACTAGGAGCCGTGGTATCCTGAAGACTCCTGGTAGTCTAGCCCGTAGGACTAGAGTTACTGGTCCCATTTCTTTTGAGATTCCATCTAATGAGGATTAGCCTCACAGATGTCTCTTCTGTTGTATGTTCTTTTTGTTTCATGCTACTGTTATATGACTCTGATACATTTTTTCATGTTTCAGTTTTGCTGATGAGTCAGCAAATTTTATACTGAAAACTCCACTTATTATATATATATATATATATATATTTCAGTTTGGATGTTTAAAAATTGTGATTCACTTTGGTTGCTTGATTAGTTACATTTATTTTCTTTAGCTCTGATACTCTCTTTGAATCTTTTTGGCTCTAATACCTGTCATATCTGATACTCTACCACTTTTTGTCTCCATGCTCATTTTTGAGGGGGAGGTTATTTTCCTTTCTAATGATTGACAAAAAGGGGGAGTTATAGTATAGATTGTATGGGAGTATGGCATAAATATGGCATAAGTATGGCATAAATTGTTTGTGAAAATTTTCCAAATTTTTCCAATTTGTTTGTGTAAATTTTCAAATTTGATCTGCTTTGATACCCTGGTATATCATATCATTTGTTCTGATTAGAAATATCAAATTGAGGGGGAGATTGATTCTTCCTAACGATGAAAACTATGGCTCATATCATACTCATGAATTATCATAGTTGAAATTTGAAACTTAATGCTGTTTTACTCAAGGTTTTGTCATCATCAAAAAGGGGGAGATTGTTGGCTCCACCCAATGATTTTGATGAATAACAAAACATTGAGTGCATATTGTATACTAATGTGTATTTCAAGCTATGAGTTTTCAGGAAGAAAGCACCTCAAAATCTCAAAAGCTTATGTATCATGGCACGCCGTGGCACGGAGCATTTTTCGCAATTATGGACATACTCTTCATGGAAAAAGGGCTTTTACATGATCAATTGTTATTTATTTATGTTCCATTTAAATTTCAAAATCAATATTTGTGTTTTTGGCTCTAATTACACTTGATTGTGAATTTTTCAATATCAAGTGTCGACATCTGGGAAGCCAAGTGTCGACACTTCAGCATTTGACACGCAGAAAAATCCTTGGCATGCCAAGTGTCGACACCTAGAACTCAAGTGTCGACACCTGCATTTCAAGTATCAATACTTAGGTTTCCAAGTGTCGACTCAAGGCCTGAGATTTTTGAAAATCTAGAACTTGGCCATTTGAGGATTTTTGTGTCAAGTGTCGACACCTGTGCATCAAGTGTCGACACCTGTGCATCAAGTGTCGACACTTGAAAGTTCAAGTGTCGACTCCTAGAAATCAAGTGTCGACACCTGACAGCCAAGTGTCGACACCTGATGAGCCAAGTGTCGACACTTGAAGCCTGATAGCCCTAATGGATCTATTTTTCTGACTTGCAGAACTTGCTTTTCAAGCTCCAAATGGCTAGATTCGAGGCTCCAACGGTCACAAACCATTTTTTGAAAGTTTCTTGTTGTATTTAACCTCCGCCAACTTCATTCCAAAGGCATTGAAGTGTATTGAAGTCTATTCAATGCCAAAAAGCCAATATTCTCTCAAGAACTTCACATCAAGTGCCTTTTATAGTTTGATTCCCTGAAAAAGCCTACAAGCTCATCCTTACATCATTCCAAAAGAAGTTTTTTGAAGGATATTCCAAGGAGGAGACAAGATAAAGCATTAACTTGAGCTTCAAAGCTTCCTTTCTACTCTTGAAGAGAGTTTGTCTTAGTTTTAAAAGTTGTATATCTGTTTTTATCTTGTGATTTGACCTTACTTTCAAGGGTGTCTTGAAAGAAGGTTATTGTGGTTTGTTGGTGAGCCAAAGGGATAAAACCAACTAGGGTTAACTTGTGAGCCTGAAGACAAAACAAGTGTAAAAGGTTGTTGGTGAGCCTAGGTGACAAAACCAATATAGGTTTTGACTTGTGAGCCTTTTGAAAAACAAGTCGACTGTAATCTTGATTGGATTATAGTGAAATTTCCAAGGGTGGCTTGGAAAGTGGATGTAGGTGCTTGGTTTGCACTGAACCACTATAAATATTGTGTTTGTGTGTGATTCCCTTCTTTCCCTCTTTCTCTTTGCTTATTACATTTGATTTACTGCTTTCCGCTGTATTTAATCTTGAGCATTGAATTTATTACTCACAAACACCATTAGACCTTCACATTACTGTTTTAATTTTTAAAAGACTCAATTCACCCCCTCTTTTGGGCTCCATTTCTGGGCAACATCTATGTATGCACTTAACAGCCAATAAATAAGATTCTTTAGGAGTAGACTGATATCTAGTACACATACATTTACTGAACATAATATCTAGCCCACTTGCAATTATGTTTAACAATGAACCAATGATACCTCTATACAATTTTTGATCAACATTTTTACCTGATTCATCTTTATCAAATTTGCTAGAAGGGCTCATAGGTGTACTTAATGACTTGGTTGTCTCCATCCTAAACTTCTTTAAGATTTCCTTTATATACTTAGCTTAGTTGATGAAGATCCCTTCTTTAGTTTGCTTGATCTGAAGTACAAGAAAGAAGTTTAACTCTTCCATTATGCTCATCTCGAACTCTCCCTACATAAGCTTGGCAAACTCTTGACAAAGTATTTCATTAGTAGCACCAAAAATGATATCATCAACATAAACTTGTACTATTAAGAGATCATCATTTTTCTTTTTCAAAAATAATATAGTATTAACATTGCCTCTAGAAAATCCATTTTCAAGTAGAAATTTATTTAATTTATCATGCCAAGCTCTTGGAGCTTATTTTAAATCATACAAAGCCTTGTGAAGTTTAAAAACATGATTAGGGCATTCATGATTTTCAAAACCTGGGGGCTGCCCAACATACATTTCTTCTTCAATAAAATCATTTAAAAAGGTACTTTTGACATCCATTTGAAATAATTTAAAATTCATATAACAAGCAAAAGTAAGTAATAATCTAATTGCTTCTAATCTAGCAACAGGAGCAAATGTTTCATCAAAATCAATACCTTCTTCTTGATTATAACCTTTTGCTACCAATCTAGCTTTATTTCTTGTTACTATTCCATTTTCATCAAGTTTATTTCTTAAAACCCATTTTGTTCCTATTATTGAAACATTAGAAGGTCTTTCAACTAAGGTCCAAACTTTATTTCTTTTGAATTGATTTAGTTCATCTTATATAGCGTTTATCTAATTTGAATCTTTTTCAGCTTCTTTAATTAATTTTGGTTCTACTTGTGATACAAAAACTAAATAATCACAAACATTTCTTAGAGAGGAACGAGAATTTATCCCTTTTGATGGATCACTAATAATAAGTTCTTTAGGGTGTCCATGGGCATACGTCCATTCTTTAGGTAATGGCTTGGGTATAGATGAAGCTCCAACTCTTGTATTTGTTCTTCTTCATTATTTTGATCACCTTCTTGCTCTTTAGAAGCTCCTTCATTGATGGTCATCTTTTTAACCCTTTGAGCACCTGTTTTATCATCAAGAATATCTTCTTTTCTAGAAGATTTTTTGTTAGTCTCATCAAAGACAACATTGATGGATTCTTCAACAAGAAGTGTTCTTCTATTGAAGACCATGTATGCCTTGTTAGAAGTAGAGTATTCTAAGAAGATTCCTTCATCTAACTTGGCATCAAATTTACTTAAATTATCTTTGCCATTGTTTAGAATGAAACAACGGCATCCAAAAATATAAAAATATTTAATAGTTAGTTTTCTACCTTTCCAAAGCTCATAAGGTGTTTTCTTCAAAATCGGTCAGATTAAAACATGATTCAAAACATAGCATTTAGTATTTATGGCTTCCATCCAAAAATATCTAGGTAAATCATTTTCACAAAGCATTATGCATGCCATTAAAAATTCTTCTAGTGTTCTATTCTTTCTTTCTACTATCCAATTTTGTTGAGGTTTCCTAGGTGCAGAAAAGTTATGATGAATTTTATTGTCATTGTAAAACATTTTAAAATCATGATTTTCAAACTCGGTACCATGATCACTAGTAAAGAGATAATTGAAACACCTTGTTCATTTGAAACTTTCTTGTGAAACTTAATGAATGCAGAAAATATTTCATCTTTGTGAGCTAAAAATATCACCCATATAAAATGAGAGAAGTCATCTACAATTACTATACCATACTTCTTGCCTCTCAAACTAGTTGTTCTAGTAGGTCCAAAGAGGTCCATATGAAGTAATTCTAAGGGTCTAGTTGTAGACACTACTCCTTTTAGTTTGAAAGATGATTTTATTTATTTTCCAAGTTGACATGTACTACAAATCTTATCTTTTTCAAAAGTGAGTTTTGACAAATCTTTTATAAGATTCTTTTTGTTCAATTTTAAAAGTAAATGCATACTTGCATGCCATAGTCTTCGTTGCCAAAGCCAACTAATTTTATTGATCTCGTCTTCTATTGCCATTACACATTGACCATTTTATATAGGTAGTTCATCAAGATCAACCATGTAAATGTTTTCATGCCTATGACCAATAAACTTGATACCATTATCATCTATACTAGATACAATATACATAAAAGATTCAAAAGTCACTTTAAATCCTTTGTCACAAAATTGACTTATACTAAGCAAATTATATTTCAAACCATCAACAAATAAAATATTATCAACATAAGTAGAGGTGGTGATATGGACTTTACCAATACCGATAATTTTGTCCTTTCCATTATCACCAAATATCACGTTTCCACCATTTAAAGCTTTTAGAGATGAGAATTGCCTTACATCTTTAGTCATGTATCTTGAGCAACCGCTGTCAAGGTACCATAATCTTGTTTTGTCCTTGGTTGCAAGGCACACCTACAAAATCAAATTAGGTGGAGACTTTAGGTACCCAAGTCATCTTGGGTCCTTTAGTGTTAGTTAAAGTGGTTCCTTTTGGAACCCAAACTTTTCTAACACTATTTAATTTTCTTTTATCACACATATATAATTTAGTCCTATTTTATCACAAGAATAACAAGTAATGCTAGACGATATAGGTACAAAGAAATTTTTGAAATATTTTTATTATTTTTGAGGTTTAAAACCTAGACCTGCATTATTAAAAATTGCTCTTTGGTTATTCAAAAGTAAGTTTAGTTTTTCAGAACTATAGATAAATTTCTCAACAAATGGTTTTACTTTTTCAAGTTCTTCTTTGCATTTCTTATTTTCTTGCAATAGTTCTTTGTTTAATTTGATAAGTTTTCATTTATTGCAAGAACTCTATCTTTTTTCAAAGAATCTTTTTGTTTCAAAAATTCTTCCTTCTCATTTTCAAAAGAATAATTTGATCATTCAAATTTTTGTTCTCTTGTAGTAAACTACAATATCTATCAAAAACTTATTATTTATTTTAGATAGATCCAAATTTTGTTTTCTTAATTCTTTGTTTTTCATTTTTAGTTTTTGATACTCTATAACAAGTTCATCAAAAATATCATGTAATTTTTCAAATGTAACTTCATTTTCAGTTTCTGATATTACCTTTTTATCATTGGCCATAAAGTAGATGTTGGCTACTTCTTGCTGTTCTTCATCAAAGCTTGAGTCTTCGCTCTCGCTCCACGTTGCCATCATCGCTTTCTTTTTAAATTTCTTTTTAAATTTCTTTTTGCCCTTTTTATAAGTGGGGCAATCCATTTTATAGTGATTGGGCTTTTTGTACTCAAAATATATTAGTTGCTCCCTTTCCTTTTCTTTTTCCTTCTCCTTATTGGGCTCTCCTCTTTGTGGCTTTTTCTTGTAGTTGTACGTTTTCTTCCTCATAAACCTCTTGAACTTCTTTGAGATAAAAGATATTTCATCTTCCACATCTTCTTCATTGGAATCATCACTGGAATCTTTCTTGGTTGTGGACTTGAATGCAATAGCCTTCTTTTTCTTGTCATTATCCACTACCTTCTATTTTAAGGATAGCTTATATGTCATCAATGATCCTAAGAGCTGTTTAAGTTGAAGAGTGTTGACATCCTTAGCTTCTTCAATTACGATGACTTTTGGATCCCAAGAGGATGGAAGAAACCTAAGGATTTTGTTAACAAGTTCAGCATTAGATACAACTTTTTCTAAACTCCTCATACCATTAACAATATTAGTGAACTTAGTATACATTTCACTAATAGTTTCATTTGGTTCCATCCTAAACATCTCATAGGTATGCATGGGCATGTTTACTTTGGTGGTCTTTACTTAATGTGTACCCTCATGGATAACTTCAAGTATATTCCAAATTTTTTTGATAGAGGTATAGTTTGATATTCTGTTAAACTCACTAGGGTCTAATGCATAAAACAATAAATTCAAGGCCTTTGCATTGAGCTCAGCTTGCTTAATGTCATTCTCATCCCAATCTTCTTCTAATTTGGGACTGGGAATGCCATTAACCAAGATGGTGGGCGATAAGGGCCTTTAACTATAGTCTTCCAAATATTACAATCCATAGCTTGAATGTATATGTGCATGCATGTCTTCCAGTAGGTATAATTTGTGCCATTAAACTGTAGAGGACGGTTTGAGGCTTGACCCTCAACAACACTAACACCAATTTGGGCTGCCATTAGATCTTTGACTCAAGATTGTTAGACCTAAACACAAAGTACCAAGCTCTGATAGCATTTGTTGCCCAGTGTAGCAACCCAAGAGGGGGGGTAAATTGGGTTTCTTAAAAATTTTAACTTAAGCAAGTATATGCTGAACTAAATTACTTGGGTAACAATGTGAAAGTGCTCAATAATGATATGATGTGAAAATAGTAAAGTAAATGTAGAGTAAATCAGTGCAAATAATAAAGAAGAGCAGACAATCATAAACACCAAGATATATAGTGGTTCGATGCACTTCAAGCACCTACATCCACTCCTCAAGCTTCTCCTTGGATATTTCCACTATAATCACCAAGATTATAGCCAACTTATTTTTTAGGCTCATAAGTTAAAATCCTTAGTTGGTTTTATCACTTAGGCTCACCAACAACCTTTCCCTCAAGCCAAACCTAGGCTTGAATTCTAATTCATAGCTTGGAAGGGCCTAATACCTAGTTTCAATAGCCTTAAAAGTAGTTACAACAAATAAAGTCAAATAAACAGTAATAAGTATAAGAAAAACTCTAAAAGAATAGATATAAATATCGTTGAAGCTCTTCTTGAATGCTTGAGTTGTCTCCTTCTTGGATGCTCTTCAATGCATACTTTTGGACAATGATTTGAAGTTTCAATAGTACAAATGAAGGCTTTTTCAAGTGGAATCTCATTTATAGCTCACTCAAGTCTTTTCAAAAGCTTTTCTCAAAAGATGATCTTTGTCTCTTGTGTCTTACTTTTTTTCTTATTTCTTCAATGAATTTGGTGAGTGATAAATAGTCCAAAAACCTCCAAAAAATCATTGGTAACTATTAGAGTGAAGAAACTAGCCATTTGGAGCTGTTTGAGCCAAATCAGAACTTCTGAAAATGTAGCCATTATTGTTGTTAGAAGCTATGAGTCAACCTGTGAGTCAACACTTGGGTCGACACTTGAGTCCTCATGAGTCGACACTTGGATCAGCTCAAGATATAAATCATGAATTTCCAGGGTTCTGCTTCATTTATGTTTTTAAGCTATGAGTTGACCTGTGAGTCGATACTTGAAACTATGAGTCGACACTTGGATCAATACTTCGATCAGCACTAGGCAAAAAGTCCATGAAATGGCATTGTTTTGTTCATTTCTTGTCTTAGGCCATTAGTCGATCTATGAGTCAACATTTGAATCTTATAAGTCGACACTTAGGTTGACA
Organism: Areca catechu; assembly: GCA_021397845.1. Classification (NCBI taxonomy): domain Eukaryota; kingdom Viridiplantae; phylum Streptophyta; class Magnoliopsida; order Arecales; family Arecaceae; genus Areca; species Areca catechu. The sequence goes on from CM038041.1 coordinate 146,722,790, forward strand.
CTTGAGTCGACACTTCACTGAAGTTCCAAAAATGATGTTCTGTTCATTTTTGTTCTCAGGCCTTGAGTTGATTTGTGAGTAGACACTTAAATCTTGTGAGTTGACACTTAGGTTAACACTTGGGTCGACACTTGGCATGCTAGCTGAAACTCTGCATACCAGTCTTCAGAGGTGTCAACACTTACTCCGTGAGTTAACACTTTGAGTTGACACTTAGGTCGACACTTGATCTGTGCCATTTCCAAAAAGTATGCCAAACTCCAAAATTCTCAAATTTTGTCCAATAAACTTCCAGTTTCTTCTCCATAAAGTCCAAAGTGATTATTTTCAAGGCATTCCAAGATGAGAAGACCTCTTAAACATTGAAATTCATCTTGCTTTGATGTTCATAACTTTGATACTCTTGAGTGGAGAATTTGATGTACCTGTGACCTAGAATTTATAACTCCAATTAAAACATTAGTCCATAGCATATACTCAACGTTTTGTTATTCATCAAAATCAAGGGCCAAAGCCAACAAGGAGGAAAACAAAGGGTGGTTCCAACCCATTCTCGATTGACAATGGTGCTCGATGAACCACATGAAGATTGATGGAATTTTGGAAGAGAGAACTGGCAATCGGCACCTCCAATGGCTTCTTTGGGTGGAGGAGGTGGTGCAGGCGACTTTAGTAGCAGCGGGATGGGATTTCCGGTGAATTTTGGCTTAAAGAAAGCTTCATGGTCCATGGCTCTGTGTCGTAAACTATTAGCCATGGATGCTGGTGGTCCATCGGGCATTCCATAAACCAAGCAACCGGTTTTTGGTGGATCGGGTCCTCCAAAATTCATGCAATTCCATATTAAATTTTTAAAAATTGATTTTAGGCTCATTTCAAGTCTGATTTGCTTCAAACTTATTTTGTTTGAATCCATAAATCGAGCTCTTCATAATGGCAATCTTTTTTCCTACAAGCAAGATATAAAAATATTAATTTTTTAAAAAATAAGATAATTTAATTATTAAATTAATATTTTTATATATATAATATAATTATCATACCTTCCAACTTGAACTTTGCTATTCCTCAAGTAAAGCAGATAAATTAACTATGTATACAAACTCATCTTTAAATTGAAAGTTGACTTAGGCAGTCCTAAAGATAGCTGATAACCTGCTAGACCATTAAAAAGATACTTCATTGGATCACCATGTCAACCCAATTAGTGGTTGAGTGTTGACTATAAAAATCTTTAGAGATCTTTCTTACCATTCCCTCAACTTACTCTTTAAATCTTCTAACTTGATTTGAGTCAAGTTTGTTATCTTTTTACACTTTGATCCATTTGTTCCCTTTTTTATTTTTAAAATTTTTCTTAGTCTAGTACAATGTCTTGACCTCTTAAGTATTAGCATCCTTATCTTTTGATATGAATCACAATACTTATTTAGGCGAAGAGGCCTAGTTACTCAGTAGGGTACCATTGCTTAATAGATTCTTGACCTTCTCACCTTTTCACGCGAACCACAATGCTTTAGGCGAAGGGACCCAGTTACTTAATAAAAGTTCAAGAAGAGCTATGAGATCAGACTAACTCTCTCTCTTATTTTTAATAGAGAACTTTTTGTATATCTTAACATTTTCACCTATACTCTTAATAAGCAGATTCTTTATTACGATAAGAAGAGAAAGAGTTCTAAAATCACTCCCAAAATTTAATATGGTCAACACCCTACCATTTATTGAATTTTCTTAGTGATTTATCCCTTAGTATCTCTAAAACTATCTAGGCCATTAATCAATCATTGATTAGGGTGCTTATGTAGCTCCAATTCGAGGCAATAATTATGTACACATAACATAATTATTTCTAATCATACTTGAAGATTGAAGCAAGTTAAGTTTTTCTCCCCCCAATTTAATTGACATTGTCCTCAATGGAGTAGAAAAAAAATAAGTATATAAGAAAAAGAGAGAATACATATAGGGTGAGTGTGCTTCGGGAGTCGAAGAGGGCATAATGGAGTAGCGTTCTCCTGTTCTTCTACCTAGGTTCCTGTAATTATACTAAAAAGAAAATGAGATTATTGGGTTGCCTCCTCCCAACCAGTGCAAAGTTTAAAATCTTCAACCGGATGCTATGAGGGGATGTTGCTGATATTAAACTTGCATACGTCTCTTAAGATTTTCAAAAGACAAGACCAATTAGGAGGCTTGTCATTATGATAGAAAAATATTTGTAAAGTATTCTATGACGATTATCCCTGATCCATAGAGTACATCGGGCAAGCATGCTAGACCAAGATTTGAAAATATTATAATAAGTTGCTTGAAGATTGTTGACCCCTGGAATGATTTTGATGATAACAAAATATTGGAGCATGCATTTGATACTAATACTTTTCATATGTTTAAGAAGTTTTTGTAGGATGTTTCAAATAGACAATCATTCACCCTACAATTCTGAGATCATTGTAGTGTATCAATGTACTCATAGAATAAGTTTCATGTATTTTAAGAGCCCTAGGTAAATTTGTTTATATATTCATATAAAAAGGGCCAAATTAATGTAATTTTAAGTTTAAAGATTTTAGAAGTTATTTGAAAGATATTTGGAAGAAGTTTGAAGTTGTTTGAAAGCTTTTGGAAAAGTTTCACTCGAGCCGACTCAACAAATAGAGTTGATACATTTCCTTGGCACGGCACAAAAATTTCATGATATAGTCTTCCGAGCCGACTCAAGGAAGAATTGAGCCGACTCCTCCAGAGTGACAAAAATTATGTTCTGAGAACTCGATCATCCGAGCCGACTTAAGTGAAATGAGCCAACTCCGACAGACTTCAGTTTTTACTTGACTAAGAATCTGAGCCGACTTTAATCTCTGGTTTTCAAAAGTGATGGCTAGTTCCAGAATTCAAATTTCTTGGTTCTAAAAGCCTCCTAATGGCTAGTTTTCAACTCCCAAGGCATTGTAATGGTCATATTCACCTTAGAATACTTCAAGAGGCTATAAATGATGGATCTAAAGCAAGAAAAAGAAGTTTTTGAAAAGTGGTTAATGAGAGCATTGAATATTCTAAGAGCTTTCAAGTGAAAACTCAAGTTTTTCAATTACTTCCCACCAACTTCTTGAGTTATTCTTTGAGGAATCAAGTGAGCCCTGAAGAGCATTAAAGAAGCAATAAAAAGGCTTCATTAAGAGCTTCAACTGCAACCACTTAATAACTTTGGATTTGTTTCAGTGTTGCTTTTCTTTTGATACTCTACTTTGAGTTGTTTCAAGTACAGTAGGTGGCTATAACATATGAATTATTTTGAGGTTGATTGGTTAGCCTTGAAAACCAAGTTAGGTTGTTAGTGAGCCCAGGAAAACTAACATTATATTGGGTTTCAGATTGTGAGCCCACAAGAAAATAATCTGGCTATATTCGGGAAGAATATAATAGAAATACCAAGTATGCACCTTGGATAGTGGATGTAAGAGCTGGGTTGCTCCGAACCACTCTAAAATTATGGTGTTTGTGATTGTTTTGTCTTTGCATACTCATTTGCTTCCGTACACAATACTTTATACACTTCACTCACCACACGAAGTTTTCAAAAGGCATATACTTGTTAAAATTATTTTCAAACCCAATTCACCTCCCTCTTGGGTTGGCCAACTAGGCAATAAGTGGTATCAGAGCCACGTCTCAGTGCCGTTATCTAATGATTAAGAAAAAAGATCAATGGCAACCTAAATGAGCACCTCTTTAGCCGAAGGTCAATCAAGCAATAGACCTCCACTATTCACCGGCACCAATTAAACTTATTGAAAAGCAAGAATGAAAATTTATATGCAAGTAGTTGATTTTCAATTATGAAAGATAATTTCAAAAGGACCTCACATATCCATTAAAAAGGTTGATAGCATTGACATCCCAAAACCAAAAGAAGAATGGGATGAATATGACATGAAAATGGGTGAACTAAATGCCAAAGCCATGAATCTTCTTTATTGTGCTTTGGATACTAATGAGTTTAACCGGATTTCCACTTGCACTTTGATAAAGAAAATTTGGGATAAACTACAAGTTACCCATGAAGGCACAACACAAGTTAAGACCTCCAAAATTAATATTCTTGTGCACAATTATGAGCTTTTCAAAATGGAGCTAAATGAAATAATATCTGAAATATTTACTAGATTTATAGATATTATTAGTAGTTTGAAAAGTCTTGGTAGGGTATACTTTAGTGCTAATCTTGTCCAAAAGATACTTAGATACTAGATAAATGGGATCCCAAGGTCACTGCAATTCAATAGGCCAAGGACTTAAACACACTCCCACTTGATGAACTTCTTGGTTCTTTCATTATGCATGAGCTAACAATGCAGCACTGTAGCGAAGATGACAATAAGAAGAAAAAATCTATAGCATTTAAGGTTGCAGTTCAAATCAAGAAGCAAGAAGAAGAAAGCCCTTCCTCTGATGAAGAACTAGGAGATGATGACATAGCCTTAGTCATAAGGAGATTCAAAAGATTTATGGGCAGAAGAAAGTCAAGGTACTAGAGGAAGTACCTTGGCAAAGGTGAACAAAACAAAGAGAAGGAGAAATATAAAGATAAAGAAAAGGAGCAACAACCCATATGTTATGAGTGCAAGAAGCCGGGGCACTACCGTTCAGAGTATCTTACATTGAAGAAGGGATATAAAAAGAAAAAGAAAAAAGCCATGATGGCTACATGGAGCGACAACAATGAATCTACTTCAAATGAAAAGGAAGAGACCAAAACATCTACAAATATATATTTGATGGATCTAGAAGATGAGGTAACATCTACTGAACCCATTGATGAATTTACTTATGATGAATTACATACTGTTTTTTATGAACTTCTAACTGAATATAAGAAAGTTGGTTTGAAAATTAAAACCATGAAAAATAATTATAATATATTATTGAAAGAAAAGAATGAAGTTTTTGAAAAGAACAATCTATTACAAAATGAATTGAGTAATGTTTCCAAAAAATGCAAGGTATTGCAAATTGAAAAAGATGAGTGTTTTGAAAAGAATAAGAGTTTGCAAAATGAAATAAATAGACTTAAACCTCTTGTTGACAAATTGACTTTAAGTTCTAACAAACTTGAGTTGATTTTGAAAAACCAAAGGATATCTAATAATAAAGCCAGAATTGGATATAATTCAATGCATACAAACAAGTTTTCACCTCCATAATATTATGCATCAAAGTTTTCAACATCAATTTCTTTTCAAAAGTCAAAAGTAATCTATTTTTGTTGTCATGGGATTGGATATAAAGCTTATGAATGTAATTTGAGATGGAAGAATAAAAATAAAGTGAAAAAGATTTGGATTCCTAAAGAAATCATAGTTACTAACCATCAAGGATCCAAGAAGCTTGGGTACCTAAAAATTTCACTTGATTATTTTGCAAGAATATCTTGCAGCCCAAAATTCAAAGAAGAAATGGTATCTAGATAGTAGTTGTTCAAGGTATATGATGGGTGGCAAAGATCAATTCATCATCCTTGAAATCAAAGATGGTGGAATGGTAACATTTGGTGATAATAACAAGGAGAAAATCATCGAAATTGGTAAGATCAAAATAACCCCTTCTACTTATATTGAAAATGTATTGCTATAGACAAATTGAAGTATAATTTGTTGAGCATTAGTCAATTATATAATAAAGGCTTCAAAATTGTATTTGAATTTTCAATGTGTATAGTAACTAGCTCTCTTGATTCTAGCATTAGATTTGTTGGTCATAGACTTGGAAATATCTATATTATAGACTTGAATGATCTAGCAATATCAAGTAATACGAGTTTGATGGCTTTGAATGCTAAAATCATGGAATCTAGTTTACTTTGGCATAGAAGATTGGATCATGCTAGCATGCATACTTTATCCAAATTAATTTTTAAAGACTTAGTTAGAGGTTTACCTAAATTTAAAGTTGATTTTGATCATGTTTGTGATGCATGTCAATATGGTAAACAAACTAAGGAGAGTTTTAAATCAAAAAATATTGTTTCAACATCAAGACCCTTAGAGCTGTTACACATTGACTTATTTGGGCCAACTAGGACCACAAGCCTAGGAGGTATAAAATTTGGAATTATGATAGTAGATGAATTTTCATGATTCATAAGGGTTTTGTTTTTAGCACACAAATATGAAGCTTTCAAAGTTTTTCGAAAATTTCATAAAAAGGTTTCAAATCAGAAAAATCTTTCAATTATTTCAATTAGAAGTGATCATGGTACTGAATTTGAAAATTAATATTTTGAAAGATTTTGCACAGAACATGGCATTGATCATAACTTTTCAGCCCCTAGAATACCGCAACAAAATAGTGTTATGGAAAGAAAAAACAGAATATTGGAAGAGATGGCCCGAACCATGTTGTGTGAAGGCAATCTTCCAAGGTACTTTTGGGTAGAAGCTGTGAACAGTGCATGCTATATATTAAACCATGTTTTGATTAGACTAATTTTGAGAAAAAACCCCTATGAGCTTTAAAATAATAGAAAACCAAATATTCATTACTTTCATGTTTTTGGATGTAAATGTTATATTTTTAACAATGGAAAAGATAACTTAGATAAACTTGATACAAAATTTGATCAAGGCATATTTCTTGGATATTCAACTACTAGTAAAGCATAAAGAGTTTTCAACAAAAGAACCTTAACTGTTGAAGAATCTATTCATATTATTTTTGATGAGTCTAACATCACACCTTCAAGAAAAGAAGAGTGTATTGATAATGATGCAGGTTCCCTGAATGATGGAGTGAAGGACTTGAGCTTGAAAGAAAAATAATTTGAGCAAGAGAAGGAAAAGTTAAGTACAGAATATGATGAGCTACCAAAGGATTGGAGGTATGCACATTCTCACCCTAAAGAGTTAATTATTGGTGATTCCTTATAAGGAGTAAGAACTAGGTCATCCTTTAAAGATACTTTTGATTACTTAGCATTTGTTTCTCAAGTTGAACCTAACTATATAGAGGAAGCTGAAAATGATCCATATTGGATGATGTCTATATAGGAAGAACTTAATCAATTTGAAAGAAACAATGTATGGACTTTAGTAGCTAGACCTAAGGAACATCTTGTTATAGGTTCAAAATGGGTCTATAAAAATAAATTAGATGACAAAGATAATGTAGTTAGAAACAAAGCCAGATTAGTTGCTAAAGGATATAACCAAGAGGAAGGAATAGATTTTGATAAAACTTGTGCACCTATAGCAAGATTAGAAGCCATAAGACTCTTACTTGCATTTGCATGTCACATGGAATTTAAACTCTTTTAAATGGATGTAAAAAGTACTTTTTAAAATGGCTACATTGAAGAAGAAGTTTTTGTAGAACAACCTCCAAGTTTTAAAAACCACTCTTTTCCAAACCATGTTTTTAAACTAAACAAAGCTTTATATGGTTTGAAACAAGCACCTAGAGCATTGTACGAGAGGTTGAGCAGATTTCTTTTAGAAAATGATTTCAAAAGAAGTAAAGTAGATACAACTTTGTTTATCAAAAGAAAAGATGATGAGTTATTAGTTGTACAGATATATGTTGATGATATAATCTTTGGTGCAATTGATGAAACTTTATGTTAAGAATTTGCTATGCTAATGTAGGAAGAATTTAAAATGAGCATGATGGGTGAACTCACTTTCTTCCTTGGATTACAAATTAAACAAACAAAAGAAGGGATATTCATCAACCAAATGAAGTACATCAAAGAATTATTGAAGAAGTTTGGGATGGAATATGTAAAAGAAATTGGCATACCCATAAGCCCAACCTACAAACTTGACAAAGATGAAGAAGGTAACAAGGTTGATCAAAAACTACATCGAGGTATGATTGGATCTCTACTTTATTTGACTGCAAGTAGACTTGATATACTATTTAGTATCTGTATATATGCAAGATTTCAATTTAATCCTAAAGAATCACATATCCTTGCTGTTAAAAGAATCATAAGATATCTTAAAGGTATATCAAACATAGGTTTATGGTATTCTAAGCCTTCATCTTTAAATTTAGTTGGTTATTCTGATGCTGATTATGGTGGATGTAGAATTGATAGAAAGGGCACTAGTGGCACATATCAATTTCTATGATTGAACTTAATCTCATGGCATAGTAAGAAGCAAAACTCCATGGCACTATCTACTACTGAGGTAGAGTATATAGCTACAGGGAGTTGTTGTGCTTAATTGTTATGGATTAAGCAACAACTAGAAGATTATAGTGTTATTCAATTTAAAATTTCAATCAAATGTGATAATACAAGTGCTATTAACTTAACAAAGAATCCTATTTAGCATTCAAGAACTAAACATATTGAAATTAGACATCATTTCATTAGGGATCATGTACAAAATAATGATATTGAACTTGAATTTGTTTGTACTAAAAAATAATTGGCTGACATCTTTACTAAACCACTTAGTGAAGATAGATTTCAAATGACTTGAGGAGAATTAGGCCTTTGTGATCCTTTTTAGAATTTTGACATAATTTCTTCAAAAATTAAGAAAAAATATCTAGAAAACCTCCAACACTTATCTAAGCTAGATACACACCTATTTAGTATTTTTCTAAGACTATAAATCATTTTCCTAAATTTTTGAGCAATTTTCCTTACTTTTTGCTCGAGCCGACTCGAGTAGGAAAACCCTATGGCCAAGCCGACTCGAACAGCGGGCATACATAAGACCCGTATGCACTAAAATTTCATTTCACTTTCCCATTCACTATTGAAACCTAACCCTAGGGGACCACTTTCCACTCTAAGCTTAGGGACCACACAACCCTTCCATTTTTTCCTTAGATCTTGATCCTGTGGCACCTAAGAGAGCCGTGGCCAAAAGATCCAAGCAGGTGGCACACAACATTGCATAAGCCAAGAGAAGATCAAAAAGGAGGGAGGATGAGCCAACTCATGAGGATCCCCAAGAACATCAAGCTCCACAAAGATAAATCATCTTAATGGATAATTGTCCAGTCACTTCAGGAAGAAAAATAGATTTTACTTTTCTTGAAAATCAAGGGTTTCGGATTGGAGATTGAATTGAAACTCAGGGTTGGAAATATTTTTGTTCACTTGACATTCCACTTACCCTACACTAGTTAGGACCTTTTTTGAACATCTTATACTTGGAGAACATCAGATACTATCCATAGTAAAGGGAGTTACCTTGTTAGTTGATGAAGGCAAACTGAGCAAGGTTTTACAGTTACCTAGAGTTGGCAAGTATTATTTAAATATCAAAGATAAGCAGAAGACTTCGAGGACTATGCTTGAAAGGAGTAATGTTGATGAAATTACAAATGTACAAGCTAATATTCTTTCTTTAGGAATGAGGCTGCTACATAACATTATCAGCAGAGTCTTTTTACTAAGAACTGGAAGATTCAATTGGGTCAGTGAGAGAGATTTGATGTTTATGAGGTACCTGATTGAGGGGGAGTCCCTTAATCTACCTTTTATTATGATGACCCAGATCAGAGACGCAGCTAGGAGGGCTAGGGCATGTCTGCCCTATGGCATGGCTTTTACACTTCTATTTTAGGATTATGGTATAGACCTGACTTGTGAGGATAGCATATCCTTTTTGCATACAGACAGGTACTCAGAGAAATCCCTACATAGGATGGGGTACCACCGAGTAGAGAGAGTTTGGATGAGGAAGATTTATGGTCAGAAGGCAGCACATTTTGATGATTCTGATGAGGACATTCCAGCTGATGCAGATGTTGCTGACCAGACTGATGATGAGGATGAGCCAGTTGAAGATGGGGCTGGACCTTCAGAGCCAACTCCTACTACACCCCCTTCGACAGTTCCATCTGAGCCCAGTGCTGGTGGGCATCATGATGCTTAGTAGATACAGACACTTTAGGCTGATATTTTAACTTTGAGATCTGACTTACAGTCTGTCCAAGAAGAAGTTCATGTGAGGATTGATCAGCTACAGATGGAGATGCGAGATGGATTCAGTCAGATTCTGGCAGCTATTCATCGGACCTCTTCGATTAGACCTTCCAGATCATCTCCAACACCTCCATATCATGATGGTCAAGACTTTGATTACCAGACAGATGAGCATGGCATGGAGATACTTGTAGCACCAGAGTTTGAGCAGCTTGAGCAGAGCTTTCATGATACCCCAGCTACTCAGATACTCACATGGACCAGCACACTAGCTATATTAGATTCCTTTACTGTTCAGTAGATTCCTGTTCTTTCAGAGCCTCCTACAATACCTGAGGCAGAGCCTACTCCACTTTTTCCAGCACCCACTCGAGACACTCCGAGATAATACCATAGGACTAGAATTCCTAGAGCTAGACCCTCACTTAGGACTAGGAACTTGACACACCAGACTCCTAGATCCATTACACATAGGGTTGTGGCTAACATTGTACTAGACCTTCCATCTGATGAGGACTAGACTCACAGATATCTTTTGTTGGGTCTCATGTGTGTTATGTTTCAGTGTCTTACATGTATTAAACTAAAATTCTAATGAAATTTCACTTTTATGGAAAATATAGTTATTTATTCTTGTTTCTCTCTAAATGTGCGATACTGTTGAATTCTATAATAAGGGAGAGCATTTATACTTTTTGTTGATGACAAAAAGGGAGAGAAATCTATAAAGCATAGAAAATAATCATCTAATATGATACAATTATGTATTGCACAAAACTCTGATATTTGAAGAATATGGATTATAATGAAAAATCTCATGAACAATTATTTGTGCAATATGTGTATATTTCTTGAAATTACAATGAGCCTTGATATTTCACTTTAAAAGCTCCGAAACTTTTGTTAAAGCTTTGATAGCTCTGCTACTTTTGTTAAAGCTCTGATACTTCAGTAAAATTACAAAAGCTATAATACTTAAGTTAAAATGTAAAATGAACTCTCATATAAAGCTCTGATACTTCAATTTATTTGTGAATTGAATACTTGACAGCTCTGATACATAACTTAGCTTTGATACTTAACTTATGCAGCTCTGATACTTAACTTGCAAAGCTCTGATATTACAATTAAACTTTGATACAGTTGTCATACACTAGATCATAATTTGAACAGACAATTTGAATTGCTCGATATACTGTATAGCATTGTAAACTTATTTACTCTATTACAGTTATCATTTACTCTGATACAATTAAAATGTAAAGGTATTTGTTATATTTTTATGCTCAATATTTTGTCATCCTCAAAAAGGGAGAGATTGTTGATCCTTGGATTGATTTTGATGATAACAAAATATTGGAGCATGCATTTGATACTAATACTTTTCATATGTTTAAGAAGTTTTTGTAGGATGTTTCAAATGGACAATCATTCACCCTAAAATTCTAAGATCATTGTAGTGTATCAATGTACTCATAGAATAAGTTTCATATATTTAAGAGCCCTAGGTAAATTTATTTGTATATTCATGTAAAAAGGGCCAAATTAATATAATTTTAAGTTTAAAGATCTTAGAAGTTATTTGGAAGACGTTTGGAAGAAGTTTGAAGTTGTTTAGAAGCTTTTGGAGAAGTTTCACTCGAGCTGACTTAACAAATAGAGCTGATACATTTCCTTAGCATGGCACAAAAATTTCAAGATACAGTCATTCAAGCCTACTCAAGGAAGAATCGAGCCGACTCCTCCAGAGCGATAGAAATTATGTTCTAAGAACTCAGTCATTTGAGCCGACTCAATTGAAACGAGTCAACTCTGACATACTTCAATTTTTACTTGACTGAGAGTCTATGCCGACTCAATCATCCGAGCTGACTCTAATATATGGTTTTCAACAGTAACAACTAGTTCCAAAATTCAAATTTCTTGGTTCTAAAAGCCTCCTAACGGCTAGTTTTCAACTCCCAAGGCATTCTAATGGTCATATTCACCTAGGAACACTTCAAGAGGCTATAAATGATGGATCTAAAGCAAGAAAATGAAGTTTTTGACAAGTGGTTAATGAGAGCATTGAATATTCTAAGAGCTTTGAAGTGAAAACTCAAGTTCTTCAACTACTTCCCACCAACTTCTTGAGTTATTCTTCGAGGAATCAAGTGAGCCCTGAAGAGCATTGAAGAAGCAATCAAGAAGGCTTCATTAAGAGCTTCAACTGCAACCACTTAACACCTTTGGGTTTGTTTTAGTATTGCTTTTTTTTTTAATACTCTACTTTGAGTTATTTCAAGTACAGCAGTGGCTGTAACTTGTAAATTATCTTGAGATTGATTGGTTAGCCTTAAAAACCAAGTTGGGTTATTAGTGAGCCCGAGAAAACTAACATTGTATTGGATTTTAAATTGTGAGCCCATAGGAAAACAATCCAGCTATATTCGGAAAGAATATAGGAGAAATTCCAAGTGTGCACCTTGGATAGTGGATGTAGGAACTGGGTTGCTCTGAACCACTCTAAAATTATGGTGTTTGTGATTATTTTGTCTTTGCATAATCTTTTGCTTTTATACACAATGCTTTATATACTTCACTCACCACACAAAGTTTTCAAAAGGCACATGTTGAAATTTTTTTCAAACCCAATTCACCCCCCTCTTGGGTTGGCCAACTGGGAAACAATGATTATGAAGGGATTATGAGTGTTGGGCTGAGAGTGGGGTGGAAGCTTAGAAATTTTTCTAACTTTAGAAAGTGTTGCCCAATGTAGTAACCCAAGAGGGGAGGTGAATTGGGTTTCTTAAAAAAACTTAAATTCTAAGCAAGTATGTGCTTAAACTAAGGTTATTATGTAATAATGTGATTGCGCTTAACAATGATATGCAGCATAATTATGAAGCAAATGCAATGTAAATCAGAGCAAAATAAAGAAGGAATAGCAAGTAATCACAAACACCAAGATGTATAGTGGTTCGGTGCAAACCAAGCATCTACATTCACTCTCCAAGCTTTTCCTTCGAAATTTTCACTATAATCTATCCAAGATTACAGCCAACTTGTTTTCAAAGGCTCACAAGTCAAACCTTCTTGGTTTTGTCACCTAAGCTCACCAACAACCTTTACAACTTATTTTTAATCTAGGTTCACATGTCAAACCCTAGTTGGTTTTGTCCCTTAGGCACACCAACAACCTTTAATACTAGTTTCAATACCTTTGGAACTAGTAACAACAAATAAGACAAAAAGTACAGATATAAGCTCAAGACTCTCAAAAGAGTAGATATAAATATCGTTGAAGCTCTTCTTGAATGCTTGAGTTATCTCCTTCTTGGAACCTCTTCAATGCACACTTTTGGCTAATGATTTGAAGGCTCAATAGCACAAAAATGAAGGTTTTTTTGGGTGGAATATTCTTTAAAGGCTCACTCAAGTCTTTTCAAGCTTTTTTAAATAGATAAACTTTATCTTTTGTGATTCACCTTTTCTTTTATTTCATCAACGAGTTTGGTGAGTGATAAATAGCCCAAAAACCTTCAAAAAGCCATTGGAGACCGTTAGAGTGAAGAAACTAGCTATTTGGAGCCGTTTGGAATTAATTCTGAACTTCTGGAAAACTAGCCATTGGACTAAGTGTCGATACTTGATTTGTTCATGAGTCAATCTATAAGTCGACACTTAGGTCGATACTTGGGTCGACACCAGGTATAAATTTAAATTTTCAATGTTTTGCTTCATTTTTGGTCTCAGGCTATGAGTCGACCTGTGATTCGATACTTAGGTCAACACTTGGGTCGACACCAGGTATAAATTTGAATTTTCAACATTCTGCTTCACTTCTGACTCAGGCTATGAGTCGACCTGTGAGTCGACACTTGGAACTGTGAGTTGATACTTGAGTCGACACTTCGGTTAGCACTAGGCAAAATATCCATGAAATGGCATGTTTTATCTGTCTTATCTCAAGCTATGAGTCGACTTGTGAGCCGACACTTGAACTCTATAAGTCGATACTTGGCATGCCAGCTAAAAATTCTGCATGCTAGTCTTCAAGGTTTTGACACTTTTTTCATGAGTCGACACGATAAGTCAACACTTAGGTCGACACTTGCTCTGTGCCATTTCCAAAATATGTGTCAAACATCGAAACTTTCAAATTTTGTCCAGTTGACTTCTAGTTCCTTCTCCATAAAGGCCAAAGTGATTAACTTAAAGTCATTCCAAGGTGAGAAAACCTCTCAAACATTGAAATTCATCTTGCTTTGATATCCATAACTTTGAGACTCTTGAGTGAAAAACTTGAAGTACGTGTGACCCAAAATTCACAACTCCAACTGAAACATTAGTCCAAACATATACTCAACATTTTGTTAATCATCAAAATCAAGGGTCAAAGCCAACAATCTCCCCCTTTTTGATGATGACAAAACTTTGAGTATATAAACAAGTTCAAAATTTGATTATTGTAAATAAGCATAGTATCAAAAACACTAAAAATGTGAACAAGTTCATCAAATCATCTTCACAATTGTCAGCAATCAAGGTTCATACACGTATTACAACAATGTTTCAAGGGTTTCAAGGTTAGATTTTCTTAAATTCTCCCCCTATCTTAAGTAACTTGTGAATTTGTGAATTCTTGAAAAAAATTTGAATATGTTGCTTATATATCATTCTTACCCCCCCCATTTTATCATCATTAAGCATTAAAAAGGATTTCTCCCCCTAAATTAGTGCTTTAGTCAAAATAAAACATCAATTAGACAAAAAGAGAGTAATAAAGCATTTTTCATAACTAAAAAAATACAACTTTCATAGATAATGAGTTTCAGTACAACATAGAAAATGACATACATGAACTAAAAATACAAGCATAAATTGGAAATACAACAAGGGAACTACATAACATAACATAACATAAACTGAAAAAGTACATGAAATGCAAATAGGATATCTGAGAGGCTAATCCTTATCAGAAGGAAACTCCAAAACAATGGGTGCCATGATCCTAGAGGATGAGGATCTAGGAGTCTTATGCAACATACTCCTAGTCCTTAGGAAAGGTCTAGATCTACATATGACTCTAGTAGTCCTAGTGGCACGAGAAGTAAGTATCTCTACAGGAGTCTCATAAGCTGAAACAGTGTCTCTTTGAACATCAGTAGGAGAAGGAACATCTGGAGTCTGATCAGGAATAACTAGAGTCTGATCCTCTCTATTAACAATTTGATAAACATCTCCTGCATCATCATCACCATCATTATCACTGCCACTGTCTGAACCATCACCATGATCATCACCAGCAGTGCCATCATGTGCATCATCATCACCATCTACTAGTGAAGGAGGTGGTGGAGGAACCTTATGTCCAGCTGGAGGCATCAATGCTCTCTACAAGTCTTTAATCTCAGTGAATCTGGCCTCCATGGTATGTCGAATGCCTGTGAGCTGCTCATCTGTGTGAACTCTCAAACCATGTAGCTCCAACTGTAGTCTAGTAGTCCTGATAGACAATCCCAAAATCTCCTCCTGCACTCCAATAATCTGTGTAGTGATCCACTTCTCAAAGGTGGAATCAGTAGCTGTGGTGTCTCGAGAAGCTGTAGCTAGAGCACTAGCAAGTGCAGGTGTAGATGGCTCTGACCCAGAGGCTGTAGCAGGCACAGGTCTGGAGGGACTAATATGTGGTGTAGGTCCGGAGGGTCCTGCCTCAGCAGCTCTCAACTCATCCTCCTTGTCTGGCTCTAAGCCTGACTCGCATCTAACCCACCTGCCGCCAACTCTCCTGAATCCCATGCGATGTAAAGATTTGTTCTCATAAATGTCTATGTGGAGAATCTCTTTGGAGGGCTTGACCTCCAGTGGGATACCAAAATCTCTGAAGATGGGGTCAGCACCATACCATATGGCAAGCACAGTCTGCGCTGGGTGGCAGCCTTACCCATTTGATGAACCATGATCATGGGTAGGTTGTTGGCCCTCTGTTGTCTTAGAGCAACCATCAAAACTAGCTCCCGCTCGGTGATGAAGTCGAATCTACCAGTCTTCGGAACCAAAATCCGAGCATTAATGTGGTGGAGCACTCTCATCTCCAATGATAACTGGTTTGCCAACACCATTGAAACTCCCCTGATGTCCTTGTGCTCCATTATGCATCAAAAAATTGCATCTCTATCACCTACCCGGTTTGCTACCAATCCATGTAGTGGAATCTCCCAAACTCTACTAAGGGTCTCAGGGGTTGTTGGAATCTTAACACCCCTGACTCGAGATGTCCACCTAATGCCATCCATAGCCATGCTGCTGTAAAACTCATGCATCAGGTGTGGAAAGCACCTCTCTTTCATGGTGTAGAAAGGTACAAGGCTGGCTGCTCTCAACAAATCTCCAATAATGAATCCCTCTAAATCCCAAAAGTGTAGATCAACTCTCCTGCCGCACACTATAACTTTCCCAGCAACTCGCTCAGCTATGGGGGAAGACTGTGAAGAGGGTGCTTTGTCTGTCTACTGATCCTTAGGCTGCTTGGTGTGCTCAACACGATCCTGCCTAGCCTTGGACCTTCTTTCCCCGAATCTCGGCTCACCCCGTTCAAAAGTGGACCATTTCTTGTGGAAAGCCACTTGCTTCCTAGGTTCCATAACCACTAGAACACAAATATTGGACCGAAAGAAGGAAATAGGACAAAAGAGAGGAAAAATGGGCCAGAGAAAAGAAGAACGAACCCAAACGGATCGAGAATGGGAAAAAACCAAGGGAATAAGAGAAAATCGATCCAAAAATGAGGGGGAAAATGAGGGATTTTCTAAGAAAGGAAGGTTAGGGATGGAAGATCATTGTTTTTGGATGATTTGGAGAGATTTGGGGACCACAAGGAATAAGGAAAATGAAAAAACAAATGAGCAAATCATTCGGATGATGCCCTAAAAAAGTCGTTGATCTGATCATGAGTCAACACTTGAAAATTGCTCAAGTGTTGACACTTATGTGAGTCGACACTTGGACAATTTTACAAGTGTCGACACTTGGTCATTTTCAGGAAAAATTTAGAATAAAACTCAATAAAATTTCAAAAAAATAGGGAAGTGTCTAGAGACTATTCTAAGGTATATTTGAGAGAATTTTGAGGAAAATTAAATAATTTCAATAAGAATTTGAAAGGTTTTAGTCAAAGAGATCAATGATGCCTAACTCTCTTCTGATCAAGCAAAACCTATCTTTGCTAAGAGGTTTTGTAAAAATATCAACTAGTTATCTATCAGTGCACACAAAATCAAGCATTACATTACCATTTTGCACATGATCTCTTATGAAATGATGTTTTATTTCAATATGTTTGTTTTTTGAATGTTGAACTAGATTTTTAGTTAAATTATAGCACTAGTATTATCACATCTTATAGGTGTTTTATTTAACTTAATGCCAAAATCTTCGAGTTATTGTTTGATCCATAAGATTTGAGCACAATAACTTCCAGCTGCTATATATTCGGCTTCCACTGTAGATAGAGCAACTGAATTTTGTTTATTGCTAAACTATGAAATCTAATTCACTACAAGAAATTGACAGGTTTCACTAGTATATTTTCTCTCTAATTTACATCCAGTAAAGTCAGCATCAGAATATGCAATCAATTTCATAGATGAATCTCTAGAGTACCATAGTCCAATATCAATTATGCCAGACAGATATCTAAGTATATGCTTAATAGCTAATAAATGAGATACTTTAGGAGCAGACTGATATCTAGCACACATACATATACTAAACATAATATCTAGCCTACTTGCAGTTAAGTATAACAATGAACCAATGATACCTCTATACAATTTTTGATCAACATTTTTACTTGATTCATCTTTATCAAGTTTGCAAGAAGGGCTCATAGGTGTACCTAATGACTTGGTTGTCTCCATCCCAAACTTCTTTAAGATTTTTTTTGTGTACTTTAGCTTGGTTGATGAAGATCCCTTCTTTAGTTTATTTGATCTGGAGTCCTAGGAAGAAATTTAGCTTTCCCATTATGCTCATCTCGAACTCACCCTACATAAGCTTGGCAAACTCTTGACAAAGTATTTCATTAGTAGCATCGAAAATAATATCATCAATATAAACTTGTACTACTAATAAATCATCTTTCTTTTTCAAAAATAGTGTATTGTCAACATTGCCTCTAGAAAATTTATGTTGCCCAGTTAGCTAACCCAAAAGGGGAGGGGTGAATTAGGTATTTAAAACTTTTTCACAAGTATGTGCTCTTTTAGAAACTTAGTGTGGTGAGTGATGTGATTTAAGTATGAAATGCAGAAGCAAGTAAAGAGCATAATCAACACAAGCACAAATACTAGTAATTTATAGTGGTTCGGAGCAGCCTGGCTCCTACGTCTACTATCCAAGATACCACTTGGAATTTTCACTATATTCACTATGGAATACAGCCGGTTTATTTTATACCAGGCTCATAAACTGAAACCCAATCTTGGTTTTACATTGGGATCACCAAGAACCTAATACAATGTAAGTTTTTCCAAGCTCACTAACAATCCAAACTTGGTTTTCAAGGCTTACCAAAAACCTTAAACAATCCCAAAGTTATAGCCCCTGCTGTACTTGAAACAACTCAATAAAAGAGTTAAAAATAGAGCAACACTAATGACAAACCAAACTTTGTCGGATGGTTGCAGTTGATGCTCTTGAGAAGCTTTATTGATTTCTCTTCAATGCTCTTTAAGGCTTTCAAGCTTCTCTAGTAAATGACTCAAGAGAATGATTGGAGTTGGGTGAAGTCTTGAGTTCTTCCTTGAATGCTCTTCTTGAATGTTCAATGCCCTCTTAAAAGTTTTTTCTCTTTTCAAAAGTCCTCTCTTCAAAAAGTTCTTTAAAACATATTTAAATCCTTCATTTATAGTCTCTAGAACTGATCCTAAGTGAAAATAGCCATTGTAGTGCCTTAGGAATCGAGATATAATTGTTGGATCACTTTTGGGATTCAAAAAGTCAATTCTGGAACTAGCCGTTATGCACCTGAAACTAGGATTCGAGTCAGCTTGGTTGAGTCGAGTCAGCTCGAATTCTCAAACAAGTAGAATCTGCACTCTAATCGAGTCGACTCTTCTCAGTCGAGTCAACTCTTCTCAGTCGAGTCAACTCGCCCGATTAGTTTTCTTGGAACTGATTTTTCCACACTCTGAACGAGTCGGCTTGGTTGCTCATGGATCGGCTTGATTGTCTGACTTTAAAAAATTAAATATTTGATACTCTAGACGAGTCAGCTCTATTTCCTTCAAGTCAGCTCGGACGTCTGTGTGCCAGAACCTTCTATGCCCTGCCAGAGCAATGAGTCGGCTCTATCCCTTCGAGTCAGCTCGAGTGAACTTCATCCAAAAGCTTCCAAACTTTTTCCAAAAATTTCCAACTAACTTCCAAAGACTTTCAAATTTCTTCAAAGCCTAAACTAAGTAATTTAAACTTAAAAATTGCATAAGATTGGCCTATTTTACAAAAATATACAATTGAGTTTTCTTGAGCTCTTCAATACATGAAACTTTTTAAAAATAAACTTGACATGCTACATTAATTTCAGAATTGTAGGAAGAGTGGTTGTTCATTTGAATCATCCTACAAAAATTTCAAAACACTTGAAAATAGTTAGTATTAAATACATGCTCCAATATTTTGTTATCATCAAAATCATTCCAGGGGTCAATAATTAAAGTATCAAAGTGAACATTTAAAGTATCAAAGTGACTTGTATATTATTTGAATTGATAAGTATCAACATGTATCAAGAGTATATCAGAATGTGCCAATAAGTATCAAGAAGTATCAGAGCTTTTTGTATCAGAGTCAATATTTGTCAAAAACAACTTTTGAATGAGAATGTATTGGAGCCAACTAAGTATCAAAGTTTATCAGAGCAAAATGAGTATCAAAAATGTGTCAAAACCAATTAATTTCCATTAATTTAGTAAAGAAAATATCAGAGCTAATAGCCAATTAATTTTCATTGAATTAGTATTAAAATGTATCAAAGCTAAAATCCATTATCTTCCATGCATAAATAACTTCTCCCCCTGACTTGCATATTTTCATGAAACTTGAATTTTCCATGCACATAAATATTACTCCCCCTTTTTGTCATCAACAAAAAGTCTTTAAGCAGTCTTTATGGGAATACAAATCAATAAATTTTGAGATAGAACAGGAATATTAAGATATTTTGAGATAATTTTACCTTCTCTTTATATTCTTGATTATCTTGTTAATATTTTCCTTTCTTTTTCAAAGACAATTGTTTGATATCAATTGGTGAGTCTAAGCTTTGTGCATCATAGAAGAGTTAAAATTTGCTCCCCCTTACTAAAAAATTATAGAGTAAAATGCCAATGTCAATTAAATAGGTAAGCACACATTGAAACAACGTATCACACACACACATATATATATATATATATATATATATATATATAAGAGCAAGATTTTGATACAAAAGATACAACCAACAAAAACAAGATCTAGAAAGATCTAATCATCTTATTCCTCATAAGAGGAAGAGCCTATTTCTAAAATAATAGAAGAAACTTTAGTTTTCAAAGGTTTGTGCCTAAGATCTCTAAGTCTAGTTCTAGTGGGAGCTTTAGGCACAGCAGTTTTGGTTTTTGGTTTAGCTCTAGGTCTAGTAGGAGTAGGATAAGGCTCAGCCTTAACATCTTCAGAAGGCATCTCAATCTGAATAGAAGGTGGAGGTGGTTGTCTGGCATGTGGTGGAGGCTGTCTAGGTGTGGGAGATGGCTGTGGAGGTCGCTGCTAAGAAGTAGAAGCTCCCGATGCAGATCGAACTCCAGTCACAATAAGCAAGACAGTCCCAAGCTCAGACCCAATGTCATGAATCTACTCCCGGATACCATGAAGTGCAAGGGCCTGCTGAGTGGCAAATGAGTCTGCTACTCCTCAAAGCCTCCCAAAGTTAGAGCATAACTGTGTCAGATCTATCATGTAGTCCTGCTGTGTCGTCTGACCCATCTCCATAGTACCAATTCTGAGTGTCAGCTCCCTCATCTCTGTCCGGAACTCCTCTAGGCCTCTCTCCAATGTCTAGCAAAGATCACCAAACATTGATCTACAAGATCCCATTAGAGTCTTAGCAAACTATGAGAGCTGCTCGAATGAAAAACCAATCTAAGTGCCAGTTAAGGTCAATGGTACTGAATGTGCTGCTTGTGCTGCTGATGGTGCTGGAGGAGTCCTGGGGCTATCGGTCTATCCAGTCATCCCAGCCTGTTCCTAAGTCTCCTCATCCATGGAATCCTCATCGCTATCACTAGAGTCACTATCATTATTATTGCCCAGTAAGTAACCCAAGAGGGGGTTGAATTGGGTTTTTAAAAACTATTTACAAGTATGTGTGCCAATTCAATAATCAATTCAAGTGCTAGTATGATGTAAGTGTTGTGTGCTTTTAAAGAGTATGCAGTAAATATTTAAATTGCAATGAAGGTAAGAGCAAATAGAAAGAAACAATCAATCACAAATACAAGGCAAGTATAGTGGTTCGGAGCTCTCAAAGGCACCTATATCCACTCCCGAAGGTCCACTCGAGAATTCACTATAATCACTCACGATTATAGCCGATTAGTTTTCTGAGCTCACTAATCAAAACCCCTTTTAATTTTTACTAAGCTTACCAAAAAAAACCTCTTGATTTTCAAAGGTTAACCAAAAACCTCCTTGGTGTTCAACTAGGCTAACCAAAAACCTTCTTGGTTTTCAACTAGGCTAACCAAAAACCTTGTTGATTTTCAACTAGACTAACTAAAAACCTTTTTGGTTTTCAACTAGGCTAACCAAAAACCTTGATACAACAAAATATGAATTGAAGTAAAGAATACAAGAAAAGCTTTTTAATAAAAAGCTGTTATCTCTTTGAAGCTTGATGAAGATGCTTGTCTTCAATTCGATGAAGCCTCAATCAATGATCAAAAGTGGTTGGACTTAAATGCTTTTGCTTGCTTTGAATGCTTGAAGGCTTCTTTTACTTGGAAGTAGTTGCTCTCAATGAATATATGAGTGAATACTTTTCTTTTTCTTTCTTTTTCACTTCCTTTTCTTATTCTCTTATGTTCCATTTGAATTTAAGTCACTTAAATACCATCTCAAGGCCTAAATGATGGTTTATGACCATTAAAGACATGGAACTAGCCGTTAGGGGTGAAAGGGACGAGTTCTATGTTTGAAAAAACTAGCCATTACTATTTTCAGAACTCCAAGTGTCGACACTTTAGGTTGTGAGTCGACACTTAGGGTCGACACTTAAATCCCATGAGTCGACACCTAGTCTAAAATTCTATATTGTAGCTCTCTAGAATTCTCTGGTAAGTTGACACTTCATCTTGTGAGTCAAAACTTGAGGTGAGTCTTGAATTTTAGCATGTCCTGTAAAAAATTTGTCTTAGGCTTTGAGTCGATCCTTGAGTCGACACTTAGGATCGATACTTGTGAAGCATGAGTCGACACTTCAAGCATGCCATCTGAAACTCTTTTTTGTGTACTAGCTTGAGTCGACACTTGCACTGCCATGAGTCGACACTTGATCTGAGTCGACACTTTGAGTCGACACTTGCTGAAACTTTTTCAAAAATGACTGAAACTCTACTAAAACCTTTTTGAACTTGACTCTTTAATTCCTTTCAAGCAAATCTTAAATACTTAAGTCTATTAATGATTGGTGTTTCATCCATAGAAAGGGCTTCTTCAATCATTTGACAAGCAATTCAATTTTGCTGATTTGATGAGTACCTTTTTCTAAAAAAATACTTCAAAGAATTGTTAGTACTCAAATATACTTAAGTTTTTTATTAATCATCAAAATCAATAATGGAGTCAACAATCTCTCCCTTTTTGATGATGATAAAATCTTTGAGTATATTTCATATAATAAGCTCTTAAAAAAATTTTCAATTAGTATAAAGCATAGTGCAATTTGTATCAGAGTAAAGGAAAAGTAAAAGTTTAAGTCTAAAAGCTCATTTGAATTGAATTAGAGCTATAAGGAATATCAGAGCTAAAATTACATGTACCATGATACTCTAAATGTGTATCAAAGTTAAAACATATTTTAAGGATAAGAATTTCAGCATAGAAACATAATGAATGTAATCAATAAAAAAATCTTTGAACAAGAGATTGAAGAGTATAGATACTCCCCCTCAAAAGGTGATTCGAAAAACTGATTTTCAAAGATATTTCATAAACCGAAAAGCTGATTTCAGAGAATTTTCAAGAAATTTCAGCATAGGAAAGATTACTCCCCCTCACTCATTGCTCTAATCTTTTCTTTTTATTGAACTCATTATCTCATTTTACTGTTCATGTATGCATACAAGTAGTGATCTCCTAATTTTGGTGACTTCTAGGCTCGCCAACGATTCATCCCCAGCCCGTCCCTGTTGACCCCTTAAATGATTTTGATGATAACAAAATATTGGAGCATGTATTGTCTTACTAACAACTTTCCAAGTGCTCTACAAGTTTTTGTACGATGATTTCATTGCTTAATTACAACTCCTACAATCTTATTTTTGTCATGAGTTATGTTGTAAGTATGTCATGTAAAGAAGAGCCCAATGAAAAAATAAAGTAAAAATCATTAAAATGGGTTACTTCTATGTATTTTTCAAGCTTAAAATTTCTTAGAAATTGTTGTTAGAAGAGTTGGAGAGTTTCTTGTATGATTGAAGTGTTGCTGGATGATTTCTAGAGAAGAACTGAGAATTCAATGTAAAACTCATCCGAGCCGACTCGAGTAAAGGGAGCCGACTCTTGTTCATGGCACGCATGAAGGTTTTTGGCACTCAGGTATTGAGCCGACTCGAAGGAACTTGAGCCGACTCGTCCAGTGTACCATTTCCTGAATCAGATTGGCAAGCCGACCCGAAGGAAGTCCGAGCCGACTCTATCATTCAGTCAGACATCCGAGTCGACCCTTCAGAAGTTCGAGCCGACTCCTCTAGAGTCCAGAAAGAACATTTTTAAAAGAACAGCCAGGTGAGCCAACTCAAATAAGAAGAGTCGACTCTTCCAGAGTACATTTTGAAGGCTTGTGAATCCGAGCTGACTCGAACTAAGGCGAGTCGACTCTTCCAGAGTAAGGAATTAGAACACTATGTAACCGAGCCGACCCAAATGAAGCGAGGTGACTCGACCAGAACTTCTCTGAGGATCCGAGCCGACTCGAGGAATTTGAGCCGACTCGAAGGTCAATTCCAGGTAGGTAATGGCTAGTTTCAGAACTTCATTTTTGAATCTAAAAAGTACTCCAATGATCAAATATCACATCCCAATGGTCTACAACTACTAAAACCATCTGAGAAGAGTACAAGACTATAAATGAGGGATTGGGATAACTTTTGAATGGTTAATGCTTAGAGAGTGCTTAAGTTGAATACAAAAGAAAGCTTGTGAGCTAGAGAGCACTGCAAGAGCATTCAAGATAGACTTCAAGTCTTCACCAACTCTAATCAGAAGCTTGAAGCACTTATTGAAGAAGTTGAAGAAGCCATTGAAGATCAATTAGGAAGGTTTCTCTCGAGCTACATCGGCAACCATTAGACAACATCTGTTTATCATTCTATTGCTTAATTTTCATTAACTCTTTTTCTGAGTTGTTGGGTTATTGGTGAGCCCGATTTAAAAACCAAATAGGTTCTTGGTTAGCCTGTGTAAAACCAAGTGTTAGGTTCTTGGTTAGCCCGTGTAAAACCAAGTGTTGGGTTCTTGGTGATCCTACTAAAACCAAGTGTTGGGTTTCTTTAGTGAGCCCGGTTTAAAAACCAAAGGGTGTTGGTGGATTATGATCCCGGTAAAACAAACCTACTGTATTCTTGGTAGAATATAGTGAAAATCTCAAGTGGTATCTTGGATAGTGGATATAAGAGCAGGTTGCTCAGAACCACTTTAATTTGCTGTGTTTGCATTGTGCCTTTTCTTCTTGCTTTTTCTTTTAATTATCTAAATCATAGCACCTTACACTTCAAAGAAGTTCTCAAGAAGCATATATCTGTTAAATTTTTAAAATTTTTAATTCACCCCCCTCTTAGAAAAGCCACATGGGCAACAACTAGTATCAGAGCAGTGTCTCTGAATACAATTAGAGTAAAGATTGATGGCTCATCCCATGAATACTTCTTTGGCCGAAGGCCAATCTACTAATTGACCTCTACTATTCACCAGCATGAATTACTCATACTAGAAAGCTAGAATGAAGATATATATTCAAGCTGTAGATTTTTAGTTATGAAAGTTCGTTGTTAAGGGTCCATAAATACTCATGATTAAAATCGATAGCATGGATGTCTCAAAACCTGAAGAGGATTGGGATGAACACGACATGAAAATGGGAGAATTGAATGCCAAAGCCATGAACTTATTATATTGTGCTTTGGATGCTAACGAGTTCAATTGAATTTTTACTTGCTCTTCTGCAAAGAAAATTTGGGATAAACTCGAAGTGACCCATGAAGGAACTTTCCAAGTGAAGACTTTGAAAATTAATCTTTTAGTATATAATTATGAGTTATTTAAAATGGAACAAAATGAATCCATCTCTGCCATGTTTTCTCGCTTTACAGATATTATTAATGGTTTGAAAAGTCTTGGCATGGTCTATTCAAATGCTGACTTTATACAGAAGATCCTTAGATCACTTCCGGACAAGTGGGACCCTAAAGTGATTGCCATCTAGGAAGCAAAAGATCTAAACACTTTATCTCTGGATGAACTGATGGGTTCTCTCATCACACATGAACTAGCCATGCAGCATAGGACTGATGATGATCAGAAGAAGAAGATAACAATTGCCTTTAAAACTGTATTAGATTCAAAGAAACAAGATGAGGAATCGGAACATGATTGCAGCTCCTCTGAAGATGACTTGGAAGATGAAGACATCGCAATGGTCATGAGAAGATTTAGAAGATTTATGGGAAAGAAGAAAAGAAGGTATTATAGAAAATTTCATAAGAAAGGGGAACATAGTAAGGACAAGGACAAGGAAAGAGAGAAAGAAAATGAATAAATGCCCACATGCTATGTATGTAAGAAGCCAGGGCATATTCGTCCCAATTGTCCTTTACTAAAGAAAACTTTCAAGAAGAAAAAGAAGAGAGCTATGGTTGCCACTTGGAGCGACAGCGAGGAGTCAACTTCAACGGAAGAAGAAGAGATCACGAAAATAGCAAACTTATGTCTTATGGGTCTCGAAGATGAGGTAACGTCTCCCGAACCTCCAATAGAATTTACTTTTGATGAACTAAATCCTGCTTTTCATGACTTATTATCGGAATTTAAAAAGGCTAGAGTAAAGATTAGAGCTTTAAAGAATATCAATGATTTTTACAAAAAGAAAAGGAAGAGATTTCAAAAAAGAATAGTCTATTTCAAAAAAAACTAAAAGTCTTTTCTGAGAACAACAAGGCTTTAAAAATTGAGAAAAATATATATATGGACAAAAACAAAGCCTTGATTGATGAAAATAATGATTTAAAAAATGAGGTTGCAAAGCTCAAGCCTTTAGTTGAAAAACTTATTTTATCTTCGAACAAGCTTGAGTTAATTTTAAAAGATCAAAAAGTTTCTAGAAATAAAGCTGGAATTTGTTTCAATTCTTCTAATTCAAATGGAATTTTAGCTACTACTTTTGTAACTTCAAAGGCTTTTGTTCCAAAAGGTTTATCTCAAAAATCTTTTAAGCCGAATGGATTTACATCTGCATCTCATGCTTCTACATCTAGAATTTCAAAATTTACATCTTTTCAGAATTCTAGAATTGTTTGTTATGCATGTAAAGGGTTAGGATATAAGGCCTTTCAATGCAATATTCTTAGAAATGTTAAGAGTAAAGTAAGAAAGATTTGGGTTCCCAAAGGAACCACCACCACTAACCTACAAGGATCCAAGTTAGCTTGGGTACTTAAAAGAAATTCTTGATTTTTTGCAGGAATGTCTTGCAGCCCATAAATTAAAGAAAAGATGGTATCTGGACAGCGGCTACTCAAGACATATGACGGGTGACAAAGATCAATTCATCACCCTAGATATGAAAGAAGGAGGTATGGTTACTTTTAGAGATAATGGCAAGGAAAAAATAATCAGAATCAGTAAGATTAAAATAATCCCCTGTACTTTTATTGAAAATATATTGCTAGTAGACAAATTGAAGCATAATTTGTTAAGTATTAGTCAATTATGTGATAAAGGATTCAAGGTTGTCTTTGAATCATCTATGTGTATTGTAATAAACTCTCTTGATTCTAGCAACAAATTCATTGGACATAGACTTGGAAATATTTATGTGATAGATCTTAATGATTTAGCCATGTCTAGTAGTTCCAGTCTAGTTACAATGAATGCTAAGACCAAGGAGTCTTGTATACTTTGGCATAGATAATTAGGTCATGCTAGCATGTATACTATTGCCAAGTTAATTTCTAAGAATCTAGTTAGAGGTTTGTCTAAATTTAAAGTAGACTTTGAGCATGTTTGTGATGCTTATCAAATGGGTAAACAAACTAGGGAAAGTTTTAAATCCAAAAATATGATTTCAACTTCTAGACCCCTTGAGCTACTTCACATGGACTTATTTGGACTAACTAGGACCATAAGCCTAGGTGGTATGAAATATGCACTTGTGATAGTAGATGATTTTTCTAGATTTACATGGGTCTTGTTTATTACACAAAAAGATGAAACTTTCAAAGTATTTTGAAAATTTCATAAGAAAGTTTCAAATGAGAAAAATCTTTCAATCATATCTATTAGAAGTGATCACGGGACTGAATTTGAAAATCAATTTTTCGATGACTATTGCACAGAGCACATCATTGATCACAACTTCTCTGCTCCTAGAATACCACAACAAAATGGTGTTGTAGAGAGAAAGAATAGGGCATTGGAAGAGATGGCCCGAATAATATTATGTGATGGCAATCTTCCAAGGTACTTTTGGATAGAAGTGGTAAATACTGCTTGTTATATTTTAAACCGTATTTTAATTTATCCAATTTTAAAGAAAACCCCCTATGAGCTTTGGAATGAAAAGAAACCTAATATCAATTACTTTCATGTTTTTGGCTATAAATGCTTTGTAATGAATAATGGCAAGGATAATCTAGAAAAATTTGATGCTAAATCTGATGAAGCAATTTTTCTTGGTTACTCAATACATTGCAAAGTATATAGAGTATTTAATAAATAAGTATTGATTATGGAAAAATCAGTACATGTTATTTTTGATGAAACTAACTCCTTACCTTCTAAGAAAGAAGAGTGCATAAATAATGATGCAAGTACACTTCAAATGGAAATGAAAGATATGAGCATACAAGAAAGACCAACTCAAGAAGGAGAAGAAATGATAAGTAAGGATCATGCTGATCTACCAAGGGAATAGAGATATGTAACCTCTTATCCAAAAGATTTAATTATTGGTGATCCTTCACAAGGTGTTAAGACTAGGTCATCACATAGAGATGCACATGATTACCTAGCCTTTGTCTCATAAATAGAACCCCATAACTTAGAAGAAGCTGAAAATGACCCAAACTAGATGATGGCTATGCATGAAGAATTAAACCAGTTTGAAAGAAATAATGTGTGGACTTTAGTTGATAGACCATCAGACCATCCCATCATAGGAACCAAATGGGTCTATAGAAAAAAGTTAGATGAACAAGTTAAACTAATCAGAAATAAAGCAAGGTTGGTAGCTAAAGGATATACCAAGAAGAAGGAATAGATTTTGATGAAACCTATGTACCTGTAGCAAGACTAGAGGCCATAAGATTATTACTTGCATTTGCTTACTACATGAATTTCAAATTATTCCAAATGGATGTGAAAAGTACTTTTTTAAAATGATTTTATATCTGAACAAGTTTTTGTAAAACAACAACCAGGTTTTGAAAGTCATGCTTTTCCAAATCATGTTTTTAAACTTAATAAGGCATTGTATGGTTTGAAACAAGCACCTAGAGCCTGGTATGATAGACTTAGCACTTTATTGCTTGAAAATGATTTTATTAGAGAAAATATTGATAAAACTCTTTTTATCAAAAATAAAAATAATGTTATATTGTTGTATATATTTATATTGATGATATTATATTTGGTGCAACTAATGAAACTCTTTGTAGAGAATTTGCTAAGTTAATGTAGGGAGAATTTGAAATGAGTCTAATGGGTGAACTGAACTACTTTCTTGGACTTCAAGTGAAACAAAAAAAGGAAGGGATCTTCATAAACCAAGCCAAATACATCAAAGAGATTATCAAGAAGTTTGGTATGGAGTCAAGCAAACAAATGAGCACACCCATGAGTCCTACCTATAGATTAGATAAAGATGAAGATGGCAACAACATTGATCAAAAGTTCTATCGAGGTATGATTGGATCATTATTGTACTTAACTACAAGTAGACCTGATATCTTGTTTAGCATATGTGTATGTGCTAGATTCCAATCTAATCCTAAAGAATCACATATACATGTTGTTAAAAGAATTATAAGATATCTAAAAGGAATAAGTAATTTAGGTCCATGGCTTTTAAAGCATTCTTCATTGAATTTAATTGATTTTTTGGATACTGATTATGCTGGCTATAAAATTAATAAAAAAAATACTAGCGACACATGCCAATTTCTAGGGTTAAATTTAATCTCATGTCACTGTAAGAAATGAAGCTCGGTAGCACTATCTACTACTGAGGCAGAGTATGTTATTGCAAGGAGTTGTTGTGCACAAGTGTTATGGATTAAACAACAACTAGAAGACTTTGATGTTACATAATCTAAAATTTCTATCAAATGTGATAACACAAGTGCTATAAATTTGACAAAAAATCCAATTCAGCATTCAAGAACTAAGCACATAGAGATTAGACACCATTTATAAGAGATCATGTTTTGAATGGTAAAATTGAATTAGAATTTATTCCAACCAAAAACCAACTTGCTGACATTTTTACTAAACTTAATCAAGATAGATTTGAAATGATCAGAGGAGAATTAAGACTCTGTGATCCTTTTTAGAAGACCTAACCTAATCTCTTCAAAATTAAGAAAAAATTATCTAGAAAGCCTCCTACATCAAACCAAGATCTTTGACCATCTCCCATTGTGATTTTCAAAAATTAATTTTCATTTCTGAACCTTTTTGACTCTTGTGGAGAGTTCTTGTTCGAGTCGACTCAAGCGACTGTGCTCAAGTCGAGCCGACTCGAATTTTTGATTAGTTTTGTTAGAGCTCTGCTCAAGTCGACTCGAGTAGATTAGGGCTTGCCGAGCCGACTCGGATATCGAGAAAGCTATTTTTTAATAAAGCCGTAGGACTTATTCTAAAATTTTATGCCTTTTGTTTTAGCTCAAAACCCTTGCTCCCCACTTTAATATCTCCTCCATACTTCCAAAACCTACATTTTCGAGCTCCGATTCTCGCATTCTTCCCAGGATTGTGTAATGGCACCTAAGAGGGCAGTTGGCAAACGATCACAATGGACAAAACCCAATGTGAAAAGTGAAAGAAGAACCAAGCATTGGCAAGAAGAGCCAACTCGAACTGTTGCAAGGGAAGAACAGCAAGAAAGTAGTGAGGAAGATCACACTCTGTCCCCCGTGTAGCCTCGACCAATTGTTTTGATGGGGAACAGACCGGTCATCACTGGTAGGAAAATCAACTTCTCATTTTTAGAAAACCAGGGTTTTCGAATCGGGACTTGGATTGAATCATAGGGCTGGGAGTTTTTCTATACAATGGACTTACCTACTTACCCTAGCCTAGTCAGTAAATTTTATGAAAATCTTACCCTAGAGCAAAATGGTGTTAGTTCTAATATGAAAGGGGTTAGAATGATAGTGGATGAGGACTGCTTAAGTGAAATTCTGCACATGCCTAACAGTGGAAGTAGTCATCTAGTCATGAGAGAAAGGCATAGGACTTTAAGATTAATTTTAGAATCCTACAATATAAATGAAATTGCAAATGTCAAAGCAAATGTCCTTTCCTTGGAAATGAGACTACTTCACAATATTGTGAGTAGGATATTTCTACCTCGGACTGGGAGATTCGATTGGGTCAGTGAGAGGGACTTAGTCTTTATGAGATACATGATTGAGGGGGAGACCCTTAATTTCCCTTAAATCATGCTTACTCAGATGAGGGATGATGTGAGGAAGGCCAAAGCTAGCTTGCCATATGGTATGGCCTTCACTCTGTTGTTCAGACATTTTGGTGCTGCACTTGATGGAGAGGACACTAGATTGTTACACCACACTGACACCTACTCAGCCAAGTCACTTCAGTGCATGGGTTACCATCAAGTTGAAGGGAATTGGGTGAAGAAAGGGTCAGATCTCAGGGCAACACAAAGTCATTTACTGATGATGAGGATGAGGACTTTGAGGAGCATGCATAGCAGCTTGCAGCTGAGGAGTTTACTACTACTGAGCCTACTTTACCTGATATAAAGGAGCATGAAGATATACACGAAGAGGCTAGAAGCCCTCAGGCTTCACTAGCTCCATCAGCACCTCAGGCTTCACCTATGCCTTCAGTTTCAGCACCTCTTTGTCCATTGGCTCCACCTTCTGTTCCTTCTGTGACACCATCTACTCAGGGACCTTCTTAAGCATTCATGGCATAGTAGATGAGATTGCTTACT
The DNA here is from genome assembly GCA_021397845.1 of Areca catechu. Lineage (NCBI taxonomy): Eukaryota > Viridiplantae > Streptophyta > Magnoliopsida > Arecales > Arecaceae > Areca > Areca catechu. The sequence goes on from CM038041.1 coordinate 146,754,433, forward strand.
GAGTCACTAACCAGCACTATAAGTTTGATGTTTGGCGAGCTTCGCCAAATAGTCGATAGCAGACTTGAGGAGATCAGTGGTGAGGTTAGACAGTTACGTTCCAGAGTTGACATCATTGAGTATACCAAACCTGCACCATAGATTGACTTGCAATCAGTGACTGATTCATTTAGGATAGCATCAGAGGAAATCAAGCAAACTGTAGCTCAAAGCATTGATGAGTTCAAAATAGAGCTGAGAGAGATGAGTTACAGGATGGGTTCAATAGAGCAGGGCAAGAAGATGGAAGAAGATTATACCAAAGGGATTGGCATTTTGAGATCAGAGTTTGGGAGACTTAGAGGATCTCCAAAGGCATTTGCTAATGCCCAAGCAAGTAAGCTGATTGCTCTTAACACTAGGATAAAGAAGATGGAAGAAGAGCTTAGTTCTGTCTAGGTGACCCTTACTGAGCTTTCCACTACTGTTATAGCTGCCTTTGCTTCTACTCCCAGATAGCTTGCACCTTCTCCTACTTAGCCTACACCACACCCTAGGCAACCTGCACCACATCTTAGACCTCAAGCTTCTCAGCCACCTTTTGTTGATCCTATCTCTTCCATGCCACCACCTGGACCATCCACTAGCACTAGTGCAAACATTAAGGTAGACAAGTAGAACCTGTTATAGAATTTCCTAGTGATAGTGAGCAGACTATTGTTTGTATCTTTGCTTTCAATCTTTTGTAATTTGTATTGAAAATTTTGTGAATGAAATGAAAGCTTCTTTATCTTACTCAATGTGTTTGTGAAATGTGTTTGCACAATACTTTGCAATGATATATTTGCTCTGATGATTTTGGTAATAGATTGTCAAATCTGTTTAAAACGTAAATTATCTCAAATAATGTTTTCAGTCTTCTCATTCTATTTCAAAAACCATGCTTTCTGTACTTCACAAAGGGGGAGAACGAATTTAATTGACTACCTTTTTGATTATTGACAAAAAGGGGGAGTATGTATAATTGTGCATGGAAAATATACAAATAAAGGGGAGAATGATACAAATATTGTATCTTGCTTATTTATATTTGCTCTGATAGACTTGCAATTTGCTCTGAATACATTAAGAATTTGCTATAACTTTGACATAATTCTGGCAAAAATTTCTTTTAACAACTATGTACAATGATACTTATTGATTTCTTTTTGGTCAAAAGCTCTGATATGTAACGTTTTTCAAAGAGCTTTGATACTCTATCAATATGCAAGCTTTGATACTCTAATACATATAAAAGCTTTGATACATGTTAATATTTACTTCCAAATATAGTTTTTCCAATATAGAAGCTCTGATACATATAAATGTAAAGTTTTTCTATGCCCGGTGTTTTGTCATCATCAAAAAGGAGGAGATTGTTGATCCTTTGAATGATTTTGATGATAACAAAATATTGGAGCTTGTATTTGTCTTACTAACAACTCTCCAAGTACTTTACAAGTTTTTGTAGGATGATTTCATTACTCAATTACAACTCCTACAATCTTATTTTAGTCATGAGTTGTGTTGTAAGTATGTCATGTAAAGAAGAGCCCAAAAAAAAAGTAAAGTAAAAATCATGAAAATGGGTTACTTCTAAGTATTTTTCAAGCTTAAAATTACTTAGAAATTATTATTAAAAGAGTTGGAGAGTTTCTTGTATGATTGAAGTGTTGCTGGATGATTTCTAGAGAAGAACTGAGAATTCAATATAAAACACATCCGAGCCGACTCAAGTAAAGGGAGCCGACTCTTGTTCATGGAGCGCATGAAGGTTTCTGGCATGCAGATATTCGAGTTGACTCGAAGGAACCCGAGCTGACTCATCCAGTGTACCATTTCCTAAATCAGACTGGCGAGCCGACCCGAAGGTAGTCCGAGCTGACTCTATCATTCAGTCAGACATCCAAGTTGACCCTTCAGAAGTTCGAGCCGACTCCTCCAGAGTCCAGAAAGAATAGTTCTGAAAGAACAACCAGCCAAGCCGACTCAAATAAGAAGAGCCGACTCTTTTAGAGTAAGGAATCATAACACTTTGTAACCGAGCTGACCCGAATGAAGCGAGGTGACTCGATCAGAACTTCTTTGAGGATTCGAGCCGACTCGAGGGATCCGAACTGACTCAAAAGTCGATTCCAAGTAGGTAACGGATAATTCTATAACTTCATTTTTGAATCTAAAAAGTGCTCCAATGGTCAAATATCACATCCTAACGGTCTACAACTACTAAAACCATCTAAGAAGAGTACATGACTCTATAAATGAGGGATAAGGATAACTTTTGAATGGTTAATGCTTAGAGAATGCTTAAGTTGAATACAAAAGAAAGCTTGTGAGCTAGAGAGCACTACAAGAGCATTCAAGATAGACTTCAAGTCTTCACCACCTCCAATCAGAAGCTTGAAGCACTTATTGAAGAAGTTGAAGAAGCCATTGAAGTGCATTGAAGAGCAATTAAGAAGGCTTCTCTTGAGCTACATCGATAACCATCAGACAACATCTGTTTGTCATTCTATTGCCTAATTTTTATTAACTCTTTTTCTGAGTTGTTGGGTTATTGGTGAGCTCGGTTTAAAAACCAAATAGGTTCTTGGTTAGCCTATATAAAACCAAGTGTTAGGTTCTTGGATAGCCTGTGTAAAACCAAATGTTGGGTTCTTGGTGATCCTGCTAAAACCAAGTGTTGGGTTTCTTTGGTGAGCCCAGTTTAAAAACCAAAGTGTGTTGGGTTTGGATTGTGATCGTGGTAAAATAATCCTATTATATTATTAGTAGAATATAGTGAAAATCCCAAGTGATATCTTGGGTAGTGGATGTAGGAGCGAGTTGCTCCGAACCACTCTAATTTGTTGTGTTTGCATTGTGCCTTTTCCTACTTGCTTCTGCTTTTAATTATCTAAATCATAGCACCTTACACTTCAAAGAAGTTCTCAAGAAGCACATATCTGTTAAATTTTTTAAATTTTCAATTCACCCTTCTCTTGGGAAAGCCACCTAGGCAACAGTCCCCCATCATGGAATGTAAGCTAACTAACATAGAGACTATCCTACTGAGAAATCTCCTCATCCGAGGATCCAATCTCAATCAGTCCAATATCTCTAAAAGGACGGGATCACGGCCACATCGGTCAAAGATTAGAGAGTTTAGTTTGGGTAGGTCTCGATATGTCATGATGGCCTTGTCCTCTACGTCTGACATACGCTCTGCCTCTAGCTGGTGCAAAAGAGGTAGAGACAATATTAGTAGCAGGAATAGCACTGATTGGAGTGGCTGTATCAAAAGGAAAGGTGTATGGTCAAAGATAGGCCCGGAATCAAGATGGTGGAAACCAGGGGTATATAATCCTAGTTCCCTGATAAGGGAAGATGTATGCATAGATGAAGAATGTATCATTGGTGTATCAGAAGATGGAATGATAGGTGTAGGTACAGGAATGGAAGGAGGATGTGGATCAGATTTGGAAGGCGAGCATAAAATTAGAGTCTAAAGATATAATTAGGAAGGATCTGGAATGGGGCTCCTAGGAACATCTATTGCTATCTCTGGCTCTGTCTCCGTCATGAAATCTATCACATCAAACTCTGCGAAGTCAAACTGATCATCTACTATATCAGGTCCTGGAGCAGATGGTGCTGGAGGTGGATCTGCTGTAGATGAAGGTGGAGGAGCTCTGCTCGATGAAGATCTAGCTAATGCAGATAAAATAGCAAAGATGCCATCACTCAATTCTCGATGGCTCTCCCTCATCTCCATATGCATCTGGTCAACTCGCTATTTAACAACCATAATCTCAGTTTCTATGCGAATGACCCTGTCCTCTAAACTATCTTTAGCACCAGGGATATCTGTCTGTGTAGGAGTGGCTGGCTCGGGTTGAGGAGCAGGCTCTGGCTGTGCTGTAGGCTCGGGCTATGCCTCAGAAGTCTCTTTATATAGCTCAGATGGCCCTGCCTCACTTGAAAAGATATGCTCCTCCTTTGCCACCTCATCATCTCTGTCAATGGCCTGACCAGATATACGCCATCTCCATTGGCCTCTGACTAGATGGTACCCCATCCCATGAAGAGATCTGATATCATAGACATCTGTGTGTAGTAGCTGTCTATCAGGCTCGTCGTCTATGACCACACCGCAAGCCCTAAAGAGTAATGTCAAACCCATCCTGTAGGGCAGACAAAGTCTCTGGCTGATCGATGCCTCTGTCAACTGATGTACCATAAGCACTGGGAGGCATACCAGAGTGCATTGTACTAGAGACACCATGACCAATAGCTCGCACTTTATGATGAAGTCAAATCATCCAATCTTCGACAGAAGAATTCGGGCTACAATATGGTGCAATAACCTCATCACAGGTGACAGTCTCGAAGCAACTACAGTGGCTCCCTCAAGAAGATCGTCTGTCTCAAAAATACATCAGAGTCCATTGAACCTGTCCACTAGAGCATCCATAACAGATCCTGTCATAGGAATGTCCGATACTCGGCTCAGAATCTTTGGAGATTTGGGAACATCTCTGCCATGAATCTATACTATCCAGCCATCACTACCTTGGGCAAGTGATCCGTAGAACTCTCTAATCAGTCCTGGATAGAATCGCTCTGATAATGAGAAAAATGGTGCTAAACCAACATCCCTCAATCGCTAGCCAATCCAGAAGTGCTGCTGGTCTAGGAAATCGATGTCCACTCGATGACCACCAATGATAGTCTTCAAGCCCATCCTATTTGCTGCAGAAATAGGGGGGCTAGTAGGAACATCAGGCTCATCCGCTGCTCTATCCTCATGCCTAGCCTTAGTTCTTCTCTTTTCTTCCTAAATGGATGGTCTAGGATGCCGGACAACTTGTTTTCTAGGTCCCATTTGAAGGAAACAAGGGAAGAAAGCAAGGATGGGGAGAAAACTAGGGTTTCTACGATGAAAAAATAGTGAAACAGGATGAAGAATAGTAGAAAACTGAAATGAACCTATCCCAAACAAAGAATCAAGCAGTTGGAACTAAAACTGGAGGGAAAGAGATGATGGAGCTCTATTTGGGTATGAATCAGCTTGAATTAGAATGAAAAACTCGAAGAAAACACTTCATTTTCCCTATTTTAACTCGGTATGTCACTATTCAAGTGTCAACTCACGACACAGGGTCAAGTGTCGACACTTCTAGGTGTTGACACTTTGACTTAAAACTGGGAAAAAATGGAAAAAGGACCATTGATCAAAATAGAATATGATTTCAAGGAATTTAGAAAGATTAAACATAATTTACAAGCAATTTTGATCAATCAAGAGTTAAAGATTGTGAAGAGATGGAAATTTTAATCAAAAAGGTTGATGACCCCTAATTCTCTTCTAATCATACAGAATCGATCCTCTTGGAGAGGTTTAGTCAATATGTCAGCTAGCTGTATTTCAGTACATACAACTTCAAGCATAATATCATTATTTTCAACATGATTTCTAGTAAAATGATGCCCAATTTCAATGTGTTTACTTCTAGAGTGATGAACTGGATTTTTAGTTAAATTTATAGCACTAGTGTTATCACATCTTATGGGTGTCTTAATTAGTTTAATTCCAAAATTTTCAAGTTGTTGATTAATCCATAAGATTTGAACACAACAACTTCCTGTTGCAATATACTCAGCCTCAGCTATGGATAGTGCAACTGAAGTTTGTTTCTTGCTAAACCAAGAGATTAAGTTAACTCCAAGAAATTGACAAGTTTCACTTGTACTTTTTCTGTCTAGTTTACACCGAGCAAAGTCAGCATCTGAATAACCAGTTAAATCAGTAGATGAATCTCTAGAATACCACAAACCAATATCAATTATACTAGATAGGTATTTAAATATGTGCTTAACAGCCAACAGATGAGATTCTTTTGGATCAGACTGATATCTATCACACATATAGATACTAAACATGATATCTGGTCTACTAGCAGTCAAATATAATAAAGAACCAATCATTGCTCTATATAGTTTCTGATTAATAGATTTACCACATTCATCTTTATCAAGTTTACAAGAGGAGCTCATAGGTGTACCTATTATCTTGGTAGTCTCCATCCTAAACTTCTTTAAAATTTCTCTTATGTACTTAGCTTGGTTGATGAAGATCCCATCTTTAGTTTGCTTGATTGGAGTCTGAGAAAAAAGTTAAGTTCTCCCATCATACTCATCTCAAACTCACCCTGCATAAGCTTGGCAAACTCTTGACAAAGAATTTCATTAGTAGCACCGAATATAATATCATCAACATAAATTTGTACTACTAATAGATCATCATTTTTTCTTTTTAAAAATAATGTAATATCAACATGGCCTCTAGAGAAATCCATTTTAATTAAGAACTTGTTGAGCCTTTCATACCATGCTCGGGGTGCTTGTTGTAAACTATAAAGTGCCTTGTGTAGTTTAAAAACATGATCAGGATGTGCATTATTTTCAAATCCAGGTGGTTGTTTAACAAACACTTCTTCTACTATATAACCATTTAAGAATGCACTTTTAACATCCATTTGAAATAATTTGAAGTTCATAAAATATGCAAATGCTAAAAGTAATCTAATGGCTTCAAGTCTAGCTACAGGTGCAAAGGTTTCATCAAAATCAATGCCTTCTTCTTTATTATAACCTTTAGCTACCAGTCTAGCCTTGTTTTTAGTAACTACACCATTTTCATCTAGTTTATTCCTATGTATCCATTTTATGCCAATAATTGAAATATTAGATGGTCTTTCTATTAGAGTCCAAACTTTGTTTCTTTCAAACTAATTTAATTCTTCTTGTATTAAATTAATCCAATTAGGATCTTTTTCAGCTTCTTCAATATATTTTGGCTCAATTTAAGAAACAAAAGTAATATAGTCACATTCATTTATAATTGAAGATCTTGTTCTTACCCCTTTTGATGGATCACCTAGGATTAACTCCTTAATATGTCCATGAGCATACCTCCACTCTTTGGATAGATCCGGATGCTTTGGTGTAGGTTGTATGACTTCTTCTCTTTCATTCTTTTGAGAGGGTTGATTATCCAAAGTTAGTTTCTTTAGTTCTTCAGCATTTGCACATGCATCGGAAGTATCTTCTTTTCTAGAAGATTTGTTAGTAGATTCTTCAGATACTATATATACAGATTCCTCTACTACTAAAGTTCTCTTATTAAAGACTCTGTATGCCCTGCTTAATGTAGAGTATCCTAAGAAGATACCTTCATCAGACTTGGCATCAAGTTTTTCTAAATTATCTTTATCATTATTTATAATAAAGCATCGACAATCAAAAACTTAAAAATATTTCAAAGTAGGTTTTTTTTGTTTCCAAAGCTCATATGGAGTTTTCTTTAAAATCGGTCGAATTAAAACATGGTTTAAAATATAGCATGCGGTATTTACTGCTTTAGCCCAAAATATCTTGGTAAATCATTTTCACAAAGCATTGTGCGTGCCATTTCTTCTAAAGTATGATTTTTTCTTTCTACTACCCCATTCTGTTGAGATGTCCTAGGTACAGAAAAATTATGTTCTATTCCTTTTTTATTACAAAAGTTTTCAAAATTTTGATTTTCAAATTTAGAACTATGGTCACTATGAATACAAACATCTGAAGTACCTTTTTCATTGGAAACTTTTTGATAAAATTTTATAAAAGTTGAAAACGATTCATCTTTATGAGCCAGAAATAGAACCTATGTAAATCATGAGAAATCATCCATTATAACTAATCCATATTTCTTGCCTCTTAGGCTAGATATCCTAGTTGGTCCAAAGAGATCTATATGGAGTAGTTCAAATAGCTTAGAGTTGAAATAAAACCTTTAGATTTGAAAGATGTTTTTACTTGTTTTCCAAATTGATATGCTCCATAAATTTTATTTTTCTCAAAACTAAGTTTTGATAAATCTCTTACTAAATTCTTTTTACATAATTTTTATAGTAAATACATGCTTGCATGACCTAATCTACGATGCCAAAGCCAGCTAATCTCATTAACGGTGGAATTCATTACAACAGGCATTCACCATTAGGCAAAGATAGATTATTCAAATCACAAGATAAATGTTACCATGCCTTTTTCCAATGAACCTCACTCCATTAATATCAGGGCTAGCAATCATGCAAGAAGATGATTCAAAAATAACTTGAAAACCTTTTTCATAAAACTGGCTAATACTAAGTAGATTATGTCTCAAACATTCAACTAAAAGAACATTATCAATCCAAGTAGAAGGAGAGATGTGAACCTTACCGATACCAAAAATCTTTCCTTTACCATTATCACTAAAGGTTACACTCCCTCTATTTAGTACCTCAAGAGAGGTGAATTGCTTCACGCTCCTGTCAGGTGTCTTGAACAACCACTATCGAGATACCACAATCTTTTCTTTTCTTTGGTTGCAAGACACACCTGCAAGACAAATTATGTTTTGATTTTAGGTACCCAAGCTAACTTGGATCCTTTAAGGTTAGTACTAAAAGTGGTTTCTTTTGAAACCCAAATCTTTCTAGAATTATTAATTTTTTTAAAATTACATTGGAAAGCTTTATGACCTAACCTTCTGTAAGAAAAGCATGTGATGCTTGATAATGCAGGTATAAAAAATTTTTTAAAGTACTTTTACTGTTTTTAAGGTCTATAACCTAATCTAGCCTTGTTTAAAATAGCTCTTTGATTATTCAAAAGAAGATTCAACTTTTCAGAACTATAGGTAAATTTTTTAACAAAGGGTTTTACCTTATCAAGCTCATCTTTATATTTCTTGTTTTCTACTTCAAGATCTTTATTTTTCTTCAAAAGCTCATTGTTTGAAACATTTACTTTAGATATTTTCAAAACTTCATTTTCCATTGATAAAGCTTTATTTTATTTTTCTAAAACATCAATCTTATTTTTCAAATCATTAACTTCATCCAAAAGATAATTGTTTTCATGTGAAAAAGAGTTTGCATGCTTTTTCAACTTTCTATTTTTAGATATTATCAACTTATAATTATGCATTAACTCATCAAATGTAGTTCTTAATTCATCAAAAGTATAATCAACTTCAAGATCAGAATGTACCTCTTCTTCATGTTGTGCCATGAAGCAAAGAATGGTGACTTTGATTTGATCTTCTTCTGAGATGAAGTCCTCATTATCACTCCAAGTTGCCATCATATCTTTCTTTCTAAGCTTTTTTTTTTGATTTCTTTAGGAGAGGGCAGTCATACTTATAATGTCCAAGCTTCTTGCATTTGAAGCATGTTGGTACCTCCTTCTCCTTGTCCTTTTCTTTCTCCTTTTCTTTTCCCTTTTCCTCGGTCGGAACTTTTCTTGTAAAGGAATTTCTTTTTCCTCATGAATTTTCTAAATTTTCTTGCTAATAGTGCTTCATCACCCTCATTCTCTTCTTCTTCTTCTGATTCCTCATTTAAAGATTCTTCTTGTGTTGTGGACTTGAAAGCAATACCTTTCTTCTTCTTATCCATATCCATTTGTTTTTGTTTCAAGTTCAACTCATAAGTCATGAGTGAACCTACTAGCTGCTCCAATAAAAGTTTCTCAACATCTTTGGCTTCTTGAATAACCATCAATTTGGGATCCCAAGATGTTGGAAGAGATCTGAGAATTTTGTTCACAAGATCAGCATTAGACATAATTTTACCAAGGCTTCTCATGCCATTAACAATATTTGTGAACCTAGTGTACATGTCAGTGATCGATTCATTTGGTTCCATATGAAACATCTCATAAGTGTGCACTAGCATGTTAACTTTTATATTTTTTATTTGATCGGTACCCTCATGAGTGACCTCATGTGTATCCCATATTTTTTCAGTTGAGGTGCATGTGGAAATCCTATTGAACTCACTAGGATGTAATGCATAGTAAAAGAGATTCATTACTGTCGCATTGATCTCGGATTGTTTAATGCCATTTTCATCCCAATCCTCTTCAAGCTTTGCGATGGAAATACCATTAACCACAACCGAAGGAATATGAGGACCCTTATCCACTACTTTCCATAAATTATAGTCTATAGAGTGCTTGTAAATTCTCATTCTTATCTTCCAATATGTGTAGTTAGTGCCATTAAAATAAGGTGGTCTATTTGAGGCTTGTCCCTCAACTACACTAGTACCAAGGGGGGCTACCATAAATCTTTACTCAAGGTAGTTAGACCTATATATTGAGAACGTAGCTCTGATACCACTTGTTGCCCAGTAAGCAACCCAAGAGGAGGGGGTAAATTGGGTTTCTAAAAATTATTTGCAAGTATGTGTGCCAATTCAATAATCAATTCAAGTGCTAGTGAGATGTAAGTGTTGTGTGCTCTTAAAGAGTATGTAGTGGAAATTTAAATTGCAATGAAGGTAAGAGCAAATAGAAAGAAACAATCAATCACAAACATAAGAAGTATAGTGGTTCAGTGCACTCAAAGGCATCTACGTCCACTCCCCAAGGTCTACTCAAAAATTCACTATAATCACTCATAATTACAGCAGATTAGTTTTCCGAGCTCACTAATCAAAAACCCTTTTGGTTTTCACTAGGCTCACCAAAAGAAATCTCTTGGTTTTCAAAGGCTAACCAAAAATCTCCTTCATTTTCAACTAGGCTAATCAAAAATCTTCTTGGTTTTCAACTAGGCTAACCAAAAACCTTCTTGGTTTTTAACTAGGCTAACCAAAAATCTTGATACAACAAAATATGAATTGAAGTAAAGAATACAAGAAAATCTTTCTAATAAAAAGTTGTTATCTCTTTGAAGCTTGATGAAGATGCTTGTCTTCAATTCGATGAAGTCTCAATCAATGATCAAAGTGGTTGGACTTGAATGCTTATGATTGCTTTGAATGCTTGAAAGTTTTTTTTTATTTGGAAGTAGTTGCTCTTAATGAATGTATGAGTGAATACTCTTCTTTTTATTTTCTTTCACTTCCTTTTCTTATTCTCTTGTATTCCATTTGAATTTAATTCACTTAAATACCATCCCAAGGCCTAAATGATGGTTTATGGCATTTAGAAACATGGAAATAGCCATTAGGGGTGAAAGAGACAAGTTCTGTATTTGAAAAAACTAACCGTTACTGTTCCCAGAACTCTAAGTATCGACACTTCAGGCTATGAGTCGACACTTAGGGTCGACACTTAAATCCGATGAGTAGACACCTAGTTCAAAATTCTACATTGTAGCTATTTGAAATTCTCAGGTGAGTTGACACTTTATCTTGTGAGTCGACACTTGAGGTGAGTCTTGAATTTCAGTATATTCTGTAAAAAATTTGTCTCAGGTTTTGAGTTGATCCTTAAGTCGACACTTAGGGTCAACACTTGTGAAGCATGAGTCGACACTTGAACTGTGAGTCGACACTTTGAGTCGACACTTCCTGAAACTTTTTCAAAAATGACTGAAACTTTTCTCAAACCTTTTTGAACTTGACTCTTTAATTCCTTTCAAGCAAATCTTAAATACTTAAGTCCATTAATGATTGGTGTTTTATTCATAGAAAGGGCTTCTTCAATCATTTGACAAGCAATTCAATTTAACTGATTTGATGAGTACCTTTTTCTGAAAAAAATGCTTCAAAGAACTGTTAGTACTCAAATATTCTTAAGTATTTTGTTAATCATCAAAATCAATAATGGAGTCAACAACTATCTTTATTAGACTCCTCTCTGGCAATGCTAGTAGCTACAATCTCATGCTCTACCTCCTTCTCATTTGAAGACTGATACAACACTCTCTGACTAGATGTTTTCTTGACTTAAATTACTTCAACTTAGTGATATCCCATCCTATGTAGGGATTTCACCGAGTATCTATCTGTGTGGTGAAGGTGTCGTCCATCTTCTTCGATCAGATCTACACCAAACTCCTAGAATAATAAAGTGAACATCATCCCATAAGGCAAACAGGCTTTCGCTCTTCGGGTTGCATCCCGGATTTGTGTCGGCATAATGTAAGGTAGATTGAGGGCCTCCCCCTCAATCATATATCTCATGAACTCATATCTCATTCACTAACCTAGTCAAAGCAACCTGTATGAGGAAAAATGATCCTACTAATAACGTTATGAAGAAGTCTCATTTCCAGGGATAACATGTTGGCCTGAACATTAGTAATTCCATTAACATCTCTCCTTTCCAATATAAGTCTTAGGGTTTTCTGTTTATCCTTTAAATTCAAAAAATATCTTCCTTCTTTGGGCATTCTCAAAACCCTACTAAGCTTATCCTCATCAACTGTCATTATAATTCCCTTCATAATAGATGTCACATTGTTCTCTCCAAGGGATAAACTTTCAAAGAAATTTCTCACCAGGCTAGGGTAGGTTTGAATGTCAAGAGAACAAAAGTAGTCCCAACCTTGTAGTTCAATCTAGTTACCTATCCTAAAACCCTGGTTTTCAAGAAATGAAAAATTGATTTATCTACCAGAGGTTACAAGATGGTTTTCCATAGGGATAACTTGCCTTGCAGGAGTCGGAGATAAATTCCTTGGTTCATCTTGTGCTTCTAACCGAGTTAGCTCATCAGCTCTCCGTTTGGATCTTCTTTCTTGTTGGACGGAGCTCGAATCCGCACGCCTTGGTCTCTTGGCAACAGCCTTCTTTGGTGCCATTAGGTAGAAATCTAAGGTGGGAAAGGGAGGAATCAGGTGGTCCTAGGATGGAATGGGAAGTGTTCCCCTATGTTTCTTTCTAAATAGTGAAAGGGGAAAGTGAAAGGAATTTTAGGGCAAACAACTTTAAAATAGTGTCCGACATTCGAGTTGACTCGACTCCTGCTCGAGTTGGCTCGAGCCAAAACATAGAAAATGACTCTAAAATTCAATAAAAAGGTGTCCATACTCTAGAATTACACTGGATAAGGTGGTTGGTAACCTTAGATTGCTAATGGAGGTTTTTCCAAGATAATTTTTTCTTAATTTTTAAGAAATTAGGTCAAAAGTTCTAAAATGGGTCACACAAACCTAATTCTTCTCTAATCAATAAAAAGGTGTCTATATTCTAGAATTACACTAGATAAGGTGGTTGGTAACCTTATATTGCTAATGGAGGTTTTCTAGATAATTTTCCTTAATTTTGAAGAAATTAGGTCAAAAGTTCAAAAATAGATCACACAAATTAATTTTGAAATCTATCTTCATTAAGTGGCTTAGTAAAGATGTCAGCTAATTGATTTTCTGTTGGAACAAATTCAAGTTCAATATTACTATTTTGTATATGATCCCTAATGAAGTGATGTCTAATTTCTATGTATTTTGTCCTAGAGTGCTGAATTGGATTCTTTGTCAAATTAATAGTACTTGTGTTATCACATTTGATAGGAATTTTTGTTTGAATAATACTATAGTCTTCTAGTTATTGCTAATCCAAAGTACTTGTGCACAACAACTCCCTGCAGCCACATACTCTACCTCAGCAGTAGACAATGCTATAGAGTTATGTTTCTTACTGTGCTATGAGATTAAGTTCAATCCTAGAAATTAACAAGTATCAATAGTGCTTTTTCTATCAATTTTACATCCATCATAATCAGCATCAGAAAAATTAATTAAATTCAATGAAAATTACTTAGAATACCATAGACCTAGATTACTTGTTCCTTTTAGATATTTTATGATTCTTTTAACAGCAAGTATATGTGATTCTTTTAGATTTGATTGAAATCTAGCATATATGCATATACTAAACAAGATATCAGGTCTACTAGCAGTTAAATACAATAGTGATCCAATCATACCTTGATAGAATTTTTGATCAACATTATTTCCATCTTCATCTTTGTCAAGTCTGTAGGTGGGGCTCATGGGTGTGTCAATTTCTTTGACTGACTCCATACCAAACTTCTTAATGATCTTCTCGATGTACTTCGCTTGGTTGATAAATATTCCTTTTTTTGTTTTCTTAATTTGGAGCCCAAGAAAGTAGGTTAGTTCACCCATCAAGCTTATTTCAAATTAGCCCTGCATAAACTCAGCAAATTCTCTATACAAATTTTTATTAGTTGCACCAAAAATTATATTATCTACATAGATTTGCACAACTAGCATATCATTTTCTTTACTTTTAATGAATAGAGTAGTGTCTATATTACCTCTAACAAAATTATTTTTAAATAAGAATTTACTCAATCTATTATACTAGGCTCTAGGTGCTTGTTTTAAACCATACAATGCTTTATTGAGTTTGAAAACAAGATTAGAAAAATCATGATTTTTAAATCCTGGTGGTTGTTCTACTAAAAGTTTTTCTAAAATGAAACCATTTAAAAATCTTCTTTTTACATCCATTTGAAAAAATTTGAAATTCATGTAGCAAGCAAATGCAAGTAACAATTTAATAGCTTCTAATCTTGCTACTGGTGCATAGGTTTTATCAAAATCTATTCCTTCTTCCTGATTATATCTTTTTGCTACTAATCTAGCTTTATTTTTAATTATATTTTTTTTATCTAATTTATTTCTATAAACCCATTTAGTGCCTATAACAAGATGATCAGAAGATCTATTCACTAAAGTCCATACATTATTTTTTTTAATCTGATTAAGTTCTTCATGCATGGTCATCATCCAATTCGGGTCATTTTCTACTTCTTCTATGTTATTTGGTTCTACTTATGAAACAAATGCTAGATAATCATGTGCATCTCTAAGTGATGACCTAGTCTTAACTCCTTGTGAGGGATCACCTATAATTAAATCTTTAGGATATGATGTTACATACCTCCATTCTTTGGGCCTCCATTCTTTGGGTAAATCATCATGATCTTTGCTTACCATTTCTTCACCTTGTCTTGTTTGTTTGTCCTTTAGGCTTATGTCTTCCATAGCTTTATCAATTATACTTGCATCATTATTAATGCACTCTTCTTTTTTAGAAGGTGAGGGGTTAGTTTCATCAAATATAATATGGATAAATTTTTCAACGGTCAATGTTCTTTTATTAAAGAATCTAAATGCTTTGCTAGAAGTAGAATAACCGAGAAATATAGCTTCATCAGATTTAGCATCAAAATTTCCAAGGTTATCCTTTCCATTGTTAAGTACAAAGCATTTGCAACCAAATACATGAAAATAATGAATACTAGGTTTTCTATCATTCTAATATTCATAAGGGGTTTTCTATAAAATAGGTCTAATCAAAACATGGATCAAAATATAACAGGCAATGTTCATAGCTTCTGTCCAAAAGTACCTTGAAAGATTGCCTTCAAATAACATAGTTTAGGCCATCTCTTTCAATGTTTTATTTTTCCTCTCAACAACACCATTTTGCTGTGATGTTTTAGAAGCAAAGAAGTTGTGATCAATGCCGTGCTTAGTGCAATACTCCTCAAAATATTGATTTTCAAATTTTGTGCCATGATCACTTCTAATAGAAACAACTGAAAGATTTTTCTGATCAGAAACTTTCTTATGAAATTTTTGAAATACTTTAAAAGCTTCATCTTTATGTGCAATGAATAAAACCCAAGTAAATCTTGAAAAATCATCTACTATCACAAGTCCATATTTCATTCCTCCTTGGCTTGTGATCCTAGTTGGTCTAAATAGGTCCATGTGTCGTAGCTCTAAAGGTCTAGAAGTTGAAACCATATTTTTCGACTTAAAACTTTTCCTAGTTTGTTTACCAAATTGGCATGCATCACAAACATGTTCAAAATTAACTTTAAATTTTGATAAACCTCTAACTAGATCTTTGGAAATCAATTTAGCTAATGTATGCATACTAGCATGACCTAATCTTTTATGCCAAAGTAAACTAGATTCCTTGATTTTGGCATTCATTGCCACTAGACTTGTACTACTTGACATGGCAAGATCATTTAAGTCTACCACATAAATGTTTCTTAGTATATAACTAATAAACTTAGTGCTAGAATTAAGAGAACTAGTTACTATACACATTAAAGATTCAAAGACAATCTTGAAGCCTCTATCACATAATTGACTTATACTTAATAAATTATACTTCAACTTATCTACTAGCAATACATTTTCAATAAATATAGAAGGGGTAATTCTGATCTTACCAATGCCAATGATCTTCCCCTTACCATTGTCACCAAAAGTGACCATTCCTCCATCTTTCATTTCTAGGGTGACGAATTGTTCTTTGTCACCTATCATATGTCTTGAACAGCCACTGTCCAGATACCATCTTTTCTTTGAGTTCTAGGCTACAAGACATTCCTGCAAAATAATCAATTCTTTTAGGTTCCCAACTTTCTTGGATCTTTGCAGGTTAGTAGAAGTAGTTCTTTTGGAAACCCAAATCTTTTTCATTGTACTTTTATTTTTTCTTTTTAAATTACATTCAAAAGATTGTGACCAACCTCATTACAAGAATAATTTATTATATTTGGTTTTTGAAAAGATTTAGATGTAGAAAACACTAATGCGAAAGATTTCAAAGCTAAAAACTTCGGTACATAAGATTTTGGAACTGAAAACTTATTTGTGTTCAATGAATTATATCCAATTACAGCTCTGTTATTTGTTTCTCTTTATTTTTTCAAAATTAGCTTAAGCTTATTTGAACTCAAAGTCAATTTGTCAACTAAGGGCTTGAGTTTATCAACTTCTTTTTGCAAACGTATATTTTCTTCATGTAAAGCCTTATTCTTTTCAAGATATTCATTCTTTTTTTCTTGCAAAATATTATATTTTTCTTAAATGCTATTCAATTCTTTTTGCAAAATTTTATTCTTTTTAGAAATTTCATTCTTTTCATTTGTCAAGGTATCACAATTATTTTTCAAAATCTTAATTTTCAATCCAGCCTTTTTAAATTCAGATAAAAGTTCATAAAATATAGTGTTTAATTCTTCATATGTAAATTCATCATTAGGTTTAGGAGACATTACCTCATCTTCGAGACCCATCAAACATATGTTTGCAATTTTGCAAGTCTTTTCCTCATCATTTGATGTGGACTCCTCGCTATCGCTCCAAGTTGTAACCATTGCTTTCTTCTTCTTCTTTTTTGATCCTTTCTTTAATGTAGGGCAATCTGATCGAAAGTGCCCTAGTTTCTTACACTCGTAGTAGATAGGCTGTTGCTCTTTATCTCTTTCTTTTTCTTTTTCTTTTTCTTTGCTGTGTTCCCCTTTTCTATAGTTTTTCCTTCAGTATCTTTCCTTTTTCCTGCCCATAAATTTCTTGAATCTCCTCATAACTAGAGCAATATCATCATGATGTGGGACAGGAGGGGAGGATCGGATCGCTAGTGAGTATAGAAGTCACCAGGGATTAGGGCTTGCTTGGAAGAAGAAAGAAGAGGGCAGCTAGGGCTTCATTGGAGCTTTGGAGGCAGAGCACATGAGGCTGGGACAACGAAAGGATCACACGGATACCCTTAGGAACAATAGGGATCACATAGATACCCTTCATACAAAATAATAGGGATCACATAGATATGCTCACACAGTTAAGAAAACTTAAGAAATTTTATTAATCCATGGCATCAAAAAATATAAGAGGTGGGGTATTTATAGATTCACCCAAGTTACATGACTTGAGGGTCAAGAAACCCTGACTTGAGGGCCAAGAAACCTTAAGTGTTGGGCTTGGGCTAGGGTGCCATCTTCATGGGTTGGAGGGGCACTCCCTTGTGGGCTTGGTGGCATGACAGGGCCCAGGTGCCTGAAGTCTAGCTTTAGTTGGGGTGCCTGATGAATCTTCTAGTCTGGTGGCTCTCCTCTTGGTTCTAAGTTGAATGAAAATCACATGGACTTGATTGGACTTGACTGGACTGAAAATAACTAGACTTGACTAAGTGGACTCAACTGGACTCAGTTGATCATAGGACTTGATCTTTATTACGGGACTCAATAGACTCAAATGGATTCAAATAGAATCAAATAGAATAAAGACTCGAATAAAATAAAATAGACTCTCGGGTCCCCATCAATTCCCCTAGAGTGGGGAGAACTCGATTCCATCGAGTTTGGGTCAGTAGGGGCTTTGATGGAACCGAATCTAATCAAATCAAAAAGGGCTCTTAGGCTAGGTTCACCCTTTTTTTTTCAAACAAATCCTAGATTTCTTTTTTTTAATCAACTCTACTCTGAGATCTATGCAACTTTGCAATCTGTGCAACTTTGAAAGTTGTGTGGCTTTGAGATCTGTGCTGCTTGGAAGAGCGTACAATACTGAAATCGGCAAAGGGGAGGGGCAATTGCTTTCATGTTCGTGCGGTGCCCCTCTTCTTCCTCACGGACCGAACCAGGGAGAGAGGAGCGACGTTGGAGGAGTTCACCAGCATCGATGCTGGGTGGAGACTGTCTGGCAGGGCGATGGTGGTTACAACGAAGTCAGCAATGATTGGCGATGGTAGCGGGGAGGAGTTCCATGGGAAGGGCATCATGTGGATCTACGGCACCGTGAGATCTCCATGGATGGTGGCTGTTGGCCGGTTGTGGATGACTCCAGGTGGAGGATGGGGCTGAGGAGATGGCGGTGCGATCGAAGGGGGCTAGATCGGATTGATGGGAGGAGGAGGCTGGGGTGGGAACTTCGACCGTGGCTTGTTTCGGCAACTAGTAGCGGCACCGTGATGTTGGGCTCAATCCCGAGGCTCTATTGTAGAGCTCAGCTCGCCATGGGAGGGTGCGAGTGGTGAAGGAGGCGGAGCCGGCATTTCTAGCGACAGGGAATGTCGACTTCTAGCAGGGGAGGGGGGTGTCACCTGTTGGCAGTGGCTTCACGAATGGACGATGTCGACGGGGCATTGGGGGTTATGGGAGGGAAGCGGATGCCAGGCCATTGACAGACCGGAGATGGAGGCCGGTGGTTGATCGAGGTTTGAGAAGGAGTCTTGCAAAGGGGGAATCTGGATAGGAGGAAGGATGTGGAGTAGGGGAGGAAGAGAAAACCCTAATCCACTGGCTCTGATACCAAATGATGCAGGACAGGAAGGGAGGATCGGATCGCTGGCGAGCGTAGAAGTCACCAGGGATTAGGGCTTGCTTGGAAGAAGAAAGAAGAGGGCAGCTAGGGCTTTGTTGGAGCTTTGGAGGCAGAGCGCATGAGGCTGGGGTAGTGAAGGGATCACATAAATATCCTTAGGAACAATAGGGATCACACAGATACCCTTCATACAGAACAATAGGGATCACACAGATACCCTCACATAGTAAACCACAAGTTGAGAAAACTCAAGAAATTTTATTAATCCATGGCATCAGAAAATACAAGAGGGGGTGGGATATTTATAGATTCATCCAAGTTACATGACTTGAGGGTCAAGAAACCCTGACTTGAGGGCCAAGAAATCTTAAGTGTTGGGCTTGGGCTAGTGTGCTGGGCTGGGGCACTATCTTCATGGGTTGGAGGGGCACTCCCTTGTGGGCTTGGCAGCATGAAAGGGCCCAGGTGCCTAAAGTCCAGCTCTAGTTGGGGTGCCTGGTGAATCTCCTAGTATGGTGGTTCTCCTCTTGGTTCTAAGTTGAATGAAAATTACATGGACTCGATTGGACTTGGTTGGACTGAAAATAACTGAACTTGACTAAGTGGAATCAACTGGACTTAGTTGATCACAAGACTTGATCTTTATTACGGGACTCAATAGACTCAAATGGATTCAAATAGAATCAAATAAACTAAGGACTCAAATAAAATAAAATAGACTCTCAGGTCCCCATCACATCGCCTTCAAGTTCATCTTTAGAGGAGGGGCTTTCTTCTTCTATTTTTTTCAAGTTCATCTTTAGAGGAGGGGCTTTCTTCTTGATATCATCCTCACTGCGGTGTTGCATTGTAAGCTCGTGAGTGATCAAGGAACCCAGTAGCTCCTCCAATGGTAAGCTCGTGAGTGATCAAGGAACCCAGTAGCTCCTCCAATGGTAATGTGTTGAGGTCCTTGGCCTCTTAAATCACAGTGACCTTCGAATCTCATTTATCTAGTAAAGATCTTAAAATTTTCTGCACAAGGTCTGCATTTAAATTTATCCTGCCAAGACTCTTTAAACCGTTAATAATATATGTAAATCTTGAAAACATGGTAGATATAGTTTCATTTGGTTCAATTTTAAATAACTCATAATTATGTACAAGAATATTAATCTTGAATGTTTTTACTTGAGAGGTTCCTTCATGGGTTACTTCAAGTTTATCCAAGATTTCTTTTATAGACATGCAAGTAAAAATTCGGTTAAACTCATTAGCATCCAAAGCATAGTACAAAGATTCATGGCTTTGGCATTTAATTCACCCATCTTCATGTCATGTTCATCCCATTCCACTTTAGGTTTTGGGATGTCTATGCCATCAACCTTCTTCATGGGTGTGTGAAGTCCTTTTGAAATTACTTTCCATAATTGAAAATCTACTGCTTGAATATAAATCTTCATTCATGCTTTCCAGTAGGTATAATTTGTTCCTGTGAAAAGTGAAGGTCTATTTGTAGATTGGCCTTCGGCCAAAGAGGTACTCATAGGGTTTGCCATTAATCTTTTTTTTAGAAAAATAAATTATAGAGACACTGCTCTAATACCAGTTGTTGCCCAGTTGGCTAACCTAAGAGAGGGGTGAATTGGGTATTTAAAATTTTTTCACAAGTATGTGCTCTTTTAGAAACTTAGTGTGGTGATTGATGTGATTTATGTATGAAATGTGGAAGCAAGTAAAGAACATAATCAACACAAGCACAAACACCAGCAATTTATAGTGGTTCAAAGCTACCTGACTCCTACGTCCACTATGCAAGATATCACTTGGGATTTTCACTATATTCACTACAGAATACAACTGATTTGTTTTACACCGGGCTCATAAACCAAAATCCAATCTTGATTTTACACCGGGATCACTAAGAACCCAATACAATTTTAGTTTTCCTGGGCTCACTAATAACCTAAACTTGGTTTTCAAGGCTTACCAAAAACCTTAAATAATTCCTAAGTTACAGCCCCTGCTATACTTGGAACAATTTAATAAAAGAGTTAAAAACAGAGCAACACTAATGACAAACCAAACTTTGTCGGAAGGTTGCAGTTGATGCTCTTGAGAAGCCTTCTTGATTACTCTTCAATGCTCTTTAAGGCTTTCAAACTTCTTAAGTAAATGACTCAGGAGAATGATTGGAGTTAGGAGAATGATTGGAGTTGGGTGAAGTCTTGAGTTCTTCCTTGAATGCTTTTCTTGAATGTTCAATGCCCTCTTCAAAATTTTTCCTCTTTTCAAAAGTTCTTTCTTCAAAAAGTTCTTTGCAACATGTTTAAATCCTTCATTTATTGTCTCTAGAACTGATCCTATTTGAAAATAGCCATTGTAGTGACTTGGAAATCGAGATATAGCCGTTGGAGCACTTTTGGAATTCAAAAAGTCAATTCTGGAGCTAGCCATTATGCACCTAAAACTAGAATTCGAGTCAGCTCAGTTGAGTCAAGTCAGCTCGGATTCCCATACAAGTAGAATCTGTACTCTGGTCGAGTCGGCTCTTCTCAATCGAGTTAGCTTGCCTGACTAGTTTTCTCAGAACTAATTTTTCTACACTCTAGAGGAGTCAGCTTGGTTGCTCATGGATCGGCTTGGTTGTCTGACTTTAGAAAATTGAACATCTGATACTCTGGACAAGTCAGCTCTATTTCTTTCGAGTTAGCTTAGATGTTTGCATGCTAGAAACTTCTGTGCCGTGCTAGAACAATGAGTTGACTCTATCCCTTCGAGTCAGCTTAGTGAACTTCATCCAAAAGCTTCCAAACTTCTTCCAAAAATTTCCAACTAACTTCCAAAGACTTTCAAACTTCTTCAAAGCCTAAACTAAGTAATTTAAACTTAAAAATTACATAAGATTGGCCCATTTTATAAAAATATACAATTAAGTTTTCTTGTGCTCTTCAATACATGAAACTTTATCAAAAATAAACTTGACATGCTACATTAATTTCAGAATTGTAGGAAGAGTGGTTGTTCATTTGAATCATCCTACAAAAACTTCTAAAATACTTGAAAATAGTTAGTATCAAATACATGCTCCAATGTTTTGTTATCATCAAAATCATTTCAGGGGTCAACAATTCATTTTCAAGCAGAAATTTACTTAATATATCATACCAAGCTCTTGGAGCTTGTTTTAAATTATACAACGCTTTATGAGATTTAAAAACATGATTAGGGCATTCATGATTTTCAAAACCTAGGGGCTATTCAACATACACTTCTTTTTTAATAAAACTATTTATAAAAGTACTTTTGACATTCATTTGAAATAGTTTAAAATCCATGAAACAAGCAAAAGCAGGTAATAATCTAATTGCTTCTAATCTAGCAACAAGTGCAAATATTTCATCAAAATTAATATCTTCTTCTTGATTATAATCTTTCGCTACTAATCTAGCTTTATTTCTTATTACAATTCCATTTTCATCAAGTTTATTTTTGAAAACCTATTTTGTTCCTATTATTGAAACATTAGATGATCTTTCAACCAAGGTCCAAACTTTATTTATTTTGAATTGATTTAATTCATCTTGCATTGCATTAATCCAATTTGTATCTTTTTTAGCTTTTTCATTTATTTTTGGTTCTACTTGAGATACAAAAGCTAAATAATCACAAACATTTCTGAGAGAGGAATGAGTACTTACCCCTTTAGATGGATCACCAATAATAAGTTCTTTGGGGTGTCCATGGGCATACCTCCATTTTTTAGGTATTGGCTTGGGTGCAGATGAAGCTCCAACTTCTTGTACTTCTTCCTGATCACCTTCTTGCTCCTTAGAAGGTTCTTCATTGATGGTCATTTTTCCAATCTTTTGTACACCTGTTTCATCATCAAGAATATCTTCTTTTCTAGAAGATTTTTCATTAGTCTCATCAAAGACAACATGGATGGATTCTTCAACAATAAGTGTTCTTCTGCTAAAGAACCTGTATACCTTGCTAGAAATATAGTATCCTAAGAAGATATCCTCATTTGACTTGGCATCAAATTTACATAAATTTTCTTTGCCATTATTTAGAATGAAACAACGGCATCCAAAAACATGAAAATACTTAATAGTAGGTTTCCTACCTTTTCAAAGCTAATAAGGTGTTTTCTTTAAAATAGGTTGGATTAAAACATGATACAAAATATAGCATGCA
This sequence comes from Areca catechu, assembly GCA_021397845.1. Taxonomy (NCBI): domain Eukaryota; kingdom Viridiplantae; phylum Streptophyta; class Magnoliopsida; order Arecales; family Arecaceae; genus Areca; species Areca catechu. The sequence goes on from CM038041.1 coordinate 146,777,531, forward strand.
GTATTTATGGCTTCTGCTTAGAAATATCTAGGTAAATCATTTTTACAAAGCATGGTGCGTGCCATTTCTTTTAATGTCCTATTCTTTCTTTCTACTATCCCATTTTGTTGAGATGTCCTAGGTATAGAAAAATTATGATGAATGCCATTTTCATTGCAAAAAGTTTCAAAATCATGATTTTCAAATTCAGTACCATGATTACTATGTAAGGAAATAATTGAAACACCTTTTTTATTTGAAACCTTCTTATGAAATTTAATGAATATAGAAAATATTTCATCTTTATGAGCTAAAAATATCATCCATGTAAAACGAGAGAAGTCATCTACAATTACTAGACCATACTTCTTGCCTCCCAAACTAGTTATTCTAGTAGGTCCAAAAAGGTCCATATGAAGTAATTCTAAGGGTCTAGTAGTAGATATTACTCTTTTAAGTTTGAAAGAAGATTTTAATTGTTTTCCAAGCTAACATGCACTACAAGTCTTATCTTTTTCAAAAGTTAGTTTTGGCAAATATTTTATAAGATTCTTTTTGTTTAATTTTGAAAGCAAATGCATACTAGCATGCCCTAGTCTATGATGCCAAAGCCAACTAGTTTCATTGATTTTGGCTTCCTTTGCCACTAGACATTGACTATTTTGCATTGGTAAATCATCAAGATCAACCATGTAAATATTTTCATGCCTTTGATAAATAAACTTGATACCATTATCATCTAGACTAGATACTATGCACATAGATGATTCGAAAACAACTTTAAATTCTTTGTCACAAAATTGACTAATAAGCAAATTATGTTTCAAACCTTCAACAAACAAAACATTATCAATATAAGTAGAGGGGGTGATATGGACTTATCGATACTGACAATTTTACCCTTTCCATTATCACCAAAAGTCATATTTCCATCATTTAAAGCTTCTAGAGATGAGAATTACCATACATCTCCAGTCATGTATCTTGAGCAACCACAATTAATGTACCATAGTTGTCTTTTATCCTTGGTTGCAAGACACACCTAAAATAAGAGTCAAGTGGAAACTTTAGGTACCCAAGTCATCTTGGGTCCTTTAGGATTAGTTGAATTGGTTCCTTTTAGAACCCAAACTTTTCTAACATTATTCAACTTTCTTTTATCACACATATATGACTTGTGTCCTAATTTACCACATGAATAACAAGTAATGCTAGAGGATGCAAGTATAAAAAAAATTTTGAAAAATCTTTTTGTTGCCTTCGAGGTTTAAAACCTAATCTTGCTTTGTTGAAAACTCTCTTTGATTATTCAAAAGCATGTTTAATTTTTCAGAACTATAAGTAAATTTTTCGATAAACAGTTTTACTTTTTCAAGTTCTTCTTTATATTTCTTATTTTCTTGTAAAAGCTCTTTGTTTTGTTTAATAAGTTTTTCATTTGCCACTAAAATTTTATCCTTTTTCAAAGAGTCTTTTTCTTTCAAAAATTCTTCTTTTTCATTTTTCAAGGAAACAATTTGATCATTCAACTTTTTATTTTCTTGAAGTAAACTGTCATTTTCTATCAAAAATTCATCATTTAATTTTGAAAGCTCTAAGTTTAGCTATTTCAATTCTTTGTTTCTCACTTTAAGTTTTTGATATTTTACAACTAATTTATCAAAAACATCACGTAATTCATCAAATATAAAGTCATTTTTAGGTTCAGACCTTATCTCATCATCATTGGTCATAAAGTAGAGGTTGGTCACTTCTTGTTGCTCTTTATCAGAGCTTGAATCTTTGCTCTCACTCCATGTTGCCATCATAGCCGCCTTCTTAAATTTCTTCTAGCCCTTTTTGAGAGTGGGGCAATCCATTTTATAATGTCCTGACTTTTTACAATCAAAATATATGGGTTGCTCCCTTTCCTTTTCTTTTTCTTTCTCTTTGTTGGGCTCTCCTCTCTGAAGCTTTTTCTTGTAATTATATCTTCTCTTTCTCATAAATTTCTTGAATTTTCTTGAGATGAGGGCTATTTCATCCTCATCATCTTTTTCATCTGAATCATCACTGGACTCCTCCTTGGTTATGGACTTGAATGCTGTAGCCTTCTTTTTCTTCTTATTGTCCACTATTTTCTGTTTCAATGATAGCTCATAAGTCATCAATGAGCCCAAGAGCTAAACAAGCGGAAGAGTGTTGACATCTTTGGCTTCTTCAATGGTGGTGACTTTAGAATCCCAAGAAGCCGAAAGAGACCTGAGGATTTTGTTAACAAGTTTAGCATTAGAAACAACTTTTTCCAAACTCCTCATGCCATTAACAATATTAGTGAATCTAGTATATATTCCACTAATAGTTTCATTTAGTTCCATCCTAAATATCTCATATGTATGAATGAGCATGTTTACTTTGGTGGTCTTCACTTGATGTGTACCCTCATGGGTAACTTCAAGTGTTTTCCAAATTTCTTTGGCAGAAGTATAATTTAATATTCTATTAAATTCACTTGGGTCAAGAGCACAAAATAATAAATTCATGGCCTTTGCATTCAGCTTAGCTTGTTTAATGTCATTCTCATCCCAATCTTCTTCTAGTTTAGGGGTGGGAATGCCATTAATCAAGATAGTAGACTGATGAGGGCCTTTAACAATAGTTATCCGCATATTATAATCAATAGCTTGAATGTATATGCACATGCATATCTTCCAATAGGTGTAATTTGTGCCATTAAATAGAGGGGGATGGTTTGAGGCTTGTCCTTCAACAATACCTACACCAATTTAGGCTGCCATTAGATCTTTGACTCAAGATCGTGAGATCTAAACACTAAGTACCAAGCTCTGATACCACTTGTTGCCCAGTGTAGCAACCCAAGAGGGGGGCTGAATTGGGTTTTTTTAAAAAAATTTAAATTCTAAGCAAGTATGTGCTTGAACTAAGGTTCTTGTGTAACAATGTGATTGTGCTCAAGAATGATATGTAGCAGCATTGTGAAGCAAATGCAATGTAATTCAGAGCAAAATAAAGAAGGAAGAGCAAGTAATCACAAACACTAAGATGTATAGTGGTTTGGTGCAAACCAAGTACCTACATCCACTCTCCAAGCTTTCTCTTAAAAATTTTTACTATAATCTATCCAAGATTATAGCCAACTTATTTTCAAAGGCTCACAAGTCAAACCTTGTTGGTTTTATCATCTAGGCTCATCAACAACCTTTATAACTTATTTTTAATCCGGGTTCACAAGTCAAATCCTAGTTGGTTTTGTCCCTTAGGCTCACCAACAACCTTTAATACTAGTTTCAATACCTTTGAAATTAGTAACAACAAATAAGATAAAAAATATAGATATAAGCCCAAGAAAGAACTCTCAAAAGAGTAGATATAAATGTCATTGAAGCTCTTCTTGAATGCTTGAGTTGTCTCTTTCTTGGAACCTCTTCAATGCACACATTTGGCTAATGATTTGAAGGCTCAACAGCATAAAAATATAGGCTTTTTCAGGTAGAATATTCTTTAAATGATCACTCAAGTCTTTTCAAGCTTTTCTTAAAAGATAAACTTTGTCTCTTGTGATTCACTTTTTTTCTTGTTTCTTCAATGAATTTGGTGAGTGATAAATAGCCCAAAAACCTTCAAAAAGTTATTGGAGATTGTTAGAGTGAAGAAACTAGCCATTTGGAGCCATTTAGAATCAATTCTGAACTTCTGGAAAACTAGCCGTTGGACTAAGTATCGATACTTGATTTGTGCATAAGTTGATCTGTGAGTCGACACTTAGGTCGACACTTGGATCGACACTAGGTATAAATTTGAATTTTCAACGTTCTGCTTCTCTTTTAGTCTCAGGCTATGAGTCACTTGTGAGTCAACACTTAGGTCAACACTTGGGTCAACACTAGGTGTAATTTTGAATTTTCAATGTTCTGCTTCACTTCTGGTCTCAGGCTATGAGTTGACCTATGAGTCGATAGTTGGAACTATAAGTTGACACTTAGGTTGACACTTTGGTCAACACTAGGCAAAATATCCATGAAATGGCATGTTCTATCCTTTTCTTGTCTCAGGCTATGAGTCGACCTGTGAGTCGACACTTGGAATTATGAGTCGACACTTGAACTCTGGAAGTCAACAATTGGCATGCCAGCTAAAAATTCTGCGTGCCAGTCTTCAAGGTATCTACACTTGCTTCATTAGTTGACACGGTGAGTCGACACTTGCTCTGTACCATTTCTAAAATGTGTGCCAAACACCAAAACTTTCAAATTATGTCTAGTTGACTTCTAGTTCCTTCTCTATAAAGGCCAAAGTGATTATCTTAAAGTCATTCTAAGGTGATAAAACCTCTCAAACATTGAAATTCATCTTGCTTTGATATCCATAACTTTGATACTCTTGAGTGAAAAATTTGAAGTACCTGTGACCTAAAATTTACAACTCCAATTGACACATTAGTCCAAACATATACTCAATATTTTGTTAATCATCAAAATCAAGAGCCAAATCTAACAGAAAGATCTACCCTAATCCCTTTCTCGGGTATGATGTGCCTTGACATCATCCTTTCTTGATGGTACTTTGTCTATGTTAACTGTAAGTCTTTCTCCATACATTGTTTTAGGATGATAGATAGATTTTGGAGACGATCCTTGAAAGTGGTACCAAATATGAAGAAATCAATTATAAAATTTTCAAGATCGTTATCCCTCATTTTACAAATATCCCATCTAATAATTTTTTTATGCATCTTTAGAACACCAACTATTTGGTCTTCTTGGTTAGAGATCACTGGTAGGGTATCCGTAGGTGTGATAGGAAGCGGCTTCCATTCTAGATCTGGTGGTGATTCTAACAAGGGAGCTATTAGGGGACTAGGTGTTGGCTCATAATGTTCAATTCAAAGTAGAGTGGGTTTGAAGTGTGGTATATTGAATAAGTTACTCATCCCTATGATATATCTATCTACATTAAAATTATCTATCCCATAATGAGTCATATAGGGATCTAATGACTTTTGGGGATGAATTGGTGGTATGGCTTCCCTTGTTGTGTTATTCTGTTATGGTTCCTAAGAAGCCCCAATTAATTCCATCATGTTATCATGTTCTTCTTCCATCCCATAAAAAGGAGCAGATGATTCTAAGGCATATGGAAAGGGGGCCATAGGTGAGTAGGATGATTATGGAAGTGGTTCATCCCACCAATTTGATTTCTTTGCCTTAGTCAAATTATCTATATTGGTCTCTACGATAGTGCAAGGTTGTCCCGTGACCAATTCATTCCTAAGAGTTATGGTTAATTATTTAGAAGAAATTAAAGGGTCATTAAAATCTTCAACTTGGTAGTATCCCTCTAAATTACTATTAAAATTTTAAGCTAGGTAATATCTCTCTAAGTTACTCTTAGACTGATAAGGCAGTACTCCTACCTCCTCCCTATCAACTTTAGTTAATAATCTATTAGTTTGACTCACAAGCTCATCGATAGATTGCTGTTGAGGCATGATTAGTTGTTGAAATTGAACAAACTTACCGACATCTGGGTTGGTCTGTTGGAGAAGTGGGGTCTGAATAATTTTTTCGATTCTATCTATTGCTTGTAGAACCTTCTCTTGAAATGATAGGCTATAAGAAGTAGGAGAATGTTGATAATATGGATAGGGCTAATCGTAATAAGGTACATCTACGAACAGAAGTCTTTGTGGTATCATGATAACCATTGGATATGGTTGCCATGACAAATATGGTTGAGCCCCCTAACCTAGGTTGTAAGCATTAAAGTTTAGATTTTCTCCTAGTCTGTAGGCCATATGAGTTTGATTTTGATAAACCTGGTCATACCTAGACTCAAAAAATTGGTACATGGCTAGGCATTCACTCATAGAGTGAGATGGGCTCGAATACATAGAGCATGTCTATTGTGTAGGAACAAAGGAGTGGAAGAGTGTTTGATAGCCAATAGATGATCTAATTTATGGGACATGGTATCTAAGGCATGGGACAACTTATCCACTCTACCATTGAGGTCTATGTTCCTAGCACTGCTCCAATTCATCGAATTGTTCTGATGGTTTTGGGATATTTAATCAAGGATCCTAGATCAGAGCAATCCTCTTCTAAGTTTTTTAATGTTTACTTATTATACTTTTTTTAGAGAGGAGAGGGGGGAAGAAGAGAGAAGAAAGATAGAGAAGAAGTCTAAAAATGAGAGCCTAAGGTCCTAGAGCTAAGAGGGATAGAGAATAAGTATTAATTAAAGTTCTAGGTTAATTGCAAACAATGTAGCAATCAATGGACTCTCTATCCTAGGATTTCCTAGTTCTAGATAGTTCCTAACTATTGCAAGGTTGCCTTTGAGCCTTCAAAGTTAGATACTAACTAGCCTCTAGCCAGGTAAGGGTAAGGTCGATGGGGTCCCCTTGTTGCTTTTCTTAGACATCAAATCAATTAGCTAGGTTAGACAATGGAATCAATTAAAGAACCACCTTTATTCAGGGCTACATCATCATTGAATCCCTTTCCTTAGATACCAGTGAACCAGTTAATTCTAAGCTAGTCTAACTCTCAGGGTCCCTTGTTCTAGTGAGCTAAAAAATCCTTAAGGGCCAATATCTAATTGATTTTAAACTTAAGGCTTAGGTCAATATAATATATAAGGTGATAGTTTGTGGGCCAAGAAAGGATAATGACATCCCCACCTTACGTTGTTTAGGGGTTTAGTGCCCTTAAAATATTTTATGAAGTATGTAATGCAGAAAAAGCAAATATCCAATTCAAGTAATTAGTTTTTAAAGCTTAATTAGTTTCTTTATTTTAATTACTTATATGAGGTGTCGTGTTTCCTTTTTATGTTAAGTTATTTTTAGATATGTTTTTAATTTAGCTAATTAAGTATGAAAAAAAAGAAGACTAAATTGAATTAGAGTTATAAGGCAATTAAGTGGTTAACTAGGAATGAAATAACTAGAAAGCAGTAATTCAAATTTGGAAAACAATAAATTAGTTAGGAAATTAGTAAAAAGGAAATAAATATTAACTATTTTTTATATTTTTTTTTTTTTTATAATTTTTAAATCATAACTGTGCCTAGGGTCCCCGATAATGATGCCAAAACTTGATTGCTATCATAGATGGTCAAAAATAATTTATCAACTCAACTCTATCGCTAGGATGAGTCGAGATCATATCCTCAGGAACCGAAGGGTTGAGTTGTGATTGAAAAACAATAAGAAGAATGATTTGGTTTAATTGGAAATAAAAATAAAAAGTAAATAGAAATTAATCTAATCTGATAGTGGGATCTCATGAAAGTATGTATTTCGAAGGTTGTAAGTCAAACTTGTAACTAACAAATTATGTTTTTTTTATAATTTAACTCAAGAGAATACTTATCTTTTCTTGGCATGCCCCATATCCATAACATATTATGGCATGTCTCTAGAAAGTATAAAGTGTATCTCTTTTACTGAATAATGATAATTAAGCTTAAGGAATACCTGTCTTCCCTCATCATGCCTTGTATCCGTAGATCATGATGCATCTCTAAGAAGTACTAGGTATTCAACTCTTCTTCCCTCGGCATGTCCCGTACTCGTAGATCACGGTGCATCTCCAAGAAGCAAGAGTTGTTATTAATCCTAATTTAACATAAATTCATAGAAGAAAGCTAATAAAAGAAAGTAAATAAATAATTCATAATTAAATGCACAATCTTTTATTGCATATAAAAATAAAAGAAATACAAGAAGGGTGTAGAACAAAAGAACCACTTTGCTTTGCTACAAGATCTCCTCTCCCCTCTCGAGATTTCTATATTAGTTGCTCCTGGGTTAATCCCCTCCTATCCCTCTATACAAAGGCTCTAGAAGGACTCTATAGAGTTGATTGCCCCAAGCAAAGACATAGGAGCCTTTTAACAAGGTTTAACAGGGGAGAGGTCTTCATGGGTTTCTGATATGGGACTAAACAAAAGAACCAAAAGTATGGCTAGGATTTATTATTACCATAGATCAATGGTTAAACGGTAAACCCAAATCCTAGTTAAAGTAGATTATAGAGTTCTATTCCAAATTGGTGCCTGACCAGCTAAGGGTTGGTTGCCATCAGATCTTGATCAGAGATCCAGAAATTAGTCATGTCATGTAAAATTAATCATGAGGCTTTGATTGCTCTCAGATTCGGATCACTTCTTTCCCTGATTAATTTTGGTCATCGTTGCCTAGCACCACCACCATCTCCCTTGTGCCATTATCAGCTTCTTGTTCAAACAATCTTCTGTAACCATGGAGTGATGAGCAAAGCAGCGACATGGGTAGCAACATGTGCATGGTGGCATCATAGGATAAGGAAGAGGAAGATGAGGAGCAAAATGAAGGGTGGTTCCATCCCATTCTTGATTGACAGGGGTGCTCAGTGAACCACATGAAGATCGATGGGATTTTGGAAGAGAGAACTGGTGATCGGCTACTTCGGTGGCTTCTTTGGGTTGAGGAGGTGGTGCAGGTGACTCCAACAGCAACAAAACGGCATCTCCGGCAAGTTCCGACTTAAAAGAAGCTTCACCATCCATGGCTCTGTGCTGTGGACCATTAGCCATTGCTGTTGGTGGTCCATCAGGCATTCAATAAACCAAGAAGCCGGTCTATGGTGGATCGGGTGCTCCAAAATTCATGCAATTCTATATTAAATCTTTAAAAATCGATTCTAGGCTCATTTAATGTCCGATTTGCTTCAAACTTATTTCGTTTGAACTCATAAATTGAGCTCTTCACAACAACAATATCCTTTTCTATAAACAATATATAAAAGTATCAATTTTAAATAAATAAAAATAATTTAATTATTAAATTAATATTTTTACATATATGTATAATATAATTATCACTTCATGATGGAGAAAGCCCAAGCTATGGTTGACTTCCAAAAGTTGGAGAAAGGAGTCTTATAAAGAGGACTTCAGCAAGGGGGAACAAGATCTCTAAGAGGCTATTCTAGATCATTTCCCAGAAATATAACTTAACTTGCTAGATGTGAGGGAAGAGCCCAAAGGCGGTCCCACCATCACTATAATTGAAGCTCCTTCCACTGAGCTTGTCTCTGTTGGTCCCTCCACCATATTTAAACTTACTTCGGTTGACCTAGTCACTGCTGCCCCCATATTGGTTGATCCTTCTTCTACTGTCGGGCCTACTGATCCTGTCCTAACTATCCTTGCCTTTGTCACCGAGCCTATTTCCATTGGAGCTGGCTCTTCTTCTACTGCTACTAATCCCATCGAAGAGGTTGAAAATTGAAACTTTGTAATTTTTATTTTTCTTTCTTTGAGCTTGTAGCTTTCTAGGCTTTGTAAGTGATGTAATGAAATGATGCTTTTCCCCCATGCCTTGTTTTGCATATTCATTGGTTGTAGCTTCTTCTAGGATGTCATCTTAGTATCAGGGACACTGATGCCTGCTAGATGCCTTAGTAAGGCTATCGATACCAAGCCATATATTTCAAAGCTAGAGGCCAAGGCTGAGGCTATGAATAAGAAAGCCATCAATTAGAAGAAAAGGTTGCTAAAAATGTAAAAAACATTGAAGAGGGTCTATTAGGAGATCAACTACTTTTGCTCGAAATGCAGTGGATACATTCTTGAGAGAACTATGCTAAAAAAGAAATTGGAAAAGCTATCAGAGCAAATTTTTCAAGTGATGTAGGATGTGTTGCCAAGGTGGCCCGGATGCGAGATCAGCTCTTATCTACTTATGAAGAAATTTTAGGTTTAAAATTGCTGCTCGCATCTAGGAGCACTCGTTGGAAGATCATTGCCCAGTTGACAGAGCTTCAAGATGAACTTCATTGGGCCAAGGGAAGATTCCCTACATTAGTTAGGCCACCTCCGATAGAGTCACATCTATCACCTAGCAGTTGCTATCTGTGGGTGTTCCTGAAGATGAGTTGAGGAGACCCGTCATAGCACCATGTCAATCTTATCAACCACCCTGAGAGGGGGCACACCATGTGCTTAGCACTAGCACCGTGGAAGGTTCTAGGACTTGATCAAGGTGATGGTTGGTCCCATCTCACCAGTCTGATCAATGGTCCTAGGGTGTAGCCACCATCAGTCAAGTCATTGATCTTGCTTGTGGAGCCTCAATAGTTGAATCATCGTTCCAGCTCACGAGAACACCATCATGTAGCTAGTGCCTAGAAAACACAAAGGAGTGGGACCACAGAAGGATTTTTGTTTGATCAAGGCTGCATGGTAGTGTAAAATAACTACAAGGCCTTGATACGGGTCCTTTATCCAAATATCAATCTTTATTGATTACCTCCTTCTAGCATAGACATAGGAAAATTTATTATGGAACTCGTGGTGAATTTGAGCCTATCTTGGGAGGAAAGAATCGACACCTCTCATCGAGAAGTGCCACCTCTATTAAGAGATCCTCTAGAGAGCTTTAGGAGTGCAAAAGATCTATTATTAGATGTGACAGGGCCCGTAGATCCAAGGAATAATGAAGATTAATCATCAGAAGCAAGCTCTTAGAGCGATGGCAATGATTGACCATTATCTAAAGTAGGCACCCTGAATATCGAGACCTGAAAGGGCTAGTTACACTTTATTTCTTTTTAATTCTTGAAATTGTCTTTTTGTAGCGCTTAGGCATTTTGTTTGATAAGTGATAAAACTTTTCTTTATGTCTCTGTATGTTTGAACTTGAATGTTTGACAAGCCATCCTTCTCCTTGAACTGATCATAGATTCTCTAGGAACAACTAGGACTGTAGCCATCGGTTGCTTTAGGCTTTGATTGCTCAAGGCTCGATCACTCATCAAGATACTCAAACATTCCTGTGTTCTAACTGATCATTCATCGGTTGTTTGAAGCTAGTGGGTATTGATCACCTAAGGGCTATGACTGAGTGCTACTCAGTCACTTGGAGTCAGTGGATATTGATCGCTTGAGGGTTTTGACCAAGCACTACTTGATAATTTGGAGTTAGTGGGAATTAATCACCTAAGGGCTCTGACTGAGCACTACTCGGTCACTTGAAGCCAGTGGGTATTAATTGCCTGAGGGCTCTAACTGAGCACTACTCGACCATTGAAGCCTTGATTTTTTCAACCTCCGGGAACCCTCTTTTATTGAGAAGCACCACTTGACCTGATAGTTGATTTTCGAGGAGCTTTGATTGGTCATGCTTCAATCAAGATGGGTCTTCCAGATGCAATTCATAAGAAGATGGGGACAGGAGAACCATTACTACCAGCATTCTTTCCTGCTGATAACCACTTTTTAAAAGGATAATATTTGCTAGATTTTGATAGGATGTGCGAGTGGTGGGTCTCCAATCGAGCTCACTATAAGAGGATTGTCGAGGAATGTTAGGCTTCCATAACACTTTCCTATCATCATGCTACTGAAAACCTCCAAGGGGTCGTTATAGTCGGCTTTTAGCAGAGGAGTTGGAATTGTGGGATTGTTCTTTTTGAAGGAGGGGTTAACTCTAGGAGGAAGACTTCATGGGCATCTGGTGTAAGGAAACATTATGTTGGCAATAGTGATGCAACTTTAAAATTTTTTAACCTTGCATCACAGCAGAAAACTAGATTAATCATATTAATCAACATATAATATTAGAACATTTCTAATATGAGCCTACAAACAGGATCATGTATGAATATTAACATGTAAATGAAAGATAATACAAGCACACAAAGTTGTGCATCACATAGAATCATTCTATGTTTCGATGCACATACCAAAGAACACTTCTTTAGAAAACTCACAAAGAGCCTTACCTTTAATTTGATGCGACACTCACCAGGTTGAGGAAAAGCTCACCAAGGAAGACAATTGCTCTGGAAGCCACACACGTGTCTGGCCTCACCAGGTAATCTACGCCGAAGTTCTTCCTTGACCTTCTTCCTTTGAAGTGCTAGCTTCGCCGGAACAAATTGGCTTATGGACTATTCTTCTTCTTCTTCTTTGGGATGCTCTAGGAGATGAAGAAGCACTATGGACGATGTAGGAAGTGCACTCAAGAACCCTTCCCAAGACACTCTTCCCAAGCCTAGAACACTAGGCAGTACACATGCAAACCCAAACCTTTCTTCCCCACACAAAGGTTTCAAGCTTTCTTCTTTCTTTTTCCCTTTTCCTCTCCTTTTTAAAGACTTTCCAGCAAATAAACTTTAGAAATCACTCACCTTCACGTCCTTATTAAGCCCCCATATGTTGGTAAGTGGGGGGAGAAGAAAAGGGAAGAGTTTCATAAGTTATGGGGGGTTACAAAACATTCAAGCCCATGGGAGTTACATCATTTTAAATTCAACCTAAATTCTAAATTTAAAACTTAAATCAAAATTTGAATTCATAATTCAAACTTAAATTTGAAATGGGATGCAATAATTCAACCCAATCACATTGGACCTAACCCGAGCCCAAATTGAATCACATTCGATTTGACCTAAACTAGATTGCTCAATCAAATTGAGTTAATCAAGCAATCACATTGCCACCAACCCTCCATATAATTATGAACATTTAGTAATTATAACCTTTATCACCATATTTGTAACATGATATGTCAACATTTGACAAATCATCAAATCACTACAATTGAGTCAACTCATAACTCTAGTCGACTTCGAAATGTAGATGGACAATCAAATTGTCCAAAGAGTCCAAAAACGATTCCTAATCGTTCAATAGCCATTAGATCAATCAAAAACCCCATAGGTTCGAACACTAAGTGGGTAGTACTAGAACACTTCTAGTATCAGCCAAGGTCACCATCTAACAATAACACCTAGCGTCCAGATATGTCAAAGGTTGCAAAGCAACTATCAAGAACCAAATGGATATGATAATCATATAATACATTCTTTTAACCCTCAATGCTCTGGATGACTTAAGGTTTAACTGCCCAACCCTAGAATAGTCCATCACAATATGTGTCAAACTCAAAATCCCCGTAACTGCTTATAAGGACTATCCTGGACAAGGTTTTACTCAATTGAGACATAATGAGTCATTCACTCCAAACTCTTTCAGAGGGATTAATCCTATCTTGATCCAACTATTGCTACACAAGTACTTGACTGTACCCAGCAACCTTTCATCACCGGATTAGAAATCTGGATAGTTCGATACCTAAGCATAATGAGTTGCTTGCAAGCTACCATGGTGATCTCAAGTCAGAGGAACACTTATATCCATATCCTAATATGAACTACTCTTTAGCAAAAAGAATGTTCTACAGATGGATCATGTCCAGAGAAGTGTCATGCAAAATACTTGCATGCCATACCAGTGTCTCTACACTCCTTTGTTAAGAGGATAACCAACGACTATGACATACAACGACCTACACTTGAATACTATCATCCTGTGATAATGTATCATTTGGTCATGAACAAATTTAAGGACTTGATGATATATCCTCCCTATATCACATCAAAGTAGTCCTAAGGACTTCATTATACAAGAGTTCATTATAGAATGATGTAAAATGTGATGGACAGCCAGAATAAACATTTTATTCAATATAATTCATATACAATTACAATAATAGATCAACCATCTACAAGCTAGATGATTGGCTTTGGGATAAATTTCCCAACATTTGGCACCATTACTGGACCACACCATTATAGTTGGTTGGCAGACTTAATGGCCAGTTGTCAATTTGCATCATTATAGCTATAGCTGGCTAGAGGACTTAATACGAGCTGGAGAGCTCAAGCTCCACATTACTTCATCCAACCCTTCCTCAAGGGGCTTCTTTGCTTCACTAGAGAGGTAAATTATGAGCTCTCTCTAGAGGTTGTGGATGGTAGCAACAGTCCAATGATGAATTGGGAGCAGTTTCCTAATTTTTTGGTTGGCCTTTGCTCGCCTGTGAGCTTCCTCCTGGTTGTGGGTTGCTTCGCTGAATGCTACCAACTTGCTTTGCCTCTGTCCTATCCTCTTCGTTGGGATTACCAGATGTGCTCTTCATCACATTGTCTTTCTCCTAGAGGAGGGTGCTTCACTGGTGCCCTCAGTCACTCCCTGTATTTCTAGTCATCTCATCGAGGGCACCGGTGCACTTGACTGCTCAGAAGGTGATCCCAACATTATGGAAGGGCTTAGAATTCCAAGAGATATCCAGTCCTTTGATGGGTATTGCTATTTTCCCTATACTTTAGAAGCTTAGGGAGTCATGTTATTAGTTGAGAGGCTCTAAACTCATGTAATCTAGGCATGAGGTTACATGTATGTAATCCAATTTTATTAATGAAAATTTTTTGGTATTTTCATACTTTGTTGCATTTGTTGTCTTTTGAACTGCATTAAATCCATGTCAAGTATTTACATCCCAAGTATCTTGACAAATGATAGGGGTTTAGGCGGTTGAGCATCGTAACCTTAATTGTGATTTTTCTGATCACTTAAGCCTATGGACTTCCATTCATTGCCTTTTCGATCATAAGAGCCTATTGGTTTATGATCGTAGTTTTTCTGATTGTAAGAGCTTGTTGGCTTCTGATTGCAATATCAAGCAAATGATTATTTTATTTTCAATAGTGTCCTTCACGTTGGTCCTTTAGTAGGGAATTTCTTAGGCCAATAGACTTCTAAGCCTCTTGGTATGGGTTCTCAACCCTACATGTGGCTTAGTTTTAATTTTAAATTACCCTAGATAATTTTTTTGGATCTCATTTAGCCTAAGTAACTCTCACTCGGGGGGACTTTCATTGAAGAAACCTTTTACCATAAGCATAGATAGGAAAAAAGAAACTTCTATTTAGTAGAAGAGGGGCACATTACTAAAGAAAGATTCATAAATTCACAAAGTTCCATGGTTAGAGTAAGAGGTTCCATCTAGTTGCCTTAGCCAATAGGTTCCAAGTTTGATGATTTCATTTACCTGGTAGGGCCCTTTTAAGTTAGTGAGTGCTTGCCCCTTTGTTCAGGTTAGGAAATTTCTGCTCAACATAGTACCATATTCCTAATCTTAAAGGTCTTGCTTTGGACTTTGGCATTGAAGCAATGAGCGATATTATGCTGGTATGCTACCATCTTGATATGTGCTTTCTCCCAAACCTCATCTATAATCTAGGTCCTTGAGTCACTTTTCCAAGTTAGTTTGCTTATTATAGTTGGTAACCTATGCCGAGGGTACTCTAATTTTGATTTGTGCCATTGCTTCAATCCAAAAGCTAGGCTGAAGGGTGTTTCTTTCATTGGAACTCTCAGTGTTGTTTGGTATGCACAAAGCACATGATAGAGTTTATCAGCCCATGATCCTTTAGCTTTACTGAGCCTCTTTTTAATCCCTTGGAGAATGGCTGGGTTTGTAACCTCAGCCTCTCTATTAGCTTGGGGATGCACCACTGAAGTGAGATAATGTAAAATTCCTTGGTCTTCATAAAATTCTTCAAATTGAGTACCAACAACTTATCGTCCATTATTGGTGATCAATATCCAAGGGATCTAAAGTGGCAGATGATAGCCCTCCACATGAAATCTATTACTTTTGACTCGGTGATATAGGCCAATGGCTCAGCCTCTACCCATCTCATGAAGTAGTCAATAAAAAATATTAGAAACTTGCATTGCCCTAAAACTGAAGGGAACGGGCCGAGGATATCCATCCTCGATTGTGTAAAAAGTCACGGGGCACATATAGGGATGATCCATATGACTAGGAGATGCTGAATGTTGGCATTCTTTTCACAAGCATTACATTTGATGATAAATCTCTCAATATCTGATAATTACATTATACATATACATAAAAGTATTAATTTAATAATTAAATTATTTTTAT
The DNA here is from genome assembly GCA_021397845.1 of Areca catechu. Classification (NCBI taxonomy): domain Eukaryota; kingdom Viridiplantae; phylum Streptophyta; class Magnoliopsida; order Arecales; family Arecaceae; genus Areca; species Areca catechu. The sequence continues at coordinate 146,793,297 of CM038041.1, forward strand.
TTATCTAAATTGATATTTTTATATATTATTTGTAGAAAAGGAGATTGTCATTGTGAAGAGCTCGATTTATAGATTCAAACAAAATAAGTTTGAAGCGAATCAGACTTGAAATGAGTCCAAAATCAATTTTTAAAGATTTAATATATACTTGCATGAATTTTGGAGCACCTGGTCCACTATGGACAGGCTGCTTGGTTTACGGATTGCTTGATGGACAACTAGCAGCCATGGCTAGGTCCATGGCACAGAGTCATGGACCGTGAAGCTCTTTTTGAGCTGGAACTCACTGGAGATGCCGCCCCACTACTATCGAAGCCGCCTATGCCATCTCCTCAGCCCGGAAAAGTTGCAGGAGTTGTTGATCACTAGTTCTCTCCAAAATCTCATTGATCTTCATGTGGTTCACTGAGCACCACCATCAACCGAGAATGGGATGGAACCATCCTGTGTTTCTTTCTTCATCTTCCATCTTCTTCCCCTATTGTTCTCCCATCTCCACCACCATCACCTGCTTAATCCTCCTCCCCACGGTCTGCCATCATTCTCCACCACCACACCTCCTCTATACCATGCCATATCACTGAGCATCACCGACGGTGGTGGTGGATCTCGATAGTGGCACGAGGTGGCTTTGACAAAATCCCAGCATTGGTGGCGATTGTAGCCTTAGAGAAGATGGCAGTGGTGTTGGGCAACATAACCAAACCAATCAAGGAAGGAAGAAGGAGCACGGATCTCAGAGCACTCAATAGCTTATGTTGATTTCCATGATGTGGCTGATTTTTGGACTTTTGATCAAGATCCGTTAGCAACCAACCCTTAACTGATCAAGCAGCAATTGGAGTAGGACTCTACAGTCTACTTTAACTAGGATTTGGGCTCGCCATCTGACTATTAATCTATTGTAAAATTAAATCTTAGCTACTCTTTTGATTCTTTAGTTTAGTCCTACATCAGAAACCCATGAAAAGCTCTCCCTGTTAAATCCTGTAAAAAGGCTTCTATGCCTCTACCTGGGGTAATCAACTTTCTGGAGTTCCTCTAGAGCCTTTGTATAGGGGGATAGGAGGGGATCAACTTAGAAGTAGGCTACTACTGAAGTGCAGGAGGGAAGAGGAGATTTTATATGAGGTAAAGTGGGATTCTCTTGTTCTTCAATCTTTTGTATTTCTTTGGTCTACAATAAAAGAGTATGTTTTTATTTATAAGTTTATTATTTGTTCTCTTTTATTCATTCTTTATTATGCTTTATTATTAGATTGAGTTTAGGAACAACTCTTGCTTTCTAGAGACATGCTGTGATCTATTATAGATACAGGACATGCCGAGGAAAGAAGAGTTAGATACCTAGTCCCTTCCAAAGATGCACTGTGATCTGTTATGGGTATGGAGCATACCAAGGGAAGATAGGTAAATCCCTAAAATCAATTGCATCTTAATTATAAAAGAAATATAATTTGGTAGTGCAAATCCAATCTTCTACTCCTAAAATAATTCCTTTTACTTGCTTTACTTTTAGAAGTAGTTTATTTCTTGCTCACTTTTATTTTTACACAACAACAATTATCCTTTATTTCTTTTTAAATTATTACTTAGCCCTAAGATCCCTGAGGATACAATCCTAACTCACTATAGCTATAGAGTTGAGTTGGTGAATTATTTTTGACCACCTATGACAGCGATCAAATTTTGGCATCATTGTCAGGGATCCTAGGCATGGCTGTGATTTAAAAATCAAAAAAAATTGAAAAAGGTACAAAAAAATAGTTAATATTTGTTTACTTTTTATTGCTCTGCTAACCACTTAGTCTCCCAATTCAATTTAATTTTCTTTGTTCATATTTAATTAACTAAATTAAAAACTTATCTAAAAGAACCTACATAAAAGAAAACACGACACCTCATAATACATAATGAAAATAAAAAAACTAATTAAGCCTTAAAAACTAACCATTTGTACTGGACATCTGCTTTCTCTGTATTGCATGTCTTATAAAATATCTTAAGGGCACTAAATCCCTAAACAACATAAGGTGGGGATGTCATTACCCTTCCTTGGCCCACAAACCACCACCCTACATACTGCATTGACCTAAGCCTTAAATTTAAAATCAATTAGACATTGGCTCCTAAGGATTTTCGAGCTCACTAGGACAAGAGACCCTGAGAGTTGGACTAGCTTAGAATTAACTGGTTTGCTAGTATCTAAGGAAAGGGATTTAAGGATGATGCAGCCCTGAAGGAAGGTTGTTCTTTAATTGGTTCTGTTGTCTGACCTGGCCAATTGATTTGGTATCTAAGAAAAGCAACGAAGGGACCCCCACCGACCTTATCCTTACTTGGCCAGTGGCTAGTTAGTATTTGACTTCGAAGGCTCGAAGGCAACCTTGGAATAGTTAAAAGATATCTAGAACTAGGGACCCTAGGATAGAGAGTCTGTTGACTGCTAACTTATTTGTAATGAACCTAGAACTTTAATTAATACTTCTTTTCTATCCCTCTTAGCTCTAGGACTCCATAAGCTCTCATCTCTAGTCTTCTTCTTTATTTTTCTTCTCTCTTCATTCCCCTTCTCCTCTATAATAAAATATATAAAAAAAATAATAGCCTAGGATTACCTAACCAAGACCATTTGGTTGCATGCTAGGTCGACGATCACTACAACTCGACTTGCAACCACTTGACAAAGAGTAAAAGAGGACCCTTAGGTCAATCTGGGTTATAAATATGGCCGACCCTGGTGATGCCAACCCTCTGCACCCATTAAGAAAATATTTTACCACATTCTCATACACATACTCACCATGCATCCAAGCACCTCTTATGGGGGCTACCTAATATGAGATCAAGTCCAGTATTATTCAGATGTTATCATCTTTTCTCGGACATAGTAATGAGGACCCCTATAAGCACCTAGATGAATTTCTTGAGATTTTCTCTATGGTTAAAATTCAAATTTTCTATGATGATGCCCTTAGGTTGAAGCTTTTCTCATTTTCACTTAAGGACAAAGTCAAATATTGGCCAAGTGCCTTAGATTTAGTAACTATATCAACTTGGGACCAACTTCAAAGAGAATTTTTTAAGAAATACTTTTTCATAGAAAAAACTAATCAGATTAGAAAAGCCATAACTAATTTTTTACAAACAGAAGGAAAAATATTCCATGAAACATGGAAGAGGTTAAAGGACCTAATCTAAAAGTGCCCACATCATGTAGTTCCAAAGTGGCAACTAGTCCAGTATTTCTCTGATGGTCTACTAGAGAAACACCGGCAGATAGTCGATGCCTCATGCAGAGAAACTTTCATGCTGAAAAGTGAAAATGAGATATGACAATTATTTGAGACATTAAGTAAAAATTCTTTACACCATATGTCAGCCTCATGTAGTAACATACTCATTTCTCCTCAAAAAAGGGATAGAATCTATTAAGTTGGTCACTACATAGATATCCATAATAAAATGAATGAGATGTCAAAAAAGATAGTAGATGAGTTGCCCCAAAGGATGGATCATATGTTTAGTAAGGGACACTCCAATACCCCACTTATACCTTGTGCACAATGAGAAGTTTGCACAATCTGTTCTAGTCCCACCCATTACATCACAGACTATCCAACGGCTATTAGTTTTCTGAATTTGTCCATGAATAGGTTCAACAAGCTCATAGACCAGGAGATAATCCATATTCAAACACCTATAATCCAGGATGGAGAAATCACCCTAACTTCTCATGGAAACCATAGCCACTTGCTACCTCGATTCCATCAAGCCTAAACTACCAAGAAGCCAACTACAGGAGCATACCTCACTCACGATACCAAAACCCTCCTCAACTATCCTCCACTAGATATAGCTCAACCTTTGAGGAGAGAGTTTTGAAGGCTTTAGACCAGATAGAAGTCAACACCCAGACCCTCAACTCCTACTCCAAAACTATCAATTCTCATACACAATCCATTGCTAGGTTAGAAATGCAAATTGGTTAATTAGCAGTAATCTAGATAGAAGGGAAGAAAGTAAATTGCCATCTCAACCTGAGAGCAACCCGAGAGGACAATTCACGGTTGAAAGCTCCAATATCCCAGAAATCTTTTCTGAACATGCCTAATCAGTCATGACTCTCAGGAATGGAAAGTTCATCAAGCAAACTAGCAAAATAATGAGACCCACCCCACACCTCCAACCCAACCTAAATTAGAACCACCCAAGGACAAGGTGGATCTGAGAAAAGAAGATGAACCGATTGTACCAGAACCACCCTACTGGCCCAAAGTACCATACTAGATGCCCTAAAAGCCCCTATTCTTACTAAGAAAAAGGGAGGAGGACTCGAGGAGACACTAGAATTAAGAAAGTTTGAATTAATCTCTCCCTAGATGCAATCAAATAGGTTCTGGCATATGCTAAATTTTTGAAAGTTTTATGCACCCACCCACCAATGTAAATCTAGATCACAAATCCCAAAGAAAGTATGCCTTACGGAACATGCTAGTTCTGTCTTCTAGCATGCCACCCCTTTGAAACTCAAGGATCCAAGAGCCTTATTATTTCTTGTGTCATAGGAAACTTTCATATTGAAAAAGCTCTCCTAGACTTAAGGGCCAGTGTGAACCTTCTACCTAGTTCGGTGTATGAACTCCTTGGATTGGGAGAATTGAAACCTACTTCGATCATCTTGCAATCAGCAAACATATCAATTAAGGTACCACGTGGGATGCTTGAGGATGTTTTAGTCAAGGTAGATGAGTTTTATTTTCTAATTGACTTTATAGTCCTTGACATGGAAACAAGTAGAAATCCAAGACACATTTCTATTATCCTAGGCCAACCCTTCCTAGCTACAGCAAATGCATGCATCAACTATAGGACAGGAGCCATGGATGTGTCATTTGAAAATAAAAAGCTAAGGTTGAATATATTTAATGCAATCACTAGACCATAAAGTGATGCGTTTGATGAAGTAAATGTACTAGAGAAACTTGTAGAAGAAACCACCCCTAACATGACCACACAAGACCTTCTACAAGCTTATCTAGTCCATTTTGATATGGACACCTTTAACATAGATGGGTACATGGATGAAGTGAATGCACTATTTGAACATCCTAGTTCCACTCCTCTATGGACCACAAAATATGAGTAGATGGTGCATCCCTCTGATATGCCAATAGCTTCCTCAGTAGAGACCTCACCTACACTGGAACAAGAGCCACTCCTAATCAAGGTAAAGGATCCATTCTTCGAACATGATGTAACTCCTGACCAGGAAACCCAACTTGTAGGCTTATCGAATGAATCCAAAGAAGCTATTGGAGAGATAATCTCAGATCCGCCAGTAGACTGCCCAACCAAATTATCACTTCAAGAACCAAGTAATGCAATCTTTAAGTATGATAGCCCTGACAACTTTACTGAAAACCTGTCTAGCAAACATTTGAACTATACTAGAATAGATAATGTGGAGAAGTTGAGTGACTTATTAGATCCACTTTGGAAACCATAGTGGAAGCAATTTATTGCATCCTCCAATTTTTACCTAGCCGCTACACTAGAACCAACATTTACTCTGCACACCATGCCATCTCTTGGTACCTACTATTAGGAGATACATTTTGTAGACACACATATAAGAAATTTTGTGTGGAACATTACTGACTGGACTTCGTTCAACCATCTACCATGGCTAAGTATACGTAATAATTTAGTTGATGTATCAATTGGTATAATTTAAATGATCCACTATGTCTGCTGAAGATGTTAACCTTAGCACTGGTTGGGAGGCAATCTAACAATCTCGTCTCCTTTTTAGTATTATTACAGGAACTTAGGTAGAAGAATAAGAGCCTGCTACTTCATGAAGCCCTCTTCAACTCTCGAAGCACACTCACCCCAGGTGCATTCTCTTTTTTTTTATGCTTATTTTTTCTATTTCATTGAGGACAATGTCGATTAAGTTAGGAGGGAGAAAAATTTAACTTGCTTAGATCTTCAAGTATGGCTAGAAATGATTATGTTATATGTACCTAATTGTTGTCTAGAAGTGGAGTACATAGGCACCTTAATCATGATTAATTAATGATCTAGATAATTTTAGAGATGCTGAGGGATAAATTATTAAAGAAATTTGATAAATGATAGGGTTTAGACCATAAATAAATTTATGGAGCAATTCCAGAACCTTTTAACCATTGATCTTAATGTAGAATCTACTTTATAGGGGTATAAATAAAAAAGTCAAGTATGCTGAAGTTTTCTCTTGAAAAAAAAGAAGAGAAAGAGGAGTTAGTCTTGCCTCATAGTTTTGCTTGAACTCTTATTGAGTAACCGAGCCCCTTTGTCTAAGTAAGTATTGTGATTCATGTCAAAAGATGAGAAGGTCAAGAATCTATTAAGCAATGGTACCTCTCTGAGTAAGCAGGTTCCTTCGTCTAAGTAAGCATTGTAGTTCGCATCAAAAGATAAGGATACTAACACTTAAGAGGCTAAGACATGGCAATGTACTTCTCTCAAAAAAAAGAGAAAGAAATAGAAAGGGTGAAACCAGCTGGCAAAAAGGTACTTCACTAAATCCCTAGAAAGTTAGAGAATTCAAAGAGCAAGGTAGAAAGTTGGTAAAAGAAGAACTCTAGAAATTTCTATGGGCTTTACCCAATCACTATTTGGGTTGAACTAATAATCTGATAAAGTATCTCAGTAATGGTTTGGCCAGGTATCAACTACCTTTAGAACTTCCTAAGTTAACATCCATTCAAGGATGGGTTGATATACATGGCTAATTTATCTACTTTACTCGAGGATGAGCAAAGTTCAAGTTAGAGGATGTGATAATTATATTATACATATATATAAAAATATTAATTTAGTAATTAAATTATCTTTATTTATCTAAAATTGATACTTTTATGTATTATTTATAGGAAAGAAGATGATCATCATGAAGAGCTCGATTTATGGATTCAAACAAAACATGTTTGAAACAAATTAAACTTGAAATGAATCCAAAATCAATTTTTAAAAATTTAATATGGACTTGCATGAATTTTGGAGCACTCAATCCAACATGGACCGACTACTTAGTTTACGGAATGCTCGATGGACCACTAGCAGCCATGGCTAACGATCCACGGTGTAGAGCCATGACCATGAAGCTCCTTTTGAGCTAGAACTCATCAGAGACACCGTCTCATTGCTGCTGGAGCTGTTGCATCATCTTTTCCACTCGGAAAAGCACCGGAGCTACCGATCGCTGGTTCTCTCCTCCAAAATTTCACCAATCTTCATGTGGTTCATCGAGCACCACCATCAACGAAGAATGAGATGGGACCACCCTGTGTTTCCCTCCTTATCTTCCATCTTCTTCCCTGATTATTCTTCCATCTCCACCACCATCATCTACTCAATCCTCCTCCCCACAGTTTGCCATCATTCTCCACCACCACACCTCCTCTATACTAGGCCATATCACTGAGCAACATCGATGATGGTGGTTGATCTCGATGGTTGCACGAGGTGGCTTCGGCAAAATCTCGATGTTAGTGGTGGCTGTAGCCCAAGAGAAGATGGTGGCAGCACTGGGCGATAGAACCAAACCAATCATCTTTATAGAATCAATTGAAGGTAGCCAGAATCACTATCAATAGCCTAAAAAAGAAAATCAATGACTATAGTGATGAAATCCTGAGCCTACACAATAAAGCAACCTCGATCGAAACACGTGAGGGGTCATTGTGACTTGACTTCGCCATGCTGAAAGCAAGGCATACAAGGCCAAATTTGAAGACTATAGGCTCTGGCTACCCAGATACTTCCAAAGGTAGGGGCACACCTACTTCAGGTTCCTATCATGATTGCAGGGTATACGATCTCTTCATACAAACCAAGCGAACCAGGAACGATGGCAAGGAAATTAAGGTGTTCCTCTATTATAACTTTTTGCCTTCTTATATCTACCTTGCAAATACTTTTGAAGTAAATAAAATGTGAACTTTTTCTAAGTATCATGACTCGATATTTTTTGAATGCACTTCATTATTTTTTGGGCAATTTAAATTCTATTGGTTTTCCTTTGATAGTTTTATTTTTGGAGGAATAATGGAATGACTAGGGATATTCCATCAGTCAAATTGTATTAATTCCTAGATCTTTCCTGATAGGATATGGCATTTGAAAAGATGTCCTATCATGAGTTACACAAAGAACGGAGAGTATTTATGAATCATGATGGCCTAAGATGATATGGCGCTTGAGAAGGATTAAAGCCTTTTCACAGAAATACTATGAGGTGGGAGGACATGTTTGAAATGCTTCAGTTGGCGATTCGTGGGGACATTGTTTGACCTATCTCATGTCACCATTTGTTAGCCATCTAATAGGTTGGTTTTATTTTAACTAGATCTAAACCATAGAAAGGGATTTTATAAGTACGGATATCCTTGGCACCTGACTTATCTCTTACTTTCAAAATTCTCTTCCTCTTCCTCTCACTCTCTACTCCTTCGAGTTTCCTTCTCTCCATCTGACAACTATTTCTGACGAGTTCCATCAACACTCGTCATCATTTCTTCAACTCCCCTCCTATTTAGACTTTCCAAACTCGTACTTGAGTTCATTAGGGGTTTCTCCATTTTCTTTAGGATAGTTTCCTATCTTGTCCTCAGTAATGTTTATTGCTTGTTCCTAGTTTTGAACCCTTAGAGTTCTTCACATTTATTTTTAAGGCAATTTTTCTGATTTTAGGTGTTTTTATTTGATCTTTAGATATTGGACTCTAAGTGGTCTCATGAGTTGGGTGGCTCATGGTCCTCAAACCATGATCTTACCAAACTAGGAACTTCTGCAGGGATGTGAAAGTTGTTTCAGGTGGTGAAGTAATAGTAGTTCTTACCTTACCATAGGAGTCAGTGGATTCCGAAGAAAGATCCTTTATGAATCCCGAAGGAGAACTCCCAGGGAACACCGAAGAGAAGTTTATGGGGGACCCTGAAAGAGATTTCCTTCTTGGACTTATCCAGTCTAAAATTTGGGAGTTACTTTGGAAAAGCTATGAAGAAAGTACCATATTCTTCCCAGTTTCAAACTAAAAATCCTACTCAAGACTGATTGAGCATGCAATCCTCCAAGCTGGTTGACTTTGTATAAAAAATATTTTATGGACGGGCTTAGGCTACCCTTGTTTTCTTTTTTTACCAAATTTTTTAGAGCTATAGGTCTTCCTTCTTGTGTAGTTATGCTAAATACATGGTGGTTTATCTGTAGTTTTTCAATAATTTGTATCCTGGCCGGGGTTTATCCCATAATCTTGGACTTTAGAACTTTCTTTTCTTTCAGCAAACACCACCACTACCATAGATGGTGGTTTGCCTATCCCCGTAAAGGGCAGCATTACCTGATTCGAGGCACTCCTTCTATCCACCATTGGAAGAACTAGTTTTTATTTGCAAGACACCTAGGTATCGAGGATTGGGGTTTTATGTAATGGGGTACCCAATTGTGTCAGTTGACTCATCTTGTTCTTTTGTCCAGGGACGAGGAGTGGGTTAGTGTTGTTTGACATTTTAAAGTTCCCAACTTAAAAGTGCTACTGTCCGAGGTGACCCTCTCTAATATGGGGGTTAGCCAAGTTCAGTCAAGAGGTAAGAAGAATCCTGATCCATTCCTTCTACTTTTTCATTCTGCTTCTTGTTCTCTTTTAAACATCCTTTTTCCTTGATTTCAGTATGAACCCTTCAACACCCATGAGTTAAGGAAGGTTACTTTGAAAAAGAGGAAAGTCAATGTGGCTCTCGCTATTGGAGGGCTATCGAGGGTCCGGGCTGTGGCCATCCCTGAATCAAAGGTCATTCTAGCTGCACCTTCGGAGGTTGCTCCTCCAGACACTTCAAAACATTCTCAGCTATCAAAAATCGGGAGTTCTTCCTCTACCCCTCAACTGGTTACTTTTAGGGGGATCCCAAATGACTATGTCCCAAGATTTGAAGTCTATATTTTAATAACTGAAAAGTTTCCAAAGGCATCTTCGAAAATTTTATTCGGCTAGTTGACATAGATTGGGTTGTCAGAGAGGGCAACCAACATCATTGCAGGGATGCAGTTTTAAGCATCATGTGAGTCAAATTTTCTTTCTTATCTTTGAATTTGGCTTTTATCATTCAGTGACTTATCATGGAGTTCTTTACCTTACAGCTATGCCATGCCATTTCATAAAAGATTACTATAACTTGAGGGGCCACTAGGTGGCCTAAGAAAAGAAGAAGAATGACCGGTAGCATGCCCGAAAGAGGTGGAATCTTGCCAAAAAACTATCAAAGCCAGTCTCAAGTATGTTGAGATTGAAAGAGATCAACTCAAGAAGAAGCTCTCTTTGGAAAAGGGGGCTCTAGAGGATGCACGATAAGAAATATCAAATTTTGAAGTGTAGAAGCAAAAGGCGGAATGGGCGACGATAGAGGTGTACAAAATGTTTGAAGAGTGTCACCAAGAGAAGCTACTCTTCTCCCGACCAGCCTTCGCTGAGGGTATGGATGACACTAGGAAGAGGATTCTCAAACACTACTCGAATCTCAACCAAGATTTTTTGGATGAAGATGTGTCAAACAATAACATCCCTGCCGAAGGTGCATCAATTCCTAAAGTAGAAGTGGTCGGGATTGAAGGAGTCATTGACACACTACCTGCCTGAGCTATTTCTACCCCTTCTTTCTTTTTATTGATGTAACTATCATTGGTTGGTCTTGTAAAGATGGTTATTTTGTAGAACCTTTGTGTTCTATTTTGATACTATCAATGAAATATTTCTAGTTTTTTGACTAAGTATCATAATTGGGTATGCATGCTTATGACTATTTTTAAAGCTATATATATATAATTTAAAACTTACAAGTTCCTGGTAAGGATTTGGAACCCTTATTATTATTGTGCCAAAGGCCTGCGGCGGCCTTTGGAGTAGAGCGCAATCATCTCTGTCACCTTTAAGTAATAACACGAACTATAATATAGATGGTCCTCATTGCAAGGCTCGAGATGACTCGACATAGACCCAGTAGGAAGGTTGAAGGCATCCAGTGTTGTCCCATATTACTATTGATTATTGGATATTAACTTAACTCCTAAGTGAAAATTATCTTGGGGGGTTGGTCATCAAGTTATAAGGTTTCCAAGATCAAGCGTGAGGTACGGTCATTGGCTTCTATGTGCTTTCTAATGTTGACCAAGTTAGAGACCTTCGTGCATTGTACATCAAGCCAAAGGCCTTCCAAGGCTGGCCCAGCCAAATGATTTTGTGCATTGATTCTTTTTATCTCGGTCAAAGACTTTTGGAAGTTGAGTGTCAGGCCAAAGGCTTTAAAATGCTAGTCTGGCTAAAAGCTTTTAAGCAATGATTCTTCTTATCCTGGCTAAAAGCTTTTGAAAGTTGAGCATTAAACCAAAGGCTTTCTAACACTAGCCCGGCCAAAGACTTTCAGGCATTGATTCTTCTTATCCCGACCAAAGACTTTTGGGAGTTGAGTACCTCAAGGCTTTCCAATACTGGCTCGACCAAAAGCTTTTAAGCATTGATTCTTCTTGTCCAAGTCAAAGGCTTTCAGAAGTTAAGGTAAGCCAAAAGCTTTTCAATTCTGGCCTAGCTAAAGGCTTTCGGGTGTTGATTCTTCATATCTCAGTCAAAGATTTTTGGGAGTTGAGCATTGGCTAAAGGCTTTCCAACACTGGCCTGACCAAAGGCTTTCAGAAATTGAGCATCAGGCCAAAGTCTTTTCAATGCTAGCCTGATCAAAGACTTTTTCGTATTAATTCTTCTTGTCCCGGCTAAAGACTTTCGAGAGTTGAGTATCAGGCCAAAGGCTTTCCAATGCTGGCCTAACCAAAGACTTTTGGGCATTGATTCTTCTTATCCTGGCCAGAGACTTTCAGGAGTAAAGCATCAGGTCAAAGACTTTGTAATGCAGGCCTAGTCAAAGGCTTTCAAGCATTGATTCTTTTTGTCTCATCAAAGACTTTCGGGAGTTGAATATCAAGCCAAAGGCTTTCCAATGCTAGTCCAGCCAAAGGCTTTCGGGCATTGATTCTTCTTGTCTCGACCAAAGGCTTTTGAAAGTTAAGCATTAGGCCAAAGGCTTTCCAATGTTGATTTGGTCAAAGACTTTCGAGTGTTGATTCTTCTTGTCTTGGCCAAAGGCTTCTAGAAGTTAAGCATTAGGCCAAAGGCTTTCCAACACTGTCCTGGTCAAAGGCTTTTATACATTGATTCTTCTTGTCCCAGCCAAAGACTTTCAGAAGTTGAGTGTCAGATCAAAGGATTTCCAATGTTAACCTGGCCAAAGGCTTTCAGGACATTCCACAATGGATATTTTGACTCATCTTAGCATATTCATAAGCACTTGCAAGCAAGAAGCATGGATGGTAAGTAATATCAAATTCCAGAAATCCTAGGCTATCTTCTCGAGCCAAGAGTGCATCTATGATGTCACTTGGTAGGAAATTCAGCAAGATTTTCATGTTGATTTTAAGGAGAGAAAGAGGTGAGATTCAGCCATGAAAATTTGCCATGCCTATTTATTTCTTTTCGAGAATCTTCAATATTAGAAGAGACATATGTCAGCTTTTGGTTGGTCATTGATTTGGCCAACTCTTGCCTAGCTCCTTGGTGCAGGCACCAGGATCCGACAATGATTTTTGGGCCCAATCTGGTTTATTGATTAGGATTTCTGAGTCCTGTAGTCCTTAATAATCTGTCACTTGAGTCCTGTAATAAAGTGGAACATGTGAGTCCATGTATGTCCGGATGAGTTCTTTGTCCCGTTGAGTTTAAGTCCAAGTCTAAAGTCCTGTAATTTTGACTTCATCCAAGAGGAGAGTCACCAGGCCCCTCCACCAGAGCAAGAGATCAAGTACCTGGGCCCATACTCTAGCCCCCAGCCTTGGCATCCAAGAGATGGGCCTTCATGCCACCAAGCCTAGTGTAGGCACCCCTCCAGATGGCACCCTCCTTCAGCCTAGCTCCCTGCCAGGTCCACACCAGCTGGCACCCTCCCTCAAGCCCAAGATGCCCTGGCCCATCAAGAGAAGGTGCCCATCCTAGGCCTTGCCACCCCCCCTAGGGTTTCATGAATGGCACCCTAGTCCAAGCCCTATAAAGTTGGCGCCCCAGCCCAAGAAGAAGGCCTGTAGCTGACCAAGCCCACCAGGGTTTACTTGGCCCTCAAGAAATGTAATTCTAATCTATTTTGGAGTCTAGGGGCTTGGGTAACTCTATAAATACCCACCTCCTCCACTCTTATATGATAATCTCTTTTCATGAATACAAACTTTTGATTGATTAAGTTCAATTGTTCCTCCTTCTTGGAGTGGGTGTGAGACCCGTGGTTACGTTGTGTGTATGCAAACCCTAGCCGCCCATGCTACTCTCTCTCCTCCCTTAAACCCTAGGCATCCTAGCCTTCTTCCTTCAAACCCTATGATGCCTAACACCAAGCCCCAAGCCACCACCATCTCTCCCATCTTCCACCTAGCTGCCAGCATCCAAATCCCCTAACTCTTGGCCACCCCTACATCTCCTTCTTTCAGGCATGCCCTGGCCTCCAGGAGCTTCACCCCAGGCATGCCTTCCAGCAACCAGGCCGCCCCTATCCAGATCCAGATGCCCATGTCGCATCCAAGGCCGCCAGCCCCTGTAGCCTCTCTTCCGCCCGATCTTCTTCTTTCCATCCTATTTAGTATTTTTATCATATTCTACATCACTAACCCTTGATGTTTGCAAGATCCCTCCGGTGAAACCATCCTCGGATGAAGTCTTCTTTGCCCTCGAACGAAGCTGATAAAAAGTCGATGGATCCATGGGAAAGTGACTGGATCATCCAGGCGCCAATCCAAGCAGAGTGATCTCATCTACGGCATCAAAACATCATTGCCTTGTAAGTTTAGTCCAATCCCCAACTCTTTATCTTATTTCTTGAAGTTGAACATGCTCCTAATAGGCCTTCTTAGTCCTAGGATCCTAGTTTTTTTTTTTTCTTTGATAGTTTCTTGAATGTGGGTAGGATGCTAACTGATATAGGATAATCATAACCTAATCTAAACTAGTTTCAGGAATAAACCCATAAGAAAAATATGAAAATACTTGTTTACTTTAATATGATATTCCTCATGTTCATCCCTTGCATATCATCGTACATCATGTTAGAATCATGTCCCTCATCACTCCCTTATAAATAGGGAACTTGGCAAGTTTCTCCCAACAGTGCCCTTGGTCATGGGTACTGGTATTGAAAATATATAGTTTTCCATTTAGATATGTAAGTGTTTCCAAAGAAAGGTGCATAGATGGGACTGACAATCTGATGAAGGAGAGTTCACCTTAGGATGGGAGGTATTGAAAATAGCTAGCAACTCGACTACATTACAGCTACCACCGCTAGCGAGGGTATGAAACTAGAGAGGGGTTCCCATGGTGAACCTCCTTTCTTAGTTTCCCTTCATCAACCAATGTTAATGGACACTAGGGAGGAAGGAGAGGTGGAGGATACTTCTCTAGGGCTTTTATCATGGGTAGTAAGTGGCCAGGAGTCTTCAGGATGTTCCTTTCCCTTTTCTTCTTGTAACAAATGGGGGCCTTTGGTTGGCATGAGCTCCCTCTTCTTCACTCACCGATGGACTGGAGGGAGCCTTTTCATTACCTTAATACCATGCAATGAGGGCCTGGATGTGTCATCATTGGCTCCATCACCTCTCTACCATGATCTTCTTTCCAATTTTTTGTATCCCACCTATATTTCACAGATTATTTTCAAAAACATGTAACTTGGCTGAAATTGTAATATATATGTATTGGAACTTTTGAAGGGAGGTTATTTTCTATGTTTCTCATGATGTTGTATGTTTGCTACTTATTGAGTTTCAGAGCTTGTGGTTGCCCGTGTTTTCACTGATAGTTTGCATCTTAGTTCTATGAACTCTAGTAAGTGCTTTATTTTTTCTTTGAGATTTTTGGTTTGGCCACCATGTCAACCTTCTAGACTTCTTGCTAACTAGAACATATGATTTTCATATAACCTTTAAAAGAGAAAAGGTACATTACTAATAATATATTTGTAAATTTTCTAAATCCCAAGGTTGAGACAGGGAAATGTAGTCTAGCTATGTCAGGTGATAGGTGCTAAGTCAAATGACCTCCTTCACTTGATATGATCCTTTTCCAATGTGGGAAAAGCTTTCCTTGATGAGTCGATTGGGATACTTTGGCTTTCCTTAAAACTAGGTCCTTCGCTTTAAAAGACTTGCCCCAAACACGAGCATTGTGGTAGAGAGTGACTATCCATCAATAAAAAGCCATTCTTATGGAAGCACGCTCCCGAACTTCCTCCAGCAAGTTTAGGTTTGTCCGAAGTCATTTAGGATTGATATCTTCATCAAAATCTTTCATCATTGGTGATGAGAGTTTGATTTTTAAAGGGATGATGTGATGCAGGGTGCAGTGGGAAGGGGATGAACATGTATAAAAAATAGTAACTAATAATTTTTATTAATTTTAGATTTTATATGTGATGGCTAAGTTCCCGAGAAAGAGGAAAATAACTATCATAGAAAAGATGTAAAGACCAACTACACTACCCGCAGTTAAGATCAAGCAAAGTAATAAAACTAGGACTGGGAGGGTTGAGAAACCACTCGGTTAGGACAGTATTACCTTCATCAAATTAGAACTATGAGTAGGGTTTGGTTTCGTACCTGGCAATGATGAAATCTTGATCGAAGACGGGGTCGCTCTACACTCCTGGTCTATGAACTCATAATTGGGTCTCCTATGATTGGACTCCCAGATTGGGTCAGGGTGTTGGGCTCTTCTAGGGTTAGGCTTCAAGTATGGGTCAGGGTGTTAGGCTCTCCTAGGGTTGGGCTCCAAGTATGGGTCAGGATGTTGGGTTCTCCTAGTGTTGGGAGGTGTGGGCAAAAGTGACTCAAGTTTGGGTCTTGCATGGGTCCTACGGGTTCTCTCTACGTTTTCTAATCAATCTCCTACTCGGTCAAACCTTTGGGTTAGTCGGTCATCCATCTAGTTCATCTAGGTGGCCATTGGTTCATCTAGGTGGTCACTTGGTTCATTTGGGTGGTCAACTGAGCATTCACCTGGTTATCTGGGTGGTCAATTGGGCAATCATATGGTCATTCATGGTCTTCATGAAAGTCTCAAGATTGGGCTCCATGGTTGAACTGTGTTAGGGTTTAGATCAGTGGTACTGGACTGTTGACCTAGTGTCATGCACTCAATCAATCATGGGGTTATGATGCAGTCAAGCACACAAAGGTTAACACGTTCTAGAGTTTGCTAGACCTAGAGCCAAAGTTGAATGGATCAACTCAACTTACACCCAACTCAACAACTAATCCTTCCACTGGTCAGGTAAGAGGTGGAGTGGTGGGAGTCTCCCCCTGCTAGTCACAGGGTCCTAATTAAAAAGCACCAGTCCACTTATGGCATTTGCCTCTGGATCTCTAGCCTTAGATACAAGTTTTCAGTAATAGTCGGAGGATTGAGTGCACTAGTGTACCCACAAAACTCGGACATGACCTATTGGTGTTCCTAAATAAATTAAGTTTTCAGTTGGTTTTATTAGGCTTGAGCTTGAATGCAAATTTGTTGCTTTGGGCCCAGGACAGGTAATGAAATCCTGTCCTGATCTGACAGAGGAGAGTGCCCTAAAGATTGAGTTAATGCGAATGATGAACACACAATGAAACCTGATGCAATCTAAAATCAGAAAATAGAGAATAAAATATTTTTTTTTGTCTTTTTATGTTGTGGCAATTTAATTTCAAAGTTGGTTAAGTGATCAATCAAAATTGGCTTGGGTTGGGTGGGGTTTGGTAATTGATTAGGTTTAGTCAAGTCAAGGTATGCAGAATTAACATAAATTGAAGTTTTTTTGTTTTATTTTGATACAAAGTTTAGCATGGATTTTAGAGCAGAGAAATTCTAGAAAAATTTTAGAACAGAGGGTTACGTGCGAGGATGATTCCTACCAAATTTTGTGCAATGTAAAAATAGTATGATGATGCAAAACTAAGGGTTTCTAACTAGGTGCAGGAAAAAATAGATTTCTAGTTAGGGTTTTTAAGATGCAGATTTTTTTTTTATTTTCTTGGTTTTGTAAAATCAGATAAAAATAAAAGTAAAATAGAAAACAACTCAGGGAATAATCAGTACAAAAATCATGAGAAAACAATATGCCTAATATTGAAAACTAGACCTATTTTTGGAACCCTAGTGCAGAAATAGCATGCAGATTTTTTTGTTAGGGTTTTGTTTTTACCATTTTTTTGTTTATTTTTGGATCTCAAAAAACCCACAAAATAACAGAAAATATAGGACTAAACATAGGATAACTACCATGAAAATCAAATAAAAACAACAACCTTTGATGGGTGAAATAGTCCTATATGTTGACTAGTTACGCAGAAAACAGCATGCAGAAATTCTACCTATGATGCAAGAACATGCCCTAATCCGGCTCTGATACCAAAATTGATGAGGGGCAGGATGTGGAAAGGATTGTTGGTGAGCTAAGAAGTCACCAGGGATTAGGGCTTCCTTGGAAGAAGAAAGAAGAGGGCATCTAGGGCTAGGGTTTGGAAGAGGCTAGGGCTTGAGAAGATAACCGGATAACTAAGGCCTCACACCCCTCGATATTCCAGAGAACAAAGGAAATAATGGGTCTCACACCCACTCCCTCATGGAGGTCGACATTCAAAGAACGAAGGCAAATAAAATAAGAGAAACTCTCAATTTTTTTTTCATTCATCAAGTTATGTTTACAAGAGGGGGAGGGGTTGGGTATTTATAAATTCACCCAGGTCCCTGGACTCCCTAACAGACTGGGATTACATGACTTGAGGGCCAAGAAAACTCAATTTCCTTGGGCTTGGGTTGGGGCTGCTTGGACTGGGGTGCCATCTTCATGGGTTGGGGGGGCGCTTCCTTGTGGGCTTGGCAGCATGAAAGGGCCTAGGCACCTGGCTAGGGGCTTGAGTAGGGGCCCAGGTGCATGAAGCCCAACTTTGGTTGGGGGGCCTGGTGAATCTCCTGGTCTGGTGGCTCTCCTCTTGGTTCTAACTTGAATAAAAATGACATGGACTCGATTGGACTTGACTGGACTGAAAACAACTAGACTTGACTAAGTGGACTCAACGGGATTCAGTTGTCTCACTTTATTACATGACTCAATTGGCTCACTTTAGTACAAGTGACTCAGTACTACTGGACTCTAATAAAATATAATAGACTCTCGGATCCCGCCGCTGCCCTCTCCCTATGGTTCGGCCCAAGTCGACCATGCTACCCTTCTTCTAGCTAGAACCACCGAGCCACACCATCTTCTTCCTCCTCAGGACTGAGAAGGACCCTGCCATAGATCCGCCCATGCCACCCACCGAATCTCCGCCGTTGCCAGCCATCGCCCGCCTCCCATCGTCGGTGTCGGTGAAGACCACTGGTCCCATTGAAAATGCCGATGAAGTCCGCCATTCTTCCCCTGTTCCCGTTCCCTGGTTTCTGCTCGTGGAGAAGAAGAAACTCCATCGCACGAACTTGAAAGCTGCACGCTCCTCAAAGCACATGATCCTCAAAGCTACATGATCTTCAGGGCTGCACGATTTTCAAAGATGCTCAAATTTCAGAGTTGCATAGATCTCAGAGCAAAACTTTTTTTGTTTGAATTCAGTTCCATCGAAACCCTGCCGACACGAACTCAACGGAATCGAGTTCTCCCCACTCCAAGGGAATGATGGAGATTTGAGAGTCTACTATATTTTATTAGAGTCCATTAGTACAGATTCACTTACACTAAAGTGAGCTAATTGAGTCCTGTAATAAAGTGAGACAACTGAATCTAGTTAAGTCCACTTAGTCAAGTCTAGTTGTTTTCAGTCCAGTCAAGTCCAATCGAGTCCATGTCATTTTTATTCAGGTTAGAACCAAGAGGAGAGCCACCAGACCAGGAGATTCACCAGGCCCCCCAACCAAAGTTGAGCTTCATGCTCCTGGGCCCCTACTCAAGCCCCCAGCCAGGTGCCTAGGCCCTTTCATGCCGCCAAGCCCATAAGGGAGCGCCCCCCCAACCCATGAAGATGGCGCCCCAGTCCAAGCCACCCCAGCCCAGTGCCCTAGCCCAAGCCCAAGGGAATTGAGTTTTCTTGGCCCTTAAGTCATGTAATCCCAGTCTGCCAAGGAGTCCAGGGACCTGGGTGAATCTATAAATACCCACCCCCTCCCCCTCTTGTAAACATAACTTGATGAATGAAAAAAAAATTAGGACTTTCTCTTATTTTATTTGCCTTCATTTTTTGAATGTTGACCTCCGTGAGGAAGTGGGTGTGAGACCCGTTATCGCCTTTGATCTCTAGAACATCAAGGGGTGTGAGGATCTAGTTATCCAGTTATCTTTCCAAGCCCTAGCTTCTTCCAAACCCTAGCCCTAGCCACCCTCTTCTTTCTGAAAGAAAAACTAGTAGCGAGCATGCTTTCCATTTTAAAACTTTTTCAAAATAACATACAGCGGAAGCATGAGAAATGGATTAACATTTAATCTAAGCATGCTTTTAGAATTATTCTATGCTACTTAGCCCAAGATCTTGCATGAATGATTAATATAAACTATGAAATCATTAACTCATGTAATGAACATTTCAAAGCAACATATCTATATATGTAAAATCATACCTCATATGAAGTTGAGATGCTCTCCGCTGCGAAAGATCCAAGAGGAGGAAGAAGAACTCTACTTAGCCGCACACGTGTCCGGCCTCTACAGGTGGTTCACACCAGGGCTCTTTCAAAATCTACTTCCACTCTAAGTGCTAGCTTGTTGTGGAACGATTTGATCGGAACTCCTTTTTTTCTTTCAATGGCGGACTTTCCGAATGAATGAAGAAACTCAAGAGGTGGAGAATGAGTCATTGGAACCCTTCCCAAACACTCAATCCTAAGACCTAGATCACTAGGTACAAATTTGCACACTCTTTTCCAAAAACCTCACACCCATAAAACTAGAACCTTTCCTAGTTTCTTCTCTTTCTTCCCTTTGATTTTTTCTAGCATTTCTTTGCTGAATTTTCTCTTATTTTCGTCCTCCCATTTCAGCCCATTATGTAGATGGAGAGGGAGAGGGAGAGTGGAGAGTTATGGGTGATAATGGAGTGGTAATGGATAGTTATGGGGAGTTATGGTCATGGGAAGTTACATAACTCCCTAAAATTGAATTTAAACTTATTTAAATTCAGATTAATGTGTTAATTAATTTCAGTTCATAACTGAAATCAATTGGGTCAAGTGTGCATACATTGGGTTCAACCCGATTGGACCCAAACCTATTTTGAACCAAATCCTATTTGATTCGTTCCAGATTTTTATAGCTCAATCAAATTGGGCTATCAAGTAATCACATTACTTAATTTACCTCCATGCATCACAACTATTAGTGAAAATCTTATGTCACAACCTTTTGTGACATCAAGTGTCTACACTTATGAAATCAACAAGTGTCGACACTTACACAAGTGTCGACACTTTCAAGAATATCAAGTGTCGACACTTGGGTAAAAAAAAATACTTTTTCTTTGTGAGTCCACGAACGATTCCCAATCGTTCTCCGATCACTAGATCAAGTAGAAACCCCTATGATGTGTGACCCTATAAGTTCGAACACTAAGCCGGTAGCACTGGAACATTTCCAATACCAGTTTAAGTTGCCATCTAGCAATGACACCCGACGTTCGGATAGGTCGAAGTTGCAGAGCAACAATCAAGAACCAAGAGATATAGAAACCTTGTAATTAATCCCTTTGACCTCAATGCTCAGGAAAACTTAGGGTTAAACTGCCCAACCCATAAAGTCCATCAACAATGTGTCTCAACCTCACAAGTCCTGTAACACTTTACAGAGACTACCCTGGCCAAGGTTTTGCTGAATTGAAACACAGTAAGATATCTGCTCCAAATACTTTGGAAGGGTCAATCCCATCTTGATCCAGTCACTGCTACACGAGTACTTAACTATACCCAGAAACCTTCCATCCCTGGATTAGAAATACAGATAGTCCAGCACCAAAGTACAGTGAGTTGCTCGCAAGCTACCATGACGATCTCATGTCTGAGGGATAACTACGTCCATATCAAAACTCTAGGCATAAAAAGTACACGGATCATGCTCGATGAAATGTCAAACACAATATCTGCATGCCATACCAGTGTCTCCACACTCCTTGGTTAAGAGGACAACCAACGACTATGGCACACAATGACCTATACTTGATATACTATCATCCTGAAATAAGTGTATCATTTGGTCACGAACAATTTTAGGACTATATGATATATCCTCTTTATATCGCATACAAATAGTCCTAAGGATTTCATCACTCAAGAACTCATTACAGAAAGATGAAATAGTGATGAACTGCCATAATAAACATTTTATTCTATAATATAATTCATATACAATTACATCAAATATACAACTATCTACAGTAAAAATTGGCTTTGGGACACATTTCCCAACAACTCCCACTTGGACTAAAGCCAATCAGAACAGTATCGTACACCCATCTTTCATTTACAATCATTGAGTTCTTGAATTCCAACGGCTTTAGTGAAGGGGTCAGCCAGGTTCTCCTTTCCGTCGATCTTCAGAAGGTCAATATCACCTCGTTCCACGATTTCTCGCACAAGATGAAACCGACGCAGAATATGCTTGGTACGCTGATGGGACTTCGGCTCTTTGGCTTGAGCAATGGCTCCAGTGCTATCACAGTACATTGGAACGGGACCATCCAGGGAAGGTGCCACTCCCAGCTCGCCAAGAATTTTTCGCAACCAAACAGCTTCCTTTGCTGCATCAGATGCTGCAATATATTCCGCTTCGCATACAGAGTCTGCTACGGTGTGCTACTTGGAACTCTTCCAGCAGATAGCTCCACCATTCAGGGTAAAAACAAAGCCAGATATACTCATGCTATCATCCCTATCTGACTGGAAACTGGAGTCAGTATACCCCACAAGTTTCAAGTCAGGTCCTCCAAAAAGAAGCCACTGGTCCTTGGTATTTCGCAAATACTTCAGGATGGTCTTTGCAACCTTCCAGTGTGCTTCACCTGGGTCAGACTGGTATCGACTCACTATTCCTAATGAGTATGCTACGTCTGATCTAGTACATGTCATGGCGTACATGATGGACCCTACTACCGAAGCATAAGGAATCCTACTCATACGCTCTCTTTTCTCAGGAGTTGTCGGACAATCCTTCTTGGAAAGAGAAATTCCATGACCTATCGGAAGATAGTCTTTCTTGGAATTTTCCATGCTGAACCTTTTCAGCACGGTGTCAATGTACGTAGACTGGGACAAACCCAGAAGCTTCCTTGATCTATCCCTATAGATCTTCATACCTAGTATGAAAGAAGCTTCACCCAAGTCTTTCATAGAAAACTGGGATGACAACCAGACCTTTATTCCCTGTAATGCAGGGATGTCATTCCCGATTAAGAGAATGTCATCCACATACAGTACAAGAAATACAACTACAGAACCATTTGCCCACTTATATATGCAGGGTTCTTCTTTGTTCCAAACAAAACCATACGTCTTGATACACTTATCAAAACACATGTTCCAACTCCAAGACGCCTGCTTTAGTCCATAGATGGACCTACTAAGCTTACATACCTTAGATTTATCTGTGGATGTGAACCCTTCAGGTTGCATCATATACACCTCCTCATCTAGCTCACCATTTAGGAAAGCTGTTCGGATATCCATTTGCCAGATTTCATAGTCCAGATATGCAGCTAAGGCAAGTATAATCCAAATTAACTTGAGCATTGCCACAGGAGAAAATGTCTCGTCATAGTAAATACCATAATGTTGACGATAACCCTTGGCAACCAGACGGGCTTTATAGGTCTCTACCTGCCTATCTGCACCCCGTTTCCTTTTGAAGACCCATTTGCACCCAATGGGTTTTACCCCTTCAGGTGGATCAACCAAAGTCCATACTTTGTTGATTTCCATGGACTCCATTTCAGATTTCATGGCTCCCAGCCACAACTCAGAATCAGACCTCTGCATCGCGTCCATATAGGTGATTGGATCCTCGTTGTTCTCATCGAGCTCAACGGGATCACCGTCCCGGACCAAAAAACCGTAGTATCTGTCCAGTTGACGCGGTACTCTACCGGATCTCCTTAATGACTGGTCAATAGGCTCAAGGTTTGATCTTATCATAACGGGTTCTGTAGCAGTCCTTGAATGATTTGGTTCTTCTATTTGTTGAACTTCAGTAAGCTCAACATTGGTAGCTTGAGCACCTTCAGTAAGGTACTCTCTTTCCAAAAAGGTAGCTCTAAGACTGACGAACAACTTTTGTTCCCCAAGCATATAGAAGAAATAACCTTTAGACTCTTTAGGATACCCAACAAAGAGGCACCTGTTAGACCTAGGTCCAAGTTTATCTGTTTCCAAATGCTTGACATAAGCCGGACATCCCCAAACCCGAAGGTGTGAAAGACTCGGCTTACACCCATTCCATATTTCATATGGAGTTCTGTTAACAGACTTACTCGGAACTCTATTTAGAAGATAGCATGCTGACTCCAAAGCATACCCCCAAAAGGAAGTTGACAGAGTTGCAAATCCCATCATGAATCTAACCATGTCCAACAGAGTCCGATTCCTCCTTTCAGACACACCATTTAATTGGGGTGTCCCAGGAGGTGTTCATTGAGAGAGAATCCCATTCTCTTCAAGATAAGTCAGAAACTCCCCAAAAAGATATTCTCCACCTCGATCTGATCGAAGGATTTTAATAAGCTTCCCGGTTTGTTTTTCAACTTCATTACGATACCGTTTGAACATTTCAAACGTTTCAGATTTATGTCTCATCAAAAAGACATAACCATACCTTGAGAGGTCATCCGCAAATGTAATGAAATATTTATACCCACCCTTGGCATTGACATTCATTGGTCCACATACATCAGTATGTACTAGACACAAAATGTTATCGGCTCGTACACCTTTTCCAGTAAAAGGTGACTTGGTCATCTTACCAAGTAAACAAGATTCATAGGTTGGCAGTGATTCACAATCACTAACGTTAAGGAGACCTTCTCCCACTAACCTGTTGATTCTATTCTTGTTTATATGACCTAGCCTACAGTGCCAGAGATAAGTATCATTGACATTATCTAATCTAGGACGTTTGCATGAAATGTACATTACACCAACAGGCTGTGATAAAACATAAATGCCATTCTTAATATGTCCAGTCATAACCACAATATCATTCATAATGACTTTGCAAAAATCACTCTTGATTAATAGTTCATAACCATTACTGGCCAACTGGCCTACAGAGATAATATTTACAAGGAATGATGGACAATAGTGACAATCACTAAGAACAACTTTACAAGACTCGAAAAACAGATTGACAATTCCCAATGCCAGGACTGGAGCTTGACTTCCATTCCCCACATTCAGAAATCTCTCGCCATTCTCGAATCTTCTACTAACTTGTAGTCCCTGCAACGTATTGCAAATATGATAAGGACTACCAGTATCTAATATCCAGTTAGTAGTATCACAAATAGAAAAACAACAAGGATTTATCATATAAATACCTTGTCCAGCAACCTTTTACTGCTTCTTCTTCTTCGGCCTATTCGGGTCAAGTGTAGCTAAGTAAGCGGAACAATTCCTCTTCCAATGACCCGGCTTCTTGCAGTAGAAGCATTCTGCCTGACTCTAATCAGCCTTCTTCTTAATCTGACTAGGCCCAGCACTTTGCACCATTTTACTTTTATTCTTTTTCTTTTTCCCTTTCTTAAAGGGACGATGCCTTGCCGCACTACCTCCCACTAAATTCACCAAGATCTTTTGGAGCTGATGATCCTTTTCATAAGTCTGTAGTAACCCCATCAACCCATGGTAGTTGACTACAGGCCTTGTTAATCTATAGTGATCTAGAAAAGGTAAGTAGGAGGGAGGCAAAGAATTCAAAATCGCATCCTTCCCAAGCTGCTCGTGGAAAGGATATCCGAGTTTGGCCAAGCACTCAATCATCTCGATCATGTGCAATACATGATCAGTGACTGAGGACCCTTCAGTCATTCGAGTGTTGAAGATGGTAGAGAAAACCCTGTACCTTTCAGCATCGTCTGGGGCACCAAAAGATTCCTTCAACTTTTGAAGGATTTCCTCCAGTTGGGCCTCCTCGAATCTGCAATTGAACTTGTCGTTCATAGCCGCCAACATAATACACCGCACCGTAGTACAGTCAGAGACACACTTTTGATAAGCATCCCTGACTACAGTATGTGCGGTGGGGGCTAGCCCCTCAAGTGCCGGATCCGTTAATACATAAAGGATCCATTCGTGCTCGAGAACGATTCTCAGTCTTCGATACCAGCTATCGAAGTTGGGTCCCATGAGCTTGTCATTATCTAAAATGACCGGAGTGACAGATTAGTAGACATTATCTGAAAAAAAGAAAACCAAGACTATTTAGTATATGAATTATTTAAAACTTAAAGACCTGGACTTTTGTCTAAAAGCTCCTCCCACTATTTTATTCAGACTGGTAGCCTCTACCTCTAATCCAAAGAATAACACTTATCCCTTAGTGGGTACCAGAATCCAATAGACAATGCATGAGCCCGACTATGGTCGGCCAACCCATGCTCATCTAAAGGTAGGTTCATAACCAGTTGTTTCTCCAAACAACTCCTAGTAATTGATTTTGCCCCAGGAACACTTCAATCGGCCTTTGGGTTACCTGCTAAAGAAGGTCCCAATTAGGTCCAACCATTAACATGACTGATCTTAATGCTTCTAGCTAACAAATGATCAAGCCCGACTTTGGCCGGCTAACCTGACCACCTGTTTAAGAAAGTTGCATTATGTCATCATATATTGAATGGCAATTTCAATAGTATGATGACCACCCGATCTATGGATCTGCCGATAATCACCCCACTACTGGACTCATTACCAAACACCTTAATGGGAGGCTAAGACAAAAAATTATCATATAATTTCCATCTTTTTAAGGACCTAATAATTTAGAGGTTTTATACATGTTGTGACAGAAGAGAAAGGATAAGTTATGGATTATCTTTCACTAACTTCATATGTTAATGAAAGGGTTACATGAACCACAAAATCCATGGGCACCTAAATCAGTCAAGCTGATTAACCTTATTGGCATGGGCTAACTCGAATCAATAAGCTAACTAATCAAATCTGGTTGACCATATTGGCCAGGTAAGTGAGATCAAGGTTATGGGTTAAGCCATTAACCATCTTTCCTTAGACACCAATATCATTGGCCAGGAA
Organism: Areca catechu; assembly: GCA_021397845.1. Classification (NCBI taxonomy): domain Eukaryota; kingdom Viridiplantae; phylum Streptophyta; class Magnoliopsida; order Arecales; family Arecaceae; genus Areca; species Areca catechu. Next base: position 146,819,683 of record CM038041.1, read on the forward strand.
AGAGGTAGCCCCAAAAACCATAGATCAAAAGCCATACTTACCTTAGACACCAATTGGTTCACCAATTTCGATTAAGCTAGCCTAAGGAATCGGGTCCTACCACGAAGCCAAGATTAAGTCCATTTAGATGTATGGACCAATCAATCTAACTATTAGATAGATACTAGAGAAGAACCTTAACTCAACATTTGATTAAGTTAATTCTCTATTAAGTCCAATTCATCTAAACTTAGGTCTAACCCAATTAGGACCTAATTCAAGCCAACCCATTTAATCCAAAGTTATGAATATGACTTAGATCTTAAAATCATATCCTTAGATCATTTAGTCACTTAGATTTACTTAATTCATAATTAAGTTAATCATACAACAGATTGAAACATTTTCAATAAACTTTTATAAAACATTTTTTACAAGAAAATCCAACTTTTAAATTTCTGTTCACTATGAAGTGTCGACACTTCAGTAGCAAGTGTCGACACCAGGTGTCGACACTACTCTGAGACAGGTTGACACTACTCTGAGACAGGTCGACACACAGTGAACCAGTTTCTGTGTTTTTGTTCATGAGTCGACACCTAGAAGCCCAAGTGTCGACACATAGACACCCAAGTGCCGACACTAGGTAAACCAAGTGTCGACACTTGATCAAACCTGAGCATTGAAATGCAGAAATCCAAACTTTGTCTTTTCTAAACTTGAATTTTATGTTAAATATTTAACATAACAATCATAAACTAACTTTAGAACATTTCTAAAATATTTTATGACTTCAAATTTAGAACATAATAAAGATCAAAACATTTTAATCTTTACTTTTTTTTTTTCTTTTTCTTCTTCATGAGTCCTTCACAATGGCACCCCGACACGCCATAGGAGATCCCTTTGAATGGGAAGTGAGGGTCTTGCAACCCTACTTCTCTCCTATGACCGGACGGCCTGGTGATGCACTCAATCCGAGTACTTGCAAGATATTAAACTGATTTCATAATGTTTATACTAAACATTCATGCTAGAGCAACCTAGTTGCTCTGATACTAATTGAAAGAAAAACTAGTAGCGAGCATGCTTTCCATTTTAAAACTTTTTCAAAATAACATGCAGCGAAAGCATGATAAATGGATTAACATTTAATCTAAGCATGCTTTTAGAATTATTCTATGCTACTTAGCCCAAGATCTTGCATGAATGATTAATATAAACTATGAAATCATTAACTCATGTAATGAACATTTCAAAGCAAGATATCTATAAATGTAAAATCATACCTCGTATGAAGTGGAGACGCTCTCTACTGCGAAAGATCCAAGAGGAGGAAGAAGAACTCTGCTTAGCTGCACACGTGTCCGGCCTCTACAGGTGGTTCACACCAGGGCTCTTTCAAAATCTACTTCCACTCCAAGTGCTAGCTTGTTGTGGAATGATTTGATCGGAACTCCTTTTCTTTTTTCGATGGTAGACTTTCAGAATGAATGAAGAAACTCAAGAGGTGGAGAATGAGTCATTGGAACCCTTCCCAAACACTCAATCCTAAGACCTAGATCACTAGGTACAAATTTACACACTCTTTTCCAAAAACCTCACACCCATAAAACTAGAACCTTTCCTAGTTTCTTCCCTTTCTACCCTTTGATTTTTTCCAGCATTTCTTTGCTGAATTTTCTCTTATTTTCGTCCTCCCATTTCAGCCCATTATGTAGATGGAGAGGGAGAGGGAGAGTGGAGAGTTATGGGTGATAATGGAGTGGTAATGGATAGTTATGGGAAGTTATGGTCATGGGAAGTTACATAACTCTCCAAAACTGAATTTAAACTTATTTAAATTCAGATTAATGTGTTAATTAATTTCAGTTCATAACTGAAATCAATTGGGTCAAGTGTACATACATTGGGTTCAACCCGATTGGACCCAAATCTATTTTGAACCAAATCCTATTTGATTCGTTTCAGATTTTTATAGCTCAATCAAATTGGGCTATCAAGTAATCACATTACTTAATTTACCTCCATGCATCACCAACTATTAGTGAAAATCTTATGTCACAACCTTTTGTGACATCAAGTGTCTACACTTATGAAATCAACAAGTGTCGACACTTACACAAGTGTCGACACTTTCAAGAATATCAAGTGTCGACACTTGGATAAAAAAAATACTTTTCCTTTGTGAGTCCACGAACGATTCCCAATCGTTCTCTGATCACTAGATCAAGTAAAAACCCCTATGGTGTGTGACCCTATAGGTTCGAACACTAAGCCGGTAGCACTGGAACATTTCCAATACCAGTCTAAGTTGCCATCTAGCAATGACACCCGACGTCCGGATAGGTCGAAGTTGTAGAGCAACAATCAAGAACCAAGAGATATGGAAATCTTGTAATTAATCCCTTTGACCTCAATGCTCAGGAAAACTTAGGGTTGAACTGCCCAACCCATAAAGTCCATCAACAATTTGTCTCAACCTCACAAGTCCTGTAACACTTTACAAAGACTACCCTGGCCAAGGTTTTGCTGAATTGAAACACAGTAAGATATCTGCTCCAAATACTTTGGAGGGGTCAATCCCATCTTGATCCAGTCACTGCTACACGAGTACTTAACTGTACCCAGAAACCTTTCATCCCTGGATTAGAAATCCAGATAGTCCAGTACCAAAGTACAGTGAGTTGCTCGCAAGCTACCATGACGATCTCATGTCTGAGGGATAACTACGTCCATATCAAAACTCTAGGCAGAAAATGTACAGACGGATCACGCTCGATGAAATGTCAAACACAACATCTGCATGCCATACCAGTGTCTCCACACTCCTTGGTTAAGAGGACAACCAACGACTATGGCACATAATGACCTATACTTGATATACTATCATCCTGAAATAAGTGTATCATTTGGTCACGAACAATTTTAGGACTATATGATATATCCTCTCTATATCGCATACAAATAGTCCTAAAGATTTCATCACTCAAGAACTCATTACAGAAAGATGAAATAGTGATGAACTGCCATAATAAACATTTTATTCTATAATATAATTCATATACAATTACATCAAATGTACAACTATCTACAGTAGAAATTGGCTTTGGGACACATTTCCCAACACTTTCTTCTTCCATGGAAGCCCTAATCCCTGGTGACTTCTCAGCTCGCCAACGATCCTTCCCACATCTCGTTCTTCATCATGATGGCTTCAGTCTTAAAGGTTTCTAAAGGCAAGATTAAAAGGGGTTTCATATGTTGGAGTCCTCTGCATAGTTCGGTAAGCCCAAAAGATGTGATACAATTTATTCACCCACCATCCTTTCATCCGATCTATGTGCATCTTCAACCCCTACAATAGAATTTGGTTAACAATTTCGACCTCCACATTAGTTTGGGATTGGTCGATAGAAGTGAAACATTGGGTTACTCCCAGATCTTGGCAGAACTTGACAAGTTTGTGGCTATTGAATTATCGACCATTATTAGTAATGATGGTCTACGGTAGTCCAAATCGATAGATAATGGACTTCTAAATGAAGTCCTTAACTTTAGTTTCAATAATTTTTGAAAGTGGTTTAGCTTTTATCTATTTAATAAAATAATTGATCATTGCAAGCAAAAACTTTCATCCTCCAGTAGCCATGGAGAAGGGTCCTAAGATGTCCATGCCCCATTACGCAAAGGGCCATGGTGCACTTAAGGGAGTGAGTGGAGCAGCTGGCATTTACTATATATTAGAGTGGCACTGGGACCAATCACATTTCTGGATCATGTCTCTTACATCTTGCTCCATGGTGGGCCAATAGTATCCTTATCTTGGGATTTTAAGAGATAAAGCCCTGCCCCCTAAGTGGTTGCCACAAATTCTTTCATGAAATTCTTGGAGGACATAGCTTGCTTCAAAGGGGCATAAGCATTTCAATAAGGGTTGGAAAAATCTTTTCTTATAGAGCTTTTTTTCATAGAGTATGAACCTGGAGGCTCGTTTTCATGTCTTATGAGCTTTCTCTCTATCTGGAGGAAGTCTCCTATCATGGAGATATTGAATAAGTAGGTCCATCCAGTAAGGTTTGGTATTTATTTGGAGCACTGAGGTTGGCTTGTTGATGCTGGGATCCTCCAAGACTTTAGAAAAGACTTGTGCACACAAGTTATTGGGCATAGATGTAGCAAGCTTAAACAGGATATCAACCTGAACATTCTCCTCTCTAGAAATTTGCTAGATTTAAAATTATAGAAAGCCGAGATCAGGTCTTTAGCCTTTTGGAGATACTGCTTCATATTTTTTTCTCAAGCCTCATACTCATTCAGAATGTGGCTCATCATGAGCTAGGAGTCACTATGGACCTTCAGGTGTCTCACTCCCAATTCCTTGGTGATGGTGAGACCAATAATTAAGGCCTCATATTCAACTTGGTTATTGGTAAAGGAGAACCCAAACCAGAGGGTATACTGGATGTCCCATCCTTCTAGATTGATGAGTATAAGCCCTGCACTAGAGCCATGAGCATTTGAGACCTCATCCACATATACCATCCATTGGTTCTCGAGGCTCTCAAGCATTGGATCTTTTTCTTTGAGCTCTTTTTTGAGAATGGTACATTTGGTGACAAAATCAATGAACACTTGAACCTTGAAAGAGGGACTTGGATGGAATACCAAATCAAACTCAAAAATTTAAGAGCTGACTTAGCCATTCTTTTTGAGGTATCAGGCCGATGTAATATCATCTGAAAGGGTTGGTCTATGAGAACCACAACTATATGAGCTTGAAAATATGGCTAAAGCTTTATGGCTAATATTATGAGAGCAAAGATGAGTTTTTCCAACTAGATATATCTCATTTTGGTATTTTATAGGACCTAACTGATATTATATATCAGCTTCTATGTCTAGTCTTCTTCTCGAACAAGGATAGCACTAATGGCGAAGGAAGAAATCGCCAAGTACAAATATAGCTCCTCTCCTTCTTTTGGCTTGCTAAGAAGCAAAGGAGCACCGAAATAAGCTTTGAGCTTTTTGAATGCCTTCTGACATTTTTTAGTCCATCGAAAGTCCTTCGACTATTTCAGAGTTTGGAAAAAAGGTAAGCATCATTTGGTCAATTTGGAAGCAAATCGATTGAGAGTAGCGATTTCTCTAGTGACCCTCTAAACATCTTTCATGGTCTTTGGGGCAACCATTTGTTTTATAACCTGAATCTTCTCCGGGTTGGTCTCAATCTCTTAGCCAGACACCATAAACCCTAGGAACTTTTTAGAGGTCACTCCAAATATGCATTTGGCCAAGTTTAGCTTCATTTGGTATCAATGTAGTGCGGCAAAGATTTTCTTAAGATTTTTTACATGACTTAGGGAGGTGTGGCACTTGCCTAACACGTCATCAACATAAACCTCCACGGTGCGGCCTATCTAGTCCTTGAAGATTTTGTTAACTAGCCACTAGTAGGTCACTCCTACATTTTTCAAATGAAATGCCATCACCCTGTAATAAAACAAATCTTGTTTAGTAATGAAAGAGATTTTCTCCTTATCTTCTGATGCCATTCGAATTTGGTTATATCTTAAAAATGCATCCATGAAGGTCTGGAGCTTGTGACCGGCCATTGCATCTACTAGCTAGTCAATACAAGGAAGAGGATAGCTATCCTTCGAACATGCCTTGTTAAGATCCATAAAATCTATGCATATTCACCACTTCCCATTAGCCTTTTTCACTAATACTATATTGGCTAACCATTCGGGGTAGCTAACTTCTCTGATGAACTTGGCATTAGTTAGTTTCATACTTCTTCCACTACAACTTGTTGACATTCTGGGGTAAAACTTCTTTTCTTTTTCTTTACGAGGCGATGACTTGGGTCTACCTCCAAATGGTGCATCATTACTTCGGAATCAATTCTTGGGATGTCACCAAAGTCCAAGCAAACATATCAGCATTTTTTTATAGAAAGGCTATCAACCCTTGCATTATACCAACATGATGGGGGTCCCCATCAAGTAGAGTATGGTAATAAGATCCTCTGCGGGCTTCCCTTTTTCTTCAATTAATTCATCTTTGGTATCTAGTCCTTCGATAGGAAGACCATCTGGAGGTTTGACTTGCATGGTTTGGTGGGTCACTAGATAGTATTATTTTGTTAAGACTTGATTTCCATGTACTTCCTTGACTTCTTGCAATGTGGAAAATCTCATTAGCAAATAGTAAGTTGACACTTTCACTCAAAAAGCATTTAATCTTGATCAGCCAAATATGACATTAAAGGTCGAGGGGGTCTTCACAACTGTAAAAGTGAAAAGCACTTGGGATCATCAAGGAGCACTCCCTGCTATCACTAGCAAAGTGATAGTATCTTCAATAGGAATCAATTCCCTTGAAAATCTAGTTTTTGGTGCATCTACTTTTTTTTAGTCATCTAGAAAGAATATTCATCTTCAAGAGTGCATCATAAAATAAAACATCTATCAAACTTTCATTATCAACAAGTGCAAGGTGGATGTTATAGTCATCAATATTATGTTATGATGATAGGATCATGGTGGGGATATTGAACCCACTTTGCATCGGTCCAAGTAAAGGTTATGGCCTCATCAAGACTCTCCTAGCTGCTAGCTTCAGCTTCTTCCTCTAATCCCCTGGTGATGGCATGGATGTCATCTCAAGTGGATCAATCAACAAGTTCCTCCACTCTCAGTGAAGGCTCTGGTAGAGCTGGGATCGAAGCATTGCATCTTTCTCCTCAATCTCGAAGGACTCTGTACAACTTGCCATGATGAATGAGCTTCTCGATCTCATCCTAAAACTACATGCATTCTTTATATCATGGCCATGATCACGGTGATAAAGGCAGTACTTGTTTTAATTCCTTCTTTCTATCTTTGTTTGCATCTTTATGGCTTCAAGTAGTTATCCCCGATCTGCATCAAAATATGAGCACGTGGGACATTTAGGAGGATATATTGATCAAACTTTCATGGTACTGCCATGCCTACTCAATCGGGGCTTCGAGGATGCTAAATTTGAGGAGGTGTCCTTCAGCATCATGGAGGTGATTGGCTCCTTGGCCTTTTTCTCTGGCTTTCTCTTCTTTGATGATATCTTAAGCTCGAAGGCTATTCCTTGGATGTTAAAGTAGGTGACAAGGTAAAAGATGGGACAAAAACCAGGACGAATGGAACAGTTGGAGGCACATAAGTACCATATGCTTCCTCCACTCGTACATACTTTTTTGCCTTGGTGAGCATCTATAAAGTTAGGAGTAGCGGATGAGGTGGGCCCTGATGCATGCAATTTAAAAAAAATTCTAAACCACATGGCACAGCGGAAGGAGATAAAAACACTTTTATCTATGATATGTTAATCTGATTAACACAGGCCCCTTACATGGATCTTGATGCATCTAGAGTAATGTATGTATGAAATCATGCATCTATAGTATGAAACAAAGAACTATTCATGGAATCACACAATAATGCAGCAAGAATAATATGTCGCACTATGTAATGTAAGCCCATACCTTCGAGATGACGATCACTTGGAAGGCACGTGCTCCACCTGCAAGGAAGAAGAGTAAGCTCTGCAAGCAGCACACGTGTACTGCCTCTATAGATGGTTCAGACCAGCATACGGGATTCTCCTCCTTCCTTCGAGGTGATAGCCTCTCTGGAAATAGTGTCAACAGTAGGGACTCCTTCTTCAACTCCTTGAAGAACCTTAAATTGGTTCTTCAACTCTTTGAAGAACTACTGTTGAAGCATAGATGGAACAGGACTCTTGAGAAGAGAACCCTTCCTAACTCTCTGTCCCAAACTTTCAACAGAAGGTATATGCTCAAGAATCCTTCCCAAAACTCAAACCCCCTCTTTGATAATCTCTCAGAGATCAAGTGTGAACTCTAACCAAGAGAAAATGGCAAAGTCTCTTGATCTCCTTTTCTATTCTTCTAGCAGAACTCAGAACATAACAAACTCACATGAACTGAAATGATTAACACACAAAAACTGATTTAATGAAAGATTATAAATAGAGTTTGAGTCCTTTGGAATTCAGGGTGTTACAAACCCTTGGAATTCTGCAACAACAACCATTAAAACCCTGAAACGCCCATCATTAAATCCCATAACAGTTGCAAGCATTAATGAAGTAGTTTTGGTTTTCAGCAGAGTCCGTCAATCGAGTCGACTCGAGTGAATTTGCTCGAGTCAACTCATCAAATGAGTCGGCTCAAATGTAGCTCTGATAATTTCTCATCAAAATGAGTCCGGAATGATTCCCAATCATTGCCATGCCAACAGATCAAGAAGAAATCCCATGGTGTGTGACCCCATAGGTTTAAACACTGAATCGATAGTATAGGAACATTCCAGTACCAGCCAAAGTTGTCATCTAGCAATGACACCTGGCATCCGGATAAGTTGAAGGTTGCAGAGCAACAAGAACCTATCGAATATGGAATACAACTTAACTTATTCCTTTAATCTTCTAATGCTTCGGATGGCTTAGGATTAAACTGCCTAATGTTAATCAGTCCATCTTAATATGTCTCAAACAAAGTATCCTTGTAACTTCTTATAAGGAATGCCCTAGCCAAGGTCTTTCTCAATTGAGGCATATTAAGCATTCAATTCATACCATTTGGAGAGATTAATCCTATCTCAATCCTACTACCGCTACACAAGTACTTGACTGTACCCAGAAACCTTCCATCACCGAATTAGAAATCCAGGTAGTCTGGCACCTAAGCACAGTAAGTTGCTTGCAAGCTGCCATAATGATCTTAAGTCAGAGGAATAATTCATGTCCACATTCTAATGCAAAGTTTTTCTTTGGCAGAAAGAGAATCTTGCATGAGGGTCATGCTCAGTGAAGTGTCAACACAATACTTGATGTCATACCAGCATCTCCATGCTACTTGGTTAAGAGGACAACCAATTGATATGGCATCAACGACCTACTCTCAATACACCATCATCTTGAAACAGCATATCCTTTGGTCACAAACCAGTTTATGAACTACATGATGCATCCTCTCTACATCGCATACAAGATAGCTCAAATGACATCATCACATAAGAGTTCAATTAGGAAGATGACATGTGATGAACAACCAGAATAAACTTTTTATTCAATTCAATAATTCATATACATATACATGAGTTGCACAACCATCTACAGCCTAGACGATTAGCTTTGGGACACATTTTCTAACAACTCCCACCTGGACTAAAGCCAATCATAATAGAATCTAATTCCCATCTTTTATTTGTAATCGTCGAACTCTTGTATTCCAATGGCTTTAATGAAGGGGTTGGCCAAGTTCTCCTTACCATCGATCTTTAGAAGCTCGATATCACCTTGTTCAATAATCTCCCGGACAAGGTGATAACATCGTAGAATATGCTTGGTCTACTAGTGTGATCTCGGCTCTTTGGCTTGAGCTATGGCTCCAATGCTATCATAATACACCGAAATAAGACCATCCAAGGAGGGTGCCACTCCCAGCTTGTCCAGGAACTTCCATAACCACACAGCCTCCTTTGCTGCATCTGATGCTGCAATATATTCCACCTCACAAACAAAATCAGCCACTATATGCTGCTTGAAACTTTTCCAGCAGACTGCTCCACCATTAAGAGTAAATACAAAACCATACACACTCTTACTATCATCTCTATCTGATTAAAAATTAGAATCAGTGTACCTTACAAGCCTTAAGTCAGAATCTCCATAAATAAGCCATTGGTCCTTGATATTTCTCAAATACTTAAGGATGTTCTTAATAACTTTTCAATGAACTTCACCTGGGTCAGACTGGTATCTACTCACTATCCCTAGTGAGTATGCCACATCTGGTCTAGTACATAGCATATCATACATAATAGAACCCGCTGCCAAAGCATATGGAATCTTACTCATATGCTCTCTTTCTTCAGGAGTTGTCACGCAATCCTTCTTAGAAAGAGTAATTCCATGATCTATCGAAAGATAGCCTCTTTTAAAATTCTCCATGTTGAACACTACAGCACAGTGTCTATGTACGTAGATTGGGATAGTCCTAGAATCTTCTTAGATCTATCTCTATAGATCTTCATACCCAGTATGAATGAGGCTTCACCCAAGTCTTTCATAAAGAATTAAGACAAAAGCCAGACCTTTATTCCTTATAATACTGGAATGCCATTCCCGATTAGGAGAACGTCAACCACATACAAAACAAGAAATACAACTATAGAACCATTTGCCCATTTATATATACAAGGTTCCTCTCCGTTCTTAACGAAGCCATACATCTTGATACACTTATCAAAGCACATGTTCCAACTTCGAGAAGCCTACTTCAGTCCATAAATGGACCTCTGTAGCTTGCACACTTTAGACTCATCTATGGATATGAACCCTTCAGGTTGAATCATATACACCTCCTCTTCCAGCTCACCATTTAAGAAAGCTATTTGGACATCCATTTGCCAGATTTTATAATCTAAATGAGCTGCTATAGCAATCATAATCCGAATGGACTTGAGCATTGACATAGGGAAAAACTTCTCATCATAGTCAATACCATAATGCTGACGATACCCTTTGGCAACCAGACAGACTTTATAGGTATCCACCTGCCCATCTACGCCCCACTTCCTCTTGAAGATCCACTTGCATCCAATGGATTTTATCCTGTCAGGTGGACCAACTAATGTCCATACATTGTTGATTTCCATGGATTCCATTTCGGATTTCATGGCTCCTAGCCATGGCTTAGAATCAAACCTTAAAATTGCATCCATATATGTGATTGAATCCTTGTTGTTCTCATCGAGTTCAGCAGGATCACCATCCTAGACCAAGAAACCATAGTATCTATTCGGTTGACATAGTACTTTACCAGATCTCCTTAATGGTTGCACTATGGGCTCTGGATCTGATCTAATCAAATCTTGTTCTATAGTGGCCTTAAAGTGAGAAGGTTCTTCTATCTATCGAACTTCTCCAAGTTCAACCTCAGTAGCTTGAGTGTCTTCACCAAGGTACTTCCTTTTTAAAAAGGTTGCTCTAAGACTGATGAACAACTTTGGTTCCTCGGGCAGATAGATATAATACCCTTTGGATTCTTTAGGATACCAAACAAAAAGACACTATCAGACTTAGGATCTAGTTTATCCATCTCCAAATATCTGACATAAGCCAGACACCCCCAAACCCGAAGGTGAGAGAGAGTTGGCTTGCACCCAGTCCATATCTCATATGGTGTTTTATCAACGGACTTACTTGGAACCCTATTCAGAAGGTAAGATGCTGACTCAAGAGCATATCCCCAAAAAGATTTAGGCAGACTTGCTAAGCCCATCATGGATCAAACCATGTCTAACAGAATTCGATTCCTCCTTTCAGACACACCGTTCAACTAAGGTATCCCTGGAGGAGTCCATTGAGAGAGAATCCCATTCTCCTCAAGATAAGTTAAAAACTCACTAGAAAGATATTCACCACCTAGATCTGATCGAAGAGTTTTAATAAACTTTCCAATTTGTTTTTCAGCTTCATTACAATAACGTTTGAACATTTTAAACAAGTCAGATTTATGTCTCATCAGGTAGACAACCGTATCTTGAAAGATTGTCTATAAATATAATGAAATAACTATATCCACCTCTTGCACTGATATTCATAGGTCCACATACATCAGTATGTACCATACTTAGAATATCACTGGCTCTTTCACCTTTTCCAGTAAAAGGTGACTTGGTCATTTTTCCAAGAAGACAAGATTCACAAGTTGGTAAAGATTCACTCTCAGTGATATCTAGGAGACCTTCTCCCACCAACTTATTTATCCTATTCTTATTTATATGACCTAGCCTACGGTGCCAAAGATAAATATCACTGACTTTATCTAACCTAGGGCATTTATTAGCAATGTACACTATAGTAATAGGCTGTAACAGTACATATACACTATTCTTCATTTGTCCAAACATCACATTAGAACCATTCAATATGATTTTGCAAATATCATTCTTTATAGATAATTCATAACCATCTTTGGCCATCAGGCCTACGGAAATGATATTCACCAAAAAGGAAGGATAAAAATGATAATCATTAAGAATGACAGTACAAGACTTGAAATACAAAGAAATGGTTCCCAATGCTAGAACTGGAGCTTGACTTCCATTCCCAACGTTCAGAAATTAATTTCGAATCTCCTACTAACTTGAAGTCCCTGCAAAGAATTGCAAATATGATAAGGACTTCCGGTATCTAATACCCAGCTAGTAGTGTCATAAATAGAAAAACTACAAGGATTTATCATATAAATACCTTGACCAGCAACAGCTTACTGCTTTCCCTTCCTTGGCCTGTTCGGGTCTAGAGTAGCAAGGTAAGCAAAATAGTTTCGCTTCTAGTGACCCAGTTTCTTGTAGAAGAAGCACTTTGCCATACTTTTGTCAGCCTTCACCCTCCTAGTCTGACTAGGCCCAGCACTTTGCACCTTCTTATTTTTCTTATTCTTTTTCTTTTTCTACCCTTTTCTAAAGGGACGATGCCCTGCTCCAAAACCTTCCACCAGACTCACCAACCCCTTGTTGAGGTTGTGGTCTCTCTCATAAGTTTGCAGTAACCCTAGAAACTCATGATAGTTTACCACAGGCCTATTCATTCTGAAATTATCAAGAAAGACCTGGTAGGAAAGGGGTAGAGAATTTAGTATCGCATCCTTGCCAAGCTATTCATGCAAAGAATATCCGAGTTTGCCTAAATGCTCAAATAACTCGATCATGTACATTACATGATCAGTCATCAAAGCTCCATCATGCATACGTGTGTTGAGATTTGGTATCTCTCCATATCATCCAAAGTGCCAAAAGATTCTTTCAACCTTTGAAGAATCTCTTTTGGTTGGTCCTCCTTAAATTTGTGACTGAACTCGTCATTCATCGTAGCCAACATAATGCAACGCACCGTGGTACGGTTAGAGATCCACTTCTGGTAAGTGTCCCTAACAGAGCCACGAGCATTGGAGGCTGGGATTTCATGTGCTGGATCCATTATCACATAAAGGAACCACTCATGCTCCAGGACAATCCTGAGTTTTTGATACCAGCTATTGAAGTTGGGTCCAGAAAGTTTGTAATTATCCAATAATGACCGGAGCGATAAAGTAGTTGACATTATCTGAAAAAGGAGAACAAGACCTATCAATATATGAATTATTTTAAACACCCTAAAGACATGGATTTTAGTCTAAAGGTTTTTTCCACTATTTTATTCAGACTGGTAGCCTCTACACTCCAATCCGAAGAATAATCTTTATCCTTTAGTGCGTATTAGGATCCAATAGACTACACATGAGCCCGACTTTGGCTGGCCAACCCATATGCATCTAAAGGTAGGTATAATACCAATTGCTTCTCCAAGCAACTCCCAGTATTCATTTTGCCCTAGGGGTCTTCACAATCAACCTCTAGGCCTCCTATTGAAGGTCCTAGTTAGGTCCAACCATTAACATGATCGAATTCAATGCTTCTAACTAATGCATAATCAAGCCCGACTTTGGCCGGCCCACCTGACCACGTGTTAAGATAGTCGCACATAGCCATCATATGTTGAATGGCAATTCCATTTTCCTGATGACCACCCATTCTTTGGAACTGCCGATGATCATCCAACTTATGGACTCATTACCAATCCAACTTAATGGGAGGCTAAGACTTAGGCTATCACATAACTTAGTCTTTTTATGGACCTAATAATTTAGAAGATTTAAATTTTGTGATACATGAAAAGAAGACTTGGACCTTGATCAAGAAAACTTCCACCAAACTCTTAGAGGGTTTCAAGATCAAATAGGTCCATGGGCACCTATAAACCAGTCAGACTGATTAACCTTAGTTGACATGGGTCAACTCAAATTAATAGATAATCTAATCAAATCTGGTTCACCACATTAGCCAGGTAAGTAAGATCAAGGGATGTGTTAAGCCAAGTAAGCCTCTTGCCTTAGACACCAACCATGAGTTGGGCAGGTAAGAGTTAGCCCCAAAGAACCTTGATCACAACTGTCAAACTTACCTTAGACACTAAGTGGTTTACCAGACTCAATCAGACTAACCTAAAGACCCGGGCTCACCACGAAGCCATGAATCAAGTCCATTTAGATGTATGGACTGATCTAACTAACTATTAGATAGATCTATAGAGGAGAGACCTAATTCAACTTTTGATTAGTCTTTTCTCTAATTAATCCATTCATCTAAACCTAGGTCTAACCCATTTAAGGATCCAATTCTAGCTATCCCAATCAACCTATGGTTTATCAATCATGACTTAAGATTAGAATCATATCCTAAATCTTAAAGAGTTTCAAAATTATAACTTAATTCTCAATTAAGTGTAACATGTCAATTGAAACATTTTCAATTAAACCATATTTTGAAAGTCATTAGAAAATCGAGTGAAACAATTTCACAAAAAAAGTTTTGAACTTCAAACTTACTATTTCAGGTTTTTCTGGTCTAGTCGACTCAAGCAAGTTGAGTCAGCTCATCCAAAACAAAAAAATAAATAGTATGTGATGTCTGCTGAATTGAGTTGACTTGAGCAGGGGTCAAGTTGGCTCGGATCATCAGAGCAAAAGCAGTAACTTCAAGTCTCAGACTTTTCACATGAACTTTTCAAAGTTTTTGGATCATACAACTTTTATATCTTATATAAACATAGTTATGATCTATCAACCATAGATTAAAACCATTTTAATCTATCAAGTCCCTCTCTTCTTCATAAGGTCATAATGCAGCGACACCCCTACACGCCATAGGAGAACCCCTTAGAATGGGAAGAGATAGCCTTTAAATCATGCTTCTCTCCTATGACCGGATGGCCATGGCGAATCCACCTTAATCCAAGTACTTTGTGAAGGAAATAAATCGATTTCATACAAAAATATTAAACTAGACATGCATCACAACCCTACTTTGATACCATTATAAGGTTAGGAGCAACGGATGAGGTGGGCCTTGATGCATGCAATTTAAAAACTTTTTCTAAACTAGATGGTGCAGCGGAAGGAGATAAAAGCACTTTTATCTATGATATGTTAATCTGATTAACACAGGCCCCTTACATGGATCTTGATGCATCTAAGGTAATGTATGTATGAAATCATGCATCTATAGTATGAAACAAAGAACTATTCATGGAATCACACAATGATGTAGCAAGAATAATGTCACAGAAATGTAATGTAAGCCCATACCTTCGAGATGATGATCACTTGGAAGGCACGTGCTCCACCTGCAAGGAAGAAGAGTAAGCTCTACGAGCATCACACATGTACTGCCTCTATAGGTGGTTCACACCAGGGTATGGGATTTCTCCTCCTTCCTTCGAGGTGCTAGCCTCTCCGAAAATAATGTCGATAGCAGGGACTCCTTCTTCAACTCCTTGAAGAACTACGAACTGCCTCTTCAACTCTTTAAAGAACTACTACTGAAGCATAGATGGAGCAAGACTCTTGAGAACCCTTTCCAACCCTCTGTCCCAAACCTTCAACAGAAGGTATGCACTCAAGAATCCCTTCCAAAACTCAAACCCCCTCTCTGATAATCTCTTAGAGATCAAGTGTGAACTCTAACCATGAGAAAATGGTAGAGTCTCTTGATCTCCTTTTCTATTCTTCAAGCAGAACTCAGAAAAGAACAAACTCACATGAACTGAAATGATTAACACACAAAATCTGATTTAATGAGAGATTATAAAGAGAGTTTGAGTCCCTTGGACTTTAGGGTGTTACAAACCCTTGGAATTTTGCAACAACAGCCATTAAAACCCTGAAACGTCCATCATTACATCCCATAACAGTTGCAAGCATTAATGAAGCAGTTTCAATTTTTAGCAGAGTCCGTCAGCTGAGTTGACTCGACTGTTCGAGTCGACTCAAGTGAATTTGCTCGAGTCTACTCATCAAATGAGTTGGCTCAAATGTAGCTCTGATAATTTCTTGTCAAAATAAGTCCGGAACGATTCCCAATCATTCCCATGCCAATAGATCAAGAAGAAATCCCATGGTGCGTGACCCTATAGGTTCAAATACTAAACCGATAGTATAGGAACATTTCCTGTACCAGCCAAAGTTGCCATCTAGCATTGACACCTGACATCCGGATAGGTTGAAGGTTGCAGAGCAACAAGAACCTGTCGAATATGGAATACAACTGAACTTATTCCTTTAATCTTCTAATGCTCTGGATGGCTTAGGGTTAAACTGCCCAACTCTAATCAGTCTATCTCAATATGTTTCAAACAAAGAATCCTTGTAACTCCTTACAAGGAATGCCCTGGCCAAGGTCTTTCTCAATTGAGACATATTAAGCAATCAATCCAAACCATTTAGAGAGATTAATCTTATCTTGATCCTACTACCGCTACACAAGTACGTAACTGTACCCAGTAACTTTCCATCATCAGATTAGAAATCCAGGTAGTCTAGCACCTAAGCATAGTGAGTTGCTTGCAAGCTGCCATAGTGATCTCAAGTCAGAAGAATAATTCATGTCCACATTCTAATGCAAAACTTTTTTTTTGCAGAAAGAGAATCTCGCATGAGGTTCATGCTCAGTGAAGTGTCGAACACAATACCTGATGTCATACCAACATCTCCATGCTACTTGGTTAAGAGGACAACCAACATATATGACATCAACGACCTACTCTCGATATACCATGATCCTGAAACAACATATCCTTTGGTCGTGAACCAGTTTATAAACTACACGATGCATCATCTCTACATCGCATACAAGGTAGCGCAAAGGACATCATCACACAAGAGTTCAATTAGGAAGATGACATGTGATGAACATCTAGAATAAATTTTTTATTCAATTCAATAATTCATATGCATATACATGAGTTGCACAACCATCTACAGCCTAGATGATTGGCTTTGGGACATATTTCCGAATAGCATCTCGAAAAAATCCATCAATGATTTCTTTTCTAAAAAAAAAAAAACCACATTGCTAGAGATTGCACTTCAAGATGGTCATGGAAACCGAGTGATCAAGGTTATATACCTCTAAAGTCGCTTTGTTGAACTAGCTTATATAAAACCTAAGGGATTCTCCCTTCCTCTACTTAATATGAATCAGGGAGTGCCAATTCTATCATGGCTTCCTACTACTAACAAAATGAAAAACAAAAGACTGACTTACTAGTCAAAAGAGTGGATGGAACCTAGTTTTAAACTGGAATGGCAATATCATGCCAATTTTTAGAGAGTTGAAGGGATTGCACAGCATAGCTCTGCATTTATGGCTCCATGCAAGAGCATCATTATTTTGAAGCTCTACAAATGATCCACTAGGTCGATAGATCCATCATATATCTTTAACTATATCATCTTAAAGTGTCTTGGTAGAGGCTCCTATATGATATGGGCTTCAAAAGGTGGTTCAATAGTGAAACCAATGTCTTTATCTCTAGGTGATACTAAGCCTTGTAAGGCCTCAATATGTCTATCTATCTCCTGAAACTTGTGATCCACTTCAGTATCTCTAACCGGATATACTTTAGAAAGTTATAGAGGTTAACTAGCTAGGGTGGATCCTTCATTTGATCAAGGCAAAAGGGAGCACCTCCGTGCCTGCTTGGGATTCTCCAATACCATGGGACAGCTGGTTCCTCCTATGCAAGATCTTATGGGAGCGAGAGTCATCATGGCTCCAAATGCACTGCTCCTAGCAGTGGGGGAGTTTATGATGGCATAGCTTGATCTGCTTCTGGTTGTGGTGCAGCAATTGATACCATAAAAACCACTAGATATTGTATCACTTGAACAGTGGTAGTTAGCTTATAAACTTGCCAGGTAAGCCATTCTAGAGTGTTAGGTTGATTTCCTTATGTGATGGTGTCAACATAAGTCCCTAAAACTAGATTTTTGATGGGTTGACTATCTCATTGGGATATGGCAGTGCCAGAGCACTAGTTAGACACACCTTTCGATGATATGTGATTCACACGTAAGTTCTTTTTTAATAAATGGGTGAACAACATGCCCTTCCTTTATCTGAGTGTGCTTAAATATGCTCAATCATCGGAGTAAGCTATAGAGGGGACACTGATGGCTGTACCTACAAAAAAAGTCCATGCTAAAGGTAGCTCTGGTGAAGGCCCTCTGATAGTCAAGTCAGTTTCTCAAATCATAGAGCAGATATGAAGTAATGAAAGTAGGGTGAAAGTACATGCATACACGTAAAGGATACATACCTTTAGGAGATTCACTGAGAATCTCTTTTTACACTCAAAATGTAGGGGTAGCTTAGGGATACCTTGAAATGTTAGAGAGCAAGCAAAGAATAATTAAATTTTGGCCTCTGTCAAGACTTTTGAGAGAAAATCATCCTTTATTATCTAGAATATCTCCTTTTCATTAATGAAAAGTTTTATCTCTCATATGTCCCACCATCCACCTTAATGGCTCTAGGAGTTATGGCTTAAAGAGGGGCCATGCTTCTTCAATGACTGAGATCTACTTTTGATAATGGGATTTAACAATTTGTTTATTGTAAGAGGCATGTCAGGGTGTGCATCAATAGATTCTTCTTTCGGTCATCGTCCCTAGGTTTTCCTACCTTATAAAAACCAAGCATGTTGCATAATGGAGATGCCCGAAGGGATATGATTGAATGTACCTTGGCTAGGGGTCTATAAGGGGGTGGTTCAGATGACTAAATATTGATTTGGGCATAATCTGAAGGGCCAAAGGCCAATCCTGTTAGGAGTCCATGAGATAGGGGATTGTATTAGTAAAAAATCATGAGGCTAAAGGTTGGGCCTAACAGAGGTCCAAGAAGCTGAATGTACCTTAGTATATTGCCCGGTTGGTTTGGGAGTCATGGCATCATCCCTGACTTCTACTCTCAAAAAGTAAGACTAGATGACTGGTTAAATGCTTTGGGAGAATATCCTAATACAAGACCTGTCTTTTGAATGGTTCGGTAATATACTACTTTGGTTACCTAGATTTGGTTATTCCTAGCTTGTCAGGATATTTGCTCTGCCCATTCATGCCCAAAATACTATAGACCCAATATTGGGGGTAGAAATAGCTAAGGGTAACTCTACCTTATTCAGGAATAGACTCGATTATTTCCAAATTCTGTCATTTCTTTTCCAAAGTTTAGATCTTCAAGATCCCAGGGATTGGGTTTTTTCCCATATCAAACATGATTCTATTATTTTGAGCCTAGAAACAATGCATAGTGAAGATTCAAAACTACTTTGAAGTTCTTATCATAAAATTGACTAATGCTAAGTAAATTATACTTTAAACGTTTTACATGTAGAACATTAAAAGTAGGGGGGGTGATATAAAGTTTACTGATTCGAATATTTTTTTCTTTTTCATTATCACCAAATTTTACACTTCTTCCATTTAGAGCCTTAAGAGATATGAATTACTTTATATCTCTAATCATGTATCTTGAGCAACCGTTATCTAGATACCAAAGTCGTTTCTTCTTCTTGGTTGCAAGACATACCTGCAAAAGAAATCAAGAGAAACTTTATATATCCAATCCATCTTGGATCCTTTTGGATTAGTAATGATTATTCCTTTTGAAACCCAAACATTTTTAACATTATGTAATTTTTTGTTGCCTAGCGAAGCAACCCAAGAGGCAAGGTAAATTGTGTTTTTAAAACTTGTTGCAAATAAGTGTCAATTCAAAAACAATGAAGGTGCTAGTGATTTGAAGAATATGTGTGCTTGATGATAAAATGCAGCAAAATTAAAGTAAGGGCAAAAAGAATATAAGCAATTACAAATACACAAAGATTTATAGTGGTTCGGTGCACACCAAAGCACCTACATCCACTTCGGTCCACTTGAAAATTTCACTATAATCCCACTTGATTATAGCCGATTAGTTTTATGGGCTCATTAATAACAACCCCTTGGTTTTTACAAGGCTAACCAAAAATCTAGTTGGTTTTCACAAGGCTCACCAACAACCTCTTGGTTTTCACAAGGCTAACCAAAAATCCCTTGGTTTTTACAAGGATAACCAAAAATCTCAGTTGGTTTTCAAACAAGGCTCACCAATAACCTAAGCACTAGTTTCAAACCACTTGAAACTAGAAACATCAATAAGTTGAGTTTAAAGTAAGAATATAATAAGCTTTCAAAAACAAAAGCAAATATCTCTTTAAAGCTCTTTGATTGCTGTTGAGAAAGCTTGTCTTCAAGTTGTTGAAGCCTTAATGAGTGCTTGAGAGTTGGACTTGAATACTCCTTAAATGCTCTTGAATGCTTGAAGGCTTAACTTCTCTCAAAAGTAATGAATTCTTAATGAATTCTCTTTAATTCCTTATTAGTTACATCCCTCTTGAGTTTGGTCCACTTTAAATACCTTTCTAAGCTTAAATGACCATTTTTTATCGTTGGAGAGAAGAAAATAGCCGTTAGGAGTGAAAAGGACCAACTATGTGCTTCAAAAAACTAGCCATTACTATTCATTCAGACCTACAGGTATCGACACTTCAGGTCATGAGTCTGATGTAGGAACATCAGGAGCAGACCAGGATTTCAAGGTTCCAATCTCTGAATCATGTATTGGTCAATTTCGTTGAGTCCTGTAATGAAGTCTAATTTTTAAGTCATATAGTAAAGTGAGTCAATTGGACTCACTAAGTCAATTGAATCCATTTATTTGGCCTACTTTGAGTCTTGTCAGTTAGGCCCTTTGAGTCCTGTATTTGCTTTTATTTAAGTAATGTTCAAGAGGAGAGCTAGTGACCACCACTCAAGTCACCCAGTTAAGCATCTGGACTCCATTCATGCTACCCAGACCCTTGAAGGATTGGTGCCCCAGCATACCAGGCCTTAGGCGCCTCAAGCCCATGAAGAAGTGGCACCCCAGATCCCTAGCCTTGGAGCCCCAATCCAAGGCCCATAGCAGTTGGCGCCCCTCCCAGGCCCATTCATAATTGGCACCCATGCTTTGACCCAGTCCAAGGCACCCCATGTTTTGACCCAGTCCAAGATGTCCAAGGCTTGACCCAGTCCAAGTGGGTGTCATCTAAGCCTAGCAAGGAGTCAACTAGTCCAAGCCGAGCAAGAATTTCTTACCAGCCCAAGCCCATTGAGAAAAGTCAAAGCTTCCAAGTCCAATAAGGAGTCAGCTAACACAATTCTACAAGGAGATCAGTTTTTTAATTTCATTCACTTTTGTACTCCCACTTTGATATAAACCTGTACTTCAACTTTGATAAGGAAAGGGCCCTGGGTAACTCTATAAATACCCACCCCCTCCCTTCTTGTATGAAGAATTTTTTATGAATGAAATTAAGAGTTTTTTCTACATTGCTTTGTTTCCTCCAAGTGGAGTGGGTGTGAGACCCATTTGCCTTTGTTCTCCAGAACATCGAGAGGAGTGAGGCCCTAGTTATCTATTAGTTAGTTCTCTCCCGCTAAACCCTAGCCACCCTCCACATCTCTTCACTTATGGCCGCTCCTCTCTAGAACCAGATGCCCAAGCTCATCCAAGGCCACCAGCCCCTACAACTTCTCTTCCACCCTTCCTTCATCTTTTCTTCGAATTTCTTATTTTTTCCATCTTCTATGTCACTAACCCTAGACATTTGTAGGATCCCTCAGGAGAAGAAACCTTCAAATGGGATCTTCTTTGCCTCCGAATCGATCTGATAAAAAGTCGACAGATCCGTAGGAAAATGACTCGATCATCCAAGCACCAATCTAAGCGGGGCGATCTCTTCCCCAGCATCAAGAAAGTCATTGCTAGGTATGTAGAACCTTTCCCTTCTTAATTTTTCTATTTTATTGAAGTTTAGAGCATGTCCTATAGGTGTTTCTTAACCCTAGGATCCTTAGTTTTTTTATCTCTTTGATAGTTTCTAGCATGTGGGTAGGATTCTAACTGTTATTAGAAAACCCTAACCTAGTCTTGACCTGTTTCAGGAATTTAATCATAATAAAATCTGAAATTAAGTTGCTGCATATTTTATGTAACTCCCCTGCATCATCATCCTGCATCATGTTAGAATCTCGTCCCTCATCAATTTTGGTATCAGAGCGGGATTAGGGCATGTTCTTGCATCATAGGTAGAATTTATGCATGCTATTTTTTGTATAACTAGTCAAATTATAGGACTATGTTTTCCCATCAAACATTGCTGTTTTTATTTTATTTTCATGGAAGTTATCCTCTGTTTAGTCCTCTATTCTTCTGTTTTTTTTCTGGATTTTTTCAGATGTGAAATAAACAAAAAATGGCAAAAAAAACAAAACCCTAACAAAAATCTGCATGTTGTTTCTGCACTAAGGGTCCAAAAATAGTTCTAGTTTTTCATCCTAGGCATACTGTTGTTTTGTGATTTTTTAATTTATTATTCCTTTAGTTGTTATTTATTTTATTGTTATTTTTCTTTGATTTTATAGAAATGATAAAAATTAAAAAAATCTGCATCTTAGAAATCCTAACCATAAATCTATTTTTTCCTGCACCCAGTTAGAAACCCTAGGTTTTGCATCATCATACTATTTTTACTTTGCACAAAACTTGGTAGGAATCATCCTCGCACGTAACCCTCTGTTCTAAAATTTTTCTAGAATTTCTCTGCTCTAAAATCCATGCTAAACTTTGTATCAAAATAGAATAAAAAAAATTTAATTTATGCTAATTCTGCATACCTGACTTGACTAAACCTAATCAATTACCAAACCCCACCCAACCCAAGCCAACTTTGATTGATCACTTAACTATCTTAAATTTAAGTCAGCCACAACATAAAAAGATAAAAAAAAATATATGTTATTCTTTATTTTCTGATTTTAGATTGCATCAGGTTTCATCGTGTATTCATTATTCACATTAACTCAATCTTAAGGGCTCTCTCCTCTGTCAGATCAGGGCAGGATTTCATCACCTATCCTGGGTCCAAAACAACCAACTTGCATTCAAGCCCAAGCCTAATAAAATCAACTAGCAACTTAATTGATTTAGGGACACCAACAAGTCGGGTCCAAGTTTTGTGGGTACACTAGTGCACTCAATCCTCCAACTATTACTGGAAACTGATGTATAAGGCTAGAGGTCCAGAGGTAAATGCCCTAAGTGGACTGGTGGTTTTTAATTAGGACCTTGTGACTATCTGGGGGAGCCTCCCACCACCCCACCTCTTACCTGGCCAGTGGAAGGATTAGTTGTTGAGTTGTGTGTAAGTTGAGTTAACTCACCTGATTTTGGCTCTAGGTCTAGCAAACCCTAGAACGTGCTAACCCTTGTATGCTTGACTGCATCACACTCCCTTGATTGATTGTTTGCATTAGATTAGGAGCCCAATACCAATAGCCTCAACCCAACCCAACCTAGTATGACCATGGAGCCCAACCCTAGGAAAGCCTAATACTCTGACCCATACTGGGAGCCCAACCCTAAGAAAGCCCAATACTCTGACTCATACTAAGAGCCTAACCCTAGGAAAGCCTAATACTCTAGCCCATACTGGGAGCCCAACCATAGGAAAGCCTAATACTCTGACCCATACTGGGAGCCCAACCCTAGGAAAGCCCAATACTCTAACCCATACTAGGAGCCCAACCCTAGGAAAGCCCCATACTTTGACCCATACGGGGAGTCAAATCATAGGAGACCCAATTATGAGTTCATCGACCAGGATGAGAGAGCCACTAGGAACTTCAGGCTAGAAGCACCCACGTTTGATGGCACCTTAGACCCTAAGACCTATATAGATTGGGAGGGAGAAATGAAGCAATTTTTTGACTGGTATGCGATGAGTGAGGAAAGGAAGTGTAAATTGGCCAAATTAAGGTTAGTCCGCCATGCTAAGCTATACTGGGATAATGTTGAGCGCCAAATCACCCAACGAGATGACCTTCCCATAGATACCTGGCAGGCCATGAAGAGGAAACTTAAAGAAAAATACCTTCCTGCATCCTACCAGCAAAGACTCCTAGACCACTGGTAGAGATTAAGTCAAGGAAATAGATTCATGTCAAAATAAATAACCAAGTTTGATGAATGTGCCAGAAAGTGTTGCCTAGACAAACCCGAATCAGTGACCCTATCTAGGTTTAGGGCTGGCCTTTATGAAGAGATCCAGTGGAAACTATCTCATTGGCAAATTCAGGACTTAGAGGAAGTCTATCACATAGCTAGGAAATTCGAGTCATATCAAAGGGAACTCATCATCAGTCAATCTAAGTCCAACAAGAGTAACCCCCCTGAACCTAAGTCCAGACCTAACTGACTTCCTTTAAACTAGCCCATTCCCATTGCTCCTAGCCAGACCCTAGAACCTAGTCAGGTATCTCTGAGCCAATCCAACCCGAGCCAAGCCAACCCGAGTCGACCCGAACTTCATAGGATCAGTACCCTTAGATATGAGCCTAGTATTAGTCAGAAACTCCTTAGTCGACCCACACCTTCTATCCTAGACACTCGTTAACTTTTCTTTAGCCAACCCCCTCCTACCACTCCATTGCTTTAAAAGGAAGACATTGAAGAGGAGATATATGAAGCTAATTTGAGCTTAATGGATGAGTATGAGGAAGAAGAAGAGATACCTGAACCCAACCTAGAATTAGCTAACCCTGACCATACCCAGACTGAAGCCAATCCAAAGTTAGTTGACCTTGACCACACCCAAACTATAGTGGAAGAACAGTTAGAAAAAGAGAACCCAGATACTGCCATTAGAGCCCTACTTAAGGAGACTTTAGAAGAGAACCCAATTGTAGAGCCTAGTCCTGAATTTCATGAGCCAGAAGAGTTTATTAAGGACTTGGCTTATTTAATCCAGCACCCTCAAGATGAATCCCCTCCTATAGTTTTCATTGAAGATCTCTTTCCTGAGATTAGTGACCCATTATTCTATAAGGCAGATCCTGTAGATATACCTCAATCTCATAAGGTTAACCTCATTAGTCTAGGACTAATCCCTGACACCCTTTCCTATATCCTATTCTATCCGATCAACCCCGAATCCTTTTTTCTACCCTACCAAGCTAACCCTGAATCCACCTCTTATTTTCTATCCTTTCTTGAAGCTTCTTATGTTTCTTTAACTATTAGATTGCACTTTGTAGAAGTAAGCATACTGCATACATTCATTGTGCATATTAGGTTTGCATCTTATTCCTGGTATACTCTATGGCATTTAGTAGGAGTCCATGCACCATTCTCATCTGCATGTCACCCACCTGATAAAGGGTTAAACCCATAGTTGTAGTTTAGGGTTTAATCGAGTCTGCATATCAATAAGTATTGGCATGAGTCTTTGCCTGCATTAGGTTTTATGAGATTTTTCACCGCATGATTATAGATTTGCATAAGGAATTAATCATAAGATTAATGTAAGCAATGTTTTTATAAAAACATGGTTAATTCTTGAAAAGAGTCTAAGAGTTTGCTAGAAAAATCTTGTGATGATTAGGCTACATACTCGTAGAGTTGGATCCATCAAAGTGATAAAGAAGAGTGGACCTAGTGGTGTAGAGTAAGGGGCCCAGGGATGCTAGTGATGGATGCTTACGATGCAAAGGAACTCTTTTTTTAGGGTTGATGAGTTTTTAGTTATTTTTCTTAGGGTTTTGATTCCCGATCACAAGCAAAGACGAGAAATAAGAGAAATGCATAACGGAAGCTTACACTAGCAGTTCAAATCCCTAAATAGTGAAACGAGAACAAGATCCCGGGATTAAGAAACCCCGGTAGGACTAAGCTCGAAATACAATACCTACTTAGGAGATAGAGAGAGCAAATCTCACACATCTGAAGCACCTGATGCAGAGATCGCTCAACTCGATGGATACGGCCTGGATGCCCGAGCAGTCAAACCCATGGAACAACTGGCTTTCGGTCAGAAGGTTGCGATGGCAAAGCCGACTGTCTCCGATGCCCGAGATGCCAGGGAGGACCTATAGGCAAACAAAAAATAGGGATTAGCGAAATGGAGAGATGTACTGAAAGGGACTGAGATGGGGTTGAGAAGGGGCTTCGAGCCCGGTGTCCGGCTGGATTTCGAAGTTGAAGAAGGAGATAACTTGGGGCCTCGCACCCCGCGACATCCCAGAGGACGAAGGATTGTGGCCTCACACCACTCGACATCCAGGAGGACGAAGGATTCACGATGCCTAGGGGCGATGGACAGGTGGCCTCACACCACTCGACGTCCCTGGGGACGAAGGCAACTTCACTCAAACCTAGTCTAGGAGACAGTGGTTGGAGGATAGAAAACTCAAACTCTTTTTCATTAATCATTCAAAAGCCTTACAATGGAGGGATTGGGTCCTTTAAATAGGCACCCAAGGCCCATTTGAATTCAAAATAATTCAAAACCCTTGAACCCAAATTACAACCCCAAAAGTTGGTGCCCACATGGATGGGGAAGATTCTTCATGGCCGACCAAATGGAGGAGAGGATTGGCGTGGCATGTGGGAGGGCTTGGAGAGGGGGATTGGCTTCTTGACTTCCTTCTTTTGCATGCTCATTTTGGGAAGAAAACATGGAACAAGGCTTGCTTGAAGGGATGTGCTTCCTTTAATCCTTCAACACCCACTTTGGAGTGATTCATGGTCGACCAAATGGAGGGAGCTTTGGGCATTGCAAGGTTGAAGGCTTGGAGAGGGGAGTGTATCCTTTGACCTTCCATTCTTGCATGAACACTTTGGGAAGAAGGCTTGGAAGATGGCTTGCTTTGTGGCTTGGTCTCTTCAAGAATTTTCAACGCCCCATATTTTGATGGATCATGGCATGATGTGGGAGAGGGAAGAGGGGGATGATGTCTCCTCCTTCCAAGGTCGCCCAAGAGAAAAAAGGCATGGAGAGGGCATGTGGAATGCATGAGGGCACCTCCTTGTTTCCCTCCTTGGATGCCCAAGTGGCAACTGATGTAGCACCACATAGGTGGCTGAGGTGGCACCTATGTTGGCATCTTTCCAAGTGAAAGAGGTGGGTTGGCCCACAAGGACTTGACTTGGTCTTGAAAGCCAGGTTGACTTCAATTGGGCTTGGGCCCAATCCAAACTCATACTCGAACCTAAAATAGATACTGGACCTATGACCTAGACTTGACCCAAATTGGTCAAGGTACAAGACTAAAAATTATAAAATTACTTTGGCTCATAGCCTTATTACAGGACTCACAGAAGTGAAACCCTAATATGAGATCCACAGAGAGTTGAGGAGCCTCTGTCGGATCCTGGTGCCCACACCAGTTCTCCCGGGGTGGGAGGAACTCGACCCTGTCGAGTAAGGGTTAGTTTGGCTTTGGTACATCTCCAGGATGTCGGGGTCGATGCACTACAAGTCCTCCCGTGCGATCCACGAGTCATCGGATTCGGGTCGGCCTTGCCATCAGACCAAGTAACGTTGATAGCCCTTGCCCCGAGTAGTGATGGCTTGGTCATCCAAGACACGCTCGATCCGCTCTCCTCGCTCAGGTATATTTGGAGGTGGACACTCAGGTTCAGGTTCACTCTCAAAAGAAAGGTCAGGCCCAAACAGCTCACTGGGTTTGTTTGCAGGTTTCCTATACTCGACTAAGTCAGAGATATTGAATGTCGAGCTAATTCCATAATCCAAAGGTAATTCTAGCATATAGGCATTAGGGCCCATTCTCCTAATCACTTTAAAGGGACCCACCCCATGAGCATGAAGCTTCTTAACGATTCCCGGTGGAAACCGTTCAGGTCGGAGCCTAATCATTACAAAATTCCCTATTTCAAACTCTTTGGCTCGCTTTCGGGAATCAGCCAAATTATTTTAAAAATTATATTTAATGCATAATCCTAACATGATGCAAAATGTAGACTCAACTATGCAATCTTATTGAAAAAAAAAATTATTAGACTCGTAGGGTCTAAACCTAACAGACTTTTGACTCTCTAGGTTTGACGCTAGTCTGGTATGCACAAGAAAAATTATTAAGGATCCCTAGCAAATGCCATAAAGTATACCAGAAGTAGAGGGCAAAAGGGATGGGCTCTAAGGAGTCATGCATTCTGGTAATCTCAATAAAAAGTAACCCCATGGCTCTAGAAATGTGAGAAGGTTCGGAGTCTTGAGGTGGCTTATGGAAAACATAAAACAGACCTTGGTTATTCAGGATGACCTTAAAATTTGGGCATCGTTCTATATGTGTCATATGGTCCACTTGTTCCGGTAGATCTTGGGGCTCACTAGGGTCAATCCCATAGTGAGGAAGGTCTATTAAAGAGGATCCTGGGACCAAGTCTATAGTATGATGGATGTCTCTCAGGGATGGAAGTTGATCAGGTAACTCATCGGGAACTTCATCCTCAATTTCTTTTCGAGCTTCTACCATCTCTTGAGGATGTTCTCTTTGGATCGGTTCATTAAGGGTTGGTTCCTGAACTCCTGTGGAAAAGACTGGTGAATCCTCGTGTTCATTTACTAGATGTGATCCTGCTTCGGTCATTTCCTCTTCAAATTTTGTAGTGGGTTCAGGATCATTTTCCTTGGATTCCTCAATGATTTCACCCTCAGGCCCATCTTCTACTAAACTTGACTCATAGATGCTTTCTTTCAATTCTGTAATGGGCTCAGGAGTTTCTTTTCCTAGATTTTCAATGGGTTCAACCTTAAAGTCTTCAATGGGCTCAGGGGTTTTTGTATTCATATTCTCAGAATGTTCATCCTTCTCTCCCTGAAACTCTTTAAATGGTCTTTTCCCAGTAATCTCTTCTTCTAACCCGTTGTCTTTGATCAGGTTAACTTCAGGCTTCTTTTCTTTAAGGCTACTTGATCCTTTCTTGACTAGGTCTTTAGGTTGGATTGGGTTGATTGTGATCTTTTTCCCTTGGTGGAAAAAGACACAAGTATTGGATCGGCCATAAAGGGTGGCATCATGGTTGAAAAGCCAGGGTCATCCTAGAATGATACTACCCACACCCATGGGTAAGACGTCACACCAAATCGATTCTTCAAAGGAACTCATTTTTATCTTGATTTTGCACCTAGATTTTACTGGGATTGAAGTTGAATCTATCCAGGAGACTTTGTAAGGGTTGAGGTGGGGAACTGTGGCTAGTCCTAAAGATTTGACTGTACTCAAGGAAAGGCCATTAACATAGCTTCCACTATCAATGATGACCTTACATGCCTTATCTCCTAGCTTGATCAGGGTCTGTAGGATATTGGTCCAACGCTAGTCTTCCTGTACTATGTTTTGGGCTAGGATGCATCGGACTACTCCTACAAGGTCTTCAGATTCATACACTTCTTCCTCTCCCTCGTACTCTTCCAACAACTGATTTTCAGGATCATAGATGTCCTCCTCAGGTTCAACGATTGGTTCGGGTTCAGTCTTAGTTGGTTCATCTATGAGTAAGGCAGGGGTGGTGCACTGACTAGCAAAATGTCCAGGTTTATGACACCTAAAGCATTTATCTTGGGGATCGGGTCTCCTCTGGACTTCAATAGCCTTACCCTTTTCCTCTCTGCTGTATTGGGGTCGGTTCAGGCTGGGACGACTAGGACTGGGTCGAGCTAGGTTTGGTCGACTTGGGTCACTTCGGTTTGGGCTTGGTCGACTTGGGTAAGCCTGGTTATAACTTTGGGTGGATCTAGGGATACAGTTCTGGTTCCTAAAGGGCTCAGGTCTTCTATAGGTGGGAGCTCTCTGGAATCGCTCACAGAGCCTAGCAACTTGGTAAGCTTCTTCCAAGGTTCTGGTTGCTCTAAAGTATAGCTATCTCTGAATGTCTGGGTGTAGGCCAGCCCTAAACCTAGACAGGGTTACCTCAGGTGACTCAACAACCTTACATCGCATGACATATTCATCAAACTTGGCGATGTAATCGGCCACACCCTTACTCCCTTGACTTAAGGTTTGCCATTGGTCCAACAGTTTCTGGGTGTAGGATGCAGGTAGGTATTTCCTTCTAAGCTTATCTCTCATTTCCTCCCAGGTGGTTATGGGTAATTGTCCTTTCTGCTCTATGTAATTTTCAACACTATTCCAAAACAACCTAGATTGGTGAACCAACCTAAGCTTGGCAAACTTAAACTTAGTTCTTTCTGACATAGAATACCAGTAAAAATACTGTTCCATCGCAGACTCCCAATCTTCATACACCCTGGGATCTAAACTTCCATCGAAAGTGGGTGCCTCAAGCTTGATGCTCCTAAGGGCCCTTTTTTCACGGTCCTCCAGATTGGGTCTCCTAGGACGGGTATCAACAAAGGGATCAGGGTCTCTCCCAAAGTCATCCTCAAAGTAAGGGTCTTGTGGTAGGTTTCTCCTGGGATGAGGGGACTCAAGACTGGGTTTAGGTCGGGGCCTAGCAGCTTCCTCTAGGGGTCTTAATCTGGCCTCTATCTAATCCAGTCTATTGGTCAACTGGTTGCCTAACTGGGTCATGGATTAAGTTAGGGCTCCAATGTCAGCTCGTAGTCGGTCCATGATTTCGGTAGAGGATGGAGAAGGTGGGTGAAAAGAGGTTCCTGATCTAGTGCACATGTAACAAAATGATGTTACAGTTTGCTAGACTTAGGAGATCTCTCCAAATGTGAAGTCAAGAAGATGAACCTGAAAGCAGTAACTTGGCACCTGGCCAGGTAAGTGTAAGGTTAGTGGAGGTTCCTCTTTGCTTGCCTAGACACCAATTAGAAATTGGCTAGGTAAGCGAACCAACCCACTTCCCTTCGGGCTCTAGTCCCTGAACCACTTGCCTAGACACCAGCTACTCAAGCACACACCAACAAGTAATCTAGCTTGGCTCAGCACTTGGGTCGACCCGACTTCATGGGTGTCCCTAGCTCACTAGAGCAGATTAAATGTCTAATCAATTTTAGTTAATGTCTAGGGTTCGATATGTCGGGTGGTGGTTTCTGGGCTAGGGACAGGTAATGAAATCCTGACCCTATGTTAATTTTACGCCCTTAAGATAAGTTATGTAAAATGAAGCACAAAAATGACTAATGAAATGACTTAAAATTTTCTTTTTTTTTTGTGTCTTTTAGATGTGTGAATGCTAAACAAAATGCAGGAATTAAAATATGCCTTTAAATGCAAGAAACAGCTAGATGGATGAATGAAACCAGAGATGAGATGCTTGCTGAAATTTCAGACCTGAGATTTTTTCATGTAGTATTTCGGATTGTAGAAATTCTACAAACTGAAATAAAATTTGAGAAAATAGAAAAAAATACTTTGAATTCAATGCGATCTAACAGAATAGAAATCATAAAATTTAGAGGTCTCTAAAGGGAGAAACAATCGAATGATCAGACCATATACGGGCTGATCAGAATGCAGAAAATGAAAGAAAAAAAATGTACTAGTCCTAGCCTTGCTCTGATACCAATAAATGGTGTGGAGTAAGGGGCCTAGGGATGCTAGTGATGGATGCTTACGATGCAAAGGAACTCTTTTTTTAGGGTTGATGAGTTTTTAGTTGTTTTTCTTAGGGTTCTGATTCCCGATCACAAGCAAAGACAAGAAATAAGAGAAATGCATAACGGAAGCTTACACTAGCAGTTCAAATCCCTAAATAGTGAAACGAGAACAGGATCCCAGGATTAAGAAACCCCGGTAGGACTAAGCTCGAAACACAATACCTACTTAGGAGATAGAGAGAGCAAACCTCACACGTCTGAAGCGCCTGATGCAGAGATCGCTCAACTCGGTGGATGTGGCCTGGATGCCCGAGCAGTCGAACCCATGGAAGCACTGGCTTTCGGTCGAAAGGTCATGATGGCAAAGCCGAATGTCTGCAGTGCTCGAGATGCCAGGGAGGACCTGTAGGCAAACAAAAAATAGGGATTAGCGAAATGGAGAGATGTACTGAAAGGGACTGAGATGGGGTTGAGAAGGGGCTTCGAGCCCGGTGTCCAGCTAGATTCCGAAGTCGAAGAAGGAGATAACTTGGGGCCTCGCACCCCACGACATCCGGGAGGACGAAGGATTGTGGCCTCACACCACTCGACGTCCAGGAGGACGAAGGATTTGCGATGCCCTAGGGCGACGGACAGGTGGCCTCACACCACTCGACGTCCCTAGGGACAAAGGCAGCTTCACTCAAACCTAGTCTAGGAGATAATGGTTGGAGGATAGAAAACTCAAACTCTTTTTCATTAATCATTCAATAGCTTTACAATGGAGGGATTGGGTCCTTTAAAAAGGCACCTAAGGCCATTTGAATTCAAAATAATTCAAAACCCTTGAACCAAAATTACAACCCCAAAAGTTGGCGCCCACATGGATGGGGAAGATTCTTCATGGCCGACCAAATGGAGGAGAGGATTGGCGTGGCATGTGGGAGGGCTTGGAGAGGGGGATTGGCTTCTTGATTTCCTTCTTTTGCATGCTCATTTTGGGAAGAAAACATGAAACAAGGCTTGCTTGAAGGGATGTGCTTCCTTTGATCCTTCAAACGCCCACTTTGGAGTGATTCATGGCCGACCAAATGGAGGGAGCTTTGGGCGTTGCAATGTTGAAGGCTTGGAGAGGGGAGTGTATCCTTTGACCTTCCATTCTTGCATGAACACTTTGGGAAGAAGGCTTTGAAGATGGCTTGCTTTGTGGCTTGGTCTCTTAAAAAATCTTCAACGCCCCATATTTTGATGGATCATGGCATGATGTGGGGAAGGGAAGAGGGGGATGATGTCTTTTCCTTCCAAGGTCACCTAAGAGAAAAAAGGCATGGAGAGCGCGTGTGGAATGCATGAGGGCGCCTCCTTGTTTCTCTCTTTGGATGCCCAAGTAGCAACTAATGTGGCACCACATAGGTGGCTGAGGTGGCACCTGTGTTGGCATCTTTCCAAGTGAAAGATGTGGGTTGGCCCACAAGGACTTGACTTGGTCTTGAAAGCCAGGTTGACTTCAATTTGGCTTGGGCCCAATCCAAACTCAGACTCGAACCAAAAATAAATACTGGACCCATGACCTAGACTTGACCCAAATTGATCAAGGTACAAGACTAAAAATTATAAAATTACTTTGGCTCATAGCCTTATTACAGGACTCACAGAAGTGGAACCCTAATCTGAGATTCACAAAGGGTTGAGAAGCCTTTGTCGGATCCTGGTGCCCACACCACCTAGTGCCTGAGTGACTAATTAGGCAATAAGCTCAACCTTCAATATCTCAGACTTAGTTGAGTATAGGGAGCCAGCAATGATATCCAGTGAGTTTTAAGCCTGACCCTTTCTTTAAGAGCGAACCCAACCCTGAGTGTCCATCATCAATTTAGCTAGTGAGAGAAAAGATTGAGCATATCCAGGATGACCAAGCCACTGGTACCCAGATCAAAGGCTTCCATGTCACTTGGTTCGTTGGCAAGGTCGACCAAGATCTGAGGATTGATGGATCATTCGAGAGGATCCGCAATGCCTCAACCCAGACCTACCAGAGCAGTACCAAAGCCAGATTGATCTTCTTACTCGATAAGGTCGAGTTCCTTCCACCCCGGAAGAATTGATGTAAAAACATCAGGAGTAGACTAGGATTTCAAGGTTCCAATCTCTGAATCATGTATTGGTCAATTTTGTTGAGTCCTATAATGAAGTCTAATTTTTGAGTCATGTAGTAAAGTGAGTCAATTGGACTCACTAAGTCAATTGAGTCCATTTATTCGGCCTACTTTGAGTCTTGTCAGTTTGGCCCTTTGAGTCTTGTATTTGCTTTTATTCAAGTCATGTTCAAGAGGAGAGCTAGTGGACTACCACTCAAGTCACCCAGCCAAGCATCTGGACTCCATTCATGCTGCCCAGACCCCTAAAGGATTGGCGTCCCAACATACTAGGCCTTAGGCACCTCAAGCCCATGAAGAAGTGGCACTCCAGATCCCTAGCCTTGGCACCCCAATCCAAGGCCCATAGCAATTGGCGCCCCTCCCAGGCCCATTCATAATTGGCGCCCATGCTTTGACCCAGTCCAAGGCACCCCATGTTTTGACCTAGTCCAAGATGCCCAAGGCTTGACCCAATCCAAGTGGGTGTCATCCCAGCCCAGTAAGGAATCAACCAGTCCAAGCCCAGCAAGAAAAGTCAAAGCTTCCAAGTCTAATAAGGAGTCAGCTATCACAATTCTACAAGGAGATCAGTTTTTTAATTTCATTCACTTTTGTACTCCCACTTTGATACAAACCTGTACTCCAACTTTGACAAGGAAAGGGCCCTGGGTAACTCTTTAAATACTCACCCCCTCCCCTCTTGTATGAAGAATTTTTCATGAATGAAATTAAGAGTTTTTTCTACATTGCTTTGTTTCCTCCAAGTGGAGTGAGTGTGAGACCCGTTTGCCTCTGTTCTCTGGAACATCGAGGTGTGTGAGGCCCTAGTTATATGTTAGTTAGTTCTCTCCCGCTAAACCATAGCCACCCTCCGCATCTCTCCACTCCCGGTTGCCCCTCTCTAGATCCAGATGCCCAAGCTCATCCAAGGCCGCCAGCCCCTGCAACTTCTCTTCCACCCTTCCTTCATCTTTTCTTTATGTTTCTTATTTTTTCCTTCTTCTACGTCACTAACCCTAGACATTTGCAGGATCCCTCAGGAGAAGTGACCATCAAATGAGATCTTCTTTGCCTCCGAATCGATCTGATAAAAAGTTGACGAATCCGCGAGAAAATGACTCGATCATCCAGGCATCGATCTGAGTAGAGCGATCTCTTTCCTAGCATCAAGAAAGTCATTGCTAGGTATGTAGAACATTTTTCTTCTCATTTTTTCTATTTTATTGAAGTTTAGAGCATGTCTTATAGGTATTTATGTTGGGAATTATGTCCCAAAGCCAATCGCCTAGGCTATAGGCGATTGTGCTCAGTATTGTAATTTGTTTATGAATTAATAAAAATTTATTTTGGCAACTCATCACATTATTCATTTCCCTGTAATGAACTCTATTTATGTGATGAAGTCTTTAGGACTGCACTGACTTCGATATAAAGAGGATTTATCGAGTGGTCCTTTAAAAAGGTTCACAACCAAAGGATACATTATACAGGATGGCAATGTATCAAGTGTAGGTTGTTGTGGTTCACATCGTTTGGTTGTCCTCCTGACCAAAGGAGTGTGGTGACACTGATGTGGTTTGCAAGTGGGATGTGTGACATCTCACTGAACGTGACTCCGTGGAGCACCTTTCTGCCAAAGGATTGCTCGCGATTGGATATGGGTATATGTGTCCCTCCGACCTGAGGTCACCATGGTAGCTTACAAGCAACTCCCTGTGCTTTGGTGCCGAACTACCCGGATTTCTAATCCGGTGATGGAAGATTTTTGGGTACAGACAAGTACTTGTGGAGCAGTGGTGGACCAAGATGGAATTGACCTGTTCAAATTGTTTGGATTGAATGTCTCGCAGTGTCTAAATTTAGCAAATCCTTGGTCAGGGTAGTCCCAGTGAGGAGTCACTGGACTTGTGAGGTTGAGACATATTGTGGATTGACTCAGTTAGGGTTGGCAGTCTAACCCCAGGTCATCTTGAGCATTGGATGTCAAAGGGATGAATTATACGGTAACTATATGCCAGAGGTTTGATAGATTGCTTTCGCATCTTCGGCCTATCCGGATGCCGGAACCCATTGCTAGATAGTATATTATGCTGGTACTGGAAGTGTTCCAGTGCTACCGTTTAGATTCGAACCTATGAGATCATATGCCATGGAGGATTTCTTTCTGATCCCGGAACTGATCAACGATTGGAAATCGTTTCGGTATTTAGGTCAAATGGTCTAATTGAGCATACATTGGATTTTTCTGGTCTACCTGGTATGATTTGGATCGACCAGGATTGATTTGGGTCAACCAGGAATTGTTCCCGGTAGACCGGGACTGGACCCAATTTTTTTTTCTTATTGATCGGGTTTTGGTCCCAGGTTTGATGAACCCATTTTATCATGGGATTTTTTACACGGTGTTTTAAATGGTTTAAAACTTGGCAAGTCTACATAGTGGTTTTTCTCCAAGTATTTTGAATCACCATCTTGAAGAGTTCTTGAACTCCCTGCTCTCTCATTGCCGAATCCTGTTCTCTCAGTGATCCCTTGGTTCTTCATATTTTGTTGTTATCCAAATTTTCCTTCTCGGTTGCCCTGTTTCAACGTGTGACTGGGATAAGTTCACATGGTGATCGAATGACGCTTGAAGTTTGAATGCACTTGGGATATCTGATATTGTTCATTTGCACAGCGATCGGAAAGGGTCTCTCGGTGGTTTTGTTTCTCTCCCGCACGTTATTCCTCTCTTGGTTTTCATGGTGTTATAGCCTGCTGTTCCCAGTTTTTTCCATCGATGATGAGCCATTTCCAAAGACCGTGAGATGTGTGTGAGAGAGAAGAATAGACCTTTGGTGTTCTTCCCTTTCCTTCACGGGTTTTTCCAGCGGCATATACATCTTTGTTTGGGCTTCACGGTTTCTTCTCTGCCGATTATTTCATCTTGGTTGCAGGCGTGTGAAAGTAAGAAGAGCAAGAAACAGGGGCATTAAAGAGGAGCGATCTCTTTTCTTGGTTGCTGGCCGTGTGCTGTTGATTAAAGAGGGAACAGGGCCGTGAGATAAGATGATAGGGAAGAAAGGCTGCTTTGTGGACTTCATCGTTCGGGCTCTCTAGGAGTTCTCGGAGAGTGTGATCAATGCGACGAAGGTCTCGAGTTCAGGATCGGGAGTAACAGAGCATAAGAGAAGATCTGTAAGAGATTTTTGGGCAGGATTTCAGAGCCTGAAATTCGTTTTGTGTTCCGTGATATTCTTCCCTGGTTTTTGAGGTTTCTAGTGTGTGCTCAAGGTGTGAAGTTTGGGTAGTCTTGAAGAAGATCGTCCGTGAGGACATTTTGGCTTTCCCGGCTCTACCTATCCATGACCTGTTATTGATTCCCGAAGGACTAGCATCCTTTCTGGAGTTGGATCAGCGAGAGCCCGTGCATAGATACTCTAGAAGGTGGACACTTGGACACCTCGAGAGACTGGATCGATCTTTTCTTCTTACTATTATAGATCTAATTTACTATTGAAGAAGTTCAATCGGCTGCTTTGGTTTGCTATAAAAGGAAGCTCTAGGTATGTGATTTATTTTTTTGTTATCATGCATGCTTAGATCTAGATTATATCATGTTATTTAAGATTATTGCAATTGCCTATATATGCTTATGTTTCAGTTTCATGCATCATGTTATGTTAGATCCTATGCATGAGTAGGTTTTTCCGTGTGCATGCTTGAAATGTTTAATTATGCAATACCTACTCCCTAGTATAGCATGCCTAGGGTAGGCGTCTGGTGCACCAGTTTTCCTTCGATGGTATCGAAGCTAGATTCCTGTATAGCATATCATGATTGCATGTATTTGGATCTGTATCTAGATTAGGGATTACTTTTAGGAACCTAGTTGAGAGCTTCACCATGGCCGTGTATCCGTAGAGATTAATTAGGATTTAAAACTCCTAATTTTTATGGCACGAGATGGTTCATCTGTGTTGGCCTTTTTAGAATGATCCTTAAAGGAAACCTATGGTACTAAAAATGTTTTAATCCTATACATGATCATACATTGGCATGTCTTTAATTGTTTAGGCTTGCAATATCATAAATGATATGATATACTAGATATGATGCATGAAAGTTGTAAAAGAGTTTTACATGAATTTAATTAAAAATATTTTAATTAAATGTTGGCTTATAATCTAACAATTATGAATTGAAAGATTAATTAAATGACAAGCCAGATTATGGTTTATGAAACCTAATGTCATTTGAATAAGCCATCTGGGTTAATTCGGTTAGCTGTCTGATTGGGTCCATTAATTGGGTTAGACCTAAGGTTAGTTGAATTGGACTTAAGAGAACTAATCAAATGTTGATTAAGGACATTCTCTTTAGTATCTATCTAATATTAGATGGGTTAGTCCATTCTTCTTAAATGGATCTAATTAGTGGCTCTGTGAAAAGTCCGAGTTCTTAAGCTGGTCTAATCGAGTCTGGTAAACCGATTGGTATCTAGGCAGGTTTGGTAGTTTTGATCATGCTTGCTTGAGGCTATCTCTTTCCTGGCCAACTTGGTTGGTGTCTAGGAAAGATGGTTAATGGCGGATACTCACCCATGATCTCACCTACCTGGCCAATCCGGTCAACCAGAACTGATTAGAAGAGCTTATTGATTCGAGTTGACCCATGTCACCCAAGTTGATAAGCCTGTCTAATCCTTAGGTGCCCATGGACCAACGTGTTGAATTTAATTCAACCCTCCTGAGAATTGATTTGATTAATGGGAGGTTGATCCATGTTCTTCTCTCTATTCTTCTGTCATAATTTAATAAAATTCTCTAAAATTATTAGGTCCTGAAAAAGACTAAGTCAATGAGTTGATGGTGTCTTAGCCTCCCATTAAGTGGGTTAGTAATGAGTCCTTTAGCTTGGTGTACATCGGCAGTTCCAAAGAACGGGTGTGCATCTGGTTACTGGAATTACTCTCTCATAGATGATGGTTCAGTGCAACTTTCTTAACGGTGATCAGGTGGGCCGGTTAAAGTTGAGCTTGGTCATTCGTTAGCTGGAAGCATTGGATTTGTCATGTTGATGGTTGGACTTAACCAGAGACCCACAATAGGAGGCCCCAAGGCTGATTGGGGGTTCTTTGGGGCAAAATTTATTACTGGAAGTTGCTTAGGGAAGAAATTGGTTAGAGAACCTACCTTTAGGTGCGTATGGGTGAGCTGGCCAAAGTTGGGCTCATACGTGGTCTATTGGATTTCAGTACCCACTATGAAATGATGATTTCACATATTGGAGTTAGAGGCTCCCAATCTGAAAAATTAGTGAGAGGAACCTTTAGACTAAAGTCCAAGTCTTTTGGTTTAATTGATTAATTCATATACTGATTAGGTCTTAATTTTCCTTTCAGATGTCTTTAAGCCTTTCGCTCCGGTCACTCTCAATAGTGAGAAGTTAAAGGGTCCCAATTTTGATAGCTGGTATCAAAAATTGAGGATAGTTCTGGAGCACGAGCGGATCCTTTATGTGATAACAAATCCAGCACCCGAAATTCCTTCTGCTAATGCTCGAAGTTCGGTCAGGGACACTTATTTGAAATTGATTTCTGATCGGACTACTGTCCGATGCATAATGTTGGCAGCGATGAACAACGAGTTCAGTCGCAAATTCGAGGAGGCCCAACCAGACGAGATTCTTCAAAAGTTGAAGGAATCTTTCGGCATGCTAGACGATGTAGAGTGGTACAAAGTATCTTGTGCCATCTACAATGCCAAAATATGAAATGGCGATTCGGTTACTGATCATGTATTGTACATGATCGAAATGATCAAACGATTGGGTAGGCTCGGATGTCCCTTGCACGAGCAACTTGGCAAGGATGCGATCCTGAATTCTCTACCCTCCTCCTATCTTGACTTTCTTGATCATTATAGAATGAACAAGCTTGCAGTCAATTATCATGATTTGATGGGGTTGCTGCAGACTTACGAGAATGACCACCAACTAAATAAGGGGGTGGTGAATTTAGTGGGAGGTCTTAGAGGTCGTCGTCCCTTTAAGAAAGGGAAGAAGAAAGGTAAGGGAAAGAAGGTGCAGAGTGCTCCTAGCCCAAGTCAGGCTAAGAAAGTGAAAGCTGATCAAACTGGTGCAGAGTACTTCTATTGTAAGAAGTAGGGACACTGGAAGAGGAACTATCCTCTTTATCAAGCATCCATAGACCCGAACAGCCCAAGGATAGAAAATGTCAGTGACTTGTATCTATGGCACTGTAGGCTAGGTCATGTTAACCAGAATAGGATAAACAAGTTGCGAGGAAAAGGTCTCCTCGAGGTCAGTGATTCTGACTCACTGCCCACTTGTGAATCCTGTTTACTTGGTAAAATGACCAAGACACCTTTTACTGGAAAAGGTGAATGAGCTACAGAACTTCTGAGTCTCGTACATACTGATGTATGCAGACTCATGACAGTTAGTACTAGAGGTGGATACAGATATTTTATTATATTTACAGATGACCTTTCCAGGTATGGTTATGTCTTCTTGATGAGACATAAATATGAGTCGTTTGAAATGTTCAAACGATATCATAATGAAGTGGAGAAACAAACTGGAAAAAGTATTAAAATCCTTCAATCTGATCAAGGCCGTGAATACCTATCCGGTGAATTCATGACATATCTTGAGGAGGATGGGATTCTCTCTCAGTGGACTCCTCCAATAACACCCCAGTTAAATGGTGTGTCCGAAAGGAGGAATCGAACCCTGTTGGACATGGTTCGATCTATGATGGACTTTGTAACTCTATCGCTGTCTTTCTGGTGATATGGACTTGAGACAGCTTGTTACTTGCTGAATAATGTTCCGAGTAAGTCTATTGTCTCCACTCCATATGAGTTATGGACTGGACGTAAGTCCTCAATTCACACCTTCGAGTTTGGGTTTGTTTGGCTTATGTAAATCGTTTAGACTCAGATAAACTTGATCCTAGGTCTGATCAGTGCCTATTTATTAGGTACCCTAAGGAAACAAAAGGGTATTTCTTCTACTTGGAGGACGAACAGAAAGTGTTCGTTGCTCTTAGGGCTATCTTTTTGGAAAAGGAGTTCCTCGGAGAAGGAACTGTAGCCTATAAGATTGAACTTGGTGAAGTTTAACCAATGGAGAAACCTGCACACTCTAAGGACATCATAGAATTGGATGTGATTGGATCACACTTGGAACCCATTATTAGGAGATCTGGTAGAGTACCGTGTCAGCCGGACAGATACTACAGTTTCTTGGTCCGAGACGGTGATCCCATTGAGCTCGACGAGAATGATGAGGATCCGATTACCTATATGGATGCACTTCAGAGATCTAACTCTAAGGCATGGCTTGGAGCCATGCGATCTGAAATGGAATCCATGGAGATCAACAATGTATGGACATTGGTTGATCCACTTGAAGGGATAAAACCCATCGGGTGTAAGTGGATTTTCAAGAGAAAAAGGGGTGCAGATGGGAAGGTGGAGACCTATAAAGCCTATTTGGTTGCCAAGGGGTATCGTTAGCGATATGGTATCGATTATGATGAGACGTTTTTTCCTATGGCAATGCTCAAGTCC
This sequence comes from Areca catechu, assembly GCA_021397845.1. Taxonomy (NCBI): domain Eukaryota; kingdom Viridiplantae; phylum Streptophyta; class Magnoliopsida; order Arecales; family Arecaceae; genus Areca; species Areca catechu. The sequence continues at coordinate 146,860,763 of CM038041.1, forward strand.
ATTCGGATCATGCTTGCTTTGGCAGTACATTTTGACTATGAGATATGGCAGATAGATGTCCGAATCGCTTTCCTGAATGGGGGGCTGGATGAGGAGATGTATATAATACAGCCTGAAGGGTTCACATCCACAGACGAGTCAAAAGTGTACAAATTGCAAAGATCCATTTATGGACTCAAGCAAGCATCTCGAAGTTAGAACATGCGATTTGATAGGTGTATTAAATCGTATGGCTTCGTTAGGAACAGAAAGGAACCATGCATCTATAAGTGGGTTAATGGTTATGTGATTGTATTCCTGGTACTGTATATTGATGACATTCTCTTAATCAGGAATGACATCGCAGCATTGCAAGGAATAAAGGTCTGGTTATCATCTTAGTTCTCCATGAAGGACTTGGGTGAAGCTTCTTTCATACTGGGTATGAAGATCTATAAAGATAGATCTAAGAGGCTTCTAGGATTGTCCCGGTCTATGTACATTGATACCGTGCTGAAACGGTTCAGCATGAGAATTCCAAGAAAGGCTATCTCCCGATAGGTTCTGGAATTACTCTTTCCAAGAAGGATTATGCGACAACTCCTGAGAAAATAGAGCACATGAGTAGAGTGCCTTATGCTTCTACAGTGGGCTCTATCATATATGCTATGACATGTATTAGACCAAACATGGCATACTCACTAGGAATAGTGAGTAGATACCAGTTTGACCCAGGTGAAGTGCATTGGAAGGTGGTTAAAACCATCATGAAGTATTTGAAAAATACTAAGGACCAATGACTGATTTATGGAGAACCTGACTTGAAACTTGTGGGATATACTGACTCCAGTTTCCAGTCAGACAGAGATGATAGCAAGAGTGTGTCAGGGTTTGTGTTTACCCTGAATGGAGGAGCGATTTACTAGAAGAGTTCCAAGCAGGCAACAGTTGCAGACTCGGTATGCGAAGCAGAGTACATTGCAGCATCAGATGTAGCAAAGGAAGTCATGTGGTTGTAGAAGTTCCTTGGAGAGCTAAGGGTGGCACCTTCCCTAGATGGTTCTATTTTTGTGTATTGTGACAGCACAGGAGCCATTGCTCAAGCTAAGGAGCCAAAGTCTCATCACTGCACCAAGCATATTCTGCGGTGCTATCACCTCATGCGAGAGATCGTGAAACGAGGTGACATCAATCTTATGAAGATTGATGGAAAGGAGAATCTGACCGACCCCTTCACTAAAGCCCTCGGAATCCAAGAGTTCGACTATTATAAAATGAAAATGGATATTAGATACTGTTCTGATTGGCTTTAGTACAAGTAGGAGTTGTTGGGAATTGTGTTCCAAAGCCAATCACCTAGGCTATAGGTGGTTGTACTCAGTATTGTAATTTATTTATGAATTAATAAAAATTTATTTTGGTAGCTCATCATATTAGTCATTTCTCTGTAATGAACTCTATTTATGTGATGAGGTCCTTAGGACTACACTAACTTCGATATAGAGAGGATATATCGAATGGTCCTTTAAAAAGATTCACAACCAAAGGATATATTATATAGGATAGCAATGTATCAAGTGTAGGTTGTTGTGGTTCACATCGTTTGGTTGTCCTCCTGACCAAAGGAGTGTGGTGACACTGATGTGATCTGCAAGTGGGATGTGTGACATCTCATTGAACGTAACTCCGTGGAGGACCTTTCTGCCAAAGGATTGCTCACAATTGGATATGGGTATATGTGTCCCTCTGACCTGAGGTCACCATGGTAGCTTGCAAGCAACTTCCTATGCTTTGGTACCGGACTACCCGGATTTCTAATCCGGTGACGGAAGGTTTCTGGGTACAGGCAAGTACTTATGGAGCAGTGGTGGACCAAAATGGAATTGACCTGTCCAAATTGTTTGGATTGAATGTCTCGTAGTGTTTCAATTTAGCAAATCCTCGACCAGGATAGTCCCAGTGAGTAGTCACTGGACTTGCGAGGTTGAGACATGTTGTGGATTGACTCAGTTAGGGTTGGCAGTCTAACCCTAGGTCATCTTGAGCATTGGAAGTCAAAGGGATGAATTAAGATGAATTATACGGTAACCGTATGCCAGAGGTTCGATAGATTGCTCTCGCATCTTCGGCCTATCCGGATGCCGGGATCTATTGCTAGATGGTATCTTGTGCTGGTACTGGAAGTGTTCCAGTGCTATCATTTAGGTTCGAACCTATGAGGTCACACGCCATAGAGAATTTTTTTTTGATTCGGGAACCGATTAATGATTGGGAATCATTTCGGTATTTAGGTCAAACGGTTTAATTGAGCACACATTGGATTTTTCTGGTCTACCTGGTCTCTCGTTGCCGAATCCTGTTCTCTCGGTGATCCCTTGGTTCTTCGTATTTTGTTGTTATCCAAATTCCCGTTCTCGGTTGCCCTGTTTCAACGTGTGAATGGGATAAGTTCACATGGTGATCGAATGAAGTTTGAAGTTTGAATGCACTTGGGATATCTGATATTGTTCATTTGCACAACGATCGGAAAGGGTCTCTCGGTGGTTTTGTTTCTCTCCCGCACGTTATTCCTCTCTCGGTTTTCATGGTGTTATAGCCTGTTGTTCCCAGTTTTTTCCACCGATGAAGAGCCATTTCCAAAGACCGTGAGATGTATGAGAGAGATGAACAGAACTCTTGGTGTTCTTCCCTTTCCTTCACGGGTTTTTCGAGCGGCATATACATCTTTGTTTGGGCTTCATGGTTTCTTCTCTGCCGATTATTTCATCTTGGTTGCAGGCGTGTGAAAGTAAGAAGAGCAAGAAACAGGGGCATTAAAGAGGAGCGATCTCTTTTCTTGGTTGCTGGCCGTGCGCTGTTGATTAAAGATGGAACAGGGCCGTGAGATAAGATGATAGGGAAGAAAGGCTGCTTTGTGGACTTCATCGTTCGGGCTCTCTAGGAGTTCTTGGAGAGTGTGATCAATGTGACGGAGGTCTCTAGTTCGGGATCGGGAGTAACAGAGCATAAGAGAGGATCTGTGAGGGATTTTTGGGATGGATTTCGGAGCCTGAAATTCGTTTTGTGTTTCATGATATTCTTCCCTGGTTTTTGAGGTTTCTAGTACGTGCTCAAGATGGAGTTTGGGCGGTCTTGGAGAAGACCGTCCGTGAGGACTTTTTGACTTTTCCTGCTCTACCTATCCGTGACATATTATTGATTCTCAAAGGACTAGCATCCTTTCGGGAGTTAGATCAGCAAGAGCCCGTAAATGAATACTCTAGAGGGTGGACACTTGGATACCTCAAAAGATTGAATCAATATCTTCTTCTTGCTATTGTAGATCTGATTTGCTGTTGAAGGAATTCTACCAGTTGCTTCGGTTTGCTGTTAAAGGAAGCTCTAGGTATATGATTTATTTTATTGTTATCATGTATGCTTAGATCTAGATTATATCATGTTATTTATGATTATTGCAATTGCCTATACATATCTATGTTTCAGTTTCATGCATCATGTTATATTAGATCCTGTACATAAGTAGGTTTTTCCGTATGCATGCTTAAAAAGTTTAATTATATATTACCTACTCCCAGTGTAGCATGCCTAGGGTAGGCATCTGGTGCACCAGTTTTCTTTCAATTTCTTATCCCTAAGATCCATAGTTTTTTTTTTATCTTTTTGATAGTTTCTAGAATGTGGGTAGGATTCTAACTGTTACTAGGAAACCCTAACCTGATCTTGACTTATTTCAAGAATTTAATCATAATAAAATCTGAAATTAAGTTGCTACATATTTTATGTTCCTCCCCTGCATCCTCATCCCGCATCATGTTAGAATCCCGTCCCTTATCAGAGTCAACATATGAGTCAATACTTGAGTCGACACTAGGTCAAAAATATCTTTTGAAGCTCTCTGGAAAGTACTGGTGCATCGCCACTTCTTCTGATGAGTCGATACTTGAGTCGACACTTCATCTTCATGAGTCAACACTTGAGTAAAAACTTGAATTTAGCATATTCTGTCTTCATTTTGGTCTCAGGCCTTGAGTCAACACTTAATCTTCATGAGTCAACATTCCATGTGTGCCAGCTGAAACTTCTTCTGCGTTCATGCATGCCAGCTGAAATTTCTTCTACGTATCAGCTCAAGCTTCTATGAGTCGACACTTCACTTTCATGAGTTGATACTTAGCTAAAACTCTCCTAAAACTCTGTTGAAACTCTATTGAAATTTCTCCAACTTCAAGATTTGAGTTCTTCAAGGCTATTCTTCTGTATCAAAGTCTATTAAACTTAAAACTCCATCAATTTAACTGGCTTCTTCAACAAGATAACAAGCTTTGAACTTTTAACACAAAACAGCTTTGATGAAAATCCTGTTCTGGTAAACACACTTTTAACATGTAGTTAGTACTTAGGTATACTTAAGTATTTTGTTATTCATCAAAATCAAAACAGGAGTCAACAATCTTTTCCTTTTTGATGATTGCAAAATCTTTAAGTATATACACATAGTAAGCTCAAAAGATTTTCAATAAGTATAGAACAGTTGACTAAAATTATCAGGGCTATTGATGATAAGTATCAGAGTCTTGAGTTATAATGTTTATCAAGAATAAACACTCATCTACAATGTATCAGAGCTAAATGTATATATAAGAAAAGAATTTAATTCAAAAGTTTTAATGTATCTGAGCTGTAACTATAATGTATCAGGGCTATGATTATAATATATCAGAGCAATAATTTGAAATATATCAGAGTTGTATACTTATATTAGATCTTCACATTATGTATAAGAACTTAAAATAGTTTTGAAATATAAATATTAGAGCAAAACAGGTTGAATCATAAAGAGTATTGGAGCAAGAGCTTTAAAGAGTATCAAAGTATGAAAAATGTCAAAGCACATCAAAGCAAACAATATACCAAAAAGATGAAATGTATCAGGGCAAAATTATTAGAGCATGAAGAGTATCGAAGTATGAAAACAAAGAGTATCAGAGCATATTAAAAATAAGAATAAGGAGTATTAGAGTATAAAAAATAGAACAAATAAGAATAATAATGAGTATTAGAGCATAGAATTGAAGGGTATAGATCAAAAGTAATAGAGCATAGAACAAAAACTCTCCTTCAATATATGATTTAAAAACTAATTTTTAAAAAGAGATTTTTGAAAAAAATCTCAAAATCTTCCCTACTTATTGCTTTCTTCTTTTCTCTCTTTTTTGCTTATCATTAATTCTCATTCATTTTCATTAATATTTATTACTTATTACTTCCCATTACTAATTCTCATTAATTCTCCTCCTTTTTGTTATCATTAAAAAGGTAAGAAAAAGAACAAAGTAGACATGAAACATTGCAGTAGTAAAAGTGTACACAGACAAAATCTGAAAATGTCAATATATATAAAATTTCAAGCATTTGATACATCATATTCAGAATTTGATACATATAATAGATAACTAGTACAAGGACACACTAAAACACAGATACATAGAAATACTAAAATACAGACTGACTAATATACTAAACAATCCTAAGGGGTTCTTTCCTCATCAAAGGAAGACCCAATCTCCATAATGATCGATCTGGTAATCTTAGAAGGTCAAGGTCGCGGCCACATCGACCGAAGATCTGAAAGTCTGGTCCAGATAGGTCTGGGTGCATTGCTGTGCCCTTTGTGTCTGCTTTTTGCACATGCTCTTCCTCTGGCTAGTGCTGAAGAGGAGGAAGCGACGTCAATAGTAGGAACATGAAGAGTGATGGAATCAGCAACTGTATCAGTGATCGATGGTGTGACATCAAAAGTGGATCCTGAAAAAAAATGTGGAAACCAGGTGTGTAAAACCCTAGTTCCCAAATAAAAAAAGAAGTAGAAGGTATAGGTGGTGTCCTAATGGGTATACTAAAAGTAGAAGTCGGTAAATCAATAGAAGTATCAAGTGGATCAGTGTGAAGAATAGGTGTGGAAACTATGGTGTCAAATGGATCAGGAATGGTGGGAGTGCTAGAGAGAATTGGAGTCTGGATAGATGAACTAAGAGGATCAGGAACAGTCTCTGGAGTCTTCATCTCATCTGCTGCAGGCACAATTTCCTGATCAGTAGTAACATCTAGCTCAGGGTCTGCCATATAATCTGCAATGTCAAAATCCGTGGAGGAATCACCCTGGCCATCTCCTATCTCTATATCTGGTGCTGGAGCTGGAGGTGCTAATGGAGCAGGCAGGGAATCTGACGATGGTGGTGAAGGTGCTCTGGTAGAGGATAACCTCTCAAGTACGGCTAGAATAGCTAAGAATCCATCTCTCATCTCCTGATGTCCTGCACTTACCTCCATGTGAATGCATCTTGAAGTTCTTCAAAAGTATAATCAATATTTGTTTCAAACCTTACCTCTTCCTCATGAGCCAAGAAAAATAGATTTGCAACATCTTGTATTTCTTCTTTAGAGATTAAGTCCTTGATGTCCCTCCATGTTGCCATCATTGCCTTCTTTTTATATTTCCTTGAAGCTTTTTTGAGGAAGGGATAGTTCATCTTGTAGTGTCTAGACTTCTTGCATTCAAAATAGATAGGTTGCTCCTCTCTCTCCTTCTCATTTTCCTTGCTTGGTTCTCCTTTATAAGTTTTTTTGTGGCCATACTACTTTTTTCTTCATGAACATTTTGAACTTCCTTGAAATAAGGGTCATGTCTTCATCTTCAACTTCCTCATCCAAGTCATCACTAGCTTCTTCCTTTATTATTGTAGACTTGAGGATGATAGTTTTCTTCTTATTATTATTTGTTTCACTTTTTGCTTCATTGATCGCTCATAGGGCTTAAGTGATCCTAGGAGTTGCTCAAGAAGAAGAGTGTTGAGATCTTTGACCTCTTGAATAGTGGTGATCTTGGCATCCTATGAAGTTAGAAGGGACCTAAGAATTTTGTTAACAAGCTTATAATTAGTATAAGATTTATCCAAATTCTCGAGCTATTGATAATATTAATAAATCTAGTATACATTTCAGTAGTGGTTTCACTAGGCTCCATCCTAAATATTTCATAAGTATGAACAAGTATATCAATTTTAGATTATTTCACTTGATTTGTACCCTTATGGATAACTTCAATTGTATCACATATTTCTTTAGCTGAAGAGCAAGTAAAAACTCTATTAAACTCAATTAGATCTAAAGCATAATATAGAAGTTTTATAGCTTTGGCATTCAATTCAATTAGTTTAATATCTTGCTCATCCCATTTATCATCAAGCTTGAGAGTAGCAATACTATTTACCATGACTGTAGGTGTGTGAGGTCCTTTGGTTATAGTCTTCCAAAGGTTTTAATCAATGGCTTGAATGTAAATGTACATGCGAGTTTTTTAATATGTGTAATTTGTTCCATTAAATAAAGATGGATTGTTTGATAATTGCCCCTCGGTAATACAAGCACCAACTTGCACTGCCATTGGATCTTGACTTTGATCGTTAGATCAAATATTACTGAGTACCAAGCTCTAATACCACTTGTTGCCCATTGAAGCAATCCAAGAAAGGGGGTGAAATAGATTTTTCAAAACTTTAAACAAGTTTGTGTTTTTTTTGAAAAACCATTGAAATGTATGTGTGGCATTAAAGATGAATGCTAAGTTGATGAAAAGAAGAAGAGAAAAAAAGTAAAGCATAGCAAATGCATAAATGTTTATAGTAGTTCGATGCACCCTAAGAACCTATGTTCATTTCTCAAGTATCCCTTGGGAATTCTATTATAATCCTTCAAAGATTATAGCTAGTTTGTTTTTCGGACCACAAACCAAAACTTAATTAGTTTTCCCTTAGGCTCACCAATTACAACCTTATAACAAGCCACCACTTGGCTTGCAATCCAATTATACGGCTTGGATGAGGCTCTTGAAGAAATCTTTGAATTGTCTTCTAGATGGAAAGCCATTGATGATTGCTTTGAAAACTATGATCGCTATCATAGGTAGTCAAAAATAAAACCTACTCACTACTATAGCTAGTGATGAGTTAGATCGTATCCTCAGGGATCAAAGATAATTATTTAATAAAAAAAGTAAAAAGAAAAATAAATATTTAGATGTTTAAAAGTGAGATGATGGGTTAATTAAAACTAATTAAAATTAAACATGATATCGAGGGTTTATATGATAAAAAGATGTCTTCGGGTTTCCGGGTAATCACCAACATAAAACATACAATTATTCTAATCTAAATAATTAAAATCTATATTTGTTTCAAGATTTTTCAAGCTAACCCTTAGTATAGGCTATCTTGCCGAGTATGAACTATATCTTATCAGGATCATAGCCCGTCCCACAAGTATAGACTAACCAACACTTAGTTAAAAAGATCCTAATAAGACATATAAATAAAAATCCTAAAATTAATTTTCTATGTTGAGAATTGACCATATCTAATCAGGATCATAATCCATCCCACTTAAGCAATCAATTTAGGAGATCAAACAGAAAGGAATTAAAGAAGGAATTGAAAGTATTTATTCAACTATAAAGAAGATAAAATAATTACAAATTTAATAGAAGGATCCCTGTACTTCCCTGCAGACTGCACCTCAGTCGAGTATGGCTCTTGGATACATCTTCTTGGAGACTCGGGGCTCTGTTACAACACCTCCTCCTCTAAAAAACTCTTTTTTTTAATTCCTCTTCCTCTCTCTTTAAAGCCTAAACTAATTATAGAAAAAAAAAATAAAATAAAAACATTACTAGTAGAATTGATGATTTTTTGCCTCCCAGTGTCCTCCTTTTATAGAGCTTGTTTAGGACTTCCTCTCAGCCAAATTTGGAGTCAATTGGACTCAAGATCTGCCATATTTTGTGAAAAACTTCTTAGCCATCCATACCGCATCACAAGCCTTAGATTGCACTGAAATTCATGTGGAATAGTCCTCCTTCCTTTTTGGGTGAATAGAGTTCGATCCGAACTCCTGCCATATCCTTGATCCTACCTCCTTCCTTCACTAGGACTCGAACACCTTGCTTATCCCCCTCGTAGCGAACAGTTGGCGGTGTGAGGTGGCAGCCAGCGATGATGTGCAACAATGGCATGGAGGGATGAACAGTAGACAAAAATGGTGGATAGTTGATGGCTGCATGGCATATGGGCGGCCAATCAAGGGAGAAGATGGTCTCCGACAGTGTTGGCAGTGGCGAGGAGGGCATGGTGGCTTCTCCAGCAAGCACGATGGTGGTGTGGAAAGATCTATGGTGGTGGCCAAATGAAGAAGAGGAAAAGGGTGGCTGGCTAGTAAAAAAAAGTCTCCCAATGGCTTTTCTATCCGTGGTAGCCTCTCGGCATCTCTTCTAGTGACTAGCGGCGATCGATGATGACGAGTGGCTGAAATCGATGCTTGAGGTGAAGCTGGTCCATAAAATAGGCTCATGGACCGGCTTTAATGGTTGCTGGTGGACCAGTCGGGTTCCTGTAGACCGAGCAGTCAGTCCACCATGGACCAGTTGCTCTAAAATTCATGTATTTCCTTTAATAAGTTTTTAACTTGGATTTCAGGCTCGTTTGAACTCCAATTTGAGTGTCGTTTATACCATTGGACTCCAAAAATTGAGCTATTTCAATCCATGGACTCTTTTCTACAAAACTCTAATCAAAAGTATAAATTCTTAATGAATGTGGATTAATTAATATTTATTTTAAGGCTTAAGTTGGGCAATTTAATAGACTTATCATAACCCCAACTTAATCATTGCTAGTCCTTTAATAATGTAATTAAAATATAAGTATTAATTTTATAACCATGTGTCATTATGATTCTTCTTTGGATCTAGGTTTAAGGTCAAAAGAAGTTAGCTAGCATCACTAACTAGGTATTGAGTCTCCGAAGTAAATTTCATAGTCAGAACTATTAAAAACTTTCTTAGACTTCATCCAAAGATCTACTGTACTTGTGTTTGTAATAGCTAACTCGATATTTTATTGCTAGATTATAAAAGATAATTTATCTTTGCTTATCACCTACTTTTGTTTAATTTTCTATACACCCTCAAATTAAGCACATGACTGAGGTAGCTTTCACATTACCTGAATTTTTCTTTTTTTTTTGGTTAGCGATGTCTTCACACTACCCACTTTTTGAAGTGAACAATAATACTTAGGTGAAGGTACCCGATTACTTGATGAAAAATCAATGTTTAGAACTTGTCCCCTTTTTTATTTTTTTTCTTTTCTCTCTTTTTTTATTTTCTTAGGCAAATAGCTCTTTCCTCAAATTCAAGTTAAATGGAGAGAGTGTATATCAATTACCAATTTTTCAGTAATAACTCAGTCACTATTTAACCTTATAAGCAATACCTACTTTACCTCGTCAATGTGCATATGCAATGGAAGTGCTAATAGCCTGTAAGTGACCTAAGTAGGTTGCTAAAAATCTGACCAGCTAGTCTACTCCTTGACTCACTACACTAATTAGTAAATGCTTTCTAACTCTATTATCCTTTTTTCTAGTCTATTTAGCTTAATAATTTCTTGCATGGCACATAATTTGTTAAAAGCTTTCTCCATAATTTGTTCAAGATTTTTCCAAGATTTTTTAAAAGATTTTCAACATACTTTTTAAAAACTTTTTAAAAGATTTTTCCTTACCCCAGTTAATTTTTATTGTCCTTAATGGAGTAAGAAAAAATTAGGACATAAAGATAAGACAAGGAGAAGTACCACCTAGACTCGATATACATCGTGAATTGCCAGGTGTGTCTATAAAGAGTAGTCCATTATTCCTATAAAAATAAAAATTACTAAAATAAAAATTAATAAAAAATAAATATTGGGTTGCCTCTCAACAAGTGCTAAGTTTAATGACTTCAGCTAGACCTCTTGGGGTGCTCATCCAATCCTTATCCGAATCTTGATGAGGGTCTGTAATTCCCTACGTGATTTGGGTTTAGCTTTAGAATATTTTCTATATGGGACCATTAAGTAGCTATTGCCTTAATAGCTAACAATTTTTTTTTTATAATTAGATCTAGAAATAACTTCAATACTAGTCAGGGTTCTAATGGACCTAGATCTATGTACTCAATATACTCAATGTATGAAAGGAATATTTTAGGATCCCCATGTGATGCCTCTTCTTTCATAGGCAAAGGTTCAACTAGAGTCATAAAGGATTCAACTAATAATTTAGATCGTGGCATAAACCCTTCCTAACCTATAACTTGGCACTTTTTCCAACTCAATATGAACCCTGTCTCCATACATTGTTCAATATTATAGATAAATTTTGGAGGTAGTTCTCAAAAATCATGCCAAACACAAAGAAATCAATTATAAAAATTTTAACTTCGTTATCCCCCATATGCTTAATATCCCACCCAATAACTTATTTATATTCTTTAAGAATACCTACAATTTGGGCTTCCTGAATACATGTTACCGGTAAGGTATCGGTGAATGCGATAAGAAGTGGCTTCAATTCTGGTTCAGATGATGATTCTAACAAGGGAGCTATTGGGGGTCTAGGTGATGGCTCATTTTTCTCGCTCCAAAGTGAGGTGGTGTTGGGGTAGGATGTTTTTACTAGGTCACTCATCTTTGGGGTACACCCCTCTATATCAAGATCACCTATCTCAAAGTAAGCCAAATTAGGGTTTAACGAATCATGGGAGAGACTTTCATACATGGCTTCCTCTATTACATTATTCATTTATGATCTTTGAGAAATCTCAATTGATTCCATTATTGCACTTATTTGTTCTACCTTCCTATTAAAAGTAATGGATGATTCTAGGGTTCTTGGGATTGGGACCATAGGTAAGTTGGGTGATGATGGGAGTGATCCGTCCCTCCTTTCTGATTTCTCTCCATAAGTTTCTATCTTAGTCAAATTATCTAGGTTGGTCTCTTTAGTTGTGCAGTGTTGTTCTATGATCAATTTTTTTTTGAGAGTTATAATCGATTGATTAGGGATAGTCACACAGATATTAAAATTTTTAGTTAGGTATTATCCCTCAGGATAACTCTTGGGTTGACTAGGAAGCTCTTCTCTAATTGTAGCTATGGCTAATGATTCCAATTTCATCTCCAAATAGGCACAAGGCTGGGTATTGGGAGTTATACATTAGCCTATAGTCTTCATGAAACTATTTAAGGTGGCATTAGTGCTCTTAATTATTGCTTCAAGGTCGGCATGGGATTTAGCCAGAGCTTCTAGGGCTTTTTCTAAAGGACTAGGTTCCTTCTCAAGATCTAAACCTCATTGATTATCCAGTACTTGGCTAGGTCTAAAGTAAGGCTGGTCAAAATTGAGGGCTCTTAGTATCACATCTTGTGACCACATAGAATTGGGGTAATGATCCCACCGTGGGTTATAGGTTGGGGCATAAGGTTCAATCATATATATGTTATTGCTCAGTTCCCTATGTAAACCCATTTTGAGTTGGGTCTATCAAGTAAAAACATTCCTCTATAACAAGGTTTGGTGCATCACATGTCTTGCACATAGTGAAATTGAGTATATCCTCTATATTCTAGGGCTTGCTCAATCCTATGGATCAATGATGCCATGTAATTCCTATAGGTTCTCGTGCATGATTGCATGGATATTCAAATCTCATGAAATTAGGATACATATCAATCTATTATGGTTGATTTATGAAATTGTTAGCTCGAGCTCTTATTCTAAATGGTAGGTTACCAATAATCTTGTAGGGTTTAAGGTCATTCAATGGGATCAGGAAATAATATTCCATTAAGCTCTTTGGTTGTCTAATAGAATCCATGACCTTTTAATCTAATATGGTTTAAATTGTATTTGACCAATCATCTTTTTGTCTTAGTAGGAATTTTTTTTTACTAGCTATTTTATTATAAGGAGAAAGAGAGGAGAAGAAGAGGGCAGAAAAAGAGGGAAGAAGTCTAAAGGTGAGAGACTAAGAGCCTAAATCTAGAGATGATAGAAGAGAGTATCTTAATTAGATTAAAGTTTCTGTTAGAAAAGCAAGTTATCAAGAAACAGACTCTCTATCCTAGGATTATCCAATATATAGATAGCTCCTAATTGCCAAGGTTGCCTTTGAGATTTTGAAGTCAGATAATAACTAGCAACTAGCTAGGTAAGGGTAAGGTCGATGGGGGTCTCCCTGTTGCTTTTCTTAGATACCAAATTAATTGATCAGGTGATGCGGGATGATTTATACATGCAAAGTATTTTTCCATGATTAATTAAGGAGTTAGGGTTTTAGATCCCGAATTTCAACCCAAAATTCAAAGTAAAGAAATCTAGAGAATTTTTAGAAGTCATGCATGCAGAAATAAACCCTAAAAGTTAGAGAAAACAGGATCGCCAAGGTTTAAGAAAACCCTGGTAAGGCTGTTCTTCTACAAGACCACTACTGGAGAGTCAAGGGGGTGTACCTGGCAATGGTTGAAGTGCCTGATGAAGATCGTGCACGAAGAGATCACTCTCGCTCCAGGATGCAGCATGGAAAAGCAAGCTTTTGACCCTGCAGATTCGCGGCTTTCTGCTCGGTGATCCGAAGGCTGATCAGAAGGTATCCTCGAAATTGCAGGAATTGAGGGACCTACAAATCACCATCTGCAAGTTAGAGAATGGAGTAGGGATGAATAAATAAATCAAAAATAGCAAGGGAAAGAGTATTTTGTGTTGGGCGGCCAAGGCTTGGAAGGAGGGCGGCTAGGGTTTTGATATTGAGGAGGGGAGGCCTTTATATAGGCTTACAAACTTGGGGCTTAAGAAAGGGTATACAAGTAATCTCACAGTAATCCCTAACCTATACAAACTCTCCATCAAGTTCTCTCCACTTTGACTGAGTCTCTCTCTCTCCCTCTCCTTCTCTTGGTCAGCCAAAGGGTGGTGACCCTAAGGGTGACCGACCAAGGGGTGGTAACCCTAAGGGTTGGTGCCTTCTTGGTTGCTCTTAGGCCTTGGGAGGCCCACTTCAATGCTGGGTAGGCTTCAGGGCTTCTTCAGTTGTTCTCCTCTCTGGCATGCTGGATCACATGTCCTCCAGGTCTCCCTTGATAGCTTCATGCTCTTAAATGGCTTAACTAGATGGATGACTGGAGTGTTATGCTGACAAGCTTCAAAATGATTTGAGGCTTCTTCTTTTTTACAGGACTAGATTGGACTCAATAGACTGGACTCACACTTACATAATTTAACTTCAAAATTTATATGACTCAAAACTTGACTTGACTTAACTGACTTGACATAACCTAAAAATTAATCTCAAACCCTAATAGTATGGATCAAAACCCAAATACTGGACTCAAATATTGAAAGGCTCGAAATAGGACTCAGGGGCCATGCAAAGACTTATATGGACTAACCCACAAAACTTAAATGAACTCACTTAAATTAACTAAACCCTAATTACAAATTGGACTCAAATCCTAAACTCTAATTTGATAACAACAGAGGATTGAGATGCCTCTGCCAAAGTTTGGGACCTTTGATGTCCCCATCAATTCTCTTGGGGTGGGAGGAACTCGACCCTGTCGAGTAAGGGTTACACTGAATATGGTGTCTCTCTGGAAGGTCTGAGTAGAGGTGCAACAAGTCCTCTCGAGTAACCTACGAAGCATCGGATCCTGGTAGACCTTGCCAATGGACCAGGTGGTGTTGAAAAACACTATCCCGAGTCAAGGTAGCTCAATCGCCTAGGACACGCTCGATCCATTTTCCTCTCTCAGGCCAAAATATTGGTGGACACTCAGGGTCAGGCTCACTCTCAATTGATGGGGTAGGTTCAAAGACCTCACTAGGAATCACTGCCGATTCCCTAGACTCAACCAGGTCTGCAGTATTGAAGGTAGAGCTAAAGCCAAACTCCAAGAGCAAATCGTGCACATGGGTTCCTACCTTCTCTATCACTTCTAAGGATCCAGCTCTATGAGCATGAAACTTCCTTTTAGGCCTAAGCCTAACCAAGATAGAATTTCCTACATTGAATCCATTGGCTCTTATTCGGGAATTAGCCAGTTTGTTAGATGTTTCCTTACTTAAATTACTCTTATGGCTAACATCCTGATGCATATGCTATGCGGTGTTCAGTGCAGGTGTGGATAGTTGAACTGGGTTTATGGACTCCTAACAGGTGACATAAAGGACTCATACTAACACCTAATAGACTCGACTATGCATCCCTATCGAAAGAGGTTTATTAGGTCTTAACTACAACTTGGGCATGGGGCATGAGTCATGGTTGATGGGTGACATGCAGATGAAAATTTGCCAGGAACTCCTAATAGATGCCAGAGGGTCTTCCAAAAGTAGATAGCAAATGGGATGGGCTCTAAGGATTCATGCAACCTGATAATCTCAACAAAATGTGACCTAATGTTTCTAGATACATGAGACAACTTAGGAAAGGGTAGGAAATAGGAAGGGGATTCCGGAACTGGTTCTGGACTAAAGAGACTGACCTTAATGTATGAACGTTGGATTATGTCTCTAGGCAAGAAATGGTCCATGCTATGGAAGGATGGGTCAACAATTTCTGGGAAGAGGTCCTCAATAGAAACTATGGGAGGGGATTCATCCTGAGGGTACTGAATTAAAGAGATCATATCCTCAATAAATTCCTTGGGCTCTTGAATTTTAGGATTGGGCTCTATAATTAAGCTTTCCTCTAGTGGCTCCTCAGGCATGATTCTAATAGTAGGGTCAGGTTCCTCATGGTCCTCTTTCTCTAACTGTTCTTCCAAGATGGTTTCGATTTGGATGTGGTCAGGGTCAGCTACCTCTAGATTGGCTTCTACCTGGGTACCTACGGGGTCAACTAATTCTAGGTCTTCTAGAGATGTCTCCTCTTCTTCTCCCTCGTACTCATCCACTAAGCTCATATCAGCTTCAAACACTTCTACTTTAATGTCATTCTGGTGAACCAGTGGGATGGTAGGAGGGATTTTGGTAGGAGGGGTTTGGTTAAGGGAATATTAGCTAGTGACTGGGGTAGCTGGGGTGGGTCGACTAAGGGATACCTGACCAGTATCTAGGTTCTGACTATGGGCACTGATCCTAGTGGGTTCAAGTTGACTACGGGGAAGGGGACTAGTACTGGGCTCATATCTAGGGGTACTAATCCTATGGGATTCAGGTCGATGGCCTATGGGTTCATTCTGCTCATAGGTCATGGGTTCAAATCTATAGGTCATGGGTCTACTGGGCTTATAGGGTGTGGGTGCATAGGATCTGGATGCATAGGATCTATGGTCATGGGATCTAGAGTCATAGGATCTAGGTTCATAGGTTCTAGGTGCATAGGTTCTGGGTTCATAGGACCTGGGTAGTGTGGGTAAAGGTGGCTCATGTTTGAATCTAGTCCAGGTCCTATGGGTTTTCTCTAGGGTTCCTAGCCGAACATCTACTTGGTCAAATCTATAAGTCAATTAGGCATTCGATTGGATCATTTGGTCATCCATTTGCTTTAATCGGGTGTTCAATCAAGCCATCTGGTCACTCAAGGTCTTTAGGACAGCATCAAGGTGGGATTCCATGGGTTCGGCTGGTTGTGGAGGTGGTGGATGATATGAAACTTCTGATCTAGTGCACATGCAAGATTCAAATAAATCGACTATGGGTACCTAGACCTAGAGTCCAAACAAAATGGGTTGACTCAACTTACACACAACTCAACCCCTAATCCTTCCACTGGCCAGGTAAGAGGTGGGATGGTGGAAGGCCCCCTGCTTAATGCAGGACCCAATTAAGGAACCACCGATCCGCTTAGATCGTTTGACACTGTATCTCTAGCCTTGACACTAGCTTCCAGTAATAGGAGATGAATTGGGTGCACTAGTCTTCCCACAATTGTTGAACCCGACCTATTGATGTCCCAGCTCTCTAGAGCAAATTAGGTCTAATCAATTTTAGTTAGGATAGGGTTCAGATGCAAGGATTGTAGTTTTGGGCTAAGGAGAGGTGATCAAATCGTCCCCCCATCCGACATAGTAAAAGTGCCCTTAAGGTAAGTTATGTAGATGATGGTACACATATGAAATGCAAATCAAAATTTTGTAGTTTTGGTATTTTCTGATTTTGAATATTTTTTTATCTTTATATTTGGTAGGAAATAAAATATGCATAAAAGTACCTAATATGCAAAAAATATGCAGAAAATTAAAATATGCCAAAATTATGAAGAACCCTAAACATACTAAAATTTGTCTTGCTAAAAAACAGAGCAGATTTGTTCTCAAGCAGTATTCCGGTGTCCAGAAAATTCACAGATCAAAATAAATTATGATAAAATTCTAAAAACTACTTTCGATTATAAGGAATCTAGAGAAACAAAAATTAGAATTTTTGAATCCTCTTAAAGGTATAAAACATAAAAATAATAGACCATATATGAGAATTACGAGATGTAGAATTTAGCCCTAAACTATGCTCTGATACCAAATGATGCATGATGATTTATGCATGCAAAGTACTTTTCCATGATTAACTAAGGAGTTAGCATTTAGATACCAAATTTAAAGCCAAAATTCAAAGTAAAAAATTATAGGAAATTTTTAGAAGTCATGCATGCAGAAATAAATCCTAAAATTTAGAGAAAATAGGATCGCCAAGGTTTAAGAAAACCCTGGTAAGGCTGCTCTTCTGCAAGACCACTACTGGGGAGTCAAGGGGGTGTACATGGCAATGGTTGAAGTTCCTGATGAAGATCGTGCATGAAGAGATCACTCTTGCTCCCGGATGTGGCCTGGAAAAGCAAGCTTCTGACCCTGTGGATTCGCGGCTTTTTGCTCGGTGATCCGAAGGCTGATCAGAAGGTATCCTCAGATTCACGGGAACTGAGGGACCTACAAATCACCATATATGGGTTAGAAAATAGAGTAGGGATGAAGAAATAAATCAAAAATAGCAAGGGGAAGAGTGTTTTGTGTTGGGCGGCCAATGCTTGGAAGGAGGGTGGCTAGGGTTTTGATGTTGGGGATGGAGGCAGGGCGCAAGAATAAGGAGAAAATAATTCGCACATAGCTCGCATACAGCATGCACACAACTCGCACACAACAAAGAGAGAAAACTTAATTTAATTCATCAATTCATCTCCAATTACATGAGGAGGGGAGGCCTTTATATAGGCTTACAAACTTGGGACTTAAGAAAGGGTATACAAGTAATATCACAATAAACCCTAACCTATACAAACTCTCCCTCAAGTTCTCTCCACTTTGACTGAGTCTCTCTCTCTCCCTCTCCTTCTCTTGGTCAGCCAAAGGGTGGTGACCCTAAGGGTGGTCGACCAAGGGGTGGTAACCCTAAGGGTTGGTCCCTTCTTGGTTGCTCTTGGATCTTGGGAGGCCCACTTCAATGCTGGGCAGGCTTCAGGGCTTCTTCAGCTATTCTCCTCTCTGGCAGGCTGGATTACATGTCCTCCAGGTCTTCCTTGATGGCTTCATGCTCCTAAATGGCTCAATTGGATGGATGACTGGAGTATTATGCTGATAGGCTTCAAAATGATTTAAGTCTTCTTCTTTTTTACATGACTAGATTGGACTCAATAGATTTGACTCACACTTACATAATTTAACTTCAAAATTTATATAACTCAAAACTTAACCTAACTTAACTGACTTGACATAATCTAAAAATTGATCTCAAACCCTAATAGTATGGATCAAAATCCAAATACAGGACTCAAATATTGAAAGGCCCAAAACAGGACTCAAGGTCCATACAAAGACTCATATGGACTAACCCACAAAACTCAAATAAACTCACTCAAACTAACTAAACCTTAATTACAAATTGGACTAAAATCCTAAACTCTAATTTGATAATCACAGAGGATTGACATGCCTCTCCCAAAGTCTGGGACCTCTGATGTCCCCATCATCAGGTCAGACAATGGAACCAATTAAGAAACCACCTTCCTTCATAACTACATCATCATTAAACCCCTTTCCTAGATACCAATTAGCCAGTTAATTTTGAGCTAGTGTAACTCTTAGGGTCTCTTATCCTGTGAGCTCGAAAATCCTTAGGGGCCAACGTCTAATTGATTTTCAATTAAGGCTTGGATTATGCAGTATGTAGGATGTGGTTTGTGGGCTAAGAAAGGGTAATAAAATCTCCACCTTATGTTATTTAGGGGTTATGCCCTTAAAGTATTTTATGGGAATGCAATGCAAATTAAGCAAAATGTGTCCAAACAAGTTAGGTAAAGAGAGCAATAAAAAAAATTCTACTTTTTTTAAAAAAAAATCATGAAATAATTATGCCTAGTCCTCGATAATAGTGCTAAAACTTGATCACTGTCGTAGGTAGTCAAAAATAAAATCTACTCACCACTATTGCTAGTGATAGTCAGGATCGTATCCTCAGGGATCAAGGGCAATTATTTCATGAAGAAAGTAAAAACAAAAATAAATATTTAGATATTTGGAAGTGAGATGATGGGTTAATTAAAACTAATTAAAATTGAACATGGGATCAAGGGTTTATATAATAAAAATATGTCTTCGGGTTTCCAGGTAATCACCAATATAAAACATGCAATTACTCTAATCTAAACAATTAAAATCCATATCTATTTTGGAATTTTTCAAGCTAACCCTTAGCATAGGCTATCTTGCTGAGTATAGACCATATCTTATCAGGATCATGGCTCGTCTCATAAGTATAGGTTATCCAATGGTTAGTTGAAAAGATCTTAATAAGATATATAAATAAAAATTCTAAAATTAAATATCTGTGTTGAGCATGGACCATATCTTATCAAGATCATGATCCATCCCACTTAGGCAATCAATTTAGGAGATCAAACATAAAGGAATTGAAGAGGGAATTGAAAGTATTTATTTAACTGTAAAGAAGAGAAAATAATTACAAATTTAATGGAAGGATCCCTGTACTTCCCTACAAACTATACCTTAGTCGAGCATGGCTCCTAGATATATCTTCTTGGAGACTTGGGACTCTGTCACAGCACCTTCTCCTTTGAAGAACTCTTTTTCTTAATTCCTCTCCCTCTTTCTAAAGCCTAAACTAATTATAGGAAGAAAAATAAAATAAAAATATTACTAATGAAATTGATGATTTCTCTGTCTCCCGTAGTCCTCCTTTTATAGAGCTCATCTAGAATTTTCTCTCGATCAAATTTGGAGTCAATCGAGCTCAAAATTGACTAGATATCGTGAACAATTTTCTCAGCCACCCATTCTGCATCACAAGCCTTAGATTGCATTGAAATTCACATGGAACAATCCTCCTTCCTTCATGGGTGAACAAAGTCTGATCTAAACTCCTACCGCATCCCTGATCCTACCTCCTTCCTCAATTAGGACTTGAAGACCTTGCTTCTCCCCCTTGTAGTGAATGGCCGATGGTGTGAGGCGGCGATCGGCAGTGCGGGCAGCAACGGCATGGAGGGATGAACAGCAAACAAAAATGGTGGATAGTAGATGGCTACAAGGCATATGGGCGGCCAATCATGGGAAAAGATGGTCTCCGATGGTGTTGATGGTGGTGAAGAGGGTGTGGCAGCTTCTCCGGCAAGCACGATGGTGGCATGGAAAGATCTATGGTGGTGGCTGAATGGAGAAGAGGAAAGGGATGGCTGGCCGGTAAAAAAAGTCTTTCGATGACTTTTTTGATGATGGTGGGCCACTCAGCTTCTCTTCTGGTGACTAGCAATGACCGGTGGTGATGGGCGATCGAAATCGATGCTCGGGATGAAGCTGGCCCATGAAATGGGCTAATGGACTAGCTTCAATGGTTGCCAATGGACCAGTAAGGTTCCTGTAGACTGAGCGGCCAATCCACCATGGATCGGCTACTCTAAAATTCATGCATTTTCTTTAATAAATTTCTAACTTTGATTTCGGGCCTGTTTGAGCTTTGATTTGAGTGACATTTATGCCATTGACTTCAAAAATTGAGCTCTTTCAATCCATAGACTCCTTTTCTGCAAAACTCTAATAAAAAATATCAATTATTAATGAATGTGGATAAATTAATGTTTATTTTAAGACTTAAGTTGGGTAATTTAATTGACTTATCAAGCTAGTGATTGAAATTTATAGCACACTCTTTAAAAACTTGACTTTTCTTTTGGAAATTTATTCTTTAAAAGATTCTCTCAGAAGCTCTTGAGTTTTTCTTGATTCTTCAATGAGTTTGGTGGAGAATTAAAACATTTAGAACCTTCAAATGATAATTTATGACCATTCTGAAGTGAAAACTAGCTATTTGAAATATTATACAAACTTCTACATTTCTTAAAAGCTAGCTATTACTGTTTGTTAGAACCTAATGAGTTGGCTCAATAGTTTTGAGTCAACCCTTAAGTTGGTGGGTGAGCACGGGCCTGATGTAGTGGGCCCAGCTCGCTGATGAGAAGTTACCATGCTATGAATCTCGCGATAGATGATAGCTGGGTGTCGCCTTCGGGCTGTGAGCATGGCTGAGGAAGGCTGGCTTGATGGAGGGCCTAGCTTAAAGGTGCCGAACTGTGAGTCACGCGGTAGGTGGCAGGTTGCCTCGCCGCCACCTCCGAGCTGTGAGCTCGGCTAAGGAAGGAGGGCCTAATGGAGGGCCAGGCTTATTGATGAGGATGCTAAACTGTTAGGGCTGGAAGTGGGCTCAGGCCGGCCCGATGGGTTTTGGGTCGGCCCAATATTGGGCCAGGCTTCAGGCTAGGCCCAAACAAATTTAGGCCGGGCTTGGGCTTTTTAATAAAGCCCATCATATTTTTGTGCCAGGCTCGGGCTTTTCTTTGGCCTGGCCCGAACCCGGCCCGAACATGGCCCAGTGGGACCGGGCCCGAACCAAGCCCAATATAAGGCTTGAAAGATCTCTATTTTAGCCCGATGGATTTTATGAAACCCACCTGGCACGGTCTCGAAGGGTCCAAAGGGAAGGTCTCTAAGGTTTAGTTCTCCACAGACTCCACTTCTTCGTTTTCTCCTCCGAGTCATCGTCTCTAGGGTTTTGTCGTCCAGCCCATCCCCGTTCGTCGGTCCCCTCCCCGCATTCCGATTAGGCAAATGTCATTGAGCGATCACCGTGGCTAGCCTTCAGGCTTTCACTGTTCCAGTAGATTTGCTGGTGTCTTTAGGGTTTTTCATCGCAATTCCGATGAGAAAAATGTTCTCCAGCCAGCTTGATGGCGGAGCCTCTCTCTTCTCCGGTGGCAGTTTCATGCCATCCCAGGCCACCCAGGCCGCTGATTCAAGCCTCTCTAAGGTAAAACAACCCATCGGTTCCTCGTTCTCTTGATCTCGATCTCATTCCCTTTCTCTTGATATCCATCTTGTTCTTAGAATCGCAATGCACCGGGGGTGTTCTCAATGATGATGAAACATATCAGCGATGCATATCACTCAAGTGATGACAAGTCTAGTTTCGTAATTGACAAGGTCGATTCTACCAACGTAAAATAGATTTTTTTTTTTATTCTTCTTAAGATTCTGCCCCAAAGCCATAATTTGTTTCTATGGAATGGAATTGGTGTTTTTGTTTGAGTGATCTCAGTTTAGGCTCCTCGAAATAGTGTCGAACAAGGCAGAGAGGACTACGGATGTCACCTTCACTCTCGATGATGGCACTGGCCGGATCGATATCATCAGATGGTCATTTTTCCTTTTCTTTTCTTTTGTTTCTTTTCTTTTAATTTTGCAATCATTCTTGATCTGCTTTCATAAAAAGGGTTTATTTATTAAACATTTATTTTGATACTATTTGTAGGTTGAATGAAGCTTCAGATGCAAATGAAATAACTATTCTTCAGTAAATGTCCAAAATCTCTATTGATTCTTCCTTTTTATTTCTTAAAGAAGCCACCGGTAAATGTCTTATTCCCTTTATTTTCTGATGAAGGAATGGTATGTATGTCAGCATCAGTGGTAGTCTCAAAGGATTTCAAGACAAGAAGCATGTTGTTGCCTTCTCCATTCGGTAAGCTATATAATGTTGGGCTACACTTCCTATTGCTTCTCTAGCAGCACACTGCCTTTCTTATCAATTTCAGCAGTGGGCAGCAGGATTATTTCCTATTGCTTCTCTGCAGCAGACTACCTTTCTTATCAATTTCAGTAGTGGGCAGCAGGATTTTTTTTGTTGCTTTTGTATGAATGCTATTCTGCTCATACATGTTTTCTATATTTAGGTCTTATGCTGTTGTTTATCTTGCATCTGGAAACTATGTATACCTTTTTCAATTCTAAGGCATATTCAAATTGGCACTTGGTAATGTAATGTAACTCATTCTGAACAGTGGGCTATGTTATTCATTACTTCTTTCAACTTCACTAACAGGTTATGGTAAATTGTCAACAAATGTCATAGTGGGACAAATATTTATATGCGGATCTGTTGTAGATTAAAGATCATGACATGGAATGCTGTTAGATAATTAAATCCAGAGATGATGGGATCTGGGTCAAAAATGTTGACATGATGTTTGAGTATGTAATCAGCATACTAGATACTTGATTTCTTTTGTATTGTTTATCTTGATCCTCTTGCCGTCCTTTAGTTTCAGAGTTGCATATTTACATTTTGGTGCCAATTGAATTCCATTTTTTGTAAATTGTAACCACTGTAGGGCATTAGGCACATGGGTCCTGGCCGGCCCGATTCAAAGTAGCTTCGGGCTAGCCCAATCGGGCTCTTTTCGAGCTATTTGAATTGGGCCGACCCATTCAGGATCGGGTCGGGCTCAAGTTCGGGCTCGGACTGGGCCAGGGCCAAATTTTTTGAAAATGAATTAGGCCTAAGCCCAGCCCAAAGCCCATTTTTTTCGGGCTGGGCTTAGGTAGGGATATGGCCCGGCCCGGCCTGGCCCACTTCCAGCCCTATAACTGTGAGTTGTGCGGTAGGTGGCTGGTTGCCCCGCCACCACCTCCAGGCTGTGAGATCGGCTGGTGAGCATGGGCCTAATGTAGGGCCTGACCTGTGCCCACCGGACTTTGGGTCGGACGGGGACATCTCTGCATAGGTGAAAAATAAAGTTGCATGAAAAATGATTTAGATAATTGAGAAGAAGTTTTACATCACCGGTAGCGCTTTCTTGAATTACTCATGTTCCAGGTTTGAGAGCATCAAGAGATGCCGGGACCAGCGAGGTAGTAGGCCCCATCCGACTGGGCTTCAACCCCTTCACTGGGGTCCCTTTCAGGGATCACAGTGATGCGCCATCTTTCATCGGTAGGCTACCCCCCGGGATCAGGCTCCATCTCTTGTTAGTTTGCCCCACTACGAGTCATGTGGTGGGTGGCATCCTGCTTTTTTCCTCGGACCATAAGCGAGGCCATGGTGCTTGGCTTTGATGGTGATGCAAGGGCCCCTCCTATAGAACTTTAGCATAGTTCTCATATGGCAAAGTGTTGCCCAGTGATGAAGCAACCCAAGAGGGGAGGTGAATTAGGTTTTATAAAACTTTTTCAACTATTTTAACAAGTATGTGCTAATTACAATTAAGTGCTTGTATTTTACCAAAGTGTTTGTGTGCTTAATAAAAATATGCAACGGAATTAACAAAGTAAATACAAGAGTAAATAAATAATAAATAAGAGTAATCACAAACACAAGAATATATAGTAGTTCAGTGCACTCCAAGGCACCTACATCCACTCTCCAAGTTTTCCTTAGGTATTTTACTATAATTACCAAGATTACAATCGATTAGTTTTTCAGGATCACTAATTAAAACTCAACTTGTTTTCTCGAGCTCATAAGTCGAAACTCCTTGTTGGTTTTATAACTTAGGCTAACCAACAACGTCCGATGATTTTACGGGCTCACTAATAACCTATGTTAGTTTTACAAGATCACCTACAACCTATGTTGATTTTACGGGATCACTAATAACCTATGTTGGTTTTACGGGATCACCAATAACCTATGTTGGTTTTACACAAAGGCTAACCAACAACCTCTTTGGTTTTCTAAGGCTCACCAAAAACCTTGATACAACAAAGTAAGAAAGAAAGTAAATAATACAATAAACTTTCTAAAATAAACAATAATCTCTTTGAAGCCCTTGGATGATATTGAAGAAGCTTGTCTTCAATTTGTTGAAGCCTTTAAATGAGGCTTGATGTTATAGACTTGAATCAACTCTCTTATATTTGGAAGCTTGAAGGCTTGAACCACTCAACTCTTGAATCCTTGAAGGATATTCAATAATCTCACCAAAAGATTTGCTTTTTCATTTGATTTTTGGTGTTTATATAGCTCTCCAAACCATAGATGACCGTTTATGACCGTTGGGGATGAAAAACTAGTCATTTGAAGCAAGTTGGAATCAATTCTGTACTTCTAAAAAACTAGCTGTTACTCCAAGTGTCGACACTTGAATTTGGTGAGTCGATACTTGAGTTCTTCATGAGTCGACACTTGAATTCTGTGAGTTGATACTTGGGTCAGCTCAAGGCAAAAATTCTGGATTGATACAGTTTTATATTTTTCTTGTTCTCAGGCCTTGAGTCGATACTTAAACTTTTTCATGAGTTGACACTTGCTTGTACCAGTGCTGAAACTTCTCCAAAATCAAATTTTAAGTTTTTCTAAGTCTTCCTTATGTTCCAAAGTCCTTATAACTTGAAATTCCATGAATTTGAAGGACTTCTTCAACTGAAATATAAACATTTCTTCATTCAACATGGATGAGTACTAAGATCTAATAAATATACTAAAACACATAATTAATACTCATATATACTTAAGTATTTTGTCAATCATCAAAATCAAGACCATAGTAAACAATCTCTTCCTTTTGATGATGACAAAACCTTTAAATATATAAATAGGGTAAGCTTAAAAAATTAACAATAAGATAAACATGTAAGCTTAAAATCAATAAGTATCAAGCTCCCCCTCAAAATGATTTCAAAAAATGATTTCAAAATATTTTTCAAAAATCATTCAAAATTTTTATATATTCTTCCCCTTGCTAATTACATTTTACTTTCTTCTCCCCCTTTTGCTCTTTCTTTCATTTCTCTTATAATTTTTTATATTTATCAAATCTTTTTCCTTTTCATACTTAATATATTTCTTCCCTTTTTTATTATCATGAAAAAGGGTGAAAGGCAATACAAAATGGGAATGAAGGTGGAAAGAATAGTAAGCAGATCATCAAAATCAATACATGAAATCAATTAATCATGATACCAATTAAATATGATACTAATTGAACATGATACCACTAAAATGACATGCACATGCAAAAAATAATTCAATATATATTAGCTCTAATATGTATAATTGATAACAAGACAACAGTCCATTCACCTCACTTGTTCATGGGATAAGGTCACAGTGATATCCCAACACGTCATAAGAGATCCTATTGAATGGGAAGAGACGGTCTTTAAACCCTATTTAGCTCCTATGATCGGATGACCATGGTGACTAACCCAATGCGAAGCAATTACTAGGAGCTCTTCTCTCTCCTTTTTTAAGATTCTCAATAAATCTTGATGCCAATTGAATGTAACTCCCCTCAAAGGATTAGATTTGTAAACAAGGAGGAGTATTAGAGCAATATAAGTATGATATCAAGAAAATACTGAAAGCATCATATATGTATATAATGACAACAAATCTTTGGATGCTTCCCCTAAATATTATTTTTCCTTAAAAATATGCATTCATTGAGGAATAAAACATGAAAGCACAAGCATCATAATTTCAGATAATTTGAGATATGAACATAAATACTAAGTTCGAAATCAAAGATTTGAATTTTCAAGATATACAAGATTTTCAAAATGCAAAGGATTATAATTTAAAAACTTTTAGCATGATTTCAAATTTATTTGAAATGATTTGATATCCATACAGATGCTAGAAGTAATTTAATAGCAAGTCTAGCTACTAGATTAAGGGTTTATCAATGTGCATACATTCTTCTTAAATGTAACCCTTAACTACCAGTTCTATACTTATTTCAAATCATTTCTAGTCTAAGCATGGATACAAAATAGAATACATTTTATGAAAACCATATGATTTGAAATGATTTTGATTACTCATATAAATGTTAGAAGTAATCTAGTACCAAGTTAAGCTATTGGAGCAAAGATTTATCAATATGCATACCTTCTTGTTAAAAGTAATCCTTAACTACCAGTTCTAGTCTTGATCCAAATTATTTCTAATTTAAACATTGATGCCAAAAATAAAAATACATAAATCATAACATTTCACTTAAAATTGTTTAAAACTATCAAAATCAAGTGAAAGTCTAATAATTACAAGTAGAATCATGAGAGCATAAAATCCATCAATATCAAAAAGTTCATGATCACAACAAATGACTATTAGTCGAAACTTGATTCTAATTAATCAATTGAAACAATTTTCAAAGCAATATGCAACTTTAAAAGTATTTTTCATGAAGTAATTTAAGATACATTAATCAAAATCAAGTGAAGGTCTTATAATCACAAGTTTAATCATGATAGCATGAAATTCATCAACATCAAAAAGTTCATGATCATAACCAATGACTATAAGTCTAAACTTGATTCTAATTAAATATTTAAAATAATTTTTAAGATAATGATGCAACATTTATAACAAATATTCAACTACATTTTTAATTATAGAAGGAAATATTTAGAATTTATCAATATGTATAATCCTTTCTTTACCATTTAGTCCAAAATGTAGCTTGTCCACTCTTTGTATTGTCCAGTATAGCTACTTTTCAAAAACTTATTTTCTTTATGTTGGGCTGTAAGATATTCCTGTAAAATAAACTAGGTGGACAATTTTGGTACCCAAACTTTCTTGGATCCTTTAGAATTAATAACTATGATTCCTTTTGGAACCCAAATTTTTCTTAATCTACAAGGATATGCATTAAATCCAAATTTTTCATATTTAAAGCATGCAATATTGGAAGAAGTAGCAACAAAAAAATTCTTGTTCTTTAACTCAAGATTTTTGTTTTTTCTTTAAAAGCTCATCATTTGATACAAAAATCTTAGATCTTCTTAGAATTCTATTTCATTTAATAAATTATTTTTCTCATTTGAAAACTTATTGCATAACTCTTTCAAATCAAAATTTTCTTTTTCTAATTTTTTTTTTAGAAAGATTATTCTTATCAATTTCTAAAACATCAATCTTGACATTTAAATCAGGATTTTTATTGGCAAGATTGGTATTCTCAAGAGAAAAAGAATCTACATATCTTTTTAATTTCTTGTACTCATTTTTTAATACTTTGTATTCATGCACAAGATCATTAAATGCATCATGTAATTCATCAAAGATAAAATCATATTCATTTTCAGAACATACCTCTTCCTCATTTGCCATGAAGCAAAGATAGCCAACTTCTTGTTCATCATCCGAACTTGAATCTTCACTATCACTCCAAGTTGCCATTATTGCTTTGAATTTCTTTTTGGCCTTGAGGGCTATTATCTTTTTCTTTTCTTGATCAACAACTACTTTTTTGTACCATAAATTCAACTCATGGGTCATAAGTGAACCAATAAGCTCCTCCAAAGGTAGGGTATCAATATCTTTGGCTTCTTAGATCGCCGTTATTTTTGGATCCCATGATATTGGCGAAGATCTAAGAATTTTATTAACCAAATCAACATTAGTATAGACTTTGCCAAGACTTTTCAATTCATTAACAAGAGTCATAAATATAGTATACATATTATCTATAGATTCATAATATAGCATTTCAAAAGAATGAATAAGCATATTAATTTTAGTATTTTTCACTTGAAGAGTACTCTCATGAGTAATTTCAAGTGTATCCCATATTTCCTTCATCGATGTGCATATGGAGATCCTATTGAATTCATTAAAGTCCAATGCACAATAAAGCAAGTTCATTGCTTTAGCATTAATTTCATGTTGCTTAATGTCATATTCATTCTAATCCTCTTCAAGCTTTGGAATAAAAATGCCATTAACCAAAATGAAAGGTGTTGCCCAGTGATGATGCAACCCAAGAGAGGGGGTGAATTGGGTTTTATAAAACTATTTGAACTATTTCAATGGATATAAAATAAATATGTGCTAATTGTAATTAAGTGTTATGTTTTGTCAAAGTGTTTGTGTGCTTAATGAAAATATGCAATGGAATTAACAAAGTAAATGCAAGAGTAAATAAGCAATAAATAAGAGCAATCACAAATACAAGAATATATAATGGTTCGGTGCACTCCAAGGCACCTACATCCACTTTCCAAGTTTTTCTTGAAAACTTCACTATAATCACCAAGATTATAGTCAATTAGTTTTCCGGGCTCACTAATCAAAACCCAACTTACTTTTCTGGGCTCACAAGTCAAACCACTTGTTGGTTTTATAACTTAGACTAGCCAACAACCTCCGATGTTTTTACGGGCTCACTAACAACCTAGTTGGTTTTGATATAAAGGTTTATCAACAACCTTGTTGGTTTTCACACAAGGCTCACCAACTAACCTTTTTGGTTTTCCAAGTCTCACCAAAAATTTTAATAAACAAAATAAGCACAATATGAAAAAAATATAATAAAAGCTTTCTTAAACAAAGCAAATATCTCTTTGAAGTCCTTGATTATTGATGAAGAACTTGTCTTCAAGTTGTTGAAGCCTTTGATTGCAGCTTGATGATGTGAACTTGGATGCACTCTCTTATCTTTGGAAGCTTGAAGGCTTGAACCACTCAACTCTTGAATCCTTGAAGGATATTCAATAATCTCATCAAAAGATTGCTTCCCTATTTGATTTTTGGTGTTTATATAGCTCTCCAACCCATAGATGATCATTTATAATCGTTGGGGATGAAAAACTTGCCATTTGAAGCAAGTTGGAATCAATTCTGCAGTTCTAAAAAACTAGCCATTACTCCAAGTGTCGACACTTGAATCTGGTGAGTCGACACTTGATTTCTATGAGTCGATACTTGGTTTCTGTGAGTCGACACTTGGATCAACTCAAGGCAAAAATTCTGGATTTTCACAGTTCTATATTTTTTTCTCAAGCCTTGAGTCGACACTTTAACTTCTTCATGAGTCAACACTTGCTTGTGCTACTGCTGAAATTTGCTGAAACTTCAGCAAAATCAAACTTTAAGTCCTTCCAAGTCTTCCTTATATTTCAAAGTCCTTATAACTTGAAATTCAATGAATTTGAAAGACTTTTTCAATTGAAATATAAGCATTTCTTCATTCAACATGGATGAGTACTAAGATCTGATAAACACACTAAAACATATAATTAGTACTCATATATACTTAAGTATTTTGTCAATCATCAAAATTAAGACCAAAGAAAATAATCTCTCCCTTTTTGATGATGACAAAACCATTAAGTATATAAATAGGGTAAGCTTAAAAGATTAACAATAAGATAAACATGTAAGCTCAAAATTGATGAATATCAAGCTCCCCCTCAAAATATGATCCAAAAAACTTTTCAAAAATTCTTCAAAACATATTTCAAAATATGCAAAATTTTTAAATTTTCTCTCTCTTACTTATTCTTCCATTAAGATTAAAATATTTTGCTTTCTTCTTCCCCCTTTTGTATTTTCTTTCATTTCTCATATAATTTTTCATATTTATCATATCTTTTCCTTTTCATACTTAATATTTTTCTCCCACTTTTTGTCATCATGAAAAAGGGTGAAAGACAATACAAAGTGGGGATAAAGATGGAAAAAATAGCAAGTAGATCATCAAAATCAATACATGAAATCAATTAATCATGGTACCGATTAAATATGATACTAATTGAACATAATACCACAAAATAAGATGCACAAGCAAAAATAATGCAATGTATATTATCTCTAATATGCATAACCAATGTATGATTAAGACAACAATCCGTTCACCTCACTTGTTCATGGGATAAGGCTACGTAGCATCCCAACACGTCATAAGAGACTCCATTGAATGGAAAGAGAGGGTCTTTAAACCTTACTTAGCTCCTATGACCGGATGGCCATGGTGACTAACCTAATCCGATGCAGTTA
Source organism: Areca catechu (assembly GCA_021397845.1). NCBI lineage: Eukaryota > Viridiplantae > Streptophyta > Magnoliopsida > Arecales > Arecaceae > Areca > Areca catechu. Next base: position 146,891,681 of record CM038041.1, read on the forward strand.
CTAGGAGCTCTTCTCTCTCCTTTTTTAAGATTCTTAATAAATCTTGATACCAATTGAATGTAACTCCCCTCAAAGGATTAGATTTGAAAATAAGGAGGAGTATCAGAGCAATTACTAGGAGCTCTTCTCTGTCCTTTTTTAAGATTCTTAATAAATCTTAATACCAATTGAATGTAACTCCCCTCAAAGGATTATATTTGAAAATAAGGAGGAGTATCAGAGCAATATAAGTAAAGCATGATATCAAGAAAATATTGAAAGCATCATATATAACAACAAATCTTTGGATGCTCTCCCTAAATATTATTCTCCCTTAAAAGTATGCATTTATTGAGGAATAAAATATGAAGGCACAAGCATATCATAATTTCAGACAATTTCAGATATGAACATAAATACTAAGTCTAAAAGCAAAGATTTGAATTTTCAAGATATACATTATCTTCATAAAACAAGATATTGATCATTTAAAAACTTTTAGCATGATTTAAAATATATTTGAAATGATTTGATATCCATACAAATGCTAAAAGTAATATGATATGAAGTTTGGCTATTGGAGCAAGGATTTATCAATATGCATACCTTCTTCTTAAGTGTAATCTTTAACTACCAGTTCTAGTCTTAATCTAGATCATTTCTAACTTAAGCATAGATGCCAAAAATGAAAACACATAAATCATAATATTTCACTTGAAATAGTTTAAAACTATATTAATCAAAATCAAGTGAAAGTCTAATAATCATAAAGTTAATCATGAGAGCATGAAATCCATCAACATCTAAAAGTTCATGATCATAATAAATGACTATTAGTCTAAAATTGATTCTAATTAATCATTTAAAATAATTTTTAAAGTAATTGATGCAACATTGATAACAAATATTCAACTATATTTTTAATTATGGAAGGAAATGTTTAAAATTTATCAATATGTATAATCCTTCCTTTATCATTTAGTCCAAAATATAGTAGGTCTGCTTCTTTAAATTATCTTGTATAGCCATTTTTCAAAAACTTTCTTTCTTTTTGTTAGACTGCAAGACATTCATGCAAAATAAACTAGGTGAACAATTTTGGTACCCAAACTTTCTTGGATCCTTTAGGGTTAGTAAATATGATTCCTTTTGGACCCAAATTTTTCTTAATTTACAAGGATATGCATTATGTCCAAATTTTTCATATTTAAAGCATGCAATATTGGAAGAAGTAGCAACAAAGAAATTCTTGTTTTTCAACTCAAGATTTTTGTTTTTCTTTAAAAGCTCATCATTTGATACAAAAATCTTAGATCCTCTTAGAATTTCTATTTCATTTAATAAAATATTTTTCTCATTTGAGAACTTATTGCATAAGTCTTTCAAATCAAAATTTTCTTTTTCTAAATTTTTTTTCTTCAGAAAGATTATTTTTATCATTTTCTAAAACATCAATCTTTATATTTAAATCATGATTTTTATTGGCAAGATTGGTGTTCTCAAGAGAAAAAGAATCTACATGTCTTTTTAATTTCTTGTGCTTATTTTTTAATACTTTGTATTCATGCACAAGATCATTAAATGCATCATGTAATTCATCAAAGATAAAATCATATTCATTTTTAGAACATATCTCTTCCTCATTTGCCATGAAGCAAAGATGGGAAACTTTTTGTTCATTATCCAAACTTGAATCTTCACTATCGCTATAAGTTGCCATCATTGCCTTGAATTTTATTTTGATCTTGAGGGCTATTATCTTCTTCTTTTCTAGATCAGCAACCACTTCTTTATGCCACAAATTTAACTCATGGGTCATGAGTGAACCAATAAGCTCTTCCAAAGGTAGGGTATCAATATCTTTGGCTTCTTGGATCACTGTTACTTTTGGATCCCATGATATTGACAACGATCTAAAAATTTTATTAACCAAATCAGCATTAGTATAGACTTTGCCAAGACTTTTCAATTCATTAATAATATTCATAAATCTTCCATATATATTAGATATAGATTCATAGTACAGCATTTTAAACATTTCAAAAGAATGTACAAGCGAATTAATTTTAGTATTCTTCACTTGAAGAGTACCCTCATGAGTAACCTTAAGTATATCCCATATTTCCTTCATCGATGTGCATGTGGAGATCTTATTGAATTCATTAAAGTCCAATGCACAATAAAGCAAGTTCATTGCTTTAGCATTAATTTCATATTACTTAATGTCATATTCATTTCAATTCTCTTCAAGCTTTGGAATGGAAATGCCATTAATTAAAATGGAAGAAATATGAGGACCATTAACTATAACTTTCCAAAGATAATAATTAATAGATTGAATATAAATGCGCATGCGAGTTTTCCAAAAAGTATAATTAGTGCCATTGAAAAATGGTGGCTATTAGTTGTATGTCGTATAGCAAAACAAGCACCTTCTAGGGCTGTCATGATCTTTTAACTAAAAACTATTAGATTCTTTGGAAAGTACTAAGTTTAGATACCAACAATTTTGGATTCCGGGCTCTGATACCAATTGTTGCCCATTGATGATGCAACCCAAGAGGGCGGATGATTTAGGTTTTACAATACTATTTGAACTATTTTAATGGATATAAAATAAATATATGCTAATTACAATTAAGTGCTTATGTTTTGTCAAAGTGTTTGTATGCTTAATGAAAATATGCAACAGAATTAACAATATAAATGCAAGAGTAAATAAGCAATAAATAAGAGCAATCACAAACACAAGAATATATAATGGTTCGGTGCACTCCAAGGTACCTACATCCACTCCCTAAGTTTTTCTTGGGAATTTCACTATAATCACCAAGATTACAGTCGATTAGTTTTCCGAGCTCACTAATCAAAATCCAACTTGTTTTCCCGGGCTCACAAGTCAAAATCCCTTGTTGGTTTTATAACTTAGACTAACCAACAATCTTCGATGGTTTTATGTGCTCACCAACAATCTAGTTGGTTCTGATACAAAGGCTAACCAACAACCTTGTTGGTTTTCACACAAGGCTCACCAAAAACCTTAATAAACAAAGTAAGCACAATATGAAAAGAACACAATAAAAGATTTCTTAAACAAAGTAAATATCTTTTTGAAGCCCTTGATTGTTAATAAAGAACTTGTCTCTAAGTTTTTGAAGCCTTTGATTGCAACTTGATGATGTGAACTTGGATGCACTCTCTTATCTTTGGAAGCTTGAAGGCTTGAACTACTCAACTCTTAAATCCTTAAAGGATATTCAATAATCTCACCAAAGGATTGCTTTCCCATTTGATTTTTAATGTTTATATAGCTCTCCAACCCATAGATGACCGTTTATCACCGTTGGGATGAAAAACTTGCCATTTGAAGCAAGTTGAAATCAATTCTGTACTTCTAAAAAACTAGCTTTACTCCAAGTATCGACACTTGAATTTGGTGAGTCGACACTTAACTTCTGTGAGTCAACACTTGGTTTCTATGAGTCAACACTTGGTTTCTATGAGTCGACACTTGGGTCAGCTCAAGGTAAAAATTCTGGATTTTCATAGTTCTATATTTTTCTGGTTCTCAGGTCTTGAGTCGACACTTGAACTTCTTCATAAGTTGATACTTGCTTGTACTAGTGCTGAAACTTGCTAAAACTTCACCAAAATCAAATTTAAGTACTTCTAAGTCTTCCTTATATTCCAAAGTCCTTATAACTTAAAATTCCATGAATTTGAAGGACTTCTTCAACTGAAATACAAGCATTTCTTCATTCAACATGGATGAGTACTAAGATCTGATAAACATACTAAAATACACAATTAGTACTCATATATACTTAAGTATTTTGTCAATCATCAAAATAATGACCAGAGTCAACAGAAGGAATATGAGGACCATTAACTATAACTTTTCAAAGATAATGACTAATAGATTGAATATAGATGCGCATGCGAGTTTTCCAAAAAGTGTAATTAGTGCTATTAAAAAATGGTGGTCTATTTGTTACATGTCCTATAGAAAAACAAGCACCTTCTTGGACTGCCATGATTTTTTAACTTAAAACCGTTGGATTCTTTGCAAAGCTCCAAGTATAGATACCAACGATTTTGGGTTTCGAGCTCTGATACCAATTGTTGCCCAGTGATGAAGCAACCCAAGAGGGGAGCTGAATTGGATTTTATAAAACTTTTTGAGCTATTTCAACAAGTATGCGCTAATTGCAATTAAGTGCTTGTGTATTGCCAAAGTGTTTGTGTGCTTAATAAAAATATGCAACGGAATTAACAAAGTAAATGCAAGAATAAATAAGCAATAAATAAGAGCAATCACAAACACAAGAATATATAGTGGTTTTGTGCACTCCAAGGCACCTACATCTACTTCCCAAGTTTTTCTTGGGTATTTCACTATAATCACCAAGATTACAATCGATTAGTTTTTCGGGCTCACTAATCAAAACCTAACTTATTTTTCCGGGCTCAAAAGTCAAAACCCCTTGTTGATTTTATAACTTAGGCTAACCAACAACCTCCGATGGTTTTACGGGCTCACCAATAACTTATGATGGTTTTATGGGATCACCAACAATCTATGTTTTCACACAAAGGCTAACCAACAACCTCTTTGATTTTCCAAGGCTTATTAAAAACCTTGATACAACAAAGCAAGAATGAAAGTAAAGAATACAGTAAAGCTTTCTAAAATAAAGCAAGTATCTCTTTGAAGCTCTGGAAAGATGTTGAAGTAGCTTGTCTTTAATTTATTGAAGCCTTTAAATGAAGCTTGATGTTGTAGACTTGGATCAACTCTCTTATCTTTGAAAGCTAGAAGGCTTGAACCACTCAACTCTTGAATCCTTGAAGGATATTCAATGATCTCACCAAAGGATTTGCTTCTCCATTTGATTTTTGGTATTTATATAGATCTCCAAACTATAGATGACTATTTATGATCATTGGGGATGAAAAACTAGCCATTTGAAGCAAGTTGGAATCAATTCCGTACTTCTGAAAAACTAGTCGTTACTCCAAGTATCGATACTTGAATATGATGAGTCGATACTTGAGTTCTTCATGAGTTGACATTTAAATTCTATGAGTCGACAATTGGGTCAGCTCAAAGCAAAAATTCTCGATCGACACAGTTCTATATTTTTCTTGTTCTCAGGCCTTGAGTCGATACTTGAACTTCTTCATGAGTCGATACTTGCTTGTGCCAGTGCTGAAACTTGCTAAAACTTTTTCAAAATTAAACTTTAAGTCCTTCCAAGTCTTCCTTATATTCCAAAGTCTTTATAACTTGAAATTCCATGAATTTGAAGGACTTCTTCAACTAAAATATAAGCATTTCTTCATTCAACATGGATGAGTACTAAGATCTGATAAACATACTAAAACACATAATTAGTACTCATATATACTTAAGTATTTTGTCAAACATCAAAATCAAGACAAAAGTCAACACAAAGGTAGTGGGGAAGGGAGTTACCCATTAGGCTTGCGTCAGACGATGAAAGTCCCATGCGTAGGGGAATGCCTAGATTCTGGGCCTAATTGGAGAGTACCGCGAGGGAGAGCAGGTGTTCAGGAAACCCATGAACACAAGCCCCTCTCTCCACTATCATCAAACCCTTCTCTTCTCATTCTTTGGGTAGGCTCCCAAGAGGGAACTCTCGTGTCCCCCGCCTATCCCCCAAGGAGGTGGTTACTGTTGTTCCGTTGGTTGGAGAGCCTGGATCCTCAGCCTTGGCCAAGATCCTCTTAGTTCCTGGGTCGTCTACCGCTTGTACCCCCTTCCTAGCATGCCAATCTGTTACTGCCTGGATCATCATGGCCCATAGCTCTGGTGCAGCACCGTCGCATCAGGTGCCTCCTTCTCCTGTCGAGAGCGCTCCCTCCTTTCCAGGGATCGACGCTTCGATCCGCTCAGCCTACAAAATAGAGGAGACCCTGATCAAGGATTCTAGTGAGAACACTCTGATGATCAAGTCAGTGGGATGATTGAGGGGAACAGAACCTCTGACATGGAGAGCTTGGGGGACTCCCTTGCTCCATGGGGTGATAAGATGAAAATAATCAAATAAGGAAAGGAAAGAGTGAATGGAGGATCCTCGTTCGGCACATCGCCATTGAGCTTTTGGTTGCTTGCTTGCCTCTCTCCCCCTCCCTATCACTTACCTTCTTACTTACCTTCCTCTTCTCTTCTGGTTGTGTCTTGGTGTCCTTCTTGGTATGCCCTCTCATGGTGTCTTCTCTAGAGGGGCTTGCTACAACTCGCTGCTTCTCCTTCTTCCCTCCCCATCTTAAATTGGTCCTTCTAGAGAAGGAGGCAATCCGCGAGCCTCTTAGAGCCTCTTCTTCTCTCTCGGACTGGTCCTCCTTCCAACCTTCCGAGGGCTCTCTAGGGAGCTCTTCAGAGAACTCTCTAGTGAATCCTCTCTTCTCCCTCCCCCCCAAAACTCTCCTTTTGGGGGTGTCATTTTTTACTTAAGAGGGGCAGGTGCTGTGTCACTAAGCCTCGTGCTATAGCAGGAAGTTTTCATTCTCGGAGGAATCGCTCGAGGGTTGTAGGGCATATGGCTTTGATAGGATTTTCCTTCTAGGGGAATTCTAGTTCTCGCACCGCATGGGTCAGCATCCTCCAGCCATATGATAGTCGACGTGGCGACATGTTATAGAGCCCTGGGTCTGATGGGGCTTACCTCATACAGAGCATGCAGGCGACATGTCGTAGAGCTAGAATTGGTGGCAGGAGGTGTTGGGGAACCAAAGAAACGAGAACCGTGTGGCACGGCCAAAGACATACAATTTAAAAACTTTTTCTAGATTACATGATATAGCAAAAGTAGATAAACAATTTATCTAAGCATGTTAATCTAATTAACATAGGTTCCCTATGCAGATCTTGATGCATGTGTAGAATAATATATGTATGAAATCAAGCATCCATTGAATGAAAAACATAACTATTCTAGATTCACACAATGATGCAACAGATGATAGTGCGCCAAACAAATAATCTAAAGGTGTATCTTTGAGATGACGATCACCTGGAAGGCACGTGCTCCAACAGCAAGATAGAACAACACTCGATGGAGATCAACCCTGTAGAAAGATGATCAGGCTCTACGAGTGGCACATGCATACCGCCTCTACGGGTGGTTCACACTAGATAAAGGGACTTCTCCTCCTTCCTTTGGGGTGCTAGCCCCTTGGGAAACAATGTCAACAGCAAGGACTCCCTCTTCAACTCCTTGAAGAGGCGTGAACTCCTTCAATACCTTGAAGATCTATCACTGCAGCAGTGCTGGAACAAAGACCCTTGAGAACCCTTATCAACACTCTATCCCAAACCTTCAACATAAGGTATACACATAGGAATCCCAAAATCCAAGCTTACTCTATCCCGGAGATCAAATCTCGCAATCTCTCAAGGATCAAGCAAGATCTCTATCCGAGAAATTTTTTGGATAGAGTCTCAACCTTGATCCAAATATGGAGTGTGGAACATGAACTATTCACCTTCTTCAGCCCTGCTTTTATCAGCAGCCCTCAAAATAATTAAGAGGACACAAGAGAGATTAATGAGCAGTTTAGGGTCTCTTGAGATTCCAGGGAGGTTATGAAAACCTTGAAAATTCAACAACAGTACCTATTAAAATCTAGAAATGCCTCCCATTAAGAGCCATAATTGTTACAGCTATTAATAAACATTTTCAATTTTCCTAAAGTCTATCAGTCAAGTCGACTCAACTGACTTGAGTCGATTTGAATGACTTGAGTCGACTCATCCAAATGAGCCAGCTCCAGCAGCATTTTTTGATAACTTTTTGTCAAATGAGTCTGGAATGGTTTCCAATCATTTGCATGCCAACAAAGCAAGAAGAAACTAATGGGGACATCCATAATAAGAATATATACTTTGATTAACTCACTTTGTTTTTGAAGCTATAGTCAATAAAGTTTTCGAAGCAAGTTACAATTTTTTTTGAAACATGTTCATAAGCCAAATTTTCTTGAAGCATGATTTGGATCATAAACCAACACATGGAAGAAGCCCATTAATTTTCTTGAAGCATATTCATAAGCCAAATTTTCTTGAAGCATGATTTGGCTCATAAGCCAACACGTGGAAGAAGCCCATTCGGCTCAAGCCAAAAGCATGATGGAGGGCATCCTCTTCAAGTCCAAGACCAACCATTCAAGATGAAAGAAAAAATAATAGCGAGCATGCTTTCTATTTTAAAACTTTTTTAAAATAACATGCAGCGGAAGCATGATAAAAGGATTAACATTTAATCTAAGCATGCTTTTAGAATTATTCTATGCTACTTAGCCCAAGATATTGCATGAATGATTACTATAAACTATGAAATCATGAACTCATGCTATGAACATTTCAAAGCAACATATCTATATATGTAAAACCATACCTTGTATGAAATGGAGATGCTCTCCGCTACGAAAGATCCAGGAGGAGGAAGAAGAACTCTGCTTAGCCGTACACGTGTCCGGCCTCTACAGGTGGTTCACACCATGGCTCTTTTAAAATCTGCTTCCACTCCAAGTGCTAGCTTGTTGTGGAACGATTTGATCGGAACTCATTTTCTTCTTTCGATGTCGGACTCTCCGAATGAATGAAGAAACTCAAGAGGTAGAGAATGAGTGGTTGAAACCCTTCCCAAACACTCAATCCTAAGACCTAGATCACTAGGTACAAATATGCACACTCTTCTCCAAAAATCTCGCACCCATAAAACTAGAACCTTTCCTAGCTTCTTCCCTTTCTTCCCTTTGATTTTTCCAGCATTTTTTTACTGAATTTTCTCTTATTTTCGTCCTCCCATTTTAGCCCATTAAGTAGATGGTGAGGGAGAGGGAAAGTGGGGAGTTATGGGTGATAATGGAGTGGTAATGGGTAGTTATGGGGAGTTATGGTCATGGAAAGTTACATAACTCCCCAAAACTGAATTTATACTTATTTAAATTCAGATTAATATGTTAATTGATTTTAGTTCATAACTGAAATCAATTGGGTCAAGTGTGCATACATTGGGTTCAACCCAATTGGACCCAAACCTATTTTGAACCAAATCCTATTTGATTCGTTCCAGATTTTTATAGCTCAATCAAATTGGGCTATCAAGTAATCACATTACTTAATTCACCTCCATGCATCACCAACTTTTAGTGAAAATTTTATGTCATAACCTTTTTGTGACATCAAGTGTCTACACTTGCAAAATCAATAAGTGTCGACATTTACACAAGTGTCGACACTTACAAGAATATCAAGTGTCGACACTTGGGTAAAGAAAAACACTTTTCCTTTGTGAGTCCACGAATGATTCCCAATCGTTCTCCGATCACTAGATCAAGTAGAAACCCCTATGGTGTGTGACCCCATAGGTTCAAACACTAAGCCGGTAGTACTGGAATATTTCCAATACCAATCAAAGTCGCCATCTAGCAATGACACCCGACATCCGGATAGGTCAAAGTTGCAGAGCAACAATCAAGAACCAGGAGATATGGAAACCTAGTAATTAATCCCTTTGACCTCAATGCTCAGGAAGACTTAGGGTTAAACTGCCCAACCCATAAAGTCCATCAATAATGTGTCTCAATTTCACAAGTCCTGTAACACATTACAGAGACTACCCTGGCCAAGGTTTTGCTAAATTGAAATACAGTAAGATATTTGCTCCAAACACTTTGGAGGGGTCAATCCCATCTTGATTCGATCACTGCTACACGAGTACTTAACTGTACCCAGAAACCTTCCATCCCTGGATTAGAAATCCAGATAGTCCAATACCAAAGTACAGTGAGTTGCTCGCAAGCTACCATGACAATCTCATGTCTGAGGGATAACTACGTCCATATCAAAACTCTAGGCAGAAAAAAGTACAGATGGGTCACGTTCGATGAAATGTCAAACACAACATCTGCATGCCATACCAATGTCTCAACACTCTTTGGTTAAGAGGACAACCAACGACTATGGTACACATCGACCTATACTTGATATACTATCATCCTGAAATAAGTGTATCATTTGGTCGCGAACAATTTTAGGACTATATGATATATCCTCTCTATATCACATACAAATAGTCCTAAGGACTTCATCACTCAAGAACTCATTACAGAAAGATGAAATAGTGATGAACTGCCAGAATAAACATTTTATTCAATAATATAATTCATATACAATTACATCAAATGTACAATTATCTACATTAGTAATTGGCTTTGGGACACATTTCCCAACACAAGCCTCTTCAAGATCAAGCACAAGCCCAATTCATGCCAAGATTTGAAGCACATGGGGGAACAACTCATCAAACAACCTTGGGGGAGAATGAATTATACTACATTAAGAGTTTTATGGGGAACATAAAGATTCCTTCCACTATCCCAACAATATTTGACATGTGGGATGCCACAACTTATAACACCTAAGCCTCCACATCATCATTTGGAAGCCACATTAGGATCTTCTAGATGCCACATGTCAAAGTGGTTGTAACTTTCTACCAATAATTTATTTTTAGTTAAAACCACTTACCTAAATATTGTTGGAGCCAACTAAGCCATCCTTATCCCCTCCTCTCCACCCTTGGATGAAATTCCTAGCATTGGAGCCTATAAATAGGGCCCCTAGGCTCTCATTGTATTCATTTTATGCTATGATTTGAATTAATGAAAGGATTGTTTTCTTGTGTTCTATTTTTCTTGAGTTCTTATTTGGAGTGAAAGTTTTCTATCTAGTTTGAGTGTGTAGATCCTTATCCAAGGAGAGAATGAGAGTTTTCTAAGTTTGAGTTTGAGATTAAAGAGTGTTTTTGCAAGGAGTAAAGGATGGGATGCCCATTGATGGATCTATGATCAAGCTCCAAGTCCCAAGCCACCGGCCACTTTCTTCTTCTTCCTTTTTTCTTTGTTTCCATTCCAACTCCAATTCTTCTTCCATGTCTAATCTCAAATTTCTTTGCAGGTTCTCTTAGGTTCCTAGGTCAAGGATGAAGGTCTCCATGCCATGGATCAAGGCCAAGGTGAGTCTCAAAGTAGAGAGTGCCAATCTTGACTTCTAGGCCTCACTCCTTGAGTGATGAGAGCTCCTTCTTCTACCAAATAATTAGCCATCATTATTGGTAGGAAAACTCTTCCTAAGCTTCATTAGATCTGATCATTTGAAGGTTAACTTATCCTAGTATTGATGGTTTCCTTGCCATGAAGATCCTAATCCTTATTTTGAACTAGATCTACATTGCGGGTCTTAAAATTTAGATCAACTAGTCTCCTTATGAAAATTCTTTTCTTAGATTAATTTAGCCCATTTATTTGATAATTAATTGCTCAAGTTTGCTTGCTGGTTAGCTTGCTAAAACTCTTCATTCACCATTTTATTTTCATCCCCCATCAAAAACCCTATGGTGTATGATCCCGTAGGTTCAAACACTGAACCGATAACACAGGAACATTTTTAGTACCAGCCAAAGTCACCTTCTAATAATGACACCCGGCATCCAGATAGGTTGAAGGTTGCAGAGCAACATGAACCTGTCAAATATGGAATATCAATGAACTTATTTCTTTAATCTCGTAATGCTCCGAATGGCTTAGGGTTAAACTACCCAACCCTAATCAGTCCATCACAATATGTCTCAAACAAAGATCCTTGTAACTCCTTACAAGGAATGTCTTGGCAAGGTCTTTCTCAATTGAGGTATATTAAGCATTCAATCCAAACTATTTGGAGAGATCAATTCTGTCTCGATCCTACTACTACTATACAAGTACTTGACTATATCCAGCAACCTTCTATCATTGTATTAGAAATCTGGATAGTCCAGCACCTAAGCATAGTGAATTGCTTGCAACTGTCATGTGGTATCAAATCAGAAGAATAATTCATGTCCATATTCTAATACAAGACTCTTCTTCGATAGAAAGAGAATCTCGCATGAGAGTTATATTCAGTGAAATGTCAAACACAACACCTGATGTCACACCAACATCTCCATGCTACTTGATTAAGAGGACAACCAATAGATATGACATCAACGACCTACTCTCGATACACCATCATCCTGAAACAGCATATCCTTTGGTCGTGAACTAGTTTATGAACTATACGATGCATCCTGTTTACATCACATACAAGGTAGCTCAAAGGACATCATCACACAAGAGTTTAATTAGGAAGATGTCATGTGATGAACAACCAGAATAAATCTTTTATTCAATTCAATAATTCATATACATATACATAAGTCACACAACCGACTATAGCCTAGATGATTGGCTTTGAGACATAATTCTCAATAGGAGATGCGCCACCTTTCGGAGGTTACAGGTGGACAAGGACCTCTATGCCATGGTTTGAATTCCTGTTGATCTTTCTCTCCTTCACCATTGGCGAGAATTCTGGCCTTCGTATGGTAGGGACATACCTCCATTCAGGAGGTCCACCTTCGGTAGTGTGAGCATGACCTTGGCCGGGAGCTGACCTCAAATGGAGGGCTCGCCCCATGTGCTCAACCCCGGTTGGGAGCTGACTTTGACAGGAGAGCTCGCTCTATGAGCTCAACCCTAGCTGGGAACTGACCTCAAATAGAGGGCTCGCCCCACGAGCTCGACCCCGGTTGGGAGCTAACCTCAACTGGAGGGCTCGCTTTATGAGCTCGACCCCAGCCGAGAGCTGACCTCAGACATAGGGCTCACCGCACAAGCTCGACCCTGGCTAGGAGCTGACCTCGATAAGAAGGCTTGCTTTATGAGCTCGACCCTGGTTGGGAGCTGACCTCGGCCTTCCACCTAGGGGCCGCATCTAGGTAGTAGTCTCCATCTGTGTGGCTGATGGCTGGTGGCTGTGGAGGCTCGACGTCAGTGGATGTTGCCATATCAGTCACTAATACTAAAAAAGTAGTATGTGGGCCTCATGAATGGCAGATCCAACATACATGGATTGAGATGAAGGAATGGATGGTGGTGGATGGTGCTGTGAGGACAAGACGGTGGCACGAGGATGGGGTGCTAGCTCGGTGTCGTGACCATGGGGATGGGGGTGTGGTGATTAGGCTACGGGGATGGTGGCACGGGAGTGTGGGCATGTGTTCCAATGATCGACGAGGGTAGAGAAAGATGAGGCGGCAACATAGGGAGGATGAACAAGTACGAGGAGGCTGGATTCAGTAGGGGGAGCATAAGGCACCAGGAGTGCGAAACCGGTAGGGGGAGCATGGCACAGGGATGAGGGTGTCAAGAGAGGAGAACCCGTGATGGGAAGCAAAATTTGATGGTGGGGAAGCAAGGGAAAAAAATTAGGCAATCAAGCACCTAAGGGAGTTTTGGTGACCATTTTTAGTTAGGACAAAGATTGCCATCGCTAACAATAATCGATAAAGTCTTGGTTTCAATGTTATTATTAATGGTGGCTAATTACCATCGCTAATTATAACTAATTCCATCACTAATATGTTTTCGAAAGATATTCTTTAAAATTTAAAGAGTATTAGTGACAGTGTTATTTCTAGTCATTTTTGTTTATCACTAAATATACTTAGTAGCGATGGCTAATTAGCTATCACTAATAGCTGTCGCTAATAAGTTTTTTTCCTTGTAGTGAGAGGAGACCTCCGATAAGGTACATTACATTCACTACAACCCACCAAAAACATTCATTCAGTCTCTCACCATTGCTCTCAATTTTATTACTATAACCCATTTTTCTTTACTGACTTGAACGTCGAAGGATCCCCAACAGGTAATCACTAGTTAAGTAGGACTATCCCAGAAGGTAGGTCCACATCACACCAGAGAAGGCCAAAAGACCTTCAGGCACCGTCGAAGTTCCAGGAGCGGGAATTCGACTACAATAGTTCAAGTCAATCAGCTAGAGACAAAATAGACTAAACGTATTTATTTATTTACTTTGGGCGCAAAATGAAGTTGAGTTGATTTTGGTTTCGATATTTTTTAGAAATGTATTTGTATTGGTTCAACTTTAGATTTTTGGAATCTAATTTGATTCTAAATGGTACTATTGTAAAATATTTTAAAGCTACATATACATACAATGAACATGATTTTATAGATTTTTTAATGCCCATGAGTACCGCCTCCATTTTTTTCTTTTGATATAAAGAATACTAGTAATAAGTCTCCATAATTTGATCAACTGAACTAGTTAATTCCCCTTTAGGTGAATCATATCATTTTTATGTGGTGCATCACTTAAGTATTGCTAACCATCACCACTTGATTCCATGCACATCTCCACATCTTGTGTGGTAGTTGGAGATTGGTGCAACACATGAGCATCGGTAAGGAACAAAATCATATGGGACGGGTATTATATTATATCATATGGGGTTGGCTTTATTATTTGTCATGTTTTTCTTTTCACCAATCTTAAAGAGTAAATTTAAAAGTCAAATAATATTTCTGCTAATAGATTTATGGTTCTATAATTATGACATTCTCTTTCTTCTTCGTTTTCAGTACATATTTTTTACCGATACATAATATATGTTGGTAAACCCTCGAATATGTATCATTTGATCATGTACTATATATTGATGAGCACTACATTCTACAAACTATGTATCAATTTATCTAAAAGTGTATATTTAGATATTAATATTTTGCGAGGTGCCTATCAATTAGCCAAATAGTATTCATCAATACATAATATAGTATTTCTAATACACAATATATAGTTAATTAATACACACTTGATAGCTTATCGATACATACTATAATTTTATTTTGATACATACCTAGTAGTGATCTAATACATAATTATAGATAAATTAATACATACTTTTCTAAATATAGTATTTACCAATACATAGTATATGGTCAATTGATATACACTAGTATTTGATGGCTTACCAATATATATTATAAGTTTTTTGATACATACATAGTAAAGATCCAATACATACCTACAGATAAATTAATATATAATTTTTTAAATATAATATTCACCAATATATAGTATATGGTTAATTGATACATACTTGATGGCTTACCGATATATATTATAAGCTTTTTTTGGGACATACCTAGTAGTAATCCAATACACACCTATAAATAGATTAGTACATAGTTTTCGAATATAGTATTCACCAATACATAATAAATGGTCAATTGATATATACTGATGGTTTATCGATACATACTATAATACTTTTTTATAATACCTAGTAGCGATCCAATACATATATATAGATAAATTAATATATTTTTTAAAAAATATAATATTCACCAATATATGGTATATAGCTAATTGATATATACTTGATGATTTATCGATATATAATATATACAGCTAGTTGATACACACCTAACAAAATATTTATTTGACATCTCAATACACATCTTTAGATAATTGATGTACAGTTTGTAGAATAATAATGCTCACCAATATACAGTACATGATCAAATAATACTAATACATGTTGGGTTTCTAGGGTTTTGATGGCACAGCAGAACAATGGATTTCAAAAAATTTCTTTCTTGAAACTCCAAGCAACTTGAAACCCTAAGCTCAAGATCCCTTATTCATTACAATTAACAAGTCTACAATTAGGGTTTGGAAAAATACCTGGAATGCTAATTCCTTCTTCTTTCTACTAGGCACACAAGTGCATGCCCTCCAGAGGTGATCCACATAGGAATGGAACCTAGGAAGCACTCCTTAGTAGGTTGCTTAAACTACTAGGACTCTTCTGATGGCTTTTCTTCCTTTGGCAGTCTCTCCTTCCTTGCTCAGACCCTTGCCCTCCAGTAGAGCACTCTGAGCCCTCTCTAAATACTCTCTTCACTCTCTTTTCCACTTCCTAAATCTCTTCCTAAACCCTTGTCTTAAAATGGTGGACTTGTCTTAAGACAAGACCTAAACTCTAACAAGGGAGGGAGGAGACAAAGGAGAGTGTGGCAGAGTGTAAGTGTAAGAAAGAAAGATGGAATCAGATAACCATCTGAAAGATTGTGCCCTGAAAGCCAATTGAAATATTGTAATTTTGATCCCAAAATCAATGAATTGACATTTTATAAAGGCATTATTTTCATCATTTGCTGTGTCTTTTTGATTTTATGATGAACCCCATAGATTAGGGCTATGGTTCTAGGGTTATGATGAGATCATACCAGTGAGACCTAAAGCCTTAAAACCCTAATCTAAAATATTCCTGGTCGATGGGACATTGAGTTGGGGATCAATATTTCTGGCAAGACCAGCACATCCTATATATGTTTTGTAATAAGGGTGACTGATCTCACAGTCACTTGTGTTTGACACTAATACTAGGATGTGAGTGTTCATTAGAGAATGAGTTCACTGAATTGATCCAGATTGAGAATATCTAATGGAACCTTATCTGTTTGTCAATAGATAATTCTCATAGTGGGAGTAGTGCATGTGGTCCTTTGACCTGAGACTACCATAGTACCTTATATACATGAATCTATACTTTGATTCGCAGTCAATCATGACACTGAGTCATGCACGAGGTGATACTGGTTATGGTGGATTGTATATGGAGGTTGTGAGTAGGTCAACAAGGAATTGATCAGCCCTAGTAAGAGGGAATAGCATCCAGCTAATTTCAAATGATGGATTCAGGAAACCTTTGATCAAAGTATGAACATTAGAGTTATTTTCTAATGGTTCATTAATGAATCATCATTATAAAGATTGAGCTAGGGATGAATATGAAAATTGGATTTGACAAGAATCCATATTCATAATCATATTTGGGATGCAAGTTGATCAAAGGACTGAATTGCCCGGTAACTCACCACTGAAGGGTATTTTGGTAATTCCACCAAAATTCCACATCTTCCGGGTAGACATGATACGTTGCTAGACGTCAATCTTGTCTTGTAGGTATATGATTGAGTCATGGTAATTCAAATCAGTCAATTTGAATTAGATTCTAATTGACCGAGTCGAGCTAGTTTGGGTTGACCTAAATCGGCTTAGTTGAGATCTATCCGAATTAAGTCAAATAGAACTCGGACCTACTGCTGGCTAGGTGTGGAACCCAATGGGTCACACACAAAAGAAAATTGATGAAGGATTTAATTTGGAATTAAATCGTGTTTGCAGGATAAATACACTAGCATGTGTTGCAGACCAAATTTCTATTCGAATCAGATTCGAATTTGGTTCCGAATTGGGCTTAATTGGGTTCTAATTGAACTAGATTAAGGTCCAATTTATTTTTTAGGACATTGGGCTAACCCATGGCTGAACCCAAGTGAACTTAGTTCACTGAGACCCTCTCTCCAAGCCGCCCCCTCCCTTCTCTCACCCGCGCGCGCCAAGAAAGAAAGTCCACGCGCGTGGACTTCTCTTAAAACGCGTGAGAAGAAAAAATGTCAGAGAAATTTCTGAATAGGGGCATTTCAGATCCTTGTCTGGCGCCCTTGGATCTGGATCTGATGGCCAGAAAAAATTAAGGAAAAGATCCGTCGCTTTTCGGTCGCAAATTCGTCTCCAAAAGTCGCGATTCTTCCTGAAGTTTTTTCGAGAGTCCTCCTCATCGGAAAAACAAAAATCAAATCGGAGAATCATGATTTTTGGTTGAGGGGACGCGTGAGGAATGAGGGATCATGATCCCTGGGGTTTTAGAGGGTTGCGTTGTTTCAAGATGACACCCCTCTGAGATCTATAAATAGGGTTGGGGTTCTCGGGGGTTTTCACGTAACATAGTTCAGAGATCCAATTCCCGTTCTTCCTCTCCAGAATACTCCTTCCTCTTGTTCTTGTTGGGTATTGTTTCCCTTAAAGAGGTATCCTCTGTCGAAACTCTGACCCTAAACAAGAATAAGAAGAAGGTCTTGAACGGTAAAGGAAAGAAAAAGGAAAGGATCTATTCTTC
This sequence comes from Areca catechu, assembly GCA_021397845.1. Classification (NCBI taxonomy): domain Eukaryota; kingdom Viridiplantae; phylum Streptophyta; class Magnoliopsida; order Arecales; family Arecaceae; genus Areca; species Areca catechu. The sequence continues at coordinate 146,909,545 of CM038041.1, forward strand.
TTTTCCTTCTTGAATTAAGACTTTGCCTGTCTTAATTTTTCTTCCAATTCAATTCAAGAAAAGGGATTCAAGAAAGGGAATTCTTGAAGAAAATTCAAGAAGAGGAAAGAAGGAAGAAAAAGAAATTTTCAAGAAAGAAAATTTCAGCCTAAAGGTCCAAGAATTGAATTCTTGAAAAAGAATTCAAGAAGAGGAACCAAGAAATAGAATTTGTTGTCTTCATTGTTTTTCTATGTGGATCACCATTGGAGGGTGAACATTTGGGCACCTGGTGGAGATTCAGAGTTTGGATTTTGCGATACAGGTTAGTATCTTAATTTGAGATTAAAATCTTATATAAACATCTTATATGTTTTAATTCTTTTAAGGAGATTTTGGGTTGAAGGTTTGGTGAAGATTTCATAAAGATAAAATTTTTTGAAATCTATGATTCCGCCTTGCCACCGAACCCTACAGTGGTATCAGAGCCTCCTTATTAAGATTAAAATATATATTCTGAATTTTAGATGCATATTTATATAAGTAACATGAGATGTAATATATGTTTGTTATAATGTCACCAATTAGGGTTTTCACTCAAACCCTAATTGTTGTAGAGATATGCATAGAGATCTAGTCATCATACTGAAATAAGGTTGCCCTGGCATAATGGTGGATCCATTATGTGGTAAATGGTTGTCCTAGTATGATGACACACCAATCACATTTTTGTGTTAATTATGCATATATGTTTGATGTATGCCATTAATTAAGGTTTTCACTTAAACCTTAATTTGCATAGAGATATGTTTAGCCTTCTAGTCATCATACTAAAATAAGGTTGCCCTGGCATAATGGTGGATCCATTATGTGGTAAATGGTTGTCCTAGTATGATGGCACACTATGGCACATATTTGCTAGAATGTGCTTTGTTTTAATAAAGCCCTCTTTAACAACATATTAAGTTGTAGTGTCATATACCAAAAGCAAAAATAATCAATATGATTAGTTTATCATTCGGTGTCTAGGAAAAGTGGTTCATGATCGGTAAAGAGGACGTGGTTTTTAATTGGTTCCGTTGACTGACCTGGCCAATTCTTATTGGTGTCTAAGGAAAGCAACGGGGGGACTCCCACCACTCTCCCACTTACCTGGCCGGTATGATTAACTTAATTATTGATTAATATGCTCAGTGTAATATTCACTACATATGGCTTTCCTTCATGCCAAGTCATTATTATGTTATGATCCATATTAGGTTTGTTGTGTACACACAAGGCCTTTTTTTCTTTATGGTGACTAACATAATTTTTTCTTGGTACATTTGATGCTTATGGAATGATTTAATATAATACTTTGTTGTGTACACACAAGGGTATTATGATTAATATCATAACTATATAGCAATGAAGGGTCTAACTTAACTAAAATATTATAGTTTGTTGTGTACACACAAGGCTATTAATATTTTAGAGGCCAAGATAAGTTGAGAATTGTATGAATTACAATTGGAAAGAGTTTTCCTACCTTTGAACTTATATAAGATTTGTTGTGTACACACAAGGTCTTTTATAAGGAATTAGGATCTCAACCCCACTAAGAGAACCAATTAGGGTTTTCTCGATCATCACATTGAGGGTTATGATGCTTGATAAAATAGTGGAAGACATAATTAAGTTAAAGTCCTAATTTAATTATGTTTTGTCAACATTGATTGTCTGCTTATGTAATGTTGTTTGTTAATGTAGATTAAATAGCCTCTTCACTCTCACTCCGTAGCATTCTTGATGCAAATAAATTGACTGGACCAAACTATGTTGATTGGTTGAGAAACCTGAAGATAGTACTCAGCCAAGAAAGAATTTCTTATATTCTTGATACCCCAACCTTGGAACCATTAGGGGAAGATGCCTCGCAAGAGGATAAGACCACATATAACACGTGGCAAAATGACTCACTTACTGTCAAGTGTATAATGCTTTCCTCTATGACCAATGAGTTACAGAGGAAACATGATAGCATGGATACAAACTCCATATTGCTCAATTTAAAAGAACTTTATGGAGAACATAGTCGAACTGCAAGATATGAAATATCTAAGCAGTTATTCCGTGCAAGGATGATAGAAGGTACATCCGTACAAGACCATGTATTAAAGGTTATTGACCTAATCACCCGATTGGGTCAATTGGGTTTTGTTATGGATGGGGAGTTGAATCAGGATTTAATCCTGCAGTCACTCCCAGAGTCATTTTCACAGTTTGTTCTTAATTATCATATGAACAAACTTAACACTTCCTTGCCTGAGCTGTTGAATATGTTAAAAATAGCGGAGAGCCATTTAAAGAAAAATAAGGCTCCACTTCTTCTTGTGGATGGTGTAAACAAGAAGAAAATAGGCAAAAAGGGTTCCAAGAGGAGATTAAACCCAAAAGGGGGCATCAAGAAAAAGAAAGGAAAGAAGGCCTCCGGATAAATGACCTGCTTTCATTGTGGCAAGCCGGGTCACTGGAAAAGAAACTGCAAGGTTTACCTTGCAAGTCTGAAGCCTGGTGCTAGTAATGCACCAAAAGGTATGTATGAGATACATGCAATTTTGTCATTAGACTCTTCTAATTCAAACTCTTGGGTATTGGATACTGCTTGTGGTCATCATATCTGCAAATCATTGCAGGGACTACAGAACATTAGAGTTTTGAAGGAAGGCGACTTCGAGCTCTACGGTGCTGGAGGAGATTCCATCCAAGCAGAAGCTGTAGGGACTTATATGTTGAAGCTGCCTTCTGGGAAGATTTTAGAGTTAAAGAATTGTAATTTTATACCTAGAATCATTAGAAACATCATATCTGTACCCTTGTTACTTAAACAAGGATATATTATGAATGTAATGAGCAGTGGCTGCTCAATCAGTTTTTCTAATGAAATAATATTTAATGGCATATTTTGCAATGGTCTCTTAACTTTATCTTCTGATGACAATATACTACATGTTAGTAATAAACGAAAAAGAGATGAAGTAAACAATACTTTACTTTGGCACTGTCGTCTTGGACATATTAGTGAGCAGATGATTAACAAGTTATACAAGGAAAAATTCCTTAATCCTTATGACTATGAATCATTAGGAACTTGTGAATCATGTCTCATGGGTAAAATGACCAAGACTCCATTTAGTGGACATAATGAAAGGACAACAGAGTTATTAGGACTCATACACACTGATGTATGTGGACCTATGACAACTCAGGCCAAGGGTGGATACTCATATTTCATCACATTCACTGATGATTTTTCAAGGTACGGATTTGTGTATCTAATGAAACATAAGTCCGAAGCTTTTGAAAAATTTTTAGAGTATCAAAGTATGGTAGAGAAACAAACGGGGAAAAGTATTAAGATCCTTCGATCAGATAGAGGAGGTGAATACTTATCCACCGAGTTTCTTGATCACCTTAAACAAAAGGGAATCATCTCTGAATGGACTCCTCCTTACACACCACAATTAAATGGTGTTAATGAAAGGAGAAATCGTACTTTATTAGATATGGTACGGTCCATGATGTGCTTCACAGACTTACCTGTTTCTTTCTGGGGATATGCCTTGAAAACAGTGGCTAATATTTTGAATAGAGTACCATCTAAATCTGTATCTGGTATTCCATATGAGTTATGGAGGGGAAAGAAATCCAATCTTAAGCACCTTAAGATATGGGGATGTCCAGCTTATGTCAAAAGAAATTTTGGACAAAAGCTTGATGCTAGAGCAGAAAAATGTCTTTTGTTGGATATCCCAAAGATAGTATAGGATATCTATTCTACCACCCTACTGAACAAAAGGTTTTAGTCAGTAGGCATGCCATTTTTATGGAAAAGGAATTCATCCTACAAAAGGGCAGTAGGAGAAATATTGAACTTGAAGAAGTTCAACAAGTAGATACATCTCAACAAAATCATAACACAGTTAGTATAGAACCTGAACACACCACTCCTATCCGTAAGTCTGATAGAGTGCGACATGCACCTAAAAGGTATGGGTTCATTATTGAAAATAATGAAGCCCGAATCATTGATAATGATGAGTCTCTAACATATACGGATGCTGTCATAAGTAGTGACTCAGACAAATGGCTGGAAGCCATGAGATCCGAAATGGACTCCATGTATGTCAACCAAGTCTGGACTTTGGTTGATGCACCAGAGAGTGTTAACCCTATTGGATGCAAATGGGTCTATAAGAAAAAGATTGGGACAGATGGCCAAGTTGAAACTTATAAAGCCAGATTAGTGGCTAAGGGTTTCAGACAAAAACAGGGAATAGATTATGATGAAACATTTTCTCCTGTTGCCATGCTCAAATCTATTCGGATCATGCTTGCTATAGCAGCATATCATGATTATGAAATCTGGCAGATGGATGTGAAAACTGCATTCCTTAATGGTTTCCTTGAGGAAGAGGTTTATATGTCACAGCCAGAAGGTTTTGTCTTGGAAACTAAACCTAATCAGGTATGTAGGCTAAAGGAATCTGTTTATGGATTAAAGCAAGCATCTAGGAGTTGGAACATCCGATTTGATAAGACAGTCAAAGAATTTGACTTTATCAAAAATGAGGATGAACCTTGTGTGTACAAGAAGACTAGTGGGAGTGCCATAGTTTTCTTGGTTCTGTATGTAGATGACATACTCCTCATTGGGAATGATATCCCAATGTTACAATCAGTCAAGGTATGGTTATCTAAACAGTTTTCCATGAAAGACTTGGGAGAAGCATCTTATATACTAGGCATCAAGATCTATAGAGATAGATCTAGGAGGATGCTAGGTTTATCCCAGTCTAGGTACATTGACCAAGTGCTAAAAAGATTTAGCATGGAGGAAAGTAAAAGAGGTTACTTACCTATTGGTCATGGCATACATCTTTCTAAGAAGATATCTCCTAAGACACCTGAAGAAAGAAATAGAATGAATTCGGTACCTTATGCTTCGGCAGTAGGGTCTATTATGTATGCTATGTACTAGGCCTGATATGGCATATGCCTTAGGTATAGCCAGCAGGTTTCAGGCTGATCCAGGAGAGGATCATTGGAAGGCTGTGAAAAAAATTCTTAAGTACTTAAGAAGAACTAATGATATTTTTCTAATATATGGAGGATCTGATCTTAAACTATAAGCTTATTCAGATTCTAGTTTTCAATCAGATCTAGATGACAGCAAATCTATATATGGGTATGTTTTTATCCTTAATGGAGGAGCTGTAAGCTGAAAAAGTTCTAAACAGCAAACTGTAGCTGACTCAACAACTGAGGCAGAGTACATTGCTGTTAGTGAAGTTGCCAAGGAAGCTGTCTGGATGAAGAAGTTCATATCAGAGTTGGGCGTAGTTCCTGAGATTGAAGGTCCAGTATCACTTTACTGTGATAATACGGGGGTTATTGCTCAAGCAAAGGAACCAAGAGCTCATCACAAATCAAAGCACATTCTGAGACGCTTCCATCTCGTTCGAGAGATTGTCGAAAGACAAGAAGTTTGCATTAAAAGGGTAGAAATGAAGAACAACGTAGCAGACCCGTTCACTAAGGCTCTATCACAGCGAGAGTTTGATCGCCACCTTGATTGTATGGGGTTAAGATTTAAAGGCGATTGGCTTTAGTGCAAGTGGGAGATTGAAAGATTGTGCCCTGAAAGCCAATTGAAATATTGTAATTTTGATCCCAAAATCAATGAATTGACATTTCATAAAGGCATTATTTTCATCATTTGCTGTGTCTTTTTGATTTTATGATGAACCCCATAGATTAGGGCTATGGTTCTAGGGTTATGATGAGATCATACCAGTGAGACCTAAAGCCTTAAAACCCTAATCTAAAATATTCCTGGTCGATGGGACATTGAGTTGGGGATCAATATTTCTGGCAAGACCAGCACATCCTATATATGTTTTGTAATAAGGGTGACTGATCTCACAGTCACTTGTGTTTGACACTAATACTAGGATGTGAGTGTTCATTAGAGAATGAGTTCACTGAATTGATCCAGATTGAGAATATCTAATGGAACCTTATCTGTTTGTCAATAGATAATTCTCATAGTGGGAGTAGTGCATGTGGTCCTTTGACCTGAGACTACCATAGTACATTATATACATGAATCCATACTTTGGTTCGCAGTCAATCATGACACTGAGTCATGCACGAGGTGATACTGGTTATGGTGGATTGTATATGGAGGTTGTGAGTAGGTCAACAAGGAATTGATCAGCCCTAGTAAGAGGGAATAGCATCCAACTAATTTCAAATGATGGATCCAGGAAACCTTTGATCAAAGTATGAACATTAGAGTTATTTTCTAATGGTTCATTAATGAATCATCATTATAAAGATTGAGCTAGGGATGAATATGAAAATTGGATTTGACAAGAATCCATATTCATAATCATATTCGGGATGCAAGTTGATCAAAGGACTGAATTGCCCGGTAACTCACCACTGAAGGGTATTTTGGTAATTCCACCAAAATTTTACATCTTCCGGGTAGACATGATACGTTGCTAGACGTCAATCTTGTCTTGTAGGTATATGATTGAGTCATGGTAATTCAAATCAGTCAATTTGAATTAGATTCTAATTGACCGAGTCGAGCTAGTTTGGGTTGACCTAAATCGGCTTAGTTGAGATCTAACCGAATTAAGTCAAATAGAACTCGGACCTACTGCTGGCTAGGTGTGGAACCCAATGGGTCACACACAAAAGAAAATTGATGAAGGATTTAATTTGGAATTAAATCGTGTTTGCAGGATAAATACACTAGCATGTGTTGCAGACCAAATTTCTATTCGAATCAGATTCGAATTTGGTTCCGAATTGGGCTTAATTGGGTTCTAATTGAACCAGATTAAGGTCCAATTTATTTTTTAGGACATTGGGCTAACCCATGGCTGAACCCAAGTGAACTTAGTTCACTGAGACCCTCTCTCCAAGCCGCCCCCTCCCTTCTCTCACCCGCGCGCGCCAAGAAAGAAAGTCCACGCGCATGGACTTCTCTTAAAACGCGTGAGAAGAAAAAATGTCGGAGAAATTTCTGAATAGGGGCGTTTCAGATCCTTGTCTGGCGCCCTTGGATCTGGATCTGATGGCCAGAAAAAATTAAGGAAAAGATCCGTCGCTTTTCGGTCGCAAATCCGTCTCCAAAAGTCGCGATTCTTCCTGAAGTTTTTCCGAGAGTCCTCCTCGTCGGAAAAACAAAAATCAAATCGGAGAATCGTGATTTTTGGTTGAGGGGACGCGTGAGGAATGAGGGATCATGATCCCTGGGGTTTCAGAGGGTTGCGTTGTTTCGAGATGACACCCCTCTGAGATCTATAAATAGGGTTGGGGTTCTCGGGGGTTTTCACGTAACATAGTTCAGAGATCCAATTCCCTTTCTTCTTCTCTAGAATACTCCTTCCTCTTGTTCTTGTTGGGTATTGTTTCCCTTACAGAGGTATCCTCTGTCGAAACTCTGACCCTAAACAAGAATAAGAAGAAGGTCCTGAACGGTAAAGGAAAGAAAAAGGAAAGGATCTATTCTTCTTTTCCTTCTTGAATTAAGACTTTGCCTGTCTTAATTTTTCTTCCAATTCAATTCAAGAAAAGGGATTCAAGAAAGGGAATTCTTGAAGAAAATTCAAGAAGAGGAAAGAAGGAAGAAAAAGAAATTTTCAAGAAAGAAAATTTCAGCCTAAAGGTCCAAGAATTGAATTCTTGAAAAAGAATTCAAGAAGAGGAACCAAGAAATAGAATTTGTTGTCTTCATTGTTTTCTGTGTGGATCACCATTGGAGGGTGAACATTTGGGCACCTGGTGGAGATTCAGAGTTTGGATTTTACGATACAGGTTAGTATCTTAATTTGAGATTAAAATCTTATATAAACATCTTATATGTTTTAATTCTTTTAAGGAGATTTTGGGTTGAAGGTTTGGTGAAGATTTCATAAAGATAAAAAATTTTTGAAATCTATGATTCTGCCTTGCCACCGAACCCTACACCATCGACCTAAACACAGATGGCTATTTATAGAAGAAGGAGAAGTGCCAATGATGGCTCTTCATTAGCCTTTGATCTGTCTATTAATAGATCAAATAAGACCCTTCATTAAGAAGGAGTCATATCTTAAAGAGTCAAGACCCTTCATGCGCCAACCACCCTTTAGCCGATCCTTCTAATTATTTTGGGATTTTTTATTCATGCCACATGGCATGTAACCGATGATAAAGCTTCTCAATTGGAATGGAAATGAAAGGACTTAACCATCTGATAAGTTCCTTAAAGCAGAAAGACTCTCTGCTTACCAGAACTTGCGCCAATAATGAAGGTACGCAACCCTTCATATTATGTGCACCATAATTCACTCCGCCAACTTCTTTTTCTTCGATGATCACCCACTTCAGATCAGCCTCATCCATAGCCAAGGGATGCCTCATTTCAGATTCAACTGAATTCCCAAAAGCAGAATGAATTTACCCTTTCTATGCGCCAACAATGAAGAGTCGCGACTCTTCATTTGTCAATCAACCTTTTCAATGCCATATGTCACCTTTGACCTAGTCAAAGTATATACAATATGGGTGTCAAAAGAGAAAAAATTAAATCTACTTTCTGACCATATAATTTGTTTTCAGGTTGGAGATCTATTGGTCCTTCTGCATCCTTTTGACTATTGAGGTATCACTTACGTGCCAAGAGTCCCATGCCCTTAGGACTTTTGGTATTTGGCGCATAAAAGCCATGAAAAATATCGAATAAATTATGATAAATTTGTTACACTTAGGACTCAACCCAATTTAGGTCTTCCATAAATTGGTTAGTTCATTTAGCAACCTTTTAGACCCAATTCAATTGGGTTAGGAGTTAGGTTAGCATGCATATGCTAGTGTACAATCTAGCTAAACAATTAGGATCCCATGACCATAATTAAGTGCCAATTGACTTCCTAGGTCAATTTTCTAATGTGTGTGACCCTTTGGATTCCACATCTAGCCAGTAGTAGGTCTAGGTCTGAGCTGATTCGATCCAATCATACTCGATTGACCTAATTAGGTCAAATTGAGCTGACCTAAGTTGCCAATTTGAACCAACTTTCGAATTGACTCATGAATCCAATCAAATTGATTCATGAAAACCCACAAGATATGATTGATGTCTAGTAACATGTCATGCCTACCTGGAAGATGAGGAATTTGATAAAAAGTATCAAAATATCCTTCAGTAGAAAGTTATCGTGCAATTCAATCCTTCGATCTCCCTATATCCCGATTAAGTGATGGGCATGGATAAATGTCAAACCCTAGCCCTTAATCCTTTTAAATTTTAATTCGATAATGAAGATTCAATCGATGAATGATTAGAAATCCTATCTAATATCATCTTACTTTGGCTAAAGACTTTCTAAGTCATCATTCGAAGAGATCACATGGGATAACTTCTCCTCTTACTAGGAGTGATCGATTCCTTGTTGACCTACTCATTACCTTCATACACAATTCATCATATCCAGAAACACCCCGTACATGACTTAATTATCATGAGTGAGTATGTACCAAAACATGGGTTCATGTGCATAAGATACTATGGTAGTCTCAAGTCTAAGGATCACATGCACAACTCCCACTAAGAGAATATTTTTTTGATAAGTAAGACTTCCATTTGATGTTCTCTTGTCAGATCAATTCAGTGGACTCATAACCTAATGAGCACTCAAATCCTTATATTAGTGTCTCTACACAAGTGGTTGCGAGACCAACCACCCTCTCTATCGAGCATACATAGGATGTTCTAGTCTTTCTAGATTCATCAATCCCCGAATCAATTTCTAACAACTAGAAACATTTTAGATTAGGATTTATAGGAACTTAGGTGATGGGGACATCGATCCAAACCGTCAGTCGAGATCACTAAGCTATCGGAACTCCCTCTCATTGCTGTCGTCAGTCATCTTCTCCTGTGATGACACACCGACATCCGCTCGCTCCATCTCCCTGCTGCCATGACCCCCGCTGACCACCGGACAGGCCGCGCTGCCAACTCCCCTGGCCGCTGCCCGCGATGCCTCACCACTGCCATCTGCCTCCCATCGCCGGTGCCGGTGAAAGCCCACCGGATCTCCACATTCGGGACCATCCTTCGTGCAAAGCATCGGGAGATGCTTTGCACAAACATGAAAGCATCTCTGGGCTTCTCATTTGTCGACTTTACGAATAGCGTAAGAAAAAAAAGAAAAAAGAAAAAACTGTGAGGAAAAAAAAAAGGAGAAAAACCATGGGAAAGAAAAAAAAAATAAATATGAAAAAAAAAGTGGGTTTTATTTAGAATAAAAAAAAATTAGGAAAAATAATTTAGGTTTTAGTTTAACGTAGCCTAGGGTCGTTTCCTAACGACCAACGATCCGATTCTTCTAGAATAAATATTGATCCGGGTCCGTCCCGCGTCATATTGGTATCAGAGCATGGTTGCATTAGGGTAGAATAGTTTTCTTTAAATCCAAGCAAGATCTAAAATTCACGCCTCCTGAGCAGGTATACTCTAGTACACTGTCACGACCCATGGGAATAATGAGCCCCTGGCCGGACATGAATTTTTTAGATTGAAATTTGGGTAAGCCATTGCACTTGTTTGATTAGGTTCTGTTTTTTTAAAAATTTGCATCTATTTACTGTAATCCGTCTGCAGCTCCAAAGGCAAGTCACTAATTTTTTGTTAAAATATTTTTTTTCTTATTTCTTTTTAAGTAAGTTATCACCATATTAAATTTCATCATCAGAAAAAAATTATAAAAAAAAATGAAAATTTCTACAGTTCGATACTATCATTAGGGTTCTGTTCTGTCCTTTTTATTTATCTTCATTTGTAGGATCTGATTAGAGTAGTATAGATTTTAGTTTTAAAATTCCTTTCATCTACATTGAAACATATAAGTTAGGAATCCTCTGTGAATTTTTCAGAATTTTTGGACATTTTTTCATCATGTTTTCCATACCACTTTCAAACTGCAACACACTTCTGCAGCACCTTTGCATTTCATTCATCTCATGAGAAATCAAATTAAGGGTATCAATTTGACATAGGGTCAGGGTTTCATCACCTGTCCCTAACCCAAAAATCACCAACCAGCATATCGATCCTAGCCGATTAATTAAAATTAAGTAGAACGTTAATTGCCCTAGTGGGTTAGGGACACCAACAAGTTGGGTTCAGGTTAGGGTCAAGTTAACTGTGTCAGCTAATTGGTGTGTGCTTACTAGCTTGGTGTCTAGGATTGGTGCATCAGGGCTTGTGATTTGGTCTGCCTACCTGGCCAATCTCAGATTGGTGTCTAAGGTTGGCAATCAGGGACCTTCACTCCCCACCACCTACCTGGCTAAGTCCCATAAGTACTACTAGCTAGTTGGTTCACTTAATTAGACCTCTAATTTGTACTCTAGGTCTAGGAAACCTTAGCTCGAGCTTGAGTCTACTTGCATGCATGAAAACTAGATCAGGAGCCTCATATTCACCAGTCCAGACCCAGTCTAGTGTAGCCATGGACCCAAATCTTGAAACCATGCTGAAAGGCCTAAATGATCTAATGGCCTAATTGAACCAAATGCTGGCTAAACAATTTTCCTTGGACCAACCAACTCCTACTATCCCATTAGCTCATATGAATGATAGGAGTAAGAACCCTGAAGTACAAGTTGAGTTCATTAATACCCAAGACTTAGGGTATCCTCAAACTGAAGGGCCAGGGAAGGAAGAAGGCAAATCTGAAACTAGTAAATATGTGTATGAGACTAACATAAGTTTAATAGATGAATATGAAGGGGAAGCTTTTTGGATGAAATGAAATTTAAGTGAAGTAGTAGTTGAAGAAGGTGTTTTTTTGGTAGTATCCTCTTGTTTTCTTTGGATGTGTTCGATTTTCTCTTCTCACGCTTTCAAGTGTCTAACGCCAACATCCACCTCTAGGGATCCATGCCTCCATCGAAGTTCCCTTGTCTGTTTGGTTTCTTTGTTTTGATATCTTTTAAATCGGTCCCAGTCTAACCCGTTCATTGTGCAGGATCCTTCTACAATTCGGAGTTCAAGAAAGGGTTCTCTTGCCAAAGATCAATGTTGAATGAAACTAGTTTCTTTGGAATGCCAATCTTCCACTTCAGGGCTAGTTCGTCTAAGAGCTTCAATAGATCTACCAGGGGGTGATCATCTTGGGTAAATGACACCTCCTAATCTCTTAAGTCTGAGTTATTGAAGATCGTTGCTAAGGTTTAAATTCAATATTCATTAGCCCTAATCTTCTCTAGGATTTAAATAACTACATCGCGGCGTAAGTTCCAAATTTCAGTACTCCTTCCATAGCTTTACCTTAGTACTTTTAATATGAAATTTAGTACTTGTTAATAGGCTTCATTGCTCTCATTTCTCAATCCATCATTTAGATTGCATTCTCATCATCGTGCCGCGTCATTAGGTCTTACTATTATAATCTCTATCATAACCCTAACTCCATTGCCCTAACCTATGGGGTTCATTATAATCTTTATAAGATGTAGCAGTATGATGAATCAAAAGATGCCTTTTATTGATAAATAATATCATACATGAGTTGGAAGATCATAGAAATGCCCTTACAATGATTGGCTTTTAGGGCACCATTCTTTCAATCTCCCACTTACACTAAAGTCAATCGCCTTTATATTTTACACCCATATAGTCTAAGTGGTGATCAAACTACTACTTTGGTAGCGCTTTAGTGAATCGGTCTGCTATGTTGTTCTTTGTATCTACTCATTCGATGACAACATCTTATCCTTGAACGAGTTGGAAGCATCTCAGGATATGCTTAAGCTTATTATGAGACTTTCGTTCCTTAACTTGCATAACAACTTTAGTGTTACCATAATAAAGTGACACTGGTTGTTCTATAGTAGGAACCATACCTAATTTTGTGATGAATTTATTCATTCATACAGCTTCCCTTATGGCTTCACTTGTAGCTATGTACTCTGCCTACTCACTGCACCACTATATAGGGTAAAGACATATCCTGATATGGATTTGCTATCATCCGATTTTGATTGAAAACTAGAATCTGTATATCCTTCTAGTTTCAACTCTAATCCACCATATATAAGAAAACATCTTTAGTCCTTCTCAGGTACTTAAGAATATTTTTCACAGCTTTCCAATGATCCTCCCTTGGATCAACCTGGAACCTACTTACTATGCCCAAGGCAAAAGCAACATTAGGCCTGGTACATAACATGGCATACATAATTGATTCAACAGCTGAAGCATAAGGGATCAAACTCATTTTCTCTCTCCTCTGGTGTCTTAGGAGACATCTTCTTGGATAAATGTATGCCTTGACTTATGGGCAAGTAACCTTTTTTACTTCCCTCCATGTTGAATCTCTTCAACACTAACTCAATATACCTGGATTGGGATAAGCCCAGCTTCCTCTTAGATCTATCTCTATAGATCTTTATACCCAGTCTTAGGAGACATCTTCTTGGATAAATGTATGCCTTGTCTTATGGGAAAGTAACCTTTTTTACTTCCCTCCATGTTGAATCTCTTCAACACTAACTCAATATACCTGGATTGGGATAAGCCCAGCATCCTCTTAGATCTATCTCTATAGATCTTTATACCCAGTATATAGGATGACTCTTCCAAATTCTTCATGGAAAACTACTTTTGTAGCCAAGACTTGATCGATTGCAACATTGGGATATCATAACCAATGATGAGTATGTCATCAACATACAAAACCAAGAAAACAAGGGCACTCCCACTTGTCTTCTTGTATACACATGGTTCATCCACATTCTTGATAAAACCAAACTTCTTGATTGTTTCATCAAAGCGGATGTTCCAACTCCTCGATGCTTGCTCTAGTCCATAATTGGACTTCCTTAGCTTGCATACTTGGTTTGGTCTTCCACTTGAGACAAAACCCTCTGGCTGTATCATATAGACTTCTTCTATTAAGGAAAACGGTCTTTACATCCATCTACTAGATTTCATAATCATGGTATGCTGCTATAGCAAGCAATATCCGAATGGACTTAAGCATGGCTACTGGTGAAAAGGTCTCATTATAGTCAATGCCATGTTTTCATATAAAACTTTTTGCCACCAGCCTGGCCTTGTAGGTCTCTACTTGACCATCTGCTCTTATCTTCTTCTTGAAGACCCATTTACATCCTATTGGGTTAATTCCTTCAGGTGGATCTACCAAGGTCCAAACCTGATTGGAATACATGGAGTCTATCTTAGATTTCATGGCTTCCAGCCATTTGTCAAGGTCTCCACTCATGACAGCTTCCGTATAGGTCACAGGATCATCATCCTATATGATACTGGTTTCATTATCATTCCCAATGACAAAGCCATATCTAAGAGGTGCACTTCGTACTCTCTCTGACCTATGAAGAGGAGGTGTATGTTATGGTTGTTCCTGAATCTTAGGAACATCTAGTTGAGGAATTATTTCAGGTGTAGGTTGAACTTCTTCAAGTTCAAATATCCTCTGATTGCCCTTTTCTTGGATAAACTCATTTTCCAAGAATGTGGCATGCCTACTGACAAAGACCTTTTACTCAGTAGGATGGTAGAAAAGGTAACCCATACCTTCTTTTGGATATCCTACAAACCTACACTTGTCAGTCCTAGCACTTAGTTTATGTCCAAAAACATTCCTGACATAAGCAGGGCAACCCCAAATCTTAAAATATTTAAGACTTGGCCTTTTTCCATTCCATAATTCATATGGAGTGCTCTTAACTGCCTTTGATGGTACCCTATTCAGTATGTAGGTAGCAGTATCTAGGGCATAATCCCAGAAGGATACTGGAAGATCTGTGAAGCACATCATGGACTGTACCATGTCCAACATGGTTCGGTTCCTCCTTTCTGCTACACCATTTAATTATGGTATATTAGGAGGGGTCTATTCAGAGAGAATTCCTTTGTCTTCAAGATGATCGAGAAATTCACTAAACAAGTATTCTCCTCTATCAGATCGAAGGATTTTAATACTATGCCTAGTTTGTTTCTCAACCATACTTTGATACTCTTTGAATTTTTCAAAGACTTCGGACTTGTATTTCATAAGATACACATATCCGAACCTTGATAAATCATCAGTAAAACTGATGAAATAAGAGTATCCTCCTCTGGCCTGAGTTATCATAGGATCATACACATCTGTATGTACCAGACTTAACAACTCAGCTGCCCTATCTCCATGTCCAGTGAATAGAGATTTGGTCATCTTACCCATGAGACAGGATTCAAAAGTTCCTAATGACTCAAGATCAAAAGATTCAAAAAAAGTTTCTTTGTATAACTTGTTTATCCTAGACTCACTGATATGACCCAAATGGCAATGCCAGAGATAAGTAACATTCACATCATCTCTCTTTCTTTTCTTGTTTTCGACAAGCATAACTTCATTATTGAGTGACAGAATCAAAAGACCATTAGTAAATATACCACAACCAAAAAATTTCTTTGAAAAGAAAATCGAGCACCCATGGAATGACAAAGGTACAAAAATAATATTCTTTATTATATTGGATACATAATAACAATCTTTTAATTCTAGAATATTGCTCGATGGCAATAATAGTAAATAGGTGCCAATAGCTTTGCTTGAATGGGATCACCACTCATACGAAATAGCTCGAAGTCACCCTTCTTCAAGCTTCTGGGTCTCTGTAACCCCTACAATGACTTGCAGATATAAGATCCACATGCAGTATCCAATACCCATGTATCAAAAGCTAAATAACTTAATGATAAGTTTGTTTGTATCATGTATAAACTTTTCAATGCATCACTAGCATCCTGCTTCTGATTTGCAAGATATAACTTGCACTTCTTCTTCCAGTGCCCTTGCTTTCCATAATGATAGCAGGTTCCATCAGTAGAGATCTTCTATGTCTTTTCCTTTTCTGGAAGCTACTCTTAGGATTTCTTTTTCTCTTTGAACCCTTCTTAGTAGCATCCTCTCCTACCAGATCTAGGTCAGGAATATCAAAGATATAGGTAATTTTCTTCGAAGCTCATATAATTCTCAGGTTCCTCAACCAATCCACATAATTCAGATCGGTCAACTTATTAGCATCCAAGATGCCTCGCAGTGAAAGAGTAGAAGCCATAATGCAATAATCTACAGTAAGTAAAGAACAACTATAAGTATACCACTCATGATGATATTCATAATTAGACAAGAACTTTTGTATCTAATTATGTCTCCAACTATTTTCTATCAAATACCATAACCCTCAACTATGGTAAGTGGGAAACCCTCCCAGGGCTTCCTTAGTGGAGTTGAGATCCCAATTCCTTATAAATGCCTTGTGTGTACACAATAAACACTTATAAGTTCAAGGGTAGGAAATGACCCTTTCCAATTGCATCCCTTGTAATTCTCAACTTAACTTTTGCCTCTAAGATACTTATAGCCTTATGTGTACATAACAAACCATAATGTCTTAGTTTAGTCGGACTCTTCATTTCCATATAGCCATTATTGAATAATGTTGCCCTTGGGTGTACACAACAAAGCAACATTATCAGTCATGCTTAAAGCACAAGGTGCACCAAGACAAATTTCATACCAAATGCTAAAGCAGGCTTTGTGTGTACACAATAAACCTACCATAGTTTTTGATATTAATTTGGCTTATCATGAAAGAAGGCAAATTGTAGCGTGCTTAATCAATTAGCAATTCCAATTTAAGGTCTAGATATTACCAAATTGGCCAGGTAAATGGAAAGGGTGAGGGGGCCCCCCTGTTGCTTTCCTTAGACACCAATTAAATTGGCTAGGTAAGTCAATGGAACCAATTATAAACCTCATTCCTTTTACCTTCCCAAAATCACTTGCCTAGACACCAATTGGCTGATCATACCCTAATCGGATTTGTATCATGATTAACTTACACTATGACTAAATATGATTTTTATGAGAGCTTTGATGGTCTCTAACACATCCTAATATAGACTTAATCATGTCAACCTAACATTCATGACATCATAAAACCTAACATTCATGATGTCATAATGTATTCATAACCATACACATACGACATGATATTCTTTCCATCATTTGAGCATATTAACCCTAAAATGCATACCATAAGCATGATTGCAATATGAATCCGTTCACCTCACTTGTTCATGGGATATGGCCACATCAGCATCCCTACACGTCATAGGAGATCCCATTGAATGGGATGAGAGGGCCATGAAACCCTAAATAACTTCTATGACCGGATGACCATGGTGACTAACCCAATTCGAAGCAGTTACTAGGATTTAACATATATCATATGTAATTTAAAACAATCATGCATCACTTCATAGCATAATAAGCAATCATTACTAATTACATGCACCATACATGATAATATTTACTATCATATACCCTTTCAATAGTATGCATCATACTATGATTTATATATATGATCATATTATCATTCAATATATAAGTGAACCCTAATTAGTGGCATGCATCAGAATATGATCCCCATATATGATCATATTCATTATGACATAAGCATATCCATTTGACCATTAATTGAATGAAATAAGAGGGCTCTGATATCACTGTTGGCTTTTTAGGGTTTCAATGGCATAGCGGAAGCATGGATTTCAAAAAATTTCTTTCTTGAAACTCCAAGCAACTTGAAACCCTAAGCCCAAGATCCCTTATTCATTACAATTAATAAGTCATGCAATTAGGGTTTGAAAAAATACCTGGAATGCTAATTCCTTCTTCTTTCCACTAGGCACACAAGTGCATGCCCTCTAGAGGTGATCCATATAGGAATGGAATCTAGGAAGCACTCCTTAGTAGGTTGCTTAAACTATTGGGACTCTTGTGATGGCTTTTCTTCTTTTGGCAGCCTCTCCTTCCTTGCTCAGACCCTTGCCCTCCAGTAGAGCACTCTGAGCCCTCTCTAAATCCTCTCTTCACTCTCTTTTCCACTTCCTAAATCTCTTTCTAAACCCTTGTCTTAAAATGGTGGACTTGTCTTAAGACAAGACCTAAACTCTAACAAGAAAGGAAGGAGACAAAGGAGAGTGTGGCAAAGTGTAAGTAAAAGAAAGAAAGATGGAATCAGATAACCATCGACCTAAACACCGATGACTATTTATAGGAGAAGGAGAGGTGCCAATGATGGCTCTTCATCAGCCTTTGATCTATTTATCAACAGATCAAATAAGACCCTTCATTAAGAATGAGTCTTATCTTGAAGAGTCAAGACCCTTCATGCACCAACCACCCTTTAGCCGATTTTTCTGATTATTTTGGGGTTTTTTCTTCATTCCACATGGCATGTAACCGATGATAAAGCTTCTTAATTGGCATGGAAATGAGAGGACTTATTCATCTGATAAGTTCCTTAAAGCAGAAAGACTCCCTGCTTACCATAACTTGCACCAATAATGAAGGTACACAACCCTTCATATTATGCATGCCATAATTCACTCCTCCAACTTCTTTTTCATCAGTGCTTACCCACTTCAGATCAGCCTCATCCGTAGCCAAGGGATTCCTTATTTAATATTCAACTAAATTCCTAGAAGCAGAATGAATTCACCCTTTTCATGTGCCAATAATGAAGAGTCGAGACTCTTCATTTGTCAGTCAACATTTTCCACACCATATGTCACCTTTGACCTAGTCAAAATATATACAATATGGGTGTCAAAAGAAAGGGAATTAAATATACTTTCTGAGCATATAATTTGTTTTTAGGTAGGAGGTCTATTGGTCGTTCTGCATCCTTTTGACTGCTGAGGTATCACTTAGGTGCCAAGAGTCCCATGCCCTTGGGACTCTTGGTATTTGGCACATAAAAGCCATGAAAAATATCAGATAAATTCTGATAAATTCATCCCACTTAGGACTCAACCTAATTTAGGTCTCCCATAAATTGTTTAGTCCATTAAGCAACCTTTTAGACCCAATTCAATTGGGTTAGGAGTTAGGTTAGCATACACATGCTAGTGTGCAATCTAGCTAAACAATTAGGATCCCATGATCCTAATTAAATGCCAATTGACTTTCTAGGTCAATTCCCTAATATGTGTGACCCTTTGGGTTCCACATCTATCCAGCAGTAGGTCTAGGTCTGAGTCGATTCGATCCAATCAAACTTGATTGACCTAATTAGGTCAAATTGAGCTGACCTAAGTTGCCAATTTAAACCAGCTTTCAAATTGACTCATGAATCCAATCAAATTAATTCATGAAAATCTACAAGACATGATTGACATCTAGCAATGTATCATGCCTACCTGGAAGATAAGAAATTTGGTAGAAAGTATCAAAATACCCTTCAGCAGAAAGTTACCATGCAATTCAATCCTTCGATCTCTCTGTATCCTGATTAAGTGATGGGCATGGATAAAGGTCAAACCCTAGCACTTAATCCTTTTAAATTTCAATTTGATAATGAAGACTCAATTGGTGAATGATTAGAAACCCTATCTAATCTCATTCTACTTTGGCCAAAGACTTCCTGAGTCATCATTCGAAGAGATCACATGGGATAACTTCTCCTCTTACTAGGAGTGATTGATTCCTTGTTGACCTACTCATTACCTTCATACACAATCCATCATATCCAGAAACACCTTGTACATTTCTTAATTATCATGAGTGAGTATGCACTAAAACATGGATTCATGTGCACAAGATACTATGATAGTCTCAGGTCTAAGGATTGCATGCACAACTCCCATTAAGAGAATATTCTTTTGACAAGTAAGTAAGACTTCCATTTGATGTTCTCTTGTTGAATCAGTTCAGTGGACTCATAACCTAATGAGCACCCACATTCTTATCCATCTAAAGGGATAAGAACTCGAGCTTCTATTAAAAATGAATGTGATTATATAGCATTTGTATCTTAAGTAGAACCTAAATGTTTTGAAGAAGCTGAAAAAGACTCTAATTGTATCAATGCTATGCAAGAAGAACTAATACAATTTGATAGAAATAATGTTTGGACACTTATAGAAAGACCATCTAATATTTCAATTATTGGCACTAAATGGGTATTTAGGAATAAATTAGATGAAAATAGTATTGTTATTAGAAATAAAGCTAGGCTAGTTGCTAAAGGCTACAATAAGGAGGAAAGAATTGACTTTGATGAAACTTTTTCTCCTGTTGCTAGACTTGAAGCAATTAGACTATTATTGGTATTTGCTTGTTTTATGAATTTCAAATGGATGTTAAGAGTGCTTTCTTAAATGGTTTTATATCTGAAAAGGTTTTTGTTGAACAACCACCTGGATTTAAAAATCATGCACATCTTGATCATGTTTTCAAATTATACAAAGCACTTTATAGATTAAAGCAAGCACCTAGAGCATGGTATGAAAGATTAAGCAAATTTTTGATTGAAAATGAATTTTCTAGAGGAAATGTTGATAAGACTCTATTTTTGAAAAAGAAAGATAATGATTTATTAGTAGTACAAATATATGTTGATGATATTATTTTTGGTGCTACTAATGAAATTCTTTGTCAAGAGTTTGCTAAGCTAATACAGGATGAGTTCGAGATGAGCATGATCGGAGAACTCAATTTCTTTCTCGGACTCCAGATCAAGCAAACTATAGATGGTATCTTCATCAACCAAGCTAAGTACACAAGAGAAATTATTAAGAAGTTTGGAATGGAGACTACTAAATCAATAGGTATGCCTATGAGCCCCTCTTGTAGACATGATAAAGATGAACATGGTAAATCTATAGATCAAAAGTTATACAGAGGTATGATAGGCTCCTTATTATATCTGACTGCTAGTAGACCAGATATAATGTTTAGTGTTTGCATGTGTGCTAGATATCAATTTAAACCTAAAGAATCACATCTTATGGCTGTTAAGCCCATTATTAGATATCTGTCTGGTACTATTAGTATTGGTTTATGATATTCTAGAAATTCATCTGCTGAATTAATTGGATATTCTGATGCAGACTTTGCTGATTGTTGATTAGATAGAAAGAGTACTAGTGGAACTTGCCAATTTCTTGGAGTGAACTTAATCTTATGGTTTAGCAAGAAATAAACTTCAGTTGCACTATCCACAGCTAAGGCTGAGTATATTGCAGCGAAAAATTGTTGTGCTCAAATCTTATGGATTAAGCAACAACTTGAAGACTTTGGAATCAAGTTGGCTAGTACTCCTATTAAATGTGATAATACCAGTGCTATTTGCTTGACTAAAAATCTTATTCAACATTCTAAGAGTAAGTACATTGAAATTAGACATCATTTCATTAGGGATCATGTAGAAAACAATGACATTTTGCTTGAATTTATAAGTACTGAATCTCAATTAGCAGATATTTTAACTAAACTTCTTCTGGAAGATCGATTTTGTATGATTAGAAGAGAGCTCAGGATCATCAATCCATTTGATTAATTTTTTTCCATAATTTGACTCAAACTAGATCAATTTGACCCTATTCATGATGAATCATGTTTAATCATTGTTGATTTGACTCTAAATCTATCATATTTCAATTGATTTTGATCTGCCTGCAAAATTCCTAATTTTTTGGTTTTTAAGTCGATGTGTTGACATATCGATGTGTCGACACCAAAATGTGTCAACACATGCGTGAGCCGACACATGAACGATAATGGACTGAGATTTAAGGGGTTTTCGAACCATATTTTCCCCCGAATCTTTTCTCCTCCGAGCCGACACTAGGATTCAAGGTACCCATACTGTTCATCTCTTTATTTCGTTGTTTTTGCCTAACGTTTTCTTGGATTTGGTTGTTTGGTAGCCATTTTTGTTTGGATTCTACCTAGGTTTTAAATCCTAAACCCTAGAAATCCCAAATTTCCACCAAAAACCTTGCCCAAACTTTGAATCGAAGCAATGGGTCCTCGCAACCAAGTTGTTCATCGACCTCGTTAGTCAAACCAAGAGGAAGAGCGAAGGACGAAGGCCCGACATGAGTCTAGAGCTGTAGATCCACCTGCACGATCTTTGTTTATTTCGTCTAGCCGGATGAGCTCGAAGACAGTGGTTGGAGGATGCCGAGTAGATTTCTCTTTTGTCAACCAGCAGCATTTTCGAATTGGAGAGTGGATTCGTCATGCTAGTCTGACCACATTCTGTTCACTCAGTGAGAGATATTACCCAGGCTGATAAGGGAGTTTTATGGATCACTTGCCCAAGGGACTGATGGTTGGTTAGCACAGGTCAGAGGATGAGATATCCCCATTAATTCAAAGATTTTGAGCAGAGTATGGGATATACCGATGACCCGATCTATTGTTGACAGTCTAATGGATCAAGTCAGTGGTCTCCAATATATTTTGAGTCCGACATTCTACCAGAGGGAGCCACTATACCAGCATCCAGGTTATCTGCCGAGATGAGACTACTGCACCATATCGTTGCCCGAATTCTTCTATTGAAGATCAGACATTTCGACTATATGGTGCGGGCACCAGACTCAGAAGAAGACTTCAGAGCTCCATCTGGATCTCTGATTAACCTTGCCCGAAGAATTAGGGTTTTTTGGCTTGTAATAAGGGTTGACTTGATCAACTCAATTTTAGCTTGAGTCTATATTACCTACATTTTTATTTTGTTGAGTCATGTTGATTCAGTAGTGGACTAGGGCTTCAACCTGGGATGTTACATTTTCTCCCAAGACCAAGCAAGTGGGCGCCACACTCCCAGCCACACTCCCAGCCATACGCCTGAGTCTATGGGGCGCCACATCTCCATCCAGCAGGCTTTGGTCCCCACACCACAGATAGCAGCTCCCTTCTCTCATGTGCCAATTGAGGAGAAATCCACCTGGGGTCCACAAATCAAGGGGGCGGTCCAAGACATTCCCAAAAGAACCAAACTATGAAAGGGAAGAAATTCTCTTGGAGAGAACTTCAAGGAGGTGCCCATTACCTGCCAAAAATACTCAAAACAAAGTTAGAAAGAGCCATAACTTGGGGAGAAAGAAAAGGAGGTATCCAAAAAGGGTTGAGCCATGGAAGGAAAGAGATTTCTCTTGAAGAGCAAGGTTAGGAGGCGCCCTAGTCATTCCAACTAAAGCCAGATATAAAAGGAAACAAATTTTCTCTTGGAGGGCAAGGTTAAGAGGCACCCAAACACTTCTAGATAAGGCCAAGCATAGAAGGAAAAAATAATTTTCTTGGAGGTCAAGACAAGGAGGCGCCACCCACTTTCCTTTTTGAAGCCTCAATCATCTTTGGAATTATTTGGCCGGCCATATGAGTAGGGATTGATCCTACAATCCTAATTTGAAGATCCCCTCCTTTAGTCCTACATGGGAAGATGTAAAACCCTACTCTCTTGTAATGTCCTATAAATTAAAATCCCTTTGTAAGTTCTAATAGATGAGATGAATGAAACCAAATTTTTTGTGAGCAAACTTTGTGTTTTCTCTCTTCCGCACTTGCATCCAGGTGTTGAGCTCCGTGAGGGAATAAATTCGGGTTCCCCAGGAACCTTGAGGAGGTGTGAGATCTCCAAAACCCCAACCCTAGGTTAGCCACTTCACTCCCAAACCCTAGCCGCCCATCACCCTTCTCTTTCTACCAAGCCCTAGCATATCCCACCTCTCACGGCCATTCTCTCCAAGTCCAGGCCGACCACCAGCATCCAGCTACAGTCCGGATACTTCAGATCCAAAGCTCTTTCCAGAGGGAGTCGAATCAGCCTTCAAGAGAATCCGGATCTCAGCGACATCAGCCTTCAAGTTCTTCGAACTGGTAAATCATTCCCTGAGTCTCTGAATCCATCACTTATTTTTCTTCTTCCCAGATCTTGAGTTCAGGAGAAGCCGACCCAGCCACGAGACCAGTATTGGAGGATCCATTACAAAGATTGCCGACTCTGAGGATCCAACAATCTGCTCGAGAGAGTTCTTCCACCCAAATTCTGTGAAGATCACTGTCTGGTTGGTAAACCATCTCTTCTCTTTATTTCTGTCCTGTTGAAAGTTCAGAGCGAAACCCTAGGTCTGGGAGTTTCTCAACCCCCAGCGATCCGTTACTTCTGAACTACTCTGATAACTTAGCTTCTTCTAAATTGTGCTTTCTATCCTTACCTAGTTTCCATCAACTTAGTTTAACTTTACTTTGAGTCGAAGCCAATTTCTGAAATATATATAAAAAAAAAAAGAATTAATCTTAATTTTACTTCCGCATACGCTTCTTTGTTCTTTGTTCTGCATCACTATATCATCGAGCGGGAGTTGCTCGTGATGGTCTCACTGGTTCAGCGCATGCCAGTATGCATTACAGTTCTGATGGTACATCAGATTACAGAGGCGTCGACTAGCCAGCGGCTCTGCTTACCATATGGCATGGGATTGACTGTATTATTTTGGGAGTATGGAGTCAGCTTTGAGGATGAGCCTTATCGTACATTGCTTCATACTGATGTATATGACATCAGGTCATTGCATCGGATGGGCTATCACTTATTCCGAGGCCAATGGACTCGTAGGATATCAGGTCAGGCCGAGGATAGAGCTGATGATGATGACACAGTAGAGAAGGAGCGGATTCTCTCCGGTGAGGCAAGACGCAGCGAGACTCAGCCTGAGATGGCAGTGCAGCCAGTAGTTGCATCTCAGTCTAATCCTTCTACATCTGCACAGCCTCAGCCATCATAGACGGAGACTCCTGGCACATCAGATAGTTTAGAGGACAGAGTCAGATGCATCGAGATAGATGTATTTATCATGAGGCAGCGTCTTGACGTATTCATAGCTGAGACGAGAGAGAGCCATATTGGACTTAGTCATGGAATCTTGGCTATTCTTTCTGCATTGTCCAGATCTATGATGAGTACTCCGGCTGCAGATACTACTCCTGCTCCTTCTCATGTACCTGCTCCTGCACCAGCTGATGACATTGAGGATATCGATACTGATGTTGATATTACTGTTGAAGATGGTGACACTGTTGGCGACACAGTTATTGGAGATGATGATGGAGATGAGGAGACTGACTCAGATAGATTTGACATTGCTGATCTTATGTCAAAGCCAGTTTCGAAGGTGACGGATGACTTGCCTACGAGCCCTGTTGTTGACCCATCCATCTCACCTGCCCAGACTCCTATTCCGTTCTCTCCTTCTAGATCGGATGATCACACTCCAGTTCCTATTCCTATTCCTATTCTGGTGCGGGCACCAGACTCAGAAGAAGACTTCAGAGCTCCATCTGGATCTCTGATTAACCATGCCCGAAGAATTAGGGTTTTTTGGCTTGTAATAAGGGTTGACTTGATCAACTCAATTTTAGCTTGAGTCTGTATTACCTACATTTTTATTTGGTTGAGTCATGTTGACTCAGTAGTGGACTAGGACTTCAACCTGGGGTGTTACATTTTCTCCCAAGGCCAAGCAAGTGGGCGCCACACTCCCAGCCACACGCCTGAGTCCAGGGGGCACCACATCTTCATCCAGTAGACTTTGGTCCCCACACCATAGATAGTAGCTCCCTTCTTTCATGCGCCAATTGAGGAGAATGCAACCAAGGATCTACAAAACAAGGGGGCAGCCCAAGACTTCCATAAGAGCCAAACTATGAATGGGAAGAAAGTTTCTTGGAGAGAACTTCAAGGAGGCGCCCATTACCTGCCAAAAATACCCAAAGCAAAGTTAGGAAGAACCATAACTTGGGGAGAAAGAAAAGGAGGTATCCAAAAAAGGTTGAGCCATGGAAGGAAGGAGATTTCTCTTGAAGAGCAAGGTTAGGAGGCATCCTAGTCATTCCAAATAAAGCCAGATATAAAAGGGAAAAAATTTCTCTTGGAGGGCAAGGTTAAGAGGCGCCCAAACACTTCCAGATAAGGCCAAGCATAGAAGGAAAGAAATAATTTTCTTGGAGGTCAAGGCAAGGAGGCGCCACCCACTTTCCTTTTTTGAAGCCTCAATCATCTTATGGAATTATTTGGCCGGCCATATGAGTAGGGATTGATCCTACAATCCTAATTTGAAGATCCCCTCCTTTAGTCCCACATGGGAAGATGTAAAACTCTACTCTCTTGTAATGTCCTATAAATTAAACCCCCATGTAAGTTTGAAATCAATCAGATGAATGAAATCAATTTTTTTTTGTGAGCAAACTCTGTGTTTTCTCTCTTCCGCACTTGCATCCAGGTGTTGAGCTCCGTGAGGGAGTAAATCCGGGTTCCCCAAGAACCTTGAGGAGGTGTGAGATCTCCAAAACCCAAACCCTAGGTTAGCCACTTCTACTCCAAAACCCTAGCCGCCCACCATCCACTTCAATCCACCAAACCCTAGCCTATTCCACCTCCCACGGCCTCTCTCTCCAAGTCCAGGCCGACCACCAGCATCCAGCTCCAGTCTGGATACTTCAGATCCAAAGCTCTTTCCAGAGGGAGTCGAATCAGCCTTCAAGAGAATCCAGATCTCAGCGACATCAGCCTTCAAGTTCTTCGACCTGGTAAATCCTTCCCTGAGTCTTTGAATCCATCACTTGTTTTTCTTCTTCCCAGATCTTGAGTTCAGGAGAAGCCGACCCAGCCACGAGGCCAGTATTGGAGGATCCATTGCGAAGATAGCCGAATCCGAAGATCCAACAATCTGCTCGAGAGAGTTCTTCCACCCAAATTTTGTGAAGATCACTGTCTGGTTGGTAAACCATCTCTTCTCTTTATTTCTGTCCTGTTGAAAGTTCAGAGCGAAACCCTAGGTCTGGGAGTTTCTCAACCCCCAGCGATCCGTTACTTCTGAACTACTCTGATAACTTAGCTTCTTCTAAATTGTGCTTTCAATCCTTACCTAGTTTCCATCAACTTAGTTTACTTTACTTTGAGTCGAGGCCAATTTCTGAAATATATATAAAAAAAAAAAAGAATTAATCTTAAATTTACTTCCGCATACGCTTCTTTGTTCTTTGTTCTGCATCATTTTGGGTATCAAAGCCCTGTCTAGGGTTTCTGTTTTGATTGCTTGTTCGAGTCTCTCTCTTTTTACTTTGTCTGCTCGAAGTAGACTCCCCAGGATGTCCGGTCCTAGGAACGAAGTGAGGTGCAAACCTCCTCTTCCCATTCCACGGGGTGTTCCTAGGACGTGTAGGGGATCCGTTGGGTTACAACTTCGTAGCAAGAATTGTAAACGGGGAAGTACTCTATTTTCAGCCCGTAATTATCCTATTGCAAGAATTATTTCTCACTGCAGGTAACTCCAAATTTGGTGATTTTTATTTTTCTGAAGCCAATATAATTGAAACTATTTTTCATAATTTTTCTGTGATTTATTGGTTTTCGTGGGATTTCTAAGGATTAAATTACTGCAACTCTATTTTTATGTTTCTGCAATTCAATTATTTTTGAGTGATCATCTCTTAATTCATCTT
Source organism: Areca catechu (assembly GCA_021397845.1). Classification (NCBI taxonomy): domain Eukaryota; kingdom Viridiplantae; phylum Streptophyta; class Magnoliopsida; order Arecales; family Arecaceae; genus Areca; species Areca catechu. The sequence continues at coordinate 146,936,949 of CM038041.1, forward strand.
AAGGGCATTTGAGCATCTAAGATAAGGGGAGGAGTTGATAACCTCTCCTTAGCCCAAAACCACCACCCACTCATTCGAACCTAAGCCTTTAATCTTAAAATTAATTAGACCTAATTTGCCCTAGTGGGCTAGGGACATCAACAAGTTGGGTCAAGGCTAGTGTTGAGTCAATTTATCTGGTTACTCTGTGTGTGCTTTGTACTCAGTGTCTAGAATGGTGGTTCAGGGATTCCATCCCGAAGGGCTTGTGTGTTGGTCCGCCTACCTGGCCAATCTCTGATTGGTGTCTAGGATTGGCATCTAGGGACCTAACACTCTCCTTACACCTGCCTGGCTGAGTCCTAAGTTACTACAGGCTAGCTTGCCACTCTGATTGGGCATCTAGTTTGGGCTCTAGGTTTAGTTAGCCTGTAGTCGATTTAGTTGAGTCTCATTTTGTGTGTTTGCTTGCATCATCATGTCTACCCGGAATGGAGTACCCTACCAACCTGATCAAACCCAACCTGATTTAAAGGCCATGGTTAGAGCTCTTACTGAGAGTATGAACAAATTAAGTCAGGATATGAATGAGAATTTTGCCCAGCTTAGGGATCGAGTACAAGTACTTGAGGAACCTAGGCATCGGAATTGGACTCCTGACCCAGATTTTAATGTGCCTCAACCTCACCCACACCAAGAGCCTAGAAGACCTTTATACCGAGATCCTGAACCTAATCATAGGAGGCCTGACCCAGAACTTGAAGATAGAGATGATAGGTTCATTCGGAACATCAAGTTAGATGCACCCACTTTTGATGGTAGCTTAAATCCTAAGGTGTATTCTGATTGGGAGGGTGAGATGGACCAGTACTTTGAGTGGTATGCCATGTCTTAGGAGAGGAAATTCAAGTTTGCCAAGATGAAGTTAGTACGTCAAGCTAGGTTATACTGGGGGAACATTGAGCTGACCACTAGAAGATGAAATGTAGAGTCCATTACCACTTGACAGGGTATGAAAGAGAAACTTAGAGATAAGTACCTACCCATTTCATACCAGCAAAATCTATTAGACCAATGGCAGACTTTGAAACAAGGGAACCGATCTATTTTAGACTACATAACCACCTTTGATGAATACCTGATGAGATGTGATGTGAGTGAAGCCAATGAGGTCACTTTATCTAGATTTAGGGCTGGACTTAGGGAAGACATTAAGAGAGAGTTGTTTCTGAGAGAGGTCACTGACCTAGACCAAGCCTATCAGATTGCACTGAACACTGAGAAGTTTCAGAGAGGACCCATGCCTTCTAGGGTTAGTGCCCCAATCTCAAGAAATGGACCTAGCAAGGTTACCCCTAGCAAGCCTAATCAGGGTATTCCCACCCCTAGGCCCATGGACAAAGGTAAGGCACCTGACACCCAGAGAACCCCTAGTATCATCTGTTTTAAGTGCCAGAAGCCCGGTCATATCTCCAATCAGTGCACAGTCATAGCTTGTTTTAAGTGCCATAAGGTAGGTCATGTTTCTAGCCAATGCCCTCGTAGATCCCTTTATATAGAAGAGGGAGGAGAAGAGAATTCCGAGCCCAATGAAGAATTTGAAGAAGAAGTTTATGAGGCCGGAATGAATTTGGTTGATGAGTATGAAGGAGAGGAAGAATCCACAGGGTCTGACCAATTAGGGGTTGTGAGATGCATCCTGTCCCAGACTAAAGTTCAGGAAGATTGGCGTAGGACTAACATCCTACAGACTTTCCTTAAACTAGGGGATAAGGTATGTAAAATCATCATAGATAGTAGGAGCTGTGTGAATGCCATTTCTACTAGCACTGTCAAAATGTTAGGCTTAACCCCAGTCCCCTACCCCAACCCCTATAAGGTTTCTTGGGTAGACTCTACCTCTATACCCATCCAGTCTAGATGTCAGGTCCAAATCCAAATGCAATCCTATCAAGAGAAGATTTGGTGTGATGTCTTGCCCATGGGGGTGAGCAGTATAATTCTTGGAAGACCTTGGTTGTATGATCATGATGCCACCCTCTTAGGAAAATCCAACACCTGTGTCTTTAGTTTCAATGGGAAGAAAATCACAATCCATTCAGTCCCTCCTAAGGACAAGGTAGCTAAAGGAACCAATAAGGTCAGAGAAATGAAGACTAGAGTGAACCTAATTAGTGCCAAGGATCTAGAACAAGAAATTCATAGTGGTTCACCCATTTGGATGTTGACTGCTAAGGAACTTAGGACTCCTACATCCTCAGAGCCTCCTCAGGAAGTTAAGCCTTTATTAGAAGAATTTGAGGATATTTTTCTCGAGGATCTGCCAGACCACCTTCCACCTCTTAGGGATATTCAGCATTCCATAGATTTAGTCCCAGGAGCTACTTTACCCAACTTGCCCCATTATAGGATGAATCCATCTGAGCATAAAGAACTGTAAAAGCAGGTTGGAGAATTGTTGAGGAAGGGGTTCATTAGAGAGAGTCTTAGCCCTTGTGCAGTCCTTGCACTTCTAACCCCGAAGAAGGATGACATGTGGAGGATGTGTGTTGATAGTCGTGCCATCAACAAAATCACAATCAAGTATAGGTTTTCCATCCCTAGACTAGATGATATGCTAGATATGATGGCCGGTGCCATGGTTTTTTCTAAAATTGATCTCAAGAGCGGCTATCATCAGGTTAGGATTAGACCAGGGGATGAGTGGAAAACAGCCTTCAAAACTAAGGATGGTCTCTTTGAATGGGTTGTTATGCCTTTTGGGTTGTCCAATGCCCCTAGTACTTTCATGAGGATTATGACCCAGGTACTTAGAGCTTTCATAGGGAAGTTTGTAGTGGTCTATTTTGATGACATCCTGATCTATAGTAAGACCCCTGCAGATCACCTAGGCCACCTTAGACAAGTCTGCCAAGTTTTGAGGAATGATAGTCTCTACGGTAATCTCAAAAAGTGTGAATTTATGACTAGTAGAATTATCTTCCTTGGTTTTGTTGTAACCCCTGACGGCGTGGCTGCCGATCCTGAAAAGATTAGGTCGATAGTAGAATGGCTAGAGCCGACCAGTGTGCATGAAGTCAGAAGTTTCCATGGCTTGGCTACCTTCTATAGGCGATTCATCAAGGGGTTTAGTACTGTAGTTTCTCCTATCACAGACTGTATTAGGAAGGGAGAATTTCAGTGGACTAAAGCAGCCTATAAAGCCTTCCTAGATCTTAAGGATAGGATGACCCAGGCACCCATTTTGAGGTTACCGGACTTTTCAAAGGTATTTGAGGTTGCCTGTGATGCTTCATGAGTAGGTATAGGTGGAGTCTAAGCCAAGAGAACCATCTCGTAGCATTCTTTAGTAAGAAACTTAATGATGCTAAGCTTAGGTATTCTACCTATGATAAGGAATTTTATGCGGTAGTGCAAGCTTTGCGTTACTGGAGACATTATTTGCTACCGCAAGAATTTGTGCTATTTTCGGACCACGAGGCTCTTAGATTCTTGAATTCCCAGAAGAAGCTTAACCCTAGGCATGCTAAATGGGTAGAGTATATCCAGTCCTATACTTTTATTTTGAAGCATAAGGCTGGGTCTGAAAATAAGGTAGCTGATGCCCTTAGTCATCGATCTTTGTTGTTGAATTCTGTTAGGGCTGAAGTCATAGGGTTTGAGCAAATCAAAGAAGAATATGAGTCGTGTCCAGATTTTAAGATTGTGTACCAGGATCTAACTCAAGGACCATCTAGTGAACATAAGGATTATTCCCTTTTAGATGGCTTTCTGTTCTTTAAGAATAGGCTTTGCATCCCTAGAGCCTCTCTTAGAGAATTTTTGATTTGGAAAACTCATGCTGGAGGTTTAGCTGGCCATTTCGAAAAAGATAAGACCACCCTGGCTATTGAAGACTATTTTTTCTGGCCTAGCTTAAAAAGAGATGTAGCATACATTGTGGCTAGGTGTCGGACCTGCGCTGTTGCCAAACAGCGAAAACAGAACACCGGCCTTTATACCCCACTCCCTGTCCCAGATCATCCTTGGCAAGATGTGAGCATGGACTTTGTGTTAGGTTTGCCTAAGACCCAGAGGAGGCATGACTCCATCTGTGTTGTAGTAGACCGATTTTCCAAGATGGCCCATTTCTTGCCTTGTTCCCAAACTTTTGATGCGTCTAAGGTAGCCACCCTGTTCTTTAATGAAATAGTTCGACTCCATGGCCTACCCAAGACCATTGTTTCAGATAGGGATGTCCGGTTCACCAGCTATTTCTGGAAAACCCTTTGGCATAAGTTAGGGACAAAACTTAAGTTTTCAACTGCCTATCATCCCCAGACTGATGGCCAAATCGAAGTAGTGAACCGTAGTTTAGGCAATCTGTTAAGGTGTCTTGTTGGTGAAAACATTGGGAACTGGGATTTGTACTTACCTAGAGCTGAATTTGCATATAATGACTCGGTCAATAGGTCTACGGGTAAGATTCCATTTGAAATTGTGCATGGTTACAAACCTCACACACCTCTTGACCTAGCTCCTTTACCAGTCCACACACGAGTCACCGAGTCTGCCGAAGTTTTTGCACAGCATATAAAAGACTTGCATAAAGAAATTCAAGCCAAAATAAATTTAAGTAATGAAACTTATAAGAAGTTGGCTGATTCTCAAAGGCGAGTCAAAACTTTTGATGAAGGAGACTATGTAATGATTAGGTTAAGGCCTGAACGGTTTCCTCCTGGAACCGTTAGAAAGTTACATGCTAGAGGAGCTGGACCATTTAGAGTGGTGAAGAGAGTAGGATCCAATGCCTATGTGCTCGAGTTGCCTCCAGAACTAGGCATTAGCTCCACTTTCAACATTACTGACCTAGTAGAGTATAGAGAGCCAGCTGTGATTCCTAGTGAGGCTTTTGAACCTAATCCTGCTCTTGAGAGTGAACCCAACCCTGTGTGTCCACCAACAAACTGGCCTGTGAGGAAAGAACAGATTGAAAAGATCCTGGATGATCAAGTTATCTCTACTCGTAATCGAGGATACCAAAGATACCTGGTCCGCTGGCAAGGAAGGCCAGATTCTGATGACTCTTGGATCTCCCGAGAAGAATTACAAGAATTGGACCCAGACCTCTTGGAGAGATACCAGAGCCAACTTGATCCATACTTGACAAGGTCGAGTTCCTCCCACCCTAGGAGAATTAGTGCGGGCACCAGACTCAGAAGAAGACTTCAGAGCTCCATCTGGATCTCTGATTAACCGTGCCCGAAGAATTAGGATTTTTTGGCTTGTAATAAGGGTTGACTTGATCAACTCAATTTTAGTTTGAGTCTGTATTACCTGCATTTTTATTTGGTTGAGTCATGTTGACTCAGTAGTGGACTAGGGCTTCAACCTGGGGTGTTACATTTTCTCCCAAGGCCAAGCAAGTGGGCGCCACACTCCCAGCCACACGCCTGAGTCCAGGGGGCGCCACATCTTCATCTAGTAGACTTTGGTCCCCACACCACAGATAGCAGCTCCCTTCTTTCATGCGCCAATTGAGGAGAATGCAACCAAGGATCCACAAAACAAGGGGGCGGCCCAAGACTTCCATAAGAGCCAAACTATGAATGGGAAGAAAGTTTCTTGGAGAGAACTTCAAGGAGGCGCCCATTACCTGCCAAAAATATCCAAAGCAAAGTTAGGAAGAACCATAACTTGGGGAGAAAGAAAAGGAGGTATCCAAAAAAGGTTGAGCCATGGAAGGAAGGAGATTTCTCTTGAAGAGCAAGGTTAGGAGGCGCCCTAGTCATTCCAAATAAAGCCAGATATAAAAGGAAAAAAATTTCTCTTGGAGGGCAAGGTTAAGAGGCGCCCAAACACTTCCAGATAAGGCCAAGCATAGAAGGAAAAAAATAATTTTCTTGGAGGTCAAGGCAAGGAGGCACCACCCACTTTCCTTTTTTGAAGCCTCAATCATCTTATGAAATTATTTGGCCGGCCATATGAGTAGGGATTGATCCTACAATCCTAATTTGAAGATCCCCTCCTTTAGTCCCACACGAGAAGATGTAAAACCCTACTCTCTTGTAATGTCCTATAAATTAAACCCCCATGTAAGTTTGAAATCAATCAGATGAATGAAACCAACTTTTTTTTTGTGAGCAAACTCTATGTTTCCTCTCTTCTGCACTTGCATCCAGGTGTTGAGCTCCGTGAGGGAGTAAATCCGGGTTCCCCAGGAACCTTGAGGAGGTGTGAGATCTCCAAAACCCAAACCCTAGGTTAGCCACTTCTACTCCAAAACCCTAGCCGCCCACCATCCACTTCAATCCACCAAACCCTAGCCTATTCCACCTCCCACAGCCTCTCTCTCCAAGTCCAGGCCGACCACCAGCATCCATCTCCAGTCCGGATACTTCAAATCCAAAGCTCTTTTCAGAGGGAGTCGAATCAGCCTTCAAGAGAATCCGGATCTCAGCGATATCAGCCTTCAAGTTCTTCGACCTGGTAAATCCTTCCCTGAGTCTTTGAATCCATCACTTGTTTTTCTTCTTCCCAGATCTTGAGTTCAGGAGAAGCCGACCCAGCCACGAGGCCAGTATTGGAGGATCCATTGCGAAGATAGCCGAATCCGAAGATCCAACAATCTGCTCGAGAGAGTTCTTCCATCCAAATTCTATGAAGATCACTGTCTAGTTGGTAAACCATATCTTCTCTTTATTTCTGTCCTGTTGAAAGTTCAGAGCGAAACCCTAGGTCTGGGAGTTTCTCAACCCCCAGCGATCTGTTACTTCTGAACTACTCTGATAACTTAGCTTCTTCTAAATTGTGCTTTCAATCCTTACCTAGTTTCCATCAACTTAGTTTACTTTACTTTGAGTCGAGGCCAATTTCTGAAATAAAAAAAAAAAGAATTAATCTTAAATTTACTTCCGCATATGCTTCTTTGTTCTTTGTTCTGCATCATATTCTCACTCCTGTTATCGATACACCTATTATTGACTTCCCTGACATGATACTTCATTTGTTCATACACCTATTATTGAGACCCCCACTGTTGATATACCCATCATAGATACACCGATACTTTCTACATTTGATACTTCTGTTCTTGATATGCCTATATCATCTGCTATTATCCCTATTTTTGATACTTAGATTACTGATACTCTTACCCTTCATACATCATCAGTTATTCAAGAGCTTGGGTTTTATACACCCAGCTTTCAGTATCTTGACTCTGGACCTTCATTTGATCGCACACCTCTTCCAGCGGTGGCTGAGTTGGTTGACCCGATCACTTCCGTTCCTGCAGAGGATATAGTTCCTACCACTACTGTTCCAGCAGAGGTCAAACATATGCTCGTCATAGAGGACGTGGTCATCGTACTCCACAACCGACCAGGACCAAACTTCGAGATCTTTGATCGAGATGGCCACGAGCTCGATCTTTCACTGATATAGGATCGATTGAGATCGGATCATCTTTTGATGATTCTGTGGATGAGGATTAAGACTTTCTTGTACTTATAGATAATTTACTTTCATGCTTCTATGTATTTTTACCTTTGTTATGTATTTGTTGTACAAGTTCTAAGCATATATGAAAAACTTTTTGATTCCTCATCTCTATGTGTTTGATAAAAATGAATGTTATATATTGAATTGCTTTTATGCTTCAATGTCTTCACTCTTAATTGAATGAATTTCTTAAAGATAAAAGGGGAGCAGTTTAGAAAATGAATTTATTATCTCAATGCTATATCTTGACTATTCGATTTTTTTGTTTCCTACCTTTTTAATGATAATAAAAAGGGGGAGTAATTTAGTGAGATTTAAGTATAAATTCTAGTTTTGATTTTGTGATATGCAAAGAATAGACAAATTTTTTGAAAAACCTGAATTGAAAATCATTTACAAAATTCCTTAAGAAAGGGGGAGCTTTACTTTTTTTTGCTCATTTGAAAATCCTTTCAAAACAAATTTAACCCTTACAACCCCTCTTTCAATGTTTGAAAAGATTTTTACAAATTTTGTTATGAATCATTGATTCAGAGGGAGCTTTGTTGTTTGCTGAAATTTTCTTATAGAGTATCATGATACATGTTCTCTATGCATTTAAATGAATCCCAAAGTTCTGATACTCCATATCTTTATAACAAGCTCTAATACTATTACTTGTGTTATGAATGGTCATATCTTTAATGCAAGTAATGTTGATAAACTTAATGCTTTCAATGTTATGCACCTTGATCAATTCTCTTAAAGCTTTATTTTTAAAGCAATTTATACTAAGGGTTTTATCATCATCAAAAAGGGGGAGATTGTTGACTCTACTAATTGATTTTGATGATAAGCAAAATAGTTAAGTATAAGTTAAGAACTAATGATTTGCTTTGAGTGTGTTTTTATTGAAAGGGTGCTCACAAAATTTGAAGAAGCCTAATTGTTTTGAAGAAGCCAAGTTTGAATGAAAAGGTTGCTCAAAAGAAGACTTAGACACTTAAGAGTTGGTTGAATGGATGGCTAAGTCAAGTGAAAACTTGTTCCAGCTCAAATTCAGCAGTTTTTGTGTATTTTTCAGAGAAGTGTCGACTCAAAGTGTTGGCACATGACATGAAGTGTCGATACATGGAGATGAAGTATCGACTCAGGCCAGTACGCAGCAATGTTTCAAATGGCACAGATCAAGTGTCAACACATGGACCTGATGTGTCGATTCAAGATGTCGATACATGGATCAACACATCGCTTGAAACTTTCAAGCCACAGAACTTGTAGAAGTTGAAGGAACAGCTGAAGTGTCGACACATGGAAGTAAGGTATTGACTCAAGATGTCAACTTAACTGAGAAGGTGTCGACACATCTAAGATTTCTAGAGAATCTGAATGGAGCATTTTAAACTAAGTGTCGACTCAAGAAGAACATGTGTCGACCTTATGTGTCGACTCAACTGAGGAAGTGTCGACACATAGAGTTCTGGCAGCAGTAACGGCTAGTTTTTCAAACGCAGAACTCGTCCAAATTATCCCCAACGGATAGTTTCTCAAGTCTACTGGCTAGAATTCAGTTTTAAAGCCTTGGAAGGGTATTTATATGCTCCAAATCAAATCTAAACACATGATATTGAATCCCATTAAAGAGTTTTGAGAGAAAAGAAGAGAGGAGAGCCTTAACTCCTATTCATTCAAGTTTCAACCACTCTCAAGCTAAAGGAAGTCTCCAAACATTCAAAAGCCATCAAGAGCATTGAAGATCATTCAATCTTGGGCATTCAAAAGGCTTCAACAAGTGCAAAGCAACTCTACATCGAGCTACATCGACATATTCGCTTTGTTATTAAAAGCTTACGTTGGTTCTTTATTTCTAAACCTTATTTCTTGTAAGGGTTGTTGGTTAGCCTATTATAAAACCAAGTAAGATTATTGGTAAGCCTTGGAAAATCAATTAGATTGGTGGTTAGCCCGTAAAACCACTAAGATTCTTGGTTATCCCGGAAAACCAAGGAAAGTTATTGGTAAGCCTTAGAAAACCAATTAGGTTGGTGGTTAGCCTGCAAAACCACTAAAGTTCTTGGTTAGCCCGGAAAACTAAGGAAGGTTGTTGGTTAGCTTTGTGAAAATCAATTAGGTTCTTGGTTAGCCCATAAAACCAAGTGATATTTGACTTGTGAACCTTGTGAAAATAAGTCGGATTTTGATTAGTCAGCCCAGAAAACTAATCGGCTGTAATCGTATGATTATAGTGAATTCCCAAGGAGATCTTGGGAAGTGGATGTAGGTGCATTGGTTGGCACCGAACCACTATAGCTTTTGGTATTTGTGATTGCTTGATCTCTCTCCTTGCTCTTTATTTAATGCTCTTAATTTTTGCTGTACTTTTATTTAGAACATTACATTTGAATCATAGTACCTTGCTAGTACTTTTATTTAGAACATTACATTTGAATCATAGTACCTTGCTATATATACTTATTGAATTGGATTGCTTTGCATAGCATCAAGTTTTATTAAGTTAGTAGCTTGCCTTGTCATATTAAATTAATTTTTAGAGACCCAATTCACCCCCCCTCTTGGGTTGCTTACTGGGCAACAGAATGGTTCTAGATAATTGAGATAAGAGAATATCAAACCTCCAAATAAGAGAGCCAAGTCTTCGGACTTGAAAATATACTAGGTCTTCGGACTTCAGAGAATTCCAGATAATAAAGAATTTCATCTCTAGATGAGAATACCAAGCTTCTATATAAGGAAGCCAAATCTTCGGACTAGAAAATATGCTAAGTCTTCAGACTTAGGATAATTCTGTAGAATTGAGATAAGAGAATACCAAATCTCTAGATAAGAACCAAGTCTTCAGACTTGAAGATTTACTAAGTCTTTGGACTTAGGAGAATTTCATAATTGAGACAAGAAAGAATCTCTCTAAATGAAGACACCAAGTCTTCGGACTTGAAAATTTGCTAAGTCTTTTGACTTAGAATAAAATAGACCATATGGGTCACCTGCATTTTCATTATGAATGAAAGGTTCATTAACCTTTGGCATTTTTACGGGATACATCGCTTGGATTACCCTTTACCTTTTGATCAAGGATTAAGATAGGCTGATCAAGCCCACCTCGGCATTTGATAGAGTAGATCATGGAGATCATTCTCATGCCTTTTTGAAATAGAATTAAGACAGGCTAATCATGCCCACCTCGGTACTTTGTGAGGTAGATCACGGAGATCATCCTCATACCTTTTTAATTAAGATGGACTAGTTAAGCCCAACTCAGCACTCGTAGGGTAGATCATGGAGATCATCCTTTTGCCTTTAAGAAAAGAAAAATTAAGATAGACTGATTAAGCCTATCTCGGTACTTTGTAGGGTAGATCACGGAGATCATCCTCATATTTTTTTAGAAATAGAATTAAGACAGTAAAGAGCATCGGTTGCTCCTCGCACCATCATATGAGCCTTATAGCTCCCTAAATGGTCGAGAGGATCTGAAGTCCCATCATAAGCCTCTAGCTGTGGGATCTTGAAATGCCTTGGAATAACTTCATCCATAATGCGATCAGAAAAAGGGGGCTGAGAGTTGAAAGTGATAACTTCATCGTTCCTTCTCAGATATGAAATTCTGGCTATTTCTACTTGCATGGATTTGAATTTCTCTTGGAACTCACAATTAATCTCTCTCTGCCTAGCCTCTTCTAGTGCAAAACTTCTGGAAGAAATAGAGGGCCGGATCCTTTTCTTTCCACCATGATCCCCTGCTTGTCGATCTAGTGGAGAGGCATATTGGTCACGAGATGACCAGATCTGTGAGAAACTGGGAGTGACTTCTTGATGTCGATCCTCTTTGTTTTAAGGTTGATGGCTGGACTGCGGAATAGATGGTCGACATTGCTTTTGATCTGCAGCTTCATGCAAATGTTGAACCAGCGCCGTCAAGGTTTCTCCCTGTTTAGTAGGGCTTCGAACTGCTGTTGCCCCACCATTATCATAGGTGGTTGCACTCCCTGATCTGCTGGAAGATCGTCTACTGGAGGAGCATGCTGCTCCCTGCTTATGGATGTATTCTGAACTTTTGCTTTCACTATTTCCACTTGAATATAACTCTCCTTTAAACAGAGGAAAAAGAACTTCCCCTTCCTGGCGCGCCAATCTGTTGACGCTGAATCCGTGCTAGCCAGATGGAGTGGCTTGCTCGCTGGTTCACCATCGACCGGAACCTGCAAAATAGATTTCCGGATTAAAAATCTTCCGGCGGGGGACACTTCGATGCCAAAGTCAGAAGGAACTCAGGCAGCAGAATAGAGAGCTCGAAAGCAGAGAGAAAGGAAAAAAAAAGAATTCGAATTTCTGGGAGTCAGCAAAACTTACCTCGAGTGTCCTCTCTTACCAGTATTTATAGGCTCCAACATAACTACTTACGGTTATGGGAGTTGGCTAGTGCAACCTCCACATAGCTGTAAGTAATGGCTGTCGGAAAATCAGTTATTTTAGAACTTATCCAATCTGAGATTTTTGACAATGTGGATAGTTGCAACAACCGAAACAGATTCCAACTATTTCGGGATTGAAGAAGCCCACATGTTTAATATGCCTCTCTTTTCAAGAGTAGATCCGAAGTGAGCTCAACATTCTCTTTAGTAGCGCTCCTAAAAGGAACGTTAGCTATACACTTCAGAAAAGTTTCTTTGGAAATAACATGAAAAAATAGATAAACACTTACAATCATGAATATAAGACAACACGCTCTTCGGATTATGCTGAAGGAATAAAGCCGAAGAGGTTCAATAGGAAGGCTTGGTCTTCGGATCAAGACAACAATACGAAATCGAAGACATAGGGTTAATAAATTTGGCCTCTGGACCAGACAATATATGAAGCCCAAGACATAAGGTTGACAAGCTTAATTTTTCGGGCCAAGATAAAGATACGAAGCCGGAGATATAAAGACGTTTGGCATGGTCTTCGAACCAAAATAAGGATACGAAACCAGAAACATAAAGGCGTTAGGCATACTCTTCGGGCTAAGATAAAGATACAAAGCCGAAGATATAAAGATTGTTAGCCATGGTCTTTGGACCAAGATAAGGATACGAAGCCAAAGTCTTAAGGTTGATGGGCATACTTTTCGGATCAAGATAAAGATATGAAGCCGAATATATATAACATCCTTTTACAGATCAAAGTCTTCATCAAGTCCAGGAGATATTTCCCTTTGTATATTGATTTGACCGATAAACAAAAAAAAATCGAAATCGGTTCAAAGAACATCCCGGTAATTAAAAATAAAATTGGGATATCATAACAATTATTATTCAGTTTTGTAAGTCTGTATATTGATTTATAACTTACAGTATTATTAGTTTTCTTGAATCACATTTAGATTTTTAGTGAGACATGGTCTTTCAATACACATATTTTCTATATGTTTAATTTTTTTGATAGATTTTAAATATAGTTAAATTAATTTTAAATTTGAACCGATTCCATGATGGGGTCATTCGGTTTCTTGTCTGATTGACCAGGCCGGGTCAAGTTTAATAACACCGGAAGTAATTATGGCGTTCAACGGGTTTTCATTGGCTTTTGTGGCTCTGAACATTATAATGACGCCTCTTACCAAGTAAAAAAGAAAACCCGACTACTACTGCATTTTTGATTAAATAAGAAAGGCCTGGTCTCGACTTAAGTGATTTCTGACTTGGAAAGTCACAGGATCGAGCCTTCGAAGCATGCCCACCACGCGCTCTTGCCGGCACGAACTCTCTTTTGGAAGCGCATTACCCCACCAAAAAAAGACTGGTCTAACACCGGTCGGAAGCATACCCGGTAGCACAAATCAACCCGTGGTTTCTGATACTACTTAACCGTCGCAGCACAGCCACCCATCTACCCGCACTTAAATAATTTTTTTTTAAAAAAAAAGATGATAAAAGAAGGAGAAGCAAGTAGTGGTCGGAGTTGAATTTTTCACGCAAAAAAATTTGATTGATCTTCTTTTACAATCCTAACCACACCTTTCAAAGCATGATGATATCAACTTCATGCATGATCTGTAATGCAAATAAAGAAAATATCATGCTTTAAAAATTATGCAAAACATTATTCGATGATTGAGATTATAAAAAAGGACCAATCATTTTTTCTATAAAAATATATACAATTCAAATTCAAATAAAAAATAATATTTAAATTTTTAATCTTGTATAAATATTTAAAATTTATTTAGCGCATATAATCATAATCAATATGCATGGAACCAAACACACATATCCACTCGAAACCTCGTAAAAATAATATTAATTAATAGTAAAAGGGCCTTCACACCGAAATCTAGCGCCAACAGAAAATAGAGCTCACAGAGGCGGTGGCTGAGCTCACCCACTTTCCTCCATTTGGACAGTAGTGCATGGCCACCAAACCACCTTATCCATGAGAAATTCCTCAAAGCCCAAACCTAGAACAAAAAGAAAAGCCATTGCAGCATGTCATGCCAGGATTGGTGCTTCATATGAATTACACCAATCTCCTTAGTATGGATCTAGGTCGTGGGTACCATGACTGGGTTCCATAACATTGCTTCTTAGTTATTATTCAAACAGCTTATCATTTGGGAAGAGTGCGTCCTTTTACAACGCACCTCCACTTCTTTAATTTCCTCCCTCACAACATGAATAACCTAACATTAGCACAACTAGGATTAAAGAAAGAGAGAACAACCCAGAACCTATCGTGGCTTAGTGCTCCTCTAGTGGAGAGATCAGGTAGGAAGAGTGATAAGGAGGAGCCGGAACTTTGTTCTTTATCTAAGCTTTTGTTTCTTATCTCCACTCACCCACAAACGGACGAACTTAGCTTCCTCCTCCTCATCACCTCCCACCAAGTCATTGGCGGGCCTTTGAAGAGCCCATCTGAAAAGCTAATGGTGGCATGACACATCTTCAAACAGAAAGGAAATGTGCTTAGGTTGGGGTGGCAAAGCAGCTCCCACGAGCAAGCCATGGAGGGGGACAGAAAGATATTTTTAAGTGTTGCATATCCTCCGTGGACAAACCACGCTCACAAAAGGTGAACCAGTACTAGGACTGGGTTGGCCCTTCAAAAGGAAGAGGACAGGAGGGTGGTGGCATGCAGTCTCTAATAAGAGATGGCTGGAGAGGTCTTCTTTTAGTCACAGTTTTTTTTGTGGAAGCTGGAGGTACTGCTAGAGGATTAAAACGCATCAACAAGGTACGCATGCTTTAACAAACGCTTTGCTCATGCTACTCGTTTGCTTCTTCGTACGTATTGCTCTCATTTTGTTTAACAAAAATGTCTTAGGAACCCAAAAATTAACTTTTTTTAAAAAAAAAAAAAAATCAGCCTGTGTGTTGCATTCTTATTGCTCCCTTTTTTTTATAAGATTCTTATTTCTCCCTTTGAGTTTGCTTTGAAAATTGTGCTACTGCATTGTGAATGGTGGAAGAGAGTTGAGTGACTTTTCTGAGTATCCTTCCACTTAACACTGCATGGCTAGCTCTTTGCTGTACCATCCATGAACACGTAATCCCACATTTTTCTCCCTTCCATCTGTATCGTTTAGCTCTATCTTGTTTTACTATATGGGGAATGTGACAATGGCTACTGAAACAGAAGCAGAGCGGCGCGAAGTGGCATGCACTTTGATATTGCTAGATATTTTCTTGCCTGATGAGTATACCCACATTGATATAAATTACTTCTTTGTCTCATTACTTAATCTAATACTAGCAGAAGCAGTAGTGGCGACAGTTGTGTTATGTTCAGGGTGTATTAATTTGTTTCCTTGCAAGTGAACAGTCTCAAGTGCACTTCGACTGGAAGCGGTTACTTCTAATTAAGCCTTTGTTTCCACGTAAGCCATCCCGAAGTGAAGAAATTGAGTATTCTCCACTTCAGCAAAAACAAAATTCGAACTTGACTTCAGCTGGGTGGCACCACAGTTACACTTATATATTATTTCTTTTTACATAGATACACTGGTAAATTTATTATTTGTATCTATATCCTTGTAAATTATTTCATTTTGCGTGCCAACTTTATTAATGAGTTAAAAGCATACATGCAAAAAGAAGTAATTTATAAGATGTACATGCAAAAATAAACAATTTATAAGGATATAGTAGTAAATTTATGGGTGTATACATATAATTTTAAATATATATTTATTAGAATATACATGTAAATGGTAAATATGAGAGGGTATTTACATAATTTTAGATATTTAAAGAGATATAAACACAAAAAATCCTTATATATTAATAAAAATGATTAATGATATTTGTATACATAAAATTTTTAGGCCCTGCACATCTTCCTCCAAAACAATTATAGCAGAACTTAAATTCATAGACCCAAGTTCTCAAAACTCAAATTATTAGAAATCAAACTCAGATACTTCAACACTTTCTTGGAAATAAATATGTCCATATATTCACTCGGATTCTAGCTGGGCAAGCTTTGTACGTGGTTTTGTTTTATCTTATGAAGTAGTCGACCACCTTAACAAACGTTAACTAGTTTTATGATTTTGTTAATCGCAAGTTGGCAGTTTAGGATGGATTTATTATTTTTTTGTTAAGTGTCTCAGAGCACGCCATACCATGCATGGGTATGACCAACATAGGTGGCTGTCTGTCTCCCACTACTTGTAAATAGTTTTTGTAAACCTTTCTTGGTTCGATAGATCGATGGACAACAGGAGACATCCCGTGGAGTCGGCTGACCAGTTTTTATTTGAATGGATCAGACCGCTTTAATAATAACAATTCAGAAAAGGGTTCTGCAAATTAATGAATCTGATTAGAGCATTTAGTGATAAATAATATTTGGAGGTGGGTTCACACTAAGCAGTGAAATGGGACCATGCACGTTAGAAGTTCAACTTGGCCCCCAACATATAACTTCTGTTTTTCACAGAAATTAGTTTTCTTTTTCTTTCTTTCTTTTTAATTTTCATATATAAATTTCTCTTCTTTTGTTCAGAAGATTAAATAAAATATTTCAAGACCCATCTAGAGTACTCCGTGGAATCCACAATATATATATATATATATATATATATATATGTATATATAGTTTCAGCTCTTCTATCAAATATCAATTCGGCGTTGCATGACCGCAACAGATCTCTCAGCATATGTCTATTAAATTCAAGGTCTGAGATAAAAACCAAGTAATATTCCACATTTGGCAGTTGCCTTGTTTCTCAACTTTATCATGCATGTCCCTTGTTGTTAAGATTGGCTTTTAGATGAATCAGTCCAAAAATATATAAGTACCACAAGAGTCCTTAACCCTATCTCATGTGGGACTATATATTATTCCTTGACACCTTTTATTCTAACGGATATAACATGGTACAGCCACTTTAACCATGAAATTATAGAACAGAAATTGTATAGGAATCTCATCCCATTACTTCCAAAGAACCTCCGTAACATGTGTGTATCAAACTTGCATATCAAAGTTGCCATTTTAACTATGAAACCATAATGATCATTGAAGTACCAAGACATCTCAAGGGGATTAGACCTCAAGACTTCCTCCAATGGAAGAAGCTGGTACTAAATGCATGGGCTCAGATTGATTTTGAAATGTACACGAAGTCCTATACATCGCACGGGGAAATTTACATATCATGTAGTTATACAGGTCATTAGCACATAACCCAGAAATTTACATACAAAGTCAAAGATACTTTTAGAATTGAAATACTAAATTTGAGCTTTAAATCTAAAGTTAATAAAAACTTACTTACAAGCATTGCGGAGGAACAGTGTCTGAACTCTCCTTCACGGGAGACTTTTGCTGACATAATTAGTAGTCATGGAAACAGATTGCATGAGCATTCAGGTGGAAGGACCACTTTGAGGCACACCTTCCACTTTACACGACACAATCTTCAGGTGCAAGAACTAGAGTATTGGCAATATATACGACTAATGTTTATGGCTACGTGGCCACGGTCTTTGGTCGGTGTATATTAATGATCAAGAGTAATCTTATTTGGTGAGAGGGCATTTGGCCTGAGTCAAGTTATTTTTAAAAATGGAGCGATTGCTGCATTTGGTTTTAAGTTAATATGGAGTTGGAACAGTTCCACGCTAGGAACTTTAGAATTGGCGCAAGGCTAGGTCTGTGGGTACGCATGCCTCGGAATCAAGGTGCAAGGAATGTGTCTCGGAACCCGGATATAAACATGTATAACAGATTCATTGGAAATCAAATTGCGACATACCGAGGATTTATTTTGCGAGCTCTCATCAATGTCAACTAGCTCATAGGTAAAGTTTAACATGTATATGTAGAAGGGTGATGCTATGCTGCCAACAATCGCAACTCTAGCTAGAGAAAAAAAACAAAAAGGAAAGGAAAACATGCGAGAAATGTAAGTACACCAGAGTCAGATCTTCAGTCATGAAATCCTGTTAACTAGACATGATATTTGTGAGGGAAAAGAAAGAAAAAGAAAACAATGATGATTACCCGGGTAACCTTCAACTACTAGCTAATATATATTGGACTTGAGCTAAGACGAAGACGAATCCCCTACACACAAGAGATTGCTCCAACTTGGTCATGTCCAAGTTTCCTCGGCTCAAACATCCTAGAATTAATCAAGTCTGGTAGGTTGTCACCTCCCTGATCCCAGTGATCCTCCAGGTATCACCCAAACTAACAAGAAGACAAGCCACGAAAGGGACTAATTTCAGTGATCTAAAGCCCCAAACTAACACCGGTACACCAAAAAGGATTTAAAAAACTACCATTGCCCTCTAGCCTGCATGCTAAGGGAGCAGGTAAGCACCTCCTCGGCTTGCAAGCATGCGCGCATGCATCCTCCCGCGCGCTGCACCCAAAAAAAAAAATATATATATATATATATATAGCCGCCAGGAAATGTTTCGCACTGAACCAAAAATTACTGGCTCGCATGCATGAATTCGCGCGCCCACGGTGCAGCAACTGGCGGGGGCATCGAGAGGCGGCTGGCACGTGGAAGGTCGCGTCAGTCCCCGTGAAGAGTGAGGGCGCGCGGTTGTTGGCCACGAGCACGGGCCGCGCGATGCACGCCACGTGCGACCGTCCATCCCAGGATGGACGGCAACCACGGTTCTTGCGGTGTCGCGCGCGCACTGCAGTGGACCCGCACTCGCTTGGGTGACGTGTCTATTTTTTGGAGAGAGCTGGACGAACCAAAGACGACAAAAAAGTGTTCTTATAAATGGACCGGCCTGAAAGCCCAACTGGCCCATCCGTGCAGGGAGGACTGAAAGAAAATTTGGGTTGGATTTGGTTATCTAGTTGTCTCCTTAGTCGCAGCCAAGGCAAGCATCTTTCCCTCGTCTTTTTGATTTCTTTCTTCTCGCCTCTCTTTCTTCTAAAGGAGAACTTCTCCTTCCTTGTTGTCTTTATGTAGTTTAGTATTTAGATCTTGGGATGGTGTGTGAAGGAACTGTCTCTGAGATGCATGTGAAATTCAATGGCTAATTGGGCAAATATCAAGCCTTTTTTTTAGCTGGTTGGCATCCTCCTCCACCTGGACGAGATGGAGCATTAAAGCAATGGTGGTGGCATCTATATCATATTTTTAAAAGTAAAAAGAAAAGAAGAGAGAGAGAGAGAGAGAGAGAGAGAGAGAGAGAGAGAGAGAGAGAGAGAGAGAGAGAATGGCAATTATAGATCTATGTAAGTGTAAGGGTGACATGATTTTGATTCATGAGCTCATAAAATCCAATGGTACATAGGTCAAGAGTCACAAAAGCGAGCTGTACCTACTTTGTCGCAGGTGAGAGTATACTAATCTCTCCTTGTTTTCTTGCAAAGAAAGCTTATCACTTCTTGTTGTCTTGGTGTACTTTAGAGTTCAGATCTAGCTCACATGTACGGAGTTGTCTTTGAGCTACTTGCATAGTCCATTGGCAAATTGGACTATATAGCAATTGTTAGAGTCGTCTTGGTGTACTTGAGTTCAGATCTAGCTTACACGCACGGAGGAGTTGTCTTTGAGATATTTGTATAGTCCATTGGCAATTCGACTATATAGCAATTGTTAGAGATTAGGATTGGAGTCAATCAGCCTTGGCTTAGCTGGTTGGCATCGTCCTGCACTTGAGAGAGCTGGAGCTCTGGAAAATAAAAGAATTTGAGGAAGAAAAAAGGCAAGAAAAGAGCGAGTCCTATTATAGATCTATGTGGGGGTAAGGAGTGACTTGATTTGGATCAACAAGCACATGAAATCCAATGTTATATTACTCAAGAACGTGGTAATTATATCTTTTCCAAAAGGTTCCGGATTCAAGTTTTGAAAGGTGATTTCCCATGCATTAAATTTGAATAGTTTTTCATCCATGTTTTTCAAACCGATTATTCTCTATCATTCATTTAGGTTTATTCTAGGTGTAATGGTTATTGAATAAAAGATTGATCCACCCCAATTACAACCACCTTATTTGGTGCATGAAATTAGTAATCACAAATGAATGAAACATATAATCCACTTTAGCCAAAATTTTAGACCTTTGATAATTACAAATTGGGGATACATCCAATTCATTCATACCAACTATGCCTCTCTTGGTCATACTTTCTATTACCCATTATTGTAAAAGATAATAAATTTGGGAGTATATTTGGAGTCCACTAAAAGCATTGCTTGATTGTATCATATTCATCCACTAGAGAGGCTTTCATTCAAGTCATTTTTTGCATCTCATATGTTAAAACATGCTCCCACAAGTTTCCTTTTTTTTTTTTTCAATGTTATATATATACATATGCTTTTTGCATCTGATATATATATATATATATGTGTGTGTGTGTGTGTGTGTGTGTTTATATACATATATGTATACATATGTATATATACATATACATATATATTATGTGAGATTTCTATTTCTTATGAAATTTAAGCATCATTTACTTCGTGCAAGCAATTGAATTTAAATGGAATGAACATTTCAAATTGAAAATAAATTAAACTTAAAAGAATAGATCAATTGAAGATGTCCGACTTTTGTGGTCAATAATCCTCTTTAAAAGTGTAACAAAATATTTGTTGAATTTTGTTTGATCATTTTTTACATCTTTTGTTGGTAGAAATTAAAGTCATGTAGCATATTGTCTTCGCAGATAAGATCAGCCAAATCTAGGTGGTGCATTAATTCATGATACACAATTTATGCAATTATAATTTATCTTTAACAATAAGCATATTTAAATTAATACGGCAGAATATATGAACAGCTAAAGCTTGGATTGATAATAGACCCGTTCAAGTTAATTCAATTCAAGAATGAGCTGTGATCAGTCCAATACTTCCTACTTGAGTAACAAATGACTTGGAGCTAGCCAAATAGTCTACAAACTCGAGTAACTAAGCACAAGTTTGGGCAAGTTTGTGCAATTCAAATGTGAGTTCTGATGCTCCTTTCACCAAGCTAAGGCAACTTTGCACAACCATGACCTCTAGTATATAAACTTATGGTTAAGCCTAGCCTGGATAATCCTAAGCTCCAACCCTTGTTAGGCCCAATGTCTTCATCCTTTGCACAAGATTTATCCATAGAAACCACCAAGGCTTTGGGCAATATTTGGTATGGGAATAAAGTGTGTATAAGAGATGGAATAAGTCTTTTAATTGCCAGATAGGTTTTATAAAATAGATATAGTTAAATAATGATATTCATCACTTTTTTTTTCTTTTTTGAATCATATTCATCAAATTGTTTATTATGGAATACAATTATTTGAATAAAAACTGTCATAAGTTATTCCTAACTTAAATTCATATACCTGTCTTTCGATTTTCTTGTTTTTCTTAAATTTAAATTCTTTTGATCTTTTATTACATGGTGTTAGGATAAGGATGGGGTGAAAAACACGACAGTTACTTCGGAAATTATAGCAAAACAAAAAAAATAAGAATAACTTGTGACACGGCTATTCTAACAGGCATAAATCGCTATCCTTCTCCTATTCTCCTTATCCACTAGAAACGGATGCTTTTGCTGTTCAGAGCAGAGCAGCACATCCTTGATAAATGGAGCTGGGTTCCGGTGGTTCATGGCTACTTTCGAAACCCTAAATCCTAACGTCGGCTTCTCTGTATGAGAGAAGGAAGTAAAATGCTCTCTGTCTTCACTCCCCCAGTTTCTCCTTCGGGTCTTGGTTTGCGATCGATCATTTTGGGTTTGATGGACGAGAAACAATAGGAATCAGTCGAAGAGCTCGTCATTCTCTTCTCAGATTTTTGGTGCTCTCTCGCTCTTTCTATGGGCTCGAAGAGATTAATCGCGCACAGGACGATCAAATTGGCTGTCTGTTTCTTTTCCCTCTCGAAATGGAGACGAAGAAAAGGAAAAAGGGTCGAGAGAGATCAAAATCGAGACCTCGGTTTCGCAAGGTACTATTTTGGTAGTTTTAAGGTAGAAATGAAAGCTTATGTATCAATTCTAGAACAATGGCACAGTTATGTGTCTCTGTTCGTTCTATTTCATTCTGGGAAGGATCGCTAGTTTAGCTCTATTCGGGGAAGGTGGATTTCATTTCCGAGGGATTGCTCGTAGAACGCAAACGGGTTCTTCCATTGGTCGAAGTGCATTATTTTATCCCCATGCCATGGAAATCTAATGGGCTTGCTGATCGATTTTTGCATAAATTGGTCTCTCATTCCTTCCTTCCTTTAGTTATTTATTTGCATCCATCACAAATCTTTAAAAAATTAATCTTTGGCACCAACTTTGTATTTGCTTGCTTTTACGTTGCAGTTGCTGGACTCTCCTACTGTATTTATGACGTAGAACCCAACTTTGGCAATAAAAGTATATTATGATTTCCTTCTTAGCTTCTCTTATGTTGGTACGATTCTAAATTAAAATCGTACCAAAAGAAAATCCTAGTTTATTTTATTTGCTAAAGTTGGATTCCTATCACAACACTGACATGATGTTTGGCACGAAAATTTGAGCAATCCCCATTGTGGAGACAGGTTTTTTTTTTTAAGTGCAGATGTCATGGTTATCACTATAAGTTGTATAAAAAAACCAATCTTTATAATGCAATATTTTGCACTGACGGCTTATTAATACCAAGGGGTTCTTGCTTTTTAAAATTGCAATTGGTGCTCTCTTTGTCTATCATTTTTGAATTTATGATACTTTGCATGATATATCCACCGACAAGCTGTTGGATGAAAGTTTGTGCAATCAACCTGTGGGATGGATTAGGCATTTTTGTCTGACGGTTCTTTCTATCAAAGATCTTGAATTTTGGGAGATTTCCAAAGCCTACGAAAACCCTGAAAGGTGTATGTGGCATCTGCTTTTTTCCAGAAATTATTAATTTGTGCTCCTAGTTGCTGAAATCTGATTCCATGTGCTGTCTTTCAACCTTTTCTAAATTGTGTTCTTTTTTGCTGATATCTTTTTTTGTCCAGCTTTATCTCTGTTTGAGATTTAGACATGCAATAATTCGCTGCATCTTTTATAAACTGCTACAATATATTTCATAAACAGTACAAAGAGCAAATTTTGTCTTTTATTTGACACTTGGCACATGTTATGCGACACCGGGCAGGCATTAGCAGTCCTGCAGTGCCCGTTGTCATAGTATCTCATTGCTGAGGACAGTGGAATCTTGATCTCAGGAACATTGTTGTTTGTTGGGGAGTATTCTGATTGATGGAAAATAGTCCAAGTACATCAGGGAATCAGACTGCTAACCCAGTTCCTGCAGAGGGCATGAAGGATTCCTTAGATGAACTGAAGGAGACCACCCCAGATGCACCAGAGAAGCAGATTGCTGTCCTGGTTCCTTCAGAGGGCACAAAAGAATCCTTAGATGTACCAAGGGAAACCGCCCCAAATACACCAGGCAAGCAAATTACGATCCCTGCTCATCTTGAGAGTAACATGAGTTCCATGGATGTACAAAAGGCTGGAATAACTCAGAAAGATACCCATGAGTTGCCATCATCACTGGGGAAACCAAGGAAGACAGGGTTTCATATCTTCTTCATGAACATAAGGTATCACTTGGATCTGTTTCTAATTCAATAACTTTTAGTTGAAATTAAGTAAATATCAGTATATTTGCTTTGCTAGACATGGATTATTTAAGGAAATGAGTTCTGAGTCCTGAAAGAGTTTAGTTTAAGCTAATGCTTGATTCTACAATTGGCTGACCAGATGTGTCTACAAGATGGATGAACTGGGGTTAGAGATTTTGCGGATCGCAGTCCCTGCTGCACTGGCATTAGCAGCTGACCCACTGGCTTCACTAGTTGACACTGCTTTCATTGGCCGACTAGGTTTGTCCTTTATCCTTTATATTTTTTTAATCTTTGGTCACCTCAAGTCTCCTTGTATGCATAACTCATGGCATGTTTGTGATCATGCTTTGAATAAGTGTCCGCTTCCCATTTTACTGTAGTCATTGGTGGATTAATCTTTACATTGCACATAGTGGTGGTATTATCTATTTTGTCAGACATACTATGGAAAATATTTTGAAGATACCTTGCATATTTTGAGAGGTTTTGTGAAGGTTTAATTGCCATTTACCATCATGTACTAATTCCTTATTTGGAAGTTTGGAATCTGCAGGCATCTCTTAAATTCCCATGCCTATATTACATTAGAGTGCTTTTGTCATTTTGATTCTTCAAGGAGTTGAGGTAAAGATGTTATAACCATAAGCAAATGAACGGTAATTAAGGGCAAGTTATTACTGATTGTGCATTCTTTTAACCAACAGCACATTTTTTTGTGATGCAAAACTTCCTTTTTCAATTAAAGTTAACATTGGTTGCTTGTAGCTATCAACTATGAGTGATTGACATTTTGCATGCTAAACATGGTTCACTGTATTAGACCATACCATGTGGTCTCCGGTGTACCATACTCTACTGATAGCAAACAAATACTTGGTATAGAGGCATACCTAGTTTCGGCACCATGAACCAACCTATGCAAATATTGTGCTAGCATGATACCAACACAAGTATCAAAATTGGTACTGCAAACCATGATTATTAAATTTATCATCTTTTGCTTATTGTGTTATCTGCTTAAATCATCATATCTGGTGAGTGAGTTTTGTCATAGTCAAACATTTTTAAAAGTGCCCCTTATGTATCCTTGTCTTATCTGGTCAATGGAGTACAGGATCAGTGGAGATTGCTGCTGTAGGGGTTTCCATTGCCATATTTAATCAAGTTTCAAAAGTTTGCATTTACCCACTTGTCAGTGTCACAACATCCTTTGTAGCAGAGGAAGATGCCATCATTGGCGAGGGCACTGAAGAACAGCACAGCAAAGACTTGGAAAAGGCCTCTCCTGTAGATACTAAGAAAGAGTCGCCCCCTTGCAATGGTATGCCTGTATAGTCTAAAACCTGAATACATTCTGCAGAACAAATATACGGATCTCTCTCTATCTCCATGTGTTTTTGTGTGCCTGAACACATGCACTTGCATGTGTGCATGTGTTAGATTGCATTAACTTCTTCCTCCTTTCTACCATGCATAGCTTGACCAACTCTGAAATTTCTGTCCCTGCTTCAGATTCTCAGAAGAGAAGGTGCAATGTATCATATATTGCCAGTGAATGTATGAAAACATCCAGGTCTCGGTGTAACCGAAAATATATTCCATCAGTTTCTTCAGCCTTGCTTGTTGGTGGAGTACTCGGGCTTCTTCAGGCAATGTTCCTTATTCTTGCAGTAAGACAGGTCTTAAGCATCATGGGTGTAAAATCTGTAAGTATGTGAGCTAAGAGTTTTGAAAACTCAATATATTTCATCTATCATTGCTTTGTGGTTTTCAACTCATATCAGCTTCCTTAAATATGTTGAGACATGGAATGATAACTTGTTTGTGTAATCATGCCTTTTGATCAGCAAATGTTTGTCTTTCATAATGAAAGAGGATGAACTGAGATATAAAATATTATCAAAGCAAAAGTTATCCTCCCAATCATGATTATGCATTTCTATTTTAATATGGTATTATTGAAATGGCACATAAATTTCTTCCTGTTTGGCCAAACTCATCTATACACTATTTGATCTTGTGAGGGTCTGTGTGAGATCAAGTGTGCTTTATATCCATATTCCACTGCTATAAAATAATTCTGTCCTTGCTTTATTTTTTTTTGAAGGAACATTTTTTTTTTTTTTGGTAATAGCAAAGAAAGTAAAATAGCAATGGTCCAAATTTTGTAAAAAAACAAACTTGTCTAGGGTCACCTGATGGAAACATGAACTTTGTACCCATCGTGAAAAATGGATACAAATTAAGTGTCACATGTTGCTGTATGTTGCATAAGTTTAACCTTCAGTTGATTGTTCACTTATATATCAATAAGTAATAGCATTGACCTAATCTGTATTAGAGCTCCTTAGATGCAGCACAGTGATGATCAGTGGAGTGACAGAAATGACCAGGACAGTAACTACAAGACCGAGTGTTGGAAGGGTGCTCCTTAAAGATTGCATTCTCTCTCTCTCCCCCTCCCTCCCTCCCTCTCTCTCTGTGTCTGTGTGTGTGTGTGTGTGTGTCACACACCTTCTGATACGATCTTAACTTTTGTTGGCTGAGATTAACTGGTTAATTACACAGATAACAAAATCATGCATCTTACCTTTTTTCTTTTCAAGTTTCTTCAATGTTCTCTCCTTTCCTAAAAATGCTCATATTGCAGTTGAAATGTGGGGCCAACAAGAATGTTATCTTTAGTCAATCTAACTTTATCTTTTGGATGAGGAGTCTATTTTCATGCTCTGGTGCAAGTTTTGGAGCTTCCATTCCTCATAAAATGATTTTTTTCTTGGCTTATGAGCCTTGCAATAATTCTTGTGGATGATACCTTTAGATTATGGGAAAGATGTAGATGAATTAGTGAAACTTTTCTTGGGTGAAAAGGAGCTTGATGTTGTCATCAGGTTACAAATTCACATGATTGCATTTTCCAATTGTGTGTTTATACACATTATCATACCAAATGGCAAAGAGGATAACTTTGTTAGCGGTTTTTAATTTTTGTTATAGTTAAACATCTAGATGTCAGTGAATTTTCCCTTGCTAATTGCTTGTATATTAGGGCTCTCCTATGCTATCCCCAGCATTACGGTACTTAACACTGAGGGCGCTTGGCTCTCCTGCTGTTCTCTTGTCTCTGGCCATGCAAGGGGTTTTCCGAGGATTCAAGGACACAAAAACTCCTTTATATGCTACTGGTAAGTTTAATTTAGCTAAGCATATACCTGTAACAACTAGGTAATTTGCTTCATCTGTTGCCTCAGAAGGTATCTCTTTGTCTTGCAATTTAATCCTCCTGGGGCAAACAAACCAAGCCAATAAAAAAGGTTAGACAACTGTCATATCGGTGCAAGTGAGTTTGAAGGTTGGATCTGTGTCTGGTTTGACATATTCATGATTGGAGTGCTGGGTTCAGATTCTTGGTCCAAGCTTGTATATGCATCAATCCAAAGGACAACCTATCTTGCCAATCATCTCTTGATCAAGTGATGCCTTGAGCATCAATCAGACACCTGTCCGTAACTGGTTGACATTAAGTTTGTGATCTGGTCATACAGCATTTTCAAGCATTTCTGTATGATGTCTTAGTTTGATAAACCAAACCCAATGACTGGGATATAGCTTGTCATTTGTCAAGTGGTAAACCAAGTGATATTAAATCTACTTTTGCCATTTCATCTTTCTTATAATATATGATGTCATTTTTATTGCTGCAAAATTCCTTCCCTGGCATTTCAGTGGTGGGAGATGTGACCAACATCATTTTAGATCCAATTCTGATATTTGTTTTGCACCTGGGAGTCAGTGGTGCAGCCATTGCCCATGTTATTTCTCAGTAAGTACTACTACCTACCTTCTTTAGCTATTTTGTATCTTGGAACCTTCTATGTTCATATGTTTATCATTTGATGTCTCACAGAAGTTGCTCCTTGCAGGTACCTTATTACGCTAATACTGTTCATTAGACTGGTGCAACAAGTTAATATCATGCCTCCTAGTATCAAAGCCCTGAAATTTAGCCGATTCCTTAGATGCGGTAAGAGTTCGAACCTCGCAGCATTAAAATACCTAGCAGAAGTTTTGGAAGATCAAATTAATGTTAGTTACCTGCTTAAACTAAACTGATTTAGTCAATGCTTATTATTTGTGAAGCTTCAGATTTTTGCCTGATGAGCTTGCTGATCTATTAAATCTCCAACCCAGCATAATCTGGCCAATTTAAATGTCATGCTAGCCTAAATTTTAGATTCTGTATGTGCATGAGATTTAACTCATATAATTGGATACATTTCCATGTTAGTCATTTCTGATGGTGTGTTTTAAACATTGTAATAACTTAGTTGATATGTGAGAACTGTGGTTTCAAGCAATATTTCATTTTCTTCATCTGAGAAGGCTTAGACATCCAGATTGAGGTGAAGACTGAGGTGGATGCATCTAAGGCTTATGGTTTGAGGTCCTAAAGGACCTGAGCATGAGCTCTTCTACAGTGGCAATGGTCAGCATTTGCTGACCTGGCCAATTCCTGA
Organism: Areca catechu; assembly: GCA_021397845.1. NCBI lineage: Eukaryota > Viridiplantae > Streptophyta > Magnoliopsida > Arecales > Arecaceae > Areca > Areca catechu. The sequence continues at coordinate 146,964,981 of CM038041.1, forward strand.
CCAACATGCAATTGTAGCAGTAATAGCAATATCTTCTTCTTGAAATTTAAAATGGCAGAAAATTATGTGAAAGATTTTACAAATAGCTGCATGACATGGGTATGCACTAACTGCTTTCAACAGGCTTTTGTTTCTGGTTCTGATCAAAGTTGGTTTGCTGTTCTTCTGGAACCCAGGATTTCTTCTGCTAGGAAGGGTGATAGCTGTAACATTCTGTGTGACACTAGGAGCATCATTGGCTGCACACCATGGGCCAATTATTATGGCAGCATTTCAGATATGCTTGCAGGTTTGGTTGTCTACATCTCTCCTTGCAGATGGACTGGCTGTTGCTGGACAGGTTAGACCTCATTGTTATCAAAGCTTATGACTAATGTGCACTAGTTGAAGAAAGCATGTGGAGTATCATAAAAAATCTCTAGCTTCATAATTATGTTTACATCTTATCTTTAGTCAACAAAAGTTTTTATGACTAATGTGCACTAGTTGAAGAAAGCATGTGGAGTATCATAAAAAATCTCTAGCTTCATAATTATGTTTACATCTTATCTTTAGTCAACAAAAGTCAGTGCATTTTAAACCATGATTAGTTTTCCAAGCAACTGAACTTTTTTTCTTCGCAGGCAATACTTGCCAGTGCATTTGCAAGAGGGGACCTTCACAAGGCAGTGGCTGCTACAGCTCGTGTATTACAGGTGTCAGAAGTTCAGATTAAAATTCTTCTTCCTTTTTCCCCTTAATTTATTTTTCTTAACAATTTTGATGCACATTACTGCAGTTAAGCATTGTATTGGGGATGGCTCTCACACTTCTGCTAGGAGTTGGACTCCAGTTTGGATCAGGGATTTTCACAAAAGACATTAATGTGATACATATAATTCATAAAGGCATTCCGGTAAATCATCTTTCTGATGATCATGATGAATTATATGGTTAAAAAAAAAGGTTTCTGTAGGAAGTTGCAGAGAAAAAGTCATAGAGAAAGCTTGAAACTCAAGCTTGAATAGACTGTTATTTATTTGAAATTCATTGGAAACAAGCATAGAGAAATATAAAATGCAATGCATTGTATGTTTCTTCCTGCCTTTTTTCCCTTGAAAATATAATTATGATTCTCCTGACTTGTATAAGAATCTGACACATTTTCTGCAAAAAAAAACTGTTATGTGACTCAGTTTGTTGCTGGTACACAAATGCTCAATTCATTGGCCTTTGTCTTTGATGGCATCAACTTTGGAGCATCTGATTACATATATTCTGCTTATTCTATGGCAAGTCTTTACCAACCTCACTCTGCATATTACTGACGTCAACTTTTCTTTAACTATAAACCCTTCTGATATATTTCCCATCATTGCTGGATTAAGGCTAATTATTTTGGTTGTGTTTTTATGTTATTCTCCATCTTTAGGTTGCTGTAGCCGCTGTTGGCATTCCATGCCTGGTATACCTTTCTTCAACTCATGGATTCATTGGAATATGGACTGGACTGACAATTTACATGAGTCTAAGAACCTTTGCCAGTACTTGGAGGTATATTTCTGTCATAATAACATCATCTAATTATATATAGGTAAAGGGCATTGTAGCAAACCACCCGAGAAGAAATTGGGTAGAATGCTCCGCAGCTATTATTTCAAAAACGTAAAACATGAAAAAAAAATGGTTTTGATTTTTCGTTACCATGTAACGACTTGGTTATATGCTCTGGTCAAGCCCCAAGAGTACCTGGTTGTTAAAACTGGTTTATGTGATGGAATATTGGTACTTTGTCAAGTTTAATCGGCACCAAGTTACATAACAATTGTAAGACCACAACTCTCATGAGAACAGGAAGAACCTTTGCCCTCGCTCTCCTGCGGGTGAGTTGAATAATGTTATCCTAATAACTACACCTTCTTAACACTATTGCTTAAGTTCCTCTCTCACAGCAATTTCTCCCCCCCCCCCCCCCCTCCCGCGCCGCCGCACCCATCCAACCACTCCTGCACGCACATACACCAGAATAAACAATGATAACTGCCTTTATCTATGATGTCTATTTAAGACTCGATACTGATTTGTTGCCGCTTGCTGTTTGCAGGTTGGGGGCAGCAAGGGGGCCCTGGAATTTCATCCGGAGATAATCTACACTCCCCTCTCACGAAGTTCATTTACTTCGTTTAAATAAGTGATGTGGAATACGCAATATGTGTACTATACTTCATTTTGTCAAGCATGGACTTCTTCCTATACTCTATACATGTAATATGGATGCTGCGGCTCTTGCTATATGATGCTGGTCCTTTATCTTGAGGAAATTCAATGTTTTTTTACTTGAGTGATCATCTCTATTGATAGGGCTATTTGGGGAAGATGATTCTTGTTATGGTTATTACCTACTCAGTTCCAAGAGTTAGATGAGTACTGATCATTCACCAGAATGCTGATTATCCTGCCAACTTGAGAATACTCCCATGTTCAAGTGGCCAATCATTTAATTATTTAACATCGGCTACACACTTTCACCAAGTGACTCTACCATTTACTCAATATCAATCACCTAATCAATATATAATTATTTCTGTACATCGTGTACACTTATAAAATTGACCATCTATTCTAGTTCTAGTTGGATTTGTTTGTACATAATAGCATGTTCCATTGACATGAAGCAATTCTACGCGTACCCGAGTAGTTAATAGATAATCTCCAATTGTCCTGGCAAGAGTTTTTAATGAATAAAGGATATTTAGTTACCAATCATCTCAATGGAATATAGTTGTTTTAACGGTTTCGATTATCTAGCAGTATTCAGCTATACCTAATGGTATTCGGTTATTCTTAATGGAATACATTATTCCATTTCCTATGAATAGATAGAAGGGGACTTCCGGCTAGGTACGCTACTTCATTCTAGTGCTCAGTCTTTCTTACTTGCATTTAGCTACGATTGTTATTGCCCACTTTGTTCTCCCTTTTAACTTGAGTGTCAGTGTCCCATCGGAATCCCAGTTCGAGATCTTTTTTTGCAGGTTCCCAAACAAGAAAGAGAGCTCGAAGACGAGACTTTGACCCACCGAAGAAGGCAGCGGAATCGTCCAATGCCACCATAGTTCATCCGAGAATAACTTGATGGTAACAGGTTGGCATGCCAAGTAGGGGGATCATTGATTCCCAAGATTTCGGAGATAATTGAATAGTTAAGACAAAGACTCAAGCTCAAGAAGCTTCTCTAAGACAAAGACTCAAGCCCAAGAAGCTTCTTTAAGCTACATCGAGCACCCTTCGCATCACAAAGAAGCATCCAATTTCATGGTTGAGCCCCTTTTTTCGCCACCACCTCCATCAACGATCACCCAACAGGAGGTTCTCACCGTCTTAGCACGATAGGTCCAGGCCCAAATAGTTGCGGTATAGGGGCTAAGCAACAACAAGTAGTGGTGAAACAAGAAGATCATATTTTCACTGCGGTTGCAACACTTCCTATTCATCAATCCCCCCGGGAAGGTCATCCCATCGGCACACTTCTCACCACCCACAACCTCCATTACCATGCCAAATGGACCATTAATCTCCTTGGAGAAGGTCCTTTACCGACTAAGTTGGCACCAAGAAGGAAGTCGACACCGGTCATGATTCCCATCTTTGCACTGAGAAAGTCCCAAGTACAAGGAGCAATGATAGGAGAGAGAACAGAGACGAGACAAACCCCCTCTCTCTTCATCTGAATCCTTCCAAGAGCGATCTTCTAAAGAAGCTATTCAGCGTCGTGTAAAGCAACACCTTAACGAGTACGAATGCAAGTTGGGTGAAGTTAGCCGCTGGCTCGCCAACTTGCAAGATGCAAGTTGAGATTTGATTGACTTCAACAACTGTCCACCTCTCTCGAAGAATTATGGAGGAACTGATTTCAAGTCAGTTCAAAATGCCACAAATAGATCAATACGATAGCATGATGGATCCACTCGATCATCTTGAGAGCTATAAGTCTCTCATGATGATTTAAGGCACCTTCAATGCCCTACTCTACATTACCTTCCAGCTACTCTCTATAAGGTAGCTTGGGTTTGGTAATTTGGGTTGGAACCAAGAAGCATCCACTCTTTTAAACAACTGGCAAGGTTGTTTGTTGCATATTTTAACATCAATCGAAGGATGCCCAAAGTGCCTGACAGCCTTTTCTCCATCTGATAATAAGATAGAGAGTCACTAAAAAGACTACATAGCCCAATTTAAGTCGGACATGCTGGAAATTTATAACTTGGATAAGTCCAAAGCCATGCTAGCCATGAAGAGAGGGTTCCATTTCTCTAGGTTCACATACTCTTTACATAAGACTTATCCAAAATCTTATTCGAAATACTGACCCATGTCCAGAAGTATATACACACAGAGGAAGCTGCTGCTATTCAGTAGGAAACTAATGGAAAGCTAAAAAGGAAGAAGATCCGAGAAGAGTCAAGCAGTGGTCTAACTGACAAGCCTGACTCCTCTTGCTAACAAGGTCCAAAGCCAAAGAAGCCAAAGTACCCCGACTACACTCTTCTCCTTGCTCCTCGAACAAATATCTTGATGGAGATTGAGGGTGAAAGATACCTTGGAAGACCTCCTCCAATGAAAGCTCCTCCAGCTTCCTAAGAAAAGAATAAGTACTGTCACTTTTACTGAGATCACAGCCATGATACCAAGAATTGCTTTGCCTTAAAGAATGAAATCGAGGATCTTATTCGGCATGGCTACCTTGGCAAGTACGTTCGAAAAGAAGGAAATAGACCTGATGAACAAACACTTGTTCAACTACTATCTCGAGCTAAAATCGATACTTGGTCGACTAAAGGGCAAGTCAGCATGATTTCTTAGGAGGTAGAGTGAACTCTAAAGAGGCTGAGAGGAAAGTTGAGAAGAAACTGTACTCTTTATTTGATAGGGACCTACCTGATGTACATAACCCAAATAATGGTGCTATCATCGCATCTATGATGATAGCTAAACATGATATAAGAAAGATTCTAGTGGATAGTGGAAGTCCTGCTTATGTTCTCTTTATGATGCTTTTATTCAGATGAACTTGCCTTTGAGCCATCTCAAGCATGTTTCCATACCTCTAGTCAGTTTTATAGGGGACTCAATTAGAGTCGAAGGAGAAATAATCCTTCCAATCATAATAGGATCTCCACCTCGGCAAAGCACTATTCTTATGACCTTCACAATTGTTTGCCTGCCTTCAACATATAACATCATACTCGGACGACCAAGGCTAAACTTGTTAGATGCCATCATTTCAACTAAATGCCTACTTGTCCACTTTTTGACAAGGAACGGAGCCAATGAAATATGCGGAGATTAGCTATTAGCCTGATAATGTTTCCTTATGGCACCCAAAGCATAGAAAGCTACTGAGGTGCAAACTACTGAATAGTTGGAACGAAGGGAACTAGAGAAGAGATGTAAGCTAAATAAGTAGCTACTTTCATTCCCTATAAAAGATGATCTAGTGAAGTCTGTCCAGATCGGAGCTCTCTTGTCCGAAAAGGAAAAAAGCCATCTACTAAACTTCCTGTGGAACAATAGATATTTTTGCCTGGTCAGCGTTTGACATGCCTGGGATTCCTCCCGAAGTCATTGTTCACAAGCTGAATATTGATCTTAAATTCAAGCTAATTCAGTAAAAGAAGAGAAACTTTACCCCGAGAGGCATAAAGCAATTGATGGGAAGGTTGATAAACTCATAATTGCCGACTTCATCTAGGAAGCTTATTATCCCGATTGGCTGGCAAATGTAGTTATGATAAAGAAGGTCAATGAAAAATGGTGAATCTACATTGACTATACTGATCCGAATAAAGCCTATTCGAAACATAGCTTTTCACTGCTAAAAACTGACCTTTCACTGCTAAAAACTGACCAGCTAGTTGATGCCACTTTGGATACAAGCTACTCAACTTTATGGATTACTTCTCAGCCTACAATCAGATAAAGATGGCTCTTGAAAATGAAGAGAACATTGCATTGATCATTGAGAAAGGAATTTAGCAATACCTTTTGGACTTTAGAATGCAGGTGCTACCTACCAAAGGCTAGTCAACAAAATCTTTAAGGACCAAATCGATCGAAACATGGAAGTTTACATCGACGACATGCTTGTCAAGAGCTCCCAAAAGGCCGACGATATTAAAGGCCTGAAAGAAGTCTTTAACAACCTCCGCCATCACCGAATCAAGCTAAATTAGACTAAATATGCCTTTGGCATTACAATCAGCAAATTCCTCGATTCATGGTTCCCAACAAGGCATAGAAGTAAATCCAGAGAAAATCTAGGCAATTCTTAATATGCGACATCGAACTTCAAAGAAGGAGCTACAATAACTAACTAGACAGGTTGCAATACTCAGTCAATTTATCTCATGCTCAATTGAGCACTGCCTATCTTTTTTCAAGGTCCTACACTAAACATATGATTTTGCCTGGATGGAAGATTTCAACAAGCTTTCGAAGAACTCAAGAAGATCCTAGCATCTTTGCCCCTATTAGCCAAGCTTGAAGTTGGAGAACTCTACCTGTATCTTGTTGCATCCCTGGAGGTGGTTAGCTCTATCCTCATTGTTGGCTCCACCTAGTGATTTTGATGAATAACAAAATATTGAGTGCATAATGTATACTAATGTGTAATTCAAGTTATGAGTTTTCAAGAAGAAAGCACCTCAAAATCTCAAAAACTTATGTATCATGGCACGCCGTGGCACGGAGCATTTTTCGTAAATCTGGACATCCTCTTCATAGAAAAAGGGCATCTACATGTTTAATTATTATTTGTTTACGATCCATTTAAGTTTCAAAATTTATATTTATATTTTTGGGCTAATTTGCACTTGAATCTGAGCTTTTCAGTCTCAAGTATCGACACCTGGGAAGCCAAGTGTCGACACTTCAGCATTTGGCACGAAGAAAAATCCTTGGCATGCCAAGTGTCGACACTCAGAACTCAAGTATCGACACCTAGTATCGATACTTAGGTTTCCAAGTATCGACTTAAGGCCTGAGATTTTTGAAAATCCAGAACTTTGCCATTTGAGGATTTTTGTGTCAAGTGTCGATACCTGTGCATCAAGTGTTGACACTTGAAAGTTCAAGTGTCGACACCTAGAAATCAAGTGTCGATACCTGACAGCCAAGTGTCGACACCTGACAGCCAAGTGTCGACACTTGAAGCCTGACAACCCTAACGGATCTATTTTTCTGACTTGTAGAACTTGCTTTTTAAGCTCCAAACGGCTAGATCCGAGGCTCCAATGGTCACAAACCATTTTTTGGAAGTTTCTTGATGTATTTAATCTCCACCAACCTCATTCTAAAGGCATGGAAGTGTATTAAAGTTCATTCAAAGCCAAAAAGCCTATATTCTTTCAAGAACCTCGCATCAAAAGCCTTTTATAGTTTGATTCCCTGAAAAAGCCTTCAAGCTCATCCTAGCATCATTCTAAAAGAGGTGTTTTAAAGAATATTTCAAGAAGAAGACAAGACAAAGCATCAACTTGAGCTTCAAAGATTCCATTCTACTCTTGAAGAGAGTTTGTCTTAGTTTTAAAAGTTATATATCTATTTTTATTTTGTGATTTGACCTTGCTTTCAAGGATGTCTTGAAAGAAGGTTGTTGTAGTTTGTTAGTGAGCCAAAGGGATAAAACCAACTAGGGTTAACTTGTGAGCCCGAAGACAAAACAAGTGTTGAGATTTGTTGGTGAGCCTAGGTAACAAAACCAACTTAGGTTTTGACTTGTGAGCTTTGTGAAAAACAAGTCAGCTGTAATCTTGTTTGGATTATAATGGAATTCCCAAGGATGGCTTGGGGAGTGGATGTAGGTGCTAGGTTTGCACCGAACCACTATAAACCTTGTATTTGTGTGTGATTGCTCTCTTTCTCTCTTGCTCTTTGGTTATTGCTATTTATTTACTGCTTTCTGTTGCATTCAATCTTGTGCATTGAATTTATTACTTACAAACACCACTAGACCTTCACATTACTGTTTTAATTTTTAAAAGACCCAATTCACCCCCCCTCTTGGGCTCCATTTCTGGGCAACAAGTGGTATCAGAGCACCGGTACTCTCTTGTAGGTCCAAGGATCTTGAGTAAAAGATCATGGCAGCCCTAATAGGAATGGGTGTAGTTGAAGGTCAAGCTTCAAATCGTCCCCCATTTTTCAATGGCACAAATTATACGTATTAGAAAACATGCATGCGCATTCTTATTCAAGCTATTGATTATAATTTGTGGAGGACAATTGTAAAAGGTCCTCATCAGCCTACAATGTTGGTTAATGATATTCTCACTCTGATGATGGAAGATGATTGGGATGAGAATGACATTAAGCAAATTGAGCTTAATGCTAAGGCTATGAATCTGTTATTTTACTCTCTTGATCCAAGTGAATTTAATAGAATATCTAATTGTTTCTCCGCCAAGAAGATTTGGGATACACTTGAGGTTACCCATGAGGGTACACACCAAATAAAAACAACGAAGGTTAACATGCTTATTCATACGTATGAAATGTTTAAAATGGAACCTACTGAGTCTATTAGTGAGATGTATACTAGGTTCACAAATATTATGAATGGCATGAGAAGCCTAGAAAAAATTATCTCTAACGGTGAACTTGTGAACAAACTCCTCAGGTCTCTACTGGCTTCTTGGGATGCAAAGGTAACAGCTATTGAAGAAGCCAAGGATGTCAACACTCTTCCACTTGAACAACTGTTGGGCTCACTGATGACCTATGAGCTCTCCCTCATGCAAAAGAATGTGGACATCGACAAAAAGAAGAAAGTGATCACCTTCAAATCTACTGTAAGAGAAGAATCAAGTGATGACTCCGAAGAAGATGATGAAGAAGATGAGACGGCTCTATTGGCGAGAAAATTCAGAAGGTTTATGAGGAAGAAAAGGTTCAACTTCAAGAAGAAGCCTCTGAAAGGTGAGCCAAGTAAAGAAAAGGACAAGAAGAAGGAGAAGGAGCAACCCACTTGTTTTGAATGCAAAAAACCTAGCCATTTCAAGATAGATTGCCCCCTGCTCAAGAAAAGCAGAAGAAAATTAAGAAAGAAGGCCATGATGGCAACTTGGAGTGACAGTGAGGACTCCAGTTCTGAGAAAGAACAATAAGAGGTGGCAAACTTCTATCTAATGGTGGATCATGATGAGGTATGTTCTGAAATTGAAAATGAATTTACATTTGATGAACTTCATGAAGTCTTTGATGAGTTAGTCATAGAATTTCAAAAACTAAAGTCAAAACATAAATATTTGAAAAAACAAAATTTGGAATTAGCCAAAACAAATGATAAGCTTTCAAATGAAAATAAATGTCTTCTTTCTCAAAATAGAAAATTAACTGATAAGATTTTAGTTCTTGAAAAGGAAAAAGAAGTTTTGAAAAAGAAAAGCTCTTCAGTTTCAAATGAAAGTCTTTCAAAATAAAGCAAAGAAATTTTAGATGAAAATAAAAGATATAAAGAGAAAATTGAAAAATTAAAACCTTTTATTGATAAATTTACTTATAGTTCTGAAAAATTAAATTTGCTTTTGAACAATCAAAGAGCTGTTTTTGATAGAGCAGGTTTAGGATTTAGAACTCATAAGAAACAAAAACTTTTCAAAAATTTCTTTGTGCCTGCATCTTCATCCATTATTTGTTATGCATGTGGTACAAAAGGGCATAAATCTTATATGTGCAACAAAAGAAGATTGAGTAATATTAAGAAAGTTTGGGTTCCAAAAGGAACCAATGCCACTAACCTAAAAAGACCCAAGATGACTTGGGTACCTAAAGTCTCCACTTGATCTTTATTGCAGGTATGCCTTGCAACCAACAAGAAAAGAATGTGGTACCTTGATAGCGGTTGCTCAAGGCATATGATAGGAGATGTGGAGCAGTTCTCATCGCTCGAATATCAAAATGGTTGCAATGTAACTTTTGATGATAATGGAAAGGACAAAATTGTCGGTATTGGTAAAGTCCATATCATCCCTTCTTACATTGATAATGTCTTATATGTTGATGGTTTGAAACATAACTTGCTTAGTATTAGCCAGTTTTGTGACAAGAATTTTAAAGTTATTTTTGAATCTTCTTTGTATATTGTTTCTAGTTTAGATGACAATGGCATCAAGTTCATTGGTCATAGGCATGGCAATATTTATATGGTTGATCTTGATGATCTCCCTATTCAAAATGGTCAATGCCTAGTGGCAATAGAAGCCAAGATCATTGAAACTAGTTGGCTTTGGCATCGCAGACTAGGACATGCAAGTATGCATTTAATTTCAAAACTTAGCAAAAGGAATTTGATAAAAGATTTGCCTAAACTCAGTTTTGAAAAAGATAAGATTTGTAGTGCATGTCATCTTGGAAAACAAACCAAATCCTCTTTCAAATCAAAAGGAGTAATCTCTACATCTAGACCCTTAGAGTTGCTTTACATGGACCTCTTTGGGCCAACTAGAACATCTAGTTTGGGAGGTAAGAAGTACGGTCTAGTTATTGTAGATGATTTCTCACGATTTACATGGATCATGTTTTTAGCACATAAAGATGAAACGTTTTCTGAATTCATTAGATTTTATAAACGAGTTTCAAATGAAAAAGGTGTTTCAATCATATCTTTGAGAAGTGATCATGGAACCGAATTTGAAAATGCTAATTTTGATAAATTTTGTATTGAAAATGACATTCATCATAATTTTTCTGCACCTAGGATACCTCAACAAAATGGGGTGGTAGAAAGAAAAAATAGAACTCTTGAAGAAATGGCACACACCATGCTTTATGAAAATAATTTACCTAGATATTTTTGGGCGGAAGCTATAAATACTGCATGCTATGTTTTAAATCGAGTTTTGATCCGATCGATTTTAAAGAAAATACCTTATGAGCTTTGAAAAGGTAGAAAACCCTCAATTCGTTATTTTCATATTTTTGGATGCCGTTGTTTCATTTTAAACTATGGTAAGGATAATTTAAACAAATTTGATGTCAAATCAGATGAGGGAGTCTTTCTAAGCTACTCCACATCTAGTAAGGCATACAGGGTCTTCAACAGAAGAACACTTGTTGTTGAAGAATCCATACATGTGGTATTTGATGAATCTGACCAAAAATCTTCGAGAAAAGAAGATGTGCTTTATGATGAAATAGGTACCAAGAAAATTGAAAGTATAAACAACAACGAAGAGCGTATCAAGGAACAAGAAGATGATCAAAACACTGAAGGAGATCAAGCACAAGGTGGGGTGATTTTGGAATCGAATTTGAAAATGCTGATTTTGATAAATTTTGTATTGAAAATGACATTCATCATAATTTTTCTGCACCAAGGATACCTCAACAAAATGGGTTGGTAGAAAGAAAAAATAGAACTCTTGAAGAAATGGCACACACCATGCTTTGTGAAAATAATTTACCTAGATATTTTTGGGCGGAAGCTATAAATACTGCATGCTATGTTTTAAATCGAGTTTTGATTCGATCGATTTTAAAGAAAATACCTTATGAGCTTTGAAAAGGTAGAAAACCCTCAATTCGTTATTTTCGTGTTTTTGGATGCCGTTGTTTCATTTTAAACTATGGTAAGGATAATTTAAACAAATTTGATGTCAAATCAGATGAGGAAGTCTTTCTAAGCTACTCCACATCTAGTAAGGCATACAGGGTCTTCAACAGAAGAACACTTGTTGTTGAAGAATCCATACATGTGGTATTTGATGAATCTGACCAAAAATCTTCGAGAAAAGAAGATGTGCTTTATGATGAAATAGGTACCAAGAAAATTGAAAGTATAAACAACAACGAAGAGCGTATCAAGGAACAAGAAGATGATCAAAACACTGAAGGAGATCAAGCACAAGGTGATGAAAACACATCAATAGTTGATCCACTACCAAAGGAATGGAGGTATGCTCATGGACACCCAAAAGAACAATTATTGGTGATCCATCTAAAGGTGTAAGTACTCGATCATCCCTTAGAAATATCTATGACTATTTAGCTTTTGTTTCTCAAATTGAACCTAAAACTATTGAGGAAGCTGAATGTGATAGTAATTGGATAAATGCTATGCAATATGAACTTAACCAATTCAAAAGGAACAATGTTTGGATATTAGTAGATAGGCCTTCAAATACTTCAATTATTGGAACAAAATTGATTTTTTGAAATAAACTTGATGAAAATGGTGTTATTACTTTAAATAAGGCTAGACTAGTTGCCAAAGGATACAATCAGGAGGAAGGGATAGATTTTGATGAAATCTTTGCTCTTGTGGCTAGACTTGAGACAATTAGGTTATTATTGGCTTTTGCTTGCTTTATGAATTTTAAATTATTTCAAATGGATGTTAAAAGTGCCTTTTTAAATGGTTTTATTGAAGAAGAAGTTTATGTTGAACAACCTCCTAGTTTTGAAAATTCTGAATTTCCAAATAATGTTTATAAACTTCATAAAGCCTTGTATGGTTTGAAACAAGCTCCTAGAGCTTGGTATGATCGTTTAAGTTCTTTCTTACTCAAAAATGATTTTACTAGAGGTAATGTTGACAAAACTCTGTTTTTAAAGAAAAAGAATGATAATCTCTTAGTAGTACAAATCTATATAGATGATATAATATTTGGTGCTACTAACGAATCTCTTTGTCAAGAATTTGCGAAGTTAATGCAGGGTGAGTTCGAGATGAGCATGATGGGAGAACTAAATTTCTTCCTCGGGCTCCAAATAAAGCAAACCAAAGAGGGGTTCTTCATCAACCAAGCAAAGTACACAAAAGAAATACTTAAGAAGTTTGGGATGGAGAACGCCAAGCCTTTAGGTACCCCTATGAGCTCTACTTGTAGACTTGACAAGGATGAATCAGGTAAATCTATTGACCAAAAATTATATCGTGGCATGATCGGTTCATTGCTATATCTTACTACCAGTAGGCCAGATATCATGTTTAGTGTTTGTACGTGTGCTAGATATCAGTCTAATCCTAAAGAGTCTCATCTTTTGGCTGTTAAAGGCATACTTAGATATTTATCTGGTATAATTAAAATTGGTTTGTGGTACTCTAGAGATTCTTCATTTGAATTGATTGCTTATTCTGATGCTGATTTTGCTGGGTGTAAACTTGATCGTAAAAGTACTAGTAGAACCTGTCAGTTTCTTGGAGTAAATTTGATCTCTTGGAGTAGCAAGAAACAGAATTCAGTTGCTCTATCTACGGTGGAAACTGAATATATAGCAGCTGGAAGCTGTTGTGCTCAAATCCTTTGGATCAAACAACAACTCGAAGATTTTGGCATTAAACTAATTAAGATGCCCATAAGATGTGATAATACTAGTGCAATCAATCTAACTAAGAATCCTGTGTAACATTCAAGAAGTAAACACATTAAAATAAGACATCATTTTATAAGAGATCATGTACAAAACTCTAATGTCATTCTTGAATTTGTGTGTACTGATGATCAGTTAGCAGATGTGTTTACCAAACTATTGAGTGAAGAAAGGTTCTGTCTGATTAAAAGAGAGTTAGGTGTCATTGACCCATTCTCCTAGAACTCTCACAATTTTTATCTTACCCAAGACATTTCACTCAAAAACCACTTGCTTTGAGCCCCAAAAGTTTTTAAATATTTTTCTTAGATTTTTTTGAAAGTTTTTTCGATTTTTTGAAAATTTTCTTGGCCAAGTGTCGACACTTGGATATTGTCAAGTGTCGACACCTGACCAAGTGTCGACACTTGACAAATAGTAAGTGTCGACACTTGTGAAACATAATATGTTTTTAAAAGAACCAACCGAGGGTTTTTTGTTTTTGTTTTCCCCCGTCGATTTCAATCTACAATGGTCCCCTTCTATCCCAATCCCTCCTCTTCCCGTTTAACCCCTCACGAATCAGGTATTCCCTCTTATTTCATTTTATTTTATTTTATTTTTATTTCTCGTATTTTCACTTCATTTTTGTTACCGTCAATCCGTTTGACCTAGATTTAGGTTTTGCCAGTTTTATTTGGGATTATAACCGGATTTTCCTGAGTTTTAGTGGTTTTCCAAAACTCCGTTTGAAGGAATGGTGATTTACACGGCATTTTTCATGGATTTCTCATGGTTTTGGCCGTTCCTCATGCACATTCCATCTGAATTTGGGTAAAATCACTGTTTGATTGGTTTTTAGCCAAAAATTTGGGTATTTTGGTATTTTGACATTACAAAATGTATTTTTATAAAATTTCCAACCAAAAACATTTTCTAGCTTATAAAATCCCCGCTTTCAAATTGTTTGTGGCTTTTCTAAATTATTTTGGATTTTATAATCCAAAATTTGTTTCAAAACTATCTTGTAAAATGATTTTCTCCTCAAACTTAACCAGTCCCATTGCTCCTAGTCTGATTGAATCTACCCCCTAGCTTACCTTCTTTAAACTCTCTTGGTCAGCTTGCTGTAATGGATCCCCGGAAGAGACTTGTAGTTAGGGAGAGACCTAGTCAGGGTGTAGAAAGGAGATCGAAGGCTAGATTTGATTCAGGGTAGGCTAGCAGTTCTGCTACACTGAGTTCCCCCTACAGAGAGGATGGCAGGGAAGATAGTGGCCTCTGGAGGAGAGTCGACTTGGATTGTTTCGATTGGCACCACTTTCTTATACAATAGGTGCTCACTGATGCAAGTCTAGTACCCTTCTACACTATGCAAGAGAGGTACTACCCTCATCTAGTGAGAGAGTTCTATGGTGCTATGGACTGTCGATGACTTCTATGGACTACCACCGTGAGAGGAGTTTAGATTTCTCTTTCTGCAGAGCTAATGAGCAGAGTCTGGGAGATCCCCCATAGGGGAATCAGTATTTTTATAGTAGACGACAGGGAGGCAGCATTCAGGTGTATACTCGAGCAAGAGGATGTTCGTGGTGTGTCTATAGTCACCGCGAACCAGCTATCCTTAGAGATGCGTCTGTTACACCATATCATGGCTCGTATTCTTCTGCCAAAGACTGGGAGATTTGACTTCATTACTGAAAGAGAGCTGATGGTTATGACCAGTCTGATAGAGAGGAGGCAGATCGACCTTCCATCATTGATGTTAGTATAGATGCACGATGCCGTGACTCAGCGCCGTCATTGTTTACCCTACGGTATGGCTCTGACCAGGATATTTATAGCTTGTGGAGTATCACTAGAGGGGGAGATCCCCAAGGAGATACTGCATACAGATGTCTATGATGAGAGATCATTACACCATACGGGGTACAGACTTGTCGCAGGTCGGTGGGTGCGTAGAGAGTCTGGCCAGGAGCTAGATGAAGAGGATGAGCTTTGAGAGGCAGAGGCAGGGCCATCTGGGCGAGCTAGTTTTCCTTCCATTGATATTCCACCGACATAGGCAGAGCCTTCGACACTTGGTACTTCGGCTCCTCCGCCACCTTCTACTGGTCTACCCTTTGAGGAGCATGCCAGAGAGCAGTTTACGGAGATCAGGAGTGAGTTGACTCAGCTGTGCAGCGAGAATGAGACTCTTCGAGCACACACTACCTCAGAGCATGCTGAGATCCGTAGGACTATGGAGGAGGGTTTCACTCGTATTGAGGATTTATTGAGATCCCTTATACCTCCAGCAACCCCTGCAGTTGTATCTTCTGATGATGATGATGATGATGGTGATGATCACCAGAGTGACCATGCTGATACAGTTGATGGTGATGATCAGGCAGATATGAGCGAGGACAGAGCTACAGAGATTATTGATAGTGGCAGTGGCAGTGATGACTGTGCTAATGGTTTTGAGGTGGTTAGTCGCGATCCTCACGCTACCCCAGCTACTCCTTCACCTACTGACTTAGTTGATTCTACACCAGACTTTGTTACACTAGCTAACCTTCTCTCCCCCCCTTCCACCATATCATCTAGGGTTGTACCCATTTTAGGTCCTTCTGGCCACACTAGGAGTCATCGGGCTTTAGCCTAGGGACCTCCTAGGGCCTTAGCCTCTAGATCTAGGATCAGTGCTCCTTTTAGTCTTGAGATTCTATCTGATGAGGATTAGCCTCACAGATGTCTTTTATGTCTTTTATCTCTTCTATTGTATGTCTTTTATATTTCATGTTACTTTGTATGTTTCTGATTATTGTATGACTCTGATACACTTTGTATGTTTCAGTTTTGCTGATGACTCAGCAAATTTTGTACTGAAAACTCCTCTTATCAGTTATATATTTCAGTTTGGTGCTTATTATTTGTGATTGATTGGTTAAATTTACTTTCTTCAGCTCTGATACTCTCTTTGGATCTTTTTGGCTCTGATACCTGTCATATTTGATACTCTACCATCTTTTTGTCTCTATGCTCATTGTGAGGGGGAGGTTATTTCCCTTTCTAATGATTGATAAAAAGGGGAGTAATAGTATAGATTGTATGCATAAATTGTTGTGGTTCCACTTTGTATAAATTTTCAAATATGATCTGCTTTGATACCCTGAAATAACATATTATTTGTTCTTATTAGAAATATCTAATTGAGGGGGAGATTGATTCTTCCTAACTATAAAAATTATGGCTCATATGGACTTACATTCATATTCATGAATTATAACAGTTGAAATTTGAAACTTAACGCTATTTTTACTCAAGGTTTTTTCATCATCAAAAAGGGGAAGATTGTTGGATCTACCCAGTGATTTTGATGAATAACAAAACATTGAGTGCATAATGTATACTAATGTATTTTCCAAGTTGAGCTTTCAGGAAGAAAGCACCTCAAAATCTTATGTATCATGGCACGTCGTGGCACGGAGCATTTTTCGTAAATCTGGACATCCTCTTCATGGAAAAAGGGCATCTACATGTTTAATTATTATATCTTTATGATCCATTTAAGTTTCAAAATTTATATTTATGTTTTTGGGCTAATTTGCACTTGAATCTAAGCTTTTCAGTCTCAAGTGTCGACACCTGGGAAGCCAAATGTCGACACTTCAGCATTTGGCATGAAGAAAAATTCTTGGAATGCCAAGTGTCGACACCCAGAACTCAAGTGTCGACACCTAGTGTCGACACTTAGGTATCCAAGTATCGACTCAAGGCTTGAGATTTTTGAAAATCCAGAACTTTGCCATTTAAGGATTTTTGTGTCATATGTCGACACCTGTGCATCAAGTGTCGACACTTGAAAGTTCAAGTGTCGACACCTAGAAATCAAGTGTCGACACCTGACAGCCAAGTGTCGACACTTGAAGCCTGACAGTCCTAATGGATCTATTTTT
Organism: Areca catechu; assembly: GCA_021397845.1. NCBI lineage: Eukaryota > Viridiplantae > Streptophyta > Magnoliopsida > Arecales > Arecaceae > Areca > Areca catechu. Next base: position 146,982,251 of record CM038041.1, read on the forward strand.
CTGACTTGTAGAACTTGCTTTTCAAGCTCCAAACGGCTAGATCCGAGGCTCCAACAGTCACAAATCATTTTTTGGAAGTTTCTTGGTATATTTAATCTCCACCAACCTCATTCTAAAGGCATGGAAGTGTATTGAAGTTCATTCAAAGCCAAAAAGCCTATATTCTTTCAAGAACCTCACATCAAAAGCCTTTTATAGTTTGATTCCCTGAAAAAGCCTTCAAGCTCATCCTAGCATCATTCCAAAAGAGGTGTTTTGAAGAATATTTCAAGAAGAAGACAAGACAAAGCATCAACTTGAGCTTCAAAGATTCCATTCTACTCTTGAAGAGAGTTTGTCTTAGTTTTAAAAGTTGTATATCTGTTTTTATTTTGTGATTTGACCTTGCTTTCAAGGGTGTCTTGAAAGAAGGTTGTTGTGGTTTGTTGGTGAGCCAAAGGGATAAACCAACTAGGGTTAACTTGTGAGCCCGAAGACAAAACAAGTGTTGAGGTTTGTTGGTGAGCCTAGGTGACAAAACCAACTTAGGTTTTGACTTGTGAGCCTTGTGAAAAACAAGTCAGCTGTAATCTTGTTTGGATTATAGTGGAATTTTCAAGGGTGGCTTGGGGAGTGGATGTAGGTGCTAGGTTTGCACCGAACCACTATAAACCTTGTATTTATGTGTGATTGCTCTCTTTCTCTCTTGCTCTTTGGTTATTGCTATTTATTTACTGCTTTCCGCTGCATTCAATCTTGTGCATTGAATTATTACTCACAAACACCACTATACCTTCACATTACTATTTTAATTTTTAAAAGATCCAATTCATTCCCCCTCTTGGGCTCCATTTCTGGGCAACACTCATTTTAGTAAATGATAAAGGAGCCCAGAAATTGAATTACTATATGAGCCAAGTTGAATGGACCCTTTTATCAAATACTTAACAAAAGGCATCCTTCCTGATAAATCCCCATCAAAAGTTGGAAGATTCAAGAAAGCTTCTCAATTTGTACTGCTAGATGGACAGCTCTATAAAAGGTCTTTCTCATTCCCACTACTTAAATGCCTATGCCCAGTTGATGCTGACTACGTGCTTTGGAAAATCCATGAAAGAATATGCAGAAATCACCTGGGGGGCAGATCTCTTACCTATAAAGCTTTAAGGCATGGATATTATTGGCTTATCATGAAAGCCATGGAACTTGTCTGGAAGTGTGATCAATACTAATACTACACTAACATCTAATGGTAACTTGCTAGTCAACTAGCCCAACTCTTTGCTCCCTAGACTTTTGCCTAATGGAGAATGGACATACTCAACTTGTTTTCCTTGGTTATAGGTTAGCAAAAGTTTTTCCTACTCCCCATTGATTATTTCACCAAATGGATGGAAGCTAAAGCCTTGGTGCACATCACTGAAAATAAGGTCAAGAACTCTAGAAATCTTTCATTTATCGATTCAACCTCCTTCATATTTTCATCACCGACAATGGCTAACAATTCGACAACCAAACTTTTAGGCAATTCTACACTGACCTCAATATTCAGCACTGGTTTACGTTAGGTGAACATCCTCAGTCGAATGGGAAAGCCGAAGTCATAAATCAAAGAATCTTATAAGGTCTCAGGATGAAGTTGGATGAATCTGAAGGCAGATAGGTGATGAGCTATGCAAGGTACTATGGGCCTACCACACAACTCCTTGGGTATCCACCATTGAGACTCCATTCAGCCTTGTATTCGGTATTAATGCTATGATCCTAATCAAAATCAAACTTTGAACTATAAGAATCAAGCACTTCGATAAGTCAAGCAATTCAGCCCGACTTTGAGTCATCCTTGATCTACTGGAAGAGACTTATAATTAAGCTCATCTATGAATGGCAGTATATTGGCAATAAGTTGCCTGATACAATAATTCTCGTGTGAAGGCAAAAATCTTCCATCCAGGAGATTTTATCTTCTAACAGATGGAAGTCTCCAAGCTGAAAGAGAAAGGAAAACTTTCACCAAACTGGAAAGGACCTTATCGAGTAACTGAAGACCTTCATTGAGGAGCCTACAAGCTTGAAGACTTGGACAGAGAACTAGTTCTTCGAACTTGGAATGCTGGGATTCTTTAAATGTACTACCAATAATGTAACTGTACCTACTAAGTAATACAATTGAAAGCATTCTCCGATATTCTTGAAGGTTCTATCTTATTGTCCAAGTCAATTACTCAGCATAAGGCCTAATAGCACTAGCCATGGCAACCCATCACCCTACTCGGGTTTCCAAACCTTTGGCTCTGATCACAGCATTCCATCACCCTACTCGAGTTTCTAAACCCACGGCTCCGGCCATGGTGATTCATCATCCTATTCGAGTTTCTGAACCCATAGTTCCAGCTAGGAAGTCCCTAGCCCTAATCGGATTTCCAAACCCATGGCTCCAACCATGGTGATATGTCGCCCTACTCGAGTTTTTGAACCTACGGCTCTAGCCATGGCGATCCATCACCCTACTTGGATTTTCAAATCCTTGGCTCTGTCGATGGTGATCCATCGCCCTACTTAGGTTTCCAAACCCATAGCTTCAGCCATGGCAATCCATCACCCTACTCTAGATTCTGAACCCATTGGCTTCACCTGCTCGATGATTTGTCGCTCCTACTCGATGATTTGATGCCCCACCTAAAGTCTTATAATTGACCTAATCTTGGTAGGAGACAGATTCTTTATTCAACTAAAGTCATGTTGCCAATCATAACACTTAACAAAATTTCAATTCGAAGTAGAAGACATTCATCCAATACACAATTTTTGAAATAAAGTTGACTTTTCATTAACTTGAAATGTTCATTATAAAGTTGGATCAAGTCCAAATATATCATAGAGTCAGATCGGGTTTGAAGAAATATAAACAAGATTACAACTGTCTTCTTTGCTACTGATAACTTCCCCAACTCTAAGACTTTCTCCTTGCCATCGATTCCTTGCAGTCAAGAGCTTTGCACCACTTATCAAGCATAAAGCTAACTCGTGAAGGGGAGGTCGATGCCAAGTATCCAACATGAATAATCAGGAAGACCAATTTGTTCACAAAGGATTCTTAAAGAGAATGTCAAACCAAGAACTACCATAGGGAAGGTTGTTCTAGGTCAAACTATCTCCAAGGATACCTTTGGCACTTATATCTTCTATCTCCAAGGATACCTTTAGCTTACTCTGATCTTTCCCATGCCATCCATCTTATCCTCACTGGGTTCTATCTCTTCCCCATGTACTTTGGTCACGGCTACCATGCCTACCTCGACAGAAGTTCAGTGACAAAACCTTGTTAATCCTTAGCTTCACCTGAGAGCACTCTCGATAGAATGGAGTCACAGACGAAATGCAGGGGGAGACCCCTATTTATACTTAACCTCACCCATCAGGAAATGACACATGGCTTTGCCAGAATGGTTGAACAGAGCTGCCACTTAGGGATCCTACTTCATTTGTTGCTATTTTTGAAGTTTGGACCAGAGGTTGTTGGTTAAATCTTATCTGACATGTGACACCCCCTAATTATTCGAGAGAGATGGTTGTCAAAAAAATAAATTCATAGATTTTTAGAAGCTGTCTGCCTTCTACTACAACATCGAATGTTGTAATGATGGCCAAAGTCACCAAGTCATTGCCAAATGTAACCAACTCCATCTAATCAAAACCAACTTTGTTTAGTCTTATTGAATGACTTCATCTAGTTAGAATATACTTCTCACACTCAGACTTCAAGAGTGGCTAATTCCCAAACTATTTAAGTTAGTTTTATTAGGTACTTTATGGTTACTTGGCTGACATCTTTTTTCGATTGAAAGACTTGAAAAATTTTGCTGAAAGATTGACATCTCAAACACTTCTAGTTGGAGATCTTATTCTTAGATTGTTTACTCGACTGATAGATCATCTACTATGAGTCAAGTGTTCAATCTACTTCATGTGCCAACTAGATTACTTAATGATATTTTGACATTGGTAAGTTATCTAGTTAATTCTTAATTGTTAAGTCAACTGCTGTCACTGTGTCATTCAACACTAGAACATAAAGAAAAGGAGATACTTTCATTAATATTCAAAGGTCCTTACAAAATTTGGGTCTAAACCTAATTACAAGAAAGGAGAAGAAAAGACAACAAAGTTACTCCTCATAAACTCAGCCTGGGTAGCTTCTTGGTTCTCTACTGCTTCACTATCCATTGCTTTAGTGTTAGCTACCACCTTTGCAATGACTTTATCAATAGTCTCGGCCCTGACAACTTCCTTATGGACTAGCTCTTTGATGATGATCAACTCGGCCCCAACTTCAACTTCTTCCTCTTCTTCCCCTTCTTCATCTTCATCGTTAGACTTGACAACATCTTTCAAATTCAAGCTGGGAAAGAGTTCAACCACCTTTTTCTTACATTCCAAAAATCTGAGATGATGAGAATCGATGTAGCCTTCAGCAACCTCCTACTTGAAATCTTCGAATATCTTGCACTCATCAATTTCTCGGGTCATAGCACGCTGAGCAGCTTCAACTTTGATTTCAAGTTCCCTGACTCATGCCTTTATAGCTACTCTTCTCAAGTTGTGTTGCCTAGCTTTGCTCTTAACTTAGCAACTAAGGCCTTCTCAGTGGCCAACTTCTCCTCTTATTCCTTCACCAAAGCTTCTAATTTCTGATTGAGTTCTCAGGTAGCCTGTAATTCTTCCTTTAGCTTTGCCTCCCGAAGCTCCCTAGCCATTTGTTTCTCCTTAATAACTTCAGCATCAGCTCTTGCAAACTCTACTTGATCTTGAAATTTTTTAGTAAATTTGATGACGCCTTCGATTTCCTCTTGGATCAAGGAGATGTCATGGGCAAGCTGTAGAAAGAGAAAATTTTATTAAGTCACCTATTTTGAATTTGAAACTTGAAAAAGTTACTATAAAGATGATACTTACCTTAACTAGACTCGGGTCAAAGGATCTAACATTCTCCTCCAATTGGCAATTTTTCCTATCTTCCTAGTCCTGTAGTAGGAGAATCAATTTCACAATCTTTTTAGCTAGGCTCTTGCTCTTTGTAGTCAAAGCATTCTTCAAGACCCTTGCTAAGATCTGAAGATACTCATCCTTAGGAGTTTCCTCTGGCACTACAAAAGGCATCGAGGCCTAACCTTTCCTCTCAACCTCCATCCGGGCTGAGGTACTTGGTTGCCTAGCAATTGCAGCTACTAGCATCAGCACCAAGGAAGAAATCAAGATAGTTGGAATTGGACCCGAGATGACCTCCACCTCATTGTCATCCTCCTTGGTGGTGGTTATACTTGGTGGATGTGATGCTAGGGCCCTAGCCAAAGCGGAGGGACCCCCAATGGCTACTCGAGGTCTCTTGAAAATTGCTTCCATTGCTTGAGGGGCTCCACCTTCAGCAGCACCCCTCTTCTTCACCTTGGTCTTTTTTATATTAGCCACAGAAACTTTCATTTCAATAAAATGCCGAGTAAAAAACTTTGTAAAAAATTAGCAAAAGTGAAATAAAAGAAATCAATCTAAGAGACATACTCAAACAAGTAATAGGACTGAGCTCTACCTTGAGCAGGCTCTACTCTAATAATAATTCCTTCTATAGAAGAACAACCATGTTTGTTAGTTTCAAAAAATATTCTTTATCGATAACAAGGACTTTATCATTCTTATTTGGTCTTTTGTAAGGCTCACCCCAAACTAAATTAAATTCTAAGAGAGGGATCAGTATGAATAAAAAAGAACATATTCTTCCAATGATGGATGGCAAAGGTATTGGAAATCGATGTAGAGTTTCATGCATGTATTTTATTTTTTATTTTTTTAATTATAGTAGAAGCACAAGCAGATTAAAATATTTTTGATCATAAAATACATGCATAAAAACAATTCTAAAAATCCCTACCTATGATCTAGACAAGATATGCAATGCATAAATTTAAATTATCATGCATCGATCTCATCGATACATGCTATAGATCAAATCTATTTTTACTATGAGTTCGGATCTCATACCGATCGTGGGTTGCTGATCACTACTACTGATGGCATGTAGAAAAGGATCTTCAGGTTGCTTTCCAGCTACATAGTTCGGCCTCGATAGCAAGTCCACATGAAGCCCCAAACATGATCAGCCTTCCCAAAATGCTAGCTCCATGCAAAGGCCACTGGATAGCTAATCCTTTTTCTTTCTTTAGAACTTCTTGAACCCTTCAAGAAGATCAAGAAAGGGAGATTTGGAGGTTTAAAGGTGGAATGAATAAGAAAAACAAGAAAGTGACCCCTCTCTATTTTTTCTTTCTTTCTCTTCAAAAACCCTAGCACTAAAAGAACCCACACCCTTTCTTTGTCTCACGCCAATCCCCTTCCCTCAATTTTTTTTAGGTGAATTATCTTCTAAAGGACCCATGGTAAACTCCTCTTTATACTCCTCACATGCCCCAAAAAAATCAGATTTAATTAGGCATGGAGATGGTTAGGGAGTTAGAGTTTATTAGAATAAGAAGAGGAGTTCGAATCGCATAAGAACTCTATTAATTTTTAAATTCAAACTTTTATTTAAATTTAAACTAACTATCCTAATCCAATTGGAAACAAGGGAGGGAAACAAAAATCATTTTTGGCATGAAGAGAAAAATCATGGTAAAAAGGATTTGGCAAGGGGAGAAATAGGATGAAAACTAGGTGACAGTAAGTTAGGGTTTGACTAGGATTTAACTTTGACTTGACCAAAATTAGTTAGGAACCAAACTAAATTTAGTTACACCCAACTAATTAACTAAACATAATCCAATTAGATCTTAATAAGCTTGATTAAATTTCAATCATATCATGAATTAGTTGAGCCCAAGTTCAAATCAAGTCGAAATTAAAACTCCTTAGCAATTAGGTCATCGTATAACCTAATTGAGTGAAATCCAATTAAACTAAAATCAATTAGACTTAACCTAAATATCTTTGTCCAATCAAATTAAGCCAATTATCAATCTAATTACCAACTAATCCTCCTATAATTAATTAATAGTTATTTATTTATTTATAATATTTATATTAGGTTAATTTTTAATCAAATTGGTAATTATACCCTTGAACAATTCTTAATTATTAATCAGCCATCATGATTGATTAGAAACTTCTGTTATGTATGATCCTATAAGTTCGAACACTAAGCCCATAACCCAAGAATCAATTTCTAAACTAATCGATGTGACCATCTAGTAATGGTATCCGATATCTAGATAGGTCAAATGATTGCAAAGCAACGTTCAAGAATCCAGGCATATAGTTAATGTATAATTCATCATTTTGATTCAATACTCAAGATAACTTTAAAGTTAACTGCCAAGTTTTAGATAGTGCATCCAGACATCTCTCAATCTAATAAATCATGTGACTTCTCTCTAGGATTATCTTGGCCAAGGCTTTACTAAATTGAAATACTGAAAAGCATCTTCTCCAACATTTTGGAATGGTTAATCCCATCTTGACTCACACACCAACTTAATAAGTACTTAACTATATCCAAAAACCTTCCATCACTAAATTAGAAATTCAAGTAGTTTAGTACCTAGGTACAGTAAAATGCTTGCAAGTTATCGTGGTGATCTCAAGTCGGAGGGATACTTATACCTATATCATTTTGAGAGATATTCTTAATAGCAAAATATTCTATAAAGTTGATCACATTTAGTGAATATACTCTTATACTTACTTGCATGCCATACTAGTATCTCCACACTCTTTAGTTATGAGGATAACCAACCTATATGGTACACAATGATCTATACTTGATAAACATTGTCATCCTAGGTAACAAACTATCATTTGATCGTGAACATATTTAAGAACTATATAACAAATCCTCCTTTGTCAAATGAAAATAGTTCTAAGAACTTAATCATAAAAAAACTCATAAAGGAAGATGTACACAATATGATGAACTATCAAAAATAACTTTTATTATTAATAATTTATTTATAAATTTATATTAAGCTCAACCATCTATAATCCAAATGATTGGCTTTAGGATATATTTCCTAACAATTTTCACTTGGACTAGAGTAATCAAAACAGTGTTAAATACCCATCTTCCACTTGTGATCATCGAACTCTTTGATTCCAAGGGCTTCAGTAAGTGGGTCGACTAAGTTTTTCTTTTTGTCGATCTTTTGAAGGTCAACATCTCCTCGATCTACGATCTCTTGAACAAGGTGGTAGCAATGCAAAATGTGCTTTATTCGCTAATGTGACTTTGTTCATTCTCTTGAGCTATGGCTCCAGTGCTATCATAATATAGAATAACTGGACCATCAATGGAGGGTGCCACTTCAAGCTCATTGATAAATATTCATAGACAAATAGCTTCCTTTGCAGCATTAGATGCCATAATGTACTCTACCTCGTATAATGAATTAGTCATAGTATGCTGCTTGAAACTTTTCTAGTAAATTGCTCATCTATTTAGGATAAATATATAACTTGACATACTCTTGCTATCATCTCTATTTGACTGAAAATTCAAGTCAGTATAACAAACTAGTTTCAAGTCAAAATCTCCATAGATGAGTGACTAATCCTTGATATTTTTTAAATACTTAAAGATTTACAACCTTCTAATGATTCTCACCTAGATCAGATTTGTATCTACTCACTATCCCTAGTGAGTATGCTACATCTAGTCACGTATATATCATAGAGTACATAATAGATCCCATTACCAAGGTATATGGAATTCTACTTATATTCTCTCTTTTACAGAGTTGTTGGCAATCCTTCTTAGAAAGAATAATTTCATAACCTATCAGAAGATAGCCTTTCTTAGAATTCACCATACTAAACTGCCTTAGCACAATCTTAATGTACATAGACTAGGTTAACCCTAGAAACCTTTTAGATCTATCCCTATAGATGTTCATTCCAAGGATGTAGGATGCTTCTCCTAAGTTCTTCATGAAAACTAGAGATGATAGCCATACTTTTATTCCTTTTAATATAGAAATGTCATTCCCGATTAAGAGAATGTCATCTACATACAAAACAAGAAATACTATCACTGAACCATTAGCTCATTTGTATATGCAGGGCTCTTCTCCATTTTTAATGAAGTCATATATTCTGATCACCTTATCAAAATTCATGTTCCAACTCTGAGATGCTTGCTTCAATCTATAAATGGATCTTTAAAGCTTGCATACCTTTGATCATTTATGGATGTGAACCCTTCAGGTTTTATTATATACACCTCTTCTTCTAGCTCTTCATTAAGAAAAGCCATTTTGACATCCATTTATCAGATCTCATAATCAAGATGTGCCATAATCACAAGCATAATCTGAATGGACTGAGCATTGTCACAGGTAAAAATGTCTCATCATAGTCAATACCATAATGCTAATGATATCCCTAGGCAACTAGACGGGCTTTAAAGGTTTTCACCTTCCTATTTATGCTACTTTTTTTCTTGTGGGTACTCTATGAAGATATATTTGTTAGACCTAGATTTGAGCTTGTCCATTTTCAAATATTTTATATAAGTAGACATCCCTGGATCCTAAAGTATGAGAGTACTGACTTATGCCCTATCCATATCTCATATGATATTTTGTCTATAGACTTGCTAGAAACTCTATTAAGAATGTAACAAGCTGACTCAAGTGTATATCCCCAAAAGGAGATCGGTAGACTTGCAAACCCCATCATGGATCAAACCATGTCTAATAAGATTTGGTTCCTTCTTTTTAACACTCCATTATGCTGAGGTATCCTGGGAGGTGTCCATTGCATGAGAATCTCATTCTCTTCTAAATATATTAAAAACTCACTTGTGAGGTATTCACTTCTTTGATCAAATCGAAGAATTTTAATACTCTTTCTAGTTTATTTTTCTACTTCATTTTGGAATTGTTTGAACATTTCAAAAGATTTGGATTTATGCTTTATTAAATAGATGTACCCAAACCATAATAGTTCATCAATAAAAGTGATGAAGTAGTGATATCCATGTATGACAAAAGTGTTCATGGATCCACATAAACCACTATGTACTAGACTTAGAACTTCAGTGGCTCTTTCACCTTTTATAGTAAAAGGTAACTTAGTTATTTTACTAAGAAGGCTGGATTCACAGGTCGGTAATGATTCAAAATCATTGAACCGATGATTTCCTTATTAATTAATGTGTTTATCTTATTCTTGTTAATATAACCTAGCCTACAAGGCCAGATATAAATGTCAGATACATTATCTAATCTTGGACATTTGCTTGATGTGCAAACTACATTAATAGATTGTGATAAAATATAAATTGGACAAGGGTTTTGTCCTAAGCACCTCTTTAGCAGGTCTTTGGACCTCTACTAAAAGTCCTGATTAGGCCCAACCATTAACATGACCAGATTCAGTACTTCTAATCAACAAATAGCTAAGCCTGACTTTGGCCGCCTACCTGACCACTGTTAAGAAAGTTACAACTGAATCATCATAATATGGATGATAATTTTAATGGCTAGATAAGCACCAAGTCTTTGGACTTCCGATGATCATTTTGACTATGGACCCTGATGCGGGATGACTCTAAGATTGCCAAATATGTAGGAAAGATAGTAAACTAATTTTTAAAATTTTTTTAAAATTTTTATTTATAGGCTAAATTTTAAAGTTATGTAAAGACTAGCAGGATATTCAGCAATGCAAAGAATCATCATATCGCAGGCATACTCATACAAAATAATAAAAAACAGGACCCGAGAATTGAGAAACTCCCGGCTTAGGATAGCTAATCTTCATCAAATCAGAAATCAAGAGTAGGGAAGGATATTACCAGTCAGAGATTATAGATTCAATAGATGAAGAAATCACACACACTCTTTTCGGAGCCTAGATGATTAAGCTTCCGTTTCCTTGAATTTGATGGCTGATCTGGGTAGTCCTGGAGGCAAGAAAAGCCTCCCTTGGGGAGGTAAAACATCTCAGGGATCTTGCAAGTGTCAGAGGATGATTAGAAAGCAACAACAAAATAAATAAAAGGAGATTAGGGTTTGAAGAAGGTGGAATCAGGGTTTGGAGTGGGCGGCTTGGTGAAGGATGATGGACTCCTTACTTGGGTGGCTTAGAATTCCTTTCTTTTGGGTGTAGCTGATCTCTTGGGATGTAGTAGAAGGCTAGGGCAGCAGGGGTTTGGCCAAGCACAAGAAGAACACTCCACAAAACACACAAAACTCTAACACAAGAACAATAATCAAGACAAATTTCAGCAAAGTTTAATTCATATGATAAAAAGATTGATTATAAGAGGAAGAGGGGTGGGGTATTTATAGAGCTCCCATGCCCTCTCCTCAAGGGATTACAAGTCTTCTCCTAGTTAGAATAGGTTTACACAATTTAAGTGGGAGAAAGACTATAAAATAAACCTAGAACTAGGAGTATACAAGTTGAATAGAATAATAACTTGATTTCCTCCTTCCACTTGGACTCCTCCTCTTAGCTTGAACCAAGTCAACACTCCAAGGATGCCTAGGGTTGGCATGTGGGCTTCAAGGGGCAGCAATGAGCTAGCCAAGGGCTTGGGGTGCATGGGCTTTGGGCCTCTTGGAAGCTAGGGTGCCTGGGCTGGTATATTCTTGGTGTCAGATTGGAATCTTGGTTCTTAAAGGCTTAGGCCTGGCACATAAGCTTGATTTCTCCTAGGCTGGGTGCAGATGGACCTTTAGATTCATGATATGCCCTGGTTTGGATATATACTCTGGCATCTGAGAGAATCTAGGCATCTGGAGAGCATCTAGAAGGAATCAGGATATCTGGAAAGGCATCTTTGATCCTGGGGTGTCACATAAAATCCAATAAGCTAATGTAGTAGCCTCTGACTCCTGGATGAGATCTAATGGAACTTCAAAATAGGGTAACCTCCTCTCTTATACAAAAATTGGACTCATACTGAAATACAAGACTTAATACTGGACTGGAGTTAAGACACAATCAACTTGTCTCAACTTATTACATGACACAATCTTACTTGCTTTCAAAATTGTGACACATGACTAAGGTTCTAAAAAAATCCTAATTAGTAAACCATATAGGATCCAATGATCTGTGTCTGATCTTGGTGTCCCCACTAATTCTTCTGGGGCAGGAGGAACTCGACTCTATCGAGTAAGGGTCAATTTGGCTGCTCAAGGAGGGTCTGGGTTGAGGCACTATAGATCTGCACCAGTGTTCCACAGGTCCTCAGATTTTGGTCGACCTTACCACCGGACCAAGTATCGCTGACAGTCTCCATCCTGGGTACTGATGGCTTGATCGTCCAGGGTTCTCTCAATCTTTTCCTTACCAAAATGCTAAATTGTATGTAGTCGCTCTGGGGTGAGTTCACTCACAAAGAAAGGGAATGGCTCAAGGGGCTCGCTGGGTATCACTGCTGGCTCCCTAAACTCTACAAGATCTAAGATGAAGAAGGTGGAGTTAATACCTAAATCAGGTGATATCTCAAGTGCATAGATATTGGGTCCATTACTCTTCATTATTTTAGATGGGCCAGCTTTGCGAGCATGAAATTCCCTCACAATCACATAATTCTCTACAAAAATTTCTTTATCTCGCTTTTGAGAATTATCCAAGTTTTTATTTAATTCATTACTTATGTTCAGCTTTAGACTAATTTTCAGATGCAAATGCTGTGCAAAGGCTAGTGTAGGTGTAAATAAATGGATTAGGACTATGAATTTTATTGGACTCAAAACTAACACCTAATAGACTTGATAAGATATTCCTATCAAAGGAAATTTATTGGACTCGTTGGGTCAAAATCCTAACACACTATAGTCCTCTAGGTTTGATCCTAGCATGGCATGCACATGAAAATTTATTGACTCTTACTAGGTGCCATAGGATTTTTCAGAAGTAAAATGCAAACATTACATGCTCAATGAATGAATGCAACATGCAAACTCCTATAAAATGTAACCTAATAGTGAAAGAAACAGAAGAAGTTTCAGAAAAGGGTAGAAAATAAGATGTAGGTTCAGGATTAGTGTGGTAGGATAAGAAATAAGAAAATGGCTCAGGGTTAATCAGAAAGCATAGAATACAGGAAGGGGCTTTAGGGATGAGTCCTAGACTAATGAGATTACCTTATGGGTTTGAAGTAGTCCTACAGGGTCTGCATTATGGAAGAATGGGTCATTAATTTCAGGGAAGAGATCAATTGGAGTCAATGGAGTGATTTCAACTTGAGGGTACTGATTTAAGGAGATCAAGTCCTTAATAAATTTTTCTGGCTCATGAAATTCAAGACTAGGCTCTACAATTGGGTCCTCTTCTAAAGTCTCCTCTAACTGCTCTTCCATTGCAGCTTGGGTGTGATTTGGGCCATCTAACTCTGGGTGACTACTAACTGGGTATGGTCAGGGTCAACTAAATCTAGATCTCCTATGGGGAACTCCTCTTCTTCCTCATACTCGTCCACTAAGCTTGGGTCAGCCTCATATATCTCCTCTTCAATGTCTTCTTGGTGAATCAATGGGATGGTAAGAGAGGGTTGACTAAGGAAAAATGGACCAATACTAGGCTCACAACTAGGTGTACTAATCCTATAGGGTTCAAGTAGATTGAGGAATAGTGGGTTACTACTGGGTTCTTGGCTAATACTTGATTCATCTCTAGGGGTCTTGTCTAGGATTCCTAATCGATCTCCTACTTGGTCAAACATATGGATTGTTTGGTTACTCTATTGGATTAGTTGGTCAAGCTTGTGGTCCATCCGGTCAAATCGTTCAGTCAAGGTTTTCATGAAGGCCTCTAGACTAGGGTCCATGGTTGAGCTAGGTTGGGGTTTAGACTTCTGGTATTGGGTTCCTAGTCTAGTGGTCATGCAATCAAACAATCAGTCAGAATGAAATGGTTCAGTCAAGCATGCAAAGGATCAGTAATTCTAAGGTTTCCTAGACCTAGAGCCAAAACTAAATGGGTCAGCTAAACTTATACTTAACCCAGCAGCTAATCCTTCCTCTAGCCAGGTAGAGGGTGGGAGTATGGGAGGCCCTCCTGCTTTCGCAAGGATCCAATTAACAACCACAACACAACTTAAGTCGTTTGACTCTGGACCCTCAGCTTTAGACACTAGATTTCAATAATAGCCACATGATTAAATGTACTAGTTGACCCACACAATTTGGACCCGACCTGTTGGTGTCACCTAGCTTACTAGGACAAATTAAGTCTAATTAATTTTAATTAAGGTTTGGGTGAGAATGCAAGGAGATTGTTTTGGGCCCAGGACAGGTTATGACCTCCTGTCCTGATCTGAGATAGAGAAAGTGCCCTTAAGATTAGTTTAATGCAGATGATCGTAATCGATGATCCTGATGCAATCTAAAACAATTAAAAAAATAAAATATTTTATATGTGTTTTATGAGGTTGCAAGTTAAATTTAGGTTGATTAGGTTAGCAAACAAATTGGGCTTGGGATTGGGGCGTGTGAAAGTTGGTTAGGTTTGCTTAGGTAATAGTGCAGAAATAGCATAATTCAAAAAATTAGGGTTTCAGATGATGCAGGTTTTGATAAGTTACTGATGTAGAAAAAAATCTAAAAAATTACAAAATAGAGGATGGATGGTTATGATGAACTCTACCAAATTTGATAAAAAACAAAAATCAGATGATGATAGAAATCTTAGGGTTTTCGGACTGATATAGAAATATCAGGATTTTAGTTAGGGTTTCTAAAATGCCAAATTTTAGTGAATTAGGTTTCTATAAAATTAATTATAAATTATAAAAATTATCAAGACAAAATAGAAGACCTGACATGAAAACCTCACAAAAAAATAAAATTTCTAAGTAGTTGAAATCAAATGAAAAATAGACACCTAATGCAACTAGTAGGATACAGAAATTAGGGTTTATGATCCTAATGCAGATGAATGCTATCCTAAACCCGCTCTGATACCAAACTGATACGGGATGACTCTAAGATTGCTAAATATAGAGGATAGATAATAAACTAATTTTTTTAGAATTTTTTATAATTTTAATTTGTAGGCTAAATTCTTAAAGTTTAGTAAAGATTAGCAAGATATTCAGCAATGTAAAGAATCATCATATCATAGGCATACTCATGCAAAATAATAAGAACCAGGACCCAAGAATTGAGAAACTCCCAACTTAGGATAGCTAATATTCATCAAATCAAAAATCAAGGGTAGGGAAGGATATTACCAGTTAGAGATTATAGATTTAATAGATGAAGAAATCATACACACTCTGATTGGAGCCTGGATGATTAAGCTTCCATTCCCTTGAATTTGATGGCTGATCTAAGCAGTCCTAGAGGCAAGGAAAGCCACCCCTGGGGAGGTGAAACACCTCGAGGATCCTACAAGCATCAGAGGATGTTTAGAAAGAAATAACAAAATAAATAAAAAGAGATTAGGGTTTGAAGAAGGTGGAATCAGAGTTTGGAGTGGGCGGCTTGGTGAAGGATGATGGACTCCTTGCTTGGGTGGCTTAGGGTTCCTTTCCTTTGGGCATGGCTGATCTCCTGGGATGTAGTTGAAGGCTAGGGCAGCAGGGGTTCGGCCAAGCACAAGAAGAACACTCCACAAAACACACAAAACTCTAACATAAGAACAATACTCAAGACAAATTTCAGTAAAGTTTAATTCATATGATAAAAAGATTGACTACAAAAGAAAGAGGGGTAGGGTATTTATAGAGATCCCATGCCCTCTCCTAAAAGGATTACAAGTCTTCTCCTAGTTAGAATAGGTTTATACAATTTAAGTGGGAGAAAGACTACAAAATAAACCTAGAACTAGGAGTATACAAGTTGAATAGAATAAGAACTTGATTTTCTCCTTCCACTTGGACTCCTCCTCCTAGCTTGGACCAAGTCAACACTCCAAGGATGCCAAGGGTTGGTGTGTGGACTTCAAGGGGCAGCAATGGGCTGGCCAAGGGCTTGGGGTGCATGGGCTTTGGGCCTCCTGGAAGCTGGGGTGCCTGGGCTAATATATTCCTGGCATCAGACTAGAATCTTGGTTCTTAAAGACTTGGGCTTGGCACTTAAGCTTGATTTCTCCTAGGTTGGGCATAGATGGACTTTTGGATTCATGATATACCCTGGTCTAGGAATATACTTTGGCATCTAGAGAGAATCTAAGCATCTGGAGAGCATTTGGAAGGAATCAGGGTATCTGGAAAGGCATCTTGGATCCTGGGATGTCACATAAAATCTAATAAGCTGATGTAGTAGCCTCTGACTCCTAGATGAGGCCTGGTGGAACTCCAAAATAGGGCAACCTTATTTTTTGTACAAAAATTGGACTCATACTGGACTTATACTAAAATACATGACTCAATACTAGACTGGGGTTGAGACATAACTAACTTGTCTCAACTTATTACAGGACTTAATCTTACTTGTTTACAAAATTATGACACATGACTAAGGTTCTAAAAAAGAATCTTAATCAGTAAATCATATGGGATTCAGTGATCTATGTCTGATCTTGGTGTCCCCACCATACCCATTACTATGTTCTTAATGAGAGGCTATGACTTGGTTATCTCCATAACTTTGTCATTTTAGAAACCTAATAATTTAGAGGATTTTAATTAGATGATTAAGAAGAGAAAAGAGAAGAGGACATGAACCAATTATTCAAAATCCTTTCACTAACTTCGCCAAGTCTATGATGAGGGTTAAAGATAATGGTCCAAGGGCATCTAGATCAGTAATGCTAATTATCTTTATCGGCATAGATTAACTTGAATCAATGAGCTATCTAATCTAATTCTGATTAACCACATTGACCCAGTAAGTGAGATCGATGGAAGGGTTCCACCATTAACCCTTTCCTTAGACACCAACCAAGTTGGCCTGGTAAGAGGTAGCCCTAATTTACAACCATGATCAAACTACCAAACTTACCTTAGATACCAATTAGTTCATCAGATTCGATTAGACTAGTTTAATGACTCAGATCTGATCGCTGAGCCAAAATCAAGTCCATGTGATATAATATAGACTTAACAAGTTATTGCTATAAAATTAATCTAAAGAATCCTTGACCTAATTCTAATCAAATTTTGGTTAGGTTAAATCCAATTCTCTATTAGGTCCATATTATCATTCAAAATTCTAATCCTAGGTCTAACTCTGTTAATTAACCTAATTCAAGCTAACCCATAACCCATGTTTTATGAATTGACATTAGATCTTTAATTCACAATTCTAGACCTAATCTTTCAATTCTTAATTCTAGCAATTAATCAAGTTTAATTTTGCTAAACTTAGATTTAAACCATTTATATACATCTCATATACATTAAACACTTTTAAATCTAGACTATACAATATAGTTGTTCACTGAAATTTATGTTATGATTTATAGTCTAAATATAAAAACATATCATGAAAACTTAATTTCAAATAATAAATAGCAAAATAAATAAGATTAAATTATTAAAAATTATATCTAATTATCAAAAAAAATTAATAAAATTCTTTTCATCTCACTTGTTTATGGGATATAATTACAAGTAGCATCCCTACATACCATAGGAGGTCCCATGGAATGGAAAGAGAGGGCCTTTAAATCCTACTTTTCTTTTATGACCAGATGGCTATGGTGATTAACCCAATTTGTTCGGATTAAAACACATCTAATATGCAAGATTCTATATATACATATTATGTTATGCAACATGTTGCTTTGATACCATTGTTAAAAATCGATGTAGGGTTTCATGCATCTATTTTATTTTTCTAGATTATAGTGAAAGTACAATCAGATTAAAATATTTTTAATCATAAAATAAATACATAAGAATAATTCTAGAAATCCCTACCTAGAATCTATATAAGATATACAATGCAGAAATTAAAATCAGCATATATCGATCTTGTCGATGCATGCTATAGATCGAATCTTCTTTTACTATGAGATCGGATCTCATACCTAATCCCAGGTCACTGATCACCACCATTGATGGCATGTGGAAAAGGATTTTTAGGTTGCTTCATGCTGCATATGATGTCCAGTCTCTATAGCAAGTCCACACAAACCCCAAACATGATCAACCTCCTTGGAGTGCCAACTTCATGTGAAGGCTACTGGATAGCTGATCCTTTTTCTTCCTTTAGAACTTCTTGAACCCTCTGAGAAGATCAAGAGGAGGATATTTGGATATTTAAATGTAGAAGAAATAGGAAAAATAAGAAAGAGTCCCCTCTCTATTTTTTCATTCTTTCTCTTTAAAAATTTCTAGTGCTAAGAGAACCCATGCCCTCTCTCTGTCTCATGCCAATTCCCTTCTCTCAACTTTTTTTGATGAATTCTCTTATAAAATATCTATGGTAAAGCCCTCTTTATGATCCTCACATGTTCCAAAAGTCTATATTTAATTAGGCATGGAGATGGTTTGGGAGATCGAGTTAGATTAGGATAAGGATAGGAGTTCAAATTCTATTTAGACTCTATTAATTCTTAATTTAAATTTTTATTTAAATTTAAACTAACTATCCTAACCTAGTTGGGAGTAAAGAGGGTAACAAAAACTATTTTTTGCATGAGAGAAAATCATGGTAAAAAGGATTCAGTATGGAAGAGAAATAGGATAGAAACCAAGTGGTGCTAGGTCAGGGCAAAGTTTCAGCAAGTTTCAGCAGAGTTTCAGTCAAGTATCGACTCATGAAGATCAAGTGTCAACTCAAGATGTTGACTCATAGAATCCTGAGTTGATACGCAGAAAGAGTTTCAACGAGCATGCATGAAGTGTCGACTCATGGAATCCAAGTGTCGACTTATGTGTCGACTCATGGTCAAGCAAGTGTTGACTCAAGGCCTGAGACCAAAATGAAGACAGAACTTGTTGATTTTAGAAAGTTGCTCAAGGTTGACTCATGAATATGAAGTGTCGACTGACCAGAAGAAGTATCGATGCACTAGAGAAAAGTTACTCTAGAGGTAAGTTACTTTACATGAATATTATTTTGATTGATCTGTTTCCAAAAGAAACGGGCCAAGATCTATGGGTACGGGCTGTGCTCCAACTAAGATAAGTCATATCTCGATAATTTTTATTGCTAACTTTCTCTACATGAATATATAATTTTGATTGATCTGTTTCCAAAATGGACGGGCCATGATCTATGGGTACGAGCCATGCTCTCACTAAGAAAGATCATATCTGGATTATTTTCACTATCATTTTGATTGATCTATTTCCAAAAGGGACGGACCATGATCTACGAGTACGGGCCATGCTCTCATTAAGATAGATCATTTTTGGATTAATTTTCCTTCTAATTTCATGATAATTCCCTTTTTTTATTGAGCATATCTGGATTATTTTACTTTTGAAATAACTTAAAGGTCCCTGTGAATTTGACCCTTACTCTCAATACGCTTCATAAAAATAATGAAATTAAGGTATTAAATCGGTGCATTGCGATGCACATCAGCTGTCGATGACATGCATCCTCCTGCCTGAGACATCGTCGACCATTCTTCCATCATGTCCGCCCATCGACCAGCCATTTTGTTTGTCGATCTTCCCATAAACATCCTCTTCCATTCATCACCGTGCAGCCATGCTACCATCGTCAGCTGCTCTTCCTGCCTCGAGTGCTGCCATGATCTATCACCACTTGTCACCTCTTTCTCTAGCCTGCCAATGCTAACATTATCATCCTCCCCATTCCAGCCATCTTTCCATTTCCAAGCCACCATGATCCATCCCATTGTAGTCCAAGATGCCACCACCAAGTCAATCCAAGAGTTGGACCAGTGATGTCCGAACAAGGAAGGAACAGTTGGAAGAAATTAATCAATGAATTTTTACAGAATTCTAAGTTGTTCGGCAAAGAAGGATAAGCCAAAATTTAATCTTTGAAAAAATGGTTGGAATGGAATGAAGCTGGATAAGGGATCATAACAAACATGGATACATGTTGCGATGGTTGAGTAGATAAATCAAATGAAAATTGAAGATTATTGGGATGGATTGCTAGGAAACCAACACGGTCCATATGCGCTCTCCTCTACCTTCAAAAGAAGCATCACAGCTAGAGAAGAGACTATTTGGTTCTTCTGACTTTTTGATATCCTCCTTTCGTTTCCCCTCCCCTTCTGACTTCCTATCCACTTCTGACTTCCCATCAAGAGATCTTTGTCCAGCTTCCACCATTGCTGCTCTCTTTTCCCAGCTCTACCTAGCTTCCACCTCTACTGCTCCATCTTTCGATCTACTACTTGCATGTCAGCATAAAGATGTCAATGGGGAGTTCATCCATGGAAAGCTAGATCTCCAGTCCTTGGGGTTTCACTGCAGTGCTTGAACAGGTAGTGTTTATTTTTATTTATACTCTTTCTCTATAGTTTTAATTGTTATCTATTTTACAAGAATGATCTATGTTTTTAGGATGAATTGTGCTTTATGGATCCAATACATACTCTTAGAATATGTCATTTTAAAATATGAATTATTTTACTTTATGTATATCTTATCTTGACTAATCAATATTTTAGGGGAACGGGCCATGATCAAATAGGTACGGGTCATGATCTCCTCAAACAGATTATATCTTAATAGGTGAAATATGAAGTAGTTACATAGTAAAAGAGTACCAGCTATCTACCAAGTAATCCATTGAAATCTCGAGGCTTTTCTCTTTCATTTGAATCCTTAGTATATTATTTGCTTAATTCATTTAAATAGTTTTAGTTTTTTTGCTATTATTGTTCTTTAAAATCATTATTGAAATAACTGTTTAAAGTTCATGTAGATTCGACCCTTACTCCCACAACTCTTTATACGGATAGTGAAAATAAGGAATTATAATCAGTCATGACACGCACCAGATTTTTAGCACCGTTGCTAGAGACTTTTGGCACGTTATTTTCAAAAAAAATCAAATCAAAAAAATATATATATATAAAATATAAAATAAAAATAAATAAAAATTAATAATTATTCTTTTTCAATATTGAGTGTCCTGATATAAAGTTATCCTGGTATAACTTTAAGTTATGTTGAATAGTTATCCTAGGACACAAAAAGATTGAACTGACTTAAAAATTTTCAAAATCTCAAAAAAATAAAAAAAATAAATATTGACATTTCATTAATTATTAGAAGATTAGAGACTTAACCATAAAATTAAAAAAAAATAATTAATTTAATTTTGATTGTGTGCTAATCATAAAGTTTGGATATCTTATTAATTGCATTCCATTTCTTCATAATTAACTTTAAGGGTATAACCCATTAATCAGATAAGGTGGGGAGTTGATTATTCTTCCTTGGCCCACAAATCATCACCTTGCATTTGCATTGACCCAGTCTTTAATTGTTAAAATCAATTAGACATCACCCTAAGAATTTTGAGCTCAATAGGATAAAGAAACCCTAGAGTTGGACCAGGTTTAGATCAGTTAGTTGCTCAGTGTCTAAGACAAGTGGTTCAAGGACAAGAGCCCAAAGGAAGGTGGTTCTTTAATTGGTTTCGTTCACTTACCTAACCAATTTAATTGACGTCGCAACGGGGGGACCCCCACCATCTTATCTTACCTGGCTGAGTAAGTTAATTAATCTTAGACTTGGAGTGCTCAAAGGTAACCTTGAAATAGTTAGGAAGTTTATAGACTTAGGCTAACCCCATGATAGAGTTAATTTTGATTGCATCAGTTGCTTGAAAAAAAAATTAAAATAACTCTCTCATCGTTTGTCGCTAGTTTAGGACTCTCTTAGGATTATTGTATTTAGACCTTCTTCCATTTTTTAATTAATTTTAAAAAATCTATAAAAATTTGAACAATTGTTTGCTTTAGAGTACTACTATAGGGTGTATGCTAGGTAGTCGATTATTAGAACTTGAAATTGTCCCCCTTGATCTAGAAATAGACTGAACTTGTAGAGCAAATAGATCATAAATCATGGACTCTAATCACGAGACTAATCCACCATGGCAATTGAAGGAGTACTTCACTCCAAAATATACCTATTCTCCTCGTATTCAAGTGCCTCCAATAAAGGCTGTCCAATATAAAATTAAGTCTAGTGTGATTCAAATGTTACCTTCATTTTATGGACTTGCTAATAAGGGCCCTTACAAACACCTAGATGAGTTTTTTGAAATTTGTTCAATAGTAAAAATCCAAAATTTCAAGTGAATTTATTGAAGAACTAACTGAGCATTCAATAGTTTTGAGTGAAGTTGAGCCTTCAAGCATTCAAGAGCATTCAAGAAGCATTCAAGTCCAATTCTCAAGCATCGATTAAGGCTTCAACAACTTGGAGACAAGATTCTCAATAATCAAAGAGCTTCAAAGAGATATTTGCTTTTATTTTGAGAAAGCTTGTTGCATCTTTACTTGTACTTGTACTTATTGTTGTTCCTAGTTTCAAGTGAATTGAAACTAGTATTTGGATTGTTGGTGAGCCTTATTTGAAAAACCAACTAGGTTGTTGGTGAGCCTTGTGAAAACCAACTAGGTTTTTGGTTAGCCTTGTGAAAACCAAGGAATTTTGATTAGTGAGCCCAGGAAAACTAATCAACTATAATCAAGGAAAGATTATAGTGAAATACCTAAGTGGATCTTGGAGAGTGGATATAGGTCCTTGGCATGCACCAAACCACTATAAATTCTTATGTTTGTGGTTGCTTTTCTTTTTTTTCTTGCATTTATATTGTTACATCTACTACATACTTCTTTATTGAGCACACAAACACTTGCAAACATTAGCACCTTGTTTTCATCTTTCCAAAAAGTTTTTGAAACCTAATTCACCCCCCCTCTTGGGTTGCTTTAGCTGGGCAATAGTATAGGTGGAAATATCTAAAAGGTCCTATTTAAAGTATAATAAAAATAAGATTTTTAGCATCTCTCACTAAATAACCGGGCCCCTTCGCCTAAGTAAGCATTGTTGTTCGCATCAAAAGGTAAGGATGCAAAGAAATCTTGTGCAAAGACAAGTCTTAACACATAACCTTTTTGACTCGAGTCATTAAGCCTAAAGAGTGTTTTACACCTAATGCCCTAAAGCCAACTGGTTTGGGAGTCATTGGCCTAAAGCTCGCTACAAGGGTCATCTAGAAAGCAAGATGTTAGGACATTGCACTAACTCTATAATTAAAAAAAAAGATGACTAAATAAACTAATACTACACCACAACCAAAGTAAGTTAGAGGACTTAAACAGTGAGATAGAAAGTTGGAAAAAGAAGAACTCTTGAAATTTCTATAGGCATCACTCGACCACTAAATGGGTAGAATTAAAAACCTAATGAAGTACCTCTTCAATGTTCAAACTGGGTATCAATTGATTTTAGAATGAGTAAGATAATTCTCACTTCTAGGATGAGTTAGTATACACAACTAATTCATCTGCTTTACTCGAGGATGAGCAAAGTTCGAGTTGGGGGGTATGATAGTTATTAAAAATGTTATTTTTAATACAACTTTATATAATTAAAATTGATACTATTATGCAGTATTTTATGGAAAATGATCCTATTAATGAGATGATCTCAATTTTAGGAGTCCAACGGTGCAAATGGCACTCAAATCGAAGTTGAAAAGAGCTCAGAAATTAATTTTAAAGAATTTAATAAGAAAAGGCATGAATTTTGGAGCAGCCGGTCCACCATGAATTGGCCGCTCGATTTACAGCGCACCTGGTGGTCCATAGAAAGCCATGGCCACGGTCCACAAAATAGAGCCATGGATCGTGAGCCTGTTTTGAGTCGAAATTCATCGAGATTGCTGCCCCGTCGCCACCCAAGTCTTTGGCACCTCCCTTGCTGGCCGGAGAAGCCCCCAATGGTCAGAAAAATGACTGGGAAGCTATTGATCTTCTTCAATTTCTCTGTTACTATTCCATGGTTCCTAAATTGCTGGACCTCTTACCCAGTTCACCACCGGCCAGAGAAGCCAGCGACACCCCTTCCCCTTGCCGTCGAGGAGACTCTCATGGCCAGAAACTACCAATTTTCGACCACTATCCGAGCCATCCACCATCCAAATCATCAGTCACAGTACCATCCATAGTGCCCCTCTTCTTGTCAGACTCTTGTGCAATAGCCAGTTCCCTGAGGATCCAAGCTCTGCTAAGAGTCGCCTATTGGAGTAGTCCGGAGATTGTTGAATGCTGTTGGAGCTCAAAAGAATGGTGCTGGAGCTTGTTGTGGAACAGATGCAGTTGGAACTTGTTATGGTCCAGAGTTCATTGGATGCAGTTGGAATGGATGTAGTTGGAGTAGTTCAGAGAACGTTGAAGGCTATTGGAGGTTGGGTACGGGTGTAGTTGGATCATGGGAAGCTTAGTTAGAATGGTGGAACGGATTGTTGTTAAAGGAACCAAAATTTGTTGGGATAGTTGGAGCTTACTACCTATAAAAGGGAGCCTAGGAGGGAGGAGTCGATGATCAGTCAATCGGCTCATTAGTCCATAGCCCTCACTTCTCTCAATCCCTTCTCTTCTCTTACTCCTTCCTCCACTCCACTTCATTTCTCTCTTTACCATTTTTTTCTTTTCTTGCTTCCACCCTCTTCCATCTTTCTGACCTCCTCCATCCTGACTAGTTTCCACTCCCACTGCACTGGCCCTACCTGGTTCTCCACTCTTCGCTCTCCACTGCATCACCGAACTACTCCATCTTTGGATATGCTGCAGCTTCACTCTGGAAGCTTGTTTGGAAAAAGGAGTTTATGTTTTAGTGATCATTTGATGTACTCCTCATTTTATGAAATGAAAAGGGCTTTTGATTAATGCCTATTTTTCTTTATCTTGTTTGAAGCAGGTTCATGAGCAGTGAAAAGCTCTATAGGTAAGTTACTCTACATGAATATTATTTTGATTGATCTGTTTTCAAAAGAAATAGGCCAAGATCTACGGGTACGGGCCGTGCTCTCACTAAGATAGGTCATATCTTGATTATTTTCAGTGCTGACTTTCACTACGTGAATATATAATTTTGATTGATCTGTTCCCAAAATGGATGGGCCATGATCAACGGGTACGGGCCGTGCTCTCGCTAAGAAAGATCATATCTGGATTATTTTCACTATCATTTTGATTGATCTATTTTCAAAAGGGACGGGCCATGATCTACGGGTACGGGCCATGCTCTCATTAAGATAGATCATTCATGGATTAATTTTCCTACTAATTTCATGATAATTTCCTTTTCTATTAAGCATATCTGGATTATTTTACTTTTGAAATAACTCAAAGGTCCCTGTGGATTTGATCCTTACTCTCAATACGCTTCATAAAAATAGTGAAACTAAGGTATTAAATCGGTGCATTGTGATGTGCATTGTTGGGATGGATTTCCAGGAAACCAACATGGTCCATATGCGCTCTCCTCTGCCTTCAAAAGAAGCATCACAGCCAGAGAGGAGAGTATTTGGTTCTTCTTTTGATAGCCTCCTTTCGTTTCCCCTCCCCTTCTGACTTCCTATCCACTTCTAACTTCTCATCTAGAGATCTTTATACAGCTTCCACCATTGCTGCTCTCTTTTCCTAGCTCTACCTGGCTTCCACCTCTACTGCTCCATCTTTCGATCTACTACTTGCATGTCAGCATAAAGATGTCAATGGGGAGTTCATCCATGAAAGGCTAGATCTCCACTCCTTGGGGTTTCACTGCAGTGCTTGAACAGGTAGTGTTTATTTTTTTTTTTTATTTATACTCTTTTTCTATAGTTTTAATTGTTATCTATTTTACAAGAATGATCTATGTTTTTAGGATGAATCATGCTTTATGGATCCAATACATACTCTTAGAATATGTCATTTTAAAATATGAATTCTTTTACTTTATGTATATCTTATCTTGACTAATCAATATTTTAGGGGAATGGATCGTGATCAAATAGGTATGGGTCATGATCTCCTCAAATAGATTATATCTTAATAGGTGATATATGGAGTAGTTACATAGAAAAAGAGTACCAGCTATCTACCAAGTAATTCATTGAAATCTCGAGGTTTTTCTCTATCATTTGAATCCTTAGTATATTATTTGCTTATTTCATTTAAATAGTTTTAATTTTTTTGCTATTATTGTTCTTTAAAATCATTATTGAAATAACTGTTTAAAGTCCATGTGGATTCGACCCTTACTCCCACAACTCTTCATACGAATAGTGAAAATAAGGAATTATAATTAGTCATGACATGCACCAAATTTTTAGCACCGTTGCAAGAGACTTTTGGCATGTTATTTTCAAAAAAATAAAATCAAAAAAATATAAAAATATAAAAAATAAAATATATATAAATAAATAAAAATTAATAGTTATTCTTTTTCAATATTGAGTGTCCTGATATAAGGTTATCCTGGCATAACTTTAAGTTATGTTGAATAGTTGTCCTAGGACACAAAAAGATTGAACTGACTTAAAAATTTTCAAAATCTCAAAAAAATAAAAAAATAAATATTGATATTTCATAAATTATTAGAAGATTAGAGACTTAACCATAAAATTAAAAAAAGTAATTAATTTAATTTTGATTGTGTGCTAATCATAAAGTTTGGATATCTTATCTGTTGCATTGCATTTCTCCATAATTAACTTTAAGGGTATAACCCATTAATCAGATAAGGTGGGGAGTTGATTATTCTTTCTTGGCTCACAAATCATCATCTTGCATTTGCATTGACCCAGTCTTTAATTGTTAAAATTAATTAGACATCACCCTAAGAATTTTGAGCTTAATAAGATAAAGAAACCCTAGAGTTGGACCAGGTTTAGATCAGTTAATTGCTCGGTGTCTAAGGCAAGTGGTTCAAAGACAAGAGCCCGAAGGAAGGTGGTTCTTTAATTGGCTTCGTTCACTTACCTAACCAATTTAATTGATGTCTAAGGCAAGCAACGGGGGGACCCCCACCGATCTTATACTTACCTAGCTGAGTCAGTTAATTAATCTTAGACTTGGAGTGCTCAAAGGTAACCTTAAAATAGTTAGAAAGTGTATAGACTTAGGCTAACCCCAGGATAGAGTTAATTTTGATTGCATCAATTGCTTGAAAAAAATTTAAAATAACTCTGTCATCTTTTGTCTTTAGTTTAGGACTCTCTTAGGATTCTTGTCTTTAGACCTTCTTCCATTTTTTTAATTAATTTAAAAAAATCTATGAAAATTTGAACAATTATTTGCTTTAGAATACTACTATAGGGTGTATGCTAGGTAGTCGATTATTAGAACCTGAAATCATCCCCCTTGATCCAGAAATAGACTGAACTTGTAGAGCAAATAGATCACAAATCATGGACCCTAATCACGAGACTAATCCACCATGGTAATTGAAGGAGTACTTCACTCCTTCAAAATATACCTATTCTCCTCGTATTCAAGTACCTCTAATAAAGGCTATCCAATATAAAATTAAGTCTAGTGTGATTCAAATGTTACCTTCATTTTATGGACTTGCTAATGAGGGCCCTTACAAACACCTAGATAAGTTTTTTGAAATTTGTTCAATAGTAAAAACCCAAAATTCCTTCAATGATGCTCTTAGACTTAAGTTGTTTCCTTTTCTCCTTAAGGATAAGGCCAAGTATTGGTTAAACTCCTTAGATACTGTAACAATTTTGACTTGGGACCAACTTTAGAAGGAATTCCTTAAGAAATGCTTTTCTATAGAAAAAACTAATCAAATCGAAAAAGCCATAATAAGTTTTTCCTAGACAGATAGAGAGATATTTCATGAGATATGGGAGAGATTAAAATAATTGATTAGAAAATATCCATATTACACCATAATCAAATGGTAATTGGTCCAGTCTTTTATGATGGTCTATCAAAACAGCATCAACAAATAGTTGATGCCTCATGTGGTGTGACCTTCTTGCTAAAAAATGAAAATGTGGCATGGCAGCTTTTTAAAATACTAAGTGAAAACTCATTGCATCACATGTCAGCTGCCCATAAAGATCCTCTCATAGGAGGACCTATGAGAGGAGGAATATATGAAGTAGGTCATTCTATAGATATCTATAGAAAGGTAGATGAACTGTCTCAAAAGCTTGATCAAATTCTACTAGTCAGACAAACCTCCTCCCCACCTATTCAAGTTCATGATGTATGCATCATTTGTTCAAGTCCCAACCATTCGATAGGTGATTGCCCAGCTACATACCAATTTTCTGAGCTTGTTCAGGAGCAAGCCCACCAAGTTCAAATTCGAATGGCTCCTATACCAGGAAATGATACATACTCCAATAGTTATAATCCAGGCTAGCGAAATCACCCAAATTTTTCTTGAAAACCTTAACTTGTCATCAACCCAGCATCAATTAGGCCTAATAATCAGGAGACCCAGTTTAGAAGCATGCCATATTCTCAATACTCGAGTGCTCCACAACCCCAATCCCTATTAAGTAATTATGATTCTACCTTCAAGAAAAAAGTGCTCCAAGCACCTAAAGGGCTAGAAATGAATACTCGACTCCTTCACTACACACGTAGCCTTTTTGACTCGAGCTAGTAAGCCTAAAAGGTGTTCTACATCTAATACCCTAAAGCCAATTGGTTTGAAAGTCATTGACCTAAAGCTCGCTACAAGGGTCAACTAGAAAGCAAGATGAAGGACATTGCACCGACTTTACATTATTATTAAAAAAGAGAGAGAAAAGAAAAAAAGATAAAAGAAAAAGAGAGGGGAACTAAATAAACTGATACTACAACAAATCAAAGTAAGTTAGAGGATTTAAAAAGTGAGTGATAAGTCTATTAATTATCCCAATTTAACCATTAAAATTAATATTAATTACTTCAAATTTATTTAAAATTGATACTTTTTTATTAATATTTTATAAAAAACCTATAGATTAAAAGAGCTCAGTTTTTGGAGTCGAACGGCATAGATGTCACTCAAATCAAGGTTCAAACAGGCCCAAAATCAAAATTTGAAAGTTAACAAAGAAATTGCATGCAATTTTAAAGCAACCAATCCACCATGGACCGATTGCTGGGTCTACAGAACGTGAATCAGTCCACGACTGCCATGACCACTAGTCCATGAACCTTTTCTGTGGACCACCGACTTCCTGAGCCATTTCTTCACTGGAAAAATTGTCGGAGGCCTTCCCCTCATCGCTAAGAGCTCTTTCACCACTGGAGACTCGCTAGCCACCGTCAAAATACTACCTGGCCACCATCTATCCTCTTCTTCATCGCCATTGCTCCTTGGCCATCCTCCATGCTGTCTCATCATCGTCTACCAACTCATCCACCAGCATCCGTTCGCCACTAGTCACCCCTGCTCTGTCCATGGTCTTCACCCATCATGAGAGCCACCCGTAGTCATCGGCCCTCTTTCAATCTTCCTCACCATTGACCACCATTCCTCACTGCTATCCTTCACACTGCCCCACCTCATGCCAGGCACCATCTTCCACTCCATCACACCACTGCACCGGATCAGGAGAGGAGAGTCCAAGTCCCAGTCATAGGAGAAGTCCCACGGATTCAACGAGTCCGGATCAGACTCTATTTGCAAAGAAGGAAGGTGATGGGGCACGAATTTGATGAAATGGGTATATGGAGATGTGATCTACTTACTTAGCAACAACATACTAGAATTAGAGCTCTAGATATGGCCAGATTCATGGATAGAAGGGATGAAGAACTTCGATCTGGGAACTAGGTGAGTAGAAAATCTGACACCCTTATGTAAGCTTATTTTCAAAAAAATAAAAGAGAGGATCTAAGGGCATAGAAATTCTAAAACTAGGCTAAGATATCTTTAAGAACCTCAGATCTAAGGATCAAGAGGGTCTTTACCCAACAATGAAGAGAAATCAAAGCTCAAATAGAAGGAAAGCACTCACCACTCAAGAATTGAAGGCTAGAGACAAAATCTACACTCCCTACTTGGATTTACCATTGGAGCTTTGATCCTTGGCATGGAGCCTTCATCATCATCTTCAAATCACCAAGAAGAACCTACAAAAGAGTCAAGGTAAGGTTGTGATTCAAAGAAATTAAGAAAAAAGGAAGGAATCAACAAAGAGAAATTAAGAGAGTTGCTGGAATTTTTGGATAGCACTTCCTCTTCTTCTTGGACTACTTGGATCTTAGGTAGAAAAGCTTGGAAATGGAACTAAGGTCTCTTAAACTCAAGGCACTCACTCAAACTTACACTCAAACTCAAACTTCAAGAGAAACACTCAAAATTCTAAAAAAAACTCATGAACTTGGCAAGGTGGAAGAGAACACAAACTAGCAAGCTTTTATTCAACTCAAGTAATTCATTGCTTTACAAGAGGAGGCCTTGGTCCTATTTATAGGCCAAGGGCAGACATAATGGGTGGCAAAAGGGTGGGTTAAGGAGCCAACTAATTCAAATTTAGTTGGTACTTAATTACATAATTAGTTCCTAGTCTAACTAATCCTAACAAGAGAAAGTCCTAGAAGCTCTATGTGGCGCCATCTCCTTGAAACATTTGTCTTCATCTAATCCTTCCACATGTCCTTTTAAGTTTGGTCTTTCCATAGGCTCCAAAGTAGATGAATGCTTCATAGCTTGGCCGATCCAAGATGGGCTTCAATGTAGATGATCTTGGTCGGCCCATGGACTTGGAAAAAAAGGGGTTTTCATTAGTTTTATTTATGGACTTGAACACTTTATATCTGCATCCTTCAAATGGAATTAGGAGTCTTCAGGAGGTGCTTTATAAGGTTGGATTTCTTTATATATTTATAGAAACCTGAAAAAAAGATTGGACTAAAACTAAAGATTGTTAGTTTGTAGTTTCTTCTTCTTGTCAATGTCCTCATTAATTCTCCCAGGATGAAAAGAACTTGGCCTTGACGAGTATGGATCATTTAGGCTTTGGTAGTATTCAATAGATTTGGATTGATCCTTTGTAGTTCTTTTTAAGTGATCCATGAATCTTCGAAATCAGGTCTACCTTGCCAATGGACCAAGTATCGTTGGTAATCTTTATTCCGGGTAGAGACAATCTTGTCATCTGTGACCCTTTCAATTCTTTTTCCCCGCATTGGTAGTGTGGCTGGTGGACACTCTAGGGTTGGTTCACTCTCAAGGGATGGATCAGGTTCTAGGAACTCACTAGGAATCATTGTGAGCTTCTTGTATCCTACCAGATCTGAGATATTAAAAGTAGAGTTAATGCCAAAGTTAGGGATAGGTCCATCACATAAGCATTAGGTCATATTCTTTTTATTATTTTGAAAGGACCTGCACCACAGGCGTGGAGTTTTTTCGTAGTTCCCGGTGGAAACTATTCAGGTTTTAGCCTGATCATCACAAAGTCCCCAACTTGAGATTCTTTGGCCCTTCTATGAGAATCAGCCATATGCTTGTAGCTCTCATTGTTCATTTGGATTTTCTTGCTAATCTCTTTGTGTAGATCCATAATATGTTGTGCATATGATTCGATAGACTTATGCATGGATGACACCAAATGACAAAACAAACTCAAAAGGCAAGCTCAAATGGGCTTTCTTAACTAATGATTGAAATTTATTGTTGGCTAGGAAACAAAAGTTCCTAATTTCAAATATTCTCTTTAAGAGACTTCTAAGACTCTCGCACACATCTTCAGGTAAGTGGCAGTAAATCTTAATTTGGCTCCCGACATATGCCATAGAGTCTTAAGAAAGTAACTATTGAATATCATTAGGACCAGATCAATGATATGGTGGATGTCCCAGCTTGATGGAATAGGAGAGTGCATGTTATGTAGTAGTGAATCAGGAAGGTGGATGTTCAAGGATGGTGGATCAGGGATAAAGAAACGGTTAGGGAAAACATACTAAAGGTTTTTTAAAGGCTTTCCAACTTCTTGGAGCTGATCCGTAAGGGTTTGTTCAAGGTTTTCTCTGATGGTCAACACCCTATTAGGTGATCCTTCATTAATCTCTAGATTTAAATCCTCAACATTGATTAATTATGGGTCCTCTATTATCTCCTCGAATTGTTCTTCATGGCTTTGTCCCCGGATTTCATTTTCTTCCAGTTGATTATTCCCGTTGTTGATTTCTTTAGGCTGGATAATTATTTTATCTTGAAGCAATTGTTTTTGTTCATACTCATCCATAAAATTAGACCCAGCTTCATAAACTTCTTCCTTAAGTTCTTCAACGGGTTTAGGATCTTCTCTTTCTAGCCTTTCATTTGGACAAGATTTTGATTCCACTTCATCTTTAAATTCTTTAATAGGTTTAGAAGATTTTTCCTCTAATTCTTCCATGGGTTTAGTCTCTTCTTCATCTCCCTCATACTTATTGAACTCAGCAATATATTTAAACACGGTTTCATCATCTTGTCTCAATTTGTACCATTGGGTTGGAAGATTTTGCTTATAAGATTTGCCTATAAAATTTTTTCTCAGCTTACTCTTCGTATCTCTCCAAGTAATTATTTTATCCCCACTATAATAACTTTTATGCTCAACATGTCCCCAATATGACTTAGCATGTCAGTTTAGCTTTAATTTGGCAAATTGACACTTCCTTTCTTCTGACATTTCATCAAACTCAAAGTACTGATCCATTTTATTCTCCCAATCGACATACACCTCAGGATTTCCATCAAAAGTGGGTGCATAGGGTCGATTGCTCGTAAAGACTCTCTCCTCCTAATCTACAAAACCTTGACAGGGGTATCTAAGTTTATACTCTGGGGTGAGATCATGATAATGGACTCTTGGATCAATAGGAGGTGATTTAGGATTAGTACGGGTCAAGCAATCTTTTTCGATGTTCCTGATTTGATTGTTCACTTGCCCTAACTCTTTGTTCATTGATCCTAATTGTTTAGTCAGAGTGCATAGCATGTTCCCTTATCACGAACCAGGAAAGATATCGCTGCATGTGCCTGCTATCATGGGGAAGATCCCGAGGTAGGCATTCAGCAACCACCTGGACTTAAAAGAGCCATCGGCACCCCCAACGGGGGAGGTAACAACAATAACAACAACATACCAAAAACACACTCGAGCAAGGGAGGCGAGGTCACACAAAAGAACCAACTCCAATTCACCTCGGCCATCACTCTTCCCAGCACACTTGTGTCCCATTCACACATTTTCACTCCTCCTAGCATGGAGTCCATCTCAAGGGGCTCGACCAGGAAGATCCATTCCCCTGGATCTTCACTGACTTGACCATCGGAGTGCCCCCGCCAGAATCCCCGGCCCGGGTCTCTAACCCTATTTTGTAGGTGATGCATAACGAATAAGATGATGCGATGCGGAAGTAAATTAAGACTATTTTTTTTTTTTTTTGTGTTTTGTTAGAAGTTGGCTTGACTCAAAAACAAGGCTAACTAATATTGAAAGAAAATATGCACTGAAAGAAAGCACAATTCAAAAGAGTAGATTATCAGAGTAATAAAGAAGTAGGATCGCTGGGGATTGAGAAACCCCCAGACCTAGGGTTTACTCCTCTTTCAAGAAACAGACGAAGAGAGAAGAGAAGGTTTTATACCTAACTGTGATATCTCTCTTTGCTTCAATTGAAGGACACTCTCGAGCAGATTATAGGATCCTTGGAGACGGGGTATCTTCGCAATGGATCCTCGGATTGTAGTCCTATGGCAAGGTTGGCCTTCTTCTCGTACTCTGGATCTGGAAAAGATGAAGAACAAGATAAGGATGTAAGAAACTCAAGGAAGAGACCTTTACCTGGGATAGCTCCGGACTGCTCAAACTTTGAAGATGAGGGAAGAGTATGGAGGTGGCGGTGGAAGATGGAGTGGATTTAGGGTTTGGCTGGTAGGGCGGCGGCTTGCAGATGAAAAGGACCTAGGGCTTGATATAGTGGGCGGTGGCTTGGAGAAGGAGATGGCGGCCTTGAATGAAGTGGGAATAGGGTTTAGGAATTTGGATGTTGGCTGGTAGGATGATGAAAGGAAATTAGGGTTGGCGGCCAGGGATGAAAGCGGGGCAGGGTTTTGGTAACTTTGGAGATCTCTCACCTCCTCAAGGCTCCAATGGAACCCAGATTTACTCCCTCATGGAGCTCAACACTCAAAGAAGTGCGGAAGAAGAGAACACAAGGTTGCTCAACACAAGAAAAGATTTCATTTACTCATTCCAAATCAAAAGATTACATAAGGGTCCAATATATAGACCTTGCAAGAGAAACAAAATTACACTACTTCCCATGTGAGACTAAACATTCATCCTAAGCATGAAAAACTTTTTCTTGATCGACCAGGCT
Organism: Areca catechu; assembly: GCA_021397845.1. Classification (NCBI taxonomy): domain Eukaryota; kingdom Viridiplantae; phylum Streptophyta; class Magnoliopsida; order Arecales; family Arecaceae; genus Areca; species Areca catechu. Next base: position 147,016,451 of record CM038041.1, read on the forward strand.
TCTTTCCTTGGAGTGGGCGGCCTCAAATGAAAGGTGATGGCTTCATATGGCAGGTATGTGGGGCACCTCCTAGTTTTTCTCCTTAAGTCATGGGTTTTCCTTCCATGACTTGCTCTTTCTTGGAAGAAAATACTCATCTCCTAGTCTTTCTCCCCAAGACTAGGCTCCTTCCATTCATAGCCAGGTACTTTAGGCAGGTGTGGGCGCCTACCTTGAAGTCCTCTCCAAGAAAAATCCCGTGCTCCTTTAGCTTGGCTACTTTTGGCAGCTTATGGGTGCCTTCCTTGACTTCTCCTAAGAAAATTTTCTTGCTCTCTTGGGCGTGGGAACCAGGGACACTGGGATGAAATGTGGCACCAACTAGTCCTAGGAGTGTGGCTGGGAGTGTGGCGTCCACTTGCATCTGGCCTTGGAAGAAAAAATGATGCCCTAGGGAATGGTGCCAACCAGGACTTGACTTGGACTTAGATAGAGTCAACATGACTCAATAAAATGAAATGCAGACTCAAAGAAATAAAATAATCTGGTTGACCAGGTCAACCCTTATTACAAATCCTAATCTTCGGGCAAGGGCATTCAGAGATCCAGATGAAACCCTGAAGTCTTCTTCTGATTCTGGTGCCCACACCAGTAGGTCCTGAAGTATAGACCAGTCCTGAAGAGACGAGGGGCGATCCGATGTCGATAGCAGCTACGGGCCACGATGATCTTGGTGACAACAGATTGGCATGCCAGGAAGGGGGAAGGCAAGATGCACTTTGGTCTCCAGCTAAACCCCTTGCAAGCAGCTTATCGGGAGGATGGTGACGACGCGGGTGAGAGAAGTCTCCACCAGCCATGTGGGAGATCCCCCTTCTCGTGGGGACCCGCACAGTCTAGAAAGGGAGCTCCCCGCTCTAGCTCAACCACCTCCGATGGACGTCCAGCTAGCTGCACTCACCCAGTAGATGCAGATCCTCACTACGGCAGTGCGCCAGCTCCAGCACCAGCAATGGTCCTTGGCTACCTACCAGCAGCCAGGGACCCCCACGCCACAGCACCCCGCAATAGCTTGCATTCTTTCCAAGGAAGGCCTTCGTAGTCGCGGGCCGTCACCGACCACTAGGGTAGTCACCAAACTCCGGCGAAGAGACAATGGGCCAGATCTGCCGATCGGGAGAGTCAATCCCCAAACCACGAGCAGGTAACATCCAAACCCTGTTGAGGTTGAAAAAGCAAGACCCCCCTCATGGACACCACCCTATGTCACCTTCTCCATCTCCTTTGGTGGAGGGTTCTACTGACGAAGCCATCAGGTGCATGGCAGAGAAGCACCTGGAGGAGCATGACTGCAAGCTGGCAGAATTATCCGGCTGGTTCATAAATTTACAGGGCTCCACCAGCGAGCCAACAGGCTATGATGCCCATCCCCCATTCTCCCGAGAAGTCCAAGAGGAACCGATCCTGGCTCGATTCCGTATGCCCTAGGTGGATCTCTACGATGGGACCACCGACCCCCTGGATCACCTTGAGAACTACAAAGCCCTCATGAGGGTCCAGGGAGCAACCGACACCCTCCTCTGCATTGCCTTCCCTGCTACTCTTTAGAAAGCAGCCCGGGTGTGATTCACCCACCTGGAGCCAGAGAGCATCAGCTAATTTGCTCAGCTGGAGCAGAAGTTCATGGGTTACTTCGATGCTTGTCGAAAGGTGCCACGAGAGGTGGACAACCTCTTCTCCATTAGGCAACATGATCGTGAGTTCCTACGGGACTACGTGGCCCGTTTCAAGGCTACTGCGCTGGAGATCTACAACCTTGATGAGCTAGTTGCTATGCTAGCATTGAAGAGAAGGCTCAGGACTTCCCGCTTGACCTACTGTTTTGATAAAAAGCCCTCCAAGACTTAATCCGATGATGGGGATCTAGGGCAGGTCTAGATTCTTTTTCTATTTTTCTTATTTTCTCACATTTTTTTTATTTTTACCTATTCCCGCTATTCCACCTATTCCCACTATTCCAACTTTATCCCAAACTTATCCCCACCTTATTCCTGCCTTATTCCATCTTCATCCCGTGATTTAAAAAAAAAACTTTCCAAACCTAGCCGCCACCCCACTGCCCCAAATCCGGGCTACCAAACCCCCAGCTGCTTCCACCAGCCCGCCCGCCGGTGCCCGCCGGCCCCGCCCTCAACGGAAACCCGGCGTTCGGCGCCCTTGCCCGTGGAAGATGAAGGGATGGCCATGGGAAGTCCAACTACTGCCCCCACGGCCGCCGCTACCGCCCGCCGTCGTCGACCGCCCGCCCGCCATCCACCGGCCCATGCCCGACCGCCGGAGTCCTCGCCGGTGCCCTTAGGCCCCATGCCCGCGGGAAGATGAAATGGCATTCACGGTGTGCCATGCCACCACGTGCGGCCCTGCTACCTCTTGCCACCACCGTCCGCCGCCTAGCCGCCACCCTCCGTCCACCGCTTGGCCACCGCCCTCCATCTGCCACCGTTCGCCGGCCCACGCTCAGTCACCGGAGACCTTGACGGCGTCCAGGGGGTCCCCACGGCCATGGGAGACCAAACGGCACATCGTGCCATGTCCATCCTGTGCTGCCACCCCGCCTGCAGCTCGCTGCCCACCGTCCGTCGCTCACCGTCTGCCGGCCTCGTCCGCCGCCTGCTTCCAGGTCATCGGCCGTCCGCTGGTGCTCGATGGAGATCGATCCTCCTCTATCACGTCCACGAGAAGAGTTTGCATGCTTTCTGGAGCAGTCCAAGCAGCACACTTTTCAGAGCACTCCATCAAGCTAACACTCTTCTCAGAACAGATCAGCACCAATTTTGATATAGCATGGATTTTGATGTGACTTATTTTCCTTTCTAGGTTTACTTGGAGGCTAAGTGAGGGGTTTTGTTTGTCTATATAAAGACCCCTCCCCTCTTGTTTTAAGTGATTATTGATAAGAAATTTTTAACCACTGGTTTTGGTTCTGGGCTGAGGCCCGTTTTACCTTCGTTCCCTGCTATGTGCATTATGGATTCGATGAGGGGTGTGAAGCCCTAGTTATCCCCTATCCCATCTTCTTATCCCCTCATGTCCTCTGAGAGTCACCTAAGCATGATGCCTTTGTTGTGCGCTATTGAGAGCCCTGCTGTGTGCATTATGGGTTTGATGAGAGCTCAGGGTAGATGTGTGCTTTGATCCCTAACTTTTTGTGTGCGTCTCCCCATTAGAGTGAGTCCTAGGGCCATGAGTTCCAGTTCCCAGTCTCCCATCCCCATCCTTCCTTCGCCACCTCCACCAAGAAAACTGAAAACAAAAGAGATCAGTTGTTTTAGGATTTTAGTTTCAGTTTCACCCTAGTCCCGGGAGGATTCTTAGCCCTCCCACGGTCCTAGTTTATTTAGGTGTTCCCTTTTCCAAATAATTCAGGGTTCATCGAGTCTGTGTCCCGCATCATTCGAGCTCCTCCTCTGAGCTCAAAAGTACATCTGTGCTGAGGAGGTGGATAGAACGAAAAGAGAGCTAGACGGAAAGCCTCTGAAGAAGCCCTCTCCCGGGGAGACCTTCGAGATGCAGAAGCCCAGACCAGCCGCTCCGAACTTCTATCAGAGGCCGAAGCCGAGAAGAGATCCCATCCCTGAAGAGAGTTTCACTCCTCTCCTTGCCCCGAGGGAGAAGATCCTCATGGAGATCGAGGGTGAGCGCTACCTGAAGCGCCCGCCTCTGCTAAAGCCATCCAATGGTCATGATAGGATGAAATATTGTAAATTCCACCATGACTATGGCCATGACACCGAGGAATGCGGCAACCTCAAAAGGAAGATTGAAGACCTCATAAAGAGGGGCTACCTCGGAAGGTTCATGGGGGGTAGACCTCCGACAGAACCTCAGGCGCTCGTCGTGCTCCCTCCGGTCCCTGCCGTCGATAACTGCCCTACCAAGAAGCCGGTGGGGATGATACGCTGGGGAGCCAAGCACGTTTCCAAAAAGGCCCAGGGTGGGGGAGATTTTAAGAATATACTTCCCTTTACGAGAGAAAGGGGGATGAAAGTAAAAATGAAACAATGATGCCATGGTCGTCGAGATGACGATCACAAAACATCCTGTAAAACGCATCATGGTTGATAGTGGAAGCTCCATGGATATGCTTTTTTATGATGCTTTCTCCAGGATGAATCTTTCTCCTACTCAGCTAGACTCGTGCACATGCCCTAGACCCGTGCACACGCCTCTTGTTGGTTTCACGGGTGACTCCATGGGGGTCGAAGGGGAGATTACCCTCCCTATTACTGCCGGGACTCCATCTCAGCAGAGCACCATCATGATGACATTCATGGTTGTTAGGCTTCCTTCAGCCTACAACATGATCCTTGGCTGACCCGGGCTCAACTTTCTCAACACGATCATCTCCACAAAATAGCTACTGGTGCAGTTCCTGACTCCCTATGGTGTTGTGGAGATAAGGGGGGCACCTCAGCCCATTCAGCACTGCCTCCAAACCATCCCCAGGGCCAAGTCTGCTGAGGACGACCCCAACATAGTTGACCTCGACCAAAGGGCATAAGACCCTAGAGGTGGCCCAGTCAAGCGCTTGCTATCGTACCCTCTCGGAACTGATTTGGCGAAGATGGTGCAGATCGGAGCGCAGCTATAAGATGATGAGCGGGCCCACCTTCTAGAGTTCCTCTGAGCGAACGCTGACCTGTTCACTTGGACGGCGGCCGACATGCCTGGGATCCCACCAGAAATCATAACCCACAAGCTGAGCATCAACTCGAAGTACCACCCTATCCGACAGAAGAAAAGAAGTTTTGCACCGGAGAGGCAAAGGGCAATCATCGAGGAGGTGGACAAACTCCTCGTAGCCGGCTTTGTTCGGGAGGTGCAGTAACCGAGCTGGCTAGCAAATATGGTTATGGTGAAGAAGAATAATGGGGAGTGAAGGATCTGTGTAGACTACACCGATCTCAATCGAGCCTATCTAAAGGACAGCTTCCCTCTATCGAAAATCGACCAGCTAGTGGATGCCACCTCGGGGCATCGCTTGCTCTCCTTTATGGATGCATTCTCCGGATACAACCAGATCCGAATGCACCCGGAGGACGAGGAGAACACCGCCTTCTTCATCGACCGAGGGATGTACTACTATCAGATGATGCTGTTCGGCTTGAAGAATGCTGGCACCACATAACAGTGCCTGGTCAATCGGATCTTCAGAGACCAAATCGGCAGGAACATGCAAGTCTATGTAGATGACATGCTCGTCATGAGCAAGCCAAGTTTGGACCACGTAGCCAATCTCGTGGAGGCTTTCCAAAACCTCTGAGAGCATAAGATGAAGCTGAATCCGACAAAGTGTACCTTTGGGGTAGCAGCAGGAAAGTTCCTCGGCTTCATGGTGACCCAAAGGGAGATCGAGGCAAACCCGGAGAAGGTCCAGGCGATCGTTGACATGGAACACCCGACCTCAAAGAAGCAAGTCCAGTGCTTGACAGGTCGGATCGCTGCACTGAGCCGATTCATCTCGAGGTTAGCAGATCGCTGCCTCCCCTTCTTCAAGGTGCTATGCAAGATGAGCGACTTTACCTGGACGGAGGAGTGTAAGGCGGCCTTTAAGGAGCTTAAATACTTCCTAGCATCACCACCACTACTCTCCAGGTCAGAGACAGGAGAGGAGCTCATGTTGTACCTAGCGATCACCCCTGGAGCCATCAGTTCGGTCATTGTCCGCACGGATAAGGACGGATCCCAGAAGCCGATGTACTACACTAGCAAGCTCCTCCGGGATGCCAAGATTAGGTATACCTGATCCGAAAAGCTCATTTTTGCACTTATCATGTCTGCTCAATATCTCAGGCCGTACTTCCAAGCATATCCAATCACGGTCTTCATGGACCAGCCCTTGAGAGATGTGCTCAGCCATCCCAACATGTCCGGATGCTTGGCCAAGTGGGCACTAAAGCTCAGTGAGTTTGACATCACGTACAAATCGAGATCATCCCAGAAGGCCCAAGTGCTGGCCGACTTCCTGGTCGAGTGTGCAGGACTCATCGAAGAGCCAGAGTAGACGGTCCTGGAGCATCAAGAGGAGCCCGGTGTAGAGGATGAGCCCTAGATCCTCCACATCGATGGTGCGTCCAACGAGGGAAGAAGCAGTGCAGGCCTAATCCTCACCAACAATGATGGAGTTGTGGCTGAATGCACACTCCATTTCTAGTTCACCACGACAAGTAACTAGGTGGAGTACGAGGCACTCCTCACAGGCCTCAGGGTCTCCCACGAGCTGGGTGTAAGGGGTCGAAGGTCTTCACCGACTCCCAACTGGTGGCCAGATAGGTTTTCGAAGAATACAAAGTGAGAGACCCCTAGATGATGAAGTACTTAGAGCAGGTCCGCTCGAGCGCGATAGGTTTTCGGTACTTCAGTATCTCTCATATCCCCCAAGATGAGAATGCTCGTGCTGATACACTATCTAGACTTGTGACCTTGTCAGACTCATCACTAGGGCACGCTAACATCGAGTACCTCGAAAATCCAAGCAACAAAGCTCCCACGGAGGTGCAACAAGTCACCCCGGAGTCAAGCTGGATGGATAGGTACATCAGGTACATCACCGATGGCACTCTACTGAAAGACTGAGCAGAGGCAGGCCTTATCAAGAAGAAAGCCTTGCAGTTTGTCTTCATGGAAGGACAACTCTACTGTCGATCTTGTTCTTATCCACTCTTGAAATGCCTGAGACCCGCGGAGACAACCTTCGTCCTCCAAGAGATCCACGAAGGCCTTTGTGGAAACCACATTAGAGGGAGGATGCTAGCATACAAGGCCCTCCGTCAAGGTTACTATTAGGAGACTATGAGGGAGGATGCCACTGACTTCATGAAGAGGTGCGACCAGTGCCAACGCCACACCCATGTATAGCGTCAGCCAGCGGCGCCACTCTCTCAGCTCTCCGCCCCATGGCCGTTTGCCCAGTGGGGGATGGACATCCTGGGTCTGTTCCCTCCAGCCTCAGGGTAGCAAAAGTTCTTAATAGTGGCCATCGACTACTTCACCAAGTGGGTAGAAGCAGAGCCACTAGCACGAATCACGAAAGCCAAGGTATGCCAGTTCTTTTGGAAGTCGATCATTTGCCGCTTTGGGCTTCCCCACAACATCATCACTGATAACGAGCGGCAGTTCAACAACCAGGAGTTCGAAGAATTTTGTGCTGAGCTCGGCATCCAGCACCGCTTCACCTCGGTCGCTCACCCCCAGACCAAAGGGAAAGCCGAGGTGACCAACCGGACCATCCTCTAGGGACTCAGGACCAGGCTGGACCAAGCCAAGGGCAGATGGGCGAAAGAGCTCCCCAGCATTCTCTGGGCCTACCACACAATGCCTAGGATGGTGACGGATGAAACACCTTTCAACCTTACTTTCAGAATGGAGGCCGTTGTCCCGGTTGAACTCAACGTACCTACATTACGGATACAGCAGTACAGCGAAGCAGAGAATCCAGCATGCCTTCTTTTTAATTTGGATCTTCTCAAGAAAACTAGAGACAAGGCCAGACTCTGGATGGCGGCTTACTGGTAGCGTGTAGCTCGGTACTACAACGCACGAGTGAAGCCGAAGGTCTTCCACCCATTTGACCTGGTGCTACACCGAGCTGAAGCTTCTCAACCCCAGGAATGCGGCAAGCTCTCACTGAATTAGGAAGGCCCCTACAAGGTGGTCGAAGCTCTTTCACATGGAGCCTATTACCTCATAGATCTGGACGGCAATAGGTTCCCACGGAGTGGAATGCCTGTAATCTGAGAATATACTACCAGTAATATAAGGCCTTTCCTTATAATAAAGATCCCTTTTTGTGCAAACTGCTTTCACCTTGCAGGGATACAGAAGCCCGAAGCCCAGCTCTCTGGCACAGGAGCCCAAAGCCCAGCTCCTAGGCATGAAAGCCCAGATCCCACGACTCTCCGGCACCAAGTCTTGGAGCCCAACTCCCATGCATCAAAGCTCGGATCCCATGACTCTTCAGCACCAAGTCCTAGAGCCCAGCTCCCAGGCATCAAAGTCCGGATCTCATGACTCGCCAGCACCAAGTCCTAGAGCCCAGCTCCCAGGCATCAAAGCCTGTATCCCACGACTCTCCAGCACCAAGTCCTGGAGCCTAGCTCCCATGCATCAAAGCCCGGATCCCACGACTCTCCGGCACCAAGTCCTGGAGCCCAGCTCCCATGCATCAAAGCCCGGATCCCATGACTCTCTGACACCAAGTCCTGGAGCCCAGCTCCCATGCATCAAAGCCTGGATCCCATAACTCTCAGGCACCAAGTCCTGGAACCCAGCTCTCAGGCATCAAAGCCTGGATCCCACGACTCTCCGGCACCAAGTCCTAGAGCCCAGCTCCCAGGCATCAAAGCCTGGATCCCATGACTCTCTGGTACCAAGTCCTGGAGCCCAGCTCCGAGGCATCAAAGCCCGGACCCCATGACTCTCTAGCACCAAGTCCTGAAGCCCAGCTCTCAGGCCATCAAGCCTAGAGCCCAGCTCTTCGGTACCAAGTCCTGAAACCCAGCGCTCAGGCCATCAAGCCCGAAGCCCAGCTCTCTGGCACTGAAGCTTGAAGCCTAGCTCTTAGGCCATCAAGCCCGGAGCTCAGCTCTCCGGCATTGAAGCTTGAAGCCCAGCTCTCAGGCCATCAAGCCCAAAGCCCAGCACTCCGGCACCAAGTCCTGAAGCCCAGCTCTCCGGCACCAAGTCCTGAAGCCCAGCTCTCATGCCATCAAGCTAGAAGCCCAGCTCTCCGGTACTAAAGCTTGAAGCCCAGCTCTCAGGCCATCAAGCCCGGAGCCCAGCTCTCCGGTACTGAAGCTTGAAGCCCAGCACTTCGACACTCAGGAACACTCATCCACCTCTGAAACACTTAGAGACAAAGTGGAAGCCTCCTATCTAATCTCATTCCATGCCCCTAAAAAAAAGAAGAGAGAAGAGAAAAAGAGGGGAGAAGTAAAGAAGTTTCAAGCTGAGACGGTTAAAAATTTTTGCTTCATTGAAAATTTGATCATTACAAGTGTCCCTGAGCCCCCGACATGTTGGGCAGCCCAGGTCAGAAATAGAAGAAAAAAAAATGGAAAGGGAAATCTACCCTACTCAGGTGGCCCCTCGCCGGGGCTATGTGGCTGCGAGACTTCATCTCCTGGAGCCTCGGGCTGTGCAGCTCCGGCTTCTGCAACCACCACTAGTGGGGAAGGTTCGGCGATGATGGCCAACTCCTCTACAGCACCCGAGTCTGGGGTCGGCTTCGTGTCCGAAGCTCTGGGATAGCTGAGGAGAGCTCGGCCCTTGTCAGAAATGAACTCCTCGACCCTAGAGCATAGGTACATGAAGCCTTTATAGAAGGAGTCTGACATCATTTCATGGAACTCGACGGTGAACTCCTCCGAGGCCATGTACCTTGCCACAACCTCCTCAACCCCCTTCTTTGCCTCGGTGGCTTGCTCCTTTGCCACCTCTGCCAACTTGGCCATCATCGCTGCCTCCTTCTCAGTAGCTGTGGCCCTCTTCTTAGCAGCAGCCAGCCTCTCTTTCGCTGTATCTAGTTCGACCTGGATGGACTGAGCACATCCCTTCTACCGAACAGCCTCGATGTTGAACTCGGTTAGCCTCTTCTCGGTGGCCATAAGCTCCTCAGCCTTTCTCCTTGACCGGCCCCGATCCTGTTCAAGGTTCTCCTAGCTCCTTTCAGTGCCTCTCGACACTGGTGAGTTCTTTCTAGATCTCCTTATTCTTCAGGCCAAGCTCCTAGGAGGCGTCAGTCTTCTCCTTCAGCTCGGTCTTCAAGGACTCGACCTTTGCTGCTCGCTGCTGGTCATTCTTCAACCAGTTTCTGCAGTAGTCCCTTATCAGGAAGACCTCGGCACCGATCTGCACCAAATAAGACATCAGCAACTGATGCAAAAAAAAAGGATAGAGAAGAAGAAAGAAGTCAAGAAGGTGAAATGACTTACCAAGAAGAGTTGGGGGAAGACGCTGCTAATCGTATTCCCCAGCAGCTTTCCAGCCCTCTCCTATTGATCGCATGATTGGATTGAAAAATCCATCATGCGCTCCGCCAGCCCCAGGTCCCGGAGCAACGAGACATTAGGCGCCAGTCTGAATGGGACTCGGCGGTAGTCCCTCTCCCTCTTGCTCGCCCTCGAGGTAGAATCGCCTACTCCGCCAGCAGAAGAGGCCTCGGGGGCAGGGCAGGTGCTTGGCACCACTTCAGGCGGCACCTCAGATGCCGGCTCTGCTCCTCCTCGCACCTCCTCACCCTCAACGACAACGAGCTCCGGGGAAGGAGGAGACATGATGGCAACGGCTACGGCCGTGACCCTGGCCCGAACGACCACCTCAGGCTCCAGGGCGGGGGCTAGTTCTCGTCGCCTCGATCTTTCTGGCACGGGCCCAGCTGCCCTCTAGCCCGGTTCTAGCATCACAGCAACTACCCTCCATCCCTGTGCGGGGGTGGTCTTGGCCTCCCTCCTGCTCGGCTCGATCGGTGCAGCAGGAACGGCCGTCGACGTGGTCTCATCACGAGCCCTCTTCGAGGACTCTTCAACCAATTCCGATGGAGGCCTCTTCCTAGTGATTGAGAGTAGGTCATCCACTGAGAACTTCATACCTGCATACAGAGGATGCAATGTCAGTACCAAGTTTGGAGAAACAGAGTAAGAGGCATAAAAAGAACTCGAGTTGAACTCATCCAACTCTCTCGTTGAGTCGACCCCGGTCTCGGCAAGGTTCTGCTCTGACAACAGAACCTCGAGAGATGGAATCTGGGCAGTGCGGAGCTGCTCGTAGACCTCTCGGTCAGTCGTCTCGATCACAGAATTTTGGTTAGGGGACCGATCTGGGTCACTCCAGACCCAGTCGATCCCCTCGACCATCGCAAAGAAGAATTTACTCTTCCATCTTTTGATGGAAGAGGGGAGTTCAAATTTGATGCCCTCCGGGCGAGAAGAAAGAGACCACCACCCATCCTCGGTAGGGTGGTGCTTCAGGATGAAGAAGGCCTTGAACAGGAAAAAATGGGCAACAATCCCGTGAAAATGGTAGAGCACTATAAAACAAAAGATGGTCCATATGGCGTTCGGGACTAGTTGAGCAGGGACGAGACGATAGTTGCTCAACACTGACAAGAAGAAATGGTGGAAAGGAAAGTGGAGTCCTCTTAAGAAGGTCTCCTCAAAGAAGGCGATCCGTCCCGGGCTACTGGAAGTAACCCAATCTCCTGGTCAAGGGATCAAGAGCTGGACAGAATGCGCGATGCCATAGACATCCTGGATGATCCCCAGTTCTTCAGCTAAGATTGTTGAAGCAATCCTATCGGGACCTGTGGATTGCGCAGGGTCAGAAGCGGGTTCGGCTGGAGAAGGAGGAGGGGGGCTAGATCCATGCTCCCTAATAACTATGCCACCAGGGGGACACCTCCTGCTAAACTTGAAGCATGCCTCTTCCCCCTCCTCATCGGAGGAAGAAGAGGGCGGTCTCAGCACAGAAGGACCTGCCTTACCTTGGTTAGTTGAGAGACAAAAGCCAGGACTGAAGCGAGACATCTACGGAGATGGAGAAGGCTAAAGCTCAAGAAGGGGAAGAATATGGACTTTGTCCGAAGAAGACCCTAACCTTAGAAAGAAGAACTCTACTCTGCTAGGGAAAGGAGGAAGAAAGAGATGAACCTGGTTCCTGGGGGAGCCTAAGGTGACCGGGGGAGAAGAGAAAGCCTGGGTACGATGGCGGGCACACAAAATTCGAAAGAGTGAATGTTTTGGAAAAAATCTAACTTTCATTTCAGAGTGACCCGATGCATTCGTATCATTACAGCCTCTCCACCGATAGATTTGTGCCACGTGCCGGCCATCAACGAGTAGGATGCTTTGCATCGACTATGGCTGCTCTGAATTCCATGCCAGTAATAATTGCTCCTCGGATGTGGCCATGTGGCTCCTCCGTACTGGCTCAGGGAATCGCCTTACGAAGCACTGGTGATCTAGTCATTATTGCACCGGATCTTTGCCTTTCCACATCAGCATCACAATTACTCTCTTCGACCTGAGCACCGTGCACCAACGGGCCTCGGGAGTGGAGGGCAAATGATGTGGTAGGATCGCTGACATGGAACACCTGTCAGACGCCACGTCGGAGAAGGCTGCCATGTCGGATACCCCTCGGACTTCTTTGCTGGGCCGAGCTCCCTTAGAATGTCGGGGCAGCCTGTCGAAGCCGAGCTCCATCCTCCGCCAGGTCAGCTCCTGCGAGATCGGGCTGCTTAGATTAGAGCCGTGCGACCTCCCCTAGATCGAGCCCCTCGAAGTCGAGCCCCTTGGTTCGGAGTTGAGATTAGCCCTCCTCCGCCACGTGGAGCCCCTTCGAGGTCGAGCCCTCTAGGCTGGAGTCACGTCCCACCCTCCTCCATCAGGTCGAGCCCCCTCGAAGTCGAGCCCCTTGGTCCGGAGTCAAGCTCAGCCCTCCTCCACCAAGTGGAGCCCCTTCGAGGTCGAGCCCCTCGGAGTCGAGCCCTGTCCTCCTCCGCCAGGTCGAGCCCCCACAAAGTCGAGCCCCTTGGTCCGGAGTTGAGCCCGGCCCTCCTCCACCAAGTGGAGCCCCTTCAAGGTCGAGCCTCTCGGAGTTGAGCCCTACCTCCCCAGCTTGACCTCCACCTCGGACAAAGGCACCAGCAATCGAAGGAGCGACACCGTCCTCCCTAGACACCGATGAGTCACCCGAGGATCACAAAGAGGCACCCACCAGGCCGTAATAACTGCCCACAGCTACCACTTACATCAGAAGAGGAAAAAGCTCCATGATTAAGGCACCATGCTCTCCACCAACTGCCTGCACACCCGAAAGAGGAAGTCAACCAAGAGATTCGAATCCTGGGAGTGGCGGCCCCCTGATTGAGGCACTGCCATGTTTCCCAAAATAGAGCAATCGGAAGGAATGTCAGAGTGCACAGCAGGTTCCCTTATCATGAACTGGGAAAGTCATCCCGTCCATGGCATGGGACACCGCTGCACGTGCCTGCTAGCATGGGAGAGATCCCGAGGTAGGCGTTCAGCAACCACCTGGACTTAAAAGAGCCATCGGCACCCCTAGCGAGGGAGGTAACAACAATAACAACAACATACCAAAAACACACTCGAGCAAGTAAGGGAGGCGAGGTCACACAGGAGAACCAACTCCAGTTCACCTCGGCCATCACTCTTCCCAGCACACTTGCATCCCATTCACACATTATTCATTCCTCCTAGCATGGAGTCCATCTCAAGAGGCTCGACCAGGAGGATCTATTTTCCTGGATCATCACTGACTTGACCGTCAGAGTGCCCCTACCGGAATCCCCAGCCTGGGTCTCTAATCCTGTTTTCCAGGTCCTGAAGCACAGACCAGTCTCGAAGAGATGAGGGGCGATCCAGCGTTGATAGCAACTACTGGCCACGACGATCTTGGAGGAAACACCTATTTGTTATAACCAAATTAGTTACAACTAATCACTCTCCGAGGGTGAGAGGCCGACTAATCACTCTACAAGGAGAGTGCGAGAGGTATAAATCAATCGCTCCATAAAGAGAGCATGAGAGGTGCAAATCAATCGCTCCGTAAGGAGAGCACGAGAGGTGCATCCCTGGATATGTTGCTTCACATCATGTCTAGTTATCCATTTTTCTTTTGATTCCATCTTCTTTACCGCCTTCATGACTTTTGAGATTCATCCTAACAGCTCCATGTAGTGAGATGGGTGAGATGCCCTAGAGGTGAGAGGTCTCTCCATGAGTGTGAGTCTCAAAGTCCATGAAAGTCTAAACTTATGTCTTCCATCTCCATTGTTTCCTTCCCCACCTTAGAAAAGAAGAAAAAATAAAAATCTAGTCGTACCCTAATCTTTGGTGACTTCTCAGCTCACCGATGATCCTCCATCTCATCTTGTCCCGCATCACCCAAGCCCCAACAATAAGGACTAACCACTAGGTCCCTTACTCGTCCGAGACACTAAGGGCCAACTATGGCAACCCTCGGCCTGACTAACCTATGTTCAATCTAAGAGCCGAGGGTTGACTGTGAAAGACTGATGAAAGCCCTTATAGGCTACTCACCACGACTGAGATCCCTCAGTCAAACATGATGAGTGAATGTGGCAATCCTAATTTTTACCTTTGGGATATAGCACCCTACGTGGTGCTATTGGCAACCCTCATATACACCCTTTCCCAAACCAATGGAGTTGAAAAGAACACAAATACAAAAGCAAAGAACAATGTATTGTAAGCACAAAAAGGAAGTACATTGATATTTTTAAAAAAGGCTGAAGGCCATTACAAAAAGTTCTGCATAAAAGTAGAATGAGATTACATCATAGAAAAGAAAAGAAGTGATTAGGCGATCGATGGAGGACCCATGGTGGTTGAAGGGCCGATAGCACTTATAGGCTCGAAGGTAGCTCCCTCATTGTCTTCCTTTTCTGATTCTATATTGAGGAAGCTCAAGTCTGAGGCTGGGAAGTGAAGGGTCACCTTTAACCAGACTTTATTCCTGTCAAAAAGATAGCTCACCATGCCATACAATACCTTCTTATCATGAAAGTCCTTTGTGGCCTTGTAGGAAGAGGCTTCAACTGATGCCAAGTCCTTTATCGATAGAAGATTAGGAATTTAAGTCCTGTAATAAATCTATGAGTCCTGTACTTGTTTTTATTTGAATAATTGAGTCCTGATTAATTTCAATTTGGGTTTTAAAGTTCAATTAGAGTTCAATTGGCTTTGTATTGAGTCGGGTTCAATAGCTACTTGAGTTGGGTTTCAATTAAGAATGCAACTAGCTTCACCAACACAACACAACTCCTTGGAGCACCACATCATCAATGCACCATGCCACCTTGGAGGACAAGTCATGCCACTTGGAGGATAGATCATGCCACATCACCAAGACAATTCAACCATGAATTTTCGCCCAAGACAAATTCAAATAAAGCTCCACTCTTCATGGGATGCCACCTTGCAATTAGGAGTTGAAATTTTAAAAGAGCCATTCCACTTTCTTTGGGATGCCCTTGATTTTCTCTTGTAATTAGGAGTTTGAAATTTTAAAAGGGCCATTCCACTTTCTTTGGGATGCCCCTTGATTTTCTCCATGAAAGGTGATGTAGTTTGAATTTAAAAAGGAGCTTAAGGTTTATAAAAGCTCCTAAATCCTCTTGTAATGTTGATGATGAATGAAATGAACTCTTTCCTTAAGAAAATTTTTCTTTGCTAGCCAAAGTCCCTTGAGAAAAGGTAGGTGAGAGGCCTAGGTTACTTAGCCAATCAAGCATCTAATCCTTCATCCAACCCCATTCGGCCAACCTTGAAGACTCTTCTTCAAGCCATTCCAAGTTCATCCTCCCCCTCTTCCAAAGGATGTCATCCACAAGGAAATTCCCCACAACATCAAGTGAAGAAGGTTCATGCTATGGGCGCCAAAGGAGATCCACTTCAAGCCAAGCCTAAGCCTCTTCTTCCATTCCAAACTTTCCTCTTTCATTCCTCCAACCTTCCATCTAAACCTTCAAATCTTTCCATCTATCTGTGTAGGATCCCCGGGTCTCCTGGTTTCCAAGGTGAAGGTCTACTGTGCTAAGGAATCAGATACAAGGTGCATTTAGACCTAGAGTAACCCCTTGCCATCTTAGTACCTCTTCTTGAGTGTTCCTTTGCTAATTTTAGAATATTAATGGCCGGGTAACCATCTTTAAAATCTTCTTTCAGATCCGAAATAGTAGAGTAAGCTAGCCCTAACCTGTGTGGTTTCTTAACCATGAAGGTCTCTTCTTAATTGTTTTGAAAGATTCTTTTCTAGTCTTGTTTTTTCTCTTATGTTCCTTTCATATAATTCTGTTTATTTTACATAGAATAGATGCATGCATATTTGCTTCATTATCATTTAGTCTCTTTAATTCCTAGAAATGCATCATTCGATACTTGTTCCCCATCAATGCCTCCATTCCTGCTTGGGCCACTATTAGGACTCGAGCTTCAACATTGGATAACTTATGGTGTGCCTCCGCAAGCTTGCCACTTAGTGCCTTCTCCCTCTCATCCACCTCAAGCCACCTCTTTTTCTCTACAGCAGCTTCCTACTTCAAGCGAGCAGCTACTACCTTGGTAGAAGACTTGGCAACCTCAGCGGCAAGAAGTCGAGCCTTGAGCTTCGAAGCCCTTTTTTCGAGACCTCCATATTGGCCTCATATCTTTAAGTAATCATTGACATAGTAGGCCATCTATCAAAAAAATGAGAAAATGGTAAGATGATAGAAAAAGGCAAAATTAAAATAATCAAAAGAAAGGGGATGCTTCATACATGGAGAAAGGACTAAATGGCCCCCTTTCGATGATTGGAGGTTCTATCTCCAACGATCCTTTTGGCATTGTCAGAAAGGATGATGTTTTTGAATAACTTCGAGCCACCCCCGAATCTCTTATGGTGGGGTTCCCAAATGGGGTTGTGGGGTTGGCCGGCCCCTTTATATGTATAGGCTAGGGAATAGATGAGGACCCCCCAGCAATGGATAAAAATGCACCGATCTTTGGGACAGGTGTTGGCGGCCACTAGTGGTGCCCCTGAGGCTACAACAAGAACTATCCCCTCAGTGTTGGGGGTAGAATCGATAGATGGACAAGGGTGGGAGATGAGCCAAAATTTCTTTAATGGCCCTAAAGAAGTCCTGACAATGCCAAATTTCTCTGCTCATTTTATTTGTTTGTGAATTAAAGGATCCATACCTACAACAACCAAATAAACATCAGAAATATATAAGTATAAATCTTGTAGAGGAGAAAGCAAATAGTAGAACCCATCTCCCACCTCTCGATCAAGCCTAGGTAATCCCCACTTTGGAGAGGGTCTTGTCTGATAAGAGGACCCTTAGATCAGCTTGGGGATCTCAAAGTGGAGGGTTCTATACTGTTCTTCCTCCTCCTCGCTTAAAGTGGGGGCCCAAACTACTTGGTGATGGGAAACCCACCACGACTCTAATTCCCAACTTTTGGATGGATGTTTGACATAGAAGAAACATTCCATCTAATGATGAATAGAAGGTGTGTTGGATAAGGGGGTGCACCCCCTGCTTTCTTCGGGGGTAGATGTATCACTACTCAAAGAGGCGAGGGCACTATCCAAAGTTAAAAAATGTTCTAAATAGAGAAATACTAGGCTGAATACTGGCCAAAAAGCAAACCACCATGAAATCGCAGATATACTACCACGTGTTTGGTACAATTGCACATGGGGCTATCCTAAAATATTGAAGAAGTTCGGTGAAAAAATCAAAAAGAGAAAGCCTTAATCTAGCCTGGAAATAGTCTTTGAAAATAACAATCTAGCCCGAGGAAGGAATATAGGCCCAATTCATCGAAAGTGGATCTTCTAGTCCAAACTCAAGTGGGATCTAGTATCGATGTTGAAGCTAATCCAAATCCACTTTCTCGAGCTCAGACTAAAAGTTCTCTAGTGGAAACCGTTTAGGCTCGAAATCCTCATCTCTCTCAGGTGCACTTGGAGCTTCGATGGGAACCCTATCATCGACCAGGGCACCAAACTCTCGATAGAAGCGCCATCTTTGGTCAGCTCCGGTCCTAAAGACCAAGAACTAGCTGATATTGAGACCTCACTCATTTTTGAAAGATCAAATAAAAATTAGCAAAATCACAAAAAATTAGTTCAAAAGTCAAAATGAAGAACCTAGTGAAGCCAAACATAGAAAAGAAGAAAAATCAAGTAGAAATGACTAAGAGAAGAAGGAAATTTATAAGAGAAGAAACCTACATTAATAACAAAAATCCAACCTAAAACAAAAGACAAGTAGAGACACTTCCTGATGACCAATGGGAGGGACAACCCTTTGCGAAAAATGAAAAGAAGAAGAGAGAGAAAAGCAAGGAGCCAAATGGTAATCAAACTAGGGGTCTTCACTATTTACTGGAAGCTTAATGGCCTGGATCTAACATGAACGAAATCCCCGCAATTGAATGATTGACTCATGGCAAACTGAGACCGGCCAAAACCATCTCTCAAAGATTGTAGTTAGTAGGCAGTCAGATAAAATGATCATGGCATCTCATCTTCTGCAAGCATAGGTGACCGATACAATCTTGAGCATCGTGCTCTCCTCGACCACCACAATGCATTTAAGGTTGCCCCTTCATTTTTTGTGAAACCTACGATGAGATGTCCCCTCAAATATTATGTCTAGCTGATGATATTACTATCATCCTAGCATGGTTCAGCTGAGGAAGACCCTCAGTTATCCAGTCAAAGAAATCAAAGGAAGACTCTCGCAGTGAGGCCTGTGACCCCATGGCTGCAACCAGCAAACGAATCAGTAGACTTAGAAAATTCACAAATTCAGCGTCAAACATTCTACCTTCAAGAATAACTCCAAAACTCAAGCAATTTAAGAAAATTGAAACTTTGTTCATTCCTTAAGTGATTATACAAGTATAGAAAAAAAAATTGGATTATGGTAATCGTAACCTAATAAACACGTAAACATCAATGCCTTTGCCGTCGGCCTATGCTAGCTTGGAGAGTAGCTAAGGCATGGGAGATCATTAGGACGGGAATCTGGAGTTGGCTTGCTTCAGTTAATGGGAGGATTTGGACCACTAGAGACATACATTCTCTGAGTCCCCTCTCTTAAGCCCTCTTTTCAGCATGATGAAAATGAGTGTCAGTGGCGCCTAGATGTGCTTCAACCAATGATAGCTTGCTTCGCAGCATCAGAGCTTCTTGGCTACTAGTATCAACATCCTTCTTTAGTCTCTCGATAGTATTCTCCATAGCTTTCAGTTGGCCCTTTAGGGCCAAGGCCACTCTCACCTCTGCAGTGCAAAGGTTATGAGTCCATGATCTCTTAATAGCATTTCTTCTCTTTTCCTCTTTGAGATCTTATCAGAGAAAATGGGCTTTATCTAGGGCTTCATTTCGAGACTGCTCTGCTTGCTAGATCCTCTCTTGTTCTTGACTAAAAGATCCACCACTAGAAATCTGGCTACGAGCTTGTCAAAATTCATCCCACAACCAATGAACTTGAGCACGAGTGTCCTCTTTCAAATCCATGATCTCGACCTCAAGGCATTCCTTCAAATTGGCGATCTTCACCCTCACCTTCTCGGTAACTTGGATTTATTGCTGGTAGACTTCAGTCATCTGCTAGCACAACGTCATGAGCCACTTTGATGCTGGCTCCAATTTCTTCACCGAATGCTGAGCATCATCCATTGCAACATCGGCATGCCTCTTCTATTGTTGGAACTCTTGCTCCAGCTTTGATGCCTAAACCTTGACCTTATCAGCCTCTCTTTCAATAGAAGCAACCTTTTCTTTAGCCAACACTACCTTCACCTCTAATGCCTTGGCCGATACCATGATGAAATTGAGGTATTGCTCCATCCAGACAGAAACATTATTATAAGGATACAAAGGTGTAGCTCCCAAAGAATACAAATCATCATACCTAAATGATCGACTAAAAGGCTCTGTGCTTGTAAAACTCGGGGTTAGACTCTCGCATCTCCAGCATATGGATAGGCAAAAGGATAGAATGAATCAGATCTTCGACTATCATCAGACCTATCAAACTCAGGATTGACAACCCTTAGATGCCCTTCTTCGATGCCTGTTTCTTTGGCGCAGGCTTGGCGGGTTGTCCTAGCAATGACTCGATCAAGATGCTAGACTTCTTGAGTTTTGTGATGGTTCTCAAACCTCCTCTGCATCTCTCGGATCCATCGGCCCTGGTGCCACCATGAAAAGCTAAAGCTAGAGTTTGTATTTCCTGGCTCATCAGAGGTCACCTCTTTGTGGTACAAAATCCAAAGCTAGAACAATGCCGAAAAAGACTACCTTGGACCCTCTATTTAAAGAGAGAGGTGGCCATAAATTTCCCTCTTATCTTGAGGAGCATCATAAATACACCACGTGGCACATTTTCACTTGCCAGCCCATTCCACTCTTTGGAGGTATGTGATAACTCCTGGCTAAACTCGAGATTCGTCGAGTGTACAGCCAAATCTACTCCTTAGCCCGAGACTCTTCCCGCTTAAGATAAGAAGTGAGGGGCAAATGATATAGAGGCTAACCCCCCACCCTCGACATCCCAAGGATTGTAAGCTGGGATTTATGGGGCACCTTTCGATTGAAGCAAGGCTTCCAACCTTCAGACTCCTTTCAACCTAGTTGACCCTCGATCTTAGTAAGGATTCACCTCACCTTCGATATTCAAGCCCAGGTGCCCCTTTAGATGGACCATAGTAACACCTCGAGACCCCTAGCCATAGAGGGAGGGCTCCTTGGTTTGCAGGACTGATAGAGGCTAGAAGATACAGTCCCTTCCTGGCTGCATAACCTTCGGGCAAGATAGAAATGTGTCTCGAGTCCCTCGATCATATAGACCCCCAACCCTGATGTGGGTACTCAAGCCAATCCTAAATTTTTATGCCCAAGGGCAAATAAAGCTTCCTAGTAGCATCCCCCAAAACAACCTAAGGAGGTACTAACTGATGCTCATTCCCATGCACCTAGTGTGGACAAGCAAACAAATCCTGTAATCCTTGGCAAATCCTTACAATTAAGGGAAACATGACTGGACCCATACAACAGTCCACATCACCATCTAAAAGTATGGCTGGAAATATAGTGATGCAGGACTGAGATGGGAGGATCGTCAGAGAGCTGAGAAGTCTCCAGGGATTAGGGTGAAGAACGGGATAACCAAGGCCTCACACCCCTCGATGTCCTGAAGGACAAAGGCAAACAGGGTCTCACACCTCTCGATGTCCCGCAGGACAAAGACAAACAGGGCCTCACACCTCTCGATGTCCCACAGGACAAAAGCATAGGGTCTCACACCCCTCGATGCCCAAAGGCGAAGGCAAAACGGGCTTCACACCCACTCCCTCACGAAGGTCGACGTTTTCAAAGAACGAAGGCAACACTACTTGGCCTCTCACCCTCCCTGTCCATGCGAGGGTGAACACTATCGGGCCTCTCACCCTCCCTGCCCATGTGAGGGCTAATGAAAAAAACAATCTTTTAAAAAAATTTATTTTATTCTTCACCAGCTTTCAAATACAAGTGGGGATGCCTTCATGTAAGCTTACAAAATTTAGAACCCATACATAAAATTTTTATTTACTATTTATTTATTATATATATTTTTTAAATCCTAACCAATAGTTTTGAGATCCATGCAAAGATATTCTGCATCTGGATCTATGCAAGTCCTCCTGTGACCGTGGGATAGAGAGCAGTGGACAAAACTCAAAGCTTTGACTTCGTGATCGGCGGACGAGGTGGAGGACGGGGCACGGATGGAACGGCGGGGCCTAGGCATAGGGTGGACAGGCCGGAGGGGTTGGAGCGCATGCGAGGATCTGGCCCACGACATCACACTCATGGGCGAGGCAGAGGGCGGACGGGCTGGAGGGGCTTGTCGCGCTGTTGCAATTCTGCTGGGTTTTGCGCTGTTGCAATTATGTTGGATTTTGCACTGTCACGGAAATCACGGTTGAAGTTCCGCCCAAGGATCGCAGCCTGAAATAGCAAGCGGCGGGGAGATGGATAGCGACGAGAGCTTCACCGTGTCTGGGAGAATCCCGGCAGGAGCCCGTACTCGGGCAGCAGCTCATAGATCGTCGTCCCATTTGACGGCGATGTCGGCGAGGGGCGGAGGAGGACGGGAGCGACAGCGGCAGGGTGGGAGGTGGCCATGGAGCGGACGACATCCTTGGGTTGCTCGAAAATCGGTGGCTTGGCCGTGGGTCTTAGAATCGACGGGCATGGACGGGCTGGAGCTGGTGGAGACGGCTCGATAGTGGCGGATGGTGGCTTGGGCAGCGGCGGACGGCGGTGCGGGGGAGAAGGGTACGTGGGCAGAGCCGCAAGGGCAGATGGCATGGGAGGAGCCATAGGGCTGCAGGGCCATGGGCTGTTCCATGGGATTTGTTGGCATTCCCATGAGAAGATCAATGCCGGGGGGAGGTGGACGGCCGTTGATGTCGCCGGTGATCAGGCGTGGCGGATCCGGGACCGATGGAAAAAAAAATGGAGGTTCTGGGAGGAAGAATGGAGGTAGAAGATGATAGGGATAGCCTAGGGATAAGTTGGGGATAAGTTTGGAATAAAATGAGAATAACGGAAATAGCTGGAATAAGAAAATATGAAATAAAATATAAAAATCTAGAAAAGAAAAAAAAAACTTGGATGGGTTTTGATGTGCCCATCATATAGAAGAGACAAATTCTTAATTAAAGGGAAATAGACATTTTATGCATGTGACATGATTTTCTAACACTATATAGGATGAAATCAACGGTATTGTCACCTCTCACCAAGTACATTGAGAGTTTTTTCTCTTCCAAAAATATCCCTTCCCTAGGTCTATAAAAGGGGTTCCCTGAGAACCCCCAACGTACGTGTTTAATATGATTTCTCTCTCTTAACTCCGCTCACATTTCTTCTTTCTATTACCTACTAATGTGGGACTAAGAGGGAATAGGATCGTTGGTGAGCCTAGAAGTCACCTAAATTATGGTACCATTATTTGGATAACTAGGGCCTCACACCCCTTGATGTTCCGAAAAAAAAGGCAAACTAGGGTCTCACACTCCTCAATGTTCCGGAGAACAAAGACAAACTAGAGCCTCAAACCCCTCAACGCTCGAAAGCGAAGGTATAGGGTCTCACATCCCTCTACACCCGAAGGCAAAGGCAAGACGGGCCTCACACCCACTCCCTCACGGAGGTCGACATTCTTTGAGAATGAAGGCAACAATATTGGGCCTCTCACCCTCCCCATGCAGGGGCGAATGAAGAAACAATCTTCTAAAAACTTATTTCATTATTCACCACCTTTCAAATACAAGAGGGGATGCCTTTATATAGGCATACAAAATTTAGGACCCATGTAAAGATATACGTGTAATTTTATTTTATTTTATTTTATTATTTTTTGAATCCTAAACCCATGTAGCTTTGAGATCCGTGCAAAGCTTTTTTTGCATATAGATCTGTGCAAGTCCTTGTCCTGTGACCATGGATCAGAGAGATCGGCGGACGAGGAAGAGGGGGGTTGGGGTAGATCCGGCGAAGATGAGGGAGATCCTCCACATCTAGGGTGGCCAATGTGGAAACCATATCGGGGCCAAGTCTTGGGAGGTGATTTGCGACAAGCACGGGATTGACCACACCGAGAAGTATTTCAGAGATTTCAACCTCCAGCTAGAGCAGATCAACGTCAATTACAACGAGGCCAGCGACAACCGTTACGTCCCACGGGTGGTGCTCATGGATATGGAGCCAGGGATCATGGATTCCAAGAGATCCAACAGTTGTGGAGATGGTGTCAACAATGGCGGTGAGGCAGAGAGCGGATCAACATCGATTACAATGAGGCCAACGGCAGCCGTTACGTCCCGCGGGCAGTGCTCAGGGATCTGGAGCAAGGGACCATGGATTCCATGAGATTCGATGGCTATGGAGATGGCATCAACGGTGGCGGCAAGGCAAAAAGCGAAGGTGATTTGGGTGCAGTGATCCTACTCATGGAGGAGGATGTCGGTGAGGGGGCAGAGGAGGATGGGAGTGATAACGGCAGGGTGGGAGGTGGCCATGGAGTGGACGGCGTCGATGCAGGCGGGGATGACCGGCAAACTTCATCGACAATGGCGCTGGGTTGGCCGGCGGTAGCAGTGGCTAATTTCCAGGCAGATTTGGCCTGAGGTGGAAGAGTAGTGGGGCTTGGATCTGGCTTGGTTCCGGTGGTCGGCAGCGGATGGAAAGGGCCAAGAGCACCCTCCTCGAAGATGGCACAGTGGGAGGCATTGGAGGTGGTGACGAGGAGGGAGACATGGTGGTGGCCCGGTCATGGATGAAATGGGGGCTTGGATCTGGGCGGAGAGGTGGAAGAAGATGACAGGGATAAATCAGGGATAAGAAGGGAATAAAATGGGAATACAAGGGATAAATGGAATAGCTAGAAAAAAATATTAAATATAATAAAATAGAAAAATCTGAGAGAAAGATGAATAACCCGGATGGGTTTTGATGTCCACATCAACCAGGATCAGACAGAGACTCCTCAACTGATGCAGAACGAAAGAAGAGATGATGCGATGTGAAAATAAATTAAGATTAATTCTCTTTTTTTTTATATATTTTCAGAAATTGGCTTTGACTCAAAGGAAAGCTAAACTAAATTGAAAGAAACTAGGTAATAACTGGAAGCACAATTTAAAAGAAACTAGGTTATCAGAGTGGTTCAGAAGTAACGGATCGCTGGGGGTTGAGAAACTCCCAGACCTAGGGTTTCGCTCTGAACTTTCAACAGGACAGAAATAAAGAGAAGAGATGGGTTACCAACCAGACAGTGATCTTCACAAAGTTTTGTGGAAGAACTCTCTCGAGCAGATTGTTGGATCCTCGGATTCGGATACCTTCGTAATGGATCCTCCAATACTGGTCCTGTGGCTGAGTCGGCTTCTCTTGGACTCAAGATCTGGGAAAGAAGAAGAACAAGTGATGGAATCATATACTCAAGGAAGGATTTACCAGATTGAAGAACTTGAAAGCTGATGTTGCTGAAATCCGGATTCTCCTGAAGGCTGATCTGGCTCCTTCTGGAATCTGCTCTGAATCTGAAGTATCCGGACTGGACCCGGATGCTGGTGGTCGGCCTTGACTTGGAGAGAGAGGCCGTGGGAGGTGGGGTAGGCTAGGTTTTGGTGGATTGAGGAGAAAGATGGGCGACTAGGGTTTTGGAGATAAGTGGCTAACCTAGGGTTTGGAGTTTGGAGATCTCACACCTCCTCAAGGTTCCTGGGGAACCCGGATTTACTCCCTCACGGAGCTCAACACCTGGATGCAAGTGCGGAAGAGAGAAAACACAGAGTTTGCTCACACAAAAATTAGAATTCATTCATCAAATTACTTTAAAATTTACAAGAGGGGTTTAATTTATAGGACTTTACAAGAGAGTAGGGTTTTACATCTTCCCATGTGGGACTAAAGGAGGGGATCTTCAAATTAGGTTTGTAGGATCAATCCATACACATATGGCCGGCCAAATGTTCTAAAAAAGTGGATTGGAGGTTTTAAAAGGAAGGTAAGTGGCGCCTCCTAGCCTTGTTCTTCAAGAGAGAATTTCATTCCTTCCATGGATCAACTCTTTTGGACCCTCCTTTTCTTTCTCCCTAAGTCATGGTTCTTCCCATCTTTGCTTTGGGCATTTTTGGCATGGAATGGGCGCCCCCTTGAAGTACTCTCTAAGAAGAGTTTCTTTCTTTTCATAGCTTGGCTCTTATGGAATATTGTGGGCCGCCCCCTTGAATTATGGATCCTAGATTGCTTTCTCCTCAAATGGCACATGAGAGAAGGGACCTGCTATCTTGTGGTGTGGGGACCAGAGCATACTGGATGGAGATGTGGCGCCCCCTAGACTCAGGCGTGTGGCTGGGAGTGTGGTGCCCACTTGCTTGGCCTTGGGAGAAAATGTGACACCCCAGGTTGAAGTCCTAGACCACTACTGAGTCAACATGACTCAACAAAAATAAATTGCAGGGAATACAGACTCAAGCTAAAATTGAGTTGATCAAGTCAACCCTTATTACAACCAGAAAACCCTAATTCTTCGGGCAAGGTCAATCAGAGATCCAGATGGAGCTTTGAAGTCTTCTTCTGAGTCTGGTGCCCGCACCAATTCTCCCGGGGTGGGACGAACTCGACACTGTCGAGTATGGATCAAGTTGGCTCTGGTATCTCTCCAATAGGTCTGGGTCCAATTCTTGTAATTCTTCTCGGGAGATC
The DNA here is from genome assembly GCA_021397845.1 of Areca catechu. Classification (NCBI taxonomy): domain Eukaryota; kingdom Viridiplantae; phylum Streptophyta; class Magnoliopsida; order Arecales; family Arecaceae; genus Areca; species Areca catechu. The sequence continues at coordinate 147,042,290 of CM038041.1, forward strand.
CAAGAGTCATTAGAATCTGGCCTTCCTTGCCAGCGGACCAGGTATCTTTGGTATCCTCGATTACGAGTAGAGATAACCTGATCATCCAGGATCTTTTCAATCTGCTCTTTCCTCACAGGCCAGTTTGTTGGTGGACACACAGGGTTGGGTTCACTCTCAAGAGCAGGATTAGGCTCAAAAGGCTCACTGGGAATCATAGCTAGCTCTTTATACTCTACTAGGTCTGTAATGTTGAAAGTGGAGCTAATGCCTAGTTCTGGAGGTAACTCGAGCACATAGGCATTGGATCCTACTCTCTTCACCACTCTAAATGGTCCAGCTCCTCTAGCATGTAACTTTCTAACGGTTCCAGGAGGAAACCGTTCAGGCCTTAACCTAATCATTACATAGTCTCCCTCATCATAAGTTTGACTCGCCTTTGAGAATCAGCCAACTTCTTATAAGTTTCATTACTTAAATTTATTTTGGCATGAATTTCTTTATGCAAGTCTTTTATATGCTGTGCAAAAACTTCGGCAGACTCGGAGACTCGTGTGTGGACTGGTAAAGAAGCTAGGTCAAGAGGTGTGTGAGGTTTGTAACCATGCATAATTTCAAATGGACTCTTACCCGTAGACCTATTGACCGAGTCATTGTATGCAAATTCAGCTCTAGATAAGTACAAATCCCAGTTCCTAATGTTTTCACCAACAAGACACCTTAACAGATTGCCTAAACTACGGTTCACTACTTCAGTTTGGCCATCAGTCTGGGGATGATAGGCAGTTGAAAACTTAAGTTTTGTCCCTAACTTATACCAAAGGGTTTTCCAGAAATAGCTAGTGAACCGGACATCCTTATCGAAAACAATTATCTTAGGTAGGCCATGGAGTTGAACTATCTTATTAAAGAATAGGGTGGCTACCTTAGACGCATCAAATGTTTGGGAACAAGGCAAGAAATGGGCCATCTTGGAAAATCGGTCGACTACAACACAGATAGAGTCATGCCTCCTCTGGGTCTTAGGCAAACCTAACACAAAGTCCATGCTCACATCTTGCCAAGGACGATCTAGGACAGGGAGTGGGGTATAAAGGCCGGTGTTCTATTTTCTCTGTTTGGCAATAGCGCAGGTCCGACACCTAGCCACAATATGTGTTACATCTCTTTTTAAGCTAGGCCAGAAAAAGTGGTCTTCAATGGCCAGGGTGGTCTTGTCTTTTTCGAAATGGCCAGCTAAACCTCCAGCATGACTTTCCCAAATCAAAAATTCCCTAAGAGAAGTTCTAGGGATGCAAAGCCTATTCTTAAAGAACAGAAAGCCATCTAAAAGGGTATAATCCTTATGGTCACTAGATGGTCCTTGAGTTAGATCCTGGTACACAGTCTTAAAATCCGAACACGACTCATATTCCTCTTTGATTTGCTCAAACCCTATGACTTCATCCCTAACAGAATTCAACAACAAAGATCGACGACTAAGGGCATCAGCTACCTTATTTTCAGACCCAGCCTTATGCTTCAAAACAAAAGTATAGGACTAGATATACTCTACCCACTTAGCATGCCTAGGGTTAAGCTTCTTCTGGGAACTCAAGAATCTAAGAGCCTCATGGTCCGAAAACAGCACAAATTCTTGCGGTAGCAAATAATGTTTCCAGTAACGCAAAGCTTGCACTACCGCATAAAATTCCTTATCATAGGTAGAATACCTAAGCTTAGCATCATTAAGTTTTTCACTAAAGAATGCTACGGGATGGTTCTCTTGGCTTAGGACTCCACCTATGCCTACTCCTGAAGCATCACAGGCAACCTCATATACCTTTGAAAAGTCGGGTAACCTCAAAATGGGTGCCTGGGTCATCCTATCCTTAAGATCTAGGAAGGCTTTATGGGCTGCTTTAGTCCACTGGAATTCTCCCTTCCTAATACAGTCTGTGATAGGAGCAACTACAGTACTAAACCCCTTGATGAATCGCCTATAGAAGGTAGCCAAGCCGTGGAAACTTCTGACTTCATGCACACTGGTCGGCTCTGGCCATTCTACTATGGACCTAATCTTTTCTGGATCGGCAGCCACGCCGTCAGGGGTTACTACAAAACCAAGGAAGATAACTCTATTGGTCAAGAATTCACACTTTTTGAGATTACCGTAGAGACTATCATTCCTCAAAACTTGGCAGACTTGTCTAAGGTGGCCTAGGTGATATGCAGGGGTCTTATTATAGATCAGGATGTCATCAAAATAGACCACTACAAACTTTCCTATGAAAGCTCTAAGTACCTGGGTCATAATCCTCATGAAAGTACTAGGGGCATTGGAAAAACCAAAAGGCATAACAACGCATTCATAGAGACCATCCTTAGTTTTGAAAGTGGTTTTCCACTCATCCCCTGGTCTAATCCTAACCTGATGATAGCCGCTCTTGAGATCAATTTTAGAAAAAACCGTTGCACCGGCCATCATATCTAGCATGTCATCTAGTCTAGGGATGGGGAACCTATACTTGATTGTGATTTTGTTGATGGCACGACTATCAACATACATCCTCCACGTGCCATCCTTTTTTGGGGTCAGAAGTGCAGGAACTGCATAAGGGCTAAGACTCTCTCTAATGAACCCCTTCCTCAACAATTCTCCAACCTGTTTTTGCAGTTCCTGATGCTCAGATGGATTCATCCTATAATGGGGCAAGTTGGGTAAAGTAGCTCCTGGGACTAAATCTATGGAATGCTGAATATCCCTAAGAGGTGGAAGGTGGTCTGGCAGATCCTCGGGAAAAACATCCTCAAATTCTTCTAACAAAGGTTTAACTTCCTGAGGAGGCTCTGAGGGTGTAGGAGTCCTAAGTTCCTTAGCAGTCAACATCCAAATAGGTGAACCACTATGAATTTCTTGTTCTAGATCCTTAGCACTAATTAGGTTCACTCCAGTCTTCATTTCTCTGACCTTATTGGTTCCTTTAGCTACCTTGTCCTTAGGAGGGACTGAATGGATTGTGATTTTCTTCCCATTAAAACTAAAGACACAGGTGTTGGATTTTCCTAAGAGGGTGGCATCATCATCATATAACCAAGGTCTTCCAAGAATTATACTGCTCACCCCCATGGGCAAGACATCACACCAAATCTTCTCTTGATAGGATTGCATTTGGATTTGGACCTGACATCTAGACTGGATGGGTATAGAGGTAGAGTCTACCCAAGAAACCTTATAGGGTTGGGGTAGGGGACTGGGGTTAAGCCTAACATTTTGACAGTGCTAGCAGAAATGACATTCACACAGCTCCCACTATCTATGATGATTTTACATACCTTATCCCCTAGTTTAAGGAAAGTCTGTAGGATGTTAGTCCTACGCCAATCTTCCTGAACTCTATTCTGGGACAGGATGCATCTCACAACCCCTAATTGGTCAGACTCTGTGGATTCCTCCTCTCCTTCATACTCATCGACCAAATTCATTCCGGCCTCATAAACTTCTTCTTCAAACTCTTCATTGGGTCCGGAATTCTCTTCTCCTCCTTCTTCTATGTAGAGGGATCTACGAGGGCACTGGCTAGAAACATGACCTACCTTGTGGCACTTAAAACAAGCTATGGCTGTGCACTGGTTGGAGATATGACCGGGCTTCTGGCACTTAAAACATATGATACTAGGGGTTCTCTGGGTGTCAGGCGCCTTACCTTTGTCCATGGGCCTAGGGGTGGGGATGCCCTGATTAGGCTTGCTAGGGGTAACTTGGCTAGGTCCATTTCTTGGGATTGAGGCACTAACCCTAGAAGGTATAGGTCCTCTCTAAAACTTCTCAGTGTTCAGTGCAATCTGATAGGCTTGGTCTAGGTCAGTAACCTCTCTCAGAAACAACTCCCTCTTTATGTCTTCCCTAAGTCCAGCCCTAAACCTAGACAAAGTGACCTCATGGGCTTCACTCACATCACATCTCATCAGGTACTCATCAAAGGTGGTTATGTAGTCTGATACAGATCGGTTCCCTTGTTTCAAAGTCTGCCATTGGTCCAACAGATTTTGCTGGTATGAAATGGGTAGATATTTATCTCTAAGCTTCTCTTTCATACCCTGCCAAGTGGTTATGGGCTCTACATTTCGTCTTCTAGTGGTCAGCTCAATGTTCCCCCAATATAACCTAGCTTGACGTACTAACTTCATCTTGGCAAACTTGAACTTTCTTTCCTCAGACATGGCATACCACTCAAAGTACTGGTCCATCTCACCCTCCCAATCAGAATACACCTTAGGGTTTAAGCTACCATCAAAAGTGGGTGCATCTAATTTGATGTTCTGAATGAACCTATCATCTCTATCTTCAGGTTCTGGGTCAGGCCTCCTATGATTAGGTTCAGGATCTTTATATAAAGGTCTTCTAGGCTCTTGGTGTGGGTGAGGTTGAGGCACATTAAAATCTGGGTCAGGAGTCCAATTCTGATGCCTAGGTTCCTTAAGTACTTGGACTCGATCCCTAAGCTGGGCAAAATTCTCATGGACTTGTTCTTTAAACTGGGCAACAGTGGCAGTCACATCCTGACTCAATTTGTTCATACTCTCAGTAAGAGCTCTAACCATGGCCTCTAAATCAGGTTGGATTTGACCAGGTTGGTAGGGTACTCCATTCCGGGTAGATATGATGATGCAAGCAAACACACAAAATGAGACTCAACTGAACGACTACGGGCTAACTAGACCTAGAGCCCAAACTAGATGCCCAATCAGAGTGGCAAGCTAGCCTGTAGTAACTCGGGACTCAGCCAGGCAGGTGTAAGGGGAGTGTTAGGTCCCTAATTGCCAATCCTAGACACCAATCAGTGATTGGCCAGATAGGCGGACCAGCACACAAGCCCTTCGGGATAGAATCCCTGAACCACCGTTCTAGACACTGAGTACAAAGCACACACAGAGTAACTAGACAAACTGACTCAACACTAGCTTTGACCCGACTTGTTGATGTCCCTAGCCCACTAGGGCAAATTAAGTCTAATAAATTTTAAAATTAGGCTTAGGATCGAATGAGTGGGTAATAGTTTTGGACTAAGGAGAGGTTATCAACTCCTCCCCTTATCTTAGATGCTCAAATGCCCTTAAGATGAATTAGGAGATGATCACTCAAAAACTGAATTGCAGAAACATAGAAAACAGAGTTATAGTAATTTAACTCTCAGAAATTTCATGGAGACCAATAAATCATAGGAAAATTATGTAAAATAGATTCAATTATACTGGTTCCAGAAAAATAAAAATCATGCAATTTGGAGTTTCCTGCAATGAGAAACAATTCCTGTAATAGGGTAGTTATAGACTGAAAACAGGGTGCTTCCCCCATTTACAATTCCTGCTACGAAGTTGTAACCCAACGGATCCCCTACATGCCCTAGGAACACCCCATGGAATGGGAAGAGGAGGTTTGCACCTCACTTCATTCCTAGGACCGGACGTCCTGGGGAGTCTACTTCGAGCAGACAAAGTAAAAAGGAGAGAGACTTAAAACAAGCAAGCAAAACAGAAACCCTAGACTGGGCTCTGATACCAAAAATGATGCAGAACGAAAGAAGAGATGATGCGATGTGGAAATAAATTAAGATTAATTCTCTTTTTTTTTTAATATATATTTTCAGAAATTGGCTTTGACTCAAAGGAAAGCTAAACTAAATTGAAAGAAACTAGGTAATAACTGGAAGCACAATTTAAAAGAAACTAGGTTATCAGAGTGGTTCAGAATTAACGGATCGCTGGGGGTTGAGAAACTCCCAGACCTAGGGTTTTGCTCTGAACTTTCAACATGACAGAAATAAAGAGAAGAGATGGGTTACCAACCAAACAGTGATCTTCACAAAGTTTGGTGGAAGAACTCTCTCGAGCAGATTGTTGGATCCTCGGATTCGGATACCTTCGCAATGGATCCTCCAATACTGGTCCTGTGGCTGAGTCGGCTTCTCCTGGACTCAAGATCTGGGAAAGAAGAAGAACAAGTGATGGAATCAGATACTCAAGGAAGGATTTACCAGATTAAAGAACTTGAAAGCTGATGTTGCTGAAATCCGGATTCTCCTGAAGGCTGATCTGGCTCCTTCTGGAATCTGCTCTGAATCTGAAGTATCCGGACTGGACCCGGATGCTGGTGATTGGCCTTGACTTGGAGAGAGAGGCCGTGGGAGGTGGGGTAGGCTAGGTTTTGGTGGATTGAGGAGAAAGATGGGCGACTAGGGTTTTGGAGATAAGTGGCTAACCTAGGGTTTGGAGTTTGGAGATCTCACACCTCCTCAAGGTTCCTGGGGAACCCGGATTTACTCCCTCATGGAGCTCAACACCTGGATGCAAGTGCGAAAGAGAGAAAACATAGAGTTTGCTCACACAAAAATTAGAATTCATTCATCAGATTACTTTAAAATTTACAAGAGGGGTTTAATTTATAGGACTTTACAAGAGAGTAGGATTTTACATCTTCCCATGTGGGACTAAAGGAGGGGATCTTCAAATTAGGTTTGTAGGATCAATCCATACACATATGGCCGGCCAAAGGTTCCAAAAAGTGGATTGGAGGTTTTAAAAGGAAGGTAAGTGGCGCCTCCTAGCCTTGTTCTTCAAGAGAGAATTTCATTCCTTCCATGGCTCAACTCTTTTGGACTCCTCCTTTTCTTTCTCCCTAAGTCATGGTTCTTCCCATCTTTGCTTTGGGCATTTTTGGCATGGAATGGGCGCCCCCTTGAAGTACTCTCCAAGAAGAGTTTCTTTCTTTTCATAGCTTGGCTCTTATGGAATATTGTGGGCCGCCCCCTTGAATTGTGGATCCCAGATTGCTTTCTCCTCAAATGGCGCATGAGAGAAGAGACTTGCTATCTTGTGGTGTGGGGACCAGAGCATACTGGATGGAGATGTGGTGCCCCTGGACTCAGGCGTGTGGCTGGGAGTGTGGCTGGGAGTGTGGCGCCCACTTGCTTGGCCTTGGGAGAAAATGTGACACCCCAGGTTGAAGTCCTAGACCACTACTGAGTCAACATAATTCAATAAAAATAAATTGCAGGGAATACAGACTCAAGCTAAAATTAAGTTGATCAAGTCAACCCTTATTACAAACCAGAAAACCCTAATTCTTCGGGCAAGGTCAATCAGAGATCCAGATGGAGCTCTGAAGTCTTCTTCTGAGTCTGGTGCCCGCACCATCAACCCTCTGAGGATCTCGAATTAGGGTTTTAATTTTTTGAGTCCTGTAATAAGGTTTAAAGCCTGTGTAATTTGCTTTCGAGTCTTGTAGTTAGTATCTAGTTATTTTCAATTTTTTGCTTTAGTCTTGTAATTTGGCCAATTTGGTCAAGTTAAGGTCAATTGGTCTTGTAATTAGCCGAATTGGTTCAAGCTCATGTCAATTTGAAAATGGGCTCAAGCTAGTTTGAAGATGGGTCCACAAGTGGGCATTCAAATCAAGCCTAATTGAAGATGAGTCAAGCCACCTCTCCTCCATGCCAAGTAGAAGTGCCACATCATCAATGCCACATGGCATAGGAGGTGCCACAGCCGCTCATGGAGTGCCACATCATCAGTGCCACATGGCATGGGGAGGTGCCACTTCACCAAGCTCCATTGGACGGCCAAGTCAAGATGATATTTCAAATTCAAATTCCATGGTTGACTCCCATTAAACCTCTCCTTGTTCCAAGCCAACAACATCCCCACCTCACTCCACATATCAAGCCATATCGCCAAGGATCAAGCCTAGCATTCATGGTTGGTCAAAGCTTCATGAAAAGATTCTAAAATTCAAAAGTTATAAGCCAAGGTTTCATGAAGAAAAAAATTCAAATTTCAAATGGGTGCCCCTTGATTCATGAAGACAACCCACCTTTTTCTCCTTCCCAAATCAAGCTTTATAACTCCCCTTTTCAAATTTTGAATTTAGACTTGGGTGCTTATAAAAGGACCCTAACCCTTATGTAAGAATTTTTAATGTTGATGAAATGAAAAAAGTTTAAGAAGTTATTCTTCTAGCCCTTGTCTTCTAGACTAGGAACTCCGAGAGGGAGCGCCTTTGTCCTTCAGAACATTGAGGGGTGAGAGGCCTTAAGTTACTATCCTTCTGCGCAAGCTACCTTCCCACCTTCAAGTTTGGAGGCCATCTAGAAGATCCACCTGGATGCCTAGCAAGAAGAACCTCCTCGACCACCATTCTCAACTTTTGTTCCATCATTTCCTACTTGTTTCTTGATGATTCCTAACCCTTCATTTGGATGCTCGTGGGTCCTCCAGGTGCCACAGACAACAGAGTCGGTCTCCCTTGCCTTCGTGACCTTCAGACGGAAAGCCGGTGAATTCACAGGGTTGAAGGCTTGATCCTCCAGGCCGCATCTGCGAGAGTGAGTGAACTCGGCATGGGGCGCATCTGAGTTTTTCAAGGTTTGCATCCCTAATCTCCTAAGTAGATATTGATCTAGAGCTAAGTCCTATGGAATTTCTCAATCTCGGGGTCCTCTCCTTATCTTTGTTTAGGGGCTATCTTGCATGCTAGAAAGTTTTTATCTTTATAGAATCCCTAGATCTGCTCTTTGCTTGTCTTCGGGAATCCTTAAATTCATTAAAAACTTAAAATAACAAAAGAAGAATTGTTAACATGCATCTTAGCATCTCCATCCCACATCACTGGTGCCCACACCAATTCTCTCAGGGTGGGAGAAACTCAACCCTATCGAGTAAGGGTTGATTTGGCTTTGATATTTCTCCAGAAGGTCGAGGTCGAGGCACTGCAAGTCCTCCCGGGTAATCCACAAATCATCGGACTCCGGTCGGCCTTGCCATCGGATCAAGTAATGCTGATAGCCTTTGCCCCAGGTGGTGATAGCTTGATCATCCAGGACATGCTCGATTCGCCCTCCTCTCTCAGGTAAAATTGGAGGTGGACACTCTGGGTCGGGTTCTTTCTCAAATGAAAGGTCAGGCCCAAAAGACTCGCTGGGTATGTTTGCTGGTTCCCTATACTCGATTAAGTTAGAGATATTGAAAGTCCAGCTAATGCCATAATTCAGGGGTAGCTCAAGCACATAGGCATTAGGGCCAACTCTTTTTATCACTTTAAAGGGGCCAGCTCCATGAGCATGAAGTTTCTTAATGGTTCCTGGTGGAAACCATTCAGGACTAAGCCTAATCATTACAAAATCTCCTATGTCAAATTCTTTGGCTTGCTTTCGGGAATTAGCTAATTTCTTGTATATATTATTACTTAGGTTATTTTTTTTGGCTAATCTCCTTATGCATGCTTCGAATATGCTGTGCAAAAGATTCTACGGACTCTGGGACTCATACTAACACTTGACAAAAAGCTGACTCAACTATGCACTCCTATTGAGAGGAATTTTATTGGACTCTTAGGGCTTAAACCTAATAGACTATTGACTCTTTAGGTTTGACCCTGGTCTGGTATGCATATGAAAAAATACCATGGATCCCTAGCAAATGCCATAAGGTATATCAGAAGTAGGTAGCAAAAGGGATTGACTCTAATAATTCATGCAACCTGGTAATCTCTACAAACTGTAACCCAATGGCTCTAGACATATGAGAAGACTCAGGAAAGGATAGGAAATAGGAATTGGAGTCTTAGGACAATCTATGGAAAGCATGAAACAGATCTTGGTTATTCAGGATGATCTTAAAATTTGGACATTGATCTATGGGTGTCATTTAGTCCACTTGTTTCTGTAGTTCTTGGGGCTCGGTGGAGTTCACCCCATAGTGAGGAAGGCTTGGTAATGAGGATCCTGGGACCAAGCTTAAAGCATGCTGGATGTCCCTAAGGGATGGTAGTTGATTAGGTAACTCATCGGGAAATACATCCTCAAATTCTTTCAAGGCCTCAACTATTTTTTGAGGGTGTTCTCTTTGGGTCGGCTCTTGGACCTCTTTAGTGGCAGGGGTTCCCTCAGTAATCTCCTTCTCTAACTCCTTGGCCTTGATCAGGTTAACTCCTGGCTCCCTTTCCTTTAGGCTACTAGATCCTCTTTTAACCTGGTCCATGAACTCCTGATTAGGTCCCCTAGGGTGAACCTCTTGGGCTGGGTTAGGGTGTGGGACTCTTCTGGACTCAGCCTCTAAGGAGAGATCATGTTGAGGGAATCTCCTAGGGTGGGGAGGTGATTCAATCTCTAGTTTAGTGTGAAGCTCCTAGGTCCTCTCCAGAGTTCCTAGCCTTATTTCAAATTCATCAGCTCTTTGGGTTAACTTGGCAAGCTGCTCAGTGATGAGCCTAAGTTGATTCTCGAGGTTGTTCATGGGTTCACCGGACTAAGAGTGGTGTGGGTGATACGGGACTCCTGACCTAGTGATGTAGGAAATGACTAAAGATGCTAGTATGGATGCTTGTGATGCAAAGGGGTTTTTATAGTTGATGAGTTTTAAATGTTTTTATAACTTTTTGATTCCCGATCACAAACAAAGACTAGAAATAGGAGAAACTGAATAATAGAAGCCCACACTAGCAAATCAAGTCCCTAAATAGTGAAAAAGAGAACAGGAACCCGGGATTAAGAAACCCCGATAGGATTAAGCTCGATATGCAATACCTACTTAGGAGATAGGGACAAACCTCACACGTCTGAAGCGCCCGATGCAGAGATCACTCGACTCGGCAGATGCGGCCTGGATGCTCGAGCAGTCGAACCCGCGGATGCACCAGCTTTCGGTCGGGTGGTTGCAATGGCAAAGCAGACCGTCTCTGGTGCCCGTGATACCAAGGGGGACCTGTAGGCAAGCAAAGGAGGGATTAGTGAAATGGAGAGAAGTATCGAAATGGAACTAAGGGAGGGTTGAGAAGGGGCTTCGAGCCCGCTGTCCGGCTGGATTCCGAAGTCGAAGAAGGGGATAACTTAGGGCCTCACACCCCGCGACGTCCCGGAGGACGAAGGAATGTGGCCTCACACCACTCGACATCCCGGAGGATGAAGGACTTGCGACACCCTGGGGTGACGAAAAGGTGGCCTCACACCACTCGACATCCCTGGTGACGAAGAAAACTTCACTCAAACCTAGTCTACGAGACAATGGTTAGAGGAGAAACAAAACTCAAGCTCTTTCATATAATCATTCAATATCCTTTACAATGGAGGGGTTGGGTCCTTTAAATAGGCACCCAAGGCCCATTTGAATTCAAAACAATTCAAACCTTTGAACCCAAATTACAACCCAAAAAGATGGCACCCACATGGATGGGGAAAGCTCTTCATGGCCGACCAAATGGAGGGGATTGGCATGGCATGTGGGAGGGCTTGGAGAGGGGAATTGGCCTCTTGACTTCCTTCTTTGCATGTTCACTTTGGGAAGGAAACGGGGAGCAAGGCTTGCTTGAAGGGATGTGCCTCCTTTGGTTCTTCAACACCCATTTGGAGTGACTCATGGCCGGCCAAGGTGGAGGAAGCTTTGGTTGTTGCAAAGTTGAAGGCTTGGAATGGGGAATGTGTCCCTTGACTTTCCTCTCTTGTATGAATACTTTGGGAAGAAGACTTGGGAGATGGCTTGCTTTGTGGCTTGGTCTCTTCATGAATCTTCAACGCCCCATTGATGATGGATCATGGCATGATGTGGGGGAGAGAAGAGGGGGATGATGTCTCCTCCTTCTATGGTCGCCCAAATGAAAATGGTATGGGGGGGCGTGTGGAAAGCATAAGGGGTGCCTCCTTGCTTCCTTCCTTGGATGCCCAAGTGTCAACTGATGTGGCACCACATAGGTGGCTGAGGTGGTGCCTAGGTTGGCATCTCTCCAAGTGTAAGAGGTGGGTTGGCCCACAAGAAACTTGACTTGGTCTTGAAAGCCAGGTTGACTTCAATTGGGCTTGGGCCCAATCCAAACTCAGACTTGAACCAAAAATAAATACAGGACCCATGACCTAAACTTGACCCAAATTGGTCAAGGTACAAACTTAGACTAGGTGCATGACTCAAAATTATAAAATTACTTTGGCTTATAGCCTTATTACATGACTCACAGAAGTGGAGCCCTAATCTGAGATCTACAGAGGGTTGAGGAGCCTCTATCGGATCCTGGTGCCCACACCACCTAGTCGACATGCAACACACAACGAATGGTGCTACGGGTTTGCTAGACCTAGGAGTTCAATCAGAATGGGTCAACATAGAAGACATATAGCACAACTAGCCCTTTCACTGGCCAGGTAAGAGGTGAGAGTGTGGGAGCCCCCTTACTTTCGCAAGGATCTAATTAAAGAACCACAACACCACTTAGGTCGTTTGACGCAAGACCTCTAGCCTTAAACACCAGCTTCCCGGTACTAATTGAAGGGTTGCATACAACCAGCTTCCCCAAAATGGTTAAACCCGACTCGTGGGTGTCCCTAAGCTATTAGGTTGCTACTGGATTTTAGATTAGGATTAGGTTCATAATGCAAGTATGGTTATTTTTGGGCTAAGAAAAGATAATGACCTCCTTCCCTTATCTTGTGATATTGACGCCCTTAAGTTAATTATGAAAATGATAGCATACACATGACCTAATGAAATGTATCTAAGTTTTGTTTTTGGTTTTTAATATATGTTATCAGAAATAAGATGCTAGAAATAAAAATTATGAACCTAAATGCAAACTTAAACTATATGAAAAATGAAAGTGTGATGAAATGCACTTGCTGGAATTTCTGAACAGATTTGTTCTCAGGTAGTATTCCAGCATGTAGAAATTCTACAGACTATAATAAATATGATAAAATTTTGAAAATTACTTTCAATTATGTGAAATCCAGAAAAATAAAAATCAATAAATTTGAAGGTCCCTACAGACAGAAACAACTAAAATATCAGGCCTTGTACTGGATGGACAGAAAGCAAAATTTAAAGATGATGAAATCTAATGATGCAAAGATTTTTTTCTTTAGGATCTAAAACCTATCTCCTTGTTTTTCCCTTCAAGGGTCAATCACATCAGCACCCCTACATGCCATAGGAAATCCTCTTTGAATGGGATGTGAGGGTCTTGCAGTCCTACATTTTCCTATGACCGGACGGCCATGGTGAAGCACCCAATCCAAGTACTTAAAGAGAAATAAGCCTTAACCAGGCTCTGATACTAGACTTAATGTGGGATGGAGATGCTAAAATGCATGCTAATGATTCTTCTTTTGTTATTTTAAGTTTTTAATAGATTTAAGGATTCCCGAAGATAAGCAAAGAGCAGATCTAGAGATTCTATAAAGATAAGAACTTTCTAGCATGAAAGATAGCCCCTAAACAAAGATAAGGAGAGGACCCCGGGATTAAGAAACCCCGTAGGACTTAGCTCTAGATCAATATCTACTTAAAAGATTAGGGATGCAAACTTTGAAAAACTTAGATGTGCCTGATGCCGAGTTCACTCACTCTTGCGGATGCGGCCTGAAGGATCAAGCCTTCAACCCTGTGGATTCGTCGACTTCCATCCGATGGTCGTAAAGGCAAGGGAGACCAACTCCGTTGTCCGTGGCACCTGGAGGACCTGTGAGCACCCAAATGAAGGGTTAGGAATCATCACGAAACAAGTAGGAAAGGATGGAACAAAAGTTAAGAATGGTGATCGAGGAGGTTCTTCTTGCTAGGTGTCTAGGTGGATCTTCTAGATAGCCTCCAAACTTCAAGGTGGGAAGGTAGCTTGCACAGAAGGATAGTAACTCAGGGCCTCTCACCCCTCGATGTCCTGAAGGACAAAGGCGCTCCCTCTCAGAGTTCCTAGTCTAGAAGACAAGGGCTAGAAGAATAACTTCTTAAACTTTTTTTTATTTCATCAACATTAAAAATTCTTACAAGAGGGTTAGAGTCCTTTTATAAGCACCCAAGTCTACATTCAAAATTTGAAAAGGGGAGTTACAAAGCTTGATTTGGGGAGGAGAAAAAGGTGGGTTATCTTCATGAATCAAGGGGCACCCATTTGAAATTTGAATTTTTTTCTTCATGAAACCTTGGCTTATAACTTTTGAATTTTAGAATCTTTTCATGAAGCTTTGATCAACCATGAATACTAGGCTTGATCCTTGGTGATATGGCTTGATATGTGGAGTGAGGTGAGATGTTGTTGGCTTGGATCAAGGAGAGGTTTAATGGGAGTCAACCATGAAATTTGAATTTGAAATTTCAGCTTGACTTGGTCGTCCAATGGAGCTTGGTGAAGTGGCACCTCCCCATGCCATGTGGCATTGATGATGTGGCACTCCATTAGCTGATGTGGCACCTCCTATGCCATGTGGCATTGATAACGTGGCACTTTATGAGTTGGCACTCCTACTTGGCATGGAGGAGAGGTGGCTTGACTCATCTTCAATTAGGCTTGACTCGAATGCCCACTTGTGGACCCATCTTCAAACTAGCTTGAGCCCATATTCAAATTGACATGAGCTTGAACCAATTTAGCTAATTACAGGACCAATTGATCTTAACTTGACCAAATTGGCCAAATTACAAGACTAAAGTAAAAAATTGAAACCAACTAGATACTAACTACAAGACTCGAAAGAAAATTACTCAAGCTTTAAGCCTTATTACGGAACTCAAAAAATTAAAACCCTAATTCGAGATCTTCAGAGGGTTGAGGAGCCTCTTTCTGATCCTGGTGCCCACACCACCTACTACCTGACTTGAGCATGGGAGCATTTTCACTAGACCTGCCTCTAGCAAGGGCTTTTCTTGCAAGTATAGTCCACGAGCGATACTCCTCCAGCATCCTCCGGTATTTGAGCATGAAGCTGTGCCATCAATACTAATTAGGATATAGAAGTGCTAAAATCACTAATAATTGATCTAATTTTTATAGAATTTGATGCTCCTTGTCCACTTTTGCAAATAATTGGAAGATTGGGCTTAAAGAATAAAAAAAATCTAATTTGGCTTAGACCAAATACACCTGAATTTCCACCTTGAGGGGCTGGCTAAAAAGAAACAAATTGAAAGGTCTAGAGGAAAAAAAGTTGATCCATGGGTCCAGATTGGGAGGCCAATTCTTGGAGATCTAGTGATGGGGACATCAGGTCAACCCTAGTTCACTATGGGTCCCTGAGATTTGAGTCCCTTAACCATGATTCCAATTTTGTCTTTGAGTCACATGAAGTCCTGTGATTAGAGTTTTGATCAGTTAACCCCGATTGTGCCCATTGAGTCCTGTATTTGGGCCTTGAGCTCTGTTACACTTGAGTCTTGTATCTAGAGTCGACTCATGCCATTAGGGCTCATGAGTCAGCTTGAGATTACATTCAAGCTCAATTGAGCGAGTCAGCTCATTGTGAGCCATTTGTCAATTTTGAGCCCTTAATCATGTGTCAAGTTTTGTAACTAATCCAGTCCAGTTAAGTTGAGTGAGTCCTGTAATAAGTTGAGTTGTCTCAACCTCAGTCCAGTCCAATTGAGTCCTGTAAGAGTCCAGTAAGTTGTGTTCTTTAAAAATCTTGTACAAGAGGAGGAGCATCAATTAAAGTCTTCACTAGGATCCCAGAATAAAGTAAGTACATAAAAGATACCAGGGACCAAGAATATTCTTCCAGCATCCTAGCCCAAGGTTTCCAGCCCACCAAGATCAAGCCATGCGCCAAAGCTCTTTGGAGGCCGCCCAAGCCCAAGTTGGAGACGCCCCTTGCTGCCCTAAAGTCAAGCCCAAGTTCAATTAGGCATCCAAGCCCAAGAGACCAAGATTTCCAAGGAATATATTGCCCCCAGGCACCCCAACCCAGAAGCCCATAAGAAGTTGGTGCCCCAAGTCCTTTCATGACAAGCCCAGGTGCCCAAGAGGAAGACCAGGTCAAACAAAGAAATATTCCTTCCCAACCCAACAAGGAAGCCCCTTGACCAAGTCAAAGAAGGAGAAGAATCCACTTCTAACTAGGAGATTTTGTTTTATTTCGACTCAAATTGTGTAATCCTAGTTCTAGGCCACTTTATAATCCTTCTCCCTATCAAAGTTTGTAATCCTATCCTAACTAGGAGAGGGCATGGGAACATCTATAAATACCCCACCCCTCTACCCTCTTGTAACTAATAATCAATTATTATGAATTGTTACAAATGAATTTATCTTGAGTTTTTTCAAAATTCTGAGTGAATTTCTATATGATTAAGGGTATCTATGTGATCCCTCAGGGTTTCTACGTGATCCCTGTGCCCTACCTCCAAGCCACCAGCCCTCTTCATCCCTTGGCCACCCTCTTCAAACTTCTTCCTTTCCTTCTTCTTTTAGCGATTTAGCCTTCTTCTTTGTTTTCTAACCTTTGTTAGGTGATTTGCAGGTCCCTCAGAGTTCACAAATCCAAGGATTCCATCTAACCAGCTTTTGCATCACCGGAATGAAAGCCGCAAATTCGCAAGGTCGATAGCTTTATTTTCCAGGCCGTATCCGAGAGCGTAGAGCGAACTCTTCATGGATCGATCTTCAAATCTCTACCAGGTACACCTCCTAGACTCCTCTGGTAGTGGTATTGCAGAAGAGCTAGTCCTAACCGGGGCTTCTTAGCCTTGGTGGTCCTGTTTCTTCATTTTTAGGATTTATTTCTGTATGCATGTGCTTCAGATTTTTTATAAAATTCTTTACTTAATATCTTGGCTTGAAATTCGGGATACAAACTTCTAACTTGATGCCTAACAACAAAAAAATACTTGGCATGCATAATTAGTCCCTTATCATCTAGGGTACTCAATCTAAAGACTAAGAAGCATTGACTTGAAGATGAAGGGCCAAGAACTCAAGAGGATCACTTGCACGGATATAAGTATGAATGTGACTTAAAGATCACTGGATGAGAAGCTAGCCCCCCAATCCAATGACATCCCTTTCTTAGGCCACCCCTTTCCAAAATATTTCTCTATGCCCCATCTTTCCCTAAAAAAATGGTGCCTCATCCCTTCCTAGAAATTTGGCACCTCACTCCTACAAATAGGAGATGCCAAATTACTTGAGATTCCTATTCTATGCCCCTACATTAGTGCTCTTTTTCCTATATTTAGGTGCCTCCCTTTTATTTTCTTTCACGCAAATATGGGGCACCTCATCTCCTAATTTCTAGGCGCTCCAATATCTCCAATAAGGCCGATCCATCCTCCTTTTATTCATTATTAGGTACCCACTTTTTTCCAAAATAGCCTTCACATGCCATCTCCCTCTTTCTCTATAAATAAACATCACAAAGAAGGAAAATATGTGATTTGATTCTTTGATTTTATTCCAAAACAAAAGTCCCACATCTCTCCATTTAGTTCCATAAACCCTTTAATCATAGCCATGCATTTCTTTTCTCACACAAATCACTATTCTTTTCTTTAGTCCCACATTGCCTACATAGAAAATTCTTCCCTTCCCTAGTACCTATAAATAAATTTCAATATCTCATGGAAAAGGGGAATCCAATAAGTCAAGCTCTAAGATCCATAAAACAACTATTCTCTCATTCCAAGCAAACTTTAACTATCTAATCCCCACTATCTTCTACCCTTCCAATACACAAGAAGGAGAGTTAGGAGGAGGTGAGAGAGCCAGAGGAGAGAAAATTAAGCAAAGAAAGTTGTGAGATTAGATCCTTATTTAGGTATTTTCTTCCTTGTTTTTATTTTCTGTTTAGAATCCAACTCCAAGCCTCTTTAATAACTTAGAATTAGGAGTTTATTATAGCAATGAAATTTGAATTTCTGCAATAAAATTATATTTTATTCCATCTTTTATGCAAGTTAAATTCTGCATCTTTTTATTTTTCATGCATAGAATAGTGTACTTTTTCTTTTAATCTCCTTTTAATTTCTACGATCTTTTATTTTCTGTAATTAATTCTAGCAATTAGAATAGCATTCTTCCATGGTTTCAAACTCTTTCTTAGCTTCTAATCATATCATGTCTAGCTAAGCATCCCTTTGAGGTTTGTAATAAAGCTAGACCATGGTTAGATACCGGTATCTTTTGAATTCTTTGCTTGCTCTTGATTTTTAAAAGGTCCTTCTACTATCATCATCTCTTGTCACGAGACTTGATAACTATAGTTGGGCTAAAGTTCTTTTATAGTGCATACTTGATTTGATGAAAGAAAAGGAAATAGGTAGAAGGCTCATAATTTATATACCTTCTTCTACTCTTCCTTGTGGAGAAACTTAATAGATCATAGTTGGGTTTAGTCCCTTCATGGCCATGCTTAGGTCAATACAAGAAAGAAGATTATCTTATTTATGATAAGATAAAATGATTGTTGGATTATAGTTAAGGCTCTTTATGGTCTATGCTTGTTCATGCTTTGCACCTTAATAAGAAGACTTAAAAGATGTCATATGAGAACCATTGATACAACTATCTCATCCATTCGTCTAGCAGATTCGAAAATCCTTGGTCCCTTAAATATTATATTTTTGCACTTCACTTTTGGTTTTAATTAACAAACAATCTTAACATCTTGTTCAAAGCTCGCATAAGAAAGAGTTTTTAAACACATTTAACCATCCAAATCCTCATGGGATTGACTTACTGTAATCTTGCGGTTAATTTTAAGACACATCAATTCCCATGACCACACCTTTGAGGCCCACTTCCTCCATATCTTTCAATGTGCATCCATCCCATTCTATTTAAAGGATCTGTAATGAAGGCAAAGGGAATGGAGAGGAAGGAGCAGTGAGGTAGGAAAGGGCAATTGTACAAATAAAAAGTAGGTTGTGGGAAAGCTAGGAGTGTTAATGAAGTGGGAGAGCTTCCAAAAATATGTAATAAAGGCCATTATGAATATCATCATCATTAATAAGTCCAAGCAAATCAAAAAAGAAGGGAAATTAGCCACAATGTTAGCCTCTAATATTCAAATGAGACCGATCCTTACCTTCTACTCTATTTGGGACTCTCTCACTTACAATCCCCCAAAATCCAAATCAGCAAGATATTATCTCCAGATTGGTCAAATATCGACTATCTCCAAATTGGCTAGATATTGACAAAATTAGATCAGCCAGATGCCAACCATCTCTAAATCGATGAAATTGACAATCTCTAGATCGACTAGACATCGACTATCTCTAACTTGGTCAAACACTGACTAGAATAGGGTAACACTATTTTGACTATAAATTTATATTACATTTTCTTTATTATTCCAAAGTCCTAACCTGACTTAGGCATTAGAGATCCTGATTGAAGCAAATTCAGCAAGGTTTTCCTTTCTTACTTGTATACAGATATGCTACTCCAAGGACTTTTTATCATTGCAAATCAAGAGCATCTACTGCATCTCTGAATCCTTATGATCCTCAATATAATTTACTTCACACCAGATCGAACACTTTGCCAGGTCAGATTTTAGCAGCGACAAATTGACATGCCAAGTTGGGGGATGAGAACGCCTCCTACATCACAACTGGTGCTATCTCAAATCCAGTAAGAATCTCCAAATCAACAAGGATAATTCACTGGAGTTACCTTGACTCCAACAAGAATATCCAAACTATGAGCTTCAACTTCAATTGCATTCAAGTGCTCAAATACATGATATTGATTTAAGGACAAGCCATAACTTGTATTACTCAACATATTGGTCGATTGAAACTGACCACATAGAAAGTTGATTGAAATATGACTACAAAAAAAGTCGATTGAAACTTGATCGCAAAGAAAGTTGGTTGGAACATGATAATAGAGAGGGTCCATTGAAACCTGAGGTGACCACAAAGAAAGTTGGTTAAAACCTGATAATAGAAAGGGTCCATTGAAATCCAGAAAGTCAACCAAAACCTGATTACAAAGAAAGTTAGCCAAAAATCAATAATAAAGAAAGTCAACTAAAACCTAACAACAAAGAGAATCCATTGAAACTCGAGGGTCTATTGAAATCTAGCAACTACAAAAAGGGTCCATTGAATCTTGACAACTACAAAGAAAGTCGGTTAAAACCCGATAACTACAAAAAAGATTGAAACTCGATCCCCACAAGGATATTATAACTAAAATATTTAAACATGATTAGGTTATCAAAATTGGAGCAACATCAAGCTCTGGCTCTAGCTCTGGGTAGTTAACTACAGACACCCCAACCCTAGCTAGTATCTTCAAAATATGAGCTCAAAAATATTCCTACCTCAAATATTGGGAAAATAAGGTATAGGCACCATCAAAATTATTATCAGTAACAATTAAAGTTCTTTGATCATGAACAAGTCAATTACAATTCGAGTACTTTCTTAGCCTTGGTTATGGAAAATGGCTGGGGCTCGAAAGTGGAGGGCTTATGATACGGTGATAACCCTTGCTATTCTCTAGCACCCTTCCATTTCTCTAAACATCCCCACATCCACATCTTTCCCATGGCATTTCTCTCCCTCTCTCTTAAATACAAGAATAAATAATGAAAGAAAAGGCCCACTTTCTTCCCATTATACAACATCCATCTTGCTTCTTAACATTCACTACATAAAAGTCATGACTCCTATATCTATCTTTCTTCATAACGTCCCTGCCCACACCTTTAAGATCCTCATCCTCCACGTCTTCCAATGTGTGTCCTTCCTATTCTATTTAAAGGACTTGCAATGGAGGTGAAATGAAGGAAGAGGAAGGACAAGTGGGGCAAGAAAGGGCTATTGCATAAATAAAAAGTGAGTTATGGGAAACCTAGGGGTGTTAATGAAGTGGGAGAGCCTCTAAATATATAGGAAAAAGGCCATGATGAATATCATCATTATTAACAAGTCCAAGTTAATTAAAGAAAAAGAAAGAGGTAGTCATGACATTATCCTCTTGCATTCAAATGAGATTGATCCTTGCCTTCTGCACCATCTAGGGGTCTTTTGCCTATGACCTTCCAAAGCTCAGATTGGCCAAATATCATCTCCAAATCAGCCAGATGCCGATTACATCTAGATTAGCTTAATGTTGACTCGATAAAATTGGCTAGACATTGACCAAAACTGACCATCTTGGGATTGGCCAGATATTATCTTCAGGTCGGTAGAAGTCGACAATCTCCAGATCTGCTAGACACCCACTATCTCTAACTTGGTCAAATATTCACCAAAATAAGATAATGATAAGAATAAAAAATATATTAAAAGAAGCATTAAAACATATATTATTTCATCTTTATTCTTTAGAAATTGATGCTTCTTCTTGTCTTTTGTAGGAAAGTTGCTCACTAGAACTTAAAAGATTCCCATAAGCACAAAATACCAAGTTTGCATGCTTAAAAAGATCTCAAATTGGATTAAAGATCCAAAAGGAGAGTCAAAACCCAACCCAGCCCATTTTGTTCACTATGGACCACTGGTGAGTTTATAGCAGGAGCACGGCTTATGAGGCTTCTAGTCTTTGGTGAGGTGCATGCAGGAGAGTGGCTTTAGGGCACAATCAGGTAGCTGAGAAGGGAGTTCACATGCGATTAGATGGTCCAAATCACGTGTTATCATATCTAGCATGGGGGCCTATGCATAAAGGCACGATCAAGCAACTGGAGTAGCCTCCTTTGAGCCATCCAATGGCTCAAACTTGTTGCCAGTCTGGCAGGGGCTGATCCAAGCCTATTTTGTGGATCCAGTGGCCTAGAGTGAAGGATATATGTGATCGGATGTCTAGTTTCAAATCTGATTTGATTTGAGATGCAATCGCAGTATATTTTGGGTGTTTTGATCACAATCGGATGGCCAGGTTTCATACATGAATTATATAATTTCAAATACCAATTGGACATAGATTCAAAGGCAAATTGGACACAGGCTCTGAGCTTTATTTAAAGGGAGGCCACAAGCAGTAGAGGGAAGCAAGTAGACAATAGTTGGATTTTATTTTCTTTTTATTTTTGCCTTTGTAAAAGGTTTGAGAGGGAGAGAGAGGTCGGCAATAGGGTCTTCTTTTTCTTGTTTTCCTCGTGAGAAGATGATGCTTACATACACCACCATGCATAGCTAAACTACAAGTCTCGGGGAGAGTGGATGAGATTTTTAATATTTATATTTTAGTTTCTTTTTATGTAATTAAAACTTGATTGTAATGATTTTGTCTTCATGAATAAATTTTGTACACTGCTTCAAGTATTATATTTCTTGCATAAACTATAATCTAGATCTTTGAATAGTCTATGACAACGTAAAGATGAGTTGTGATCTAAGATACGATTCTGTTGACCCCATAAGTGATTTTGATAATAACCAAACATTGGTGCATGCATTTGTTTTACTGACAACTCTTCAAGTGTTTTACAATTTTTTGTATGATGAATTCATTGCTCAATTTCAACTCCTATATTTCTATTTCTTGTGTTGAGTTGTATTGTATTGAATCTTGTAAAGAAGAACCCAACAAGAAATTTAAGTGAAAATCAAATAAATGGGTTACTTCTAGTTTATTTCAAGCTTTAAATTACTTTGAGTGTACTATAAGAAGAGGTTGAAGATATCTTGAAAGCTTAAAGCCTTGCTGGCTGAATTCTATAGAAGAACTAAAAATTCACTGAAGAACTCATCCGAGCCGACCCGAGGATAAGAGAGCCGACTCTGGCACATGTCATGCATGAGGATTCTAGCATGCAGATATCCGAGCCGACTCTAAGGGACCCGAGCTGAATCGTTCAGAGTACCATTTCCTGAATCGGACAGGCGAGCCGACCCGAAGGGAGTCCGAGCCGACTCTATCATATTGTCAAACATCCTAGCCGACTCTTCAAAATTTCGGGCTGACTCCTCCAGAGTCTAGAAAAAGTGATCTGAGAACTACAGCTAATCGAGCTGACTCTAAAGGGAAAGAGCTGACTCTTCCATACTACATTTTGAAGGCTTGAGGATCCGAGTTGACTAGAATCAAGGTGAGCCGACTCTTACAGAGTGAAAAATCAGGACACTGTGTAAGCAAGTCGACTAGATTGAAGAGCGTCGACTCAACCAAAACTACTCTGAGGATACGAGCCAACTCGAGTAATCTGAGTCGACTCAAAGGTCGTTTTCAGACTTATAACGGCTAGTTCCAGAACTTAGAATTTGAATCCAAAAAGTACTCCAATGGTCAAATGTCATATCCTAACAGTCTACAACAACTAAAATTATCCGAGAAAGGTACAGGACTATATATTTGAGGGATTTGAACTTCTTTAAAAAGAGTTTTTTTTGAAAAAGAGAAGAAGAGTTAATGTATTATTGAATATCCAACCAAGTCAACAAGCAAGAGAGTACTAAGTGTTGGGAATTGTGTCCCAAAGCCAATCGCCTGGGTTGTAGGTGGTTGTGCTGAGTATTATATTCTTTTTATGAATTAATAAAATATTATTTTTGGCAGCTCATCACATATTATATTTCCCTGAAATGAACTCTTTCCATGTGATGAAGTCCTTAGGACTACACTGATTTCGATACAGAGAGGATGTATCGAGTGGTCCTTAAACCTTGTTCACAACCAAAGGATATATTATACTGGATGGCAATATATCAAGTATAGGTTGTTGTAGTTCACATCGTTTGGTTATCCTCTTGACCAAATGAGTGTGGTGACACTGATGTGATCTACAAGTGGGATATGTGATATCTCATTGAACGTGACTCCGTGCAGCCCCTTTCTGCCAAAGGGAAACTCATGATTGGATATGGGTATATGTGTCCCTCCGACCTGAGGTCATCACGGTAGCTTGCAAGCAACTCCCTGTGCTTTGGTGCTGGACTACCCAAATTTTTAATCCGGTGATGGAAGGTTTCTGGGTACAGGCAAGTACTTATGGAGCAGTGATGGACCAAGATGGAATTGACCAGTCCAAACAGTTTGGATTGAATGTATCGCCATATCTCAATTTAGCAAATCCTCGGCCAGGGTAGCCCTAGTGAAGAGTCACTGGGCTTGCGAGGTTGAGACACGTAGTGGACTGACTCTATCTGGGTTGGCAGCCCAATCTCAGTCGTCCTGAGCATTAGAGGTCAAAGGGATGAATTATACAGTAACCATATGCCAGAGGTTCGATAGTTTGCTCCCGCATCTTCGACCTATCCAGACGCTGGGACCCATTGCTAGATGGTTTCCTGTGCTGGTACTAGAATTGTTCTAGTGATACCGTTTAGGTTCGAACCTATGAGGTCACACGCCATAGAGGATAACTCTCTGATCCGGATACCGATTACGATTGGGAATCGTCTCGATTTTATGGTCACAGTATTTTTTGAGCACTCTTTTCCCTGTCTTGCCCTTGTCTGTGTCAATCGAAAATTGTTCCGGGCTGACCAGGACTACGCCAGGATTTTTCTGAATCAGTTTTGAACTGATTCGGAGTTCTTTTCGGCCTCTAATTGGTTGTGAACTAATTAAACCCAATTTAATTGGGCTTAAACCGGTTCAATCGGATTGAACCAAGAGTTTTAAATGGGTTTGAACCTAAAATTGGGTTGGACCGGTTTTGAACCGATGGTTTTTCTCCACTTGGACTGTTTTACACGGTAAAATGCTGGGAGGAATTCCTTGGACCGGAAGCCAAAACGACCGATCAAACCTCCCGCTGGGCGTCTCTTCTCCTCCCTCCACCCGTCCTTTAAACCTTGTTTTATTGCTGGTTAAATGGTGTTTGGCAACTGCTGCCTCTTGGCCTCCCCGTCTCTCCACCTCCCTCTCTCCTTGCTGTCCTATATAAACTCCAGCAGTCCCCTGTTTCAAAAAGAGTTTTTAGCCGTGAAAACACCGTGAATGAAGCACCTGGGCGTTCTTCTTTGAGAGGTTGAGAGACCCCCTGGTTGAGAGCTTAAAGTTTGCTCTTATAGGCTGGGATTTGGAGTGTGTGAGGAAGAGTTTCAAGGCCATTTTCCTTGTCCTTTTGAGTGCTCAAACCCAGGACTGCAGCAAGCCCAGTTGCTGCTGTTCACTGTGGCCGAATCTTCTTCCAGCGGCTAGCACCGTGTGTGGAGAGGGATCCGAGAGCCCCGGGCGCGTCTCCCCTCTAGAGGGAGTACCCTTCTACTCCTATGAGCAAGCCACGCGAGCCGAGATCGCTCCAGCTGCTCCGAATCGAAGGCCAAAGCCTGCTGCCCAGTTCTGCTGCAGAAAATCTGGCAGCAGACTTTGGTGAGTTTTTATATTTTTTTGGATAACATTTTCTTGTAGCTTTCAATTGGAGATTGAAGAGCACTTGTCCAAGTTGCCGCTGCTTCGATTCGGGAGGAAACGGAGCTCCGAAAGCTGCCATTTGGATGACGTTTTGAAAGCCCAAAACAGAGTTTTCAACGGTCCAAGGAGGAAGAAGATTGGAATAAGTTTATCCCACTTATTCCAGCCTATTCCAGCTTTATCCCAGAGTTATTCCAGCCGGAATAAGGTACGGAAAAAATTTTTTTTATCATGCATGAATTGAATTTTTAATTCAAATATTTTATAAATATTTTATATCATCTTACATGCCTATTTGCAACTAGAATTAGATTAGTTTCTAGGCAGAGCAGATTTTCGCAGCGCGGATTTTTAAAAATATTTTTAAAATCCAATCTGCTCCTGCAGTTGTTTGCATGCCTAGTGTATGATCAAATCAAACCACCTGCACTGTTTCTCTTTCACTAAGAGCATTCAAGATAGCCTTCAAGCCTTCACCAACTCTCATCTAAAACTTGAAGCACTTAGTAAAGAAGCTATAGAAGCCATTAAAATGCATTGAAGTGCATTCAAGTGGGCTTCTCTCGAGCTACATCGGCAACCATTCGACAAAAATTTGTTTGTCATTCTGTTGTTTTTCTTTTCAATTCTTTTATTGAATTGTTGGGTTATAAGTGAGCTGTTTAAAAAACCAAATAGGTTCTTGGTTAGCTTGTATTAAAATCAAGTTAGGTTCTTGGTGATCCTGTGTTAAAACCAAGTTGGGTTCTTGGTGATCCTGGTAAAACCAAGTTGGATTTCTTTGGTGATCCTGGTTTAAAACCAAATTATAGAGGTTTGGATTGTAAGCCTGTGAAAACAATCCGACTGTATTCCGATGGAGGATATAGTAGAAATTCCAAGTGATAATCTTGGATAGTGGATGTAGGAGCTGGATTGCTCCGAACCATTATAATTTGTTTGTGTTTGTGTTGTGCTTTGCTTTCTTGATTTTGCTTCTACATTCTATTTTCCTATCACAGCACTTAACACTTATAAGAGATTTTCAAATAGCACATTATTGCCTGAATTTTTTAAATTCCCAACTCACCGCCCTCTTGGGAAAGCTACCTGGGCAACAACTGGTATCAAAGCGGTGTCTCTGAATATATTTTGAGTAAAGATTGATGGCTCATCCCATAAGTACTTCCTTGGCCGAAGGCCAATCTACTAATAGACGTCCACTCTTCACTGGCACAAATTATTCTTACTTGAAAGCTAGAATCAAAATCTATATACAAGCTATCGATTTTTAATTATGGAAGGTCATTCTAAAAGGGCCACATATTTTCATGATTAAAATTAATGGCATGGATGTCCCAAAGCCCGAGGAGGACTGGGATGAACATGACATAAAGATGGCAGAATTAAATGCCAAAGCATTGAATTTGTTATACTGTGCTTTGGATTCTAACAAGTTTAATCGAATTTTTACTTGCTCTTCATCAAAGAAAATTTGGGACAAACTCGAAGTGACCCACGAAGGAACTTCCCAAGTGAAGACTTCGAAAATAAATCTTCTTGTACATAGTTATGAACCGTTTAAAATGGAACCTACTGAAACCATATCTGCAATGTTTACTCGATTTACAGATATTATTAATGATTTGAAAAGTCTTAGTAGGGTTTATTCAAATGCTGACTTAGTACAGAAGATCCTAAGATCACTTCCAGACAAATGGGATCCCAAAGTAACTGCCATCCAGGAAGCAAAAGATCTAAATACCTTAGCTCTGGATGAATTAATGGGTTCACTCATCACACACGAATTGGCCATGCAGCATAGATTTAATGATGATCAAAAGAAGAAAAAGACAATAGCCTTCAAAGCTGCATTGGACTCAAAGAAAGATGAAAAATCAAAAGATGACTGCACCTCCTCCGAAGATGATCTAGAAGACGAAGACATTGCTATGGTCGTGAGGAGATTTAGAAGGTTAATGGAAAAGAAGAAAGGAAGATTTTATAGAAAATTCCATAAATGAGGAGAGCACTCCAAGGACAAGGACAAAGATAAAGAAAAAAATAAGTGTCCATATGTTATGAATGTAAGAAATCATGACACATTCATCCCGACTGTCCTTTGTTAAAAAAATTTTTCAAAAAAAAGAAAAAGAAAGCGATTGTTGCTACATGGAGCGATAGCGAAGAATCTACTTCATCTGAAGAGGAAGAGATCACGAAAACTGCTAATCTATGTCTAATGTGATGGAGACATCACAACCCATCCAGGTTTATTATTTTATTTTCTTTTCTAG
Source organism: Areca catechu (assembly GCA_021397845.1). Classification (NCBI taxonomy): domain Eukaryota; kingdom Viridiplantae; phylum Streptophyta; class Magnoliopsida; order Arecales; family Arecaceae; genus Areca; species Areca catechu. Next base: position 147,069,590 of record CM038041.1, read on the forward strand.
ATTTTTTTATTTTATTTTGTTTTTCTTATTCCAACTATTCCACCTATTCTCCTTATTCTGGTTTTATTCCAAGTTTATTCCTGACTTATTCCTCTACTATTCTTGTCATCTTCAACCTCTATCCGTTGCCCAGATCACTTTTTTTCAACCATCTTGCCGATCCACCGACACTGCACTGCCCAACCCGTGCAACCGGAGCCACCCAGCCCACCGACACTGACCATCTCCGCCTGTGCCACCCATCCATGCTGACGTCCGATCCGCCGCCTCCGGCCGTGCCGTCGCCTTCCCCAGCCACCGGCCGTGCCCTCGCCTTCCCCAGCCACCGGCCGTGCCGCCTCCTTCCCCAGTCGTCGGCACTGGCGAAGTCTCCCGCAAGACCCTCTTCTCCGTCCGCCACCCCTGTTCCACGATATAATAGAGAGCCAAAGCAGCAGCTCTTTTGTCTTCACATCGATTGCTGAACGGCCTTTATTTCAAAAGATACTTGGGTTTGCTTCCATGGCGCATGTTCTCTGGTCACCTGTGGTGATTCCCCTGCTCCCGACACTCGTTCAAAGTTGGACCACAAAGACTTCAAATGGGATTGCTTCAAATGTCGACCTGGTGAAAAAGATGATAGGGCTGTAATGAAGAATCAAAACCCAAATCTATTTTTTGCCAGCCAGATTATTAGCAATGCCTGTGAAACCCAAGCAATCCTTTCTATTTTGATGAACTGTCCAAAAATAGATATCGGCCCAGAATTGTCATCGTCAAAAGAATTCACCAAGAATTTTCCATCGAAACTCAGAGGCCAGGCTATCAACAGCAGTAAAGCTTCAAAGCAGCACGCTTCTCAGAGCATGAGTTTTTCTGTAAAGTCTTCAGGCCTGCGCAGATCTCAAAACAACTCAACATAGATCTCGATAAATTTGGATTATATTTTAATTTTTAAATATGGATGTATTAGTTTAAATCTGTTTTATTTTAGTTTCAAGTGTTTCAAGTTTATTTTATATTAGATTATTAGTTTACAGTTTGTTAGAATTTGGACAGGTTTCATCTTCATCTTGTAAAGGGTTAGAAAGTCTATAAATATCACCTTTAGTTATTTGTAAAAAGGGAAGATGAATAACATTTATTGAGTTCTATGTGAAGGATCTATGTGATCCCAGGATTTTTTCTGTGTGATCCCTGATTTACTAGGATTTGTGTGATCCCAGGGTTTCTGTGTGATCCCTGATTTATTGTGTGAGGATATCTGTGTGATCCCTTCTTCTTTCTTTCCAAGGTATCTATGTGATCCCCTTCTCTTTCTTTTCAGGATATCTGTGTGATCCCTAGGGCATCTGTGTGAGCCCTGTGCTTTGTGCTTGTCTACCTAAGGGAATTTGTGTAAACCCCAGTTATCTTTCTGAACCCTTAGCCCTCTTCTTTCTTCTTCCAGATACACTCTAATCTCCTGGTGACTTCTACGCTCGCCAGCGATCCTATCCTGCACATCTGCCCTGCATCAATTTGGTATCAGAGTAGGTTAAACTAGGATTTAATCTCTCTTATGCTGAAGTACTCGGATAGGGTGGTTCACCATGGCCGTCCGGTCATAAAAAAAGAAGTAGGGTTGCAAAATCCTCACAACTCATTTAAATAAAATTTCCTATGACGTGTAGGGGTGCCGCTGTGAATTGACCCACGAAGAAGAAAACGAAAAGATATGTATTTTTTAGGTTTTTAATTTATACATCTAGGTTTTAATTTCTGCATCTCGGCCATCTTAGTATATTCTTTTAATTATTTCTGTACATAGAAAACTCAGAATTGCCTGATTCTTATTTTGTTGGATCAGTCATAATTGAACGTATTTTCTGGATTTTTTATGTATTTTTGCAGTCTATAGATTTTCTGCTCACCAGAATATTGACTGAGAATATTTTATTCTAAATTTCAGCAATTCTAGTTTAGAGTTTTTTTACATAAATCTTGCATATTTTAATTTCCTGTATCTTAGGATTTTTTCTGCAAGCTATATCTCTGCTGGAAAACAAAAGAATAAAATAAAAAATAATTAATTTTATTTTTTTTATTTTAATTTGATTGCATCTAGGGTTTCATCTTATCTGTGTATCATCAAGAAACCTAGTCTTAAGGGCACTTGAGCATCTCAGATCAGGGCAGGAGCTCATCACCTATCCTGGGCCCACAACAACCTTCTTTGCATTCAAGCCTAATCCTAATTAAAACTCAATTAGATTTAATCGCTCTAGTGAGCTAGGGACACCAACAGGTCGGGTTCTAAGTATTGTGTGTAAGCTAGTGCATCCAATCCTCTGATTATCACTTGAATCTGATGTCTAAGACTAGAGATCCAAAGGCAAACATCCTAAGCGGACTCGTGGTTTTTAATTAGGACCCTACGAGACCATGGGGACCCTCCCACGATTCCACCTCTTATCTGGTCAGTGGATAGGGTAATTATTGAATTGGCTGTAAGTTGAGCTAACCCATTTTACTTGAGCTCTAGGTCTAGGAAACCCTAGTCCGAGTTGAGTTCGATGTGTTTGCATTGCATGATCCCTAGATTATGAGCCCAATACTAGTAGTTCGAACCCAAACCTAACCTAGCTTGACCATAGAGTCTAACATTGAGACCTTCTTTAGGACTATGACTGAACAGTTATGACAACTTAACACTAAGTTTGATCGACTAGATGACCGATTAGGTAACCTAGAGAAAAATCGTAAGACATGTCCTGAACCTAAATTTGAAACACATCCTGACCCATTCCTAGAACCTAATCCTAGGATAGCCCTATACCATGACCCAATCTGGGAGACTAGCTATATGAGACCTAATTATGATTTTATAGACCAGGTTGAGAGAGCCACTAGGTATAATCTTGATTTTGAGGATTACCTTGATTAGGAAAAAGATATGGATCTATATTTTGAGAGGGAATTAATATTTGAAGGAAATCAGTTTAAGTTTGCTAAGCTTAAATTAGTACGTCAGGTTAGGATTAGCGTTTGAGAAAAAAAAAAAAAAGAGTTGCAGCATTGAGCCTAACTCGATGGAGCCGAGTTTTTCCTACCCCAGGGGAATGATGGGGACATCAAAACCCATCCGAGTTTTTTTTTACTTTTCTAGATTTTTTTATTTTATTTTATTTTTCTTATTCCAACTATTCCACCTATTCTCGTTATTTTGATTTTATTTCATGTTTATTCCTGACTTATTCCTCTGCTATTCCTGTCATTTTCAACCTCTATCCGTTGCCCAGATCACTTTTTTTTCAACCATCTTGCCGATCCACCAACACCGCACCGCCCAACCCGTGCAACCAGAGCCACCCAACCCACCGACACCGGCCATCCATGCCAACATCCTATCCGCCACCGCCGGCCGTGCCGCCACCATGCCGCCACCTTCCCCAGCCGCCGGCCCTTGCCGCCTCCTTCCCTAGTCGCCCACGCCGGTGAAGTCTCCCGCAAGACCCTCTTCTCCGTCTGCTGCCCCTGTTCCACGGTACAATAGAGAGCCGGAGCAACAGCTCTTTTGTCTTCACACCGATTGCTGAACGCCCTTTATTTCAAAAGATACTTGGGTTTGCTTCCATGGCGCATGTTCTCTGGTCACCTGTGGTGATTCCCCTGCTCCCGACACTCGTTCAAAGTTGGACAACAAATACTTCAAACGGGATTGCTTCAAATGGAGACCTGGTGAAAAAGATGATAGGGTTGTAATGAAGAATCCAAACCCAAATCTATTTTTTGCCAGCCAGGTTATTAGCAATGCCTGTGCAACCCAAGCAATCCTTTCTATTTTGATGATCTATCCAAAAATAGATATTGGCCCAGAATTGTCATCGTTAAAAGAATTCACCAAGAATTTCCACCGGAACTCAGAGCCCGCTATAAAGTTTCAGAGAAGACTCTGAGCAGGAGTTTTTCTATAAAGTTATCGGGCCTGTACAGATCTCAAAGCAACTCAGCATGGACGTTGATAAATTTGGATTATATTTTAATTTTTAAATATGGATGTATTAGTTTAAGTCTGTTTTAGTTTCAAGTATTTCAAGTTTGTTTTATATTAGATTATTAGTTTACAGTTTATTAGAATTGGGACAGGTTTTATCTTCGTCTTGTAAAGGGTTGGAAAGTCTATAAATACCACCCTCAGTTATTTGTAGAAAGGGAGGATGAATAACATTTCTTGAGTTCTATGTGAAGGATCTGTGTGATCCCTGATTTAATAGGATCTATGTGATCCCAGAATTTCTGTATGATCCTTGATTTATTGTGTGAGGGTATCTGTGTGATCCCTTCCTCTTTCTTTCCAGGGTATCTATGTGAGTGATCCCTAGGACATCTATGTGAGCCATGTGCTTTGTGCTTGTCTTCTTAGGGGAATCTATGTGAACCCCAATTATCTTTCTGAACCCTTAGCCCTCTTTTTTCTTCTTCCAAACACACCCTAATCCCCTGGTGACTTTTGTACTCGCCGGCGATCCTACCCCGCGCATCTGTCCCGCATCATAATGGGTTTCAAAGACAAGGTTACATCTCCCAAATCTCAATTAGAATTTATATTTGATGAATTGAATTCTGCATTTCATGATTTATTATCTGAATTCAAAAAGGCTGGAATAAAGATTAGATCCTTAAAGAATATCAAATAATTTTTTACTAAAAAAAAGAAAGAAATTTCAGAAAAGAATAATATACTGCAAAAGAATTTACATGTCTTTTCTGAAAAGTTTAAAGCTTTGGAAACTGAAAATAATGCATGTATTGATAAGAACAAAGCTTTAATTACTGAAAATAATGATTTGAAAAAGGAGGTTGAAAAACTCAAGCCACTTGTTGAAAAACTTACATTATTTTCTAACAAGCTCGAGTTGATCTTAAAAGAACAAAGAATTTATGGAAATAAAGCTGGAATCGGTTTTAATTCTTCAATTTTAAATGGAATTTCAACTACTATATTTGTAAATCCAAAAGCTTATGTTCCAAAATTAGCATCTCAAAAAGCTTTTGCATCAAATGCTTCTGCTTCTACTTCTAAAGCTACATTGTATGTTCCGAAGAGTTCAAAAAGAAAATCTTTTATATCTGCATCTCATGCATCAACATCTAGAACTTCAAAATTTATATCTTTTCATAATTCTAGAGTTGAATGTTATGCATGCAAAGGGTTAGGACATAAAATTTTTCAATATAATATCTTTAGAAATGTCAAGAGTAAAGTAAAAAAAATTTGGGTTCCCAAAGGAACCACCTCCACTAACCTGCAAGGATCCAAGTTAGCTTGGGTACCTAAAAGAACTTCTTGATTGTCTTGCAGTCCAAAAATCGAAGAAAAGATTGTATCTCGACAGTGGCTGTTCAAGGTATATGACGGGTGATAAGGACCAATTTATCACCCTAGAGATGAAAGAAGGAGGTACGGTTACTTTTGGAGACAATGGCAATGAAAAAATAATCAGAATTGATAAGATCAAGATAACCCCCTGTACTTTCATTGAAAATGTATTGCTAGTAGATAAATTGAAGCATAATTTGTTAAGTATCAGTCAATTATGTGATAAAGGCTTTAAGGTTATCTTTGAATCATCTATGTATATTGTAACAAACCCTCTTAATTCTAGCTGCAAGTTCATTGGACATAGACTTAAAAATATTTATGTGGTAGACCTTAATAATCTTGCGATGTCAAGTAGTTCCAGTCTAGTTGCAATGAATGCTAAGACCAAGGAGTCTTGTTTACTTTGGCATAGATAATTAAGTCATGCTATCATGCATACTATTACCCAGTTAATTTCCAAAAACTTAGTTAGAGGCATGCCTAAGTTTAAAGTAGACTTTGATCATGTTTGTGATGCATGCCAAATAGGTAAACAAACTAGGGAGAGTTTTAAATCTAAAAATATGATTTCAACTACTATACCTCTTGAGCTACTTCACATGGACTTATTTGGACTAACTAGGACTACAAGCTTAGAAGGTACGAAATATGCTCTTGTGATAGTAGATGATTTTTCTAGATTTACTTGGATTTTGTTTATTGCTCACAAAGATGAAACCTTTAAAGTATTTCGAAAATTTTATAAAAATATTTTAAATCAGAAAAATCTTTCAATAGTTTCAATTAGAAGTGATCACGGAACTGAATTTGAAAATCAATTTTTTGATGATTATTGCACAGAAAACAGCATTGATCACAACTTCTCCGCTCCTAGGACACCACAACAAAATAATGTTGTAGAGAGAAAAAATAGGACTTTGGAAGAGATGGCCCAAACAATGTTATGTGAAGGCAATCTGCCAAGATACTTTTGGGCAGAAGCGGTGAACACTACTTGTTATATTTTGAACTACATTTTGATCCGCCTATTTTGAAGAAAACCCCCTATGAGCTTTGTAATGAAAAGAAATCCAATATTAATTATTTTTATGTATTTGGTTGTAAATGCTTTGTGCTTAACAATGGTAAAGATAATCTAGGAAAATTTGATGCTAAATCTGATGAAAGAATTTTTCTTGGTTATTCATTACATAGCAAAGCATATAGAGTATTTAATAAAAGAACTCTTACTATAAAAGAGTCCAAGCATGTTATTTTTGATGAAACTAACCCTTTACCTTCTAAGAAAGAAGAATGCATAGATAATGATGTAGGTACAATTTAAAAAGAAATAGAATATATGAGCAAACAAGAAAGACTAATTGAAGAAGGAGAAGAAACGGTAAGTAAGGATAATGCTGTTCTACCAAGAAAATGGAGGTAAGTAACTTCTCATCCAAGAGAATTAATTATTGGTGATCCTTCACAAGGTATCAGGACTAGGTCATCACATAGTGATGTGGGACAGGTGAGGGGGAGGATCGATTGGTGAGCCTAGAGTCACCTAGATTAGGGTACCTTTTTTTTCTTTTGATTTTTTTTTTGTAAAGGGGGGTGAAGGAACAATGGGATGGAGGGTAGGAAAATTGGACACTCTAGGACTGGGGACTTACATTCACGGAGAGACCTCTTACCTCTAAGGCATCTCACCCATCCCACTACATGTAGCCTAGGGCATCCCACCCATCATACTACATGTGGAGCCTAGGGCATCCCATCCAAATCGCTACCTGGGGTCGTAAAGAAAATCCCTAAGACCTAGAGGGGGACTCGACGGGAAAGGGGATAACTAGGGCCTCACACCCTTCGACGTCCGAAGGTGAAGGCAAGATGGGCTTAATGCCTACTCTTGATGGAGGCAGAACCAATAACCTTTTTTTCTTCAAAAATTCATCTTCATTACTAAACCAAATATAAGAGGGGATGCCTTTATATAGGCTTACAAAATTTAGGATTCATACATGAAAATTTTTATTTATTATTTATATATTACTATTTATTTATTTATTTATATTTATATTTTATTTTATTTTATTTTTTGAATCCTAAACTAGTAGCTTTGAGATCCATGCAGAGCTGTTTCTGCATTAGGATCTGTGCAAATCCTTCTCCTGTGACCGTGGAACAGGGGATCGAGCGGCATGGGGTGGAGGACGCGGACCTCGACGTCGAGCTCGCAGGCGAGGCTGAGGGTGGACGAGCCGATGGATCCCAGGGGGAACGGCCGCGACAGCAAGGGGCCGGGGGATGGCGAAATCGATGACTTGGGAGGATTTGGAGGAGGCCGTACTCGCGGGCGAGGCGGAGGGCGGATGGGTCGAAGGGGCTTGCAACGTTGCTATGATTTTGCTGGGGTTTTGCAAGGTCACGAAAATCATGGTCAAAGCTAGGCCTGAGGATCGTATCTTGAAATAGCAAGCGATGGTGGAGATGGATGGCGATGAGGGGGTGGCGGGGTCGATGGGAGATGAGGTGATGTTCTTGAACGGTGGCGACGATCAGCAGTAGCAGGGGCGGACAAATCTGGGCAAGGCAGAGGGCGGCGACAGCGCCCCCAGACGAGGTGGAGGCACGAACCATGGAGATCGGGCAGATGACGAATCTGGACGGGCTACAGCGGTCGGCTCGAGCCGTGGGTCTTCCGAATCATGGAGGGCGGCCGGGCGGCACGATCGACTCGACCGTGGGTCTTTCGAATGGGAGGGAGCGACTGTAGGGCAGGGTTGGCGACCATGCGAGGTCGCTAGTGGTGGAAACGAGAAGAAACGACTGGGGGCTGGGTAGAAGAAGATGACAGGAATAGCTAGGGATGTCAAGGATAAATATGGAATAAAATGGGAATAGCAGGGATAAGGGGAATAGATGGGATAAAAATTTTAAACTAAAATAAAAAAATCTGAAAAAAAAGGAAAAAACCTGGATGGGTTTTGATGTCCCCATCATTCCCCTAGGGTGGGAAAAACTCGACTCCATCGAGTCAGGCTCGCTGCAATTTTTTTTTCTTCTTTTTCTTTCTTTTCTTTTTTTTTCTTTTCTCTAACCCTAATCCTCTCCCGCTCTGATACCAAATTGGGGAAAGGATCGATTGGTGAGCTTAGAAGTCACCTAGATTAGGGTACCTTTTTTTTCTTTTGATTTTTTTTGTAAAGGGGGGTGAAGGAATAATGGGATGGAGGGTAGGAAAATTGGACACTCTAGGACTGGGGACTTAAAATTACGGATAGACCTCTCACTTCTAGGGCATCTCACCCATCCCACTACATGTAGCCCAGGGCATCCCACCTATCTCACTACATGCGGAGCCTAAAGCATCCCACCCAAATCGCTACCTGGGGCTGTAAAGGAAAATCCCTAAGACCTAGAGGGGGACTCGACGAGAAAGGGGATAACTAGGACCTCACACCCCTCGATGCCCGAAGATGAAAGCAAGACGGGGTCTCACACCCCTCGATGCCCGAAGGCAAAGGAAAGACGGGCCTTATGCCCACTCCTAACGGAGGCAGAACAAAGAACTCTTTCTCAAAAATTCATCTTCATTATTTTCAATACAAGAGAGGGGTCCTTATATAGGGACCAATTACTTAGGAATCAAGTAAAGAAAATATGATGCACCATAATCCTTCCTGATTTGCTAAGTGACAATATAGAAGGTTTTATACAATTTCCAAAAAAAACTCAAGAAAAATAAGAAAAGAAGAGGGGGACTAAGGGGGGACCATGTGGGGCGCCAAACACCTGCTTTTTTGGGCTTAGGGGGGACCACATCTTTCCTTAGTTGCTTGGCATGAATCAGGGGATTCATGCTTATCCACTTGACCTTCCTTTCTCACTTGATGGCGTGTGGAGTTGATGTGCCTGGAGGGTGGAAGGGATGTGCTGGCATGTGGTCATGCACGGGCCATCTTCATGTGATCCTCCATATAATCCTAGGTAGCGCATTCCAGGATGTGACTGGAACTCCACGTGGCTACTGAGATGGCTGGGCTCTTGGGTCCCCATCATATAGAGATGCACATGATTACCTAGCCTTTGTATCACAAATAGAACCTCATACTTTAGAAGAAGCTGAATCTTACCCAAATTGGATGATGGCAATGCATGAAGAACTAAACCAGTTTGAAAGAAACAAGGTATGTACATTAGTTGATAGACCTTCAAACCATCCAATCATAGGAACCAAATGGGTTTATAGAAACAAATTAGATAAGCAAGGAAATGTAGTAAGAAACAAAGCTAGATTAGTGGCTAAAGGATATAACCAAGAAGAGGGCATTGATTTTGATGAAACATATGCACCTATAGCAAGACTAGAAGTCATCAGATTATTTCTTGCATTTGCTTGCTGATGTGGCTAGATCACTAACGTGGCACGGACAGGCTGACGTGGAGTCCCCATCAGACACCACGACAGATTTTCAACATGAGCCCCTTCGTCGGGCTGGGCTCCCCCGGAGCAACGGGGCCGCCCACCGAAGCCGAGCTCCGTCCTCCACCAGGTCGGTCCCCACCGGGTCAGGATGTCTAGGCTGGAGCCATGTACGGGTCCCCACCCAAGGAGAATCCCTTGAGGTCGGGCCCCGTGGTCGGGAGTCGAGCTTAAGGCTCCTCCGCCATGAGGAGCCCCACTTAGGTCGGATCCCCTGGGCTAGTCGGCACCCCGTCCATCTCCATCAGGTCGAGCTCGTCCAAAGCCGAGCTCCGCTGGTCCGGAGTCGAGCTCGACCCTCCTTCACCCAGCCGAGCCACCTCGAAGAGAGCCCGACGGAGGCGGGCCCCACCATTCCAGTTTAGTCCCCAACTCAGACAGAGGCACCAACCACCAAGAGTGCGGCGCCTCCTCTCCAAGGATAACGGTGAACCTCTCGAGAGCCATACAGCAACGCCCACCATGCCACCATTAATGCCCACGACCGTCACTCATACCAAAAAGAAAGGAAACTCATATCAAGGTGCCATGCCCTCCACCGACTTGCCGTACGACCAGGGAAAAGACCCAACCGGAGGGCGTGGGTCTTGAGAATGGTGGCCCGCCAACCGAGGCCCTGCCAGGCTTCCAGCAGAGGGAATGTCAGAGGCATATAGAAGCTTCCCCGGCCATCTGACAGAAAAGGCATCTTGTCTACGGCACGATACCTTGTCACACATGTCTGACAGCATGGAAAGATCCTGAGGCAAGCCAAAGTAAAAGACCCAGCTAGAGTAAGCCAAAGAGAGGTAACCAAAAACAAACATAGAAAAATAAGGGAGAGAGGCCAGAAAAAAGGGGACGACCACCTCGGCCACCATCGCTCCCAGTTTACTCTCATTTTCCATACACACTACACTCACTCCTTATGTGGAGCTCATCCAGAGGGGCTTGACCAGGAGGATCAGTTTCCCTGGATCGTCACTGACTTGACCGTCGGAGTGCCCCAGCCGGAATCCCCGGCCTGGGTCACTGGCATTGTTTGTTGCAAGTCCCGAGGCACCGGAGGCATCCTGAATAGGCGGACGCGCGACCCCCGACACCATCAGCAACTACGAGCCATGACGATTCAGGCGGCAACAAATTGGCGCACCAGGTAGGGGCAGGTAGAACGACTCTTGATCTAGTTCAAGCCTCGCTCAGATAGTTTGCCGTGAGGATGGTGACCACTCGGGCGAGGGGAACCTCTCCCAACCGTGTGGAAGCGTCCCCTTCCCATGAAAACCCACACGGTCCGAAGACGGAGCCACCCACCCTGGTTCAATCGCCTCTGCTAGAGACCAAACTGACCGCACTTGCTCAGTAGATGCACACTCTCACTGTAGCAGTGCACCAGCTCCAGCATCAACATCGGTCCATGGCCACTCACCAGCAGCCAGAGACCCCTGCGGCCCACACCGTAGCTCCCTGCGATATCCTGCATTCCTTCCATGGGAGGCCTTCGCAGCCGCGAGCCGTTACGGACCCCCGGGGTACTCATCAAACTCCGGTGAAGCGATGGCGGGCCGGGTCCGTTGACGAAGAGAGCTGTTCGCCACACCTTGATAGGGGGCATCTAAACCCCGCCAAGGCAGAAAGGGCAAAGCCCCTCGTCACGGGCACCACTCACCAGCGTCACCTTCCCCTCCTCTCTCAGTAGAGGGGTCAACGGATGAAGCCATCAGGTGTATGGTGGGAAGCGCCTAGAGGAGCATGATCGCAAACTGGCAGAGTTGTCCCGCTGGTTCACTAACTTGCCTGGCTTCGCTAGTGAGCTAGCGGGCTATGATGTCCGCCCTCCATTCTTCCAAGAGATCCAAGCAGAGCTGATTCCCCGTCGGTTCCGCATGCCGCAGGTGGATCCTTACGATGGGACCACTGACCCCCTGGACCACCTGGAAAGTTACCGGGCCCTCATGAGGGTCCAGGGGGCCACTAATGCTCTTCTGTGCATCGCCTTCCCTGCCACTCTCCGGAAGGCGGATCGGGTATGGTTCACCCATCTTGAGCCCAAAAGCATCAATTCCTTTGCCCAGCTAGGGCAGAGGTTCGTGACTCACTTTGATGCATGCCGGAAGATGCTACGGGAGGCGGACAGCCTTTTCTCCATCAGGCAGTAAGACCGCGAGCCATTACGGGACTATGTAGCTCGCTTCAAAGCCGCCGTGCTGGAGATCTATAACTTGGAGGAGCCGGTCGCAATGCTGGCTTTAAAGCGAGGGCTCAGGACTTCTCATCTGACCTACTCGCTTGACAAGAAGCCCCTGAGGACTTACACCGAGCTCCTCTTCCGAGCTCAGAAGTACATCCACGCCGAGAAGGTGGATCGCACAAGATGGGAGCTCGACGGGAAGCCACTGAAGAAGCCGGTACCTGCTGAGGTGCCTGGAGCACGAAGACTAGGACCACTAGCTCAGATCTCCTGACTGAGACCAAGGCCAAGAAGCACTCCCATCCCTGAAGGGAATTTCACCGCCCTCCTCGCCCCGAGGATGAAGATCCTCATGGAGATCGAGGGCGAAACCTATTTGAGGTGCCCACCGCCATTGAAGCCGTCCACCAGCCGTGACAAAATGAAGTACTATCATTTCCACCGCGACCACAGCCATGACACCGAGGATTGCCGCAATCTCAAATGGGAGATCGAAGAACTCATCAAGAGGGGCTACCTCGAGAGATATGTGGAGGGTAGATTTCAACCGGAATCCTAGGCGCTTGTTGCCCTCCCACCAGTCCCAGCGGTCGACAATTGTACTACCGAGAAGCCAGTGAGGATGATACGTTGGGGAGCCGAGCGCACTCCCAAGAGGGCCCGGGGGGTAGGGAATCTTGAGGTTGTACTCCCCTCTATGAGGGAAAGGGAAGATGAGGAGAGAAATGTAAATAATGATGTTATGGTCGTCAAGATGACGATCGCAAAGCACCCTGTAAAATGCATCATTGTAGATAGTGGAAGCTCCACGGATGTGCTTTTCTATGATGCCTTCTCTAGGATGAATCTTTCCTCTGTTCAGCTCAAGCCTGTACATACCCCCCTTGTTGGTTTCACGGGAGACTCCATGAGGGTGGAGGGAGAAATCACTCTCCCAGTTACTGCTTGGACCCCACCTCGACAGAGTACCATCATGATGACGTTCACGGTCAGGCTTCCCTCGCCTTACAACGTGATTTTGGGCCGACCTGGGCTCAATCTCCTCGATGCTATCGTCTCTATCAAGAGATTGTTTGTACAGTTCCCAACCCCTTGTGGTGTGGGGGAGGTGAGGGGTATGCCCCAGCCAGTGCAGCACTGCTTCCAAACCCTCCCTGGGGCCCGGGTGCCCGAGGAGGACTCCAAAGCAGACAAGCTCGACCAGAGGGTTCAGGATCCTAGGGGAGGCCCGGTCGAGCACCTACTTTCTTGCCAGCTCGGGGCCGACCAGGCGAAGACCGAGCAGATCGAAGCCCAGTTGCCTGAGGAGGAGAAGGCTCCATTGTTGGAATTCCTATGGGTGAACACAGACGTGTTCGCCTGAACAGCGGTGGACATGTCAGGTATTCCTCCTGAAGTCATCACCCACAAGCTCAACGTCGATCCGAAGCACAGACCGGTTCGACAGAAGAAGAGGAGTTTCATCCTAGAAAGGCAGGCGGCTATCTATGAGGAGGTTGAGAAGCTTTTGGCTGTCGGCTTTGTCCGAGAGGTGCAATACCCGAACTGGTTGGCGAATGTGGTGATGGTGAAGAAAAACAATGGCAAGTGAAGGATCTGTGTAGATTACACCGACCTCAATAAGGCATGCCCGAAAGATAGCTTCCCTCTGCCAAGGATAGATCAGTCGATGGACACCACCTTAGGGCACAGGCTGCTCTCCTTCATGGATGCATTCTCCGGGTATAATCAGATCTGGATGCACCCGGGAGATGAGGAGCACACTGCCTTCATTACCGACCTAGGGACATACTGCTACAAGATGATGCCCTTTGGCCTAAAGAATGCTAGAGCCACATACCATCGTTTGGTCAACAAGGTCTTCAAAGACCAGATTGGCCGCAACGTGCAGGTATACGTGGATGACATGCTCGTTATGAGCAAGCCGAGCTCGGACCACATCACCGACCTCGCTGAAGCCTTTCACAGCCTCCAAAAGCACCAAATGAAGCTCAATCCAGCAAAATATACTTTCGGGATGGCGGCTGGGAAGTTCCTCAGCTTCATGGCCATCCAGAGAGGCATTGAAGCGAATTCGGAGAAGGTCCAAACGATCCTTGATATGGAGCACCCAACATCTAAGAAGCAAGTTCAACGTCTGACAAGGAGGGTCACGGCCTTAAGCCGATTCATTTCGAGGTCAGCTGACCACTGCCTCCCTTTCTTCAAGGCGTTGCGCAGGATGCATGACTTCATCTGGACCAAAGAGTGCAAGACAGCCTTTGAAGAGCTGAAGGAGTTCCTAGCTACTCCATCTCTTCTATCCAGACCGGAAGAAGGAGAAGAGCTCCTACTCTACCTGGCGGTTACACCCGGGGCCGTTAGCTCGGTCCTCATCTGCACGGATCAGGATGGATCTCAAAAGCTGGTGTACTACACCAGCAAAATCCTCCGCGATGCGGAGGTCAGGTGTACCCACTTCAAAAAACTCATTTTTGCACTAATTATGTCTGCTAAGTACCTTAGGCCCTACTTCGAAGCACATCCCATTGTGGTTGTGACCGATCAACCACTGAGGACCATACTGAGCCACCCCGAGACTTCCGGGAGACTGGCTAAATGGTCCCTGACGCTGAGCGAGTTCGACATTGCTTACCAGCTGAGGTTGTCGCAGAAGACCCAGGTCCTAGCCGATTTTGTGGTCGAATGTACAAGGCCTCCCAAGGAACTAGAATGGACAGTCCTGGAGAGCCAAGCTAAGCCCGGACCACTAGAGGACCCTTGGATCCTCCACATGGATGGTGCCTCTAATTCCTGCGGAAGCGGAGCGGGCCTCATCCTCGCCTATTCTGATGAGGTGGTGACGGAATGCGCTCTCCGCTTCAAGTTCACCGCCACAAACAACCAGGTGGAGTATGAAGCACTCCTCGCGGGCCTAAAGGTGTCCTGCGAGCTAGGCGTATAGAGCCTCAAGGTTTTCACCGACTCCCAACTGGTTGCCGGACAAGTCTCCTGAGAGTACGAGACCCGAGATCCTCAGATGGTGAAGTACCTAGAGAAGGTTCGTTCGAGCACGGCAGGCTTCCGTTACTTCCACATTTTCCACATCCCTCACGGAGAAAATGCTCGTGCGGATGCACTATCGAGGCTCGCAACCCTACCGGACTCATCCCTGGGGTGCGCCTACATCGAGTATCTTGAGAATCCAAGCTACGAGAGCCTAGAGGAGGTGCAACAAGTAGCCCATGAGCCGAGTTGGATAGACAAATATATCAAGTACATCTAGGATGGCCTCCTACCTGAGGACCGTAGAGAAGCTGGCCTCATCAAAAGGAAGGCCACCCGCTTTGTTTTAATGGACGGTCACCTTTATCGCCGATCTTATTCCTACCCACTCCTGAAGTACCTCAGACCCATGGAGGCAGCCTTCGTGCTTCAGGAGATACACGAGGGCCTCTGTGGGAATCATGTGGGGGGGAGGACCCTGGCATACAAGGCGCTTCGCCAAGGATACTTCTAGGAGACGATGAGGGAAGACATCACCGACTTCGTCAAGAAGTGTGATAAATGCCAGCGCCATTCCCACGTACAGCTTCTACCGGCCGCACCAATCTCCCAGCTGTCGTCCCCCTGGCCTTTTGCACAGTGGGGGATGGACATCCTAGGGTCGTTCCCCATTATGCCAGGACAGCGGAAGTTCCTGCTAGTGGCGATCGACTACTTCACAAAGTGGGTCGAAGCGGAGCCGCTAGCTCGGATTATGGAGGCCAATGTTCGGTAATTCTTCTGGAAGTTTGTCATCTGCCACTTCGGACTCCCTAATTGCATCATCACTGATAACGGGCGGCAGTTCGACAATCGAGAGTTCGAAGGATTCTGTGCCAAGCATGGCATCCAACACCGGTTCACCTCGGTTGCTCATCCCCAGACAAATGGTGAAGCCGAGGTGACCAATAGAACTATCCTTCAAGGACTCCGCACTAGATTGGATCAAGCGACGGGCAGATGGGCCGAAGAACTTCCAAGCATCCTGTGGGCCTACCACACAACACCCAGAACGGCGACAGGTGAAACACCCTTCAACCTCATCTTCGGTACTAAGGCAGTAGTCCCGATCGAGCTCGATGTGCACATACTGGGGGTACAGCAGTATGACGAGACATGGAATTCGGCACATCTTCTGTTCAATCTAGACCTTCTAGAAGAAACAAGAGACAAAGCCCAACTTTGGATGGCAGCATATCGACAACGGGTCGCCCGATATTACAATGCACAAGTGAAGCTGAAGAATTTTCGACCTGGCGATCTGGTGCTGCGCCGGGCCGAGGCATCTCAACCCCGGGAGTGCGGCAAGCTCTCGCCAAACTGGGAGGGCCCTTATAAAGTGGCCAAGGCCCTCTCACATGGGGCCTACTATCTCGAGGACCTGGATGGTTCCAGGTTCCCTCGAACATGGAATGCTTATAATTTGAGGAGATACTACCAGTAATGTAAGTTATTCCTCCACTAAAAATAAAGACTTTCCTTTGTACAACGAGTTGTTTGCCTTATAGGAATGTCACCGCCAGGGGCCCAGCTCTCCGGGAAGCCCGCCTTGAGCCTAGCTCCTCGGCATCGAAGCCCGGAGAAGAGTCCTCCGGCACCAAGACCTGAGAAGCCCTCAGGCACTCAAGCATCGAACCTAGCTCCTCGGCATCCAAGCTCGGAGAAGAGTCCTCCAGCACCAAGACCTGAGAAACCCTTAGGACTCAAGCCTCGAGCCTAGCTCCTCGGTATCTAAGCCTGGAGAAGAGTCCTCCGGCACCAAGACCTGAGAAGCCCTCAAACACTCAAGCCTCGAGCCTAGCTCCTCGGCATCGAAGCTCGGAGAAGAGTCCTCTGGCACCAAGACCTGAGAAGCCCTCAGGCACTAAAGCCTCGAGCCTAGCTCCTCGGCATCCAAGCCCGGAGAAGAGTCCTCTGGCACCAAGACCTGAGAAGCCCTCAAGCACCCAAGCCTCGAGCCTAGCTCCTCGGCATCCAAGCCCGGAGAAGAGTCCTCCGGCACCAAGACCTGAGAAACCCTCAGGCACTCAAGCCTCGAGCCTAGCTCCTCGGCATCCAAGCCTGGAGAAGAGTCCTCCGGCACCAAGACCTGAGAAGCCCTCAGGCACCCATGCCTCGAGCCTAGCTTCGTGGCATCCAAGCCCGGAGAAGAGTGCTCTAGCACCAAGACCAGAGAAGCCCTCAGGCACTCAAGCCTCGAGCCTAGCTCCTCGGCATCCAAGCCCGAAGAAGAGTCCTCCGGCACCAAGTCCTGAGAAGTCCTCAGGCACTCAAGCCTCGAGCCTAGCTCCTCGGCATCCAAGCCCGGAGAAGAGTCCTTCGGCACCAAGACCTGAGAAGCCCTCAGGCACTCAAGCCTCGAGCCTAGCTCCTCGGCATCCAAGTTCGGAGAAGAGTCCTCCGACACCAAGTCCCAGAGACCAGCTCTCCAGCCAACATGCCTCCGAGCACAGCTCCAAGGCATACAAGCTCCTGAGCCATGTCCTCAAGCAACCAAGTCCTGGAGACCAGCTCTCCGGCCAACACTCCTCTGAGCCCAGCTCCAAGGCGTCCAAGCTCCTGAGCTATGTCCTCAGGCAACCAAGTCCCGGTGACCAGCTCTCTGGCCAATATGCCTCTAAGCCCAGCTTCAAGGCGTCTAAGCTCTTGAGCCATGTCCTCAGGCAACCAAGTCTCGGAGATCAGCTCTCTTGCCAACATGCCTCCGAGCCCAGCTCCAAGGCGTCCAAGCTCCTGAGCCATGTCCTCAGGCAACCAAGTCCCATAGACCAGCTCTCCAACCAACACGCCTCCGAGCCCAGCTCCAAGGTATCCAAGCTCCTGAGCCATGTCCTCAGGCAACCAAGTCCCAGAGACCAGCTCTCTGGCCAGCACGCCTCCGAGCCTAGCTTCAAGGCATCCAAGCCCGGAGAAGAGTCCTCCGGCACCAAGTCTCGGAGACCAGCTCTCCGGCCAACATGCCTCCAAGCCCAGCTCCAAGGTGTCTAAGCTCCTGAGCCATGTCCTCAGGCAACCAAGTCCCGGAAACCAGCTCTCCGGCCAACACGCCTCCGAGCCCAGCTTCAAGGTGTCCAAGCTCCTGAGCCATGTCCTCAGGCAACCAAGTCCTAGAGACCAGCTCTCTGGCCAACACGCCTCTGAGCCTAGCTTCAATGCATCCAAGCTCCTAAGCCATGTCCTTAGGCAACCAAGTCTCGAAGACCAGCTCTCCGACCAGCATGCCTCCAAGCCAGCTTCAAGGCATCCAAGCTCCTGAGCCATGTCCTCAAGCAACCAACTCCAGGAGACCAGCTCTCCAGCCAACATGCCTCCGAGCCTAGCTTCAAGGCGTCCAAGCTCCTGAGCCATGTCCTCAGGCAACCAAGTCCCGGAGACCAGCTCTCCGGCCTGCACGCCTCCAAGCCCAGCTCCAAGGCATCCAAGCTCCTGAGCCATGTCCTCAGGCAACCAAGTCCCGGAGACCAGCTCTCCGGCCAACATGCCTTTGAGCCCAGCTTCAAGGTGTCCAAGCTCCTGAGCCATGTCCTCAGGTAACCAAGTCCCGGAGACTAGCTCTCCGGCTAGCACGCCTCCGAGCCCAGCTTCAAGGCATCTAAGCTCCAGAGCCATGTCCTTAGGCAACCAAGTCCCGGAGACCAGCTCTCTGGCCAACACACCTTTGAGCCCAGCTTCAAGACGTCCAAGCTCCTGAGCCATGTCCTCAGGAAACCAAGTCCCGGAGACCCGCTCTCCGACCAACATGCCTCTGAGCCCAGCTCCAAGGCGTCCAAGCCCCTAAGCCATGTCCTTAGGCAACCAAGTCCTGGAGACTAGCTCTCCGGCCAACACGCCTCCGAGCCCAGCTCCAAGGCATCCAAGCTCCTAAGCCATGTCCTCAGGCAACCAAGTCTCGGAGACTAGCTCTCTAGCCAGCATGTCTTCGAGCCCAGCCCCAAGACATCTAAGTTCCTGGGCCCGACCTCCGAAGATCAAGCCCTGAGCCTAGCTCCGAGGCATTCAAGATCTTAGAGGCCCTCAGACACCCAAATCCGAAGCCGACATTCTCTGGCATCGTAGTCTTAAGCCCAGCACCAAGGTGGTGAGGCTCAAGCCCATGTAAGATAAATCTCCCCTCTCCGACCTCCCCGTAGTGAAAGAGAAGGAAAAAGAGAAAGAGGGAGAGGAAGACACATTAACAGAAATATTCTTCATTAATTAGAAGGAATGCCTTACATTATCTTCTGAGCCCTGACAAGCCAGGTAGCCCGTTCCAAGAAAGAAAAGGAGAAACTTTTTTACAGAGGTCCTATCCTATGGAGCCAGCTCCTTCCCTGGGCGGTGATCGACCGAGACCTCTCCTTCTTCCATCTCTGCCGCAGGGACTCGTTCCTGAGCAGCCTCTGCCAGAGGGGCAGGTTCAGTTGCTGCTACCAAGGGGACCACCTCAGCTATCTCCGCTTGCGGTGCCGGTCCTGCCATCGCCACAACCGAGGTCGCCTCCGCAATCTTCGGGGCCACCTTCGGGGGAGCCCTGGCTGGAGCAACTCCTTGCCCTGCTGCAGCCACAGCTGGAGCTGGGGCCTTTTTGCCGGGAGCCCGGAGCGTAACCAGTCGCTCCTCAGAAAGAATCCCCCGTAGTTGAGCGTGACAGTAGGCGAACACCTTGGCGAAGGAGTCCGTTGCTGCCTCTTTAAAATCTTTTATGTACTCCGGGGAGGCCTTGAAAGCAGCCACCACATCGACGGCCTCCTTCCTTGTGGCCTCTGCCCGGCGCCTTGTCTCCTCGAGCTGCTCCCCGGCATGTTCAGCTTGTCGAATCGCCACCGCCATCCCCTTCTCGGTGGTTTCAGCAGAACGGTTGGCGGAGGTAGACTTCTCCTCCACCTCCGCGGCCCTCTTCTCCATGGTCATCGCTCTCTTCTCAACAGAGGCGGCCCTGTCCCTCGCCGCCTTCGACTCGGCCCGGAGCTCTTTTAGCCGAGTCCTCTTTGACTCGAGCTCTCCCTCGAGCTCCTTCCTGATTTGAGTAGCATGGCGACCTCAGCCAGAAGGCTCTTAACCTTCTGGTTAGCCTCCTAGGTCTCCTCATCCTTCTGACCTGCCTCGACCCTTAGGGACTCGAGCTCCGTCTGTCGCTCCTTGTCCCTTTTCGCCCAATTGTGGCAGTAATCCCGGATGAGGATCAGCTCTTTGCCTTGCTGCATTAGAAGAAGCACGTTAGTCACTATGCTGGAAAAGGATAGAGGAAATCAAGACAAGTGAAGAAAAACTCACGGCGTACAGATTGGCGAAGGATGAGCTGACGACGTCCCCTAGAAGCCTCCTGCTCTTTTCCCACCGGTCGCAGGACTGGACTGAGAAGTCCATCATCTGCTCGGTGAGGCCCGGGTCCTTCATCAGGGAGACATTGGGTCCCAGCTGGAAAGGGACTCGGTGATAGTCCCTGTCATGCTTTCCCACCGGCTCGGATCCCTCGGCGGCGAGAGGCACCTTCAGCGCCAGCTGCGAGCTCGGTGCCACTTCGGACTGCACCTGGGGCACCAGCCCTACTTTTTTCAACCCCCCATCCTTCTCGATGTCGACGATCTCCAGAGGGGGGCTCCTGCTCGGGCGGTGGCAGTGACCGATCTGGCCCGAACAACTACCTCGGGCTCGGGCACCGAAATCGGCTCGTGTTGCTTTGAAGGCTCCTTGACGGACTCGGCCACCCTCTTCTGCCTTCATTCTGGAATCGGTGCATCCAACCCGGCCTGCACCAGCCTCGCACCATCTTCAGCACGAGCCCTCTTTGCAGCGAGCTCTCTAGCCTCGGCTGCCTGCTCTTGCTCCTCGGAGAACGAGAGCAGCTCGTCCATGGAGAATTTCATCTTAGCATCAAAGAAGACATGGTCAATCCCAAGAAAGAAAAGAAGAAGAAGAAGAAGAAGAAGAAAAAATGATGAAGAAAGAAAACAAAAAGGGGGTGACCGAAGCGATCCATGAAAGAAGAAGAAGAGGGAGCTAACCTGCTAAGGTCCTAGGAGAACGATGATGGCCGGAGAGGGAGAGGGAGAAGACTACTGTACGATGCCAGGCATGAAAAATTTGAAAGAAAATAAGTTTTGAAAGACCTACCTTTCTTTTTGAAGCAACCTACGCCCAACCGTACCATTACGGCTCCCCAAGAGATGCTTGCCATGTATCGCCGATCGATAGGGCCAACACCCTAATCCGATTGCGGTCGCTCTGACTTCCGTGTCCGCCATAACTGCTCCCTAGACGTGGCCGCATGGTGCCCCCGCACAGGTTCAAAGGATCGCCAGGTGAGGCATCGCCGATATTGATCATTATTGCACCAGATTTCTCTACCTTTCCACGTCAGCTCCGTAATTACTCCCTTCGCCCCAAGCGCCGCACACCAACGGACCTTGGGAGTGGGGAGCAAATGATGTGGCTAGATCACTGACATGGTGCGGACAGGTTGACGTGGAGTCCCCATCAGACGCCATGATGGATTTCCAACATGAGCCCCTTCGCCGGGCTAGGTTCCCCCGGAGCAACGGGGCTGCCCGCCGAAGCCGAGCTTCATCCTCCACCAGGTCGGTCCCCGTCGGGTCGGGACGCCTAGGCCGGAGCCATGTACGGGTCCCCACCCAAGGCGAATCCCTTGAGGTCGGGCCCCGTGGTTGGGAGTCGAGCTTAAGGCTCCTCCACCACGAGGAGCCCCACTTAGGTCGGATCCCCTGGGCTGGTCCGCACCTCGTCCATCTTCGTCAGGTCAAGCTCATCCGAAGCCAAGCTCCGCTAGTCCGGAGTCGAGCTCGGCCCTTCTCCGGCCAACTGAGCCACCTCGAAGCGAGCCCGGTGGAGGCGGGCCCCACCGTTCCAGTTCAGTCCCCAACTCAGACAGAGGCACCAACCACCAAGAGTGCGGCGCCTCCTCTCCAAGGACAACGATGAACCTCTCGAAAGCCGTACAGTAGTGCCCGCCATGCCGCCATTAATGCCCATGGCCGTCACTCACACCAAAAAGAAAGGAAACTCACATCAAGGTGCCATGCCCTCCACCGACCTGTCGTACGACCAGGAAAAAGACCCAACTAAAGGGCGCGGGTCCCGAGAACAGCGGCCCACCAACCGAGGCCCTGCCAGGCTTCCAGCAGAGGGAATGTTAGAGGCATATAGAAGCTTCCCCGGCCATCTGACAGAAAAGTCATCCCGTCTATGGCACGATATCTCGTCACACACGTCTGACAGCATGGAAAGATCCGGAGGCAAGCCAAAGTAAAAGACCCAGCCAGAGTAAGCTAAAGAGAGGTAACCAAAAACAAACATAGAAAAATAAGGGAGAGAGGCCAGAAAAAAGGGGACGACCACCTCGACCACCACCGCTCCCAGGTTACTCTCATTTTCCATACACACTACACTCACTCCTCCTTGTGTAGAGCTCATCCAGAGGGGCTTGACCAGGAAGATCCGTTTCCCTGGATCATCACTGACTTGACTGTTGGAGCATCCCCGCTGGAATCCCTGGCTCGGGTCACTAACGTTGTTTGTTGCAGGTCCCGAGGCACCAGAGGCATCCCGAACAGGCGGACGCGCGACCCCCGACACCATCAGCAGCTATGGGCCACGATAATTCAGGCGGCAACACTTGCTACATGAATTTTAAACTTTTTCAAATGGATGTGAAAAGTGTATTTTTAAATGGTTTCATTTTTTAACAAGTTTTTGTAGAACAACCATCAGGTTTTGAAGATCATGTTTTTCCAAATCATGTGTTTAAATTGAACAAAGCATTATATGGTTTGAAACAAGCACCTAGAGCCTGGAATGATAGCCTTAGCACTTTCTTGATTGAAAATGAGTTTTCAAGAGAAAATGTTGATAAAACTTTTTTCATCAAGAAGAAAAATAATGATTTATTAGCTGTACAGATTTATGTTGATGATATTATGTTTGGTGCAACTAATGAAACTCTTTGTAGAGAATTTGCTAAGTTAATGCAGGGAGAATTTGAAATGAGCCTAATGGGTGAACTTAACTACTTCCTTGGACTTCAAGTAAAACAAACAAAGGAAGGAATCTTCATCAACCAAGCCAAGTACACCAAAGAAATAATCAAAAAGTTTGGTACAGAGACAAGCAAACAAATGAACACACCCATGAGCCCATCTTGCAGATTGGACAAAGATGAAAATAGATCCAATGTTGACCCAAAGCTCTATAGAGGTATGATCGGATCCTTATTATATTTGACTGCAAGTAGACCTGATATCTTGTATAGCATATGTGTATATGCTAGACTTCAATCTAATCCTAAAGAATTGCATATGCTTGCTGTTAAAAGAATTATCAAATATTTGAAAGGTACAAGTAATCTAGGTCTATGATTTACAAAACATTCTTCATTGAATTTAATTGGATTTTCAGATGCTGATTATGCTGGTTGTAGAATTGATAGAAAAAGCACTAGCGGCACATGCCAATTTCTAGGATTGAATTTAATCTCATGGCACTATAAAAAATAAAACTCGGTAGCACTTTCTACTACTAAGGCAGAGTATGTTGCTGTAGGAAGTTGTTGTACACAAGTGTTATGGATTAAACAACAACTAGAAGACTTTGATGTTACACAATCTAAAACTCCAATCAAATATAATAACACAAGTGCTATAAATTTGACAAAAAAATCCAATTCAGTATTCTAGGACTAAACACATAGAAATTAGACATCATTTTATTAGAGATCATATTTTGATTGGTGACATTGAACTAGAACTTATCCCAACTGAGAACCAACTAGTTGACATCTTTGCTAAGCCACTTAATCAGGATAGATTTGAAATGATTAAAGGAGAATTAGGTCTTTGTAATCCTTTCTAGATTTTCCTAACCTAATTCCTTCAAAATTAAGGAAAAATTATCTAGAAAACCTCTTATATCAATTCAAGTTCATTAAACAACTTTCCTTGAAATTTTATTTAATTAATCTCAATTTCTAAATCATTTCAACTTTTGTGGAAAGTTGCTATTTGAGTCGACTCGGGCAATTTTGCTCTGGTCAAGCCGACTCGAATCTCTGTTTCTTCTGAGTTTGCTCTAGACGAGCCAACTCAGATGATTTTAGGGCAAACCTAGCCGACTCGGATGTCGAGTAAATAGTATTTTAATAGAGCTGTAGAAGCCATTTCCGAATTTTTCTATCTCTTTATTCTTACTCTAAACCCTAACTCTCCTTCAAAACCTCTCAAAACCTATTTTCTTCTGCTCCATTCCTTATTTCAACCTTGAGCGTGTGTACGATGGCTCCCAAAAGATCTACAAGGAAGTGCTCTCACGTCGTTAAATCAATCTCTCATAGTGAAAATCAGAAGAAGAAAAGAGAAAAGAAAACGAAATCTGCTCCAAGATAGAATGAAGAAGAAATACCTTCTCCACCAGGGCAAATCTCTTCTATGGCCAATCGGCCGGTCACCTGTTATAGAAGGATTGATTTCACCTTCTTGGAAGATCTAGGTATGAAGATCGGGAACTGGATTGAGAACCAAGGATGGACATTTTTTTGCTCATTGGACACTCCAACTTACCCTTCCTTGGTAAGAATATTTTTTAAGAATCTAATCCTTGGGGAATATCATTTGGAATTAGTTGTGAAAGGAATAAAAATTGTTGTGGATAAAGCTGAGCAATCTACTGCAAATGCCCACTGACGGTGCAACTGAACTAATCCTGAAAGACAAAGAGCATGCACTGAGGCTAATCTTGGAAAAATCAAATGTAAGCCCCGTCAAATATGTACAAGCCAACATGCTTTCCATGGAAATGTGGCTACTCCACAACATGATCAGTCGAATCTTTCTTTCCCAAACCGGTTGCTTCGACTGGATAAGTGAATGAGACATGATCTTCATGGAACACCTCATTGAGGGAGATGCCCTCAACTTTCCATATATCATGATGATATAGATATGGGAAGCATCAAGAAAGATCAAGGCATGTTTGCCATATGGCATGGTTTTTATACTGTTATTCGAAGATGCTGGAATTGATCTGACAGATGAAATTAGCAAACTACTTCACCACTCAGACACCTATCTTAGCTAAATCTCTCAAGAGAATGGGATATCACTTGCAAGGAGTCTGGTTGAAGAAACTATCAGGACAAATGACTGCCACCTCATTTGATGAAGACAATGATGAACAAATGGAACCTCCTACTGATGACCCAAATGATACTACATCTGAAGATAATGATGAAGACACTTCTGGATCTTCAATGAAAACTCCATCAGAATTTAAAGAATTCATAGCCCAACAAATGGAAACACTTTCTAAATCTATTACAAGCTACATGAACTCAATGTTTAGTGAATTACGCTAATCAATTGATGTCAGCTTCCAAGAAATTAAGGCAAAGCAGAAGTTGTATATGAAAAAAATACAAACAGAGCTAGAAAATTTCAAAAAAGAAGTTCGAAGTGTCCTATTGCACCCACACAAGGAAACCTGCACTACTGAGGATGCTTCCATCCAGACTTACAAAGAGCTACCAGCACCTCCTGCTCAAGCTCTCTTTATGTCTCCAGAATTACCATCATCTGATCCTCCAATATCCAAGACTGAACCTGTCCTACCCAAGGGGAAGCCAAAAATTAAGAAAACTAGAAAACCTATAGCCCCTGTTAGAACCAGATTTAAGGATCTTAAGTTCAAGCCTCTAAGGACCAAAACTTCAAACAAAATTATAGATGTTGCTTCTTCCACTAGCGAGGAAGAACAATAGGATGTTTTGGTTATGTTGATCATATCATTGTACTTCTGACTATCTTTGTACCTTTAATTGTCTTTATTTTATGTTGTACTGCTTTCAATTTTTTGTAACTTGTATTGAAAACTTTGAATGAAATGAAAACACTTTAGGCTGACATATCTTTTGTGTTTGAATTGAATTGTGCAATGTCTTGCAATCATATCTTCAATTGTACAATGCTAATCTGATGAATTTTAATCAGAATATTAAAGTTGATTTGAGAAAGTGAAACTATTTCAAATAAATTTTATAAACTTTCTCATTCTATTACAATAATTAAGCTTTATTTGAATATCCTTTTTTATTATTGACAAAAAGGGAGAGAACTTTGAGATTGCATGAAAAATACTTAACTATTTGAGAATATACAAAAAGGGGGAGAACATATTTGAGCATAAAATTGCTTCAAAATTTTCAAATCATCAGAAAGGGGGAGTAAATTATTGAAACTGAATGGCTTTAGATCAAAACTTGCAATTTGCTCTAATTGCTTCAAAAATTTAACTTGCTCTGATTGCTTTAAATTTTTTAGCTCAAGAATTAGCTCTAATTCTTTCAATTTTGAGCTCTGATACTTTGTGTTTGTGCTAAGTTCTGATGCTTTGAAACATACAAAATTCAAAACTCTGATACATACAAAAGCACTAACACCAATACTATATAGTTTTTTACAAAAACTCTGATACTTAATTGCAAATACAGTTAGCTTTAATACATGTAAATGCTTACTCTTAAATATATAATCATACATATAATTATAAAGAATTTTTCATGCCCAGTGTTTTGTCATCATCAAAAAGGAAAGATTGTTGACCCCATAAGTGATTTTGATTATAACCAAACATTGGTGCATGCATTTATTTTATTGACAACTCTTCAAGTATTTTACAAGTTTTTATAGGATAAATTCATTGCTCAATTTCAACTCCTACATTTCTATTTCTTGTGTTGAGTTGTATTGTAATTGAATCTTGTAAAGAATAACCCAAAGAAAAATTTAAGTGAAAATCAAATAAATGGGTTACTTCTAGTTTATTTCAACCTTTAAATTACTTTGAGTGTATTATAAGAAGAGGTTGAAGATATCTTGAAAGATTGAAGCCTTGTTGGATGAATTATGTAGAAGAACTGAAAATTTACTAAAGAACTCATCCGAGCCGCCTCGAGGAGAAGAGAGCCGACTCTGGCACATGGCATGCATGAGGATTCTGGCATTGAAATATCCGAGTCGACTCTAAGGGACCCGAGCCGACTCGTCTAAAGTACCATTTCCTGAATCAGACAGGCGAGCCAACCCGAAGGGAGTCCGAGCCAACTCTATCATATTGTCAAACATTCGAGCTGACTCTTCAAAAGTTTGAGCTGACTTCTCCAGAGTCCAGAAAAAGTGATCTGAGAACTATAGCCAATCGAGCCGACTCTAAAGAGAAAGAGCCGACTCTTCCTGACTGCATTTTGAAGGCCTAAGGATCCGAGTCAACTAGAATCAAGGCGAGCTGACTCTTATAAAATGAGGAATCAAGACACTGTGCAAGCGAGCCAACTAGATTGAAGAGAGTCGACTCAACCAGAACTACTCTGAGGATCCAAGCTGACTCGAGTAATCCGAGTCAACTCGAAGGTCATTTTTAAACTTGTAACAGCTAGTTCCAGAACTTGGAATTTGAATCCAAAAAGTGCTCTAACGGTCAAATATCATATCCCAACAGTCTACAATGACTAAAATCATCTGAGAAAGGTACAAGACCATATATTTGAGGGATTTGAACTTCTTTAAAAAGAGTTTTTTTTTGAAAAAGAGAAGAAGAGTTAATAAATTATTGAATATCCAACCAAGTCAACAAGCAAGAGAGCACTGAGAGCATTCAAGATAGCTTTCAAGCCTTCACCAACTCTCATCTGAAGCTTAAAGCACTTAGTAAAGAAGCTATAGAAGCCATTAAAGTACATTGAAGTGCATTCAAGTGGGCTTCTCTCGAGTTGCATTGTCAACCATTCGATAAAAGTTTGTTTGTCATTCTGTTGCTTTTCTTTTCAATTCTTTTATTGAATTGTTGGTTATTGGTGAGCCTGATTTAAAAAACCAAATAGGTTATTGGTTAGCCTGTGTTAAAACCAAGTTAAGTTCTTGGTGATCCTGTGTTAAAATCAAGTTAGGTTCTTGGTGATCCTGGTAAAACCATGTTAGGTTTCTTTGGTGATCCCAGTTTAAAACCAAAGTATAGAGGTTTGGATTGTGAGCTTGTGAAAACAATCCAACTGTATTTCGGTGGAGGATATAGTGAAAATTCTAAGTGATAATCTTGGGTAGTGGATGTAGGAGCTGGGTTGCTCCGAACCACTATAATGTATTTATGGATTAAAGCAAGCATCTAGGAGTTGGAATATCCGATTTGATAAGACAGTCAAAGAATTTGACTTTATCAAAAATAAGGATGAACCTTGTGTGTACAAGAAGACTAGTGGGAGTGCCATAGTTTTCTTGGTTCTGTATGTAGATGACATACTCTTCATTGGGAATGATATCCCAATGTTACAATCAATCAAGGTATGGTTATCTAAACAGTTTTTCATGAAAGACTTGGGAGAAGCATCTTATATACTAGGCATCAAGATCTATAGAGATAGATCTAGAAGGATGCTAGGTTTATCCCAGTCTAGGTACATTGACCAAGTGCTAAAAAGATTTAGCATGGAGGAAAGTAAAAGAGGTTACTTACCTATTGGTCATGGCATACATCTTTTTAAAAAGATGTCTCCTAAGATACCTGAAGAAAGAAATAGAATGAATTCTATACCTTATGCTTCGGCAGTAGGGTGTATTATGTATGCTATGTTATGTACTATGCCTGATGTGGCATATGCCTTAAGTATAGCCAGCAGGTTTCAGGCTGATCCAGGAGAGGATCATTGGAAGGCTGTGAAAAATATTCTTAAGTACTTGAGAAAAACTAAGGATATTTTTCTAATATACGGAGGATCTGATCTTAAACTAGAAGCTTATTCAGATTCTAGTTTTCAATCAGATCCAGGTGACAGCAAATCTATATCTGGGTATGTTTTTACCCTAAATGGAGGAGCTGTAAGCTGGAAGAGTTCTAAACAGCAAACTGTAGCTGACTCAACAACTGAGGCAGAGTATATTGCTATTAGTGAAGCTGCCAAGGAAGCTGTCTGGATGAAGAAGTTCATATCAGAGTTGGACGTAGTTCCTGAGATTGAAGGTCCAGTATCACTTTACTGTGATAATACGGGGGCTATTGTTCAAGCAAAGGAACCAAGAGCTCATCACAAATCAAAGCACATTCTGAGACACTTCCATCTCGTTTGAGAGATTGTCGAAAGACAAGAAGTCTACATTAAAAGGATAGAAACGAAGAACAACATAGCAGACCCGTTCACTAAGGCTCTATCACAGCGAGAGTTTGATCGCCATCTTGATTGTATGGGGTTAAGAATTAAAGGCGATTGGCTTTAGTGCAAGTGGGAGATTGAAATATTGTGCCCTGAAAGCCAATTGAAATATTGTATTTCGATCCCAAAATCAATGAATTGACATTATTATAATAAAGGCATTATTTTCATCATACGCTGTGTCTTTATGATTATATGATGAACCCCATAGATTAGGGCTATGGTTCTAGGGTTATGATGAGATCATACTAGTGAGACCTAAAGTCTTAAAACCCTAATCTAAAATATTTCTGATCGATGGGGCATTGAGTTGGGGATCAATGTTTCTGGAAAGACCAGCACATCCTATATATGCTTTGTGATAAGGGTGACTGATCTCACAGTCACTTGTGTTTGACACTAATACTAGGATGTGAGTGTTCATTAAAGAATGAGTTCACTGAATTGATCCAGATTGAGAATATCTAATGGAACCTTATCTGTTTGTCAATAGATAATTCTCATAGTGGGAGTAGTGCATGTGGTCCTTTGACCTGAGACTACCATGGTACCTTATATATATGAATCCATACTTTGGACGCAATCAATCATGACACTGAGTCATGCATGAGGTGATACTGGGTATGGTGGATTGTATATGGAGGTTGTGAGTAGGTCAACAAGGAATTGATCAACCCTAGTAAGAGGGAATTGCATCCAGCTAATTTCGATTAAATGATGGATTCAGGAAATCTTTGATCAAAGTATGAACATTAGAGTTAATTTCTAATGGTTCATTAATGAATCATCATTATAAAGATTGAGCTAGGGATGAATATGAAATTGGATTTGACAAGTATGCATATTCATAATCATATTCGGGATACAAGTTGATCAAAGAACTGAATTGCCCGGTAACTCATCACTGAAGGGTATTTTGGTAATTTCACCAGAATTCTACATCTTCCGGGTAGACATGATACGTTGCTAGACGTCAATCTTGTCTTGTAGGTATATGATTGAATTATGGTAATTCAAGTCAGTTAATTAGAATTAGATTCTAATTGACCGAGTCGAGCTAGTTTGAGTTGACCTAAATCGGCTTAGTTGAGATCTAACCAAATTAAGTCAAATAGCACTCGGACCTACTGCTGGCTAGGTGTGGAACCCAATGGGTCACACACAAAAGAAAATTAATGAAGGAATTAATTTGAAATTAAATCATATTTGCAAGATAAACACACTAGCATGTGTTGCAGACCAAATTTCTATTCGAATCATATCCGAATTTGGTTACGAATTGGGCTTAATTAGGTTATGATTGAACCAGATTAAGGTCTAATTTAAATTTTAGGATATTGGGCTAACCCATGGCTGAACCCAAGTGAATCAAGTGCACTTAGACCCTCTCTCCAAGCCGCCCACTCCTTTCCTCACCCGCGCGCGCCAAGAAGAAGAGTCCATGCGCGTGTGGACTCCTCTTCACACGCGTGGGAAGAAAATTTTGTCGGAGAAAAAAAGACAGGGGGGGGGGGAAATTTGGATGTTTATCTGACACCCTTGGATCTGGATCTGATGGCCAGAAAAATTAAGAAAAAAGATCCATCATTTTTCGGTCGCAAATCCGTCTCCAAAAGTCGCGATTATTCCTGAAGTTTTTTCGAGAGTCCTCCTCGTCGGAAAAACGAAAATTAAATTGGAGAATCATGATTTTTGGTTGAGGGGACGTGTGAGGAATGAGGGATCATGATTCCTGGGATTTCAGAGGGTTGCATTGTTTTGAGAAGATGCCCCTCTGAAATCTATAAAAGGGTTTGGGTTCTCGAGGATTTTTTCTGATAATCAAATTCAGAGATCATATTCCTCTCCTCTTATCCGGAATACTCCTTCCCTTTATGCTTGTTGGGTATTGTTTCCCTTATAGAGATAATCTCTGTCGAAACTCTAATCCTAAATAAGAATAAGAGGAAGGTCTTGAACAGTAAAGGAAAGGAAAAGGAAGGATCTGTTCTTCTTCTTTTCTTTCTTGAATTAAGACACTACTTGTCTTAATTTCTTCCTCCAATTCAATTCAAGAAAAGGAATTCAAGAAAGGGAATTAAGAAAAGAATTCAAGAAGAGGAAAGAAGGAAGAAAAGAAATTTTCAAGAAAGAAAATTTCAGCCTAAAAGTCCAAGAATTGAATTCTTGAAAAAGAATTCAAGAAGAGGAGCCAAGAACAAGAAATTGTTGTCTTCATCTTTTTCTGTGTGGATCACCATTGGAGGGTGAACATTTGGGCACCTGGTAGAGATTCAGAGTTTGGATTTTAGCAATATTGGTTAGTACTTTTATATGAGTTTAATTATTATATATACATGTTATATGTTTTAATTCTTTTAAGGAGATCTTGGGTTAAGGGTTTGGTGAAGATTTCATAAAGATAAAAATTTTGAAATCTATGTTTTCGCCTTGCCACCGAACCCTACAGTATACATTGCATTGCATTGCATCTTGATAAACTATTTTAAGGGCAAAACCCTAATCAAGGTAAGGATTTCATCACCCTTAGCCCACAAACAACCTCCATCATACTAATCTAAATCTAATTAAAAATCAAGTAGACTTCAACCCTAGGATATTTGAGCTCAATAAGATAGGTATAGCTAAAAGTTGGACTAGGAAAGAATCTAATCATTGAGTTGGTATTTAGGAAAGTGGTTTAAGATCTACATTTTAAAGAAAGGTGGTTACTTAGCTAGGACCATTATGAAAGCACGAGGAGCCTTTCACCGATCTTATATTTACCTAGCCAATTTAATAAATTGATTTGAACTTGGAGTGCTTGAAGGTCGACTTGGCAATTAGGAGCTATCTAGATTTAGGTTAACCCTAAGTAGAGTTTAACTACATATGCAACTTGCTTGCTAGTAAAACTCCAAACAAAACAAAAACACTCTGCTCCTCTATCTCTAGATTTAGAACTCCCTAGGCTCTCTCTTTAGAAGTTTCTCTCCTCTTCTTCTTTTTCTCTTTTGAAAAAAAGGACTTAATAGATCAGATTCCTCTGAACCTAAATTCTTTGGTTGCATGCTAGGCCGAAGATCTTTGCAAATTGATTTGCAACCAATAGACAAAGACCCAGAGAAAACAATCAAAAAAATTCGAGCTAGGAACATGGCTGGTGAGGCCAAGCCTCCATGATAACTAAAAGAATATTTCACTCCATCCTCGTACTCATACTCACCATGTATACAGGCACCCCCTATATAGGTGCCCATTATGAAATCAAGTCCAGCATTATTCAGATGCTACCATCTTTTCATGGACTTAGTAATGAGGATCCATATTGATGGGGGACGGAATCATGGTAGGATTGTCGACGAGCTGAGAAGTCACCGAAGATTAGGGTATCCTATTTTTTTAATTTTTTTTTATTTTTCTATGGTGGTGGCGAAGGAAAAATAGGGATGGAGGGTAGGAAAATTGGACACTCTAGGACTTGGAATTTACATTCACAGAGAGACATCTCATCCCTAGGGCATCTCACCCATCCTACTACATGTAGCCTAGGGCATCCCACCCATCTCACTACATGCGGAGCCTAGGGCATCCCACCTAAATCGCTACCTGGGGCCATGAAGGAAAAACCTTAAGACCTAGAGGGGACTCGACGGGAAAAAGGGGATAACTAGGGTCTCTCACCCCTCGACGCTCAAAAGTGAAGGACTATGGTCTCTCACCCCTCGATGCTAGAAGGCGAAGGACTAGGGTCTCTTACCCCTCAACGCCCGAAGGTGAAGGACAGACGGGCCTCTCACCCTCCCCATACGGGGCAAACAAAAAGAAAACACTCTTTTCTAAAAAAACTCTTTATTGACCAAACTTTTTTTTTACAAAGGACTGAGGGTGGTATTTATAGACCGTCCACCCTCGTTTGAATTTGAATGCAAGATAAAAAGATAGGGATGACTCAAATTCAAATACAAGATAGGATAAGATAAACCTATCCATATCTAAATCCTAACCAACCAAATCCTAATTTAAATTTCAAACAAAAAAGATAAATCTTAAATTTATTCTGGATATGTTCCGAGATTCGTGCGGCTTCAAGATCGTGCTTGCTCCGGGATTCATGCTGGTGAGGTCCACATCATTCCCCTGAGGTGGGGAAAACTCGACTCCGCCGAGTTAAGCTGGCTCTAGGATGCACATGATGCTTCAAAATTGGTGTGGCTTTGAACTCCGTGCGATTCTGAAACATAGCCTGGTGAACCGAACAGAAAAGAGGACCCGATGAAGAAGATCACAGAACTTTGAGATTGGTGCGGGGATCCCTCAAGTGAAGTCGGCAGCAAGGGGGAGGCATGCTTGGTTCGGGCGTGACTTCCGTGGAGAGGAGATCGGGAGCTGTTGACAGTGTCGCGGTGGACCGGAGAAGGAGATCTAGCAATGGGAGGACCGTAGGGAGGAAAGTCGGTGATGGTGGAGGAGCAGCAGCAGAATGGGCATCCAGACGTGACTGAGGACACGGTAGCAGGGAGGAAAGACTCTACAGCCAGGTGGAATCCCGATGGGGCAGTAGTGCAGAGAGTGGCTGGCGGCGTGGCGATCTCCCGGGAGGGTGGTCTGGGGGAAGAAGGTTGTGGGCGACGGGAAGACCGGAGGAGGTTTGGTTTGGGCGATGGAGAATCGAAGGAGGTTTGGATGATAGGAGATCGGAGGAGGTTTGGGTGACGGAGCATATCTAGAATAAAGTAGTTTGGAATTTTATCTTTTGTTTGAAATTTAAATAAGGATTTGGTTGGTTAGGATTTAGAAATAGATAGGCTTATCTTATCCTATCTTGTATTTGAATTTGAGTCATCACTATTTTTTTATCCTGTATTCAAATTCAAATGAGGGTTGGACAGGTCTATAAATACCACCGTCAGTCCTTTGTAAAAAAAGATAGTTTTAGAGTTTAATCAAGTTTTGGGAATGAAAATGAGTTTTAAAAAAGAGTGGTTTTTTTATTTCACTCCGTGAGGAGAGGGTGTGAGGCCCAACCCCAGGACATGATGTGAGGTCATGCATAGTTATCCCCCTTCCCATTCCATCTTCTTTTTTGGGTGTGAGGCCCAACCCCAGGACATGATGTGAGGTCATGCCTAGTTATCCCCCTTCCCATTCTATCTTCTTTATCCCCTCGTGACCTTTGAGATTCATCCTAACACCTCCAAGTATCGAGGAGGGTGTAATGCCCTAGAGGTGAGAGGTCTCTTCGTTAGGGTGAGTCCCAAAGTCCATGAGTTCCAAACCCTGTCTTCCAGCCCCATTATCTCCTTCACCACCCCTTAAAAAAAAATTCAAAAAAAAAATAGTACCCTAATTTAGGTGACTTCTAGGCTCACCAACGATCCTACCCATCTCTGTCCCCCATCAATTTTGATATCAAAGCCCAGAAAATTAGGGTACATTTCTTTTTCAAATCCCAGATTTTTCCCCATCCCATCGGTTCTCCGTCTTTCCTGTTCTTGCTCTATCCTGCAACAGTCCATGAAGAATCCACCGTCGTCCTTAGCTCCGGATCTACTGTGGCCGAGTCTCCACCCAACCCTCCGTCAGTGCAGCTACCGTCGCCTTCCCTATTCTTTGGTCACCACAGATCCCACCAAACAGACACCCGAGGAGAAGAAGGATCAACACCCAGCAGTAACGGAGCAGCATCCACCGCTAATGGTAACAGCAGCAACAGCAGCGCAGGTTCCATCTCCTCCAATTCTACAACCCCCAACGCCGAGATCCATCAAATCCAACCCATACCCCCACCACCTTCATACAGGCCGACACATCGCCCTTCCCCCCTACTGCCACCGCCCGGAACAGCCGTGGATCTCAACGCCCAGTCCCCGTGCCGCCCAACTCCTCTGCTCCAAAGCTCCATCAGTCCACCCTTCATCCAATCTCCTCCGTCCGACCCTCCCTCCTTCCACTCTTCTGGCCTCCCGTGGCTAAACAGTCTCTACCGGTCTCCCGTTGCCAAACTTTCCTCCTCCATCTCCCATCGTTCGATAGCCGTCAACCGACCATCCACCTCCGGTCTTTCCGGCCCAGATCACATCCCCTGCTTTTCAAGCTTGCAAGCAGCCTTCCCGGATGTCTGCTGCCGGAAGCCGACGACCCAATCCACCTGTTTTCTTTCCCCCTCCGGCCCGCACGTCATCGGATCACCTTCCTCCGATCCACCATCAATAGCACCCACCGAAGCCGACTCCTCCAGTCTCTTGCCGTTTCGAAGCCCCCCTCCTGGTCTCCTGCTGTCTGTAAGCTTCCTCCCGGTCCACCGTCACCTGACCACCCTCATCCGGTCGTCCCCAAGCCCGGTTCACCTCCCTGCTCCTCGGGCTCACCGTAGCAGTTCCGGGCATCCTCGATGATGGCCTCTTCTCTGAACCACCTCTCCTCGTAGATCTCGCCCAAACCGAGCGCGCCTCCGAAGTTCTCGATCCAGACGATCCATGGCCCAAGTCGTCCGGTGATGATATCAACCTGTTCCTCGCCAGCAAGCTGGCCCTCCCTCATCCGTCTCTCTGCCCGCTGCCTTCACCTCTGAAGTTGTCGATCCAGACAATCCATGGCCCAAGTCGTCCGATGATGATATCTACCTATTCCTCGCCAGCAAGCCGGCCCTCCCTCATCCGTCTCTCTGCCCGCTGCCTTCCGTAAAGTCTCCCATCTCTGCCCGACCATCATCCTCAGCCCCTCCGGCCATTTCCCCAAGCAAGCCGGCCACCAAAGGCGTGAAGATGCCCACCGTCTCCGCAGCCTGCAACTGAATGGAAGCAGCTTCGCCCTCCGATCCAGATCTCCGTGCCACCCCTTCTCTGGCGACGGCTCCTTCGAGAACACCGGTGGAGGTCCCGTCCGAAGCCCCCCTCCGCAAGCCCCTGTTCCTTGTTCGAGTTGCATGAACATGAAAGCTAAATCGGCTTTCTTTGCCGACTTCAAGCATTGCACGTTCCTTAAAGCAAGCCATTCCCTCTGTTGCCGATTTCACCCGCTTCAGGATTAGGCAGGAAATAAAAAAAGAAGTAAAAAAAAAGGAGAGAAAAAAAAAGTAAAAAAAAATGAATGAAAAAAATCGAGAAAAAATAATTTGGGATATTTTCCAGAGATGCACAATTTCACATAGATTTCAGAGTTGCACAATTTTCCATGCTACACGATTCTCGAAGCTGCATAGATCTCAGGGCAGAGCCTCTCTGATTTATTGGATTCGGTTTCACCAACGTCCCTCCTGATTCTGACTCGACGGAGTCGAGTTCTCCCAACCTCGGGGGAATGATGGGGACATCGCTAGCACGGATCCCGAAGCTAGCACGGATCATGAAGCTGCACGAATCTTGGAGCATATCCAGAATAAAGTAGTTTGGAATTTTATCTTTTGTTTGAAATTTAAATAAGGATTTGGTTGGTTAGGATTTAGAAATGGATAGACTTATCTTATCCTATCTTGTATTTGAATTTGAGTCATCACTATCTTTTTATCCTGTATTCAAATTCAAACGAGGGTTTGACAGGTCTATAAATACCACCCTCAGTCCTTTCTAAAAAAAGATAGTTTTAGAGTTTAGTCAAGTTTTGGGAATGAAAATGAGTTTTAGAAAAGAGTGGTTTTTTTATTTCACTCCGTAAGGAGAGGGTGTGAGGCCCAACCCCAGGACATGATGTGAGGTCATGCCTAGTTATCCCCCTTCCCATTCCATCTTCTTTATCCCCTCGTGACCTTTGAGATTCATCCTAGCGTCTCCAAGTATCGAGGAGGGTGTAATGCCCTAGAGGTGAGAGGTCTCTTCGTTAGGGTGAGTCCCAAAGTCCATGAGTTCCAAACCCTGTCTTCCAGCCCCATTATCTCCTTCACCACCCCTTACAAAAAAAAATCAAAAAAAAATAGTACCATAATTTAGGTGACTTCTAGGCTCACCAATGATCCTACCCATCTCTGTCCCCCATCACATATATATACTTAGATGAATTTCTTAAGATCTGCTCTACAGTGAAAATCCAGAATTTCTCTGACGATGCCCTTAGATTGAAACTTTTTCCATTTCACTTAAAGATAAAGCCAAATAATGGTTGAACTCCTTAAACTCAATAACTATTTCAACCTGAGATCAACTTCACAGAGAATTTCTCAAGAAGACTTCTCCATAGAAAAAATTAATCAAACTAGAAAAGATGTAACCAGTTTTTTTTCTAAATGGATGGAGAGATATTCCACAAAACATGGGAGAGTCTAAAGGACCTAATTCAGAAATGCCCACATCATGCAGTCCAAAAATGGCAACTGATCTAGTGTTTCTACAATAGCTTATCAGAGAAATATAGGCAAATGATTGATGCTTCATGTGGAGGAACTTTCATGCTAAAAAGTGAAGACAAGGAATGGTAGTTATTCGACACAGTAAGTGAAAACTCTCTACACTACATGTCTGTCTCGCATCATGACAGGCCTATTGTATCCCAGAAGAAGGATGGAATCTATGAAATTGGTAATTACATAGATATCCATAGCAAAGTGGATTGTTCTAGAAGATGGATCGCATACTGAATAAGGGACACTCTCCTGCTCTATCCATGCATATTATGCAACAAGAAGTGATGCGGGATGCAAAGAGGAGTTCTAACTTAACAATTTAGCAATTTAAATTGAGCAATGACACCTACTTACATTAGCAAGATTCATGCATAAGAATGGGCCAAAGTAAACTAAATGATAAGACTACTTAATAAAAATTAAGCTTACCCGCAATGCAGTGTCAATTTAATCAAAGGAAGAAAAGACCTAATGGTTGAGAAACTATTCTAACTAGGACATAAACCTTCAAAAGATCATGCCTAAGAGTCTTGGAAGGGTTCACTAACCAATGATGAACTTTCGCTCCTTTGGTGGTGGATTACTTTCAGCATTCCTTGGAACTGTGAATGAACTTGAAGACTATCACTCCCTGGATGAAGACTCTCTCCGCCATTGATTCCGAAGCAAAGTAAACATTTTCTTTAACTCGAAATCATAGAGACCCTGCATTGAAAAATATTAGTGGCATGGTATGGATGAGGAAAATAGAAAGAAGTCAATAGTAAGAGTAGAGTTGTTGGTGTCTTTTGGATTGGATGGGTGATGGCTTGAGTGGGGAAGGGTTGGCATCCTTGAATGAAGAAGGAATGGCGCCTTGGGATGAAGAAGGGGGCATCCTTGAATGAAGAAGGGATGGCTCCTTGGGATGAAGAAGGGGGCGTCCTTGAATGAAGAAGGGATGGCTCCTTGGGATGAAGAAGGGGCATCCTTGAATGAAGAAGGGATGACTCCTTGGGATGAAGAAGGGGCATCCTTGGATGTTGGAGATGGCAACCTTGGAAGGAGGATGGGCGGCCTTCTTGGATGAGGGAAGGGATGGTCTTCTTTGGTCGAGTAATTGCTATTTCGTGGATAGGTTAAGCCTCACACTCACTCCCTCATGGAGGTCATTTGCAAACACACAAATGAAAAAGATAGGAACTAAAATTTTAATTCACTCATAAGATCCATTACAAGGGGGTTTGGAGAGGTATTTATAGACCTCCCAAAGCTTTTGAAATTTCGAATTACATGGAAAAAAATAAGGAAAGTTAAGCAAGATTCATGGAGGGGTTGTAACCATGAAGAGGGTGGGAAGTTGCAACCATGCTTGATTCATAGAGAGAATGGTGGTCGGCCACTCTTCTTTTGAATTTGAACTTGGCCGCCCAAGTGGAGGGATGAGGTGTCTTTCATGTTGGCATGGCTTCCATCTATGACTGGTGATGTGATGGTCCAACTTGGCATGGTGGTTGGGAAGTTATTCTAAAGTAGTTGAAGTGCTGAATTATTCCAAGTAGCTAAATTATTCCAAGTGCTGAATTATTCCAAGTAGCTAAAGCATTCCAAGTAGCTAAATTATTCCAAGTGCTGAATTATTGAAGTGGTAGAAGATTGAGGTAGTAGAGTTCTTTGGTCGAGTCAGCTCCAGTGCTTGAGTCAGCTCTCAAGGCTGTGATTGAGCTAGCTCCAATTCTTGTGACTTTGATTTAAATGGCCTTTGATCTTGTTTCAATTTCCTTATGATTCAATCCATAAAGAATTTGATTGAAAATTATTGTTGGTGTTCGCACTAATTCTCCTAGGATGGAAAGAACTCGACCTTATCGAGTATCGATCAAATTTACTCAGGTAATGCTCTAGTAAGTCTGGGTCAATTTATTACAGGTCCTCTCGAGTGATCCATGAGTCTTTAGATTCCGGTCAACCTTGCCAACGAACTAGATAGCATTGGTAATCTTTGTTCCTGGTAGTGATAGTCTTGTCATCCAGAATTTGCTCAATCTTGTCTCGCCGCTCTAGTAAAGTGGATGGTGGATACTCCAGGATAGGCTCACTCGCAAAATAGGCTTAGGCCCAAAAGGCTCATTAGGTATCATCATTGGCTCCTTATATTAAGTTTGAAATATTGAAGGTTGAGCTGATACCTAAGTCAGTTGGTAACTGAAGTATATACACATTAGGTCCAATTTTATTTATGATTTTAAATGGGCCTGCATCATGAGCATGTAATTTTTTTATGGTTTCAGGTGGAAACCATTTAGGTTTGAGTCTAATCATCACGTAGTCTTCTTCACAAAATTCTTTGATCCTCTTACGTGAATTAGCCATATGCTTGTAAGTTTCATTGCTCAAGTTGATTTTCTTAATGATTTCTTTATGCAAATCCCTAATATGATGTGCATATGACGTAGCAAACTCAAAAACTTATGCATGTGTGGATAAAAGGATAAGGTCTATGGGCTTCCTAGGTTTGTAACCATGGACCACTTCAAATGGATTTTTCCTGGTATACCTATTGACTAAGCTATTATAAGCAAATTTGGCATGAGGTAATAAGAGATCCCAATTTTCCATACTATCACCGACTAGGCATCTTAATAGGTTTCCTAGACTTCAATTGACAACTTTAATTTGGCCATCAGTTTAAGGATGGTAGGCAGTAGAGAATTTGAGTTTGGTTCCTAGCAAATGCCAAAGGATCTTCCAAAAATAGCTAGTGAACCTAACATCTCTATCTGACACAATGGTTTTGGGTAAACCATACAGCCTAACCACTTCATTTAGAAAAAGTTTAGCTACTCTTGAAGCATCGTAAGTTTGGGAACAAGGAATGAAATGTGCCATCTTAGAGAACCGATCAACCACAACATAGATAGAATCATGTTTCCTCATGGTCTTTGGCAATTCTAATACAAAATCCATACTAAGATTTTGCCATGGACAATCTAGTACTGGTAAAAGTGTGTACAGATCGGTGTTTTGTCTTTACTATTTGGCAACAGCACAGGTTCAACATTGGGCTACAACTTGGGCAATGTTTCTCTTGAGGCTTGGCCAAAGAATTGGTCTTCGATGGCTAAGATAGTTTTGTTTTTACCAAAATAGTTAGCTAAGCCTCCAGCCTGGATCTCCCAAATTAAGAATTTTCTAAGGGAGGTTCAAGGGATGCACAACCTATCTCCTTTGAAAAGGAATCCTTCATGAAGGATGTAGTCATTATACAAGCTAGATGGTCCTTGATGCATAGATTAAAAAATTTCACTAAAGTCGGGACAATTCTTATATTCCTCCTTTAGTCTCTCAAATCATATGACTTCAGTGCTCATAGAGGTCAAAAGCATGGACCGATAGCTAAGAGCGTCAGCAACTCGATTTTCAATGCCGACACGATGCTTCAATGCAAAGGTGTATGCCTGAAGATACTCTACCCACTTTCCATGCCTAGGGTTCAACTTCTTTTGAGAATTAAAGAATCGGAGAGCTTCATGATCTGAATAAAGTACGAACTCCTGCAGTAAAAGATAATATCTTTAATACCTCAAGGCTTAAGGCTTGAACTATCACATATAATTTCTTATCATAGGTTGAATACCTAAGTTTGGCCTTGTTGCCGACCTTACCCGCTATTGCCTGTAGCTATGAGTTGGCACCGGACCTCGATCCCCTTTGTTGCAGAATTCTAAGGCTCCTGGACCTACAAAACAAGGTTAGAGACCCGGGCCAGGGATCCCAATGGGGGCACTCCGACGATCAATTTAGCGAGTGGTAAAGTGGAACAGATCCACTAAGACAGATCCCCACTAGGTCTCCGTGCTTAGAAGAATCTTTGATGAGGAGATGAGTAAGATTGGGCGAGAACGAGAGGGGTTGGCACTCTGATTCTTATGACTGGGCTCACCGAGCTTGCTCCTACGAGTTCCTCTGGAGCTTCTATCTTAGAGTCACCTCTTCTCTCCCTTCATGCCTTTGCCCTCTTGATTGCTTACCTTCCTTCTTGCCCGTGGTGCCTTTTTGAGATCATTGGATGCTTTGGTGCCTCGATTCTCCCCCTCTGGAGCCTTGGAGGTCAACGATTCTTATCTACCATTCTCGTGGTCGCCTCTCCTCACGATTGGAAGCTAAGTGGAGAGCTTGTCTCGTCCACCGTGCTGTCATGAAAGGGGAAACTAGGTGGGACCTCGATCCAGGCACGGGAGCCCATGGGTTCGAGGCATTGACCGTGGCTCTCTCCTCTAGGGGGTTTCTGGTCATCGGCCATTGAATCTGGTACCTCAATATAGGCGCCCCTCCTAAACTAGTGCAAACGAGGTTCCACACATTGTTACAGATTTGTGAATGCCGTATTGGGCACGCCACATTGTGCGCGCCGGCCTTAACAGCATCCTCGGGGGCCTGCGACTTCGGTCCCCCCAATGCTCCGTGGATGAGGCTCGACTTTAGCCAAGGTGGACCCATCAGGGGGTGCCACCTGGTGAAGGAGCAGAGGTGCCTAGCTCGACTTTGGCGAGGTGGGCCCATCAGGGGGCGCCACCTGGCAAAGGAGCAGAGGCAAGCCCACTTCGGCCAAGGTGAACCCCGCCTAGGTTAACACCTGGCGAAGTGGCAAGGACAAGCTCGACTTTGGTCGAGGTGGACCCATCAGGGGACAGCACCTAGCGAAGGAGTGGAGGCAGGCCCACTTCGGTCGACATGGACCCTGCTTGGGTCGACACCTGGCGAAGTGGCAGAGGCAAGCTCGACTTCGGTCGAGGTGGACCCATCAGGAGATGCCACCTAGCGAAGGAGCAGAGGTGCCTAGCTCGACTTCGGTGAGGTGGGCCCATCAGGGGGTGCCACCTGGTGGAGTAGAGGTAGGCCCACTTCGATCGAGATGGACCTTGCCTGATGCAGAACAAAGAACAAAGAAGCATATACGGAAGTAAATTTAGGATTAATTTTTTTTTTTTATATTTCAGAAATTGGCTTTGACTCAAAGTAAAGCTAAACTAAGTTGAAGGAAACTAGGTAAGGATTGAAAGCACAATTTAGAAGAAACTAAATTATCAGAGTAGTTCAGAAGTAACGGATCGCAGGGGGTTGAGAAACTCCCAGACCTAGGGTTTCGCTCTGAACTTTCAACAGAACAGAAATAGAGAGGAGAGATGGTTTACCAACCAGACAGTGATCTTCTCAGAATTTGGATGGAAGAACTCTCTCGAGCAGATTGTTGGATCCTCGGATTCGGCTATCTTCGCAATGGATCCTCCAATACTGGCCTCGTGGCTGGGTCGGCTTCTCCTGAACTCAAGATCTGGGAAGAAGAAAAACAAGTGATGGATTCAGAGACTCAGGGAAGGATTTACCAGGTCGAAGAACTTTAAGGCTGATGTCGCTGAGATCCGGATTCTCTTGAAGGCTTATTCGACTCTCTCTAGAAAGAGCTTTGGATCTGAAATATCCGGACTGGAGCTGGATGCTGGTGGTCGGCCTGGACTTGGAGAGAGAGAGGCCGTGGGAGGTGGGATTGGCTAGGGTTTGGTGGATTGAAGTGGATGGTGGGCGGCTAGGGTTTTGGAGTAGAAGTGGCTAACCTAGGGTTTGGGTTTTGGAGATCTCACACCTCCTCAAGGTTCCTGGGGAACCCGGATTTACTCCCTCACGGAGCTCAACACCTGGATGCATGTGCGGAAGAGAGAAAACACAGAGTTTGCTCACAAAAAAAAATTGGTTTCATTCATCTGATTTCTTAGAACTTACAAAGGGATTTTAATTTATAGGACATTACAAGAGAGTAGGGTTTTACATCTTCCCATGTGGGACTAAAGGAGGGGATCTTCAAATTAGGATTGTAGGATCAATCCCTACTCATATGGCCGGCCAGATAATTCCATAAGATGATTGAGGCTTCAAAAAAGGAAAGTGGGTGGCGCCTCCTTGCCTTGACCTCCAAGAAAATTATTTTTTTCCTTCTATGCTTGGCCTTATCTGGAAGTGTTTGGGCGCCTCTTAACCTTGCCCTCCAAGAGAATTTTTTTTCCCTTTTATATCTGGCTTTATTTGGAATGACTAGGACGCCTTCTAACCTTGCTCTTCAAGAGAAATCTCCTTCCTTCCATGGCTCAACCTTTTTTGGATACCTCCTTTTCTTTCTCCCCAAGTTATGGTTCTTCCTAACTTTGCTTTGGATATTTTTGGCAGGTATTGGGCACCTCCTTGAAGTTCTCTCCAAGAAACTTTCTTCCCATTCATAGTTTGGCTCTTATGGAAGTCTTGGGCCGCCCCCTTGTTTTGTGGATCCTTGGTTGCATTCTCCTCAATTGGCGCATGAAAGAAGGGAGCTGCTATCTGTGGTGTGGGGACCAAAGTCTACTGGATGAAGATGTGGCACCCCCTGGACTCAGGCATGTGGCTGGGAGTGTGGCGCCTACTTGCTTGGCCTTGGAGAAAATGTGACACCCCAGGTTGAAGTCCTAGACCACTAATGAGTCAACATGACTCAACAAAATAAAATGCAGGTAATACAGACTCAAGCTAAAATTGAGTTGATCAAGTCAACCCTTATTACAAGCCAAAAAACCCTAATTCTTCGGGCAAGGTTAATCAG
This sequence comes from Areca catechu, assembly GCA_021397845.1. Taxonomy (NCBI): domain Eukaryota; kingdom Viridiplantae; phylum Streptophyta; class Magnoliopsida; order Arecales; family Arecaceae; genus Areca; species Areca catechu. The sequence goes on from CM038041.1 coordinate 147,113,702, forward strand.
AGATCCAGATGGAGCTCTGAAGTCTTTTTTTGAGTCTGGTGCCCGCACCATTGCCTAGGTCGACACCTGGCGAAGTGGCAGAGGTAAGCTCGACTTCGATCGAGGTGGACCCATCAGGGGGCGCCACCTGGTGAAGAAGCAGAAATGCCTGGCTCGACTTCGACGAGGTGGGCCCATCAGGGGGTGCCACCTGGCAAAGGAGAAAAGGCAGGCCCACTTTGATCGAGGTGGCCCTGCCTGGATCGACACCTGGCGAAGTGGCAGAGGCAAGCTCGACTTCAGTCGAGGTGGACCCACTAGGGGGCCCCACCTGGCGAAGGAGAAGAGGTGCCTGGCTCGACTTTGGCGAGATGGACCCATCAGGGGGCGCCACCTAGCGAAGGAGCAGAGGCAGGTCCACTTCGATCGAGGTGGACCCCGCCTGGGTCGACACCAGGCGAAGTAGTAGAGGCAAGCTCGACTTCGATCGAGGTAGACCCATTAGGGAAAGCCACCTGGCGAAGGAGCAGAGGTGCCTAGCTTGACTTCAGCGAGGTGGGCCCATCCGGGGGTGCCACCTGGCGAAGGAGCAGAGGCAGGCCCACTTCGGTCGAGGTAGACCCCTCTTGGGTCGACACCGACGAAGTGGCAGAGGCAAGCTCGACTTCGATCGAGATGGACCCATCAGGGGGTGCCACCTGGCGAAGGAGCAGAGGTGCCTGGCTCGACTTCGATGAGGTGGGCCCATCAGGGGGCGCCACCTGGCGAAGGAGCAGAGGCAGGCCCACTTCGATCATGGTGGACCCCGCCTGGGTCAACACCTGGTGAAGTGGCAGAGTTGCCGAGCTTGGCTCAAGGTGGAAATGACCGCTGGTCAAGCCACATAGCAAGAGATCTTGGAAGAGAATGCCACGTGGCACTACCTAGCAGCCAGCTGGGTCTGACGTATGCTCCATGTCAGCGATCTTGCCATATCAGTTGCCTCCCACTTCCAAGTCCCATCGAAGCACCGCAGCTGGGACGTGGGGAGTTAATATAAAGATGACATGGAAGGACAAAAATCTTGCACAATAATTGCCTTGATTGCCGCTGCTCTGCTTATCGTGCCCGAGATCCAATGTGTGGGTGCCACGTCTGCACGTTTGATGGGCCATAATTACATCGTTCTGTACTCGAGATGGTTTCCAGCAAACCAAAGCATCATCATCGAGCGTCTCCACACATGGCGCTCATATGGTGGCTCAAGCAAAAAGAGGCTGTACGATCGCTGTCGATTGGTTTTGAAAAGAGAGGAGACTTTCCGTAAATGAGGTCTCTTGGCTTTCTCATACCTCGCCATCGATTACAGCGGTCCTTCTTCATCTCTCGGGTCGCTATTCTTCCATTGAAACATCCTGGTGAATGCCTTGTGAATCTCATTTTCTCCCCTGCTTCTTCTCAAACTTTAGTTCTCTCGATCTAGACCTTTCTTTACCTCCTCCTTCTCGATGGCTCCTTCGGGCCACCATCGCCATTTCTCTTCTAACCCAGACGAGGCCGGTCCTTTCCGATCGAGGACTCCATCGTCCTCCTCTTTTGAGGAGGACATTCTGATCGACGTCCGGAGGCGATTGCAGCCGGGCAGTATAACCATCAGAGTTCCTAGGGCCCCTAGGGCTCCTCCTGTTATCCCCGCTGTTCCCATCTCTACCATCGCCCCTCCGGTGGCAGAGGCTCCTTCCGGTCGCTTCGGCTTTACTTCAACGATGACCAGAGATGATCTTTCATGGATCCGGGACATGTACGGGGTCCCAGACTCCATCCAGCTCTCGCTCCCAGGGCCGAGGGAGCGAGTTACCTCGAGCGACCCTAGCAGAGTCGCATTCTATGAGGACTTCCTTGCCGGGGTCTTCATTTTCCTCTTCACCCATTCTTCTTTTCATTCCTCAGTAACTTTTGCCTCATCCCAGTCCAATTGGCTCCCAATGCCATCAGGGTCATCTTCGCCTTCATTGTCTTCTGCCATTTTCATGGGTTTGTCGCCCATTTTTCGCTATTCAGGGCCCTCTTTACCCTAAAGCATTATTTCATCGATGATGGCTGGTGGTACCTCTTCCCCCGGCCCAGGTGCCTCCGATTTGACCTCCCCATATCAATCAAGGGGTGGAAGAGCAGGTTCTTCTTTGCCTCGGTTAGGGACGTTGATTGGGTATGGAGTAAGCCAGACCGGTCCCCGAACCGGAACTCCCAGGTTGAGCTGGCTGACCAGGAGGTCTACTCTCAGTTGTTGGGTGATGTGGTCCCTTCCCTCGAGGTTCTGCTCTCGGAGCAAAACCTGTTCGAGGCAGGGGTCAGCCCGATCTGGATGATTGGTGAGGCTCCAAGCCTCCTTTCTTCTTCTTTTCTTTCTTCTTCTCCTTTTTTTTATCTCCTCTAACCTTTTCTCTTTTCAGGGATGAAGTTCTCCATGGAGAGCCTGATGGAGGGGCCCAGAAAAGTGTTAGAAATTGTGTCCCAAAGCCAATCACCTGGGTTGTAGGCGGTTATGCTGAGTATTGTATTCTTTTTGTGAATTAATAAAATATTATTTTTGGCAGCTCATCACATATTGTATTTTCCTGAAATGAACTCTTTCCATGTGATGAAGTCCTTAGGACTACACTGACTTCGATACAGAGAGAATGTATCGATTGGTCCTTAAACCCTGTTTACAACCAAAGGATATATTATACTGGACGGTAATATATCAAGTATAGGTTGTTGCAGTTCACATCGTTTGGTTGTCCTCTTGACCAAATGAGTGTGGTGACACTGATGTGATCTACAAGTGGGATATATGGTATCTCATTGAATGTGACTCCGTGCAGCCCCTTTCTGCCAAAGGGAAACTCAAGATTGGATATGGGTATATGTGTCCCTCCGACCTGAGGTCATCATGGTAGCTTGCAAGAAACTCCCTGTACTTTGGTGTCGGACTACCCGGATTTTTAATCCGGTGATGGAAGGTTTCTGGGTACAGGCAAGTACTTGTGGAGTAGTGATGGACCAAGATGGAATTGACCTGTCCAAACAGTTTGGATTGAATGTCTCGCAGTATCTCAATTTAGCAAATCCTCGGCCGGGGTAGCCCTAGTGAAGAGTCACTGGGCTTGCAAGGTTGAGACACGTAGTGGACTGACTCTGTCTGGGTTGGCAGCCCAATCATAGTCATCCTGAGCATTAAAGGTCAAAGGGATGAATTATACGGTAACCATATGCCAGAGGTTCGATAGTTTGCTCCCGCATCTTCGACCTATCTGGACGCTGGGACCCATTGCTAGATGGTTTCCTGTGCTGGTACTAGAATTGTTCTAGTGCTACCGTTTAGGTTCGAACCTATGAGGTCACATGCCATAGAGGATAACTCTCTGATCCGGATATCGATTACGATTGGGAATCATCTCGGTTATAAGGTCACAGTATTTTTGAGCACTCATTTCCCCGTCTTGCCCTTGTCAGCGTCAACCGAAAATTATTCCGGGTTGACCAGCTCTGCGCCAGTTTTTTTCTGAATCAGTGTTGAACTGATTCAGAGCTCGTTTCGGCCTCCAATTGGTTGTGAACCAATTGAACCCAATTTAATTGGGCTTGAACCAGTTTAATTAGTTTGAACCATAGGGTTTAATGGGATTGAACCTAAATTTTATTTGAACCAGTGGTTTTCCTTCATGTGACCGTTTACACGGTGTTCGCTGGGAATGGAATTCCTAGCATCTTTTTTGGCTGAAATTTTTTCACCTGCTGGGCATCTTTTCCTCCTCCCTAACGGCTTGTTTTATAGTTGTTAAATGGTGGAATGGCAGCCGGCGTCATTTGGCCTCCCAGCCTCTCCAATTCTCTCTTCCCTGCTGCATTTATATATCTCTGCGTCCCCTGGTTCAAAGAAACAAAAACAGTGAGAAGTCTTCTTCCTTGGAGAGTTTTTTTTTCATTCCACCGGTGATTTAGAGGGCTGGGTTTTGGAGAGATTTAGGGAGAGAATCAAGCCTTGATCCTTGTTGATTGTAATGCTCAAATCAATTGATTGCAGCAAACCAGAGTTGCTGCCATCAACCGTGACCAAGTTCCTTCCTGCGGCTAGCACCACGCAAGGGGGAGGATCCGAGAGCCCCAGGCATTTCTCCCCTCTAGAGGGAGTATCTCTTTACTCCTGGGAGCAAGAGAGTCGAACCAAATTTGCTATTGCTGCTCCAAATCCAAAGAACCAACTTGCTGTTTTTCCTGCAGCAGAAATTTTTTCAGCAAGTTTTGGTTGATTTGGTAGATCCTTTTTGGTGCTTTTCCTTTGCAGATTTCGGTTGAAGATCAAAGAACTTCTTACCCCCTTGCTGCTGCTCCGATTTGGGAGGAAAAGGAGGTCCTATTGCCACCTTTTGGTTGCTGTTTGTGAAGGAGAAAAACAGAGTTTTCAACGTGCTGGAGGATGAAGACAACGGGAATAAAGTTATTCCCGCTATTCTTGCAATACCAGGTCTACTCCAGACTTATTCCAGGCGAAAATAAGGTATTGTTTTTATTTTTTTCATGCATATGTAGATCTGGATTTGTAAAATATTTTATAAATATTCCATACCCATTATATGACGTGTTTTTATCTGTACATGCTTCCAGATCGTGTTAGGTCATGTGCGGAGCAAGTTTTTTCCGCTGTGCATTTTAAAATTATTTTAAAATACTTACTTGCTCCCTGCTCTTGCATTCTTAGAGTAGGCACCTGCAAAAGCCCATTTTAACTTTCAAAAAGAGGCACTTCGGGCGGGGCCCAGGAGACTCCTCCGAAAAGGGCCCGCATGGAGATGGACCAGGGGCCCAGGCCCACTCTAGCCTCGGAGCCCAGGGTGGCGAATACGGCCCTTGGGCCATCTCAACAGCAGACCCCCATCGTAGAGATCATTGACATCGATGGGAGCAGGGAGGAGGGGCGACCAGTACCTTCTCCAGTGGTCATTGTGCCCATTGTTCCGGCGATGGTCGCAACGGTAGCGACGATGCCGTAGACTATAGCTCCATCCACTGGAGGGACTCTGGCTCAGCCCTCCTCCGAGCCCGCCCCGCACCGGCTGGGCTTAGTGGCAATGCCTTCGTCATCCGTGACCAGGGTCCTGCGGAGAGGATGATGGAGTATGCGGCCCTGCCCCGAGACCGCCGCATGAGGGGTGACCGGGACTACGCAGATGCACTACTCGGGATCCTCCCCCTGCTCTTCATGGTAAGTATCCAGCTCTCTCTTTTAATGTTCCAGTTGGATCCTTCAAAAATCCTAAATCTTTCTTTGATGTAGATCGGGACTGACGTGCTCCTGCTTCGAGACTTCCTTCCCACTTCAGCGAGGAAGGAGGCCGAAAAGGAGCAAAGGCTGGGCAAGCTTGCAGCCGACATGAAGGACCTCATGGAGAAGGGCCATGAGCTGAGGGGGGTAACCAGGCTCTTCAGGAGGACCTGGCCCGTGCCGAAGGGCGCATCAGGGACCTTGAGGCTTCTTCATCTGAGGAGAGGATCTCGAACTAGCACCGTGCTGAAGGGGACGCTGCTGAGATCTCCTGCCTCAGGGGGCTATCCCGGTCACTAGAGCGCCGGGTCGAAGAGGTCTTGGCAGAGCTGGTAATGGCCATCGAGAAAGCCTCTTATGTTTCAGGGTTGCTGGAGGCATCGCAGAAGGAAACCCAAGAGGCCGTGCCCAAGTTTCGAGCCTTTGAGGAGTTCAAGAAGGAGGTCCACGAGGCTACTGTGGACTCGTTCCTGAAGGGCTTCGGAGTCTGCCAGAAGAAGGTGGCCTCCCTCTTCCTAGAGCTGGATCTGGCTGGGGTCATTTTGGGTAGCCCCAGGCAGCAGCCTGAGGGGGCAGCAGTGGCACAAGGAGCTGCCAGTGAGAAGGCTGCCGGGCAACCTTCTGGGGAGGCAACCGACGATGCGGAGGCCTCCCAGCCTGGGGAGGAGTCGGCGACGGAGTGACCTCAGGCACTCTATTTTGTACTCTAGTGTAAGGCTTCTATTTTGTTCTTTTGGGCCACTCGGTCTATCGGGCTCTTTTGCTTGTAAGAAACCCTTACACTAGTAATGAAATTTCTTTTTTTTACATTCTTCTCTCTTTTTGTCTTGACTCTTCATTCTGCTGCTTGTTGGTGGTGTGTTTAAGCTCCATGTCGTTGTTGGTCGTTGTCTTTTTGTGGGTGCCAGGCCTGCAGCTTCGATTTGTAGTTTAACTTTGACTCTCGGTTTGAAACCAGACTCAAGAGACCTCCAGGCTTCGGGAAGGAACCCCTGGAGCTTCCGGCTTGCATTTTATAAGTCTTAGGTGCTGGGACTTTGGTTACCGGAATTGGACTCTGTGCCACCTTTCGGACTGAACTCCAGGACTTTATGCCAGAACTGAGTTCCGTGCAATCTTCCGGACTGAACTCCGGGATGCCATGGAGGAACTGGATTCCGTGCCACCTTCCAGACTGAACTTCGGGATTTCATGCCGGAACTGAGTTCCGTGCGATCTTCCGGACTGAACTCCAGGATGCCATGGAGGAACTGGGTTCCGTGCCACCTTCCGGACTGATCTCCAAGACTTCATATCGGAACTGAGTTCCATGCGATCTTCCAGAATGAACTCCGGGATGCCGTGGAGGAACTAGGTTTCGTGCCACCTTCCAAACTGAACTTCGAGACTTCATGCCAGAACTGAGTTCCGTGAGATCTTCTAGACTGAACTCCGGGATGCCGTGGAGGAACTAGGTTTTGTGCCACCTTCCGGACTGAACTCCGGGACTTCATGCTGGAACTGAGTTCCGTGTGATCTTCTGGACTGAACTCTGGGATGCCATGGAGGAACTGGGTTCCATGCCACCTTCCGGACTGAACTCCGGGACTTCACGTTTCCGACGGATCATCCACGGGACTTCTGTCTTATTTTTGCTTGTCAGACCTAAGGCCGGACGATGATAGTCCTACAAGATAGAAACAAGCATTGCACACAAAAAGGGAATTTTATTATTAATGTTTAGGAAGTCTTACATCATTGATAATACATTCTCAAGTTCACGGCGTTCCACGTCCATGGAAATCGAGCTCCGTTGAGCTCAGCAAGATAGTAGGCGCCTTGGGGGAGTGCTTCGACCACCCTATAAGGGCCTTCCCAGTTTGGAGAGAGCTTACCACGTTTGGGATGCTTCGGCATGGTGCAACACTAGGTCTCCTGGGCAGAAGGACTTCGGTCTCACCCTAGAGTTGTAGTATATGGCCACCCATTGCCGGTAGGCCACCATCCGAACCCGAGCCTTGTCCCTCGTTTCCTCAAGGAGATCTAGATTGAGGAGTAGCCGTGCTGGATTCTCAGCTTCGTCGTATTGCTCCACGCACAACATTGGCAGGCTAAGTTCCACCGGAATTACTACTTCTGTACCGAAAACGAGGTTGAAGGGAGTTTCATTTGTGGCCGTCCTCGGGTTATGTGATATACCCACAGGACACTGGGAAGTTCTTCGGTCCATCTTTTCTTGGCCTGATCCAATCTAGTCCGGAGCCCTTGAAGGATGGTCCGGCTGGTTACTTCGACTTCCCTGTTGGTATGAGGATGCATGATAAATGCATAAAATTTAATATTAAAGCATTAAGTTATATATTAAATTATCCTTATTTGATTAAATTTTATATTTTTATACAGTGTTTTAAATGATTGAACCCCATCAACATGAAGAGCACAATTTTTGGGATCCAACGGCGTGAACGGCATGCAAATCGGATTTCAATTAAGCTGGAAAATCAATTTTGAAGAATTAGCATGAATATGTATGATTTTTAAAGCACGGGATTTAAAGTTAATGATTCAACGTGAACCAGCTCAACGGTTCACAAAGCATTCAACGGTCCGTGGCTGCCATTGTAGCCGGTCCACAGAGCAGAGCCGTGGACCACAGGCCAAACCGAGCTCCATACTCGCCGGAAAAGTTGCTGGAGCCCCTCTCCTCGTCGCCGGGACGCTCCTCACGGCCGGAAAAGCCAAGAATCGCCGGAAATTTCCAGCAAAACACCATCTTCACCGCTGGTCGTCCGCTCCATCCTCACCGTGAACAATGCTTCTCCATCAAGCCATCGGGTTCTACCTTCTCCAAGTCTTGCCACCCCGCTGTAGCCGCCCAACGCGATCTTCTTCTCTCTTCCATGGCCATCGTCCACCACCGTTCGTCATCTCCACTCCAACATCACCGGTCTGCACCTCCAACCGTTGACCTCTTCCTCCTTTGAAGCCACCGATCCGAGCCGCTTTCTCCTTCCCTGTTCGAGATCAGTCCTCTCCATTCCTCAGCCGGATTCCGCCAACCGTCCAAGCTTTCCATGGATTCATCACGTTTGGTCGTCTTCCTCCAAACAACCACCTGCTGCTGCCATCTTCTCAGCCAACCGTCCAAGCCTCTCCGTGGTGACGTCGCCGTGTCCAGTTGTCGGGAGATTGAGCGAAGCAATGTCCGAAGAGAAGCAAACTGGATGACCACGCCTTCAATCCACGGATAACACCGAAGAAGGGGTGATGGAGTTGGGTACGGGAATGATGGTTGAGGCCGAGAAGCAACGAAGAAAGCAGTCCGACGCGGTTTATCTACGGATTCCTTCTCTATAAATTCGAGGGACTTCGGGAGAGCCTGCGATTTTATTTTTCCGAGCCTTTATTTTCTTCCTGAGCGGCGAGAGCAGGAGCTGAGAGGCAGAAGCCAGAAGCCCATATTTTCGTTCCCCTTCTTTCCCCTTTAGTTATTTTATTTTTTTTCTAACTCCCTGTTGGTTGCCTAGAAGTTAAATAATTTGTAATCAGATTTGATTTAGAAATAAAAAATTATTTTTTTAATTTTAAGTTCCTTCCTTGCAACTTTTAATTTCTGCACTAAGTTAAATTGCATTCTTGCAATTTATTTTATGCTATTTAAATTCCTGCAATTAAGATAGCTTTTATTTTTGCATTTAAGTTCTGCAATTTCTGCCAGTAGTATAATTAATTTTATATCATTTTATTTTATTTTATTTTTAAAATTTTAATATCATGTCGGGCTAAGTTAACCTTCTGGGGTCGGCGATGAAGCCCTTCATGGGATTTCTTTTCAAACTTTAATTTTTAAGAGTTTATCTTCCCTTTTTAAATTTCTTGTCAAGATACTTGATGAGCTATAGTTGGGTTTCAATCCCTTCATAGTTCATGCTTGATTCAGTGCAGGAAAAATGAAAGATAGAAGTTTAATATTTATTTATTTTTTTCGTTTCTTTCTTTGTTTGTAAAACCTTGATGAGTTATAGTTGAGTTTAATCTTTTCATAATCCATACTTTCTTAATAAAGAAAGAAGTTGAAATGTTTTGAAAGAGATCCTTTTCGAAATCATTGGTCTAGTAGATTTAAAAGCCTTTAATTAATTTTGCTCGTTCTTGTTAGCTTCTCTAAGTGAGGATTAGAACACAGTTCAAAAATCCATTTCCCTGTAGGATCGACTCGTACTTGTCGGACGTGCTACTCTGCACACCGTGCGCTTGCGGTAAAATTAAAAAATTAAACAATCAATGTGCCATCAAGGTGAAGCGATGATGAATGCTGAGGTCATTGTAGAACTCCGACAGTCGAACTGGCGTCCGTTGTCAGTGATGATGGTGTGGGAGAGCCTAAAGCGGCATATGATTGACTTCCAGAGAAATTTGCTGACATTAGCCTCCGTGATCTGGGCTAACGACTCAGCTTCGACCCACTTCGTAAAGTAGTTGATAGCCACAATCAAAAATTTACATTGCCCGGACGCGGGAGGAAAGGGACCAAGAAGGTCCATGCCCCACTGGGCAAACGGCCAGGGGGCGGAGAGCTGGGAGAGCGGCATAGCTGGCTGGCGTTGCATAACGGCATGACGTTGACAGTGGTCACACCTCTTGACAAAGTTGGATGCATCCTCCCTCATCGTCTCCCAGAAGTATCCTTGACGGAGGGCCTTGTATGCCAGAGTCCTGCCCCCCACATGGTTCCCGCAGAGGCCTTCGTGGATCTCCTGGAGCACGAGTGCGGCCTCCGTGGGCCTCAAACATTTGAGGAGTGGATAGGAGTAGGACCTCCGATAAAGCAATCCATCCATCAGTACAAAGCACACGACCTTCCTTTTGATGAGGCCGGCCTCTATGCGATCTTCGGGCAAGGTACCATCGGTGATATATTTGATGTACATGTCCATCCAGCTGGGCTCTGGGATGACCTGCTGGATCTCTCTAGGGGTCTCATAGCTCGGGGCCTGAAGATGCTCGATGTAGGTGCGGCCCAATGATGAGTCCGATAAGGTTGCCAGCCAGGAGAGGGTGTCAGTGCGAGCATTTTCACCGCGCGAGATATGGGAGATGCTGAAGTGCTTAAAACCCACCGCACTCGCATGCACCAACTCCAGGTACTTCGACATTTGAGGGTCCCGCGCCTTATAGTCTCCTGAGACATGCCCGACCACCAACTGTGAATCAGTGAAGACCCTTATACTGGTCACGTCCAGTTCACGGGAGACTCAGTCCCGCGAGGAGTGCTTCGTACTCCGCCTGGTTATTGGTGGCGGTGAACTAGAGGCGGAGCGCGCACTCGGTGATGACTCCCTTGCTATTGGCGAGGATGAGCTGAGCTCCGCTTCCATCGGAGTTAGAGGCTCCGTCCACATGCAGGACCCAGATGTCCTCCTCCGGTTCAGGTCCTGGCTATTAATTCTAGGGGCACTCTTCTGGTCCCTCGCCCAGGCCTGCATACTCAACTAGAAAGTCAGCCAATACCCGCGCCTTCATGACCACCTCGGTCGATAGGCGATGTCGAACTCGCTGAGCTTTAGCACCCACTTCGCTATGCATCCAAATGTGTCAGGTCGGCTGAGCACGGTCTTCAGCGGTTGATCCATCAAGACTGTGATTGGGTGCACTTGGAAATAAGGCCTGAGGCACTGGGCAGACATAATGAGCACAAAAATTAACTTCTCAGATCGAGAATACCTGAGCTCCGTATCACGGAGAAGCTTGCTTGTATAGTATATGGGTCTCTGGATTCCTTTATCATCCATCCGGACTAGACCGAGCTGACGGCATCCAAAGTGACCGTCATATACAGGAAGAGCTCTTCTCCCTCTTCTGGCCAAGAGAGTAGTGGTGGTGATGCTAGGGTCTTCTTCAGCTCTTCGAATGCCTCTTGGCACTCCTTCGTCCAAGCGAAGTCGTGCATCTTCCTCAATGCCTTGAAGAAGGGCTGGCAACGATCTGCAGATCGTGAGATGAACCGGCTCAGGACTACTATCCGGTCGGTGAGTCGCTGGACTTGCTTCTTGGAGGTGGGCTACTCCATGTCAAGGATCGCTCAGACCTTCTCTAGGTTGGCTTCTATCCCTCTTTGGGTCACCATGAAGCCAAGGAACTTCCCCGCCGCCACATAGAAAGCATACTTCGCCAGGTTCAGTTTCATTTGGTGGAGGCAAAGGTTGCAGAAGGTCTCCGTTAGGTCATCAATATGGTCCGAGGTCGGCTTGCTCATCATGAGCATGTCATCCATGTACACCTGCGTGTTGCGGCCAATCTGGTCTTTGAAGACCTTGTTGACCAACCACTAGTACGTGGCACCAGCATTCTTCAGATCGAATAGCATCATCTTGTAGCGGTACATCCCACGATCCGTGATGAAGGTAGTATGCTCCTCGTTCTTCGGATGCATCCGGATCTGATTATACCTGGAGAAGGCATCCATGAAGGAGAGGAGGTGGTGTCCCGAAGTGGTGTCCACGAGCTGGTTGATCTTCGGGAGGGGGAAGCTATCTTTCGGGCAAGCCCGGTTGAGGTTGGTATAGTCCACACAGATCCTCCACTTCCCATTGTTCTTCTTGACCATCACCACGTTCGCCAGCCAACTAGGGTATTGCACTTCGCGAACGGAGCCAATAGTGAGGAGTTTCTCTACCTCGTCGTTGATCGCCTTCTGCCTTTCTACAGCAAAACTTCTCTTCTTCTGCCGAACTGGATGGCACTTCGGATCGATCTTCAACTGGTGGGTGATGACGTCCAGGGGAATACCTGGCATATCTACCACAGACCAGGCGAACACATCTGCGTTCGCCCGAAGGAAACTCAGCAAGCGAGCTCGCTTGTCTTCCGGGAGTTGGGCTCCTATCTGCCCCATCTTCAGTGGGTCCGAGCCAAGGGGGTATGTCAGCAGGTGCTCAACAAGGCCACCCCTGTGATCCTACACCCTTTGGTTGAGGTCGTCGATGTCAGAGACGAGCTCGGCACTCCGGGCTCCTGATACAGCCTGCAACCAATGTTGGATGGGCTGAACTGCCCCCCTTATCTTGCCTATCCCAAAAACGGTAGGGAACTAGACTAGAAACTTCTTGGTGGAAATGACTATGTCAAGCTGGTTGAGCCCTGGATGGCCTAAGATAGCATTATATGGTGATGGGAGTCTGACGACGGTGAAGGTCATCATTATCGTGCTCTGTCGAGATGGAGTCCCGGCGGTAACAGGGAGAGTGATCTCTCTCTCGACTCCCACAGAATCTCTAGTGAAACCCATGAGAGGGGTGTGCACTAGACTTAGCCGATTATGAGACAAGTTCATTCGAGAGAAAGCATCATAAAAAAGCATGTTAGTGGAGCTCCCACTATCAACCATAATTCGATGTACAGGATGCTTAGCGATGGTCATCTTGACCACGACAGCATCATTATTTACATTTTCACCTTCACCTCCCTTCACCTTCTCAAAGGGGAGTACATTTTCCAGGTCCTCTCCCTTCCAGGCTCTCTTCGATGCACGCCCTATCCCCCAAGAGATCATGCCCACCGGCTTCTCCGTAGGGCGGTTGTCGACTGCAAGGATGGGGGGAAGGGCTGCAAGTGGCTGGTCCTCTATCGGGGCTTCTTTTCCCATGAACTTCTTGAGATAGCCCCTCCTGATCAGGTCCTCAATCTCCCTCTTCAGGTTACGGCACTCCTCCGTGTCATGGCCATGGTTGCGGTGGAACTGGCAGTACTTTATCTTGTCGCGACTGCTTCTTGGCTTCTGAGGAGGAGGTCGATGGAGGTAGTGCTCGTCCTCGATCTCCATGAGGATCTTTGTTCTTGGAGCAAGGAGGGGAGTGAAGGTTTGCTCAAGAACGGGACCATTTTTTGGCTTCGATCCCGGCCGAAAGTCCGTAGGCGGCTCGGGCCTACGGGTTCCAGGAACATCCCTCGGGGTAGGCTTCTTCGAAGGCTTCCCGTCTAGCTCTCTCCTAGTACGGTCAGCCTCCTTAGCATGGATGGACTTGTGGACACGGAGGAGGAGTTCAGAGTACGTCTTGGGCGGCTTTTTGTCCAAGGAATATGTCAGATGGGAGGTCTTGAGCCCTCTCTTCAATGCTAACATGGCGACGGGCTCCTCCAGACTATAGATTTCTAGGGCAACAGTCTTGAAGTGGGTGACATAGTCCCGCAGAAGCTCCTGGTCTTGCTACTGGATGGAGAAGAGGCTATCCACCTCCCTTGGCACCTTTAGACAGTAATCGAAGTGCACCACAAACCTCATTTCCAACTGCTGAAAGGAGTCGATGGATTCAGGCTCGAGATGGGTGAATCAAACTCGAGCGACCTTTCGGAAGGTGGCTGGGAAGGTGATGCATAGGAGGGCATCCATCACCCCCTGGACTCTCATGAGAGCTTTATAGCTTTCCAGGTGGTCCAGGGGGTTGGTGGTCCCATCGTATGGATCCACCTAAGGCATGTGGAACCGACTCGAAATTGGTTCCTTTTGGATTTCCCGGGAGAAGGGTGGTCGGGCGTTATAGCCCACTGGCTCGTTTAGGGAGCCCTACATGTTGGCGAACCAGCAGGAGAGCTCTGCCAGTTTGCGCTCTTGCTCTTCCAAGCGCCTTTCGGCTAGATGCCTGATGGCCTCATCAGTAGAACCTTCCATTGAGGCTGTTGGAGAAGAAGGTGCTGATGGGTCGTGGCGAGGGGCCTTGCCCTGGCGGTGCTTGCTGTGCTTGGCGGCATCATTGTTGTCCATCGAGGATTGGCTCTCGTGGTCCGCCGACCCAGTACGATTCCTCTTTGTGGGGATCTGATGACTCCCACGGGGGTTGGTTGTTGCCCATGGATAGGATGGCCTGTCTTGAATGGAGCGCAGGCTTCCACGAGGGCCCTTGGCTGAGGTTGAGTGACCATAAAGCGCTGCTGATGCTGCAGCTGCCTCATGACCGTGGTCAGTGTCTGCAACTGTTGGACAGTAGCAACATACTGACCGTCTGCCGAGGGCAACTGAGGAGGAGGAGCAGGAGGAGCAAGAAGTTCCCTTTTCAGGCTGTAGGGGCTCGGAGGAGAGGGAACCTCTCCCGCCCGGCTGGTGGAGGCTTCATGTCCGTGAATCACCACCATGCTTGGGGTTGAGCTGTTCTCGAACTCGTGAGGGGCTTGTTCGCACAAGGGCTTTCATCCCCCCTACTTGGCATGCCAATCTGTTGCCGACCTTACCCACTGTTGCTTGCAGCTATGAGTTGGCGCTGGACCTCGATCCCCTTTATTATGGAATCCTAAGGCTCCCGGACCTGCAAAACGAGGTTAGATACCTAGGCCGGGGATCCCGACAGGGGCACTCCGACGGTCAAGTTAGCGAGCGATAAAGTGGAACATATCCACTAAGATGGATCCCAGCTGAGTCTCCGTGCTTAGAGGAATCTTTGATGAGGAGATGAGTAAGATTGAGTGAGAACGAGAGGGGTTGGCACTCTGGTTCTTACGACTGGCCTCGCTCTTGCGAGTTCCTCCAGAGCTTCTGTCTCAAAGTCACCTCTTCTCTCCCTTCATGCCTTTGCCCTCTTGATTGCTTACCTTCCTTCTTGCCCGTGGTGCCCTTTTGAGATCGTTGGGCACTTTGGTGCCTCGATTCTCCCCCTCTAGAGCCTTGGAGGTCAACGGTTATCATCTGCCGTTCTCTCGGTCGCCTCTCCTCAGGGTTGGGAGTTAAGTGGCGAGCTTGTCTCGTCCACCGTGCTATCATGAAAGGGGGAACTAGGCAGGACCTCAATCCAGGCACGGGCGCCCTTGGGTTCGAGGCGTTGACTGTGGCTCTCCCCTCTGGGGGGTTCCAGGTCACCAGCCGCTAGATCTAGTACTTCGATTAAGGTGCCCCTCATAAACTGGTACAAACAAGGTTCCATGCACCGTTACAGATCTTGAATGCCGTACCGGCGCGCTACACTATGCACGCTGGTCTCAGCAGCATCCTTGGGGGCTACGACTTCGGTCCCCTCGATGCTCCATGGAGGAGGCTCAACTTCGATTGAGGTGGACCCATCAGGGGGTGCCACCTGGCGAAGGAGCAGTGGTGCCTGGCTCGACTTCGGTGAGGTGGGCCCATTAGGGGGTGCCATCTGGTGAAGGAGCAGAGGCAAGCCCACTTCAGTCGAGGTGAACCCCGCCTGGGTCGACACCTAGCGAAGTGGCAGGGGTAAGCTCGACTTCGATCGAGGTGGACCCATCAGGAGGCGCCACCTGGCAAAGGAGCAGAGGTGCCTGGCTCGACTTTGGTGAGGTGGACCCATCAGGGGGCACCACCTAGCGAAGGAGCAGAGGCAGGCCCACTTCGATCTAGGTGGACCCCGCCTGGGTCGACACCTGGTGAAGTGGCAGAGGCAAGCTCGATTTCGACCAAGGTGGACCTATCAGGGGGTGCCACCTGGCGAAGAAGCAGAGGTGCCCAACTCAACTTCGACGAGGTGGGCCCATCAGGGGGTGCCACCTGGCGAAGGAGCAGAGGCAGGCCCACTTCAGCTGAGGTGGACCATGCCTGGGTCAACACCTAGCGAAGTGGCAGAGGCAAGCTCAACTTCGACCGAGGTGGACCTATCAGAGGGCGCCACCTGGTGAAGGAGCAGAGGTTCCTGGCTCGACTTCGATGAGGTGGGCCCATCAGGGGGCGCCACCTGGAAAAATAGCAGAGGCAAGCCCACTTTGACCGAGGTGGACCCCGCCTGGATCGACACCTGGCAAAATGATAGAGGCAAGCTCGACTTCGACCGAGATGGATCCACCAGGTGGCACCACCTGGCGAAGGAGCAGAGGTGCCTGGCTCGACTTCGATGAGGTGGGCCCATCAGGGAGCGCCACCTAGTGAAGGAGCGGAGGCAGGCCCACTTCGATTGAGATGGACCCCGCCTGGGTTGACACCTGGTGAAGTGGCAGAGGCAAGCTCGACTTCAACCGAGGTGGACCCATCAGGGGATGCCACCTAGCGAAGGAGCAGAGGTGCCTGGCTCGACTTCGACAAGGTGGGCCCATCATGGGGCGCCACTTGGCGAAGGAGCAGAGGCAGGCCCACTTCGATCGAAGTGGATCCCGCTTGGATCGACACTTAGTGAAGTGGCAAAGGCAAGCTCGACTTTGACCATGGTGGACCCATTAGGGGGTGCCACCTAGCGAAGGAGTAGAGGTGTCTGGCTCGACTTCGACGAGGTGGGCCCATAAGGGGGTGCCACCTGGTGAAGGAGCAGAGGCAGGCCCACTTCGATCGAGACGGATCCCACCTGGGTTGACACTTGACGAAGTGGCAGAGGTGCCGAGCTTGGCTCAAGATGGGAATGACCGCTAGTCAAGCTACCTGGCAGGAGAGCTCAGAAGAGAACGCCACGTGGCACTGTCTGGCGGCCAGCTTGGTCTGACGTATGCTCCACGTCAGCGATCTTGCCATATCATGCCTCATTCAACTTTTCACTGAAAAATACCACTAGGTGATTTTCTTGACTCAAGACTCCTCCAATTCCTACTCCAGAGGTATCACAAGCAACCTCAAATACCTTTTGAAAAGTCTGGTAGTCTCAAAATGGGTGCTTGGGTTATTTTCTATTTGATTTCTAGGAAGGCTCTATCAGTGGTTTTGATCCATTCAAAGGTTCTCTTCCTAATGCAATCGTTAATGGGTGTGATGATTATACTAAATTCTCGAATAAATCTCCTATAGAAGGTGGCAAGGCCATGAAAACTATGAACATCGTGTCTGCTTTTAGGGACGGGCCACTCAACTATGGACTTAACATTCTCTGGGTCGACAAATACTCCTTCTGGGTTAATGATAAAACCTAGGAAAATGACTCGATTGGTCAAGAAGCTACATTTCTTCATGTTGGCATAAAGGCTTTCTTTCCTAAGTGCTTGGCATACTTGGTGGAGATGGTCTAAATGGTCTTCCTTGGTCCTATTGTATATCAGGATATCATCAAAGTACACTACAATAAACTTTCCAATGAATGATTGTAGGATTTAGATAATGATCCTCATGAAGGTGCTAGGGGCATTGGAAAGACCAAAAGGCATCACCAACCATTCATACAAGCCATCCTTAGTTTTGAAAGTCATTTTTCATTCATCCCCAAGTCTAATCCTAACTTGATGATAGCTGCTCTTAAGGTCAATCTTTGAGAAAATAGTGGCTCCGATCATCATGTCTAACATATCATCCAAATGGAAAATTGGAAAACGATACTTGACCATTATCTTATTAATAGCTTGACTATCTTCATACATTCTCCATATGCCATCTTTCTTGGGGTTCAAAAGGGCAGGTACTGTACATGGGCTCAGATTTTCCTTAATGAATCCTTTTCTAAGGAGTTTCCCAACTTGTCTTTGCAACTCAGCATGCTCAGTGGGATTCAACCTATAGTGTGAAAGGTTGGGTAAGGTGGCTCCTGGGACTAAATCTATGGCATGTTGGATGTTTCTTAAAGGTGGGAGGTGATTAGGAAGGTGGGTAAGATCCATTACAAGGGGGTTTGGAGAGGTATTTATAGACCTCCCAAAGCTTTAAAAATTTCAAATTACATGGAGGAAAATAAGGAAAGTTAAGCAAGATTCATGGATGGGTTGTAACCATGAAGAGAGTGGAGAGTTGCAACCATGCTTAATCCATGGAGAGATTGGTGGTCGGCCACTCTTCTTTTGAATTTGAACTTGACCACCCAAGTGGAGGGATGAGGTGTCTTCCATGTTGGCATGACTTCCACCTATGCCTGGTGATGTGGCGGTCCAACTTGGCATGGTGGTTGGGAAGTTACTCCAAAGTAGTTGAAGTGCTGAATTATTCCAAGTAGCTGAATTATTTCAAGTGCTGAATTATTCCAAGTAACTAAAGTATTCCAAGTAGCTGAATTATTCCAAGTGCTGAATTATTGAAGTGGCAGAAGATTGAGGTAGTAGAGTTCTTTGGTCGAGTCAGCTCCAGTGCTCAGCTCTCAAGGCTGTGATTGAGCTGGCTCCAATTCTTGTGACTTTGATTTAAATGGCCTTCAATCTTGTTTAAATTTCCTTATGATTCAATCTATAAAGAATTTGATTGAGGACTATTGTTGGTGTCCACACCAAGAAGTTTACACAATTTGTTCCATCCCTACCCATCACATAATAGAATGTTAGCCACAACCTAGTTTCCTAAGTTTGTGCAAAAGCAAGTGCACCAAGCTCAAACTCAAATGGCCCACAAACTAGGAAATAACCCATATTCAAACACATATAATCCTGGTTGGTGAAACCATCCAAATTTCTTGTAGAAACCACAACCACTGCTATTATGGTTCCATCGAGATCTAATTACCAGGAAACCAACTTCAGGAACACACCCTATCCAAAGTACTAGAATGTTTCCCAGCCTTCTCTAAGCAATCATAGTTCATCCTTTGAGGAGAAGGTTCTACAAACTTAAGCAAGGATAGAAACTATTTCCTAGTGTAGCAACCCAAGAGGGGAGGGTGATTGGGTTTCTTAAAATTTTAAACTTAAGAAAGTATGTGCTGAACTAAGATTCTTATGTAGCGATGAGATTATGCTCAATAATGATATGCAGCAGAATTGTAAAGCAAATGCAATGTAAATCAGAGCAAATAAAAAAGGAAGAGCAAGCAATCACAAACACCAAGATGTATAGTGGTTCGGTATACTTCAAGCACTTACATCCACTCCCCAAGCTTTTCCTTGGATATTTCATTATAATCTATCCAAGATTACAGCCAACTTGTTTTCAATGGATCACAAGTCAAACCCTTGTTGGTTTTGTCACCTAGGTTCACCAACAACCTTTATAACTTATTTTTTATTCGGGTTCATAAGTCAAACCCTAGTTGGTTTTATCCCTTAGGCTCACCAACAATCTTTAATACTAATTTCAATACCTTTGAAACTAGTAACAACAAGTAAGACAAAAAGTATAGATTTAAGCTCAGGAAATAACTCTCAAAAGAGCTGAAATAAATATCGTTGAAGCTCTTCTTGAATGCTTTAGTTGTCTCCTTCTTGGATGCTCTTCAATGCACACTTTTGGTTAATGATTTGAAGGCACAATAGCAAAATTAAAGGCTATTTCAAGTGGAATCTTCTTTAAGGCTCACTCTTGTCTTTTCAAAAGCTTTTTCAAAAGATAATGTTTGTCTCTTGTGTCTCACTTTTTCTCTTGTATCTTCAATGAGTTTGGTGAGTGATAAATAGTGTACAAACCTCTAAAAAACCATTTATGATTGTTAGAGTAAAGAAACTAGCCATTTGGAGCTGTTTGAGATCAATTCATAACTTCTGAAAATATAGCCGTTACTCTAAGTGTCGACACTTGATTTGTTCATGAGTCGATCTGTGAGTCGACACTTAGGTTAACACCTGAGTTGATACCAGGTGTAAATTTGAATTTACAGGGTTCTACTTCAATTCTATTCTCAGGCTATGAGTCGACCTATGAGTCGACACTTGAAACTGAGTCGATACTTGGATCAATACTTCGATCAGCACTAGGTAAAAAGTCCAGGAATGGCATTATTTTGTCCTTTTCTTGTCTCGGGCTATGAGTTGATCTGTGAGTTGACCTGTGAGTCGACACTTAGGTCGACACTTGGGTCAATACTTCACTGAGATCCAAAAATCATGTTCTGTTCAATTATATTCTCAGGCCTTGAGCTAATCTATGAGTCGATACTTGATTCTTGTGAGTCGATACTTTGATTCAACACTTGGTGTGCCAGCTAAAACTCTGCATGCCAGTCTTCAAGGTGTCGACACTTGCTCCATAAGTTGACACGTAGGTCGACACTTGATCTGTGCCATTCCCAAAATGTTTGCCAAACTCTGAAATTCTTAAATTTTGTCCACTCAACTTCTAGTTTCTTCTCCATAAAGATCAAAGTGATCATTTTCATGGCATTCCAAGGTGAGAAGACCTCTCAAACTTTGAAATTCATCTTGCTTTGATGTCCATAACTTTGATACTCTTGAGTGGAAAATTTGAAGTACCTGTGACCTAGAATTCCCAACTCCAATTGAAACATTAGTACTTACATATATTCAACATTTTGTTATTCATCAAAATCAAGGGCCAAAGCCAATAGAAACTAACTCCCAGATTCTTCACTCCCACATGCAATCCATAGCCAAGCTAGAGACTCAAATTGACCTACTATTTACTACTTTTAGTAGGAGAGAAGAAGGAAAGTTACTAAGTCAACTTGAGAGCAATCTGAGAGGACAATATATGGTTGAGAGCTCCAATGCCCATACAAAACATGCCAAATCTGTAATGATTCTCATGAACACAAAGGTCTTTGAGCAACCAAGCACAATCAATAAGACCAATAATGAAACTTTAACTAATTCTGAACTATCCAAAGAGAAAGAGGACATGAAGTTAAGGGAAAAACTACTACCATCAGTACTTCCTCGGCTACCTAGGATCCCATTTCCAAGTGCACTAGAATCTCCTTTTAATCCAAAGGGAGAAAAATTGATAAAATGTTAGAATTATTTAATCAAGTTCAAATCAATCTCCCCCTTCTCGATGTAATAAAATAGGTATTGGTCCATGCCAAGTCTTTAAAATATTTGTGCATATAAAAATGGAAATCTAGAGTACAAATCCCAAAGAAAGATTGTCTTACTGAACATGCCAATTTAGTCTTTAACATGCTACCCCTTCTAAGCTTAAGGACCCAGGTCCACTATTCTCTCCTGTGTCATAGGGAACCTATGTATTAAAAAAACTCAATTGGATTTAGGGGCCAGTGTGAACTTGATACCTAGTTCAGTATTTGACCTCTTTGGATTTGGTGAGATGAAATTAACCTTGGTTACTCTTACAATTAGTCGATAGATCTATTAAAGTATCACATGAGATGATTGAGAATGTCTTAGTCAAAGTAGACAAGTTCTACTTTCTTGTTGATTTTCTGGTTCTTAATATGGAATAACTTTGGACTAACCCTAGACATATTCCCATCATTTTAGGCCGACCCTTCCTAGCTACAGCCAATGCATGCATCAATTATAGGACACAAGCCATGGATAACATGTTTGGGAATAGAAAGTTGAGATTGCATGTATTTAGTGCTCTTCAAGGACCACAAACCGAGAGTTTCTTTAGAGTAAACATATTTGAAAATATCATGGAGGAAGCTAATCCCACAATTCATTCTCAGGACCCCTACACACCTATCTAGGGCATATTGGAGTGGATAACATGGATATAAATAGGGATGGTATAGAGAGAAATACTTGGTTGGGCCCTGATAGGGTCAAAAAGGGACTCTTGGATGAATAATCCTTTATCCTTTTCTCTAATCATCTGGTATAGGAAATACTAAAGTCTAGCTAAAGACTCTAAACTTAGTACTTGTTAGGAGATAATCTAATTTCTTTACCTTCTTTTTATTTTTTTAGGTTTATGGACAAAGCTACTCCACCTTGAAAAAGTGGAATGATATTTTTAAGCCACCTTCACCTCATATCACTTTCAACTTCAAAGCAGACTGGCCCTAGGTAATATCTCTCCTTTCTTCCCTCTTTGATTTATTTTCTTTTCTCCATTGAGGACAATGTCAATTAAGTTGGGAGAGAATAAATGAATTAAAAAAATTAAAGTCATTAAATAAGTGAGTATTTAGTGTTTAGGTATATGAATACTCTAGATTTGAGTTGAATCAAGCAAATTTTAAAACAACAATTGATGTTCATCTAGAGAATTCTTCAGACACTGAGGGACCATGTATTAAAAAAAAATCTAATACAGGGTTAATTCTAGAACAAAAATTATTCTAGTATTTCTAACTCTCTCTACTAGCATCAAAGAAGAGTCCACTTTTTATAAGTAGAGTATCTATAAGTTCCTTCATATAATATATAAAAATAAAAATTAGTTCTAAGCATTTTTCATCGAGTAACCATGCCTCTTTGTCGAAATAAGCATTAAATTTCACATTAAAAAGTTAAAAATATGAAAGAATTTTATCTTTGAATAAAAATAAATTCTAAATATTTTTCATCGAGTAACTGGGTCTCTTTGCCAAAGTAAGCATTGAGCTTCATATCAAAAAACAAAAATATGAAAGAACCTTGTTGTATAGCTAGTCTTTAACCCGTAGCCTATCTGACTCGAGTCATTAAGTCCAAGGGGTGTTCTATATCTAATACTTTAAAGCCAACTGGTTTGAGAGTTATTAGCCTAAAACTCGCTACAAGGATCAGACAAAAAGCTTAGGGGGTTAAGACATTGCACTAGCTATATATTTTATTATTTTTTTAAAAAGAGAGAGTAATAAAAGTTACTATATGCTTGTCATATTGAAGTAGACAATTTAAAGATAAAAGTTGGAGTTGATTTAAAAAAGGCTTGGAAATATTTTTTATTTTTTATTTAACCATCATATTGGTAAGTATTAGTACCCCTATGACTTATCTCAATAACACTATGAATATCAATTGACCATTTAGAAAATTGCTTAGTAAAATATCCATTTCAAAGTATGTCGGTATGTAGTACTAAATTCTATCTTGACTCAAGGAGGAGCAAAGTTCAAGTAGGGAATGTGATGAGTACAATAAATATATCAAAAAAAGCATTAAAACATATATTAATTCATCTTTATTCTTTAAAAAATGATGCTTATTCTTATCTTTTACAAGAAAGTTGCTTACCAGGACTTAAAGATTTCCATAAGCACAAAATGTCTAATTTGCATGCTTAAAAGCACTCAAATTGGACCCAAAAAGAGATCCAAAAGGAGAGTCAAAGCCTAGCCCAACCCCATTTGGTCCACCATGGACCACTGGACATCCACAGTAGGGATGCGGTCCAGGAGGCTTCTAGTCTTTGGTGTGGTGCATGTAGGGGAGATGGCTTTGGGGCACGATCGGGCAGTTGAGAAGGGAGTTCACATGCGATTAGATAGTCTAGATTGCGTATTATCATAATATCTAGCACAGGGGCCCACACTTAAAGGTGTGATCAAGCAGCTAAGCGGCCTCCCTTGCACCATCCAATGGCTCAAACTAGTTGCCAGTTTAGTGGGGGCTGATCCTGTTGGAATTTTGGTAATTATAGCATGCAAATTTTTTTTTGTTACTTTAACATAAGCAAAGGCAAATATGAAAACCTTTTTTATATTAAGCATGTAGAACTAAAACATAAATCACCTAAGGATCTTTCTAATATGCTAAAAATAAATCCTAGATTCAGATCAGAAATCAGAAATCTCAAAGAAGGAAGATCAAATACATACCTGATTTGCAATCCTCATTTTTCTTATCGAATCGAATTTGGTGGATGTCCCAGGTTTCTGTCGGAGCCGCACATGTGCCCAACCTCTGCTAGTATCCACATGGAGCAAATTACTGATTGAATAGATAATATCCCTGGAGTGCTAGCTTCTTGCATATCTCTCTTCTTTACTTAAATCGAAACCCTTTTTCTTCAATAACTAGAAGAAGCCTTGCACAAACTCCTTCGCCTTGACTCAAGGGAAAAGGATATAAGATGCCAAGAGAAGAAGAAACCATTTTTTCTCCTCTTCCACTCTCTCTAATCTCTCTTGCAAGGGCTTTTAACATGTGGAATCAAATGAAGGAAGGGAGGTATAAGAGGAGGCTCACAGCAAGAATGATTTCTTTGATGAAACATTGCGACCGGCCACCATATCCCCCTTCCTTTATTTTGTCACACAAAATAAACTCTCAACACCAATAATCAAATAAAACTAATCCTTAACCAATTCTAATTCAAAATAGAATTTCAGTTATGATAGTTTTTTTATCTAAACTAAGAAAGAGAGACCCAGGAGAAGTGGGGAGGTGCCAACTTGTGCATCCTCTCCTTTTCTTACACATGAAGAGAAGGGGTGACAATTTTAGCACCCCTCTCTCCTCTTAGTCAGCCAAAATAGAAAGAGAAACCTAATTCTTTTAGAGTTTAGGAATCTTATTCTAATTGGGTTTTAATTTGGGTTCACTTAGAATTCAATTCTAATCCAATTTGAATCAAATTCGAAAAGCTATCGATCCTAATCTAATTAGGATTTGAATCTAAATCCTACTTGGATTATAAATCTAATTAGCCTCAAATTAAGTCAAGCTTAATTAAATTAAATCTTATTTAAATCAACTAGGACTTGATCCATAATTTAATTAAGCCTAATTATGTTTTAACACTTGTAATTAAGTCCCTTTGCTAATAATTTTCAGTTACTAAATATATAACCCTTATATAATTAGCAGTTTCTAAATTCAAATTATTAATCTAATTTATAATTTGATCTTGATCTAAGCTCTTAATCAGGC
This sequence comes from Areca catechu, assembly GCA_021397845.1. Taxonomy (NCBI): domain Eukaryota; kingdom Viridiplantae; phylum Streptophyta; class Magnoliopsida; order Arecales; family Arecaceae; genus Areca; species Areca catechu. The sequence goes on from CM038041.1 coordinate 147,138,276, forward strand.
CAAGCTCCTTTTTTGTATTATTTTTCAGGTTTTATTCTATCTAGTAGTGAGATATATTATGATTTCTATTATAGTATCATTAAAACTCCTGACGGACAAGAATAATTCCAACTCACCCCAACAAGGATTGTTGATCCAAAAATGATCTTAATGAATTCTTACAATTCACTTGTGATGCTTAGCAGTATATAGTGACAAATCAACATAACAAAAAGATGAACCTTTAGATATAGTTACTGTATAATTAAGTTCTTCTATCAAGAGTTTCAATAGGATACAGATCATGAAAATTTTTCAAACCCTATACACTTGTTATATACAAGACTTAATTAGCTTGAGTCCAATTATGAATTTCATAGAAACTTCTTTTCATTATCATGTTGCTATGGTCACAGACTTAAGGACTCAGTCTCTTAGGTCACATAAGACCACTCTTTATCTACTAAGGTCGATAGATTTTTTATAAGTGCACACCCTACTCCTATAATGAACCTATTATAGCCAACAAACACCACAAGGTCCCGAATGGCTAGAGACTATATTTATGTATTATCAAACTATAGCAATCCCATTTTGAGCAACTGAGGACCATAAGTTAAATAACTACTCACACAACGACAACATCGAGATAATCACTAGCGAGTGAGTAGACATCTAAGTAACTTCTTATTCTTGGTAATGCTCAGTACTATTATTCTCTAATAACCATTTACACTCTCGCTCCAGTGTCCTTATATTGCAGACTTTGAGACTTGTCTATCCAAAAAGAAAATGATTTATGCATTGATCTTGATAAATCAATCACCATTTCCATGATGATCTAACAATCAGAAGTAATTTAGAAATTAATCTATAATAATACATGTCTCAAATTTTCAACTCTTGAAAATATGTATCATTATCCATTAACTCCTTGGATGATTCACAGATATATTTTATATTAATGGATAAGAAAAATATCCATTTTATTAATTTTAATAAATCAAGTATAAAAATATATCCTAGAATTAATATAATGTGTCATGCCAATGTAGCTTCTAGGGCATACATCTAATAAATCCAAACCTATTTTGCACGATCCAGTGGCCTAGAGTGAAGGATATATGTGATTGGATGGACAACTTCAAATTTGATTTGACTTGAGATGCAATCACATCAGATTTTGGATATTTTGATCGTAATTGGATGGTCAGGTTTCATGCATGAATTAGAGACATGTTCAAACACCAATTGGACATGAATTCGAAGGAGAATTGAACATAGGCTTCAAGCTCTATTTAAAGGCAAGCTACAAGCAGCATGGGGGAAGCAAGCAGATGGCAGCTAGATTTATTTTCTTTTTATTTTTTCCTCTATAAAGGATTTGAGAGGGAGAGAGAGAGGTTGGCAGCAAGGGTCTTCTTCTTCTCTGTCTTTCTCATGAGAAGATGATGCTTGCAGAAACCATCATACATGGCTAAACTCCGAGTTTCCAGGGAAGTAGATGATGTTTTTAATATTTATAGTTTACTTTTTTCTTTATGTAATTAAAACTTGATTGTAATGATAGAATAAAATTTTAGCCATTGCTTCAAGTATTATATTTTTTGCATAACTATAATCTAGATCTTTGAATAGCCTATGAGTATGTGGAGATGAATCATGATCTAAAGATATAATTCATACTTAGCGAGGTAGGTTATGATCGAGATCTAGCTATAGGTTATTTTAATTATTTTTATGATTTAAGACTTTGAATAATCTATGATTGCAAAGAGATAGATCAAAGTACTACGATCTATACTCAGTGAGATAGATTATGATTGAAAATTAATCAAATTTTTAATAATTATATAGTGAATAACTATCTTATATTTTATTAAAAATTGAATTAAAATCCTAAAACATATTCCTTATCCTCTTACTTATTAGTTAAAGTAAAAATTTGACTCAAACTTTTATTTACTTGTAATTTTCAGTTTCAATCATATTCAAACTTTTTCTAATTTCTAGCTTTTGCAATTTAATTAAAATTCTTAAAAAACTCAATCAAAATGTAAACATAATCTCATTGATCTCTGTAGACTTGACACCTGACTCAACTCTTACAACTTAATTTTTGAATAGGTTTATTTATTTTTGGTATTATTGATGATAAGCATCAGTTAACACCATTTTAATTATAAATTTATATTATATTTTCATTATTATTTCAAAGTTCCAATCTGACTTAGGTATCGGAGGGCTTGATTGGAGTAAATTCAATAAGGTTTTCTTTTCTTATGTGTAGATCCGTGGCTTCAAGGACTTTTTGTCACCATAGATCAAACAGCACTCACCGCATCTCCAGATCTTCGTAATCCTTGGTAAGATCTATTTGGTAGAAGATCAAATACTCTGTTGTTGCCTAGATCACTGTGGCCTGTAGCTTTAACATGTCGTGGATGCATCAGGCTCTCCCTGGATGCTTGGTCCTCTTTCCGGTTAGCTGCTTGATTGACTTGTCCTGCAAAAAAGAGGAGACCCAAGACAGGGATTTCGGCAGGGACACTCCGATATCAAGCCAGTTAGGATGATCAAGGAAAATAGATCCTCTATGGCAAAGGATTGGGATACCTCCGTGTAGAGGAGAAGATAAGATCTAATGGAAAGAGATGGAATGAATGGAGGTTAGAGTGCTAGGAGGTTCTCTCTCTTGGTTCCTTGCCCTTTTATTCTTTTTGTCTTACTAGTTGTCCCCCCGCTCCCCGAAGGTCCCTTCCATTTTATACGAGATAAATGGCCCAGACTAGATCTGGGGCTTCATCGGGATGTTGCTTTCTCGATACCCTCTTTTGATGGGGTTTTTCTTTGTTAGCGACCTCCCCCTTACTGGGCCAATCCTTGGATGGAGATCTTTCTATTGGGTATATTCGCCGACGTAATTCAAGTCTTGTCCCTCAAGTGGAGCAGTTTTCCATGGAAGGCACGGGTGCCGTGCTGCTGAGCCTCGAGCCATGGTGGAGCGTTTCTATTTTAGGAGGGATCATCAGAGTATTACAGGGCCCGGGGCCTTAATAGGATACTTCTCTTGAAAAAGGAACAGATGTCGCATCATAGAAACTGGAGCCCCGTTGCGTAGCAAGGGTGCAGGCAACGTGCTACAAGGCCTGAAGCCTGGTGGAGCATGCATCGTGTAGAGTGTGCAGGTGGCATGTTGTAGAATTTGGAGCCTTCGGTAGGGCAGGTGCCACGCTTTGGGGCCGTAGGTAGCCTAGAGCTTCCTTGCCATGGTTTAAATTCCTTCTAGTCTTCTTTTCCTTACTCCCGATTGATCCTCTAATGGTCGATGATGCCTCTTGATCCTGGACAGAAACTCCATCTCAGAAAATGGCAGCTTTATCTCGGGAGCTCGATCTCAGAAGATGGGAGCACGACCTTAGCCATGAGCTTGACCTCGAATGGGAGCTGACCTCGACCGGGAGCTTGATCTCAGAAGGTAAGAGCACGACCTTAGTCAGGAGCTCGACCTCGGATGGGAGCTGATCTCGATCGGGGGCTCGACCTCGAAAGACGGGAGCATGACCTCAAACAGGAGCTCGACCTTAAATGGGAGCTGACCTCAGCCAGGGGCGCGACCTCAAAAAGTGGGAGCACGACCTCGATCGGGAGCATGACCTCGACCTGGAGCTTGACCTCGGATAGGAGCTGACCTCGATCAGGGGGCTCGACCTCGGAAGGTGAGAGCACGATCTTGAAAGGTGGGAGCATGACCTTGACCGAAAGCTCAACCTTGGATGGGAGTTGACCTCTGTCGGGGGCTCGACCTCGAAAGATGGGAGTACAACATCAATCGAGAGCTTGACCTCGGATGAGAGCTAACCTCAGCAAAGGGCTCGACCTCGAAAGGTGGGAGCATGACTTCGATCAGGAGCTCGATTTTGGATGAGAGGTAACCTTGACTGGGGGCTCAACCTCGGAAGGCGGGGGCACAATCTCGGAAGGCAGGAGCACGACCTCAATCGAGAGCTCAACCTCGGATGGGAGCTGACCTTGACCGGGGGCTCGACCTCGGATGGGAGCTAACCTCGACCGGGGGCTCGACCTCGAAAGGTGGGAGCATGACCTTAGCCGGGAGCTCGACCTCGGATGGGAGCTGACCTCGACCGGGGGCTCAACCTCAGAAGACGGGAGCATGGCCCCGGTCGGTGGGTCGACTTGGCCACCATATCTAGGTGGCACATTCTACCAGCATGGCCACCAACTGGATCCGATGCGGGCTCCACATCAGCGATCATGCCATATCAGGAGCCCCCCACTCTCGAGCCTAGAGTACATCGTGGTGCTTGGGGCGAAGGTAGTTATGATGACATTGATATGGAAGGATGCTTATTCTACACCATTAATGCTTTGAGCATCGGTGTCCCAAAGGTTGTGCTTTCATACCAATGAGGGGACACCATGTTAGCCCAGTCAGGAGAGATATAATTGCCACACCGAGCCCGAAATGATTTTCTCCAAATCGAAGCATTGCCTCCAGTGAATCTTGATGCATGGCAACCACTCGTTGGCTGGAGAGAGAAAAGGATGCATGTTTTCAACCAGTATGATACGACAGGAGGTCTGCAGGCTTTTTGAAAGAAGTCCACACTTCTGCTCCTTAAAACTTTCCAGCGAGGAGGGCAAAGGTTTTGCAGAGTTCTTCTTCTTCAATATGAGGTCTTTTCAAGTTAGTCCCTCCGCTTCTTCTCCTTCCCTCTCCTTCGGCCTGTGCTGAAGGGGATCCTGTAGGGTCTTTAGATTTTCCTTCTTCATCTTCATCTTCCTTATGAGTTCCTTCGATAGGGGGCACCGTCGCCCGGATCATTTCGATGAGGCAAGGCCATCCCAGCCGAGACCACCTTCCTTGGATAGCGAGGAGGAGGAAGTTCCTTTAGTGATCCATAGGGGTCCCCGGTTGATGGGGATAGTTATAGAAACTACTGTAGCTCCTCCTCCTTCTCCTCCCATCCATGAGTCGGTCGGTCCCTCTGGCATTGCTTCGGCAATGACTCGGGAGGACCTCCTTCATATCCAGAGCACATATGGGGTCCCAGATTCTATCCGGCTCTCAGCTCCAGGATCGAAGGAGTGGGTCACTTCCAGTGGCCCGAGCTGGATCGCCCTATACGAGGACTCTTTCTTGGGGATCTTTGTCTTCCCTTCCATCCTTTCTTCCTTTCTTTTTTGAATAACTTCTATCTGGTCCTGGCCCAACTCACTCCCAACACCGTTAGGACCATAGTTTGTTTCACCATTCTGTCACTTCCACGGGATAGTTGCTCGTTTCTCTCTGTTCAGGGCCCTCTTCATCCTAAAGCACCACCTGGTCGATAACAGGTGGTGGTTTGTGGCCCCCCGCTCAGGGGCTATCAAGCTGGACTTGCCCTCTGAAGGAAAACCTGGTGCAGCATAAGCCTACCCTAGGCATGCAACACTAGGGAGTAGATATTGCATAATTAAAATTTTTAAGCATGTAGTGGAAAGTACCTACTCATGCACAGGATCTAACATGTCATGATGCATGTAACAAAATATCTAACATGTCATGATGCATGTAACAAAATATACATGCATGTATAAGCAATTGCAATAATTATAAATCATATGATAACGACTAGATCTAGGTATGCATGATAACCAAAATAAAATATACCTGATCGAAGCAAACTCCCTCAGTCTTCAGATCAGATCAGCAGCGACCGGTTGAACTCTTTCAACAGTAAAATAAGATCCGCAACAACAAAATAAATAGGTTGATGCAACCTCTCGAGATGTCCAAGTATCCACCATCTAGAGTATCCACATGCAGGGCTCTCGCTGATCCGACTCCCAAATGGATGCTAGTCCACCAAAAACTGGTCATGGCTATGTGGAACAGGGAATACCAAATAATCCTCTCGGACGGTCTTCTCCAAAACTACCTAAACTCCATAAATAGCATACACTGGAAACTTAAAACAGTGGAAGGATTTCACGGACACCCCTGCTTCTCACAATAGGCCAATGCTTTGTTCTTCTTAATTCCCTCGCGGCCTTGAAACCTGGTATATAAATATACTTAGAAATCCCATGAAGGCCAAACGAAAACAAACAAAAAACTCTGTTCTTCTCTTTCTCCCTCACGCTGTTTCTTCTTCACCTCCTGTTACTCCTCTCTTACTTCTTTCTTACTTTTCTCTTTCATCTCCTGGCATTTAACCATCAGGCTGTATTTATAGGCAGAGAAATCAATCCATGAAGGCAAGGGAAAATGCTTGGAAGAACAATCCAGATCGGTGTAAAAATATTTTTCCCAAGTGCAAACGAACTCTTGCTGTTCTAATCCCATACCAGCGTGAAACAGGGATTGAGAGGGGAAGTGACGTGTAGGAGGAAACCGTGTGATCCAAAACCAGATGGGAAAGGGCTCTTGATCGGTGGAGAAGTTGGGAACCACACGGGCAAAGTCAACATGAAGATTGTGAAGACACGTGAGAGAGTCCATGGTGAAACCGGATTTCTCAAGTATAAACAAACTTCACTACTTAATTAGACCTCCTAAACCGAAGAGAACTGCTGCTGTTCTAATCTGATCTCCAAACAGCGACGTCCAAACTCCACACGATTGTAATCCCATTCAAAATGGTGAAAACAGGGTAATCCGAGAGAGGGAGTCCGTGAGAGGGAGTTTGTGATAAGTGCATTGACCGTGAGAAGCAAACTCTTTTGCATTTGGGGTGCCATACCGTGAGAACAGGGGAGGAGCCAAGTTGAACCAATCACCGTGCAAACCATTCCATGGGAGAAGAAAAACCATGGGAACTAAGGCTAAGAGTTAAACCAGTTCATCAAATATAAAACCCGGTTAAACAAGACCAAAAACCGGTTCTCAAAAATCCTAGTCAATTCCTGGTCTACCGGGAACAATTCCTGGTTGACCCGAACCAATATTGGTCGATCCAAATCAGACCAGAATGATCAGGAAAAATCCATGTGTGCTCAATTAGACTGTTTGACCTTAATACCGAAACGATTCCCAATCGTTGATCGGTTCCTGGATCAAGAAGAAATCCTCTATGGCGTGTGACCTCATAGGTTCGAACTTAAACGGTAGCACTGGGACACTTCCAGTACCAGCAAGATACCATCTAGCAATGGGTCCCGACATCCGGATAGGCCAAAGATGCGAGAGCAATCTATCGAACCTCTGGCATATAGTTACCATATAACTCATCCCTTTGACCTCCAATGCTCAAGATGACCTAGGGTTAAACTGCCAACCCTAACTGAGTCAATCCACAACATGTCTCAACCTCGCAAGTCTAGTGACTCCTCACTGGGACTACCCCAGCCGAGGATTTGCTAAATTGAGACACTACGAGACATTCAATCCTAACAATTTGGACAGGTCAATTCCATCTTGGTCTACCACTGCTCCACAAATACTTTCCTGTACCCAGAAACCTTCCGTTACTGGATTAGAAATCCGGGTAGTCCGATACCAAAGCATATGGAGTTGCTTGCAAGCTACCATGATGACCTTAGGTCGGAGGGACACATATGCCCATATCCAATCGTGAGCAATCCTTTGGCAGAAAGGAGGCTCCACGGAGTCACGTTCAGTGAGATGTCACACATGCCACTTGCTGATCACATCAGTGTCAACACACTCCTTTGGCTCCACGGAGTCACGTTCAGTGAGATGTCACACATCCCACTTGCTGATCACATCAGTGTCGACACACTTCTTTGGTTAAGAGGACAACCAAATGATGTGAACCACAACAACCTACATTTGATACATTGCCGTCCTGTATAATGTATCATTTGGTTGTGAACCTGTTTAAAGGACCACTCGATATATCCTCTCTATATCTAAGTCACTCTATATCGAAGTCAGTGCAGTCCTAAGGACTTCATCACATAAATAGAGTTCTTATTAGAAAATGAAGAATGCGATGAACTACTAAAATAAAGTTTTATTAATTCATATACTAATTACAATACTGAGCACAACCATCTACAACCTAGGCGATTGGCTTTGGGACACTATTCCCAACAACTCCCACTTGTACTAAAGCCAATCAGAACAGTATCTAATACCCATTTCCCATTTACAATAGTCGAACTCTTTGATTCCGAGGGCTTTAGTGAATGAGTCGGCCAGATTCTCCTTTTTCATCGATCTTCATAAGATTGATATCGCCTCATTCCACGATCTCTCGCACGAGATGATAGTGCCACAGAATATGCTTGGTGCGGTGATGAGACTTCGGCTCCTTAGCTTGAGCAATGGCACTTGTGCTGTCACAATACACTGGAACAGGACCATCTAGGGAAGGTGCCACCCCTAGCTCTCCAAGGAACTTTCACAACCACACGGCTTCCTTTGCTGCATCTGATGCTGCAATATATTTTACTTCGCATACTGAGTCTGCAACTGTTGCCTGCTTGGAACTCTTCCAGCAAATTGCTCCTCCATTCAGGATAAACACAAATCCTGACACACTCTTGCTATCATCTCTATCAGACTGGAAACTGGAGTCAATATACCCCACAAGTTTCAAGTCAGGTTCTCCATAAATCAGCCATTGGTCCTTAGTATTTCTCAAATACTTCAGGATGGTCTTAACCACTTTCCAATGAGCCTCACATAGGTCAGACTGGTATCTGCTCACTACTTCTAGTGAGTATGCCACGTCTGGTCTAGTACATGTCATAGCATACATGATAGAGCTCACTGCCGAAGTATAAGGAACTCTACTCATGTGCTCTCTTTCCTCAGGAGTTGTCGTACAATCCTTCTTGGAAAGAGTAATTCCAAAACCTATTGAGAGATAGCATTTCTTAGAATTTTCCATATTGAACCGTTTCAGCACGGTATCAATGTACGTAGATTGGGACAATCCTAGAAGCCTCTTAGATCTATCTCTATAGATCTTCATACCCAGTATGTAAGAAGTTTCACCCAAGTCCTTCATGTAGAACTAAGATGATAACCAGATATTTATTCCATGCAATGCTGCGATGTCATTCCCGATAAAGAGAATGTCATCAACATACAGTACCAGGAATACAATCACAGAACCATTAACTCACTTATAGATGCAGGGTTCCTCTCCGTTCCTAACAAAGCTATACGATTTGATACACTTATCAAATCGCATGTTCTAACTTCGAGATGCTTGCTTGAGTCCATAAATGGACCTCTACAATTTACATACTTTTGACTCGTCTATTGATGTGAACCCTTCAGGCTGTATCATATACACCTCCTCATCCAGCTCCACATTCAAGAAAGCGGTTCGGACATCCATCTGCCAGATCTCGTAGTCAAAATGTGCTGCCAAAGCAAGCATGATTCAAATGGACTTGAGCATTGCCACAGGGGAGAACGTCTCGTCATAATTGATACCATATCGCTAACGATACCCCTTGGCAACCAGACGGACTTTATAGGTCTCCACCTTCCCATCTGCGCCCCTTTTCGTTTTGAAAATTCACTTGCACTCGATGGGTTTTATCCTTTCAGGTGGATCAATCAATGTCTATACATTGCTGATCTCCATAGACTCCATCTCGGATCGCATGGCTCCAAGCCATGCCTCAGAGTCAGATCTCTGAAGTGCATCCATATAGATGATCGGATCCTCATTTTTCTCATCGACCTCAATGGGATCACTGTCCTGGACAAAGAAATCGTAGTATCTGTCCGGCTGACACGGTACTCTACCGGATCTCCTAATAATGGGTTCTGGGTGTGATTCAATTACAACCGGTTCTATGATGTCCTTAGAGTGTGCAGGTTCTTCCACTAGTTGAACTTTACAAGTTCAATCTTAGAGACTACAATTCCTTCTCCAAGGAACTCCTTTTCTAAAAAGATAGTCCTAAGAGCAATGAACACTTTCTGTTTGTCCTCCAAGTAGAAGAAATACCCTTTAATTTCCATTGGATACCCAATAAACAAGCACCGATCAGACCTAGGACCAAGTTTATCTGAGTTTAAACGCTTTACATAAGCCGGACAACCCCTGACCCGAAGGTGTGAAATTGAGGGCTTACATCGAGTCCATAGCTCATATGGAGTGGAGACAACAGACTTACTCGGAACATTATTTAGCAAGTAACAAGCTGTTTCAAGTGCATATCCCCAGAAAGATAGCGGCAGAGTTGCAAAGCCCATCATGAATCGAACCATATCCAACAGGATTCGATTCCTCCTTTCAGACACACCATTCAAACTTATATGGAAGACACCTAATCTCCCAAGCCCACATGGAAGCCACTTCATGAGGCCACCTCACTTCATCTTATCAAGGCATGAATCAAGGATGATTTCAACTTCCCCACTTATCAAGGCATGAATCAATGATGGTTTCAACTTTCCCACTAATCAAGGCATGAATCAAGGATGGTTTTAACTTTTCCACTTATCTCTCCATGATTTATGTAACCTCCTTTTGAATTCAAATTTTCAAATGACTTTGGAGAGGCTATAAATACCACTCCAAACCCCTTGTAAAGGAGATTATTGATGAATGAAATCAAAAGAGTTTTTCTTCTACTTGTTATATGCAATGTGTCCTCCGAGAGGGAGTGGGTGAGAGACCCAAAACATCATCCTTTAGCCATCCTAGTATTCTCCTAAACCCACCAATACTCTAACTAGAAAACACCCCACCACCATCCAAAGAAGTTCTTCCAAATTCCAACCAAGGCTTCTTCACCATTTCCTCTCTTCAAGGTTGCCAACTCCAATCTTCAAAGAGGCTTCTACAACAGATTTTGGATGCCATTTTGTACTATCATGGGATGCCAACTCCAGTTGCAGTTCAAGGAATCCAAGGAGATTACATTCTAGACACTGAATGAAGCCACATGATCTTCTCCAACTCCATCATATTATTCTTCCTTGAGGTTTTAGTAACTTTCATTTTTCTTGTCATCTCAAGTCTTTAATCCCTTTTCTTTCTAGGGTTCTCTAAGATCACAAGTTGAAGAGGAAGTTGGCCTTGCCCTTGGAACCTTTCAAGCCAGAGGTTTGCATCTCTTGGAGTGAAAGTTTCTAGTACCAATTTCAATTCAAGAGTGCTGAAATTGAATCCCTACCAATGGCATGAGACATCAATATTGGTAAGAAAACCCTCCTTATTTCTTAGGTCTGAATCTTTGAATGGTCTATGCCCTAGATAGGATGGTTTCACAAGCCTTAGGTCCAATCTTCATGGATAAACATGCAGCCCTAGTTTGAGTTATCCCTTATTTAGTTTTCCCTACATATGACTCTTTGCTATTTTGTAATTGAATTATGTTTATGTTTGTAGGGGTCATTTCTCAACAAATTAAATTATCCACTAAATTAGAAATCTTTCATCTCATTCCACATCAAATCTGGTATCAGAGCATGGTTGCATTGGTAGCATAGTCTTCATACTCGCTATTTGTTTTTTTCTTTTAAATCCAATCCAAATCTAAGATTCACGCCTCCTAAGCGGGTGTACACCAGTACACAGTTATGACCCATGGGAATAATGAGCCATGGCCGGACGTGAATCCTTAGGTTGAAGTTTTGGTATTTGAATTCCCTTGCATGTTTAAATTCTGCTTGCTGATTTCTGTGTTAGGGATTGAAACCTAGGACTGTTTTACCATCAAGCTTTCATTGTTTTAGGCTGATTTTTATATCAGTTAATCTCCACTTAATCCACTATTTACTATAATTTTTCTGAGATTTTACTAATTCAAAAACTCAGTGTTATCTATCTAAGAAAACAGACCTACGAAAGTTTTTGCACACTGATTTTGCATTGGTAGTTTGAACTTCAGTTTGATTTACCAATCAATATTTGCTGTTTTCATCTGATTTTTGCACTGTTTATTCTTTGATTAGTTCTCTTAATTTCTATTATTTTTTCATGATTTTATAAATTCAAGAAAATAAAAAAAATTCTGCAAACAAAACAGGCCTATAGAAAATTCTGTATGTATTGTTGGGCTGAAATTAAAATCACTTCCAAACACCCCCAATCCCAAGCCATTTTGTTTGATCATTAATCAACTAAAATTCAAACTTGTCACTTCATAAAATACAAAAAAAAAAGCAATTGCATTCATTTTAAACTATTTAAGGGCATCAATATTAAAAGATAAGGGAAGGAGGTCATTACCTTTCCTTAGCCCAAAAACAACCAACCCTATGTTGCATCGAACCCAAAACTTTTAATTAAAATTGAGTAGCAACCTAATTAGATTAGGGACACCAACAAGTCAAGCTCAATTAGTGTGTTGAGACTAGTGTAAATCATTGCTTCATCTACTCCTGGAAAGTGGTGTCAAAGGCTAGGGGTCCAAAGGTAAACGCCTTAAGAGGATTTGTAGTTCTTTAATTGGGTCCTTGTGAAAGCGGGGGGGGAGGGGCCTCCCACGATCCCACCTCTTACCTGACCATTTAAAAGGGTATTTGTAGTCTTGGTCTGTACTAAGTCAATTCATACTATATCAGACTTTTAAGTCTAGCAAACCTTAGAATGAATTTTGTATTGAATGACTACTAGATCAGGAACTTCCTTTCAACATTTACTTGACCATCCCAATTCTTCCATGGATCCCAATCTAGAAACCCTAATGAGAACTATGACTGAGCAATTCAAGCAATTGAACACTAGGTTTGATCAAATGGAAGAGAGAATAGGAACCCTTGAAGAGACCCGTTTGACCCCTACTGAGCCACAATCACCCAGATTGTCACTTGTCCATCCTAGAGTCCAACGCCGGGAATTTACTCTTGACCCATATCCAAGGAGAGTTCACCATGATTATGTTGACCAGGATTAAAGGACCCTTAGAAACATTCATTTAGATGCACCCACATTTGATGAAAACTTGGATCTTAAGGTGTATATAGACTGGGAGGGTGATATGGACCAATATTTTGATTGGTATGAAATGTCGAAAAATAGGAAATTTAAGTTTACCAAACTTAGATTGGTTAATCAGGCTAGATTGTATTGGGGTAACGTTGAATGCATGAGCCGACAGAGGGGTGACATGCCCAGAGCAACTTGGAGAGTTATGAAGGTGAAACTTAGGGAGAAGTATTTACCAATGTCCTATGAACAAAGACTCTTGGATCAATTGCAACGATTAACTCAAGGGAATAAGACAGTATCTGAATATATTGCCAAGTTTGATGAGTTCGTGATGAGATGCAATATGGTTGAGTCTGAGGCTGCAACCTTGTTTAGGTTTAGAGCAGGTCTACATGAGGAGATCCAGAGATAACTATTTTTGAGAGAAGTCCATGACCTAGACCAAGCCTACCAAGTTGCTAGGGACTGTGAGAGATTCCAGAGGAGACCTTTATTTCACCGACCTGAGCCCACTAGAATTAATTCCCATGGAAGTAGGCCCAGCCCAAACCCAAGCCCATCCAACAGACCTAATCCTACTACTCCAGTAGCCTGTAGAGATGACAAAGTTAAAAGCCCTGAAGTTCGAAGAGGAGGTAGTGTTCATTATTTTAGGTGTCGTCATGAAGGTCATATTGCAAGCCAATGTCCCAACAGAGCGCTACACAGGAGAAATAGATGAGGAGGCCCTTGAACCCATAGAAGATTGTGACGAAGAGATATATGAGGCCGGAGAGAACCTAGCTGATGAGTATGAAGGGGATGAAGAGATCATAGACTCATCTGAATTCCTAGGAGTTGTGAGATGTTTCTTGACCCAAGGTAAGAAACAAGAAGATTGGCGTAGGACCAACATTCTACAAACTTTTATTAAAACAGAGAAAAAAGTCTATAAGATCATCTTAGATAGTGGAAGTTGTGTCAATGCTATATCAACCAGTATGATCAAGAACTTAGGATTGCCCACTGTGCCCCATCCCAACCTATATAAGGTATCCTGGATAGATTCGACCTCGATTCCCATCAAATTTAGGTGCCAAGTCACAATCCGAATCCAGTCCTACCAAGAAAAGGTATGGTGCGATGTTCTTACCATGGGGGTAAGCAGCATCATATTAGGACAACCATGGTTGTATGACCATGATGCTATACTCTATGGTCGCTCTAATTCTTGTGCTTTTACTCATAATGGGAAAAAGATTGTAATCAATTCTTCACCACCTAAGGACCAAATTAAGAGAGGATCAGTCACTTAAAGGAAAAGAAACAAGGGGTAAACCTGATTAATGCTAAGGAATTAGAACAAGAGATTAGTGGTGGTTCCCCCGTATGGATTTTGACAATTAAGGAAACCCAAGACCAACCCCATAAGGAACAACCCTAGGAAGTGTTAAGGTTTCTAGAAGAGTTTCAAGACATATTTTCAGAGGACCTTCCTAATCACCTTCTACCCTTGAGAGACATTCAACATGCAATAGATTTGATCCCAGGATCGACATTACCAAACCTTCCCCATTATAGAATGAACCCTACAGAACACTCTGAGTTACAACATCAAGTTGGAGAACTTCTCCAAAAGGGATTCATTAGAGAGAGCCTAAGTGGTGCGGACATCAGAGGCACCAGAATAAGGCAGAGGCTTCTCAACCCTCTGTGGATCACTTAGTTAATATTTGAGTCCCCTGTAATAAAGCTTAGTCCAGCTACATTTGAGTCCTGTAATTAGTTCAGCTCTTGTTGAGCTAGTTCAGTTCGTTCAGTACTAGTCAGCTCATGTTGAGCTAATTTCAATTTTTGAGTCTTGTCCAATCAAATTGAAGACTCAAGACCACATCATACAAGTGAAGACCAAGTTCAACCTAATTGAAGACATAAAAGTTTAGCCCAAGTCCAACCCAGCTTGAAGATTTGAAGACCCCAAGAGGAAAAATTCAGAAAACCCTGATTCCTTGCAGATGCCCTCCAGATGCCCAGATTCCCTTCTAGATGCCAAAATATATTCATATACCAAGGCATCCATGATTTTAGAGGTCCATCTGCATCCTAGCCCAAAGAAATCAAGCCCAGGCGCCAAGCCCAAGCCCATAAGAAGCAAGATACCAGGGAATATTCCTGCTACCTGGCTACCAGGCCATCCCAGCTTCCAGAGGCCCAAATCCATGCACCCGGGCCCCTTTGGGCCAGCCTCTTGCTGCTCCTAGAAGCCCAACACGCCCCCCTAGGCATCCTTGGAGTGTTGGCCAAGTCAAGAGGATTTTTAGGGATTTTTCTACCTAATGTTTCCTTATTTTCTAGCTAGGGTTTGAGAGGGAAAAGGATTCTTATGTAAAGACTAATGTACCCTTACTTGGAGCCCAAGGTTAAGCGTCTATTTAAGGGACCCTAGCCTCTTGTATGAAACCTAATTTTTGATGAATGAAAACCTTGAGTTCTTTTATTGAGTTGTGTGATACCCTATTGTGTGCATAAAGGGGTTTGCGAGAGTTTTTCTTTCCAGTGCTGCAATCATCTTCCTGCTGCCAACAAGCATCTCAGATCCCTGGACGCCCACTCCAAAAGAAGCCTTTCCTTACTGTTTTCCCTTTGTTTTCTTGTTCCTTTGTGAGTTTTTTAACCCCTGACAGGTCGTTTACAGGTCCCCGAGTTCCTACGAATCCAACAACTCCTGCCAAGCCTCAATCGGATCATCGAGCAGAAAGCCGGGTATCCGCGGGTCTTTGGCTCGGTTTTCCAGGCCGCATCCATCGAGGAACGAGAGACCCTTTTGCTACGATCTTCACAGACGTTGTCAGGTACACCCCCTCTACCTCCAGTAGTTTTATTGTAGGAGAACTTGTCCTAACCGAGGCTTCTCAGCCCCGGCGATCCTTCTTTTCTACTTTTCTAGGTCCTAATCTGCATGCTGATCTTCTAAAATTCATATAAAATTTCCTATAAATTATTTTAATCTGAGATTTGGGAATTAATCACTCAACCCCACATATAAAACATATAAAAAAAATTGCATGCATATTAGTTCCCCATCATTTGGTATCAAAGCTTAGATTAGGGCTTGTTTTCTGTAATTTTTAGTCCGTATATGCTCTGTTATTTTAATTATTTCTCTCTGATAAAAACTCAAAAAATTCTAAAATTTATTTTTCTAGATTCGTCATAATTCACAGTAATTTTATGATTTTTTCCAAATTTTATTATGGCCTGTGAATTTTCTGCAAGCCGAAATACAGCCTGCAAATTTTTGACTCTGTTTTTCAGCAAGACAAGTTTGGAAGTTTTAGGGTTTTATTTAGCATTTTTGCATATCTTTTAATTTTAGTATATTTCCAGCATATTAGGCCATGATTTGAAAGTTTTCTTCTATTTAAGAAAATACCAAAAAAAAAAATTACATATTCTCCAAAGATACCAAAAACATCTAAACCCTAATTTGCATCCTCATCTGCCTGCCATCATTGCATAATTTACTTTTAAGGGCACTCTTGCTATATCAGATGGGTGGAGGATTTGATCACCTTTTCTTAGCCCAAAACCACATCCCTTGCATTCAGTCCCAAGCCTTAACTAAAATTAACTAGACTTAATTTGCCCTAGTGGACTAGGGACACCAATTGGTCGGGTCCGGGATAAGTGTTAGATCACTGTGTCAAGCTAACCTGTGTGTGCCTTGTGCTTGGTGTCTAGAATGGTGGTTTAGGGATTCAATATTGAAGGGCTTGTGTGCTGGTCCGCCTACCTGGCCAATCTCTGATTGGTGTCTAGGATTGGCAATCAGGGACCTAACACTCCCCTTACACCTGCCTGGCTGAGTATAGGGTTACTATAGGCTAGTTTGCCACCCTGATTGAGCTCTAGTTTGGACTCTAGGTCTAGTCAGCTATAGTCGGTCTGATCGAGTCTTGCATGAGCACTAGATCAGGAGTTTCATATCACCCACCTCCTTCACAAATGTCTGAACCCATGAAAAATTTACAAGCCCAAATAAAAGCCCTAGCTGATCAAATGGCCCAGATGGCTACCCAGATAACTACCCAGATGACTATCCAGATGACCCAGTTAACTCAGTCTGGTATTCAAACCAATGATAGAATTGACCATCTTGCCAGCAGGTTTGATCAGTTAGAAGTCCGGGTTGGGACCCCAGGAAAAACCCATGGGTCACAATCTGAGCCAGATCCTAATTCTCCTTAACCTAGGAGGACCCCAAACCCTAATCCATACCCTGAGGTCGAACCTAGGAGAACCCCTCATCCTGACCCATACTATAACCCTCAGCCTAGGAGGACCCCAGACCCTGACCCATACCAAGAGGTCGAACTTAGGAGAGCCCCTCAACCTGACCCATACTACAATCCTGAACCTAGGAGGACCCCAAACCCTGATCCCTACCAAGAGGTTGAACCTAGGAGAGCCCATCGTCATGACCCATACTATGATACTGAACCTAGGAGGACCCCAAACCCTGATCCATACCTTGAGGTTGAACCTAAGAGAGCCCATCATCATGACCCAATCCCTAAGGTTAGTCCTAGAAGACCCCATCAGGATTTTGTGGACCAAGAAGATAGATCCTATTTACCCTCTCCCTATAAGCCTAGTATACCCACAACCTATAGATCTTATAACTCCAAATCCTATGAACCTAGAACCTATGAATCCATAACCTATGAACCTAGATCCTATGACTCTAGATCCCATGATCATAGATCCTATGCACCCACACCCTATGAGCCTAGTAGACCCAACACCCAATATTCTGACCCATATAGGGAGTCCAACCCTAGGAGAACCCAATATCCTGACCCATATAGGGAGCCCAACCTTAGGAGGACCCCATACCATGATCCATCCTTAGAACCTGATCATAGAGCTGACCCAAAATCCTATGACCCCAGATCCTATAATCCTATGACCCATAGATCTGCACCCTTGTCCTATGAGCCTAGAGAACCCATAACCCCTAAGTATCAGCCTAGTACTAGTCATGCTTCCCCTAGTCAACTTGAATCCCATAGGATTAGTATCCCTAAATATGAACCCAGTAGTGAGCCACTACCCCTTATACAATCTGAACCTACTAGGATTAGTGTTCATAATCAGAAACCAGGACCTAGCCAATTTTTTCCTAGCCGACCTTCTCCAACCATTCCTGAGATTGACAAGGCTTACATTAACGCGGAAGTGTATGAAGCTGATGCGAGCCTAGTGGATGAGTATGGAGGAGAAGAGGAGACACCTTTAGATGACCTAGAATTAGCTGACCCAATAGATACCCAGGTAAAAGTCAACCTAGAGGTAGTTGACCTTGACCACATCCAACCTAAAGCTATAGTGGAAGAACAAATAGAGGAAGAGAACCTAGGTACTGCTACTAGAGCCTTACCTGAGGAAACCATAGAGGAGAGCCAAATTATAGAGTATAGTCCTAAAATACAAGAACCTGAAAAATTTATTAATGACCTGATCTCTTTGAATCAGTACCCTCAGGATGAGCCTCCTCCTATAGTTCCCATTAAGGACCTCTTCCCTGAGATTAATAACCCATCCTTCCATTATGCAAATCCCATAGATATACCGCAACCTCATAAGGTTAGCCTCATTAGTCTAGGATTAGTCCCTGACATGCCTTCTTATATCGAACTTTACCCAACTAATCTTGAACCTTTTTTCCCACCCTACCAAACTAATTCTGAACCCACTTCCTATTTTCAGCCCTTTCCTGACACCTCCAACATTTCTACGATCATTAGATTGCATTTAACTGGATTAGCATACTGCATGCATTCATCACGCATGTTAGGTTTGCATCTTACTTCTGGCATACTCTTTGGAATTTGCTAGGAGTTCACTGTAAATTTTCATGTGCATGTCAAGCTAGGATCAAACCTAAGGAACCTATAATCTGTTAGGTTTAGATCCAAAGAGTTCAATAAGATTTCCTTCTATAGGAAAGCATAGTCAAGTCTATTAGGTGTTAGTATGAATCCTTTGAATCATTTGTTAGGAGTCTGCATGTGCCCAGCATGTTCACCACCTACACTAATTTTAAACAAACAGGCTAATTCCCGAAGAAGGATCAAAGAATTTGATGTAGGGGATTCTGTCATGATTAGGCTTAAGCCTGAGCGGTTCCCACCTGGGACCGTTAAGAAGCTTCATGCTCGTAGAGCCGGACCTTTTAAAGTATTGAAGAAGGTTGGATCAAATGCCTATGTGCTAGACTTGCCTTCGGATATGGGCATTAGTTCTACCTTCAATATTACATACCTGGTTGAGTACAGGGAACCGGCAACGATACCCAGTGAGGCTTTTGGACCTATCCCTTCTGTTGAGAGTGATCCTTACCCAGAGTGTCCACCCATCAATTGGCCTGAGAGAGGAGAACGGATCGAAACTATCCTGGACAATCAAGCCATTACAACCCGGGGCCGCAGTTATCAACGCTTCCTAGTCCGATGGCAAGGCCGGCCAGAGTCGGACAATTCGTGGATTTCTCGAGAGGACTTGCAACGCCTTAACCCAGACCTTCTTGAGAGATATGTGGCCAATCTGATCTTCACTCGACAGGGTCGAGTTCCTCCCACCCCGGGAGAATTGGTGCGGACACCTGAGGCACCAGAATAAGGCAGAGGCTTCTCAACCCTCTGTGGATCACTTAGTTAATATTTGAGTCCCCTGTAATAAAGTTTAGTCCAGCTATATTTGAGTCCTGTAATTAGTCCAGCTCTGTTGAGCTAGTTCAGTTCGTTCAGTACTAGTCAGCTCATGTTGAGCTAATTTCAATTTTTGAGTCATGTCCAATCAAATTGAAGACTCAAGACTACATCATATAAGTGAAGACCAAGTTCAACCTAATTGAAGACATAAAAGTTTAGCCCAAGTCCAACCCAGCTTGAAGATTTGAATACCCCAGGAGGAAAAATTCAGAAAACCCTGATTCCTTGTAGATGCCCTCCAGATGCCCAGATTCCCTTCCAGATGCCAAAATATATTCATATACCAAGGCATCCATGATTTTAGAGGTCCATATGCATCCTAGCCCAAAGAAATCAAGCCCAGGTGCCAAGCCCAAGCCCCTAAGAAGCAAGATACCAGGGAACATTCCTGCTACCTGGCTACCAGGCCACCCTAGCTTCCAGAGGCCCAAACCCATGCACCCGAGCCCCTTTGGGCCGGCCTCTTTCTGCTCCTAGAAGCCCAACACGCCCCCCTAGGCATCCTTGGAGTGTTGGCCAAGTCAAGAGAATTTTTAGGAATTTTTCTACCTAATATTTTTTTTTTCCAGCTAGGGTTTGAGAGGGAAAATGATTCTTATGTAAAGACTAATGTACCCTTACTTGGAGCCCAAGGTTAAGCGTCTATTTAAGGGACCCTAGCCTCTTGTATGAAACCTAATTTTTGATGAATGAAAACCTTAAGTTCTTCTATTGAGTTGTGTGATACCCTGCTATGTGCATAAAGGGGTTTGCGAGAGTTTTTCTTCCCAGTGCTGCAATCATCTTCCTGATGCCAACAAGCATCTCCGATCCCTGGACGCCCACTCCAAAAGAAGCATTCCCTTGCTATTTTTTCTTTATTTTCT
The DNA here is from genome assembly GCA_021397845.1 of Areca catechu. Classification (NCBI taxonomy): domain Eukaryota; kingdom Viridiplantae; phylum Streptophyta; class Magnoliopsida; order Arecales; family Arecaceae; genus Areca; species Areca catechu. The sequence continues at coordinate 147,158,745 of CM038041.1, forward strand.
TGTTCCTTTGTGGGTTTTCTAACCCCTGACAGGTCGTTTACAGGTCCCCGAGTTCCTACGAATCCAACGACTCCTGCCAAGCCTCAATCGGATCACCGAGCAGAAAGCCGGGTATCCGCGGGTCTTTGGCTCGATTTTTCGGGCCGTATCCGTCGAGGAACGAGAGACCCTTTTGCTGCAATCTACACAGACATTGTCAGGTACACCCCCTCTACCTCCAGTAGTTTTATTGTAGGAGAACTTGCCCTAACCGAGGCTTCTCAGTCCCGGCGATCCTTCTTTTCTACTTTTCTAGGTCCTAATCTGCATGCTGATCTTCTAAAATTCATATAAAATTTCCTACAACTTATTTTAATCTAAAATTCAGGAATTAATCACTCAACCCCACATATAAAACATACAAAAAAAATTGCATGCATATTAGTTCCCCATCACTAAGCCCATGTGCAGTACCAGCCCTTTTGAACCCTAAGAAAGATGGCACATGGAGAATGTGTGTAGATAGTAGGGCCATAAATAAAATCACCATTAAGTATCGTTTTCTTATTCCCCATTTAGACTATAAGTTGGATATGATGGCCAGAGCAAAGATTTTCTCCAAAATTGATCTTAAGAGTGGCTATCATCAAGTAAGAATTAGGCCCGGGGATGAATGGAAGACTACTTTTGAAACCAAAGATGGCCTATATGAGTCGGTAGTAATGCCTTTCGGTTTGTCTAATGCATGTAGTACCTTCATGAGATCATGACCCAGGTTGTAAGGACATTCATAGGGAAATTCGTAGTGGTCTACGTTGATGACATTCTCATCTACAGTAGAACAAAGGAAGACCACTTGGACCATCTTAGGCAAGTTTGCCAAGCCCTTAGACAAGATAGTCTCTATGCCAACCACAAGAAATGTGAATTCATGATCCATAGAGTTATCTTTCTAGGATTCGTTGTCACCACTGAAGGGGTGTCTGCCTATCCCGAAAAGGTCAAGTCCATAGTCGAGTGGCCCGTACCCAAGAGCATCCATGATATTCGTAGTTTCCATGGTTTAGCTAACTTCTATAGGAGATTCATTCGAGGGTTCAGCACAATAGTGGCACCCATTACTGACTGCATTAGGAAGGAAACATTTGAATGGACAAAACCCACCGATAGAGCCTTCCTAGAAATAAAGAAGAAAATGACACAAGCACCTATTTTGAGGTTACCTGATTTTTCAAAGGTATTTGAGGTTGCTTGTGATGCCTCTGGGATAGGAATTGGAGGAGTTTTGAGTCAAGAAGGTCATCCAGTGGCATTCTTTAGTGAAAAGTTGAATGAGGCGAGAATGAGATACTCGATATATGATAGGGAATTATATGCGGTAGTACAAGCCTTGAGGTATTGGAGACACTACTTACTACCACAAGAATTCGTTCTTTATTCTGACCACGAAGCCTTACGATTCCTTAGTTCTCAAAAGAAACTAAACCCTAGGCATGGAAAATGGGTAGAATTCATCCAAGCATATACCTTTGTCCTGAAACATCGTGCTGGCATTGAGAATAGGGTTATAGGTGCATTAAGCCGGAGATCCATGCTTTTTACTTCAATTAGCACCGTGGTGCGGGCACCAGACTCAAAAGAAGACTTCAGAGCTCCATCTGGATCTCTGATTGACCTTGCCCGAAGAATTAGGATTTTCTGGCTTGTAATTAGGGTTGACTTGATCAACTCAATTTTAGCTTAAGTCTGTACTCCCTGCAATTTATTTTTATTGAGTCATGTTGACTCAGTAGTGGTATAGGACTTCAACCTGGGGTGTCACATTTTCTCCCAAGGCCAAGCAAGTGGGCGCCACACTCCCAGCCACACTCCCGCCACACGCCTGAGTCCAGGGGGTGCCACATCTCCATCCAGTATACTCTGGTCCCCACACCACATATAGCAGCTCCCTTCTCTCATGCTCCATTTGAGGAGAAAGCAACCAGGGATCCACAAATCAAGGGGGCGGCCCAAGACCTTCCATAAGAGCCAAGCTATGAAAGGGAAGAAATTCTTCTTGGAGAGAACTTCAAGGAGGCGCCCATTCCCTGCCAAAAATATCCAAAACAAAGATGGGAAGGACCATGACTTAGGGAGAAAGAAAAGGAGGAGTCCAAAAGAGTTGAGCCATGGAAGGAAAGAAATCCTCTCTTGAAGAACAAAGCTTGGAGGCGCCATCTACCTTCCTTTTAAAACCCAAATCAAATTTTTTTGGAACCTTTGGCCGGCCATATGTGTAGGGATTGATCCTACAATCCTAATTTGAAGATCCCCTCCTTTAGTCCCACATGGGAAGAAGTAAAACCCTACTCTCTTGTAAAGTCCTATAAATTAAACCCTTCTTGTAAATTTGAAAGTAATCTGATGAATGAATTCAAGTTTTTGTGTGAGCAAACTCTGTGTTTTCTCTCTTCCGCACTTGCATCCAGGTGTTGAGCTCCATGAGGGAGTAAATCTGGGTTCCCCAGGAATCTTGAGGAGGTGTGAGATCTCCAAACCCCAAACCCTAGGTTAGCCACTTCACTCCCAAACCCTAGCCGCCTATCATCCTTCTCTTTCTACCAAGCCCTAGCATATCCCACCTCTCACGGCCATCCTCTTCAAGTCAAGGCCGACCCCAGCATCCGGGTCCAGTCTGGATACTTCAGATCCAGAGCAATTCCCAGAGAAAGTCAGATCAACCTCCAGGAGAATCCGGATTTCAGCACATCAACTTTCAAGTTCTTCAATCTGGTAAATTCTTTCTTGAGTATTTGATTCCATCACTTGTTCTTCTTCTTTCCCAGATCTTGAATCCAGGAAAAGCTGACTCAGCCACAGGACTAGTATTGGAGGATCCATTACGAAGATATCCAAATCCGAGGATCCAACAATCTGCTCGAGAGAGTTCTTCCACCAAACTTTGTGAAGATCACTGTCTGGTTGGTAACCCATCTCTTCTCTTTATTTCTGTCCTGTTGAAAGTTCGGAGCGAAACCCTAGGTCTGGGAGTTTCTCAACCCCCAGCGATCCGTTACTTCTGAACTACTCTGATAACCCAGTTTTTTTTAAATTGTGCTTTCAATTATTACCTAGTTCTTTCAATTTAGTTTAGCTTTCCTTTGAGTCAAAGCCGACTTCTAAAAATATTAAAAAAAAATAACAAAAAGAATTAGTCTTAATTTACTTCCGCATCACATCATCTCTATTGTTCTGCATCATTTTTGGTATCAGAGAACAGTCTAGGGTTTCTGTTTTGCTTGCTTGTTTTAAGTCTCTCTCCTTTTACTTTGTCTGCTCGAAGTAGACTCCCCAGGACATCCGGTCCTAGGAACAAAGCGAGGTGCAAACCTCCTCTTCCCATTCCACGGGGTGTTCCTAGGGCGTGTAGGGGATCCGTTGGGTTACAACTTCGTAGCAGGAATTGTAAACGGGTGAAGCACCCTGTTTTCAGTCTGTAACTATCCTGTTGCAGGAATTATTTCTCAGTACAGATAACTCTGAATTATGTGATTTTTGTTTTGTTGGAACCAATATAATTGAAGCTATTTTATATAATTTTCTTGTGATTTATTTGTTTCCATGAAATTTCTGAGAGTTAAATTGCTGCAACTCTGTTTTTGTGTTCTGCAATTCAATTATCTTGAGTGAACATCTCCTAACTCATCCTAAGGGCATTTGAGCATCTAAGATAAGGGGAGGAGTTGATAACCTCTCCTTAGCCCAAAACCACCACCCACTCATTCAATCCTAAGCCTAACTTTAAAATTTATTAGACTTAATTTGCCCTAGTGGGCTAGGGACATCAATAAGTCGGGTCAAGGCTAGTATTGAGTCAGTTTACCTAGTTACTCTGTGTGTGCTTTATACTCAGTGTCTAGAACGGTGGTTCAGGGACTACGTCCCGAAGGGCTTGTGTGCTGGTCCGCCTACCTGGCCAATCACTGATTGGTGTCTAGGATTGGCATCTAGGGACCTAACACTCCCCTTACACCTGCCTGGCTGAGTCCTGAGTTACTACAGGCTAGCTTGCCACTCTGATTGGGCATCTAGTTTGGGCTCTAGGTCTAGTTAGCCCGTAGTCGATTCAGTTGAGTCTCATTTTGTGTGTTTGCTTGCATCATCATGTCTACCCGGAATGGAGTACCCTACCAACCTGGTCAAACCCAACCTGATTTAGAGGCCATGGTTAGAGCTCTTACTGGGAGTATGAACAAATTAAGTCAGGATATGAATGAAAATTTTGCCCAGCTTAGGGATCGAGTCCAAGTACTTGAGGAACCTAGGCATCAGAATTGGACTCCTGACCCAGATTTTAATGTGCCTCAACCTCACCCACACCAAGAGCCTAGAAGACCTTTATACAGAGATCCTGAACCTAATCATAGGAGGCCTGACCCAGAACCTGAAGATAGAGATGATAGGTTCATTCGGAACATCAAATTAGATGCACCTACTTTTGATGGTAGCTTAAACCCTAAGGTGTATTCTGATTGGGAGGGTGAGATGGACCAGTACTTTGAGTGGTATGCCATGTCTGAGGAAAGAAAGTTCAAGTTTGCCAAGATGAAGTTAGTACGTCAAGCTAGGTTATACTGGGGGAACATTGGGCTGACCACTAGAAGACGAAATGTAGAGCCCATAACCACTTGGCAGGGTATGAAAGAGAAACTTAGAGATAAGTACCTACCCATTTCATACCAGCAGAACCTGTTAAACCAATGGCAGACTTTGAAACAAGGGAACCGATCTCTACATAACCACCTTTGATGAATACCTGATGAGATGTGATGTGAGTGAATCCCATGAGGTCACTTTGTCTAGGTTTAGGGCTGGACTTAGGGAAGACATAAAGAGGGAGTTATTTCTGAGAGAGGTTACTGACCTAGACCAAGCCTATCAGATTGCACTGAACACTGAGAAGTTTCAGAGAGGACCTATACCTTCTAGGGTTAGTGCCCCAATCCCAAGAAATGGACCTAGCCAAGTTACCCCTAGCAAGTCTAATCAGGGTATTCCCATCCCTAGGCCCATGGACAAAGGTAAGGCACCTGACACCCAAAGAACCCCTAGTATCATCTGTTTTAAGTGCCAGAAGCCCGGTCATATCTCCAACCAGTGCACAGTCATAGCTTGTTTTAAGTGCCACAAGGTAGGTCATGTTTATAGCTAGTGCCCTCATAGATCCCTTTACATAGAAGAAGCAGAGGAAGAGAGTTCCGGACCCAATGAGGAGTTTGAAGAAGAAGTTTATGAGGCCGGAATGAATTTGGTCGATGAGTATGAAGGAGAGGAGGAATCCACAGAGTCTGACCAATTAGGGGTTGTAAGATGCATCCTGTCCCAGAATAGAGTTCAGGAGGATTGGCGTAGGACTAACATCCTACAGACTTTCCTTAAACTAGGGGATAAGGTATGTAAAATCATCATAGATAATGGGAGCTGTGTGAATGCCATTTCTGCTAGCACTGTCAAAATGTTAGGCTTAACCCCAGTCCCCCACCCCAACCCCTATAAGGTTTCTTGGGTAGACTCTACCTCTATACCCATCCAGTCTAGATGTCAGGTCCAAATCCAAATGCAATCCTATTGTTGCCGCCTAGATTGCCGTGGCCGGGAACTCTTGTGTGGCCTAGGTGCGTGGGCTCCGTGCCAGCGTCACCGGGCTCGTTGGTCGGAGATGATCAAGGGGAACATAGTCGTAGTTGGGATGAAAGGGGCTTGGTATGGTCGTGGCCCTCCTGTGGGCCTCTTCGGTGAGGAGTAATCTTCCTCCTTATCGTCCCTCCGCCGGGCGATACCTGCAAAACAGGGGAGATCTGCGCCAGGGATTCCGGCAAAGGCACTCCGACGATCAAGTCAGTGGGATGATGGAAGGAAATAAGGGACCTCTGAGATAGAGAGCTTGGGGGGACTCTCTGCTGCCAGAGGGTGATGGGTCATGCCAAAGTGAAGGGAGTGTCCTCCTCCTTTACTTACCTCTTCTCGCTACTCTCATATAGACGAGCGGCTCTTGGTGTTCAGAGGGGCACGTTCTTCTTGGCATAGGCCTGTGAAGCCTCTGCAGGCTTGGGAGGCTTAGGTAGGCTGGTCAGCTTCCGCTTTCTTGATGGCTCAGAAGATTTGGCAGAGGAGCCCAGCGCCTCGGGTGCGGCACTATTCACTAGTTAGTGTAAATAGTGGCTTAGGGAACTTAAATACGTACCTTTCTTTGCAGGCGGCGTGATAGGCGGTGCGTCCAGGACCCATGTGGAGGGGGATTCATGGAAAGAGCGCTGGGCCCCTACGGATGGGCCCCTCGGGAAACGCGCGGGGCCCACGAGAGACCGAACTGCGTGGTGCTCCCAGCAACCGAGCTGGGCTGTGATGCCAAAGTGCCAGGCTAGCCGGGATGCCGTTTCAAGTTGCCATGTGGGCACGTGGACCGAGAGAAGGCCCACGGGGGCCTTCATGCGCGTTGATCGAGGCGACGTGCGAGGCCCCATGCACGTAGGCGAGGACCCATGCGTTGCGAACACGAGCGCTGCCGGGCCACGGGAGAGCGGAGCTGGACCGTGGGCGTGCTTGGGCATGGAGCAGGTACAGACGGATGTGGCCACATGGGAATGCCAGACGGGGCACCATGTGGGCATGCCGAACTGGGCACATGGGCACGTGGGCGTGCCGAACCTCGCGTCACGCGAGCCCATGAGCACCGGAGCTGCCACGGGTGAAAGGGTTGGATCGGACAGAGCCGGGCTGAGCTGGACCGAGGTGGGGACGGTCGGAGCTGGGCTCGTTGAGGTGGTGTCAGGCAGGCACACCACGGGCATGCTGAGCCGGGAGCCGGCGTGCCGAGGTCGACTGAGCCGCAGTCTTGCCAAGCGTACATGCCATGGTGAGGGGCTGGGACGGTGCCACGGATGGCGTGGAGCCGGCAAGGAGGGAGCTGTGGTCGCCGCGGGCGTGCCGCGGGCATGCTGAGCGCCGGATCGGACCTCGTGGAGCCGGAGAGGCCGAGCTGGGCGTTGTTGCCGAGGTGGGTCCAAGGCTGCCGGGGGCTGAGCAGGATCGCCGGCGGAGCAGGGACAGCCTTGGGCGGAGGCGAGTCGGGCCGTCAGTGAGGCGCTGCCAGGGTGCCACTCGGACCGAGCCAGATCCACCGCCAGGCTGGAGCAGGAGGGCGGAGGTCTCCTATGGGCGAGTCGGGGTCGTTGCTGAGGTGGGTCCTGAGGTCGGCGGATGCCGGAGTTGGTGCGGGGGGGGGGCAGGGTCGCCGCAAGCTCGCCGGGGGCGTGCCGCGGGCAGGTTGAGCACCGGACCTACCTCGTGGAGCCGGAGAGGTCGAGCTGGACGTGGGCGTGCCGTGCGGGCGTGCTGCTGCCGAGGTGGGTCCTGAGGTCGGCGGATGCTGGAGCTGGCGCGGGGGGAGCCGGGGTCGCCGCAAGCTTGTCGGGGGCGTGCCGCGGGCAGGTTGAGCACCGGACCTACCTCGTGGAGCCGGAGAGGCCGAGCTGGACGTGCCGTGCGAGCGCGCTGCTGCCGAGGTAGGTCCTGAGGTCGGCGGACGCTGGAGCTGGCACAGGGGGAGTCGGGGTCGCCGCAAGCTCGCCGGGGGCGTGCCTCCCTTATGCGCGGACCGAGGCACGGGTGTGGTGCGGCCGTGCCGAACCGGGGAGTTCGGCTATGGCGCCAGAACTAGATCCCATGTGGACTTAGCCTCGTTGCCGGGTCACGCCATTCCCAAACATGCCGAACTGGAGCGGCAAGGGCTGAGGTGGACGGAGCCACGCGGGCGCTCACAGGGCAGAGTCGGGGAGCTTCATGGACTGAAGTGGGCTGCCCAGTATGCCTGGCAGGGCTCCAGGCATGGCCGAAGTGAGCCGGCCGGGTGCCGACCTGGTCGAGGTGCCAGCCCGGCCGAGCTGAGCTCCGGGCATGGTGGAACTGGGCTGGCCGAGGTGCCGACCTGGCCGCCATAGGGGCTGATCTCTTCAAGTGGCCCCACCATTGTGTCTGGGCTGAATGGGTTAGTCACCACTGTAACAGATGCCCCCACTCCCTGAGTCCAAGGCGTTGCTTCTCCTCGTTTTGGATGAAGGGAGTAGTGTTTTACCCATTCGGCCCCATGCCGTGGCATGCCTGCAAAACAAAGAATAGGAGGTGGTGTTTTTGAAGCTTACTTGCCCATAGGTACCTTGACTGAAGGTTAGTTGCATCATGATGGCGTCATCACTTCAGTAGGACTCCTCTTTGGTCGGGTAGGAGGCATTGCCGTGAATGAAGAAATGGGCGAAGCGCACCACTTGGGTGCACACAAGTATGGCCGGGTACATGGTTCAGGCGGACGAGCTTAGAATATCTGTCGGAACCTTTGTTAAAGATATTGAAGTTGCCAGAAGACAGGAGCCATCGCGGGTGAGGAAGCCCAGGGAGCTCGAGGGAGCAATGCTCGATCACGCGAGAGCTATCCTGGTGGAGGAACTCAAGGGAGAACACGTGGACTGAAGTCCGAGCCTTTATGCCGGAAACGGGTTCCAAGGCACTGAGGGACGTCATGGGGAAACTGGGTTCCGCGCCACCTTCCAGACCGAAGTCCGGGATGTCGGGGGGAACCGGGTTCCGTTATGCCGGACTGGGATCCGGGCCTCCTTTGTCAGACTCGGGGTCGGACAGATGAGTTCCTGTAATGATGAAGAGCAAAGTTGCACCACAGATGAACTTCAATTTTTGAGGAGAGATTCTTACATCCTCCGTAAGGTGGCAAAGCCACTCGCTTGGCGCGCTGGGAGGCGAGCCGCAGACGGTCGGACCTTCAGAGCGACCCATGGATATCTCCGGACAAGATTCAAGTTGTAAATGTGGGGCTCAATGAAGAGCTGGCTTCAGCTTGGCTGGATCATGGGGCATGAATTCAGCTTAGCTTAATCTGAGCTCAGTTCGGTTGAACGAAGGGGCGTGACTTTGGCTCGGCCGCGTCGAGGAGCCTGGCTTCATTTCATCTTAGCATCATTTGAGTTTAGCTCGGCTGAACTGAGGAGCCGAACTTCAGCTCTTAATTTCACCGGACTTGGAGTCGGACGGACGAGTTCCTCTTTCTTGAGATGGCAGAGCCACTGGTTCGCCATGCTAGGAGGCGAGCCATGGACGGTTGGTCCTCTAGAGCTTCCCATGGACATCTCCAAACTTTGAGCACAGCAAATGCCAGACTGTCAATTTTCTCGGTAGATGGCGGGACTTCTTGGAGTCTCCACGGACATCTCCGAACTGTGAGTAAGGCGAGAGCTGAACTGAGAGTCATGCGGTAGATGTGGGACTCGGTAGGGAGCTTGACTTTACTTCAACCGAGTTGAGGGTTTGAGCTCGGCTTCATCAGGTTCAGCTCGGCTGAACTGAGGAGCTTGACTTCAGCTCTTTGCTTCGCCAGACTTGGAGTCGACAGGGGAGCTCCTACATTGGTGAAGAGCAAAGTTGCACCGAAGAGGAACCTTGGTCATTGGGGAGGGACTCTTACCTCCTTCATGGGATGGTAGAGCTGCTAGTTCGCCATGCTAGGAGGCGAGTTATAGGCGGCTGGAGCCCGAGAGCTTCCCACGGACATCTCCAAACTTTGAGCACAGCAAATGCCAGACTGTCAGTTTTCTCGGTAGATGGTAGGACTTCGTGGAGTCTTCGCGGACATCTCTGGACTGTAAGGCAAGAGCTGAACTGAGAGTCATGCAGTAGATGTGGGGCTCAGCTCCTTGGTGCTGGGGTGTCCGGTCTTTGGTGCGGGGAGCGTGGGATCCGGGCTTTGGTACCGGAGAGCATGGGATCCGGGCTTTGGTGCCGGAGAGCATGGGATCCGAGCTTTGGATCAAGAATTCTTGCGCCAGGCTATGACCGGCTCGGGCGAGTCGTGATGCTTGCCCTTGATAGTGGTACAGGAGCCCTTCCTGTAAAAATGTTGAACTCTGGTCATATGAATAAACAAAGACATATCTCTTCCTTGTGCAGGCCGGAATTAGGTTCGCCGACCGCCCTCTTGGGAGAGAGCGAGACTCCTTTGCACGTAAGATACAACTCGGTTGCATGAGGGAGCAAGGCTCCGTTGGATGGGGGAAAAAGAGATTCCTGTAGCATTGAGACTCCCGTTGCTGCATGGGAGAGTTGGAACCCCGTCGTGAGGGAGGAAAGAGGCCTCCGCTACCCGAGGGAGATGGCTCCACTACATGGGGAATATGAATCTTGTTGTTCGGGAGGAAGCTCCACTGCTTGGGGGGAGAGAGGCTCCCGTTGCACAGGGGGCTTCGTGGCTTAGGGAGAAGCTCCGTCGCCCGAGAGCATTAGGTTCCTAGTGCATGTTGTACGGGAGGGAAGAAAAACTCCCTGCTGCATGAGGGGGATGACTCCATTATACGGGAGGAAGCTCCGTTGCATGAAGGAGATGGAGCTTCGTTGCTCAGGAAAGATGAGATCCTTAAAAAAGAATAGAACTCCTCCACACGGGAGGATAGACCTCCATTTGGGGGAGGAAGACTCCGTTGAACGGGAGAATAGATCTCCGTCGCATGGTAGAGGAGGATCGCTGCATGGGAGCACGGTACTCCACTGCATGGAAGGAAGAAGCTTCCGTTACATGGGAGGAGAAAACCTTGTTGCATGGGAAGAAGCCTCCGTTACATGGGAGAACGAGGCTCTGTGAGAGAGCTCGTTGCATGGGAGCATGGAACCCCTTTGTATGGGAGCTTGAGGCTCCGTTGATGACGTCATAGGAGGTCTTCCGGCATAACTAAAATATAGTTTCTTGTACTGCAAAGATAGCGGAGGGAGGAGTTACCTCAAGAAAGAATAGAACTCCTCCACATGGGAGGATAGACATCCATTTGGGGGAGGAAGACTCCGTTGAATGGGAGAATAGATCTCCGTCGCATGGTAGAGGAGGATCGCTGCATGGGAGCACGGTACTCCACCGCATGGAAGGAAGAAGCTTCCGTTACATGGGAGGAGAAAACCTTGTTGCATGGGAAGAAGCCTCCGTTACATGGGAGAATGAGGCTCTGTGAGAGAGCTCGTTGCATGGGAGCATGGAACCCCTTTGTATGGGAGCTTGAGGCTCCGTTGATGACGTCATAGGAGGTCTTCCTGCAGAACTAAAACATAGTTTCTTGTACTGCAAAGATAGCGGAGGGAGGAGTTACCTCAAGAAAGAATAGAACTCCTCCACATGGGAGGATAGACCTCCATCTGGGGGAGGAAGACTCCTTTGAGCAGGAGAATAGATCTCCGTCGTATGGTGGAGGAGGACCGCTGCATGGGAGCACGGTACTCCACCGCATGGAAGGAAGGAGCTTCCGCTGCATGGGAGAACGAGGCTCTGTGAGAGAGCTCGTTGCATGGGAGCATGGTACTCCACCGCATGGAAGGAAGAAGCTTCCGTTGCATGAGGGAGTAAGCTCCGTTGCATGGGAGCAAACTCTGTTGCATGTGAAGGAACTTCATGGCATGGGAGGGAGACTCCGCTGCATGGGAGGAGGCTCCGTTGCATGTTGCATGGGAGAACGAGGCTCCGTTGCATGAGGGAGTAAGCTCCGTTGCATGGGAGCAAACTCCGTTGCATGGAAGGAGAATGCCTCGTTGCATGGAGGAGGAAGAGGCTCCTGCTGCATGAGGGAGTAAGCTCCGTTGCATGGGAGAACGAGGCTCTGTTAGAGAGCTCGTTGCATGGGAGCATGGAACCCCTTTGTATGGGAGCTTGAGGCTCCATTGATGACATCATAGGAGGTCTTCCTGCAGAACTAAAACATAGTTTCTTGTACTGCAAAGATAGCGGAGGGAGGAGTTACCTCAAGAAAGAATAGAACTCCTCCACATGGAAGGATAGACCTCCATCTAGGGGAAGAAGACTCCGTTGAGCGGGAGAATAGATCTCCGTCGTATGGTGGAGGAGGACCGCTGCATGGGAGCACGGTACTCCACCGCATGGAAGGAAGGAGCTTCTGCTGCATGGGAGAACGAGGCTCTGTGAGAGAGCTCGTTGCATGGGAGCATGGTACTCCACCGCATGGAAGGAAGAAGCTTCCGCTGCATGAGGGAGTAAGCTCCGTTGCATGGGAGCAAACTCTGTTGCATGTGAAGGAACTTCATGGCATGGGAGGGAGACTCCGCTGCATGGGAGGAGGCTCCGTTGCATGGAAGGAGAAGGCCTCGTTGAATGAAGGAGGAAGAGGCTCCTGCTGCGTGAGGGAGAAAGCTCCGTTGCATGGGAGCAAACTCCGTTGCATGGATTTCTTTCTCCTTCACGACGGCCAGACCCTCTCTTCTTTTCCCTTCTTCTCTCCTCTCCCTTTTTTTTTTTTTTTTTTTTTTTTTTTGGTGGGGCTCCTGGATGGTGGTACCGTTGGGAGGTGGCTCCATCCCCGGCTTGAAGCCAGGTGCCCCGTCAAGGGTGGCGATGCACCCTCACAGCTCAAGACTTTTTGGTCGAGACCGCTCCTTGGAGCCTCGAGAGAGAGGGAGAAATTCTTGTGCCCCCATCCCCGTGCCCCCGGTCTACCCCCCAGGGACTAAGGACAAAGGTGGAAACCATCATCCCACCTTATTGAGGAGCATGGATCTGCCCTCCTAACTGGTGTACCAATCTGTTGCCGCCTAGATCACCGTGGCCGGGAACTCTTGTGTGGCCTAGGTGCATGGGCTCTGTGCCAGCGTCACCGGGCTCATTGGTCAGAGATGATCAAGGGGAACATAGTCGTAGTTGGGATGAAAGGGGCTTGGTATGGTCGTGGCCCTCCTGTGGGCCTCTTCGGTGAGGAGTAATCTTCCTCCTTATCGTCCCTCCGCCAGGCGATACCTGCAAAACAGGGGAGACCTGCACCGGGGATTCCGGCAAAGGCACTCCGACGATCAAGTCAGTGGGATGATCGAAGGAAATAAGGGACCTCTGAGACAGAGAGCTTGGGGGGACTCTCTGCTGCCAGAGGGTGATGGGTCATGCCAGAGTGAAGGGAGTGTCCTCCTCCTTTACTTACCTCTTCCCGCTGCTCTCATATAGACGAGTGGCTCTTGGTATTCAGAGGGGCACGTTCTTCTTGGCATAGGCCTGTGAAGCCTCTGCAAGCCTGGGAGGCTTAGGTAGGCTGGTCAGCTTCCCCTTTCTTGATGGCTCAGAAGATTTGGCAGAGAAGCCCAGTGCCTCGGGTGCGGCACTATTCACTAGTTAGTGTAAACAGTTGCTTAGAGAACTTAAATGCATACCTTTCTTTGCAGGCGGCGTGTTAGGCGGCGCGTCCAGGACCCACGTGGAGGGGGATTCATGGAAAGAGCGCTGGGCCCCTGCGGATGGGCCCCTCGGGAAACGCGCGGGGCCCACGAGAGATCGAACTGCGTGGTGCTCCCAGCGACCGAGCTGGGCTGTGACACCAAAGTGCCAGGCTAGCCGGGACACCGTTTCAAGTTGCCACGTGGGCACGCGGACCGAGAGAAGGCCCGCGGGGGCCTTCATGCGCGCTGATCGAGGCGACGTGCGAGGCCCCATGCACGTAGGCGAGGACCCATGCATTGCGAACACGAGCGCTGCCGGGCCACGGGAGAGCGGAGCTGGACCGCGGGCGTGCTTGGGCACGGAGCAGGTACGAACGGATGTGGCCACGCGGGAATGCCAGACGGGGCACCACGTGGGCATGCCGAACTGGGCACATGGGCACGTGGGCGTGCCGAACCTCGCGTCACGCGAGCCCATGAGCACCGGAGCTGCCACGGGCGGAAGGGTTGGACCGGACAGAGCCGGGCTGAGCTGGACTGAGGCGGGGACGATCGGAGCCGGGCTCGTTGAGGTGGCGTCAGGCAGGCACACCACGGGCATGCTGAGCCGGGAGCCGACGTGCCGAGGTCGACTGAGCCGCAGTCTTGCCAAGCGTACATGCCACGGTGAGGGGCTGGGACGGTGCCACGGATGGCGCGGAGCCGGCAAGGAGGGAGCTGTGGCCGCCACGGGCGTTCCGCGGGCATGTTGAGCACCGGACCGGACCTCGTGGAGATGGAGAGGCCGAGCTGGGCATTGTTGCCGAGGTGGGTCCAAGGCTGCCGGGGGCTGAGCAGGATCGCCGGCGGAGCAGGGACAGCCTTGGGCGGAGGCGAGTCGGGTCGTCGGCGAGGCGCTGCCAGGGTGCCACTCGGACCAAGCCAGATCCTCCGCCGGGCTGGAGCAGGAGGGTGGAGGTCTCCTGTGGGCGAGCCGGGGTAGTTGCCGAGGTGGGTCCTGAGGTCGGCGGACGCCGGAGTTGGTGCGGGAGGGGCCGGGGTCGCCGCAAGCTCGCCGGGGGCGTGCCGCGGGCAGGTTGAGCGCTGGACCTACCTCGTGGAGCCGGAGAGGCCGAGCTGGACGTGGGCGTGCCATGCGGGCGCGCTGCTGCCGAGGTGGGTCCTGAGGTCGGTGGATGCTGGAGCTGGCGCGGGGGGAGCCGAGGTCGCCGCAAGCTCGCCGGGGGCGTGCCGCGGGCAGGTTGAGCACCGGACCTACCTCGTGGAGCCGGAGAGGCCGAGATGGACGTGGGCATGCCGTGCGGGCGCGCTGCTGCCGAGGTAGGTCCTGAGGTCGGCGGATGCTGGAGCTGGCACGGGGGGAGCCGGGGTCGCCGCAAGCTCACCGGGGGCGTGCCTCCCTTATGCGCGGACCGAGGCACGGGTGTGGTGCGGCCGTGCCAAACCGGGGAGTTCGGCTATGGCGCCAAAACTAGATCCCATGTGGACTTAGCCTCGTTGCCGGGTCACGCCATTCCCAAACATGCCGAACTGGAGCGACAAGGGCTGAGGTGGATGGAGCCACGCGGGCACTTACAGGGCGGAGTCGGGGAGCTTCATGGACTGAAGTGGGCTGCCCGGTATGCCTAGCAGGGCTCCAGGCATGGCCGAAGTGAGCCGACCGGGTGCCGACCTGGTCGAGGTGCCAGCCCGGCCGAGCTGAGCTCCGGGCATGGTGGAACTGGGCTGACCGAGGTGCTGACCTGGCCGCCACTGGGGCTGATCTCTTCAAGTGGCCCCACCATTGTGTCTGGGCCGAATGGGTTAGTCACCACTGTAACACCTATCAAGAGAAGATTTGGTGTGACGTCTTGCCCATGGGGGTGAGCAGTATAATTCTTGGAAGACCTTGGTTGTATGATCATGGTGCCACCCTCTTAGGAAAATCCAACACCTGTGTCTTTAGTTTCAATGGGAAGAAAATCACAATCCATTCAGTCCCTCCTAAGGACAAGGTAGCTAAAGGAACCAATAAGGTCAGAGAAATGAAGACTGGAGTGAACCTAATTAGTGCTAAGGATCTAGAACAAGAAATTTATAGTGGTTCAGCTATTTGGATGTTGACTGCTAAGGAACTTAGGACTCCTACACCCTCAAAGCCTCCTCAGGAAGTTAAACCTTTGTTAAAAGAATTTGAGGATGTTTTTCCCGAGGATCTGCCAGACCACCTTCCACCTCTTAGGGATATCCAGCATTCCATAGATTTAGTCCCAGGAGCTACTTTACCCAACTTGCCCCATTATAGGATGAATCCATCTGAGCATAAGGAACTGCAAAAACAGGTTGGAGAATTGTTAAGGAAGGGATTCATTAGGGAGAGTCTTAGCCCTTGTGCAGTCCCTGCACTTCTAACCCCGAAGAAGGATGGCACGTGGAGGATGTGTGTTGATAGTCGTGCCATCAACAAAATCATAATCAAGTATAGGTTCCCCATCCCTAGACTAGATGACATGCTAGATATGATGGCCGGTGCAATGGTTTTTTCTAAAATTGATCTCAAGAGCGGCTATCATCAGGTTAGGATTAGACCAGGGGATGAGTGGAAAACCGCTTTCAAAACTAAGGATGGTCTCTATGAATGGGTTGTTATGCCTTTTGGGTTGTCCAATGCCCCTAGTACTTTTATGAGGATTATGACCCAGGTACTTAGAGCTTTCATAGGGAAGTTTGTAGTGGTCTATTTGATGACATCCTGATCTATAGTAAGACCCCTGCAGACCACCTAGGCCACCTTAGACAAGTCTGTCAAGTTTTGAGGAATGATAGTCTCTACGGTAATCTCAAAAAGTGTGAATTCATGACCAGTAGAATTATCTTCCTTGGTTTTGTAGTAACCCCTGACGGCGTGGCTGCTGATCCTGAAAAAATTAGGTCCGTAGTAGAATGGCCAGAGCCGACCAGTGTGCATGAAGTCAGAAGTTTCCACGGCTTGGCTACCTTCTATAGGCAATTCATCAAGGGGTTTAGTACTGTAGTTGCTCCTATCACAGACTGTATTAGGAAGGGAGAATTCTAGTGGACTAAAGCAGCCTATAAAGCCTTCCTAGAACTTAAGGATAGGATGACCCAGGAACCCATTTTGAGGTTACCCGACTTTTCAAAGGTATTTGAGGTTGCCTGTGAAGCTTCAGGAGTAGGTATAGGTGGAGTCCTAAGCCAAGAGAACCATCCCGTAGCATTCTTTAGTGAAAAACTTAATGATGCTAAGCTTAGGTATTCTACCTATGATAAGAAATTTTATGCGGTAGTGCAAGCTTTACGTTACTGGAGATATTATTTGCTACCGCAAGAATTTGTGCTGTTTTTGGACCATGAGGCTCTTAGATTCTTGAATTCCCAGAAGAAGCTTAACCCTAGGCATGCTAAGTGGGTAGAGTATATCCAGTCCTATACTTTTGTTTTGAAGCATAAGGCTGGATCTGAAAATAAGGTAGCTGATGCCCTTAGTCGTCGATCTTTGTTGTTGAATTCTGTTAGGGCTGAAGTCATAGGGTTTGAGCAAATCAAAGAGGAATATGAGTCATGTCCAGATTTTAAGACTGTGTACCAGGATCTAACTCAAGGACCATCTAGTGACCGTAAGGATTATACCCTTTTAGATGGCTTTCTGTTCTTTAAGAATAGGCTTTGCATCCCTAAAACTTCTCTTAGGAAATTTTCGATTTGGGAAATTCATGCGGGAGGTTTAGCTGGCCATTTCGGAAAAGATAAAACCGCCCTGGCTATTGAAGACCACTTTTTCTGGCCTAGCTTAAAAAGAGATGTAGCACACATTGTGGCTAGGTGTCGGACCTGCGCTGTTGCCAAACAGCGAAAACAGAACACCGGCCTTTATACCCCACTCCCTGTCCCAGATCGTCCTTGGCAAGATGTGAGCATGGACTTTGTGTTAGGTTTGCCTAAGACCTAGAGGAGGCATGACTCTATCTGTGTTGTAGTAGACCGATTTTCCAAGATGGCCCATTTCTTTCCTTGTTCCCAAACATTTGATGCGTCTAAGGTATCCACCCTGTTCTTTAATGAGATAGTTCGACTCCATGGCCTACCCAAGACCATTGTTTCAGATAGGGATGTCTGGTTCACCAGCTATTTCTGGAAAATCCTTTGGCATAAGTTAGGGACAAAACTTAAGTTCTCAACTGCCTATCATCCCCAGCTTGATGGCCAAACCGAAGTAGTGAACCATAGTTTAGGCAATCTGTTAAGGTGTCTTGTTGGTGAAAACATTAGGAACTGGGATTTGTATTTACCTAGAGCTGAATTTGCATACAATGACTCGGTCAATAGGTCTACAGGTAAGAGTCCATTTGAAATTGTGCATGGTTACAAACCTCACACACCTCTTGACCTAGCTCCTTTACCAGTCCACACACGAGTCTCCGAGTCTGCCGAGATTTTTGCACAGCATATAAAAGACTTGCATAATGAAATTCATGCCAAAATAAATTTAAGTAATGAAACTTATAAGAAGTTGGCTGATTCTCAAAGGCGAGTCAAAACTTTTAATGAGGGAGACTATGTAATGATTAGGTTAAGGCCTGAACGGTTTCCTCCTGTAACCATTAGAAAGTTACATGCTAGAGGAGCTGGACCATTTAGAGTGGTGAAGAGAGTAGGATCCAATGCCTATGTGCTCGAGTTGCCTCCAGAACTAGGCATTAGCCCCACTTTCAACATTACAGACCTAGTAGAGTATAGAGAGCCAGCAGTGATTCCCAGTGAGCCTTTTGAACCTAATCCTGCTCTTGAGAGTGAACCTAACCCTGTGTGTCCACCAACAAACTGGCCTGTGAGGAAAGAGCAGATTGAAAAGATCCTGGATGATCAGGTTATCTCTACTCGTAATCCAGGATACCAAAGATACCTGGTCCGCTGGCAAGGAAGGCCAGATTCTGATGACTCTTGGATCTCCCGAGAAGAATTACAAGAATTGGACCCAGACCTCTTGGAGAGATACCAGAGCCAACTTGATCCATACTCGACAGGGTCAAGTTCCTCCCACCCCTGGAGAATTAGTGCGGGCACCAGACTCAGAAGAAGACTTCAGAGCTCCATCTGGATCTCTAATTGACCTTGCCCGAAGAATTAGGATTTTCTGGCTTGTAATAAGGGTTGACTTGATCGACTCAATTTTAGCTTAAGTCTGTACTCCCTGTAATTTATTTTTGTTGAGTCATGTTGACTCAGTAGTGGTCTAGGACTTCAACCTGGGGTGTCAAATTTTCTCCCAAGGCCAAGCAAGTGGGTGCCACACTCCCAGCCACACACCTGAGTCCAGGGGGTGCCACATCTCCATCCAGTATACTCTGGTCCCCACACCACAGATAGCAGCTCCCTTCTCTCATGCACCATTTGAGGAGAAAGCAACCAGGGATCCACAAATCAAGGGGGCGGCCCAAGACCTTCCATAAGAGCCAAGCTATGAAAGGGAAGAAATTCTTCTTGGAGAGAACTTCAAGGAGGCGCCCATTCCCTGCCAAAAATACCCAAAACAAAGATGGGAAGGACCATGACTTAGGGAGAAAGAAAAGGAGGAGTCCAAAAGAGTTGAGCCATGGAAGGAAAGAAATCCTCTCTTGAAGAACAAAGCTTGGAGGCGCCATCTACCTTCCTTTTAAAACCCAAATCAAATTTTTTTGGAACCTTTGGCCGGCCATATGTGTAGGGATTGATCCTACAATCCTAATTTGAAGATCCCTCCTTTAGTCCCATATGGGAAGATGTAAAACCCTACTCTCTTGTAAAGTCCTATAAATTAAACCCTTCTTGTAAATTTGAAAGTAATCTGATGAATGAATTCAAGTTTTTGTGTGAGCAAACTCTGTGTTTTCTCTCTTTCGCACTTGCATCCAGGTGTTGAGCTCCATGAGGGAGTAAATCTGGGTTCCCCAGGAACCTTGAGGAGGTGTAAGATCTCCAAACCCCAAACCCTAGGTTAGCCACTTCACTCCCAAACCCTAGCCGCCTATCATCCTTCTCTTTCCACCAAGCCCTAGCATATCCCACCTCTCACGGCCATCCTCTTCAAGTCAAGGCCGACCCCAGCATCCGGGTCCAGTCCGGATACTTCAGATCCAGAGCAATTCCCAGAGGAAGTCAGATCAACCTCCAGGAGAATCCGGATTTCAGCACATCAACTTTCAAGTTCTTCAATCTGGTAAATTCTTCCTTGAGTATCTGATTCCATCACTTGTTCTTCTTCTTTCCCAGATCTTGAGTCCAGGAGAAGCCGACTCAGCCACAGGACCAGTATTGGAGGATCCATTGCGAAGATATCCGAATCCGAGGATCCAACAATCTGCTCGAGAGAGTTCTTTCACCAAACTCTGTGAAGATCACTGTCTGGTTGGTAACCCATCTCTTCTCTTTATTTCTGTCCTGTTGAAAGTTCAGAGCGAAACCCTAGGTCTGGGAGTTTCTCAACCCCAGCTAGTGCGAGCACCAGACTCATAAGAAGACTTCAGAGCTCCATTTGGATCTCTGATTGACATTGCCCGAGAAATTAGGGTTTGTAATAAAGGTTGACCTGGTCAACCAATTTATTTTTTTTATTTATTTCTTGAGTCACCATTTAAATTTTGTTGAGTCATGTTGACTCGGTGCAAGTCCCGATGTGGTTTCAATTTTATCCAAAATGGTGCCGCAATTGTCTTCCAATCAAATCAAGGTCCAAAATGGTGCCACATTTGTCTTCCAATCAAATCAAGGTCCAAGCAAGTGGAGGCCACACTCCAAGCCACACGCCCAGCCACACTCCGAGCACACGCCAGGGTCCAGGAGGCGCCACAGAGGCATCCCAGTGTCATGGTCCCCACATCCAAAGAAGAAAAAAATCAAATTGGAAGCCAATTTAAAGGAGGCGCCCATACCTGCCAATTTTGTCTAAGCAAAGAAGGAAAGGGACTTCTCTTGGAGAAAAAATCAATGAAGAAAAATTATTTTTGCTATTCTCTTGTGTTGAGTAACCTAGGTTTCACTTCTTCCGCACTATTCTAAGTGTTGAGCTCCGTGAGGGGGTAATCCGGGTTCCATTGGAGCCTTGAGGAGGTGAGAGATCTCCATCTTTATCCAAAACCCTAGGTTAGCCACTTAAAAATCCAAAACCCTAGCCGCCCTTCATTATTTTCAATCCATCAAACCCTAGCTCCTTCCATCTCCCACGGCCTCTCTCTCTCTACAAGTCCAGGCTATCCACCTTCATCCAGATCCAGTCCGGCTACTTCAGATCCAGAGCAAGTTCCAAGGAAAATCACATCAGCTTCCAGGAGAATCCAGTTTTCAGCAATTTCAATCTTCAAGTTCATCAACCTGGTAAATTTTTCCCTTGACTCTCTGATTCCATCAATTATTTTTCTTCGCTTCCAGATCTTGAGTTCAGGAGAAGCCAACCCGCCAAGGACCAGTATTGGAGGATCCATTGCGAAGATATCTGAATCCGAGGATCCAACAATCTGCTCGGGAGAGTTCTTCCACCAAAATCTGTGAAGATCATTGTCTGGTTAGGTAAACCATCTCTTCTCTTTATTTCTGTTCTGTTGAAAGTTCGGAGCGAAACCCTAGGTCTGGGAGTTTCTCAACCCCCAGCGATCCGTTGCTTCTGAACTACTCTGATAATTTAGTTTCCTTAAAATTGTGCTTTCAATTATCATATTAGTATCTTTCAATGTTAGGTTAACTTTTCTTTGATTTGAAGCCAACTTCTACAAACATATAAAAATAACAAAAAAATTAGTTAATCTTAATTTACTTCTGCATCGCATCCCTTTATTTGTTCTGCATCATTTTTGGTATCAGAGCCCAGTCTAGGGTTTCTGATTTGCTTGCTTGCTTGTTTTGATTGTTTTCTCTTTTTATTTTGTCTGCTCGAAGTAGACTCCCCAGGACGTCCGGTCCTAGGAACTAAGCGAGGCGCAAGCCTCCTCCTCCCATTCCACGGGGTGTTCCTAGGGCGTGTAGGGGATCCATTGGGTTATAACTTCGTAGCAGGGATTATAAACGGGGAAGACAATCTAGTTGTAGCCTGTAATTACCCTTTTGTCTGAATTATTTCTCCCTACATAAAACTCTGAATTGCATGATTTTTGCTTCATTGAAACCAGTATAATTGAACCTATTTTTCATAATTTTTCTGTGATTTATTGGTTTCGGTAAAAATTCTGAGTATTAAAATACAATAACTCTGTTTTTTTTGTGTTCTGCAATTCAATTCTTTTTGGAGTGATCATCTCATAATTTACTTAAGGGCAATTGAGCATCTAAGATAAGGGGAGGAGTTGATTACCTCTCCTTAGCCCAAAACCACTATCCAATCATTCGAACCTAGACCTAATTTAAAATCAGTTAGACCTAATTTGCCCTAGTGGGCTAGGGACACCAATTGGTCGGGTCTAGGCTAGTGTTGAGTCAGTTTGCCGAGTTATTCTGTGTGTGCTTAGCACTCAGTGTCTAGAACGGTGGTTCAGGGATCCATTCCCGAAGGACTTGTGTGCTGGTCCGCCTACCTGGCCAATCACTGATTGGTGTCTAGGATTGGCAATCAGGGACCTAACACTCCCCTTACACCTGCCTGGCTGAGTCCTGAGTTACTACAGGCTAGCTTGCCACTCTGATTGGGCATCTAGTTTGGACTCTAGGTCTAGTGATCCAGTAGTCGATTTAGTCTAGTCTCATTTTGTGTGCTTGCTTGAATCATCATGTCTACCAGAAACGGAGTGCCATATCAACCTGGTCAAACCCAACCTGATTTAGAGGCCATGATCAGAACTCTTACTGAAAGTATGGCTAAAATGAATCAGGATATGACAAACACTGTGGCCCAGTTTAGCGCACAAATTCATGAGGATCTTACCCAACTTAGGGACCGAGTCCAAGTACTTGAAGAACCTAGACATCGGAATTGGACTCCTGACCCCGATTTTAATGTGCCTCAACCTCACCCACATCAGGAGCCTAGAAGGCCTTTATATAGAGATCCTGAACCTAATCATAGCAGGCCTGACCCAGAGCCTGAAGATAGAGATGATAGGTTCATCAGGAACATCAAATTAGATGCACCCACTTTTGATGGTAGTCTGAACCCTAAGGTGTATTCTGATTGGGAGGGTGAGATGGACCAATACTTTGAGTGGTATGCTATGTCTGAGGAGAGGAAATAATTTTTCCAAGATGAAATTAGTGCATCAAGCTAGGTTATACTGGGGGAACATTGAGCTAACCACTAGGAGACGGAATGTTGAGCCCATAACCACTTGGCAGGGTATGAAAGAAAAACTGAGAGATAAATACCTACCCATTTCATACCAGCAAAACCTGTTAGACCAATGGCAAAACCTGAAACAAGGAAACCGATCTGTCTCAGACTACATAGCTACTTTTGATGAATACCTAATGAGATGTGATGTGAGTGAAGCCCACGAAGTCACTTTGTCTAGATTTAGGGCTGGACTGAGGGAAGATATCAAGAGAGAACTATTTCTGGGAGAGGTTACTGATCTAGACCAAGCCTACCAGATTGCACTGAACATTGAGAAATTTCAGAGAGGACCTATACCTTCTAGGGTTAGTGCCCCAATCCCAAGGAATGGACCTAGCCAAGTTATCCCTAGTAAACCTTTTCAGGGTACTTCTACCCCTAGGCCCATGGACAAAGGTAAGGCACCTGACACCCAGAGAACCCCTAGTTCAAATATCACCTGTTTTAAGTATCAGAAACCAGGTCACATTTCCAGTCAGTGTACTGCCATAGCCTGTTTCAAGTGTCATAAGGTAGGTCATGTTGCTAGCCAGTGCCCACGGAGATCCCTTTACATAGAAGAGGGAGAGAATGATAATTCCGAGCCCAGTGAGGAATTTGAAGAAGAAGTTTATGAGGCCGGAATGAATTTGGTTGAGGAGTATGAAGGAGAGGAGGAACCCAATGAATCTGACCAATTAGGAGTTGTAAGATGCATCCTATCCCAGAATCTAGTTCAAGAGGATTGGCGTAGGACTAACATCCTACAGACTTTTCTTAAATTAGGGGATAAGGTATGTAAGATCATCATAGATAGTGGGAGCTGTGTAAATGCCATCTCTACTAGCACTGTCAAGATGTTAGGCTTAATCCCAGTTCCCCATCCCAACCCCTATAAGGTTTCTTGGGTAGATTCTACCTCCATACCCATCCAGTCTAGATGTCAAGTCCAAATCCAAATGCAATCTTATCACGAAAAGATTTGGTGCGATGTCTTACCCATGGGGTGAGCAGTATAATTCTCGGAAGACCTTGGTTGTATGATCATGATGCCACCCTCTTAGGAAAATCCAATACCTGTGTCTTTAGTTTTAATGGGAAGAAGATTACGATCCATTCAGTTCCCCCTAAGGACAAGGTAACTAAAGGAGCCGGTAAGGTTAAGGAGATGAAAACTGGAGTGAACCTAATCAGTGCTAAGGATCTAGAACAAGAAATTCATAGTGGTTCACCCATCTGGATGTTGACTGCTAAGGAACTTAGAACTTCGGAACCCTCAGAGCCTCCTCAAGAAGTTAAACCTGTGTTAAAAGAATTTGAGGATGTCTTTCCCGAGGATTTGCCAGACCACCTTCCACCTCTTAGGGATATCCAGCATGCCATAGATCTAATCCCAGGAGCGACTTTGTCCAACTTGCCCCATTACAGGATGAATCCATCTGAGCATGAAGAACTGCAAAAGCAGGTTGGAGAATTATTGAGGAAGGGGTTTATTAGAGAAAGTCTTAGCCCTTGTGCAGTCCCAGCCTTACTGACCCCAAAGAAAGATGGCACGTGGAGGATGTGTGTTGACAGTCGTGCCATCAATAAAATTACAATCAAATATAGGTTTCCCATCCCTAGACTAGATGACATGCTTGATATGATGGCTGGTGCAATGGTTTTTTCTAAGATTGATCTCAAAAGCGGCTATCATCAGGTTAGGATTAGACCCGGGGATGAATGGAAAACTGCTTTCAAAACTAAGGATGGTCTTTATGAATGGGTTGTTATGCCTTTTGGGTTGTCCAATGCCCCTAGTACTTTCATGAGAATTATGACCCAGGTACTTAGAGCTTTCATAGGAAAATTTGTGGTGGTCTATTTTGATGACATCCTGATCTATAGTAAGACCCCAGCAGATCACCTAGGCCACCTTAGAGCAGTCTGCCAAGTTTTGAGGAATGATAGACTCTACGGTAATCTTAAGAAGTGTGAATTCATGACTAGTAGAGTTATCTTTCTTGGTTTTGTAGTAACCCCTGACGGCGTGGCGGCCGATCCTGAGAAGATTAGGTCCATAGTAGACTGGCCAGAGCCAACCAATGTGCATGAAGTTAGAAGTTTCCATGGCTTGGCTACCTTCTATAGGCGATTCATCAAGGGGTTTAGTACTTTAGCTGCTCCTATCACTGATTGTATTAGGAAGGGAGAATTTCATTGGACTAAGTCAGCCCATAAAGCCTTCCTAGATCTTAAGGATAAAATGACCCAGGCACCCATTCTGAGATTACCCGATTTTTCTAAAGCATTTGAGGTTGCCTGTGATGCTTCAGGTGTAGGAATAGGTGGAGTCCTAAGCCAAGAGAATCATCCCATAGCATTCTTTAGTGAAAAACTTAATGATGCTAAGCTTAGGTATTCTACCTATGATAAGGAATTTTATGCGGTGGTGCAAGCTTTGCGTTACTGGAGACATTATTTGCTACCGCAGGAATTTATACTATTTCGGACCATGAGGCTCTTAGATTTCTGAACTCCCAAAAGAAGCTTAACCCTAGGCATGCTAAGTGGGTAGAATATATCCAGTCCTATACTTTTGTCCTGAAACATAAGGCTGGAGTTGAGAATAAGGTAGCTGATGCCCTTAGTCACCGATCTCTGTTATTAACTTCTGTTAGAACTGAGGTCATAGGGTTTGAGCAAATCAAAGAGGAATATGAGTCTTGTCCGGATTTCACAACTGTGTATCAGGATCTAGTTCAAGGACCATCTAGTAATCACCAGGATTATACCCTTGTAGATGGTTTTTTGTTCTTCAAAAATAGGCTTTGCATCCCTAGAACTTCTCTTAGGGAATTTTTGATTTGGGAAATCCATGTTGGAGGATTAGCCGGCCATTTTGGAAAAGACAAGACCATTCTAGCTATTGAAGACCACTTTTTTTGGCCTAGCTTGAAAAGGGATGTAGCTAATATTGTAGCTAGATGTCGAACCTGCGCTGTTGCCAAACAGCGAAAACAAAACACTGGCCTTTATACCCCACTCCCTGTCCCAGATCGTCCTTGGCAAGATGTGAGTATGGATTTTGTGTTAGGTTTACCTAAGACCCAGAGGAGACATGATTCTATCTGTGTCGTAGTCGACCGATTCTCTAAAATGGCCCACTTCTTGCCTTGTTCCCAAACCTTTGATGCGTCTAAGGTAGCCACACTTTTCTTCAATGAGATAGTTAGACTCCATGGCCTACCTAAGACAATCGTTTCAAATAGGGATGTCCGGTTCACCAGTTACTTTTGGAAGACCCTTTGGCATAAGTTAGGGACAAAACTTAAGTTTTCAACTGCCTATCATCCCCAAAATGATGGCCAAACTGAAGTAGCGAACCGTAGCCTAGGAAATCTGCTGAGATGTCTTGTTGGTGAAAATACCAGAAATTGGGATTTATACCTACCAAGGGCAGAATTTGCGTACAATGACTCGGTCAATAGGTCTACGAGTAAGAGTCCATTTGAAATTGTACATGGGTACAAACCTCACACACCTCTTGACCTAGTCCCTTTACCTGTCCACACTCGAGTCTCCGAGTCTGCTGAGAATTTTGCACAGCATGTAAAAGACTTGCATAAAGAAATTCATACCAAAATAAATTTAAGTAATGAAACTTATAAGAAGTTGGCTGATACTCAAAGGCGAGTCAAATCTTTTATTGAGGGAGACTATGTGATGATTAGGTTAAGGCCTGAATGGTTTCCTCCTGGAACCGTTAGAAAGTTACATGCTAGGGGAGCTGGACCATTTAGAGTGGTAAAGAGAGTAGGATCCAATGCCTATGTGCTCGAGTTGCCTCCAGAACTAGGCATTAGCTCTACTTTCAACATTACAGACTTAGTAGAGTACAGGGAGCCAGCTGTGATTCCTAGTGAGCCTTTTGAGCCTAACCCTATCATTGAGAGTGATCCCGACCCTGTGTGTCCACCAACAAACTGGCCTGTGAGAAAAGAGCAGATTGAAAAGATCCTGGATGATCAGGTTATCTCTACTCGTAATCGAGGATACCAAAGGTACCTGGTCCGCTGGCAAGGAAGGCCAGATTCTGATGACTCTTGGATCTCCCGAGAAGAATTACAAGAATTGGACCCAGACCTCTTGGAGAGATACCAGAGCCAACTTGAGCCTTACTCGACAGGGTCGAGTTCCTCCCACCCCGGGAGAATTGGTGCGGGCACCAGACTCATAAGAAGACTTCATAGCTCCATTTGGATCTCTGATTGACATTGCCCGAGAAATTAGGGTTTGTAATAAAGGTTGACCTGGTCAACCAGTTTATTTATTTTTATTTATTTCTTGAGTCACCATTTAAATTTTGTTGAGTCATGTTGACTCGGTGCAAGTCCCGATGTGGTTTCAATTTTATCCAAAATGGTGCCGCAATTGTCTTCCAATCAAATCAAGGTCCAAAATGGTGCCACATTTGTCTTCCAATCAAATCAAGGTCCAAGCAAGTGGAGGCCACACTCCAAGCCACACGCCCAGCCACACTCCGAGCACACGCCAGGGTCCAGGAGGCGCCACAGAGGCATCCCAGTGTCATGGTCCCCACATCCAAAGAAGAAAAAAATCAAATTGGAAGCCAATTTAAAGGAGGCGCCCATACCTGCCAATTTTGTCTAAGCAAAGAAGGAAAGGGACTTCTCTTGGAGAAAAAATCAATGAAGAAAAATTATTTTTGCTATTCTCTTGTGTTGAGTAACCTAGGTTTCACTTCTTCCGCACTATTCTAAGTGTTGAGCTCCGTGAGGGGGTAATCCAGGTTCCATTGGAGTCTTGAGGAGGTGAGAGATCTCCATCTTTATCCAAAATCCTAGGTTAGCCACTTAAAAATCCAAAACCCTAGCCGCCCTTCATTATTTTCAATCCATCGAACCCTAGCTCCTTCCATCTCCCACGGCCTCTCTCTCTACAAGTCCAGGCCGTCCACCTTCATCCAGATCCAGTCTGGCTACTTCAGATCCAGAGCAAGTTCCAAGGAAAATCACATCAGCTTCCAGGAGAATCCAGTTTTCAGCAATTTCAATCTTCAAGTTCATCAACCTGGTAAATTTTTCCCTTGACTCTCTGATTCCATCAATTATTTTTCTTCTCTTCCAGATCTTGAGTTCAGGAGAAGCCAACCCACCAAGGACCAGTATTGGAGGATCCATTGCGAAGATATCTGAATTCGAGGATCCAACAATCTGCTCGGGAGAGTTCTTCCACCAAAATCTGTGAAGATCATTGTCTGGTTAGGTAAACCATCTCTTCTCTTTATTTCTGTTCTGTTGAAAGTTCGGAGCGAAACCCTAGGTCTGGGAGTTTCTCAACCCCCAGCGATCCGTTGCTTCTGAACTACTCTGATAATTTAGTTTCCTTAAAACTGTGCTTTCAATTATCATATTAGTATCTTTCAATGTTAGGTTAACTTTTCTTTGATTTGAAGCCAACTTCTACAAACATATAAAAACAACAAAAAAATTAGTTAATCTTAATTTACTTCCGTATCGCATCCCTTTATTTGTTCTGCATCACCAGCGATCCGTTACTTCTGAACTACTCTGATAACCCAGTTTTTTTAAATTGTGCTTTCAATTATTACCTAGTTCTTTCAATTTAGTTTAGCTTTCCTTTGAGTCAAAGCCGACTTCTGAAAATATTTTTAAAAAAAAATAACAAAAAGAATTAGTCTTAATTTACTTCCGCATCGCATCATCTCTATTGTTCTGCATCACACCGAGGTTGTAGGATTTGATAGACTGAAAGAGGAATACGCTAAGTGTCCAAACTTTAGTGAGATTTATCAATCCCTCCAACAAGGACCATCTAGTGTACATAGTGACTATACTCTCCTAGATGGATTTCTTTTCAAATGAAATCAACTGTGTATTCCCCGAACTTCTCTTAGAGAATTTTTAATTTGGGAAGTTCATGCTGGAGGCTTAGCCGGCCATTTTGGAAGAAATAAGACCATCCTAGCGGTAGAAGTTCAATTTTCCTGGCCTAGTCTTAAGAGGAATGTAGCCCAAGTTGTAGTGCAATGTTAAACATGTGCTGTTGCCAAACAACAAAAGCAGAACACTGGGTTGTACACTCCTATACCAGTCCCTGATTGTCCATGGCAGGATCTTAGTATGGACTTTGTACTAGGACTCCTAAAGACCTCTAGGAGACATGATTCCATCTTCGTTATAGTCGATCGATTTTCTAAGATGGCTCACTTTTTCCCATGTTCCCAAACCTTAGATGCTTCAAAAATGGCCAAACTTTTCCTTAACGAGGTAGTTAGATTACAAGGTTTATCCAAAACCATTGTTTCAGATAGAGATATTAGGTTTACTAGCTATTTTTGGAAGACCCTTCGGCATATGCTAGGAACCAAGCTGAAATTTTCTACTGCCTATCATCGTCATACTGATGGCCAAACTGAAGTAGTCAATCGGCGTCTAGGAAACCTTCTGAGATGTTTATTTGGTGACAGTATGGGAAATTGGGACCTCTTACTCCCTCGTGCTGAATTTGCTTATAATAGCTCAGTCAATAGATCTACTGGAAAGAGTCATTTTGAGGTGGTCCATGGTTACAAACCTAGGAAAGCCTTAGATCTTATCCCTTTACTCATACATCCACGAGTCTCTGAGTCTGCTGAGTCATACGCACAGCATGTTAAGGACTTGCATAAAAAAATCAATAAAAAAATCAATATGAGCAATGAATCCTATAGGCGTATGGCTAATTCACATAGGAAAATCAAAGAGTTCTTTGAAGGAGACTATGTAATGGTTAGACTCAAACCCGAACGGTTCTCACCTGGAATTATGAAAAAATTACATGCCCATGGTGCAGGGCCAATCAAAATCCTAAAGAAGATTGGACCTAATGCGTATGTATTAGAACTATCATCTGACCTAGGTATTAGCTCGACCTTTAATGTTTTAGACTTAGTAGAATACAAGGAGCCAATATTGATACCCAGTGAGCCTTTTGGGCCTGAACCTACTGTTGAGAGTGACCCTACCCCTGAGTGTCCACCAGCCTCAATACCAGATCGACGAGATCGAATTGAGAGAATTCTGGATGACAAAACTATCACTACCAGAAATAAAGACTATCAACGCTATTTGGTGCAATGGCAAGGTCGACCAGAATCTGATAACTCGTGGATCACTTGGGAGGACCTACAACGAATCAACCCGGACTTACTAGAATATTATCAAAGTCAGAGAGACCCATAATCGACAAGGTCGAGTCATTCCCACCCCGGGAGAATTGGTGCGGGCACCACAGTTCAAAAGAAGCTTCAATCCAATTTTATCAAGCCAAATTCATTATGGATTTCAATTGATTGAGCTAATGCCACTTTTGATTTCAATTTTTTTTCTTTTATTGAACATGTATCCTGTAAATAGGAAAATTTGTTTCTCTGGTCAAGTTTGAGTCCTGTAATTAGGGTTGGGCTTATTTCAATTTAGTCTTTTGAGTCAAATTAAGGTCAATTTGGTCTTGTAATTAGTGAATTTACAAGTTGGGTTCAAGTTTGGTTTGGTTTGGGCTTAAATGAATCATGAAAACATAAAGATTAGGTGAGGCAAACCACTTCAACAAATCTTGCCAAGTTGGAGTGCCACAACATCAAACTTATATAGAAGACACCTCATCTCCCAAGCCCACATAGAAGCCACCTCATGAGGCCACCTCACTTCATCTTATCAAGGCATGAATCAAGGATGATTTCAACTTCCCCGCTTATCAAGGCATAAATCAAGGATGGTTTCAACTTTCCCACTTATCAAGGTATGAATCAAGGATGGTTTCAACTTCCCCACTGGTTTCAACTTCCCCACTTATCTCTCCATGATTTATGTAACCTCCTTTTGAATTCAAATTTTTAAATGACTTTAGAGAGGCTATAAATACTACTCCAAACCCCTTGTAAAGGAGATTATTGATGAATGAAATCAAAAGAGTTTTTCTTCTACTTGTTATATGCAATGTGTCCTCCGAGAGGGAGTGGGTGAAAGACCCAAAACATCATCCTTTAGCCATCTTAGTATTCCCCTAAACCCACCAATACTTTAGTAGAAAACACCCCACCACCATCCAAAGAAGTTCTTCCAAATTCTAACCAAGGCTTCTTCACCATTTCCTCTCTTCAAGGTTGCCAACTCCAATCTTCAAAGAGGCTTCTACAGTAGATTTTGGATGCCATTCCTTACTATCATGGGATGCCAACTCCAGTTGCAATTCAAGGAATCCAAGGAGATTACATTCTAGACACTGAATGAAGCCACTTGATCTTCTCCAACTCCATCATATTATTCTTCCTTGAAGTTTTAGTAACTTTCATTTTTCTTGTCATCTCAAGTCTTTAGTTCCTTTTCTTTCTAGGGTTCTCCAAGATCACAAGTTGAAGAGGAAGTTGGCCTTGCCCTTAGAACCTTTCAAGCCAGAGATCTGTATTACTTGGAGTGATAGTTTCTAGTACCAATCTCAATTCAATAGTGCTGAAATTGAATCCCTACCAATGGCGTGAGACATTAATATTGGTAAGAAAACCCTCCTTATTTCTTGGGTCTAAATCTTTGAATGGTCTATGCCCTAGATAGGATGGTTTCACAAGCCTTAGGTCCAATCATCATGGGTAAACATGCAGCCCTAGTTTGAGTTATCCCTTATTTAGTTTTCCCTTCATATGACTATTTGCCATTTTGTAATTGAATTATGTTTATGTTTGTAGGGGTCATTGCTCAACAAATTAAATCATCCACTAAATTAGAAATCTTTCATCTCATTCCACATCAAATCTGGTATCAGAGCATAGTTGCATTGGTAGCATAGTATTCATACTTGCTATTTATTTTTTCCTTTTAAATCCAATCCGAATCTAAGATTCACGCCTCCTGAGCGGGTGTACACCAGTACATAGTCACGACCCATAGGAATAATGAGCCATGGCCGGACGTGAATCCTTAGGTTGAAGTTTTGGTATTTGAATTCCCTTGCTTGTTTAAATTCTGTTTGCTGATTTCTGTGTTAGGGACTGAAACCTAGGACTGTTTTACCATCAAGCTTTCATTGTTTTAGCCTAATTTTTATATCAGTTAATCTCCACTTAATCCACTGTTTACTGTAATTTTTCTGAGATTTTATTGATTCAAAAACTCAGTGTTATCTGTCTAAGAACATAGCCCTACTAAAGTTTCTACACACTGATTTTGCATTGGTAGTTTGAACTTCAGTCTGATTCACCAATCAATCTCTGCTGTTTTCATCTGATTTTTACACTGTTTATTCTGTGATTAGTTCTATTAATTTCTATTATTTTTACATGATTTTATAAATTCAAGAAAATAAAAAAAAATTCTGCAAACAAAACAGGCCTGCTGAAAATTCTGTATGTATTGTTGGGCTGAAATTAAAATCACTTCCAAACACCTCCAATCCCAAGCCATTTTGTTTGATCATTAATCAACTAAAATTCAAACTTGTCACTTCATAAAATACAAAAAAAAAAAAAGCAATTGCATTCATTTTAAACTATTTAAGGGCATCAATATCGTAAGATAAGGGAAGGAGGTCATTACCTTTCCTTAGCCCAAAAACAACCAACCACATATTGCATCGAACCCAAACCTTTTAATTAAAATTGAGTAGCAACCTAATTAGATTAGGGACACCAACAAGTCAAGCTCAATTAGTGTGTTGAGACTAGTGTAAATCATTGCTTCATCTACTCCTGGAAAGTGGTGTCTAAGGCTAGGGGTCCAAAGGCAAACACCTTAAGAGGATTTGTGGTTCTTTAATTGGGTCCTCGCGAAAGCGGGGGGGGGCTCCCACAATCCCACCTCTTACCTGGCCATTTAAAAGGGTATTTGTAGTCTTGGTCTGTACTAAGTCAATTCATACTACATTGGACTTTTAGGTCTAGCGAACCTTAGATCAAGTTTTGTATTGAATGACTACTAGATCAGGAACTTCCTTTCAACATTCACTTGACCATCCCAGTTCTTCCATGGATCCCAATCTAGAAACCCTGATGAGAACTATGACTGAGCATTCAAGCAATTGAACACTAGGTTTGATCAAATGGAAGAGAGAATAGGAACCCTTGAAAAGACCCGTTTGACCCCTACTGAGCCACAGTCACCCAGATTGCCACCTGTCCATCCTAGAGTCCAATGCCAGGAATTCACTCCTGACCCACATCCAAGGAGAGTTCACCATGATTATGTTGACCAAGATGAAAGGACCCTTAGAAACATTCATTTAGATGCACCCATATTTGATGGAAACTTGGATCCTAAGGTGTATATAGACTGGGAGGGTGATTTGGACCAATATTTTGATTGGTATGAAATGTCGGAAGATAGGAAATTTAAGTTTGCCAAACTTAGATTGGTCTGTCAACCTAGATTGTATTGGGGTAACGTTGAATGCATGAGCCGACAGAGGGGTGACATGCCCATAGCCACTTGGAAAGCTATGAAGGTGAAACTTAGGGAGAAGTATTTACCAATGTCCTATGAACAAAGACTCTTGGATCAATGGCAATGATTAACTCAAGGGAATAAGACAGTATCCAAATATATTGCCAAGTTTGATGAGTTCGTGATGAGATGCAATGTGGTCGAGTCTGAGGCAGCAACCTTATCTAGGTTTAGAGCAGTTCTACATGAGGAGATCCAGAGAGAACTATTTTTGAGAGAAGTCCATGACCTAGACCAAGCCTACCAAGTTGCCAGGAACTGTGAGAGATTCCAGAGAAGACCTTTATTTCGCTGACCTGAGCCCACTAGGATTAATTCCCCTGGAAGTAGGCCCAGCCCAAACCCAAGCCCATCCAACAGACCCAATCCAACTACTTCAATAGCCCGTAGAGATGACAACGAAAAAAGCCCTGAAGTTCGAAGAGGATGTAGTGTCCATTATTTTAGGTGTCGTCGGGAAGGTCATATTGCAAGCCAATGTCCCAACAGAGCGCTACACATAGGAGAAATAGATGAGGAGGCCCCTGAACCCATAGAAGATTGTGAGGAAGAGGTATATGAGGCCGGAGAGAACCTAGCTGATGAGTATGAAGGGGATGAAGAGATCATAGACTCATCTGAATTTCTAGGAGTTGTGAGATGTGTCTTGACCCAGGGTAAGGAACAAGAAGATTGGCATAGGACCAACATCCTACAAACTTTTGTTAAAATAGCGAAAAACGTCTGCAAGATCATCTTAGATAGCTGAAGTTGTGTCAACGCTATATCAACCGGTACGGTCAAGAACTTAGGATTGCCTACTATGCCCCATCCCAACCCATATATAAGGTATCCTGGATAGATTCAATCTCGATTTCCATCAAATTTAGGTGTCAAGTCATAATCCGAATATAGTCCTACAAAGAAATGGTATGGTGCGATGTTCTTCCCATGGGGATAAGCAGCATCATATTAGGACAACCATGGTTGTATGACCATGATGCTATACTCTATGGTCGCTCTAATTCTTGTGCTTTTACTCATAATGGAAAAAAGATTGTAATCAATTCTTCACCACCTAAAGACCAAATTAAGAGAGGATCAAGTCACTTAAAGCATAAGAAACAAGGGGTAAACCTGATTAGTGCTAAGGAATTGGAACAAGAGATTAGTGGTGGTTCCCCTGTATGGATTTTGACAGCTAAGGAAACCTAAAACCAACCCCATAAGGAACAACCCCAGGAAGTGTTAAGGTTTCTAGAGGAGTTTCAAGACATATTTCCAAAGAACCTTCCTAATCACCTTCCATCCTTGAGAAACTTTCATCATGCAATAGATTTGATCCCAGGATCGACATTACCAAACCTTCCCTATTATAGAATGAACCCTACAGAACACTCTGAGTTACAACGTCAAGTTGGAGAACTTCTCCAAAGGGATTCATTAGAGAGAGCCTATGCCCATGTGCAGTACCAGCCCTTCTGACCCCTAAGAAAGATGGCACATGAAGAATGTGTGTAGATTGTAGGGCCATAAATAAAATTACCATTAAGTACCATTTTTCTATTCCCCGTTTAGACTATATGGTGGATATGATGGCCGGAGCAAAGATTTTCTCCAAAATTGATCTTAAGAGTGGCTATCATCAAGTAAGAATTAGGCCCGGGGATGAATGAAAGACTACTTTCAAAACCAAAGATGGCCTATATGAGTGGGTAGTAATGTCTTTCGGTTTGTCCAATGCACCTAGTACCTTAATGAGAATCATGACCCAGGTTTTAAGGACATTCATAGGAAAATTCGTAGTGGTCTACGTTGATGACATTCTCATCTATAGTAGAACAAAAAAAGACCACTTGGACCATCTTAAGCAAGTTTGCCAAGCCCTTAGACAAGATAGTCTCTATACCAACCACAAGAAATGTGAATTTATGACCCATAGAGTTATCTTTCTAGGATTCGTTGTCACCACTGAAGGGGTGTCTGCCGACCCCAAAAAGGTCAAGTCCATAGTCAAGTGGCCCGTACCCGAGAGCATCCATGATGTTCATAGTTTCCATGGTTTAGCCACCTTCTATAGGAGATTCATTCGAGGATTCAGCATAATAGTGGCACCTATTACTGACTGCATTAGGAAGGGAACATTTGAATGGACAAAACCCATCGATAGAGCCTTCCTAGAAATAAAGAAGAAAATGACACAAGCACCTATTTTGAGGTTACCTGATTTTTCAAAGGTATTTGAGGTTGCTTGTGATGCCTCTAGGGTCGGAATTGGAGGAGTTTTGAGTCAAGAAGGTCATCCAATGGCATTCTTTAGCAAAAAGTTGAATGAGGCGAGAATGAGATACTCGACATATGATAGGGAATTATATATGGTAGTACAAGCCTTGAGGTATTGGAGACACTACTTACTACCACAAGAATTCATTCTTTATTCTGATCACGAAGCCTTATGATTCCTTAGTTCTCAAAAGAAACTAAACCCTAGGCACGGAAAATGGGTAGAATTCATCCAAGCATATACCTTTGTCCTGAAACACCATGCCGGCACTGAGAATAGGGTTGCAGATGCATTAAGCCAGAGATCCATGCTTTTGACTTCAGTTAGCACCGAGGTTTTAGGGTTTGATAGACTGAAAAAGGAATACTCTAAGTGTCCAGACTTTAGTGAGATCTATCAATCCCTCCAATAAGGATCATCTAGTGTACATAGTGACTATACTCTCCTAGATGGATTCCTTTTCAAAGGAAATCAATCGTGTATTCCCCGAACTTCTCTTAGAGAATTTTTGATTTGGGAAGTTCATGCTGGAGGCTTAGCCAGCCATTTTAGAAGAAATAAGACCATCCTAGCGGTAGAAGATCAATTTTCCTAGCCTAGTCTTAAGAGGAATGTAGCCCAAGATGTAGCGCAATGTCGAACATGTGCTGTTGCCAAATAGCAAAAGCAGAACACTGGGTTGTACACTCCTTTAACAGTCCCTGATTGTCCATGACAGGATCTTAGTACGGACTTTGTACTAGGACTCCCAAAGACCTCTTGGAGACATGATTCCATCTTCGTTATAGTCGATCGATTTTCTAAGATGGCTCACTTTATCCCATGTTCCCAAACCTTAGATGCTTTAAAAATAGCTAAACTTTTCCTTGACGAGGTAGTTAGATTACATGGTTTACCCAAAACCATTGTTTCAAATAGAGATGTTAGGTTTACTAGCTATTTTTTGAAGACCCTTTGGCATATGCTAGAAACCAAGCTGAAATTTTTTACTGCCTATCATCCTCAGACTGATGGCCAAACTGAAGTAGTCAATCGGAGTCTAGGAAACCTTCTGAGATGTTTAGTTGGTGATAGTATGGAAAATTGGGACCTCTTACTCCCTCGTGCTGAATTTGCTTATAATAGCTCACTCAATAGATCTATTGGGAAGAGTCATTTCAAGATGGTCCATGGTTACAAACCTAGGAAACCCTTAGATCTTATCCCTTTACCCACACATGCACGAGTCTCTGAGTCTGCTGAGTCATATGCACAGCATGTCAAGGACTTGCATAAAGAAATCAATAAAAAAATTAATGAGCAATGAATCGTATAGGCGTATGGCTAATTCACATAGGAAAATCAAAGAGTTCTATAAAGGAGACTATGTAATGGTTAGACTCAAACCTGAACGGTTCCCACCTAGAACTATGAAAAAATTATATGCCCACGGTGCAGGGCCATTCAAAATCCAAAAAAGGATTGGACCTAATGCGTATGTATTGGCACTACCATCTGACCTAGGTATCAGCTCGACCTTTAACGTTTCAGACTTAGTAGAATACAAGGAGCCAATATTGATACCCAGTGAGCCTTTTGGGCCTAAACCTACTGTTGAGAGTGACCCTACCCCTAAGTGTCCCCAGCCTCTATACCAGATCGGTGAGACCGAATTGAGAGAATTCTGGATGATAATACTATCACTACCAAAATAAAGACTATCAACGCTATTTGGTACAATGGTAAGGTCGACCAGAATCTGATAACTCATGGATCACTTGGAAGGACCTACAACGAATCAACCCAGACTTACTAGAATATTATCAAAGTCAGAGAGACCCATACTCGACAAGGTCGAGTCATTCCCACCCCGGGAGAATTGGTACGGGCACCACAGTTCGAAAGAAGCTTCAATCCAATTTTATCAAGCCAAATTCATTATGAATTTCAATTGATTGAGTTAATGCCACTTTTGATTTCAATTTTATTTCTTTTATTG
This sequence comes from Areca catechu, assembly GCA_021397845.1. Classification (NCBI taxonomy): domain Eukaryota; kingdom Viridiplantae; phylum Streptophyta; class Magnoliopsida; order Arecales; family Arecaceae; genus Areca; species Areca catechu. The sequence goes on from CM038041.1 coordinate 147,195,974, forward strand.
AACATGTGTCCTGTAATAGTAAAATTTGTTTCTCTGATCAAGTTTAAGTCCTATAATTAGGGTTGGGCTTATTTCAATTTAGTCTTTTGAGTCCAATTAAGGTCAATTTGGTCTTGTAATTAGTGAATTTACAAGTTGGGTTCAAGTTTGGTTTGGTTTGGGCTCAAATGAAGCATGAAAATATAAAGATTAGGTGAGGCAAAACACTTCAACAAATCTTGCCAAGTTGGAGTGCCACATCATCAAACTTATATGGAAGACACCTCATCTCCCAAGCCCACATGGAAGCCACCTCATGAGGCCACCTCACTTCATCTTATCAAGGCATGAATCAAGGATGATTTTAACTTCCCCACTTATCAAGGCATGAATCAAGAATGGTTTTAACTTTCTCACTTATCAAGGCATGAATCAAGGATGGTTTCAACTTTCCCACTTATCTCTCCATGATTTATGTAACCTCCTTTTGAATTCAAAATTTCAAATGACTTTGGAGAGGCTATAAATACCACTCCAAACCCCTTGTAAAGGAGATTATTGATGAATGAAATCAAAAGAGTTTTTCTTTCACTTGTTATATGCAATGTGTCCTCTGAGAGGGAGTGGGTGAGAGACCCAAAATATCATTTTTTAGCCATCCTAGTATTCCCCTAAACTCACCAATACTCTAGCTAGAAAACACCCCACCACTATCCAAAGAAGTTCTTCCAAATTCCAACCAAGGCTTCTTCACCATTTCCTCTCTTCAAGGTTGCCAACTCTAATATTCAAAGAGGCTTCTACAACAGATTTTGGATGCCATTCCTTACTATCATGGGATGCCAACTCCAGTTGCAATTCAAGGAATCCAAGGAGATTACATTCCAGACACTAAATGAAGCCACTTGATCTCCTCCAACTCCATCACATTATTCTTTCTTGAAATTTTAGTAACTTTCATTTTTCTTGTCATCTCAAGTCTTTAATCCCTTTTCTTTCTAGGGTTCTCCAAGATCACAAGTTGAAGAGGAAGTTGGCCTTACCCTTGGAACCTTTCAAGCCAGAGGTCTACATCTCTTGGAGTGATAGTTTCTAGTACCAATATCAATTCGAGAGCGCTGAATTGAATCCCTACCAATGGCGTGTGTTGCCCAGATATGGTGCCCAAGAGGGGGGGTGAATTGGGTATTTTAAAAAATTAAAGCAATATATGTGCTATCAAGTTCAAAGGTGAAGAATGATAGTGCTCAAGTAATTGTGCAACGGAAGCAATGAAATAAAACAACAATTAAAGAGCAAAAGAAGATAAAAAGTAAAGCAATGCAAACACACAAGAAGTATAGTGGTTCGGTGCACCTAGCACCTACATCCACTCCCCAAGCTCCACTTGGGAAATTTTACTATAATCTTTAGATTACAGCCAACTTGTTTTACCAGGCTCACAAGTCAAAACCTTACACACTTGTTTTGGCTTCGGGCTTACAAGCAACCCTAGTTGGTTTTATCAATTGGCTCACCAACAAACCTCACACACTTGTTTTGGCTTCGGGCTTACAAGTAACCCTAGTAGGTTTTATCAATTGGCTCACCAACAAACCTCACACTAGTTTCAAATTTCCTTGAAACTAGCCTAAGACAAAAAGAATATGAATACAATGAATAAAACAAGACAAACTCCTTTTGAGCAAAAAGTAATTCGATGTAGCTCTTGATGGAGACTCTTCAAGCCTTTCTCTTGGAATCTTTGGACCTCACTAAATGCCAAATACTTAAAAGTTGGATTCCTCAAAGATGGAAAGCTTTTGGCTAAGGAATCTCTTGGTTTTCTCACTCTTTTTGGCTTGGAATTGATTGAAGGCTTTGTACTTTCACTCTAAGCTTTTTCACTTTGTCTCTTTGTCTTTTTTGAAGTTTGGTGGAGGTTAAATACCTCATTCAAGCTGAAACAACTCCACAAGACCGTTAGAATAAAAAATATGACCGTTTATGGTCGTTAGAAATCAAATCAAAAGTTCAGAAAAACTAGCCGTTATGCCATGAGTCGATCTCATGAGTCGACCTCTGGATCAAGTGTCGACCTCATGAGTCGACCTCCAGTTTATTTTAGGCAAAAATCCAGAAAACCATAGTTCTGCCCAGTTTGAATTCTCAGGCTATGAGTCGACCTCTGGTGTCGACCTCTGGACAGGTGTTGACCTCTGGTGGTCGACCTCTGGAGTGTGCCACTGAAATTTTGCCGTGCCGGCCTTGCTGAACTTTTCTTTTCTTCATGAGTCGACCTCTGGTGGTCAACCTTTGACAAGGTGTCAACCTCTGGTGGTCGACCTCTGATCTGAGATTTTCTGAAACTCTAGAGAGGTGCGTGCCATGCTTGAGTTTCTCTAAGCCTTTGTTTCTTTTGTCAATTACTTCTTAACAGGAAGGTCCAATATGAGAAATTTGATCTTGTTCAAGGTAGAAGAGCTCTTTTCCAAAATCAGGCAAGCTTGGTTTCATCATTGTACTCTTAGTACTCTTTTTGAATAACCTAAGTCCTGAAACTTTATCTTGAGATGAAACATTAGTCCAAACATATACTCAACCTTTTGTTAATCATCAAAACTAAGGAGCCAAAGCCAACAATCTCCTCCTTTTTGATGATGACAAAACCTTGAGTATATATGCAATTAAGTCCAAAAGCAAAATATAGCACTAATAAAAATTTTCAAAGAAACCTCACATGCATGAGTATATCATAAAATTTTACTTTTCATCTATTTATTTATTTAATTTTTTTGTGAAAACATTCTCATGATTCAAAAAGTTAAGAACCATAATAGCTTTACTATACTATATGAAAGATTTTACTTTTTATTTACTTCTTTCTTTTTGTGAAAACATTCTTACGAGTCAAAAAGATAAGAACCATTATAGCTTTACTCTACTCTATTCTATGAAAGAGTCATACTTTACCATATATACTTTACAAACTTTACTATACTCCCCCTTTTTGTCAAGAATCAAAAAGTGCATTCTTTGTAGTAAAAGATAAAAACAAATGATACCATTCCATTGCAATGAAATACTTAGTTACATAAAATACATGCTCCCCCTCAATTTGTGCATTCGAGATAACAAAAACATTCTAACTTGAGGGTTTAAAAAGATAAATGCTAAGAGCTGGTATCAGACAGTAAAATATCACAATATAGATAAGTGTATAAATGTATTCAGTTACAAAATTGCTTACATAGTAAGCACAAAACACTGATACATCAGATCATACAAAGCAAACTAATTCATACGTCAAGTAAATCTATGAGGCTACTCCTCATCAGAAGGTATATCAAAAGAGATAGGAGCCGAGATCCTAGATGAGGATTTTGGAGTCCTATGAGTGAGACTCCGAGTCCTCAGAGAGGGACCAGACCTAGGGGTACTCCTACGAGATCTATAGGTCCGAGGAAAAGGCTCCACAGGTGTCCTAACAGAAGCAGTAGCAGAAGGAGTAAATGGATCAGTATGCTGAGTAGACTGAGCTGGAGTGTGCCTGCTGACTAGCTCATAAGCAGTGGGATCATCAATATCTGTCTCTGTATGCTCATCTCTATCATCCGGAATCCTTGTAATAGTCTCAAAAAGTGACTCAGTAAACCCAGTATCTATTGGCACATCTGTAGCAGGAGGATCTGTACTGGGAAGATCAGTAGAAGGAGGATCAGTAGAAGGGGGAATCTCTGGAATCGAATCTGCAGGTGGAACATCAGAGCTACCTGCTCTAGGCTGATCTCCATCACTGTCACTGTATCCACTGGAGCCATCATCATCATCATCATCAGAATGTGGAGGAGATACTGTCGGATCTACATACCCTGGTGGCAGTGCTAATCTCAGTAGGCTGAGGATCTGTCGGAATCCTGCATCTACACTAGCTGAGAGAGCTCCAATGCGCATATCTGTGTGTATCCGCAGATCATGTAGCTCCTGTCGTACACCAGCAATCTCTATCCGGACCTCTGAAATGTGATCAGTCACTCTCTGCTCAAAGTCCGATATCCTCGCTGTAGTCCTCCGTGGTGTAGCAGTAGCAGTAGGTGCTGGAGCTGATGAGGGTGGTGGTGTGAATGGCTCAGGCTCCGCAGTCTCTGACTCTGGTGCTGGGCGAGGAGGTGTACCATGATCAGTAGGCTCTGAAGGCCCTGCCTCAGCTGCTCGGATCTCATCCTCCTTATCTGGCTCCTGGCCAGACTCTCGTCGCACCCAACGGTCACCAATCAGTCGAAATCCCATCCTATGCAGGGATTTCTCTCCATATATATCAGTATGCTGCAGCTGACTGAAGGGTATACCATCAAATGAAACACCATGCTCCCTGAATAGCTGTGTCAGCCCCATACCATATGGCTAAACTAGTCTCCTGTGAGATGCTGCCTCACCCATCTGCTGAAGCATGATCCTGGGAAGGTTGATGGGAGTCCGCTGTCTCAGGGACACCATCAACACCAACTCACGCTCAGTGATAAAGTCGAATCTCCCACTCTTCGGAATCAAGATACGGGCGATGATATGATGCAGCACTCTCATCTCCAGTGAAAGCTGGTTAGCGGCTACTGTGGAAATGCCGCTAACATCCTCACGCTCTAGAATACATCTGAAGGCATGCTCTCTATCGCTGATCGAAGTGGCAGCAGTGCCATGAAGTGGAATCCTCCAAACGCGACTGATGACCTCCGGTGTCACTGGAATCTCGATCCCACGTACAGTAGCTGACCATCCAATGCCATCAGTGGCCATGGATCCATAGAACTCCCTGATGAGGTATGGGTAGAATCTCTCAGTCATCGTGCAGAAGTGAACCAGACCTGCATCTCTCAGCACATCTCCTATAAAAAAGTGATGCTGATCCCAGAAAGGAATATCCACACGCCTCCCACTCGCAATGCTCTTCCGTACTAAGCTGGCTGGCACTGGTGCAGGTGGCTCTGGGGTCGGCTCACGCTCATGTCTGACCTTTCTTCGTCGCTCAGTGCTACCTTGGTCTTGTTCCAATCTCCTTTTCCTTACTGCCAAGTGCTTTCTTGGACCCATATGAAAGGAAGAGGGGTAAATTAGGGAGAAGTACGATAAAGCAAGGCTAAGAGGAAAGGAACCAAGAGAAGAGAGGGAGAGAGAGGTTCACGGTTTGAGAAAAAGAGGAAATGGTGAAATGGTGAGATAGGGTTTGTGAAAATGGAGAAAATCGAGAGTAAATGGAGAAAATGTAAGAAACGGAGGAAGGAAATAAGTGATTTCAATTGAAAAACAACCGAGATTTGAGAGTAGATAGATGCAAAAGCTTTCGGTTGTCCAAAACCAAGAACATGGTCAAAAAATGGTTTGGTTCTAAAGAAAACAAGAGGAGAGGAGAGGATTACCCAAAAAGATGAAGGAGAAGGTTGGAAACCCACTGTTTAGAGGTTTAGGAAAGTTGGAGGGGGACCACATGAAGGAGAAATGGAAAGAAATGGAGAAAATGTGGCTTGCGGACGGGTTTTAAAAAAGGAGATTTCCGTTCAAGTGTCGACCTCTAAAAATTTTCAGGTGTCGACCTCCAAAAACCTTAGGGGTCGACCTCTAGTGTCGACCTCCGAAAATTAAAGTGTCGACCTCCAACAATAAATTACCCAAAATAAAATTCTGTAAAATTTAAAAAATTTGATAAAATTTAGAAAAATAACCTTTAAACATATATGAGAATTTATAAATCATTTTTGAGGAATTTTTGATGAAAATTGAAGAGTTTCAAGCAAAAGGATCAATGACTCCCAGTTCTCTTCTGATCATACAAAATCTATCTTCATTCAATGGTTTTGTGAATATATCAGCCAATTGATAATCAGTACAAATAAATTCTAACAACATATTAGAGTTTTGAACGTGATCTCTTATGAAGTGATGTCTTATTTCAATATGTTTGCTTCTTGAATGTTGTATAGGGTTTTTTGTTAAATTGATTGCACTAGTATTATCACATCTTATGGGTGTCTTAGTTAGTTTGATGCCAAAGTCCTCGAGTTGTTGTTTGATCCATAGAATCTGAGCACAACAGCTTCCAGCTGCTATATATTCGGCTTCCGCCATAGATAGAGCAACCGAATTCTATTTCTTACTGCTCCATGAAATCAAATTAACTCCTAGGAATTGACAAGTTCCACTAGTACTTTTACGATCAAGTTTACACCCAGCAAAATCAGCATCAGAATATGCAATTAATTCATATGATGACTCTCTAGAGTACCAAAGACCAATTTCGATTGACCCAGATAAGTATCTAAATATACGTTTTACAGCTAAGAGATGTGATTCTTTAGGAGCAGACTGAAAACGTGCACACATACAAACACTAAACATTATATCTGATCTACTGGCAGTTAGATATAGCAGTGAATCAATCATGCCTCTATATAATTTTTGGTCTACTGATTTACCACATTCATCTTTGTCTAATTTACATGAAGAGCTCATAGGGGTACCTATTGGTTTGGTAGTCTCCATCCCAAACTTTTTCAATATTTCCCTTGTGTACTTGGCTTGGTTGATGGAGATCCCCTCTTTGGTTTGCTTAATTTGGAGTCCGAGGAAGAAGTTGAGTTCTCCCATCATGCTCATCTCGAACTCACTCTGCATTAACTTTGCAAATTCTTGACAAAGACATTCATTAGTAGCACCAAAAATAATATCATCTACATAGATTTGTACTACTAAGAGATCATCATTTTTCTTTTTCAAAAATAATGTATTATCTACATTACCTCTACAAAAATCATTCTTCATCAAAAATGAACTTAATCTATCATACCAAGCTCTAGGAGCTTGCTTTAAACCATACAATGCTTTATGTAATTTAAAAACATGGTTAGGAAATTCATGATTTTCAAAACCAGGAGGTTGTTCAACATAAACTTCCTCTTCAATAAATTCATTTAAAAAAGCACTCTTAACATCCATTTGAAATAACTTGAAATCCATAAAACATGCAAAAGCAAGTAAAAGTCTAATTGCTTCTAGCCTAGCAACAGGAGCAAAGGTTTCATCAAAGTCGATCCCTTCTTCCTGGTTGTAGCCTTTAGCAACAAGTCTAGTTTTGTTTCTAGTTACAATACCATGTTCATCAAGTTTATTTCTAAAAACCCATTTTGTGCCAATTACAGAAACATTGAGGGGTCTTTCAGTTAAAGTCCAAACGTTATTTCTTTTAAATTGATTTAGTTCATCTTGCATAGCATTAATCCAGTTACAATCTTTTTCAGCTTCTTCAATTGACTTAGGTTCTATCTGAGATACAAAAGCTAAATAATCACAAACATTTCTAACAGAAGAGCGTGTACTTACTCCCTTTGATGGATCATCAATTATTAGCTCTTTGGGATGTCTGTGTGCATACCTCCACTCTTTAGGTAAAGGTTTTGGTGAAGTTGCATTGATCTCTTGAGTTTGATCTTCATTTTCTTGATCATCATCTCCTTTGGGCTCATCTTCATTGATTGTCAAATGTTCAAGCTTCTTTGTACCTGTTTCATCATCAATAGAATCTTCTTTTCTAGAAGATTTTTTGTTAGATTCATCAAACACTACGTGAATTAATTCTTCAACCAGAAGAGTTCTTCTGTTGAAGACCCTGTATGCCTTGCTAGAAGTAGAGTATTTTAAGAAGATACCCTCATCTGACTTGGCATCAAATTTACTGATATTGTCTTTGCCATTGTTTAATATGAAACAGCAGCAACCAAATACACGAAAATACTTAAGATTTGGTTTTCGATTTTTCCAAAGCTCATATGGTGTTTTCTTCAAAATAGGCCGAATTAAAACACGATTTAAAATGTAACAGGAAGTATTAATGGCTTCTGCCCAAAAATATCTAGGTAAATCATTTTTGCAAAGCATTGTGCGTGCCATTTCTTCAAGTGTCCTGTTCTTTCTTTCTACCACCCCATTTTGTTGAGGTGTCCTAGGTGCAGAAAAATTATGACTAATACCATTTTCATTACAAAAAGCTTCAAAATCATGATTGTCAAATTCAGTTCCATGATCACTATGCAAAGAAACAATAGTGAGATCATTTTCGTTTGAAACCCTTTTATGAAATTTAACAAAAGCTGAAAACGTTTCATCTTTATGAGCTAAAAACATCACCCAAGTAAATCGTGAGTAATCATCTACAATTACTAGCCCATATTTTTTACCTCCCAAACTAGTTGTTCTGGTTGGTCCAAAGAGGTCCATATGCAATAATTCAAGGGGTCTAGTAGTAGATACTACTCCTTTAGGTTTGAAAGTAGATTTAGTTTGTTTTCCAAATTGACATGCAGCACAAATCTTATCTTTTTCAAATGTGAGTTTTGGCAATTCTTTTACAAGATTCTTTTTGCTTAATTTTGAAATCAACTGCATACTAGCATGCCCTAGCCTACGATGCCAAAGCCAACTAGTTTCACTTGCCTTGGCTTCCCTAGCCACTAGGCATTGACCACTTTCCATGGCTAGATCATCAAGATCAACCATGTAAATGTTTCCATGCCTATGACCAGTGAACTTGATGCCATCGACATCAATACTAGATACCATGCACAAAGATGATTCAAAAACTACTTTAAAATCTTTATCACAAAACTGACTAATGCTAAAAAGATTATGCTTCAAGCCATCAACAAATAATACATTATCTACATAAGCATTCGGGGTGATATGGATTTTACCAATTCCGACGATTTTGCCTTTTCCATTATCACCAAAAGTAACGTTTCCACCATCAATAGCTGCTAGTGATGAGAATTGCTTCACATCCCCAGTCATGTGCCTTGAGCAACCACTATCCAGATACCACATTCTTCTTTTATTTTTGGTTGCAAGACACACCTGCAAAAATTAATCAAGTTGAAACTTTAGGTACCCAAGTCATCTTGGGTCCTTTAGGGTTAGTCAAATTGGTTCCTTTTAGAACCCAAATCTTTCTAAAGGTATTTAATTTTCTTTTATTACAAATATATGATTTATGTCCTAACTTACCACATGCATAGCAGGTAACATTAGAAGATGCAGGTATGAAAAAGTTTTTGTAAAGTTTTTGCTGATTGTGTGGCTTAAATCCAAGTCCAGCTTTGTTAAATACTGCATGTTGACTATTTAAAAGCATGTTTAATTTTTCTGAACTAAAAGTAAACTTTTCTACAAAAGGTTTTACTTTTTCTAACTCTTCTTTATAATTCTTGTTTTGAAGCAATAGTTCTTTGTTTTGTTTTTCAATTTTCTCATTAGTTTTAAGACTTCTATTATTTTTCAGAGAATCATTTTCTTTTAAAAGATTATCCTTATCATTTTTCAAGGTCTTTACATGTTCAGTTAATTTCTTGTTTTCTTGAATTAAATCTTCAATTTCAGTTGAAAACTTTTCTGAATTTTTGGTAAGCTCAAGATTTAGCATTCTTAATTTCTTATTTTTCAGTTTTAATTTTTCATATTCCATAACTAAATCATCAAAAGCATCATGCAATTCATTGAAAGTAAATTCAATTTCAGGTTCAGAATTTACCTCATTGTCTTCATTGGCCATGAAACACAGGTTGGCGACTACCTGCTGCTCTTCATCACTGCTGGAGTCCTCACTCTCACTCCAGGTAGCCATCATGGCTTTCTTTCTCAACATCCTTCGACTCTTTTTAAGCAAAGGGCAATCCGTTTTATAATGTCCAGGCTTCTTGCACTCGAAGCAGATGGGTGGATCCCTTTCTTTTTCTTTCTCTTTTTTTTATTGTGATCACCTTTTTGTGGCCTTTTCTTGTAGAAGCCCTTCTTCTTTCTCATGAATCTTTTGAATTTCCTTGTAATGAGGGCTGTCTCATCATCATCAGCTTCTTCTTCTGATTTATCACTTGACTCTTCCTTTGTAGTGGACTTGAAGGCTATGGCTTTCTTTTTCTTGTCATTGTCCACTGTCTTCTGCTTTAGTGAAAGCTCGTAAGTCATCAGTGATCCAAGAAGCTGCTCAAGAGGTAGAGTATTGACATCTTTGGCTTCTTCTATGGCTGTTACTTTCGCATCCCATGAAGCCGGAAGAGACCTGAGAAGTTTGTTAACCAGTTCACCATTAGATATAATTTTTCCCAAACTCCTCATACCATTTACTATATTTGTAAATCTAGTATACATTTCACTGATACTTTCAGTTGGTTCCATCCTGAACATCTCATATGTATGAATGAGCATGTTCACCTTTGTGGTCTTCACTTGGTGTGTACCCTCATGGGTAACCTCAAGTGTATCCCAAATTTCTTTGGCAGAAATACAATTTGATATTCTGTTGAATTCACTAGGGTCAAGTGCACAGAATAGCAAATTCATCGTCTTAGCATTTAACTCAGCTTGTTTGATGTCATTGTCATCCCATTCTTCTTCAGATTTTGGGGTGATAATGCCATTAACCAAGTGAGTGGGCTGATGAGGCCCTTTAGTAATTATTCTCCATATATGATAATCTACAGCTTGTAAATAAATACGTATACGAGTTTTCCAGTATGTGTAGTTTGTGCCATTAAAGAAAGGAGGGCGATTTGATGCTTATCCTTCAACTACACCCATTCCAATTGGGGCGGCCATGATCTTTCACTCAAGATCGTTGGACCTACAAGAGAGTACCGTAGCTCTGATACCACTTGTTGCCCAGATATGGTGCCCAAGAGGGGGGATGAATTGGGTATTTTAAAAAATTAAAGCAATATATGTGCTATCAAGTTCAAAGGTGAAGAGTGATAGTGCTCAAGTAATTGTGCAACGAAAGTAATGAAATAAAACAACAATTAAAGAGCAAAAGAAGATAAAAAGTAAAGCAATGCAAACACACAAGAAGTATAGTGGTTCGGTGCACCTAGCACCTACATCCACTCCCCAAGCTCCACTTGGGAAATTCCACTATAATCTTTAGATTACAGCCGACTTGTTTTACCAGGCTCACAAGTCAAAACCTTACACACTTGTTTTGGCTTCGGGCTTACAAGCAACCCTAGTTGGTTTTATCAATTGGCTCACCAACAAACCTCACACACTTGTTTTGGCTTCGGGCTTACAAGCAACCCTAGTTGGTTTTATCAATTGGCTCACCAATAAACCTCACACTAGTTTCAAATTCCCTTGAAACTAGCCTAAGACAAAAAGAATATGAATACAATGAATAAAACAAGACAAACTCCTTTTGAGCAAAAAGTAATTCGATGTAGCTCTTGATGGAGACTCTTCAAGCCTTTCTCTTGGAATCTTTGGACCTCACTAAATGCCAAATACTTGAAAGTTGGATTCCTCAAAGATGGAAAGCTTTTGGCTAAGGAATCTCTTGGTTTTCTCATTCTTTTTGGCTTGGAATTGATTGAAGGCTTTGTACTTTCACTCTAAGCTTTTTCACTTTGTTTCCTTGTCTTTTTTGAAGTTTGGTGGAGGTTAAATACCTCATTCAAGCTGAAACAACTCCACAAGACCGTTAGAATCAAAAATATGGCCATTTATGGCCGTTAGAAATCAAATCAAAAGTTCAGAAAAACTAGCCGTTATGCCATGAGTCGACCTCTGGATCAAGTGTCGACCTCATGAGTCGACCTCCAGTTTATTTTAGGCAAAAATCCAGAAAACCATAGTTCTGCCCAGTTTGAATTCTCAGGCTATGAGTCGACCTCCGGTGTCGACCTCTGGACAGGTGGACCTCTGGTGGTCGACCTCTGGAGCGTGCCACTGAAATTTTGCCGTGCCGGCCTTACTGAACTTTTCTTTTCTTCATGAGTCGACCTCTGGTGGTCGACCTTTGACAATGTGTCGACCTCTGGTGGTCGACCTCTGATCTGAAATTTTCTGAAACTCTAGAGAGGTGCGTGCCATGCTTGAGTTTCTCTAAGCCTTTGTTTCTTTTGTCAATTACTTCTTAACATGAAGGTCCAATATGAGAAATTTGATCTTATTCAAGGTAGAAGAGTTCTTTTCCAAAATCAGGCAAGCTTGGTTTCATCATTGTACTCTTAGTACTCTTTTTGAATAACCTAAGTCCTGAAACTTTATCTTGAGATGAAACATTAGTCCAAACATATACTCAACCTTTTGTTAATCATCAAAACTAAGGAGCCAAAGCCAACAGCGTGAGACATCAATATTGGTAAGAAAACCCTCCTTTTTTCTTAGGTCTGAATCTTTGAATGGTCTATGCCCTAGATAGGATGGTTTCACAAGCCTTAGGTCCAATCTTCATGGATAAACATGCAGCCCTAGTTTGAGTTATCCCTTATTTAGTTTTCCCTTCATATGATTCTTTGTCATTTTGTAATTGAATTTTGTTTATGTTTGTAGGGGTCATTGCTCAACAAATTAAATCATCCACTAAATTAGAAATCTTTCATCTTATTCCACATCACCGTGACAAAACATAAATGCCATTATTCAACTTAGCTTTCATTATCACATAGTTATTCACAATAACTTGACAAAAATCTCCTTTTATTAAAAATTCATAACCACAATTGGCCAATAGGCCTACAGAGATAACGCTCATAATGAAACTAGGACAATAATAATGGTCGACTAAATCGACAATACTAGACTCAAAAAGAAGACTCAGAACTCTGATCGCCAGCACTAGAACACGATTTCCATTTTCGATGCTCAGGAACTGCTCCCCATCCTCTAATCTCTTGCTAACCCATAGTCCGTGCAACGAATTGCAAACATGAATAGGACTACCAATTTCCAATACCCAGTTAGCAGTATCACAAATAGAAAAATTACAAGGTTTTATCATATAAATACCTTGTCCAGCACCTTGCTGCTTTCCCTTTCTTGGCCTGTTCGGGTCTAAGGATGCCTGATAAAGAGGACAGTTCCTCTTCCAGTGTCCCTGCTTCTTACAGTAGAAATACTCTGCTTTAATTTGATCAGCTTTCACTTTCTTGGTCTGACTTGTGCCAGGAGCACTTTGCACCTTCTTTCCCTTACTTTTCTTTTTCCCTTTCTTAAAGGGACGACGACCTCTAGAACCTCCCATTAAATTCACCACACCTTTATTCAGTTGGTGATCCTTCTCGTAAGTCTGCAGCAACCCCATCAAACTATGGTAATTTGATCAGCTTTCACTTTCTTGGTCTGACTTATTCATTCTATAATGATCAAGAAAGTCAAGATAGGAGGAAGGTAGAGAATTCAGGATCGCATCCTTGCCGAGTTGCTCGTGCAAGGGACATTCGAGCTTGCCCAATCGTTTGATCATCTCGATCATGTACAATACATGATCAGTGACCGAACCGCCATTACGCATTTTGGCATTATAGATGGCACAAGACACTTTGTACCGCTTTACATCATCTGGCATGTTGAAAGATTCCTTCAACTTTTGAAGGATCTCGTCTGGCTGGGCCACCTCAAATTTGTCACTGAACTCGTCGTTCATAGCCGCCAACATTATGCATCGGACAGTAGTCCGATCAGAAACCCACTTCAAATAAGTGTTCCTGACCGAACTTCGAGTATTGGCAGAAGGGATTTCGGGTGCTGGATCCGTTATCACATAAAGGATCAACTCATGCTCCAGGACAATCCTTAACTTTCGATACTAGCTATCGAAATTGGGACCCTTTAACTTCTCGTTATTGAGAAGTGACCGGAGCGAAAGGTTTGAAAACATCTGAAAAGGAAAATTGAGACCATATTAGTATATGAATTAATCAATTAAACCAAAAGACTTAGAGGTCCCTCTCACTAATTTTTCAGATTGGGAGCCTCTAACTCCAATCCGTGAAATCACCATTTCATAGTGGGTACTGAAATCCAGTAGACCACATATGAGCCCGACTATGGCCGGCTCACCCATACGCGCCTAAAGGTAGGTTCTTTAACCAATTGCTTCCCTAAGCAACTTCCAGTAATCAATTTTGCCCCACAAAACCCCCAATCAGCCTAGGGGCCTCCTATTGTGGGTCTCTGGTTAGGTCCAACCATCAACATAACAAATCCGATGCTTCCAGCTAACGAATGACCAAGCCCGACTATGGCCGGCCCACCTGATCACCGTTAAGAAGGTTGCACCAAACCATTATCTATGGGAGAGTAATCCCAGTAACCGGATGCACACCGATTCTATGGAACTGTCGATGTACACCAAGCTAAAGGACTCATCACTAACCCACTCAATGGAAGGCTAAGACACCATCAACTCATTGACTTAGTCTTTTCAGGACCTAATAATTTTAGAGGATTTTAATTAAATTGTGACAGAAGAATAGAGAGAAGAACATGGATCAACCTCCCACTGAACAAATCAATTCTCAGGAGGGTTGAATTAAATTCAACAAATTGGTCCATGGGCACCATAGGATCAGTCAAGCTGATCAACCTGGGTGACATAGGTTAACTCGAATCAATAAGCTTTTCTAATCAATTCTGGTTGATCACATTGGCCAGGTAGGTGAGATCATGGATGAGTAACCGCCATTAACCGTCTTTCCTAGACACCAATCAAGTTGGCCAGGAAAGAGGTAGCCTCATGCAACCATGATAAAAAATGCCAAACCTGCCTAGACACCAATTGATTAACCAGACTCAATTAGACCATCTTAAGGACTCGGGCTTACCACAGAGCCACTAATTAGATCCATTTAGAAGAATGGACTAACCCATCTAATTATTAGATAGATACTAAAGAGAAGGTCCTTAATCAACATTTGATTAGTTCACTTAAGTCCAATTCAACTAACCTTAAGTCGAACCCAATTAATGGACCCAATCAGATAGCTAACCCAATTTACTCGGATGGCTTATTCAAATGACATTAGGTTTCATAAACCCTAATTAAGCTTGTCATTTAATTAATCTTTCAATTCATAATTGTTAGATTATAAGCCATCTTTTAATTAAAATATTTTTAATTAAATTCATGTAAAACTCTTTTTACATGTTTCATGCATCATATCTAGTTTCATCATATTAATTATAATATTGCAATAAACATGCCAATATATCAAGATTAAAACCTTTTTAATACCATAGGTTTCCTTTAAGGATCCTTCTGAAAAGGCCAACACAGACGAACTGCCTCGTACCATAGAAACTCAAGGGTTTTAAACCTTGATTTTCTATGAACACACGGCCATGGTGAAGGTTTCAACTAGATTCCTAAAAGTAATCCCTAATACATGCAATCATGATATGCTACACAGGAACCTATGGCTCTGATACCACTGAAGGAAAACCTGGTGTAGTATAAGCCTACCCTAGGCAAGCAACACTAGAGAGTAGGTATTGCATGATTAAAATTTTTAAGCATGCAGCGGAAAGTACTTACTCATGCACATGATCTAACATATCATGATGCATGTAACAAAATATACATGCATGTATAAACAATTACAATAATTATAAATCATATGATAACGATTAGATCTAGGCATGCATGATAACCAAAATAAAATATATCTGATCGAAGCAAACTCTCTCAGTCTTCAGATCATATCAGCAGCGACCGATTGAACTCTTTCAACAGCAAAATAAGATCCGCAACAGCAAAATAAATAGATCGATGCAACCTCTCGAGATATCCAAGTGTCCATTCTCTAGAGTATCCATGCCCAGGGCTCTCGCTGATCCGACTCATAGATGGATGCTAGTTCACCAAAAATCAATAAACTGGTCATGGCTATGTAGAGCAGGGAATATCAAATAATCCTCTCGGATGATTTTCTTCAAGACTACCTAAACTCCATAGATAGCACACTGAAAACTTAAAATAGTGGAAGGATTTCACGGACGCCCCCTGCTTCTCACAATAGGCCAATGCTTTGTTCTTCTTAATTTCCTTACGGCCTTGAAACCCAGTATATAAATATACTTAGAAATCCCGTGAAGGCCAAAAGAAAACAAACAAAGAACTCTGTTCTTCTCTTCTCCCTCACACTGTTTCTTCTTGACCTCTTGTTACTCCTCTCTTACTTCTTTGTTACTTCTCTCTTTCATCTCCTGGCGTTCAACCATCATGCTGTATTTATAGGCAGAGAAATCAATCCATGAAGGCAAGGGAAAATGTTTGGAAGAGCAGTCCAGATCGGTGTAAAAATATTTTTCCCAAGTGCAAACGAACTCTTGCTGTTCTAATCCCATACCAGCATGAAACAGGGATTGAGAGGGGAAGTGACGTGTGGGAGGAAACCGTGTGATCCAAAACCAGATGGGAAAGGCCTCTTGATCGGTGGAGAAGCTGGGAACCACACGGGCAAAATCAACGTGAAGATTGTGAAGACGCGTGAGAGAGTCCATGGTGAAACCGGATTTCCCAAGTATAAACAAACTTCACTTGATCAGACCTCCTAAACCGAAGAGAACTACTGTTGTTCTAATCTGATCTCCAAACAGCGACGTCCAAACTCCACACGGTTGTAATCCCATTCAAAATGGTGAAAACAGGGTAATCCGTGAGATGGAGTTTGTGATAAGTGCATTGACCGTGAGACGCATACTCTTTTGCATTTGGGGCATCCGAACAGGGGAGGAGCCAAGTTGAACCAATCACCGTGTAAACCATTCCATGGGAGAAGAAAAACCATGAGAACCAAGGCTACGAGGTAAACCGGTTCATCAAATATAAAACCCGGTTAAACAAGACCAAAAATCGGTTCTCAAAAATCCTGGTCCATTCCTGGTCTACCAGAAACAATTCCTGATTGACTCAAATCAATCTTGGTCGATCCAAATCAGACCAAAATGACCAGGAAAAATCCATGTGTGCTCAATTAGACTATTTGACCTTAATATCGAAACGATTTTCAATCGTTGATCGGTTCCTGGATAAGGAAGAAATCCTCTATGGCGTGTGACCTCATAGGTTTGAACCTAAATGGTAGCACTGGGACACTTCCAGTACCAGCACAAGATACCATCTAGCAATGGGTCCCGACGTCTGGATAGGCCGAAGATGCGAGAGCAATCTATCGAACCTCTGGCATATGGTTACCGTATAATTCATCCCTTTGACCTCCAATGCTCAAGGTGATCTAGGATTAAACTGCCAACCCTAACTGAGTCAATCCACAATATGTCTCAACCTCGCAAGTCCAATGACTCCTCACTGGGACTACCATGGCTGAGGATTTACTAAATTGAGACACTGCGAGACATTCAATCCAAACAATTTGGATAGGTCAATTCCATCTTTGTCCACCACTGCTCCACAAGTACTTGCCTATACCCAAAAACCTTCCATCACCGGATTAGAAATCCGGGTAGTCCGGCACCAAAGCATAGGGAGTTGATTGCAAGCTACCATGATGATCTCAGGTCAGAATGACACATATATCCATATCCAATTGCGAGCAATCCTTTAGTAGAAAGGAGGCTCCACGGAGTCACGTTCAATGAGATGTCACATATCCCACTTGCAGATCACATCAATGTCAACACACTCCTTTGGTTAAGAGGACTACCAAATGATATGAACCACAACAACCTACACTTGATACATTGCTGTCCTGTACAATGTATCATTTGGTTGTGAACCTGTTTAAAGGACCACTCGATATATCCTCTCTATATCGAAGTCAGTGCAGTCCTAAGGACTTCATCACATAATTAGAGTTCTTATAGGGAAATGAAAAATGTGATGAACTGTCAAATTAAAGTTTTATTAATTCATATACTAGTTACAATACCGAGCACAACCGCCTACAACCTAGGAGATTGGCTTTGGGATACTATTCCCAACACCCTCTTCCATCAAGGGATGGAATGGTAGGTTTCTGTTTGCTTCGGTTGAGGGGGTGGACTAAGTTTGGAGTGACCCAGACCGCTTTCCCAATTGGCAATCCTTTATTGAGCTGGCTAACAAGGAGGTGTACGACTGGCTCATCTCCTTCGAGGTCCCGACTCTTTGGGACCTACTGATCGAGCATAACCTTGTCGATGTTGGGGTCAGCAAGGCCCACTCCCAAGGTAAGCCCAAAGTTTGGGCCCTTTCTTCTTTAGATAGATTCTGCTTCAATTGGTAGCTAATCAACCTTCTTTCTTATTGCAGAGATGAGGTTCTCAATGGAGCAGGTCCTCCAGATATCGAAGAAGAGGGCTGCTTCTTCGAAGCCCGGGAAGGCCCGAGAGGAGCTGGAGTAGAGGCCTAGCGAGGGATGCTCTGCTGGGTCGGTCATGGGGAGGCCCATCATGGTACCGATCGCACCTGGGTCGGTGGCCCAGCCCCCAGGTCGCGGGCACGGGATAGAGGCCGGAACTGAGGAGGGGGCCACACCAGCAACTCCGACAGTCCCTCCATGGACTGAAGCTTCCCCACTACTACAGGTGGTGGAGGTGGTGGACGACACCACCATGGAGAGGCTGGTGCCATCGTCAATAACTAGAGCAGCCGAAACCCGGTCTATGGCCACCGCACCCCCACTGATTGCCATGCTGGGGCTTGTAGTGCCCTCCATGGCACCGGGCCTGGGGGTGTAAAGGGTGATCGCTTACCTGCCACCGGATGCGGCGGTGACTACTGATGCCAGGCTAGCCAAACAGATCCTGAATGTAGTCATTCAACCACGAGACCGCCAAGAGAAGGGCAGCTGGCAACTAGTAGAGGTCATCTCTGGGATATTTCCCAAGCTCTTATTGGTAAGCTAGTTTTTGATTTGCTTCATTTCCTTTTCACTTATGTAAATGCCAACTGACCTCTTTCTTGCTGCTATTGTAGGTGGTCGCCGACACTTAGCTTATCAGGGATTCATGCCTGGGGTTGATGAAGTGAGACCACATCCTTTGTATGCATGCAGAGGTTGCTAAGACTGAAGCTCGAACCCAGATGGTCCGGGTGCAAGAGTTGGAGGGTCAAATGAAGGCCCTCCAGATCGAGCTGGCTGGCTCCCAGATAATGGCAATGAAGCTGGAGAGGAGGTCCACCGACCTTGATAAGGCACTAAGGGCAGAGAAGGAGAAGGCTGCCCACCTGGCTGAGGAGGAGGCCCATTCTACTGCGAAGGCGGTGCGCTTGGAGGGGCGGGCGCAAACACTCCAAGCTCAACTTAAGGCGGCATTGGCCCGGGCAGTGGCAATGGAGGAGAGGGCTACCACGACAGTTGTCCGAGCCGCATTAGTAGAAGAGAAGGCCAACGTGGTGATCGTGCAAATGAGGCGGCAAAGAAGAAGGCTGCCGAGGCCATCACCAGATTCAAGGTGTTAGAGGCCTTCGTTGATGAAGTCTTAGAGGTGGTCCTCAATTCTTATCAGAAGGGATTCAAGGACTACAGGAGGAAGGTCAGACGGCTCTTCGGGCTCAAGGGACTGGAGAACATCACTCCAGACCTGCCCGCCATCACCGGGGTGCCAAGATTGCCATCTGTCGAAGCCGACCCAAGGCCAGATGCTGAGCCAGAGGCCAAAGTGGAGGCTGATCTGAGGCCCGATGCTGAACCAAAGGTCGAGGTTAAGGCCACTGCTATCTTGGCTATCCCACCAATCGGAGCTCTGTCGGAGTCCGAGGAGGTGACCCGCCATCTATGGAAGGAGTTGGCTACTTCTGTTTAGCTAGGATTTCTCTTTTTTCTTTTGTACTTAGATTTTTGGAGGACTTCTCAGCTTGTCGGGGGTCTTTACAAATGTAAGGAATTCAATGAACAAAGGTTGCCTTTCTTCAAATGACGAGTCTATTCATTCTTTTCTTTCTTCTTCTTTTTTTTTGCATACTTTGAAGAATTTCCTGGTAAGTAGCAATCCTTCAGGTTGTAAGGGACTTATTCCAGCAATGAAGAATAGGCCTCACTTTGCCGATGACCTTTGCCTTGTATTTTCTTCTTTCTATTTCTCTTCCCTTTGCATGGTAGGGAGGTAGACTTCATGGCAGCCAAGCATAAAACTTTCTAGGTCCTGGCCATTTTTGGCTAAGTTTGAAATCTTGCAGTCGGCCATAGGGACTCTAGAAATTCTTCAGCTCTCCTCGCCGATCTTGGGGTCATGCAGATGTGTGTGCAGGACTTGAATCTTCGGGCAGAAGAAATGAGGCGGACAAATAGTAAGTACGGGGCTTCTGGAGTTTTTCGACTTTGGGTGCAGGGCTTTTGGAGTTTTTCAGCTTTGAGTGCAGGGCTTTTGGAGTTTCCTGGTTTTGAGTGTGGGGCTTCATAAGTTTTTCAGCTTTCTTCACCGGACTTGGAGTCGGGCGGATAGATGCAGGGCTTCGTAAGTTTCCCGGCTTTCTTAGCCTGACTTGGAGTCGAGCGAATAGTTGTAGAGCTTTATAAGTTTCTTCAGTTTGTTTGCCAAATTGTGAGTCAAGCGATAGATAGTAAGGCTTCGGAGGTTTTCCAGCTTACATCTCCAGACTGTGAGCGAGGTAATCAAGTTTTTACGTGTAGAAAAGAGATGAGATTATACTAAGAGGAATCTCTCTTTATTCTTGAGGGAGGGTTGTACGTTATTGATAGTACATTCTTGTATTACTAGCAATCTAGGTCTGAGAGAGTTGGGTGCCATCGAGTCCTGCAAGGCGGTAGGCACCTTGTGGTAGGGCTTCAACCACTTTGTAAGGACCTTTTCAGTTTGGGGAGAGTTTGCCGCATTCCCCCGGTTGGGATACTTCTGCTCACTTGAGAACTAGGTTGCCTGAATGGAATGCCTTAGGCTGGATGCGGGAGTTGTAGTAGCATGCCACCCGTTGCGAGTATGCCGCCATTTAGAGTCAAGCTTTGTCTCTCATCTCGTCTAGTGGATCTATGTTGAGGAGGAGGCGGGCCAGATTCTCAGCTTCGTTGTATTGCTCCATTTATGGTGTGGGCAATCCCACCTCCACTGGGATCATGACCTTGAAGGCATGGTATGGTAGGCCCACAGTACACTGGGGAGCTCCTCGGCCCATTATCCCTTGGCCTTATCCAGTCTAGTGCAGAGCCCTTGCAAGATGGTTCGGTTGGTCACCTTGACCTCCTCGTTGGTCTGAGGGTGAGCCACCGAAGTGAAGTGATGGTGGATGTTGAGATCAGTACAGAATTCTTTGAAAGTTTGGTTATCAAATTGTCTCCCATTATCGGTGATGACTAAGTGCGAGAGTTTGAAATGATAGATGACTAACTTCCAAAAGAAGGACCTGGCCTTAGCCTCAATGATCCATGCCAGGGGCTCGGTCTCGATCCACTTGATCAAGTAGTCGATGGCCATAATCAGGTACTTTCGTTGACCGGACGCGAGGAAAAAGGGACCTAAGATATCCATTCCCCACTGGGCGAATGACCACGAAGTCGAAAGTTGGGAGAGCGATGTTGCTGGCTGACTTTGGATGTAGGCATGATGTTGGCAACGGTCACACTTTCTCACAAAGTCAGTGGCATCTTCCTACATGGTCTCCTAGAAGTATCCTTGTCGGAGTGCCTTATAGACCAGAGTCCTGCCTACCACATGATTCCCGCAGATGCCTTCGTGTATCTCCTAGAGTACATAGGTGGCTTTTGAGGGCCTCAAGCATTTTAGTAAAGGATAGGAATCGATAGAGCTGCCCGTCCATCAGCACAAAGCATGCAGCCTTCTTTTTGATGGGCCCATCCAGCTCGCCTTGGAGGTGACCTGTAGGCCTCTACCGTAGACTCGTAGCTAGGGGTCTCCAGATATTTAATGAAGGTATGCTCCAATAATGAATCTGGCAGGGTTGCTAGCTGAGAGAGGATGTCAGCTTGAGCAATCTCCACCTGAAGAATATGGAAAATGCTAAAATGCTGGAGGTTTGCTGTGTATGAGCATACTTTATCCAGATACTTTGCCATCATAGGATCCCAAGCTTCGTACTCATCAAAGACTTGACCAACCACGAGCTGCGAATCCATGAAGACCTTTTGGCAGTTTACATATAGTTCACGGGACACCTTCATCCCATGATGCTCAACCACGAGCTGCGAATCCATGAAGACCTTTTGGCAGTTTACATATAGTTCACGGGACACCTTCATCCCATGAGGAGCATCTTGTACTCTGCTTGATTGTTGGTCGCATTGAATAGGAAGCGCAGGCATACTCGGGATGACTCCATCATAGTTAGCGAGGATAAGCTCGGCCCCTCTCCCTTCAGCATTAGATGCACTATCAACGTGGAGAATCCACATCATCACTTTCGAGGTTAGGCTCTACTCGGGCTCAGCTCGCTTGTCCGTTTCCTCTAGATCCTCGGTTGCCCAAGTGCATTCCACTAGGAAGTCAGCGAGGACCTGGGCCTTTTGAGCTAGCCTTAGATGCTAGGTGATGTCAAACTCATTGAGCTTTACCTCCTGTTGCCGCCTAGATCATTGTGGCCTGTAGCTTCTTACGTGGCCCGGGTGAGTGGACTCCCTGCCAGCATCACTAGGCTCGTCGGTCGGAGACGATCAAGGGGAACATAGTTGTAGTTGTAGGGATGAAGGGGCTTGATACTGTGTTGTGGTCCTCCTGTGGGCCTCTCGGGTGGGAGAAATCTTCTCTATATCATCCCTCTATCGAGCGGACTTGCAAAACAGGGAAGACCTGCACCGGGGATTCCGGAAGAGGCACTCTGACGATCAAGTCAGTGGGACGATCGAAGAAAATAAGAGACCTCTGAGATGGTGAGCTTGGGGGACTCTGCTACTAGAGGATGATAATAAAATGGAATATAAGGATCAAGAGAGTGTGTTGTCTCTTACCTACTCACTTCCCACTTACCTCTCCATGTCGGTCTTTATGAAGATGAATGGCTCCTATCGTTCGGGGGAGGCGTGCTGGCCTTGATGTAGACTTGTCAGGCTAGGATAGCCTGTGAGGCCATGATGGGCTTGTGAACCTTTTTCTTTCGGGTGGTTCAGAAAGTTGGTGCAGGGGTACTATACCTTGGGCAGGGCACTATTCACTAGTTAGTGTAAAGAGTGGCTTAGGAAACTTAAATGCAAACCTTCATTGCAGACGTCGTGTCAGGCGGCATGCCATAGGACCCACGTGGAGGGGGATCCTTGGAAAGAGTGCCAGGCCCATGTGGATGGGCCCCTCGAGAAATGCACCGGGCCCACATGAATGAGACCGAATCGCACGGTGTCGAAGTGCCGAGCTGGCTGGGATGCTACTCTAGGTTGCCATGCAGGCACGCGGACCGAGAGAGGGCCCGTAAAGGCTTCTCATGCATGCTGGTCGAGGCAAAGCCTGTAAAGGCTCCACGGGGTGCACGGTGTGGACCCACGCATGGCTCCCAGCCACTGCCGAGGTGCTGGGCCGTGCAGGGATGTGCTGGTCTGCGGAGGCGCATCGCTCCCTAGCAAGCAGACCGATACGGGTGTACCGGAGCTGGACGGTGAATTTCCCCAGCCGTCGGACCGAGGTGGGTGCACCGGAGGGATCACGGGCGAAGCCGAGCTCGGGCATGCCACGCGGGCGTGTGGGGCGGAGCCACGCGGGCGGGGCCTTGCTGCCCCCACATCGAGCAGAGATGGAGAAGCCAGACTTGGAAGCGCCGGGCGGGCCGCGCTGGGCTTGGAGGCACCGGGCATGCTACACCAGGCTCGGAGGAGCTGGGGGACCCGCGCCAGGCTCGGAGGTGCTGAGGGACCCGCACCGGGCTCGGCGGCTCTGGGGGGACCCGCGCCGGGCTCGGAGATGCTGGGGGTGCCATGCCAGGCTCGGAGAAGTTGGGCTTGCCACCGCCTAGCTCGGTGATGCTGGGCGGACCCGTGCCGAGCTGGACGCAACCACTTCCGGGCAGCACTTGGGCGGTGTAGAACTGATCGGGGTCGCACCTCCCTTGTACGTGGACTGAGGTGCTGGTTTGCCCTGGCACAGATGTGCACGGGCGTGACTCTTGCGGAGTGATCTGGGTGCACGTACCTCCCGTGCATGCGGATTGAGGCACAGAGAGGGTGCCAAGCTGGGGGTGGCTGGAGCCGACCTGGGTCTGACCTCACCGCAGACCGGATGGCAAAAAAACAGGACTCCACTCATGATTGAGATGGGGCCATGGTGGAGAAGTATGTGGTTGCGTTAGCCACCAAGGAAGGTGCCATACCGGGGCCGGATGGGCCGTGGTCGGAATGCCTGGCTGGACTCCAGGCATGGCTGAAGTGAGCTGGCCGAGGTGCCGACCTGGCCATCATAAGGGTTAATCTCTTCAAGTTAACCCACCATTGTACAAGGGACAAATGGGTTGGTCACTACTGTAACAGATGCCCCCACTCCCTAAGTCCAAGGCGTTACCTCTCCTCATTTTGGGTGAAAGGAGTAGTTTTTTACCCATTCGGCTCTATATCATAGCATGCTTGCAAAACAAAAAATAGGAGGTGGTGTTTTTGAAACTTACTTGCCCGTAGGTGCCTTGACTGAAGGTTAGTTGTATTATGATGGTGCTAGCATTTCAGTCTGACCCCTCTTTGACCGGGTAGAAGGCGGTGCCATGGAGGAAGGGGTCGGTGAGGTGCACAACTTGGGTGCACACATGTATGACCGGGCACATGGTTGGGCTAAGAGCACTCCTCAAAGCTTTTGATGAGGCTTTTGGTGTGGGACTTTCATCATTTCCCATTTTAAGGTGCCAGTATCTTTGGTCTTGGAGTATCGGGGTTTCTGGGCTTTAGGTGCTGGGGATTCCGGTCTTTAGATGCCGGGGATTTCGGGCTTTAGGTGCCGGGATATCCGGTCTTTAGGTGCCGGGGATTCTGGGCTTTAGATGCCAGTGACTTCGGGCTTTAGATGCCAGGGTTTCCGGTCTTTAGGCGCCAGGGTGTCCAGTCTTTAAGTGCCGGGGTGTCCGGTCTTTAGGTGCCGGGGTGTCCAGTCTTTGGGTGCCGAGAATTCTGGTCTTTAGATGCCGGTGACTTCGAGCTTTAGATGCCAGGATTTCTGGTCTTTAGATGTCGGGGTGTCCGGTCTTTAGGCACCGGGGTGTCCGGTCTTTAGATGCCGGTGATTCCGGTCTTTCTTTACCAAACTCGGAGTTGGGCGGATGAGCTCCTGTAATGATGAAGAGCAAAGTTGCACCAAAGAGTAACTTTAATTATTGGGGAGGGATTCTTACATCCTTCATGAGGTGGCAAAGCCGCTCGTTTGGCATGCTGGGAGGTGAGCCGCAGATGTTTGGACCCCTAGAGCTACCCATGGACATCTCTAGATGAGAGTCAGGCGATGGATGCGGGGCTCGGTGAAGTGCCTGGCTTTAGCTTGGCTGAACTGAGGATCCTGACTTTAGCTCGGCTCCATTTGAGCTCAGCTCGGCTAAACTGAAGAGCTTGACCTCAGCTCGGCTGAACCAAAGGGTGTGACTTCAGCTCGGCCTTTTTTGAGCTCAGCTCAGCTGAACTGAGGAATTTAACTTTAGCTCGGCTGAATCAAGGGGCATGACTTCAGCTCGGCTTTATTTGAGCTCAGCTCGGATGAACTGAGGAGCTTGACTTTAGCTCGATTGAATCAAGGGGCATGACTTCAGCTTGGCTTTATTTGAGCTCAGCTCGGATGCACTGAGGAGATGGACTTCAGCTCTTAACTTCGCCGGACTTGGAGTCGGACGGATGAGTTCTTGTGTTGGTGAAGGATAAAGTTGCACTAGAGAGAAACTTTAATGATTGAGGAGGGATTCTTACCTCCTTCTTGGGATGGCGGAGCCGCTGGTTTGCCATGTTAGGAAGCTAGCCATAAACGGTTGGAGCTCTATAGCTTTCCATGGACATCTCTGGATTTTAAGTACAGCAAATGCCAAACTATGAGTTTTCTCGGTAGATGGCGGGACTTCTTGGAGTCTCCGCGAGAATCTCTGGACTGTGAGTAAGGCAAGAGCTGAACTGAGAGTCATGCAGTAGATGTGGGGCTCTGTGAGGAGCTTGACTTCAGCTCGTCCGAGTTGAGGAGCTTGATTTCAGCTCGGCTTCATTTGAGTTCACCGGACTTGGAGTCGGGCAGACGTGTTCCTGTGTTGGTGGAGAACGAAGTTGCACCAGAGAGGAACTTTAATTATTTAGGAGGAATTCTTACCTCCTTCATGGGATGGCAGAGCTACTGGTTCGCCATGCTAGGAGGCGAGTCATGAACAGTTGGAGCTCTAGAGCTTCCCATGGACATCTTCGAACTTTGAGTACAGCAAATGCCAAACTGTGAGTTTTCTCGATAGATGGCAGGACTTCTTGGAGTCTTCGTGGACATCTCCAGACTCCTTCATGGGATGGCAGAGCTACTGGTGCATGTGCGGCCATCGCATACTCCAGCCGATGGAGGTGCAGCCATCACAAGCTTCCACGGTGGTTGGCCTTGTGCATCCTAGTGGCCGAGAATATTTAGTAATATTGGTGATGATGGTGTTGCGGAAGCCCTCAGGAGGGGAGTAGTACAGTGTATGCACTCATTAGTTTTGTACTATCCAATGTCCATATTGTGTGGAGGGACAGGATCACCCTTTTTGTCATGTTTGCATGGAGTGGAGGACAAAATCCCACCCCACAATCTTGCATGGTGTGCGTGAAGTGACTGGGCCTTCACAGCTTCCTCCTTTTGGGAATCGTGCTTTGTTCGTTGCCTTCCCCAGCCATAGTGGGGGTTAGTCTTCCTCATCTCCAATGGGAGTGTGATCTCAGTAGGGAGCTTGGTCTCATCAGAGAGCTTGACTTTGGTAAGGAGCTCGGCTTCACTAGGGAGTTTGGCCTCAGCTTTGTTTTATTGAGAAGTTTAACTGACTTCTGCTTGAACACAGAGCTTTGAAAGCTTCTTGGCCTTGGTGGTCCCTTGGCCGGAGATCTGAGCACCGGTCTTGGGTTGGCGTCCTGGAGCTGGGCCCGGGAATGTTGATGACTGAGAGCTGCATGACTCGAAGGTCCCTTGGTCGAAGGTCTGAGCTCCAGTCTTGGGCTGGCATCTTGGAGCTGGGCTCGAGGACGTTGATGACTGAGAGCTGCGTGGCTTGAAGGTCCCTTGGCCGGAAGTCTGAGCTCTGGTCTTGGGCTGGCATCCTAGAGTGAGAGCTGCGTGGCTCGAAGGTCCCTTGACCGGAGATCTGAGCTCCAATCTTGGGCTGACATCCTAGAGCTGGGCTCGGGGAAGTTGATGACTGAGACCTGCATGGCTCGAAGGTCCCTTGGTCGGAGATCTGAGCTCCGGCCTTGGGCTGGCATCCTGGAGCTGGGCTCGGGGACGTTGATGACTAAGAGCTGCATGGCTGAAGGTTCCTTGGCCGAAGTTTGATCTCTGGTCTTGGGTTAGCGTCCTGGAGCTGGGCTCGGGGACATTGATGACTAAGAGCTGCATGGCTCGAAGGTCCCTTAGCTAGAGATCTGAGCTCCGGTCTTGGACTGGCATCCTAGAGCTGGGCTCGAGGACGTTGATGACTGAGAGCTGCGTGGTTCGAAGGTCCCTTGGCCGGAGGTCTGAGCTCCGATCTTGGGCTGGCATCCTAGAGCTGGGCTCGGGGACGTTGATGACTGAGAGCTGCGTGGCTCGAAGATTTCTTGGCCGGAGATCTGAGCTCCAGTCTTGGGCGATGAAATGAAGGTTTTGTTGGTGCATTTCCATCTTATTCTCTTCCTTTCCTTCCCCCCTCTCTCTCTCTTTTTTTTTTAGACGAGTGGGGAGATCAGAGAAGAGGGTCACAGGATTTGATTAACTTGGAGCTAGGCTCGAGGCCTTCTTGGCCGGAGAGCTGGGCCCCGGTCCAAGGGTTGCTCGAGAGCTTGGCTCAGGTCTTTGGCACCTTGGAGCTAGGCTCGAGGCATTGATAGGAGCTGCTTGGCTCAAAGAGTTGGTGCCGGAAGTCTGAGCTTCGGACCCTGGTGTCTTGGAGCTGGGCTCAAAGACTGGGTGCCGGAAGTCTGAGCTTCGGACCTTGCTGCCTTAGAGCTAGGCTCGCCGGTGCCGGAGCATGGTCCGGTCTTTGGTGCCTGAGGGACGTGGGATCCGGGCTTCATCTCCAGGAGGGCTCGAAGATCTGGTCCAGGGGGCTCGGCCTCGAAGAGGCTCAACCTAGTGGAGGGCATCGGCAGCCCGGCTCCAGCTTAGGTGGCACTAGCCTTCGAAGGGCTCACCCTAAAGGATGAGAGGTGGATTCGGCTCCGATCCAGGGGGCTCGGCCTCGAAGAGGCTCAACCTGGTGGGGGGCATCGGTGGCCCGGCTCTAGCTCAGGTGGCTCTAGCCTTCGAAGGGCTCGTCCTGGAGGAGGAGAGGAGACTCCCATTTTATGTTGCATGGGAGGAGAGGAGACTCCTGCTGCATGAGGAAAATGGCTTCGTTGCATTGGAGAGAGCTTCGTTGGATGGGGGGGAAGCTCCGTTGGATGGAAGCAAGCCCCGTTGCATGGGAGTAAGTCCCGTTGCATGAGAGCATACTCCATTGCCTGGATTTCTTTCTTCTTTATGATGGCCAGACCATTCCTCCCTCTCTTCTTTTCTCTCTCTTTTTTTTTTTAGTGGGGCTCCTGGATGGTGGCACCGCTGAGAGGTGGCTCCATCCTTGGCTTGCTGCCTGTGGCCTTGTCAAGGGTGGAGATGCACCTTCACAACTTAAGATTTTTGGTCGAGGCTGCTCCTTGGAGCCTCGAGAGAGAGGGAGAAGTTCTCGTGCCCCCATCCCCGTGCCCCCGATCTGCCCCCCGGGGACTAAGGATAAAGGTGGAAACTATCATCCCACCTTATTGAGGAGCATGGATCTGCCCCCCTTCCTGGCGCGCTAACTTGTTGCCGCCTAGATCGTCGTGGCCTACAGCTTCTTATGTGGCCTGGGTGAGTGGACTCCCTGCCAGCGTCACCGGCTCGTCGGTCAGAGATGATCAAGGGGAACATAGTCATAGTTGTAGGGATGAAGGGGCTTGATACCGTGTTGTGGGCCTCTCGGGTGGGAGAAATCTTTTCTATATCATCCCTCTATCGGGCGGACCTACAAAACAGGGAAGACCTGCACCGGGGATTCCGGCAGAGGCACTCCAACGATCAAGTCAGTGGGACGATCGAAGGAAATAAGAGATCTTTGAGGCGGAGAGCTTGGGGGCAAGAGAGTGTGTTGTCTTTTACCTACTCGCTTCCCCCCTTACCTCTCCATGCCAGTCTTTATGAAGACGAATGGCTCCTGTCGTTCGGGGGAGGCGTGCTGGCCTTGATATAGACTTGTCAGGCTAGGATAGCCTGTGAGGCCATGATGGGCTGGTGAACCTTCTTCTTTCGGGTGGTTCAGGAAGTTAGTGTAGGGGTACCGTATCTTGGGCAGGGCACTATTCACTAGTTAGTGCAAAGAGTGGCTTAGGAAACTTAAATGCAAACCTTCCTTGCAGACGTCATGTCAGGCGGCGTGCCATAGGACCCACGTGGAGGGGGATCATTGGAAAGAGTGCCAGGCCCATGTGGATGGGCCCCTCGGGAAACACGCCGGGCCCACATGAATGAGATCGAACTGTATGGTGTCGAAGTGCCGAGCTAGCTGGGACGCTACTCCAGGTTGCCATGCAGGCATGCGGACCGAGAGAGGGCCCGTAGAGGCTTCTCATGCATGCTGGTTGAGGCAAAGCATGTGGAGGCTCCATGGGGTGCATGGTGTGGACCCACGCGTGGCTCCTAGCCACTACCGAGGTGCTGGGCCATGCAAGGACGTGCTGTTCTGCGGAGGCGCGTCACTCTCCAGCAAGCAGATTGATGCGGGTGTACCGGAGCCGAAGCTGGATGGAGAAGCTCCTCAGCCGCCGGACCGAGGCGGGCACACCGGAGGGATCATGGGTGGAGCCGAGCTCGAGCACGCCATGCGGGCATGCGGGGCGGAGCCACTCGAGCGGAGCCTTTCTGCCCCCACATCGAGCAGAGATGGAGAAGCCAGACTCTGAAGCGCCGGGCGTGCCACGCCGGGCTCGGAGGTGCCGAGCATGCCGCATCGGGCTCGGAGGTGCCGAGCATGCTGCACCGAGCTCAGAGGTGCTAGGGGACCCGCACTGGGCTCGAAGGCGCCCGGCGTGCCGTGCCGGGCTCGGCGGTGCTGGGGGGACCCGCGCCGGGCTCGGTGACGTCGAGGGTGCCGCACTGGGCTCAGAGACGCTGGGCGTGCCGCCGCCTAGCTCGGAGACTCTAGGTGGACCCGCGCCGGGCTGGACGCGGCTGCTTCCGGGCGGCACTTGGGCGGTGCAAAACTGATCGGGGTCACGCCTCCCTTAGACGCGGACCGAGGTGCTGGTTTGCCCTGTCACGGACGTGCACAGGCATGACTCTGGCGTAGTGATCTGGGTGCGCGTACCTCCCATGCATGCGGATCGAGGCACAGAGAGGGTGCTGAGCTGGGGGTGGCTAGAGCCGACCTGGGTCTGACCTCAGCACAGACCGGACGGCAAAGAAACAGGACTCCACTCATGGCCGAGATGGGGCCATGGTGGAGAAATATGTGTTTGCGTTAGCCACCAAGGAAGGTGCCATGCCGGGGCCAGATGGGCCTTGGTCGAAATGCCTGGCTGGACTCTAGGCATGGCTGAAGTGAGCTGGCCGAGGTGCCGACCTGGCTGTCACAGGAGCTAATCTCTTCAAGTGGACCCACCGTTGTGCCAGGGCCGAATGGGTTGGTCACTACTGTAACACCGCCCATTTGGCCAGGCATCCTAACATATCGGGGCAGCTCAAAATGGCCCTCAAAGGCTGGTCAGTGAGGACTATAATCGGATGTGCTTGTAAATAGGATCTGAGATGCTGCGTAGACATAATAAGTGCAAAGATAATCTTTTCAGATCGAGTGTACCTTGTTTCTGCATCATAGAGTAGCTTGTTTGTGTAATAGACTGGCCGTTGAGAGCCATCCTTGTCGATGCGGACCAGCATTGAGTTGACTGCTTCTCGTGAGACCGCTAGGTACAGAAAGACCTCCTCCCCGGGCTCCAGCCTGGATAGCAGTGGCAGAGAGACGAGGAGCTTCTTTAGGCCCTTGAAGGCCTCCCGACACTCCTCTATCTAGGTGAAGTCGTGCATCTTGCGTAGCACCTTGAAGAATGGCTGGCAATGCTCAACAGAGTATGAGATGAATGGCTCAATGCCAATATGCATCCGGTTAAGCGCTGAACCTCCTTCTTGGAGATGAGGTGCCTCATGTATATGATCGCCTGGATCTTCTCGGGATTGGCCTTTATCCCTCGTTGGGTGACCATAAACCCTAGAAAATTTCTTGTCGCAATGTCAAATGCGCATTTGGTGGGGTTCAACTTCATCTGGTAGAGGTGGAGGTTATCGAAGGCCTCCCCACTAGGTCGGTGATATGGTCTGACCCCTGGTCGCTCATGATGAGCATGTCATCCATGTAGACCTGCATGTTGTGGCCTATTTGATCTTTGAAGACCTTGCTGACTAGATGCTGGTATGTGGCCCTTGCATTTCTTGATACTGAATGATATCATCTTGTAGCAGTACATGCCCCTATCGGTTATGAATGTCGTGTGCTCCTCGTCTTCTGGGTACATGCAGATTTGGTTATACCTGAAGAATGCATCCATGAAGCTGAGGAGCTCATGGCCCAAGGTTGTATCCACCAGCTAGTCAATCTTGGAAAGCGAGAAGCTATCCTTCGAGCATGCCTTGTTGAGATCGGTGTAGTCCACACAGATCCTTCACTTTTTAGAGGCTTTCTTGACCATCACTATATTAGCCAACCAGTCAAGGTATTGTACCTCATGGGTGAAGCCCGCATCGAGGAGCTTCTCAACCTCCTCATCGATCACCTTTTGCCTTTCCGGGGTGAAGCTCCTCTTCTTCTATCGGATTGGACGATTGTTGGAATTGACATTCAGCTTATGAGTGATTACTTCTGGAGGGATCTTGGGCATGTCCGTTGTGGTCCAGGCAAAAATGTCTGCATTAGCCCACAAGAAGCTGAGCAGGTGGGATCTCTCCTCTTCGGACAGTAGGGCTCCCACTTGCACCATCTTTAAGGAGTCCTCTCCTAGAGAAAAAGGTAACAGAGGCTAGACTGGCCTGCCTTTCAGCCCCAATTTTGTCAGGCTTGATTGGTCAATAGCTGGACTCCGCTTAGCCTCTCAGGCTCTTGGGAGGCCTGCAAGTAGTGCTGAATAGGCTGTCGAGACCCACTCATCCCTTCGATCCCCCAAGGAGTTGGGAATCGGATGAGGAGATGCCTGGTGAAGATGGTGGCATCGAGCAGGTTGAGTCCGGGACATCCCAGGATCGCGTTGTAAGGCAAGGGAAGCCTCATAATGGTGAATGTTGTCAACACGATACTCTATCGAGGTGGCATTCCAGTAATTATCGGGAGGGTAATTTTTCCTTCAACTCCGATTGAATCCCCGGTGAAGCCGACTAAGGGCGTGAATACCAACTTTATTTGGTCAGTGGATAAGTTCATCCTTGTAAAAGCATCATAAAAAGGATGTCAGTAGAGCTTACACTATCAACCATAATTCGCTTTACAAGGTGCTTAGCTATCATCATTTCTATGATAACAACGTCATTATTTGGATTATCTATCCTAGTCTGCTCTTCTCCCTTGCAGGGGTGTACATCATCACTCTCTTCTCTCCCCTAGCCCTTTTTGAGCTTCTCCCTGCCCCTAGGAGATCATCCCCACTAGCCTCTCAGTGGATCGGTTGTCGATGGTGAGTGGCTGGGCCTCTTCACTCCAGGCAGTTGGGGTGGCTCCTCCCTCCACATACTTTTTGAGGTAGCCATGTTTGAACAGGACTTCTATCTCCCTTTTCAGATGGTAGCATTTCTCAGTATCATGGCTATGGTCCCAGTGGAAGCGGTAGTAGCGAGACTTATCGCATTCGGTGGATGGCCTCAATGGGGGAGGGTGATGCAGGAAATGCTCGCCCTCGATCTCCATGAGGATCTTAGCTCTTGGGATGAGGAGAGGGGTAAACTTCTCTTCCTTAGCAGGGTCAACTCTGGGCCTGGGGCCCGATCGAGGGGGTGGTGCAGTCTTTGAGACTAGGGGGCCAAATGTTTTTCCTATGGCCTGCCTCTTCAGTGGCCTCCCATCCAGTTCCCTCCTAGTGTGGTCGTCTTCCTCTGCATGGATTTACTTGTGAGCCCAGAGGAGGAGCTCTGAGTAGGTCTTCAAAGGCTTCTTGTCGAGGGAGTAGGTAAAGCGGGAGGTCCTGAGTCCTCTCTTCAATGCCAGCATGGTGACTGGCTTATCGAGGTGGTAGATCTCCAGGGTGGCGGCTTTGAACCAGGATACGTAATCCCAAAGGGGCTCTTGGTCTTGCTGATAGATAGAGAAGATGCTGTCAGCCTCATGTGGTACCTTTCTGCATGCATCGAAGTGTACCATAAACTTTCTTTCTAATTCTTCGAATGAGTCAATGCTCCCTTGCTTGAGTCGGGAGAACCAGGCTCGAGTAGCCTTATGGAGCATAGCTAGGAAGGCAACATAGAGGAGGGCGTC
Organism: Areca catechu; assembly: GCA_021397845.1. Taxonomy (NCBI): domain Eukaryota; kingdom Viridiplantae; phylum Streptophyta; class Magnoliopsida; order Arecales; family Arecaceae; genus Areca; species Areca catechu. The sequence goes on from CM038041.1 coordinate 147,229,275, forward strand.
GGTGGCCCCCGGACCCTCATAAGAGCCTTGTAGCTTTCGAGATGGTCAAGGGGTCGGTTGTCCCATCGTAGGGATCAACTTGAGGTATCGGGAATCGATTAGGAATTGGTTCCTCTTATATCTGGTGGGAAAAAGGTAGATGGGTGTCGTAACTCATGGGCTCGCTGGGGGAGCCTTGAATCTCTACAAATTAGCAGGACATGTCAGCCAGCTTGCGCTCTTGCTTTTCGAGGTGCCTTTTCGCTCGATGGTGGATGGCCTCGTCTGTGGGCCCTTTGGCGGAGAATGTTAAGGGTGAAGGAGGCATGGAGTAGAGGGATGCATGCCTCCGTTAGTTCCAGCCGCATCGGCACTGTCGGTGCGAGAGTGGGTAATGGTTCGAGACTGGGGTAAGGCTCTCTCGGCCAGTCGGGCCATCCTTCTACTTCTTCCCGACCACTAAGGTAGTGTTTGGTTGGGGAATAGGAATAGGAAGAATAGGAATAGGTATTCTCCAAGAATAGTTTATTCTCGTTGTTATTCTCAATTTCTGTTTGGATGAAAATCTGGTATTCCAGAATATTCCAGTGCAATTAATGCGGTGTTATTCTAAATGATGTTTGGATGAGATGGGAATAAGCCTGTATTCCACCAAGAATAGGGAAGGAATTTTCTGAAATCCCCAAAATGCCCCTAGTTATATATATAAATAAAATGAGTTATAAAATCATTTTTTAATTTTATTTAAGTAAATATATTATTATATTAATAATAATTTATTAATATGATGTATTAAAACATGTTATACCAAATAATTTATTAATTTATTATATATATTTTATTAATAAAAATAAATTTATTAATATTAAATATTCCATGGCAGCTGACATGTGCCATGTCAAAGAAAGCCGCCGTGTCAGACACCGCGTCAATTTTCCTGCTTGGACTCCTTCGTCAGGCTGAGCTCCCCCAGTACAATGGGACCGCCTGTCGAAGTCGAGCTCCATCCGCCGCAAGGTCGGACTTGCATTTATTATTATGATCCAGTAACCATTCAATATCCTATTTGAATTATTTTTTATATCCGTGAAAAGTACTAATAAATCTATTTAAATCAGATTACAAATGAACCTAAGTTCCCACAAGTATTAAAAACAACAAATAATAAATGAAATAATAATTATATGTTAATAAAAAAATGATTTATTAAACATAATAATAAATTATTAAGATATAAATAAGAAATTATAAAATAAATAACAGACTATCATAATATAGTTAAATAATAAGTTCAATTAAATTAATGTTAATACAGTTATGATAATGATGTATTAAAATTAAGTCATACAAAATATAATATTATTTCAATGTATTAAATTAATATTGAAAATTTAAGATACAATACATAATATAATAATAAGAGCCATTAAACTGTAATCGAAATATTTTAAATTTTTGATTATACGTGAAAACCCATACTAAAACTATTTAAATAAAAGTAATTAATCTATTTAGCGATGCTTGTGTCCGGAGATGTCGCACGGTACCGGGATCATAGAACTATATTATATATCGGGTACACCTATCCGATTCGAAAAGATACATCGATACCAGGGATTCGCAGTGATCCAATATAGGCCTGAAATAGTTGTACCCTGTAGACCAACCCTATGTACTTAGACCGGACCAGAAATCCTGCCCTGCTTCGATCCCGCCTGAATAATATCCGGCGAATCCTAGTACGTTACAGTCATATACGAGACTAATAATTGGTTATTAAAAAAAAAAATTTGCAAAAACTTTTCCTACACAAAAGCCGTACATGGATCCCTGTAAATGAAATATATTTTATAACACAAGCAGAAACTATTATGACACATGAGAAAACTCTGCAATATCTCAGGAACAGTGCATATCATAATATTATGTAGCATCATCATAAGGAATGTATACAAAATGAGTTCTACTTACAAGAACATGATTGTTACATACATGCCCAGCGAATACATGACCGGAACTGATACAGCCATCAGTTATAAATCAAAAAATACATAGTAATCACTTAAACAAATTCATGTTTAGGATGTTGCAGTTCAGTCCTTAATAATCCACAGTAAGTCGTAGGACTATGTTCATCTGGTATCGCCTCTCCTGACCATTTCTAAGCACTGTATCACCTGTAACAAAATATAAACAGTTTCAATATTTACAAAATAAATGAAATAGCTGATGTCAGGTATATGAAATACTAAACTTGGGCAGGGATGGCACACATGGAACGGATGGCAAGAATGGCATGGATGGCACACATGGCTCCCAGCAATGCTCAATCAATAGGCAGCCCATCATCATCGCCATATCCAACATAAAACGGTACCAAATCATGCATATAAACATACCTCGTCACACAACATGAAGAAGCTATGTTAGAAAAAGTAGGAAAACATCTGCCAAAATGTAAAATAGTAGCAACATATATTTTAGAAAAATGGCTCAGGACAGTGAATGTAATCTCACTTGAGCACCATAGTAACAAGAGGAAAACAACAAATGTCGCATTTCCACTCCTGCTTCCAAGCAATGCTCAATCAATAGGCTGCCTATCATCATTGCCACATAAATAATATATACCTTATTCTGCCAAACAGCGCCAAAATCAAGGGAGAATAACAGGAATTTCTTATTTCGGTGAAATGAGGAACTTAAATGACACGTAGTCACTTAAACATTATAGAAGCACACCTGCGTATCATCATAAACCATAACACCAACAAGTGATACATATAACTTAACAACTGAAACATCCTGCATCATTAAGAAGCGATACATATTTTATCTGGCACGCATAGGCTGAGATGAAATAGAAGTACAATGACCACACAAGTTTCAGTTAAAGGAAATAAAGAGGCAGTATGTTAAATGAAGCACAGCAGCAAAAGCTAAAGCCAGAAAAGAATATAGAGTTACAACTTAAAACATTTATTAGCAATGAAATAAGTTAAGGGTCATTGCTAAAATCAAATACATTAGATCAATTATTCCACAGGCTAATCCAATGAAATGATGTTAGACAGGTATGCACCATAAATTTGTAAGTACATCAAAAGAGGAAACTTTGCAAATTAATAAAATATCATCTGGTTTACTGAAGAAGTTAGATATATTTAGGAAATTCCAAATGTTCACCGTTTGATGGTTGACAAATATCGGCCTCACAAAATGTAGTAGAGAATTATATAGTGCTTAATTACTACGGGTCCCTGCTTTTCACAAATTCAGGATTTCCCGGTTTTGAGTAGAAGCATAAAGGGCATGACAAAAGCTCTTCCCAACCCTCTGTCAATACAAGCTAAAGCACATATTATACAATGATAAACCACATATTGGCAGGATACCACTTGGCAACGAAACAATGCTCAGCTAGTAATCATGTAACAGCAAAATACACAATGCTGCATGGCTAACATGGCCCATGAAACTGCTAGAAACAATGTACTGAATTCCCAAACAAATATATGAGCATCATAAACCATAGTATCAAAAAGCAAAACAATGCACTGTATTTCCAAAGAAATCACAAAGCAAACTATCAAGAAGCTAAATAATGAAATGTGTTTCACTCCTACCTCCAATCAAAGTGGCACGGCAAAGTGGCACGGTAAAGTGGCACGGCAAAGTGGCACGGCATGTATAATGATGGCACGGCCTCTACCAGTCAATGTGGCACGGTAGGAACCAAATGAATTTAATGATAATACATGAAGTAAATATAAAACACATATAATCCATATAAAACTTCAAAATCCTGAAACGATTAGGGCTGCCATAAATATAAGTATAGCAACCTGAAAGCTGCTATTATTACTACTAGTTCAAATATAAATTTAAGATAATTGGCTCAGGACAGCGAATGTAATCTCAATTGAGCATCACGGCTACAAGATATGTGGTAACAACAAAAATGTAATTCCACTCCTGCCTCCCAGCAATGCTCAATCAATCAATAGGCAGCCCATCATCATTGCCTTATTTAAAAAACCATGTACATATTTACAATCAAACTTTATAAGGAAGTTTAATATAGCGGGACTTTAAGGGCTGACACTTTAATAATGCCTTACAATGGCTAATTGAGTTTGTGGCTCAGCAAAATGTGGAATCCTCGTCAATGGAGCAATGCGGCTACAATAGTAACAAACCTGGATACATCGTATCACTATTGTCTCCTGGCATTGCTCCGTCCATAGACAGCCCATCATCATTGCCACATTACAAAAATCAAATGAATAAGAAATATCAAAATGTAAATTGTAAAAATCAAGGATGTAGATTGGAAAAGATGGCTCGATACTATCCGCAATTGATATGACCGAGAGCATCGCGGCTACAATAGTATGTAAAAATAACCAATATTAGGATCAACTATTGTCTCCAGGCCATGCTCCATCGATAGGCAGCCCTACATCTTTTCCTTTCATCAAAACCAGAAACTTCAAAATAATGTACCAGACTCACCTGAAACCATTCAAACATGATTGCCACATAAGGGTAACATATCAAAAATTTATGCACACGACAAAAAACATAGCAATACTTTATGCATACGACAAAAACATAACAATACTTTATGCACACAACAAAATGAAGCATACAACAAACAGTACCACGTCTTAATAATACAATATTCATAATCCATAACATCCTAATTTCATATTGAAGCACATGTCAGCAAGCCGAGCACATAGCCTACGAGGATGGCAAGTAAAACAACAAACATTAGGGCACATCGCGAGTGATTATTATTGCCCCGGTCATGATGAATGTTGTCTGCCTCAACTTCATTGATATCATACTCATGTAGAGCAGGATTGTTAAAACCTCGTACACATCTGTCAAATGCATCGAATGCCTCAGATTGTGTCCTAAACTTTTTGTATAAAGCATGATTATAACTAGAAACTTCACGTTGACATTCTGCCCATGAGTCATAAACTCCCCTTCGGCGACCCTCAAAAACTACATAGTACTTTCCAGATGTCATTACTGGAGGTAGCTAACGAGGAACTCGCCCTCCTGTATAACAAAAAAAAAAACATCACATTATACGTAGTGTAGTAATGTAAATTAACAATAGTTAGTACCAAACAATTTATGAAATAAATCCCAATGTATAGGGGTAAAAAGGTATGTCATTTGCTTTCTGTTAATTTGCACATACCTCGGTGTAGATGATCAACCCATAGCCTATTTGATATGGAATTACGTAGATCTTCCCCTCTATGACATTCATCATCACCGATAATTAGCAAAGGATCTATGTCATCCTCATCATGGTCAGGAGGCATTGGTGCTAATGACATATTGAAGTACTTGTCATTACCCTGGTTGCGTCTTATGAAATTATGAATAATGCAACAAGCCATTACTATCCGCTTCTGTACCTTGAATGAAAACGGTATAGCAGTCCTCAAAATCTTAAAACGTTTCTTCAAAATTCCAAAGACCTTCTCTATACAATTGCGTAATTGTGCATGTATATGGTTGTATAGATCTCGATTGTTTGAATAACATCGAGTTCGAGGATTGTTGAATGTACTCAGGTGGTACCTATTTCCTCTATAAGGAGCCAGGAACTTATTCGTATTCGCATATCCAGAGTCAACAAGGTAATATTTTCCTGAAATGCATAAGAACATTTAAATGAACTCAATGACAGTTTCAATGATATCCCATAACTTTTATAACTTTATTAGGCATTCGATACCTTCAGGGACATTAAAACCACCGGACTCCACACACCAACGCAAAATACGCATGTCAGCTACAGAGCCCTCCCAGCCAGTACAGATGAAAAGAAAAGTGTGATCAAATGTAGCAGCTGCCATAACATTTTGAGAAAGTGTTCCCTTGCGATTCCTGAATCGAGGTTGTTTGCTCTTCTTTATTAGAGCAGGTATGTGTACCATCAACAGCGCCTACAGCATTCTTGGATGACACATACCCAAAGAAAATCAAATCATGAATATAATGTAGTAATAGTAATTAGATAAAGCTTTGAATTATACCATGAAGTATGGATAGAAGAGGTTGTTATCACGTATTCTTGGATGCACACCCACATCAGCAGATGGTTGAACTATGAAGTCATGCTTTAGGGAACAAATCCCTTTAAGAACTTTGTTAAAGTATCTTGATATCGTCTCACCTGAATGTTGAAAAGTTTCGAACAAAACTCTATTACTGATCCCATGCCCTACGCAGTACAAAAAGAAAGCCAATTGTTCGGTAGAGGTTACGTTGCGAGTGCCGCTTATAAGTCCTCATGAGATAAGCAGCTGTTCTAATTGTTGGAACATATAATTTGTCATTCGAAAATGAGAGTAACCCCTGTCAGGATGACCACTCATAATGTCTGTAATCAGATTATGACCTGAAAATGGACGAGTTCGACATGGTCTCTTGTAATGTATGTTATAATCCTCCAACTGAATCAATCCTGTACTTAACAATGTCATAAGAACATCATCCCAAAAATCATCCTCATCAATAATGAATTGCAATAGCTGATTCGGGGGAGACATCTAAATAAAATATATAGGATTAGAAATGGATTTATAAAATATACATCCTTTTTAATTCATATCATCAATTCAAAAGCAATAAAAATATAATACATATGTAGAGTGAAAATATGAAGATTCCATTACAGCATATATCATATGAAGATTCCATAATAGCATACACATATGTAGAACATTTAAGTAAACATAAAAATAGCAATACAAACATACAATACTTGTAATAATACATTCTTCAAGCATATGTAAATTAAAAGTAATTAAGGATAATGTTAACTTCAGCAGACATAGAAACACAGTAGGTCATCCGTCAATCATGTCTGTATGTATCATCAGACTGATTTCGTGGTGCGGAAGAGCTTGTACCGAAAAATTGCGAGCTTTGTTCAGTAGATGTTGAATGAGTTGCACTTGGGCTACCTCTAGTACTAGCCCTAAAAACTTGGTCCGTGAATGATGGCGTACCACCTTGAATTCCTGATTGCATAGAAGTTGAACTAAACATATATGATGTAGAGTGAATGTTTGGATTCATGGACAGATTCATAAAATAATTTGGGGCAGCTCTGTGGACATTATGCATGGAAGTTAGAGTGTAAATGTTTGGGACATAGACATTTGATGCAGGGGAGCTTGCATCGATCTAGGGCCTTGATTAAATTCGGACAGTTGTCGCCGAAGCCATGCATCCAAAACATGTCCATCATAGTTCATAAAGAACCATCGATTGTCCTCATTTTTGAAAATTTCGAATGCATCTATGATGCATTCATGTGTAATTCCGGGTAAACTCTCCAACTTAGCCATGCATTCAGCAATAGAATAAACATTTGGCCTACCAAGCTTCTCCCTACGTAGAAGCTCATTTGCAATTTTCAATCTTCTTCTTCCTTGTTCAGCGATCTCTTGTAGTGCATCACTTGCATCACTACTAATCCGAGATCAACATGACCTACCGGTCTGGGAATTTGACCTCCTACTCTTTTTACTATCAGAAGAAGGCCATCCTTCAGAAACTGGTTCGGTTACGGGTGTCAAGGTACATGCAGCTGGGCTGTTGGGTGCTTCATCTGATCTGCTTTCATCTAAATCTTCCAAACGGTAGAATGAAGCAGCAGATACGCGATCAATATTTTGTGAAGACTGCCTAATATGCAAGGAATCAAAATTTCCCGTTTGTCCTTCATCATCGGACGTTGAATTATCCGATACACCTTCCGGTAAAGCAGATGTAGCCCCGCGCCTACCAGTGGCTGTGGTTCTAGAGAACAAGATCTCTAGATCTTCATAGGCTGGAAAATGCTTATCCTTAATACGGGCATAAGCTTTGTTCACCTGTACATCATACATGTGTACATGTTAACTACATAAATTGATATACTTAACACTTGGTTAGAACGGTATTAGCTACAAAGCACTCACCGCAATGATCTCCTCCCACATCTGTTCATCACCGGGAGTAGGCACCTTCAGTACAAGATCCCAGCCCCAACCCGATCGATTAGCATGGTTGAAATAAAGATTGAAGGTTTTTTTGAGGACCTTCAGCCTATTCTTCAGGTTGGGGTATGTAAAACTCTTTCTTGTTTGTTGATTAAAAGACAAGGTCATCTTTTTCCATGTTTCCTTTGTGAAGGTTCCATTTATACAATTATCTTCATCGTATTCTTGCCGCATTAAGGTAATCATGATCATGTCGAGGGAATCTGTCCAATTAGATGCCCTTTGACATGAGGAACCTTCAACATCTTGTTCACTTTTATTATGTGATTTGGACATTTTCGAAACAACTGTAACTTGAATCCAAGAAACATTCATCAGATAAAATGTAAAAACAAACATAAATTGTACATAAAACTAGAAAGCAAGATGTTCATTAATACAAACATTCATCAGGTTATCGTTTTTTGTGTTGACATGGTAATTAAGATGATATATGGTTGCCATAATTAGTTGTGGTGATCACTTTCAACCTTTGGCTATGAACATTAAGACTAATTAGATGAGGTGATTTGATCTTTGTGAAGACATGCATGTTTATGATAGATTAATTAGAAAGAAGTATGAATGCATATTGCACATGTCCCTCTACATGATGGACACCGATTAAGCTTATGCGGAATTAAGATCTTGCTTTCAATGGTGATGTCGCTGGCATGGGCCTAAGGGAGGAGATTACTATCTTGGTGCACTAATCTTTGCTCCCTTGATGATTTTCACTATTTATTAGCCTATGAAAGCAAAACCATGACATGGGTTAAAATATGAATCTCTGTACTTCGACTTATATTAACTTATTCCCTTTAAACCGAGGGGATATGGGTTAAAATATGATGCCAAACAAACTGGAAAAGAATAATATTTGGTAATAAAAACAATAACAGTAGCAATAAATTAAATTTACCTCATCTTAAGAGAGGCTTCTTTGGGAAGTGCCTTCAACAGCACGGATCTAGATCTTAGGCCAATTTTAGAGATGATTTCTTAATTTTAGAGGTGCAACCATGGTGGATGGCCCGGTCCTTAACAAGGGGGAGGACAGTATAGACCTGCCCCCGGGCTTTAGATTCCATCCCACGGACGAAGAGATCATCACCCACTACCTCTCTCCAAAGGTTCTTAACCATAGCTTCAGTGCAAAAGCTGTAGGAGAGGTGGATTTGAACAAGTGCAAGCCATGGGATCTTCCATGTAAGCATCTCCTCTTCTTATAGACCTTTTCTCTTTTTGCTCCATGTATGAATTTCTGTTTGTCTCGTTTCTTGTTTTGGCTCAGGGAAAAAAAAACCTAGACCAAAGATGGATTTGCTCAATCTTTGGAAAGAATGCTCGAGGACCGTGATAATCGAGTCGGAAATCACCGACGTGATCGATCCCGCTGGGTGGCACGAGTGGAATAATGGATCCTTCGGGCTCGATACATTGTATTACGGGGAGTATAAGAACACCGGGACCGGTGCCGGCACGGCAGGCCGAGTCAAGTGGAAGGGATGCAGGGTTTTAACCAATGCCACAGAAGCATTGTATTCAAATATCAAATATCACATGATAAGAGTGGAAGGGCATTTCTACAGGTTCTTTCTTTTTCACAGGGCAAATCTTATAGAAACCTCCTCTACTGGAAAAAGAAAGAACCTGTAGAAATGCCCATCAATATTCCAGATCTTCAAGAAACCCATGAGACGATCCCAAAGACCTCATTATAAAAACCCAAATTCCCATCAGACAGAAACACCATTCTCGCAGTGTAAGAGGAGCAAAAATTACATCTTTAATACCAAGTAGCAAAAGCAAAACTAAAGACCCATGCTGCCAAACCATCCAAGATCATTCTTTATTAAAGCTAAAATCCCACAGCCCGTTACCCAGAAACGAGCACAAAACAGTGTGTACACAAAAAGAACATTTTGTTGTACAAAAAGTAAATAAAATCTAGAATTATTGACCAAAATTAATAGAAAAAAAGTGTGTGCACGCACTCATGTGTATAGCTTGACAGATGTAGACATATACCAAAAATTGAAATATGATGACGAGTACCACTTCACCGGCATAGGATAAATCATAATCAAATCTCAAATTTTATTAAAAAAAGAAAAAGGAAAAGTCAATATCAATACCTTGTTCATCTAACAGTAGTACCAAAATCCTATCAACAAGATCCTACATTGCATTCAACCACATAAGTCTAAATTAAAGATACACAAAATATGCCAAAATCCTTTCAACAAGATCCTGCATTGCATTCAACCGCATAAGTCTAAATTAAAGATACACAAAATAGGATGCAAAAGAACCTCTAAGAGAGTACATGAGTAAACAAAGGAAGTTTAATAGTATAGATAAACAATAATAGTAAATTAAAATTATAACTTTGTATATCCAACCATTCAGGAATATAACAATTCAACTGCAAAGCATTGGGACCTATGCCAACATCAATATTTTTAACATTCTTTATAAGTGTTCTAACATATGTATTATTAAAAGAGAAGAAGAATCATAATATAGTCCACACTAATTATGCAAAACAATCACCACTGTTGTGGCTTTATTATAAGATTAATTTATATTTAGGTTAGTGAAATAAGAACCCAAAGTAAAAGACCATTTTTCCAAAATGGTAAAGTACACCAATTTATCCTGGCATAAAATTATGCAAGCATGATTATTGAAAACAAAAAGAACTTCATTGCAAGATATTAAGATGGTACATATAATACAAGATATCACAAATATATGTCTCAGATAACAAAAGTTCATGTTCATACTAGGCCCAAATTGTAGATGTTGAACCATTTATCCTAGATATGTGTCATGCAACATATTATACGAACCAAGTAAAAGGAAAGAACTTGAATATTTCTAATAGAATCTAATAAATGGATAAAATAAAAATTTTGATCTTGATGAAAAGACCTCCACACTAGTTTACCCTTTATCAACAAATCTTTTCTTTTACCTTTCCTTTTTTAGGATCACCCCAACTTATCAACAAAGAAACAACTTCCAAGTTGGAACAACAGATAATAAAATAAGATACTTGAAACTTCTACCCCACCCCGCCGGAGGGTTTACCTGCTCCTGGAATGGAGGGAGAGACCGGAACGGAGGGAGATGCCGGAGGGTTCACCTGCTCCTGGAATGGAGGGAGAGACCGGAACGGAGGGAGAGACCGGAATGGAGGGAAATGCCGGAGGGTTTACCTGCTCCTAGAACGGAGGGAGAGACCGGAACGGAGGGAGAGACCAGAGGGTTCAGCTGCTCTTGGAATGGAGGGAGAGACCGGAATGGAGGAAGAGGGAGAGGGATCACGAGAAAGATGAAGAAACTTCTGGATCGAGCCAAATGACGGAGCTGCCCCGAGAATACCAAAACGAGAATAGTGAAATTCCATGGAAACCCATGGAATATGGATTCCAGAATTATTTGGGTTGACCGGAATAACAAAACTTTGTTATTCTTCCTCGATTTTGCAGCCGTTTGGAAGAATAAGCCTCTTATTCTCCTTATTCGACCCCGTATCCTGCAACCAAACAGGGCCTAAGGGTCCTCCTTGCGGGTTGGAGGCCACATGTGATGGCCCCTCATCGATGGACCATAGGCTGGTGCAAGGATTGGCAGCGTGGGCTGCCGGCATCCCTAGCTGCTACTGTGTTGCTAGGGACCGATGGTGCTGATGGAGCTGATGAATTGTCGCAGCCAAGGACTGAACCTACTAGGCTAGTGTGGTGATCTGGGGGTCTGCCGGAGGTGGTGGTGGTGGAGCAGGGAGTTCCCTCTCTAGGCTCTATTGGTCATCGTGGTGGAGAGGGTCCCCTACACGATTGATAGAAGCTTCCCGTGCATGCATCATCACCATCGGGCCACGAATATCCATGGGTGCTCTTCTAGTAGTAGGGGTCTTGCTGTTAGCTCTTGCATCCCCCTTTCCTGGCATGCTAATTTGTTACCGCCTAGATCATCGTGGCCTGTAGCTCTGACATGTCGTGGATGCATCAAGCTCCATGGATGCTTGGTCCTCTTTCTGGTCAACTACTTAGTCGACTTGTTTTGCAAAAAAGAGGAGATCCGGGCCGGGGATTCCAGTGGGGACACTCCGATGATCAAGTCAGTTGGGATGATCAAGAAGAACAGATCCTTTGTGATGGAGGATTGGGGTACCTCCACGTAAAGGAGAAGATAAGATTTAATAGAAAGAGATGGAATGTATGGAGGTTAGAGTGCCGGGAGGTTTTCTCTCTTAGTTCCTTGCTCTTTTGCTCTTTTTGTCTTACTAGTTGTCCCCCCTTTCCCTGGAGGTCCCTTCTTCCATTTTATATGAGATAAATACCCCAGACCAGATGTGGGGCTTCATCAAGACGTTGCTTTCTCGATACCCTCTTTTGATGGGGTTTTCCTTTGTTAGCGACCTCCCCCTACCGGACCAGTCCTTGGATGGAGATCTTTTTATTGGAAGTGTTCGCTGGTGTAATTTAGGTCTTGTCCCTCAGGTGGAGCAGTTTTCATGGGAGGCGTGAGTGCCATGCCACTAAGCCCCGAGCCATGGTGGAGCGTTTCTATTCCAAGAGGGACCTTCGGAGTGTTGCAGGGCCTAGGGCCTTAATAGGATACTCTTCTTGGAGAAGGCACAGATGTCATGTCATGGGAACTGGAGCCTCGATTGTACGGCAGGGGGTGCAGGCGGCATGCTAAAGGGTCTGGAGCCTGTGGAGCATGTGTCGCGCAGAGTGTGCAGGTGGTGTGTTGCAAAATCTGGAGCCTCCAGCAGGGCAGGTGCCACCCTTAGGGGCCGTAGGTTGCTGGGAGCTTCCTTGCCATGGTTTGAATTCCTTTTGATCTTCTTTTCCTTGCTCCTGGCTAATCCTCTGATGGTCGATGATGTCTCTTGGTCTTGGGTGAGAACTCCGCCTAGAAAAATAGGAGCTATATCTTAGGAGCTCGACCTCGGAAGACGGGAGCACAACCTCGACCGGGAGCTTGACCTCGGATGGGAGCTCACTTCGGCCGAGGGCTCAACCTTGGAAGATGGGAGCATGACCTCAGCCGGGAGCTCGACCTCGAATGAGAGCTGACCTCGACCGAGGCTCTACCTCAGAAGGCAAGAGCACGACCTCGACCGGGAGCTTGACCTCGGAAGGCAGGAGCATGACCTCAACCAAGAGCTCGACCTCATATGGGAACTGACCTCGGATGGAAGTTGACCTCGACCGGGAGCTCGACCTCAGAAGGCGAAGCACGACCTCGATCGGGAGCTCAACCTTGGATGGGAGTTGACCTCTACCGGGGGCTCGACCTCGGATGGGAGCTGACCTTAGCCAGGGGCTCGACCTCAGAAGGAGGGAGCACGACCTCGGTCGGGAGCTCGGCCTTGGATAGGTGCTGATCTCGGCCGGGGGCTCAACCTCAGAAGACAGGAGCACGACCCCGGCTGGTGGCTCAACATGGCCACCGCATCCAGGTGGCACCTTCTGCCAGCATGGCCACCAGCTGGGTCCGACGCGGGCTCCACGTCAGTGATCGTGCCACATCAATAACCTATATATGAGTTATGAGATTAGAAAATATATATTTGGGACTTTTTTTTGTTTTCACATATATTTTCATATTTCTAAAATTATCTTAAACTTACGATATCAGTTTATCGATATATTTGCCTTTTAATTAATATTTAAAATTCCATAATTATCATTTGTACTTATTAACCATTTTATATTTGTCATATATTAATTTTTTTTGATAAAAAAATCCAGGATTAAATCTTGAAGCTTGGGATAGTTGGCGTGAGTGAGAGATCAAGGTCTTCCCCTTTGTCCCCGTTCTACTAGCTGCCGTCTCAGTGATGTCAGGTTGACGTACTCACCATTGGTAGGGAGTGCCTGCATAAATCTAAGCGGCTCGAATTGAACATGACCTAGTGGATTTGAGGCCTTCGGGGGATAGCTACACCCGAGATTTATCCCCCCCTCTCCCCTTTTTTTTTTTTTTTGTCATATATTGATTTACAAAATAACATTGGCTTTTATAGAAAAAATAAATTTAGCTAATTTATTTTAACCCTTCAAATTTTGTTCTTAATTATTGGAATTGTTATTGCTTATGTTGTTTTCACATAATTTTTTCATCCCTATCTAATAAAAATTTATATATAAATGGTTCAATCTCTTTCTCTAATTTTTATTTTTTTAGTAATTTATCTTTATAATTTAAAACTAGATTTTTTTTAGCCTTTCCATGTATTACTAGAACACTTTACAAGCTCGGGTAGGACTAACATTCTCTTAAAAATTATACTCCATTATATATATATATATATATATATATATATATATATATATATATATATATATATATATATATATATAACTTGATGATACAAAGATAAGTCGGTGATAATAAGAAAAGGGACTAGTCAAAAATATCTCCTGGGTTATCTCCTGGGATTCATGATGATTAGTGGAGTGAGAGGTTAGGATCTCCTTTTTAGTTCTCGTTCTAACCGGTTGGTATTTTAGTGATGTCGGGTTGGTGTACTCATCTTTGGATGAGAAGAGACTGTGAAAATCTAGTACTTTAAATCAAGCATTTTTGGATAGGATGGCAGCTTGTGAGATAGGTACATAGGATTTATCCCCTTAGTATATATATAAAAAAATCTCATGCCATTTTTTTTTTTTTTTTGGCGCAGTAGAAATCATCTGCCGCCCAGATGGATGAGAAATAACCATCGAAAACAACCAGCCCAAACCGAAGTGTTCGCTGTTAGAGCCCATCAAGACCATCATGGACGGGCCGAGCCTATCCAAGCTTTGGTTCTTCGGGTGGTCTGGCCCAGATCAAGATGAGCGGTCCGCGTTCCAGCCTACGAACGGGAGTCTACGTATGACCCGAACGCCACTTCACAAAGAAAATCACAAATGACAAATCCGTACAAAAGATATATATATAAATTGGCAGCGGTGCTCGCAAGCAATGTTTATCTAATTTCTCCTCCTCCCTCTTTTACGCCCGAGCGAGATCGATTTGGAGCCGATTTCTTCGAACGTTGGGTCGATTTTTTCTGGGATTTGATGAATTCGTCGCGTTTCATGGACAAGCAGGTCACGGGGATGGCGGAAAAATCGCAGGGCGGCGACCTCTTTGATCTGATGGATCCCCAAGAGGAGCCCCGGAACAATGGAGGCGTGATCAAGAAGGAGGAGATCCTTACGAGTTACGACTTCCAGCCCATCCGCACCGTCGGCTCGTGGCCGCCCATGAATGCCGGCCTCGATGCTGTCGATTCCAAGAACATCGGTTCCCCCAGTCTCAGAGTATGGTCCTTCATCGATTTTGTACTTCTATCAATTGGTTAATATTGATTGGGCATGCATATGATTACGTTCTTTGCAGTAATTAATGAGTTTTTAAGAATTTGATGATCACCTTTTTTAGGTCTTAAAAAAATTCTAATTTTTCTACGTGTTTTTGTGAATCTTTATATATTGTTATATTTTTAGACTTAAAAATTTAATCTTTGTATGTATTTTCATGAACTTGTTACATCTTTTGTATATTTTTAGTCTTGTGTCTGTTATGATTTTCTGTCTCTCCTGGGGAACCGGTTCTTTGTCTTGATCCAGGTAATCGTGGTCATTCAGTTGATAGATAGATTGTTTGGTACCTTAAAATTGTGAGCAAAGCGTTTGAAACCATGGCAAAAGAAAGAAGAAATATCAAGGAAAAACAAAGAAAGAATAGGATCTCTTGATGTTCTGCTACCCAATCTGATGTAGAACACTAGGTTTAGGGCTGTGAATGAGCAATTGCAGAACAAAAGGGGTAGAAGTTGGTGCTTGCTGTCATGGACGGGGAAACAGGGCAGATCTAAATTGGATCCATAATTTAAGTGGCAAAGGGAGCCCACACATTAGCCATAGATTTTCTGGGAGGTTTCAAAACATTGGCAAGAGTTTCCACTTTCCAGAGCTTAAAGAATGTCAAATTAGGTGAACTTAAATGTGAGACAGGTTCAGTTAGATTAGAATAAGTGAAAAGTAAGTGCCCTCATTGGATCAAGCTTGGCTTTTTGAAGAAATTTGATTCAACTATATGGTAATCTAGCAGCCAAGAAAAAATAACAGCGGTAATCTAATAGAGCAGATTCTGATAATGTGCAGAAATTAATCTATCATGCACTTATCCGGCAAAGAAGAAGAAGAGTAGCAGAATATGGAAGAAAGGAGAAGCTAGTAGAAAGTTAAGTAATAATGGAAAATAAGAGAAGAAAAAAATTAAGAAAAAAAGGGAAGGTATACTGGGCCTTCTCTTAGTACTCAATGATATCTCTGTACAGTGTTTTGGACAACTAATGCAGTCCCCTTATAAATTCAAATGACTACTATTCCTTCCTATTTTGGAGTCTTAAACTTCTAGGATATTGGTACTCTGTTAGACTTGGCTTAGAAGAAAATAACAAAGGCTTTAGTTGGGCATCAGTGTTCATGCTACTGTAGTGTGAACAGTGACCCTTTTTTCATTTTAAAGGATCTTCCTGAATTACCCCTAGACTGAATTAGACACCAAAGACATGATACTGAATTAAAATCTGAACCATTCAAACAGGCTTTTGTTTGCTCCTATAAAGCACGAATTCCATAGATACTGTCCAAGTACACCTTCATATCGATGATCATGCAATCTCAGCCATCCTTTACTTGGATGGACAATCAGAAAGCCTTCTAGGCCATTTTATCTATCTGTTATGTCCCTCCCTTAGACCATAAAAACCTTTCTTCAATAGTGATTGCATCAGTGAGCCCTGTAGCAACAAAAATAATATAATAAGTGCTATCTAACCTGCATTATGACTTGAATAAAAGATGCCTACAGTGTTCTGTAGGGTTGATTGTTTGCAGTATAATGATATGGAGGAGAGAATACTATTGGAGTGGAATTGGAGATTATCTTGTGATGCATTGAAGGGCTGGGATTGTTAACATCTTACATATTTTGTTTCATTAGTTTGCTTAATTATCTTTTTTGTTAAATTTTCAGGCTTAATAAGTCTTAATGAGTCATGATCTGATCTTAAAATATTTCAGAGCCGTTTGGATGATTAGGTAGGCAATTATGTGGCATAACGTAATAAAATAAGCCATCTGAGCCCTTAGATTTGGGTTTTGGGGCCCTCTAGGTGGGCCGCCTATGAAGAACAGAGGGCACTAGAAGAGAATGGATGGTTGCTGCCTTTCCTTTTCTATTTGGGCATCTGTATGGCCCTAGGAGATTGCATCCGTTCATCCTTTTCTTTCTCATGGCGGGGCCTGCCATTTATCAGGGTTACTTGGGGACTCTATATGTCTAGTCAGGGTCTTCCTTTTGTTTGAGTAGGGGATTTCAATTTATGTAATTAGTTCTTGGAGTTTAGAAAAAACAAAATGGTTCTCTATCTTATCCCTTTGCATCTCCGGTGTTATATATTCTTCATTTCTCTCTTCTCGTCAATAATCCAAGATCAAAGAATCAACTTTTACTGATCATCCTATTTTGGGGAGCCCATATACCTAGTTCATATCTTAGTCTAAGTCAAGAAGATCTATTAGGTAGTCAATAATTTGTGGTTAAGCTTTAAATTCTTGTTTTGGCTCATGACTGTGATTTTAAATTTTTTAGGCTTCAATAGTTATGGCTTATGCATGAATCTTTTTAGAGTTAACAGAAGTAGTTATTCTCTATGATTAGGAAGTCATGATGCATTAGTGTCCAGGGATATGAATAATCATCTAGTATCTATGTAAAAACATGTATTAGGGAAATAAGTGCTATGGAGTACTGATGAAATTTGAGTTGGTGTTTGTTTGACTCCAGTAGTGGATTCCACTCAGAATTCTTATACTTTTTTCTCCTCTATCTCAATCTCTGGTTCCTTTTGGATTTTAAGCCCTCTCTGTACCCACATCTATTTTCCTCTTCCCTACCATTCTTCTCACTTTTTGTTCCTTTCACTGTTTACATGCTTTAACATGCTGGAAGTTTACTTCATAGGTGATGTCTGACATTAACCAATTAATTAGATCTTAAATTCTTGGCTTAAAATCAAAGTTTTTTTACTGCATACACTTTGTCATGGAACCATTGTTTGATAATTTTGTGATTCATGTGAGATTTCAATCATTTGGTGCATGCTGGAAGGATTTTGAAAACAGCAACGACGTCCTGCCCTTTGTTATAATTGTGCAACTGTATCCTTAGAAAACCAAATCTACATGCTTGGAAAATCAAATCCAAGTCTCCCAGCTTCTAATGAGGACTCTCAGTGGAGTTCATATACAGTGTCCAGAAATTCCCTTTAAACTCCAGAAATTCATTTATGAGGGCCTCCTCCAATCCATCTTTAATATGGATTTAGCTGGAAGGCTGTATTATTTTGCTAATATGGTTGAGGATTGATTACATTGCTATACTAGTATGTAATGCAAACACTTGAATGTCCATCTGATGTGTAATGAACTCATTCACGTGACCTCATATGATTGGATATAGGAGGAGAAGAAAAGGATAGTGGAGTTATCTGAAGTTGGCATAACTTTTAAAAGAAAAAGAAGACCCCAACCTATATGGGAGAATAGAAACCTAATCATTATTGTTACTTTTCTTTTCCTTGCATGCCTTCATATTCCCAATGCCTATTTCCTCGGTGGCCTATTATATATGGACACATGAATATCCTAAAGGGTCTGTTTGATTGGGGTATGTTGGATTATGGGATAATTTGGTGATTCCTAGGAATCATTTATTTGGAAAAATAATTGCGAAGAAAAATAACTTTTATCATGTTAGGTTGATGAAAATTTTTTTCCAAAATATGATACTTGAAAAATATTACTACATTTGGTTAGAGGCAATCCTATATAGGAATATGGTCAAATTTACAAATATACCCACTAACAAAAAATAATGTTTTAGCACTAAGATAGTATTATCATCTTCAATTAATTTTTATATAATGTCTATAATCACATAATTCTTTGTATAATATCATTTGCATTTTAATTGTTTTGCAAAAATTTTTTATTGAATGAATTCGGAAAGATATTAAAACAAATTCAATGATCATAAATGTACTTTATTAGATATATTTTGTCAAGTATGGTTACCATCACTTGGAAATTTACTAAATACCAACCCCCCTGTAGTATTGTTTTACTCTCTTTCTGGAAAATAAGCATGGGACCCACCACTTTTTTTACCATCTTTTTCTTCCACTTTTTATACCAAATATGGTAATCTTGTTAGATCAGGGCTTTAAAAATTATGGATGTGATTAAATAAACTAACAAGATTTTTTAATATTAAAAATAGTAGAATACTTACTTGAAATTATTAAAAAATAAAAATCAAATTTGGAAGCGTGCGAGGCACTGTCCTAAAGCATATTTCCATTCCTCATGTGGGAATTATTGGAAACACTATCTTAAGATATGACTGGGATTTCTGCGCCTTCGGGCATGATTATGGAAGAGGTTGATGGAGACTCTTTCAGCACTCAGGAAGAAAAAAAACTTTATAATTGAAAAGATTAAAAGGATTTTGTAGAAAAGAGAAAACTAGAAGAAGATAAGAATAGTTTTTCTATGGTTTAGAATAGCTTTTTCATGGTTTACAAGACAAGGACCTAAGAGGGCCTTTTATAGCCATCAAATCTGATTGTTTTGATTTTTATTGGCTTATTAAAGCTTGTAATAAGAAGCCCAACGGTCAAAAATTAAAAGTCCAACAGTTAAATTATTAAAAAGCCCAACGGTCAAAAAATTAAAACTCCACCGGTCAAATCATTAAAAATTCTAATGATCAAATCATTAAAAATTTTAATGGTCAAATCGTTAAAATTAAAAATTAATTATTGGAGGAAATTTTGGATTTTTCCAATAACCCCCCTTAAAATTCAAAATTTTTGAAAATAATAAAATAAAAAATATAAATTTCTCGGTGGTTATACCATGCAGTAGGTAAGGTATCTTTACAAGACTTATCTTAGTATGAATAGTTTTTATTTGAAGGAATCGGAGTGAACTAGATCTTGAACTATAGTCCTTTGATCCAAACTTTAATTATCATATGCATAGTATAGAATTCTCCATTACAAATCTGTGCATTAATGGTCCTGTATATATATTTTAATTTTTCATGAGAGCTTCTAAAGATTGCCAATATTTTTAGGCGTGGCCACGTATGGATAGTCTCATATAGGTGAGCCCCTCTAAAGATGTGTGTAGTATCACATCTTGAAAAATACCTCTCGGATATCATTCAGAGATAAATTCTTCCTAACACTATATAGAAGCACTAATCATCATAGGAATGGATGGAGTCTATGACTCTTATATCAAATAAACATCATATGCTTCTTAACCAATCAATTAGCTTGTTACTACCATATTGAATCTCCTTCAAGGTATTTTCTATTATAGAGATTGCATTCCCATTGCTGGAAGGTCCTTTATAGGTTAAAAAAATCTTAGTCCTATTTAAGCCTTTAGTGTAAGGTGCACTGATAAAAGAGTTTTTTTCACAAGTTATGCGATATGTCATAATTTAAAATTTATAATCACTAATTTTTTTATGTTCCAGGCTACAAAGTCATAGCATAAGAATAAAGAAAATAAATAGTGAATGGTTGTGGTATCTATTTATGCACATAATTGTTCACGTTATAGATCAAGAAAAAAAGACTAATATTAACTAGAATTTGCTTCATTTTTATAGATCTTGAATACATTAAATTAATAAAGAATTTAACATATCTTGAGTTACATATATCAAATATTTTATAAGGATACTCAAGAGCATTACATAATACACATTGTAATATATATGTTTATACCAAATATAAGCAAACAATACTCAATCTATTTGTATAGGAAGTGAAGTGTTTGTCGATTATAAAAGAGGCTAAATAGATAATGCCAAGATCCTTCTAAAATTATTTTAAGAAATAATACTAAGAAAAAAATCAATTGGTTGAATTGAAGATACAAGTGATAAAAATTCACAAACCGCAGAGTACATATATCCAATATTGTAGTGTGTTACAATAATAAATTGCAATATAACTAATTTAAAAAATTTTCAATGATCAGGAACTCATGTTATTATTATGTATATATATAATTTGGCACAATTAACTTACAGATACCCGAGTAAAGCTATCAACATTATATGTATCTGTTCATACATTGCACAAAATCTCTTAACTAAAAATGCACGAAAAGCATAAAAGTTATATTATTTACTGACAAAAATGAAAAAAAATATTTATATTTCAAGAGTATACCAATTTAATTTTTAATAATTATTTAATATAAAAAAATGTAAATCGAGAAAGGGAGAAAAAAGCAACCTATTATTCTGTTATATTGTAGATACCTACCAAATTAACTAGAGATGTTATGTTCCAAAAGAAACATAAAAATATATAATATGGTCTTAAACAATATGCAAAGTTTTAGTACCTCCTCCACGGCGGTATTATTAAAGATTTATGGTGAAATCAAATTCACTTAGGATAAATGTTTATAACTTACTCGACTAAGCTGTGACTTGGTCATTCCGGGTTTCAAGCAACTAGTATGAAATTGTTTTTTTATAATTGTCTAAAATAACTTCAAAACAATCATGTAAAAGAAAAGATTGATTCTGAATCACATTTCCAAGTTCTTTTATATTGTTATATAGCTAGATTTCAAGTCATTTGTTTAATGCTTTTGATATGATTATTCTGTGCAATGTACCTAAGGCACCAAATTTACTTTTAATGGAACTCAATCCAGAGAAAACTTATATTGATGATTTGGAGTGATAAAAATACTTCATATTAATAGAAAATTAAAGGTTGATTAAATAATTAATAGAATATCATATTGCATAAATGGAAAAAAGGTAAGATAAATTTATGTAAAATTGATGAAGCAAAAATAACCATGTCCAATTCCACTTACTCTAATTCCAATTGGATATTTTTCATACATCTGCTTGGTACTTCCTCAATAGATCAAAATCTGTTTATTACTTTGCCAACAGATTAGATTAAAACAAGCAGTCACTTTGTTTTTTGTTTTGGCCATCATATATGAATGGGCCCTTATTGGAGTATGCCTAGTTTCTTACTAGATAAGTTATAATATAGAATGTAAGTAAAAGTAATATAAAAAATACTGATAGGTCCAGCATCTATGGTTGAAAAAATAAATTGTGGTTTTATATTATTGCAGCAACTACCAATAATATACCAAATTAAAGGGGCTAAAAATATTTGTAAGCTAGAAAGAATCTTAATAATTTGTCATCTAATGGCAAAAAATTAGACAGTATAAATAATTCAAGCAATGATATATCACAAACTTGAAATCTTATGGTAAACAAATGGATAGCCTGCTCTGAAGAAAAAATCTTAGGGTCTATATCTGCATATTAGATCATATATACAAGTTAAAACCATTATATCAAGTACATTCAGGAAGGAAAAAAAATAAAAGCAAAAGGTAATGGATGACACTTGCTATTTTGACATAAGTAAAAGATATTGACCTTGTTATTCATATTTTATTTATGGCATTTATTATACAATAGTGGTTGAGCAGGTTAACCACTAACAGACAGCCGTTCAAAATCATTCTAATGATCATTGTAATATTATCCTTTTTTTTTATAGCAGTTATAATGCAAAAATGGAAAGGCAACTCAATCAAAGTAGTCCTATTTATAAAAAATGATAAGGTCAATGCATGATCAAAAATAATAGCTAAGGAACTAGCCTTATTAAACCAAGCTATGAAACAGGAATGGAATCATGTATTGTAAATAATAAACTTCAACTTATAAACATTCTTAGATAGGTATTTTGCAAAACCACATATCCAACTTAGAGTATATGTAAAAGAATAATTAATAAGCTTATGAGAACAACAATAATTGTAAATAGTTACCAATCATCGTTCCAAATCGGATTCTATTTTAATCTTGGATTAACACCATGTTTGTTTCTTTAATTATAATTCATGGAATTATGCCTTAGATTGTTAGATCAAGGCTTTAAAAATTATGGATATGATTAAATAAACTAACAAGGTTTTTCAATATAGAAAAAAATGTAGAATACTTACTTGAAATCGCTAAAAAATAAAAATCAAATACGGAAGCGTATGAGGCACTGTCCTAAGACATATTTTCGTCTTTTATGTGGGAATTATCGGAAACACTATTCAAAGATAGGACTGGGATTCCTCCGCCTGCAAGCATGATCATGAAAGAGGTTGATGGAGACTCTTTCAGCACTCAGGAAGAAGAACAACTTTGTAATTAAAAAGATCAAAAAGGATTTTGTAAAAAAGAGAAAAGTAGAAGAAGGTAGGAATAGTTTTTGGATGACTTAGAATAGTATTTTCATGGCTTATAAGACAAGGACCCAAGAGGGCCTTTTATAGCCACCAAATATGACTGTTTTGGTTTTTGTTGGCCTATTAAAGCCTGTAATAAGAAGCCCAATGGTCAGAAATTAAAAGCCCAATAGTCAAATTATTAAAAAGTCCAACGGTCAAATAATTAAAACTTTAACGGTCAAATCATTAAAAACTCTAGTGGTCAAATCATTAAAAACTTCAATGATCAAATCATTAAAATTAAAAATTAATTATTAGAGAGAATTTTGGATTTTTCCAACAAATCTGACGTCGGATTTATTTTCTCATGTCAAATTAGCCCCAACCAAACGGACCCAAAGTGTTTAACTGATCAAGTTAAATGGAGAATTTCTAAAATTAGATTTTTTTAAAGAAGAGGGGATAACTAAATCTTTTATCCTTTCTACATACTCACCACTCATCAGATTCCGTTCTTGTCAGATTCTATTTATCTTTAAAATTTAAGGCATTTATTTTAGATATTAAATAGAGAATCATGAGCATCCATAACAAGAACCATTACAGCCATCCATCCCTCTTACCTGCATCATACCACTGCTATCCATCCTCTCTCCCACATGCATTACATGTGCCTAATCCTAGTAGCATGAAGGATAACTATGGACATGATTGTTTTGCTTTTGGATCAAATCTTTGGAGAATTCTCCAGATTAGGACAATAGAAACGGCCAAACTTGGGCGCCATTTGTTCCTATGTGAGAGTTTCAACTTTGTGATGTGGGGAAGTTTGCTTCTATATAAAAGTTGCCTACATGGTCCTCATTCCTTCAATTGAGAGACCTATTTATATATGTCTTCTCTTCAATATATGGTTAATGGTTTCACTGTTTTTGTTCATCATTACCTTAGATCGGTGTCTTACTTTGTTGCAAATTGCAATCCTAGAGGAAGCATATTCTAAGTCGTCCACACCTTTTAAAAGAATTTCTAACAAGTTGTTCTTTTAACATATTGTGAAGGTACCATGAAACTGTTGCATATATATTATGTATATTTGTTTGACAGTGCAGTTTGTCTCTCCATCTGCACATAATCATGTTGAATGTTGAGCCAATGGGTGAGTTTGGTTCCTTGTTCCCTGCTTGTTACTGTGTGTGTCATGTGTCATTTGTTCAAAGTTTGAAAAAGTGGTTGGCTGTATGCCACCAATCAAGGTACCACATAGAGCCAAACCGGCATACAGCCATTTAGGGGGGCAGCCATGCAGTTCATATTCAAAAAAGAAAATTAAGAGAAATAAATTCATCATAATAGATAAAAGCATAGAAAATTTAAAAATAACTCAATAAAGATACTAAAAGGAATAAAGGAAGCTGTAAAGGAGGTGGAGGGCCACATATCCAGGGGTGGGGCTTATTCAGGTCTCTTGGCTGACACCTATACTGCTACTTTACATACAAAGGAGGCTTAGATCCTGTGCAGGGCAGTTGGGTGGTGGCACACAGATGTGCAGCTGGACAGATCACTTTTTGAAATATTGTATTGTTGTAAACTAGCACAGACTCCATGAGGATAATCCACAGTTGCATACCTGCATTATATCTCATGACAAGCTGTCTAGGTTTATATCTTTGTTTTTTAAATCCCCTTTAAGGATTATATAATGGGCCTACATTCTCTAATGGTGACATGGTTTGTGATGGAAAGAGCCCTCCATGTTATCATGTCTGATGGAAGTATTAAAGAGTCTCATCTCTATATTGATTAAACTATGAATTCAAGCGTAGGAGATTTACTGTGAAATATTTCAGTTCCGTGGTATGTTTTCTTCATAGATTACTTCTGGTTCATTGAATGTCGATTATGCTTTAACTAAGTTTCCTTTTCTTGTTCAAGGCACAACACCCCTCAAAATCTTTCATGCTCAATTTTAGTATATGAAATAATGAAACATTCTTTCTGTTTCTGCATTATGATGATCTTTATATGCTTTAAATTGCATCCTGTTACTTGTATCTCATAACCCAATAGCTTATTAACTGGTCAATATCTTATTAACTGAGTATTAATTTAAGAGAGGGTTGATCCAATCTGGTAACCATCCAATCCAAATGTTGTTAACATATCTTTTTCATGGTAATTACATGTTATGTATAAGACATGATATGCATCCACTACTACTTTTTTCTTTTACTCTTTCCCAGCTTATTGGTCTCCCAAGTCCCCCTCCCACCTTCTTGGCACATATTCCTAAGTCCTAACCCCAACAAATATAACTTTAACCTCTGCACCAGTCTTCCTTCTGCCCAGGCCCTTGATCGTCCACTCATTTCAACCTTTCACATGCTTATCAGACCTGTTCATGTTGCTGCATTTGATATGGGACTCTTGTCTGAAACAAACCTAAACAGTCACCTTAGTGGCTTGTCAAGCTGTTTGATTGGGTTTGATCAGGCAATTTTCTTGCCAAATTGGATCTGAATCACCTGCAGTCTAGTTGGAATCTGATCCATTTACTTTCCTGTGTTTGCATGGTGATGAACATGAGCTAACTATTTGTGTACCAATATACTAATTTTACTATATATGGAGAGTTTCACATTCTCCCCTACTTTTCAACTAATGTATTTTTTGTATTTTTTGTTAGCAATTAATTTGATCTTACTGTTTTCCTTTAATCTGAAAAATTCAGGAAAAAAATGCAGCATGAGGCTTTCTTGTTTGGACTTTTTTTGTTAGGATTTACACTTGTATATTTATGAGTTTTTACATACGCAAAACTTGTATTAGGGCATTAGTTCAAAAATGTAGGAGATCTTTTGATGTTCTGCAAAGCTGTCAAAACAGAATGAATATATAACCATGGTGGTGATGTTGGATGTGTGCTGGGCCCTTAGCTTTCAAATACATATCTTGCCTATCGATGCATGCTCTTATTTCTCCTACTGTGCATGTCAGTTTTGATTTTTTTATTAGTTATAGTTTAATTCTGATTTGTCTTATAAAATTTGATTCTTGTGTGTCATCTTTGATAAAACTCAATTGGTTGAATGGATTATTGCATGAGTTAAGATCTTGTATTTAAGGATTGTAGTTATTTGTTTTTAGCATTCAGTGATCACATGCTTTTTGGAACAATATACAAGGATGAAACAAATATGTTGATTGATGTGTTAAAGCTTCAATGCAGTATAAATGGAAGAAAATTAGGATTGAAGTCTTCTCCTAGCAAGGTATAATAGTAATGATTTTTCCTATTGATATTGTTATTGATAGGTCAATATTCATTGCTCTCTGATCCTAAATATAAGTTAATTCATGTGCATAGTGAAAAACAGGATTTTTGGAACCATCATGAACTGCTCGGTTCAGGGCGTACCATATCGTACAGGCCAAGAACGGGTACGGTTCAACCCTAGAAAACGGTTTGGAATCTGAACCATAAAAAATGACCCGAACCAGATCGGTATAGGTCGGCTCAGTACGATTCGGTCCGGTTCAATCCGGTTCGAGCTTGGTTCGGCCTGGTTTGGGTCCGGTTCAGGTCCAGTTCAGTGATCTTTGCTTGAGAGGGGGGAGGAAGATAGTTTTTTCTCAATTCACCAAGATCGGTATGGTACGGTATGATATGGTACCATACCAGTTACTGACCGGTATAGGTCCCGGTACCGGTTCAGCGATCTTTGGTAAAAACAATCAATTTTTGCAAATCCTATACAAGAGGTCTGTTTATGAAATCAACATAACATTTGGAGTGTAAGGAATTTATCATATGAGGCGGTATAAAGTAAGGTTTTAAATCTGGTGGGATGGAAGTATTTTGGTATCTCCATGGAATAGGATGCCTTGTTGTCCCGTCCTTTCTCGATGGCAGTCCCGATCATACATCTTGATAGCTATCCTCTATCTCTCTTTCCTTTTTCTTTTCTTTCTTTTTTTTCCTTTTTTTCTTTTTTCTTTCTTTTCTTCTATCTTCCTTTCTTTTATTTTCTTTTTCTTTCATTTCTTATCCCTTTCTTTCTTTCTTTCTTTTTCTTATTCTTTTTCTTTTCTTTCTTCCTTTTATCCTTTTATCCTTTCCTTTCTTTCTTCCTTCCTTTTGTTCTTTCATTTTTCTTTCTTTTCACATTTTTCCTTTATTCATCTTCCTTTCTTTTTCTCTCTTCATGGATAGGTTTCAGAGTCCCACCCCGTCCCAGTCTCGCTTTCTCACAGGAATGGGTACATGATAGCCATCTTGCCCCATGTTTTGTTGGGACGTAAAACCTTGGTATAAAGTGCTGGAGTTGGTTGTGGGTCTTGTGGCATTAGATGTTTATCAGATTAATCTGTTTCATGATGCTATTGCTTTCCACACTTCCATAGGTCCTAACTTTAATCTATTTGTCATTATGTTAGATATATGAAGTGGTCATGGATCTCCTCTGAAATGAGGTTATCACTCACGAGATCGCATTGTGCGATAAATATTGGCACAAAAAGAGGAAGAAAATGGGGACAAGAAAAGCATTAAGAGTAGATCTTAAAACAGCACCTTATGATGGGTGGTTCACCTTGTTCTTCCTGATTTTAAAAATAAATCAGAAAGGGCAGGCATCAAAACAGCACCACACGATGGTTGACCTTGTTTTGCTGGTTCTGTAGGTCTGATTTTGGGGTAAAATGTTAAGATCACTACTCAAGTCTCTTGAGCATGGGAATGTCTAGATCATGTGTTGGTGCATTAACTACTCTAGTAACATGACCATAGCTATTTGTGTAAAGGGAAGGTCATAAATCTCATCTTGCCTTATGAGGTTGTTGAATATCTGATGACACTTATATTAATCGATGACCAGTCTTATTTGTGTAGAGCAACTAAACAAATAATGTCGGCTGATAATGGTTTTGGGATAAACAAGATTTTTAGGGGATTTTGACATGTTAGTCCCTTATTTTGATTCCAATTCCAGAACAGCTCTGTGTGTGTGTGTGTGTGAAAAAAGACATGTATCACGTTATGGTAATTTGGATGAAATAACCCCTGTTGTGATATGGTTCCTTTTCTAAATTGGAAACCCATGCCACCACTAGTAAATCCCCACTGTCCCTAGAAGTTGTTGTTTCAACCATTGACGTGAGCAAGACTTGATACTCTAGCATGTTAGTTTGTTGATGTTTTGCAAGCTCACCTTTGATGTTCTTGCAACTTGTAAGAACTTTGATGGAAGCGCACAGAAGACCATCAACAAATTCCTCCCAAGTGGGTTCTCAATTGCATGACCCAAACCAGTCATACCATTGGATGGCATTTTTTTGAGGCTGATTGAGGCAATCTCAGCTTTTGATTCTGCCAGAGTATGATGGAAGAGTTGGAAATTCCACCATCAAGGAAGGATAATATTGATCTCCTTGAGTTCCAACTCCTTGTTCATTGCTGTTAATTGGATGAGCATCATGATCATTGCCACCATTATGATCATACTAATTACAATGATTTTTATTGGGAACCAATCCCAATAATAGATCAATTTGGCTATCATTTGTGGTGCCGCTGATTGCTGCAATTTGTTGAGCAAGGTCTCCAATTGACCTAGTGACAACTTCACTCAACTTCACAATCTGCTGATCAGTTGAAACAATTTACACCTCAAGCTGATTATCAAGTCAAGACACATCCTGTAAAGCTATAAGTCAACTCGAGATCAGTGATGCCAAGCTTCTCCTTTTGCTTGCATGCCTGATTTCTATCAATGGTAGGAGAGAAAGATGGAAAGAAATGCTCAATCACATCAGAAGGATCAAAACATCCAAAAGCCTATGAGCAATTTTATTGAATCAATGCTTCAATCCTTAGGCCATAGGGTTTACATATTTCTAACCTAAAGCGAGAAAAAGAACCAATCCTGCAATAACTAGAAAACAAGGAAAAAATAACTAGGAACTAGGAAATAAAAACTCAAGGAAAAAAATAATTTAAGAAAAAGTATGGTGGGGACCTATCACTGGTGGTGTGGGCTTCCTATATTGAGTATAGGAACTATATCATGTTGTTTAACTAATAAGCGATTCAGTTGATTGGCATCTATAGTGATGATTTATTTTTTCTGTTGTTAGAATGCAAACTATGTAAATAGATGGTGTACACTCCTCTCTCCTTTTTTTTAAAGGGTTTGTGTTTTTATAAAGAAAAATACAGGCGATCATCAGTCTTAATTCTTAAATATGTGGCAACCATCCAGATAAGTCATTAGTTGAACAATAGGGATTATTTTGTTTGAATAACAAAAATCAAGTGCTTCATGTCTTTTTAGAAAAGTACAGGACATTTTTGGGGTTGAGCTGGATGGGGGATTAACATGTTGAAATCCAGATTTTTAATTAGAAAAATGAAACTTGTTTGCAAGATTGAATAATGGATGCCGAGGAATAACCTGCAACATTAATTTTTTCTCTTCAGAAACTAACTTAGATGAAGCTGAGATATCCATTCAAAAGTCTTTTTCAGGTGCCTTTGCTGGTGTGCAACCCACTAAAGTGAAATAAATCTGAAAGTTACATGACTTAATTAACTGCCTGCCTTTCAATAAAACTAGTAATGGTAAAAGTATGATTAATAAGATCATATATTTCTTCCACATGTCAACCATCCTTTATGCTCCAAAATGCGTTTCGGATAGTATTCAGAATATAACCCAATACATTATGCACTTGTGGAGAGTCAAATATGGTCATGTACTCATGTTGGAACTCAAGAATCCAAGTATGACATTTTATTCCTACAGTAGTCAATATGGCTGATAGTGCCTTGGGTGGCCTTGTGCTTAGGCCTGGCCTAACGTAACTGAGGGAGCTAGGAACTGGCTTGAAGTAGCACAACATGACAAAGCCAAGCCCAGCGGTCCTAGTTATGAAGGCCTAGGCACCGCAGACCATTCTGTGGTTTCTTTTTTTTTTTTCCCCTTTTCTTGTGTGTGTATGTGTACGGGGTTGTGTGTATGTGTTTGGTTTGTTGGGGGTGGGAGTAGCAATTAAGGTGGGGTTGTAGTGGCGGTGGGTGGACTTCTGGACAAAAAGAGGGAGAGGATATGGCTAAAAGAGGTAAAGGCAAGGGGTAAGGAGGGAGGGGAGATGACTAAGAGGTAAGGGCAAGGGGTATAGGAGGGAGATGAGAAGGCTGAAGAGATATGGCAAGGGGTATACAAGGAGAAGGTGGTGGAAGAGAGATGGACTAGAAAATGAGAAGAGGAGAGGTGGTTGTTGGGTACCATTAGGCATAGTCAGCGAGAGATGGACTAGAAAATGAGAAGAGGAGAGGTGGTTGTTGGGTACCATTAGGCATAGTCAGCTATTGGCAGGGGAGGTGGAGTTGGCAGTGGAAAGGCGAGGAGAGTGTAAATTTGGGAGAAATATGTGAAAAGTTAAGGTTGGAATGGGTATTAGGTTAGAGGTTAATCTTGGGCACCCATGATAAACTAATGGATGTTTCAAGTTTTTAGTAATTTTATATGTCATTAATTTTCAGCCTTGCTATGGTCCTGAACTTGGCTTGAAGCTTTTTTTCTTTTTTGCTGAAAAAGCCTAGTTGAAGGATGACATGACTTGAGCCTATTCTTCACCACTTGGCACGGTATGGTACCATACCTTATTGTTCTACTTCACTTGCCAAGAGACCGTTAAATAAATATGAGTATTGGGCTTTGCTGACAGGCACATCCAGCATTCACAATATAGGGGCACAGGCCTCTGTATCATGCCTGTATTTGGCCAGTAAGAACAGACTGATAAGACATGGTATGCTGGTGGTGATGTAGTTCTGATGCAATAATCCTAGCTCCGACAATAGTTTTGAAACAAAAATAACCAAATAGCTGGTGATGCAGGGGCATATGATGCTGGTAGCATATGATCATGTTATACTTTATGCAAATGCTTGTGGATGGATGGTTCTGTATATAAAAGGACTGAGACATATGCTAACTTAGTCAAATAATATAATTAGTCTTTGTAGGCATGCTGTTTTATGTGAACAAATGTTTAGATATATAATGCTAAATCTGTTATTACATGGTATAGTTACTATAGTAGATATCTATATTTCAGTCTTGTTAAGTTCTTTGCTTACTCTACAGAATATCCTCTTACATCTCTTTGTTTTGTCATTCATGCAGTATTCTGGTATTCTGGAACCCCATGAAATAGCAAAAGTCAGTCATGATAAAGAAAGAGATGCATATGATGTGGCTACAGTGGCAGAGGTTGATCATGTAGTGAAGAAATATGCTGATAATCTGCTACATGCTTTGGAAGGTGTAGGTTCAAGGTTATCACAGTTGGAGAGTAGAACTCGTTACCTTGAAAGCAGTGTTGATGAATTGACGGTTTCTGCTGGGAATAATCATGGAAGCACTGATGGGAAGTTAAGACAACTGGAGAATATTTTAAGAGAGGTATGTGTTCTCTAGCCTTTTGCATAAAAACTAGCATTGTATGGTTTTCATTGTGGTTTGGCTGGACACCTTATACTACTTAGGGGTGCAATTGAGCCAAATCGAGTTGAGTAATTGGAGGCTTGAGCATGAATCGATTCAAAATACTCAGAGCACGAAACTTGACTCGGGATCAATTGAGCCTTAATATCCACGTTTGAACTCGACCCAATCAAAAAAAAAATGCAATACCCAAGATTGACTTGACTTGAACATCAACTAAGCCATACTTGAGCTTGAATTTGAGTCTTGGTCATAATTAAAAAATATGATTAAAAGTTAGGAGTTAGGTCAGATTAAAATATATAAATATTATATTTTAAATATTAAACCAATAATATATATTATCAATAAAGTATAATATTATTAAAAAATATATACTCGACTAGGCTTGCAAGCCTTCAAGCCAAGTATTTACTACTCAAGCTTCACTTGAAAAACTGTTTGAGCTACTCGAGGTCGGACTCGAATTGAGATCGAGCATCTTGTGAGCTGCTCAGCTCATTTGCACCCCTAATGCTACTACTACTGTTTCTTGGGTGTTTATTATTTTCCTAGGTACAAATTTAGCAGTTAAGATTACTTTGTTTGGATAAAGAGTTGTATTTGCAAACAAACCTTCAATATTTGCTTGCCGTCAAGATTTTCTTGGTTTAGAAAGCTATTTAAAGAACTTCTAGCATGAAAACTTCTTTGCTTTGTTCTCTCCATTTCTTGAAGGCTTTGAAGTTTCATGACCAGCTTTTAGCATAATAACATAATCTTAGAGGGTGCCAACTGGTTGAGTTGGTAATCACCGTGTGTTGGGTACTAGTGGCCTTGGTTCAATCCTACCTTCACCCTCATTTTGGTTTGGTTTTCTCTTGTCCTAGTTCTATTAAAAAAAAAAAATCAATTTTGCTTAAGGCTGCAAATTGATCGGGTTGACTCGTGACCTGACCTGGCCCATCCCGTGACCTGATCTAGCCCGACCTGTTTAGACCTGATCCAACCCATTTTTAGGAATTCATGGATCCGAATCGGGTCCTAAAATTAGACTCGTTCCATTTTTCGAGTCGGATCTGAGTTTACTGAATTTGGACTCGACCCGACCCGATTCGAATATACCAATACTATTAGGATCATATCTATTAGGATCTTTAAATTATAAATGAAAACTTGTATGAAACTTATTTTTAACATAGAGATAGAGTTATAATTATTTTTATATCTTAATTTATTTTAAAAATAATATTATTTGTTATTTATTTTATGATTGATAATAGTTAGCTATATAATAATTAAAATATAGTTGTCTATACTTTATCCAAATCATATCTAGATCCAATTTTTTTAGATTAGAACCGAGTTATTTATGGACCCGATCCAACCCGAATGATCTATTGGGTTAAAAATTTTAATAGTGGATCCGACCCGATCTGACTCGATTTTTTAGTGGGTTGGATTTGGGTCTAATATTAGGACCCGATCAAAGAACTGGGTTGGATCGGGGTCACTCATGACCTGGTCCGACCCAACCTATTTGTACCCCTAGTTTTGCTTAATGATGCAAAGCCTCCCTCTATCCAAGCTTGAGAATGCTACTTGTATCCAAGGTTTTAAATCTCGTGGAACGAGAATGTCTCGATTTTTTCATGAAATGGGATATGCTGGCATGCCGCCCTGTCCCAACACTCGGAACAGGGGATGTCCCAAGGCATCCCGATTGGGATGCTGGGACACTGGCAGGATGTCCTGTCCCAACACATGGGATGGTATCCCATCCCGGTGTCTCATGGGACATCTCACCGGGACCTGAATCCTTGCTTGTATCTATCTTGTATAGGTCCATCACTGCTGCATCCGTGCTTGGACTGCATAATTATTTTGGTTCCTCTTATGCTACTATTTGGCACATGCAATTTACATGATGATGCGGGACGGACCAACAAATCCTAGACTTAAGGATCCTTAATGAGATCAGGGAAGAAATTCATGAAGTAATTTAAAGATGAACACTAGTAGATAATCAAAGCAATTAAGAATTTAAACAAGAATTTTTCTTAATCAAATTAAGGTCCGATCTAGGAATTGACTCGATCGGCATGCACAGTCAAATCTCAAGAATTTGCATCGCTGATCATTAAGGAACGACCACTAAGTTAGGGCTATCCAGTTTTAATGAAATTAGATCTAATTAAATAAAAGATAGGATAATTAATATCATTCTCGTAATTGATTATATCTATTTTAAATTATAATTATCAAAGAAGTCTCACCCGAAACATGCGATGTCACGTTTCTTGGAGGAGGGAGATCATCCTGGAGGTGGTCGAAAATTCTGGGCCAGTGGTTCACGAGCGAGATGGATTAGAAGCCGTTGGACCACTTTGAGATCCGTGCAGGGCTTGAAGTTGGCAACATAGGCCGGAATGGCTTTAATGATCGTGCAAAGTCCACCTATCGAAACCATGGAATAGGGGAACGTTTGTGGAGAGGTTTCGTCGGCGACGACGTTGGGGCGAAGATGGCGGCACGGACGGGAGGTAGGTCGGCACGAAAGGGGTTCCGACGGCTGGCGGCAGAGAAAGAGAGTCTTCACAGGAGGTAGCAGGCGGAGAGACAGGCTCGAGTGGAGGAAGGGGCGGAAGTCAGCGTCTCAAACTGTAGGGCATTGATCGGAGGCTTGGCGGTGGATCTCTCCGGACGGAAGAGAGTCGACGGACTCGGGAATCCAACGGCAGGGGGGCATTGTTGAGAGGCCGAGGGTTGAGGAAGGGTGTCTTTTCTGTCCTGTGGAGAGAGAGGGCGGTGCGGGATTTTTGTTTGGTGGTGGCAATTTGAAGGGCGAACGAAAGGGATGGTGGTGGTGGAATGTTGATGGTTAGGCGGAGACTCGGTAGCAGTGGATCCGGCGGGATCCAGTGGAGAGATGAGGGAGATCTGGTGAGTTGGGAAACAGAGGCTCTGTCGATGATCGGCGCATGGGAAGATGATGGCACAAGCCCATTCCAGTGATCGGTGGCGGCGCGATGGGGAAAGGCCGGATATGACGGTGGCGATGGAGCGTAGGAGGCGCGAAGGTGGGTTGTGGAAGGGGGCTTGTGATGGCGATGGTGATGAGCGTGTGAGGCACAAAGGAGGGTTGCTTTGGTTGAGTTGCTCGGGGAAGTAGTGGGGAGGGAATAGAACAGAGGAGAGGAAGAGGAAAGAAGAATCAGGAAGAAGGGGAAATAGTAGAGGAGAAGAGAGGAGAAGAATCGGGAAGAGGGGAAGTAGAAGAGGAGAAGAGAGGGAGGAGATCGAAGAAAGAGAAAGGAATTTTCTTTTTACATTCTTTAAATAAAAATCGGAACAATGCAGGATAAAACTAAATCTTAAACAAATTCTAAATAATCGGAACTACTCTCAACAGACTGAGAGATCCGATAAAACAAATCTGAAACAAACTCCGATTCAAATAAATCAGAGATTAAACTTTTCCATACACTGTACACCCTTAATTTTACCAAAAAAATGATACCATCTGCATCAATTTTAATGCTAGGCGATGTCCTCAAGATTCGTGCTAGGTGATGTCCTCAAGATTAATGCTGGGTGATGCCCTCATCATTCTCCTGGGATGGGGAGAACTCGATTTTGTTGAGTCAGGCTCGATACTTTCATAGATGTACTCAAACACATTTGGGTCAATTCTCTGTAACTTCTCTTCAGTAATCCAGGAATCCTCTAACTCTGGCCTGTCTTGTCAGCGAACTAGATAGTGGTGGTAGTTTCGATCCCTTGTGGACCTGATCTGCTCGTCCAAGATATGTTCTATCATATTGTGCTTTTCTCTCATTTTGGCTTATGGACACTCAGGAGGAGTCACTCTCAAAGGAAGGTATAGGTTTAAATGGATCACTAGGTATTGCCGGTTCTTTATATTCAATTAGATCCGATACATTGAAAATAGGACTAATTCCATAATCAGGTGGTAGATCAATAACATATGCATTTGGTCCAATTTTCTTTAAAATTATGAATGGGCCTGTCCCTCTGGCATGTAATTTTTGAATGGTTCCTGATGGAAACCATTCAGATCTGATCCTAATCATGACATGGTCATCAGCAAAATTCTTAACTCACCGGTGAGAATCTGCTAATCGTTTATACATTTGATTACTTATATTATTTTTTTCACTGATCTCTTTGTGCAGACTCCTAACATTCTTTGCAAAGGATGATGCTGACTCTAATACTTAAGCATGCATAAGCAATGGGTTTAGATCTACTGGTTTATTAGGACGATAACCATGCACAACTTCAAATGGATTCATATCAATAGACCTATTTACCGAACTATTATATGCAAACTAAGCTCGGGGTAAAAGTAAATTCCAATTTTTAACATGCTCTCCTACCAAGCACCATCGAAGTAAATTTCCCAAGCTTCTATTTACAACTTTAGTTTGTCCGTCTGTTTGTAGGTGATAGGCAGTTGAAAATTTTAATTTTGTACCTATTAAGTATCATAGGATTTTCCAAAAGTAACTAGTGAATCGAACATCCCTATCTGATACAATAGATTTTGGCAATCCATGTAACTTAACAATCTCATCAAAGTATAGGCGAGCAACTCTAGAAGCATCCGAAGTCTTGGGGCATGATAAGAAATGGGCCATCTCGGAAAACCTGTCTATTACCATACAAATTGAGTCATTCTTCTTAATTGTTCGAGGCAATCCTAAGACAGTCCATGCTCACATCTTGCCACGGACAGTCAGATATAGGTAGTGGGGTGTATAATCTAATATTTTGTTTTCGATGTTTAGCTACGGCACAAGATCAGCAGCGTACAACAATCCGGGCTACATCGCGCTTCAGGTTAGGCCTCTAGGGCATCTATTGTCTTGTTCCTTCCAAAATGTCCCGATAATCCTCCAGCATGTATTTTCCAAACTAAAAATTCTCTCACTGAAGTCTGTGGGATACACAACCTATTATTCTTAAAAAGATGTCCATCATATTATTCTCTCACTGAAGTCCGTGGGATACACAACCTATTATTCTTAAAAAGATATTCATCTCGAAGGGTATACTCACTAAACTCTCTAGACGGTCCTTGTTTCAAGGAGGTAAGGATATTCTTGAAGTCCGGGCATTCATCATATTCTCCCTTCAACTGTTCAAAACCAGTAACTCTTACACTCACTACTGATAAAAAGCTCATCTTAAGAGAAAGTGCATCAGCAGTTAAAATTGGTTCAGTAGTTTCTATCGTTAATAGGTCCACCTTTCGAGAAAGTGCATCAGCAGCCATGTTATCTACGCCTACCTTGTGCCTTATCACAAAGATATACGCCTGAAGAAACTCAATCCACTTTTCATGTCTCGGATTTATTTTCTTTTGTGAATTAAGAAACTTGAGAGCCTCATGGTCCGAATACAGGATAAGTTCTTGCGAAAGCAGATAATGCCTCCAAAATTTAAGGGCTTGGACCATAGCATAGAATTATGTCATGGTGGAATACCTGCACTCAGAGTCATTAAGCTTTTCACTAAAGAAAGCTACAGGGTGTCCTTCCTGATTTAGGACTCCACCAATTTCCACTCCAGATGTGTCATATGCAACTTCAAAAACCTTTGAAAAATCTGGTAATCGTAAAACTGGAACATGGGTCATTCTTTTCTTCAATTCCTGAAAAGCTCGTTTAGCAGCTCTAGTCCATTCAAAGCTCCCTTTTTGTATACAATCAGTGATCGGAACTGTGATGGTGTTGAAACCTCTAATGAACCTCCTATAAAAAGTTGCGAGGCCATGAAAGCTTCGAACTTCATGCACGTTCTGGGATATAGGCCACTCAGATATAGCTCGAATTTTTTCAGGGTCTACTGTCAAACCATCAGGGGTTACTACAAATCCCAAGAAAATTATTTGGATTGTCAGAAACTCACACTTCTTCAGATTTCCATAGAGGCTTTTAGTCCTTAAAATTTGATAGACTCGTTGCAGGTGATCAAGATGGTCTTCTTTGGTTTGGTTGTAAATCAGGATATCGTCAAAGTATACGACCACAAATGAACCAATGAACGGTCGTAGTACTTGGGTCATAGCTCATGAAGGTACTTGGGATATTGGAAAGACCAAATGGCATCACCAGCCATTCATACAAACCATCTTTAGTCTTAAAGGCAGTCTTCCATTCATTTCCAGGCCTAATCCTAATCCGATGATATCTACTCTTCAAATCAATTTTGGAAAAGATTCTAGCTCCGGTAATCATGTTAATCATATCATCTAACGGAAAAGCGATATTTTATAGTGATTTTATTTATTGCACGACTATCTACGCACATCCTCCATGTACAATCTTTCTCTGGAGTCAAGAGTGTGGGGATTGTGCAAGGACTTAGGTTCTCTCTCACAAAATCCTTAGTAGGAGCTCGGTAACTTGTCTCTGCAACTCTGCATGCTCAGTAGGGTTCATTCGATCGTGAGGGAGATTGGGAAGGGAAGCTCATGGAACTAGGTCAATAATGTGTTGGATATCTTGCATCGGGGGCAAATGGTCTGGGAGGCCTTCAGGAAAAATATCTTTAAACTCATTTAAGAGGGTGATTATTTCCTGGGGGTACTGGTGCAAAGGATCGATATCACCGCTAGATTTTTTGATTGCTAGAATCCAAACTAGGGATTCATCATTCAATTCATTTTTAATCTTCTTAGTGTTGATTATGTGTAGGCTTTTTTCTGCTTTTGGATATTAGGATTACCTTCTATAACTTTCTTGGTGGTTCTAGGAGGTGAAGGGTAGACAGTAATCCTTTTTTCCTGGTTCATGAATGTGCAGGTATTGGTTCAGCCATGAAGAGTGGCATTCTGATCAAAGAGCCAAGGTCTGCCAAGAATGATGCTATCCACTTCCATCGGTAGCACATCGCACCAGACCTTATCTTGGTATGATTGAAATTTAATCGGGATTAGGCACCTATGTCTGATTGGGATAGATGAAGCATCTATCTAGGCCACATTGTATGGACTCGGATGGTCTACGGGTGCTAGTCCTAGGTGTGCAATGGTATCGATGGAGATGGCATTGATGTAGCTACCACTATCAGTGATACTTTGCATACCTTATCACCTTGACCAATAAAGGAATGAAAGATAGCGGTCCTGCACTAGTCTTCACTTTTCTTGGATTGGGTCAATACACACCTAACCACTCCTAATCGTTCCCCAGGTGTACTCTCATTTTGAACAGGATCATATTCTTCAAAGGTGTCGACTAATCTTGGATCGGCAATATAGACTTCCTCTTCGGGGCATTATCTAGATCTTCATGTTTTTCAAGTTCCTTATATGTAGTGCTCTAGATAGACATTGACTAGCTACATGTCTTATTCCGTTATACTTGAAATATTGAATCTTAGGGCTAATTTCTCGGGAAGTCTCTCTTATAATTTCTTTTCCTTTCTCATCCCTTTTAGTTGGTAGGGGTCGTAGACGAGGGTCGACTACCAGGGCTTGACTCATATTAGGTTTTGGACCAGTTGGGGCTTGACTCATGCTAGGTCTTGGACCTAAAATTCCTGATCTAGAAGGCTCGGGTCTACGGGTGATAGACATCTTCTGGAATCTCTCACAATCCTGACCTAGTTGATATGCTTGCTTTAGATTATAGACCTCTCTCATAAACAACTCTCTTTAAATATCCTCTCTTAATCCAGCTCTAAATCGGGATAAGGTGACAGATGGATCTTCATTCACATTACAACGCATAAGATATTCCTCAAATTTGTTAATGTAATCATTTATAGATCCAGTTCCCTGGGTCAGCCTTTGTCATTGGTCCAAGAGTCGCTGTTGATATGATGCAGGAAGATACTTTTCACGAAGTTTATCTTTCATCTCATCCCATGTTCCAATGAGATCCTGTCTCCTATGAGTGGCTAATCGCTGGACATTGTGCCAATATAATTTGGCTTGACCCAATAACCTCATTTGAGCAAATCTTACTTTCCTATCTTCAGACATATCATATCAATTGAAATAATGATCCATATCAGCTTCCCAGTCAATGTTTACTTTGAGGTCTAGGCGACCTACGAAACTCGAGGCTTCAACCTTAATATTCCTCGTGATACGTTCATCCTGATTGATTGGATTACGATAAGGTCGAAGTTTTTGATGACTATATACATCGAAACCTGGATTATCGTGTCGATCCCTGGGGCCTATGATAGGTCAAAGTATCTAAGTACGACCTCTCTTATAACCCGGATAGTCATTTCGGTCTCTAGGATCTGTGACTCTTGATGAAGAGTTCCTAACATGATGGTTTGTGTTCACTAATTATTTCTCTTCTAGGATTTCTATCCTTGCATCCAAGGAACCTAACTTACCATCAATTGCTTCAAGTCGACCCATGATTTCTTATAGAGCAGCTTCTAAATTGGGATCCATTTTGTTATCTAAGTGGGAAGGTTCTGCTTGGTACTTGATCCCTGACCTAGTTGTCATGCACGATTTTTTTTGAAATTTTTGGAGGTGAAGTAGGTTGGTGAAGTAGGCTTCAAGGATATACAGGTTTCTTTAAATTTTTTTTAAAATATTTTCAATTAAGGAATATAAGCAAGTCAACTCTAACCTAGGGTTAACCTAGAACTAGACAGCTCATAACTATTTCAAGTCAACCTTTGATCACTCCAAGTTCGAACCAATTCACCAAATTGGTCAGGTAAGTGTAAGATTAGCGGGGGTTCCCCCGTTGCTTTCCTTAGATACCAATTTGATTGGCCAGGTCAGCGAACGTAACTAATTAAGTAACCGCCTTTCTTCGGGACTAAGATCCCTGAACCACTTTCCTAGACACCAATTCAATGATCAAAACTAGCTTGGTATAATTCTTAGGTATCCTTATCCTAATGAGCTCGGATGTCCTTAGGGCTAGCGTTTAATTAATTTTAATTTTAAGGTTTAGGTCAATATAGATGAGGATAGTGATTTGTGGGCTAAGGAAGGGTAATCAACTTCCCACCTTATCTGATTAAGAGGTTAAAAGCCCTTAGATTAATTATGAAAATGCAATGCAACAATTAAGGTGTCAAATCAATGTATTTAACATACAATCAAATTTTTAATTTTTTTTAAACTTTTTTTTAAAAAAAAAATTAATGCAAATAATTTAAATGCAATTAAAATGAAATTGATCCTAACCAAATCCATGGCTCTGATACCAAATGCTGATGCGGGATGGACCAACAAATCCTAGACCTAAGGACTCTTAATGAGATCAGGGAAGAAATTAACGAAGTAATTTAAAGATGAACATTAGCAGATAATCAAAGCAATTAAGAATTTAAACTAAGAAATGGTCCTAATCAAATTAAGGTCCGATCTAGGAATTGACCCGATCGGCACGCATAGTCAAATCTCAAGAATTTGGACCGCTGATTGTTAAGGAACGATCACTAGGTTAAGGCTATCCAATTTCAATGAAATTAGATCTAATTAAATAAAATATAGGATAATTAATATCATTTCCGCAACTGGTTATACCTATTCTTAATTATAATTATCGAAGAGGTCTTACCCGAAACACGGGATGTCATGTTTCTTGGAGGAAGGAGATCATCCTGGAGGCGGTCGAAAAATCCAGGCCAGTGGTTCACGAGCGAGGTAGATCAGAAGCCGTCGGATCACTCTGAGATCCGTGCAGGGCTTGAAGTCGGCAATAGAGGCCGGAATGGCTTTTACGATCGTACAAAGTCCTCCACCGACCGAAACCAGGAAACAGGGAAAGGTTTGCAGAGAGGTTTCATCGGCAACGATGCTAGGGCGAAGACGGCGGCATGGACGGGAGGTAGGCTGGCACGAAAGGGGTTCCGACGGCTGGCGGCAAAGGAAGGGAGTCTTCACAGGAGGTAGCAGGTGGAGAGACGGGCTTGAACGGAGGAAGGGGTAGAAGTCGGCATCTCAAATGGCAGGGCATCGATCGGAGGCTTGGCGGTGGATCTCTCTGGACAGAAGAGAGTCGATGGACTCGAGAATCCGACGGTAGGGGGGGCATCGTCGAGAGGCCGAGAGTTGAGGAAAGGCGTCTTCTCGGTCCTGTGGAGAGAGAGGGTGGCGCGGGATTTCCTTTGGTGATGGCAATCGAAAGGGCGGACGGAAGGGATGGCGGCGGTGGAACGTTGATGGTCGGGCGGAGACTTGGCAGTAGTGGACCCGGCGGGATTCGATGGGGAGATGAGGGAGATCTGGTGAGTTGGGAAACAGAGGCTCCGTCGATGATCGGTGCACGAGAAGACGATGGCACAAGCCCGTTCCGGTGACCAGTTGCGGCGCGGTGGGGAAACGCTGGATATGACGGTGGCGGTGGAGCGTAGGAGGAGCGAAGGTGGGTTACGGAAGGGGGTTTGTGATGGCGGTGGTGATGAGCATGGGAGGCACAGAGGAGGGTTGCTTTGGTTGAGTGGCTCGAGAAAGAAGAAGAAGTGGGGAGGGAATAGAACAGAGGAGAGGAAGAGGAGAGAAGAAGAATCGAGAAGAAGGGGAAGTAGTAGAGGAGAAGAAGAATCGGGAAGAGGGGAAGTAGAAGAGGAGAAAAGAGGGAGGGTATCGGAGAAATAGAGGAATTTTCTTTTTTTAAATTCAAAGCTTGTCGATGATCCTTTACTGTTTACATTCTTTAAATACAAATCGGAACAATGCAGGATAAAACTAAATCCTAAACAAATTCTAAATAATTGGAACTACTCTCAACAGATTGAGAGATCTGATAAAACAAATTTGAAACAAACTTCGATTCAAATAAGTCGGAGATTAAACTTTCCCATACCCCGTACACCCTTAATTTTACCCAAAAATGATACCATCTGCATCAATATTCATGTTGGACGATGTCCTCAAGATTCGTGCTAGGCGATGTTCTCAAGATTCGTGCTGGGCGATGTCCTCAAGATTAGTGCTGGCGATGTCCTCGTCACATGACTTGCGAAGGGAAAAATTATTACAGGGAGAATTAAGTCATTATGTGACCTCTGTTCATTTCTTTCTCATTTTTTTGGGTCCCTAAATTGTTTGTTTTCCTTGCTTAGATTCCCAAATCAATCTCTCTCTCTCTCTCTCTCTCTCTCTCTCTCTCTCTGATTGCAAAGAAAAAGGCAGCATTTTCTTTTTATTAAAAATCTCTAATCTAGTTACATTGGGGCTGTAATAGGACCCTTCCAATAAAAGAAAATTCTGGCTACAAAAAATTCCAATTACAAAGGAAGTGTGCGAACAAAAGGCTCTCCCCTCCCATGAGTAAGATGATCTATTCTGGTGCAAGGTAAAAGCAGGACGATAACATTTTTCTAAGCATTTCAGTGAGCATCCAAGATAAATACAAGTTTGGCAGGAAAAGGTAAACTATGATGTGTGCAAGAATATCTTGATTGGCTCAAAGATATAAATGCTCTGACTGCTATTTGCATTGTTCTTGTCTATATTGTTGGATCAGATATTAGTTGGTAAATTGTTAACCATTATGACAACAAATCATAGCTAACAAGATTGAAATAAATTAGCCTCAAGGCTGGCTTTAATCTGGTAGTGTTGAGCTGGTGGTTCCTAGAATTGGCTTGACAGCCTTGTTTTTTAAAGTTTTTCAATCGTTTCCTTCTAAAACAAACTGCTATATGGGTTCTTATATTAAACCAGAGCTAAAGATTTTCTCCTATTAAAGCTGCCTGTAATGATTATTGAATACTTTGGCAATGGTTCCCTATATTATAATTTTCAAATCCATCCTCATACTATATTTTGGAATTCACAGGAAAAGTGGTTTGTATACTTAGTTTCCTGTTGAACATATCTTTGTTCTCCACCCATATTTTTTGGGAAAGATCGTTTACCAAAATCATGATTCTTTTTTCACTTACATTTAATAGTAACAAAAATTAAAGTTTTAATCCTTCCATAAACAGCCATTAAATGCTCAAAACTCTCCCATTGTTTAACTATAAAATTTGAATTCACTTTACCTTTATAATAATTACTACTTTCTTGAAAGTGGCTGTTATGTCGTCTGAAACTCTGATAGAGAGTCATTGATAATTTGCCTACCTTGGTTTGTCCATATGATTTTTTCTTCTTCTAGTCAATGCTGTTATTTTTTTTCTTTCTTCCTAAAAGTAACTGAGAGTTTGGTTGACTTGTAACAATTCAATAGATAATGTCATATTGTCATTATTGTGTGACAAGCTCAAATATTTTCACCATTTCTAGCTATAGAAATTTGGATCCTTTTTTTGTCCGGACATGTCCTATACATTTAGGTAGTGTTTGATTGCTTTAATTCTATCCAGAATATGCCCTTATTCTAACTTATTTCCCCAAACAGCTATGGAAATCGAGGTGGGCCATCTAGAATAAACTAGTCCAGTCAACATTTGGTTCTAGAATAGTTATTCTATGGTGGACCATGGAATGGTTTATTTCAGGTCATTTTGTTTCTATGTGGTGGGCCTCACTACAATAGTTATACTAGAATAAAGTTGTTATTCCAGATTTCTAGAATAACAAGGATGAATAGTATTCCCTGAGAATTAGTATTCTTATTCCAGGAATAAATTTTTTGTATCCAAACACTACCTTAGGATGCCAATTTTCTACCGGACCTTCACATTGTCCCTTTTATTTCTCCCGTTTTCGGTGCCTAAATTCTTGACCTTTCTAAATGGAACAATTCAATTCTTAAAGCTTCACACAACAATACTATTTGTTCCTATCATGTATTAATTATCTAATGAAACCACCATTCTCGGTCCGTTCTTCTAATTCCATAAAATACCCTCCTGTGGAAACTAAAAAGGATCTTTACTGAGCTTTCTATCACGTGGTTGCAAATCCACATAAGTCAATTGCTCAAAACTGCATGAGTCAAAATTAAAAGATGATTAAAAAAACAAAAGAAGGAAAGGTTCATGAAAGGCATCGCACATATGAAAATTAGATAAAAA
Organism: Areca catechu; assembly: GCA_021397845.1. Classification (NCBI taxonomy): domain Eukaryota; kingdom Viridiplantae; phylum Streptophyta; class Magnoliopsida; order Arecales; family Arecaceae; genus Areca; species Areca catechu. The sequence continues at coordinate 147,274,167 of CM038041.1, forward strand.
TATAAGAAAAACCAGGTCAGTCCTATTATGTGCAACACTACCTGTCCATGTTACAATTATGTTACATGGTGTAAACCTTATTCATTCTTTCAATTAACCCATCATGTATATGTTGAAGGAATAGATATTTTTTAAGTAAACAACAATTTAGTAGTAAATAATTTATCAGCAACTAATGTTAACTATAAAATTTAGGCCTTGTACTGTCCGTATTGCTTGAAATCCAAGTATTTATCACGGATATAGGTACAGCCTAAAGTTTCACAAATAGAGTAGAAAGTGACCACGTTGATTGGGAATTGAAGAAGAATTGACGGGTGAATTATATATCTCTGGAAACCACAACATTTTACTGTTGTATTTTTAAGTTAAAAACTGATACATTTTATGTTCTAGTGATCCATCAATTGGGGGATGATTCATATGCCTTTATAGTGTACAAGAGGTGTAATATGGTTATCTTAACCATAGATTAGACATTATTAAAGAAATTGGTGTGCAAGGCAACTAAAGATACAAATCAGTTGTGCGCATATTTCATGCTTAATCTTTTCATTTAGTTGCTTTTTTTTTTTTCCAAAGATATTTTCTGTTTATGCACTCCAACTTGGATTTTCTTTAAAAATACACAACTTCAATGAACTGATTGGCGTACCCATGGAAGTTGGAATATTGACCACTAATAGTTCCTTTTGCCACATTTATTTCTTTACCACTACCTATCTATTTTTTAACTATATTTCCCAATTTAAATCATTCTCGTTAGAGAACTATTGAAGACAAAATGAAACACCAAAATTTTTGGCCTAAGACAAGGCTAAAATGTACCGAGCATTGAAACAAACGGTAGTTGGGAAGGTCCAGCAATTGGGTCATTTAGTGGGAAGATGATGCTCCATCAATAGAATCATGATTGAGTTGGCTTATTAATAATATTTGGTAAAAATGGGAGAAGATAACTGTTTCATGCATGTTTGAAGGGACATGACTATCCACCTTAGATTTATTAATATAGGTTTTTCAAAAATGCAGGTTCTTCCCTTTGACACAGGTCTCAATTGATGATCACTTTTTAATCATAGAGATGTCCACATACATAATTCCATAGCCTTCGCATCATATAAATGATGGAGATTTCTATAGAATGTATCAGGATTTAGTTGTCTGTTGAAACCTTTAGTTGTAAAAAAATGTTTTGCTGGAGTAAAAGATTTTTTTAAAAAAATTTTTGGGGGGTTGACCCAGTTGATACACTTCATTCCTTTTTGTTGAGTTGGATTTCTCAAGCCCGTTTTCTTGCTTTCTTTCTTCTTCTACTTGTCCTCAACCCTATGTCTTTCCCTTGTTCTTGTTGAGCAATCTGGATTTTTTTTACTGTTTTGAAAAGAAACCTATTCTATATACTGCTGCTATGACTTCCAACTTCCCACAAGCATAAACTACATGAACCTGAATATCCTTGGATCTTGGAAGCCATATTTTCTTGTTGTACTTATCATATATCATATTTATTGTTTATAGCTGTTCACCATCAACATATGGACAATAAAACCTTCAATCTGCGAATCTCAAATCTTAGTGCTTTTTAGCTTGCTAAATGTAATGAACTAGTGACGTGTCACCTAAAGGAAAAAAAACCAATCTAGCATGAGCAGGTCGTGAGGATTAGGATGGTATTATGGAACCTTTCGTTTGTTCCATAGTTTGTGAAGGGGATACTCTTACCCATGGTGTTGCTGCCAAGTGACTCTCTGGAAGGGCTGCGGTGGTGCCCAAGGGTCCTCCGGTCTTCTCTGGCGGGATTGACGTTGCTCCTGGTGGTTCTTGAATGGAGACCTGCAAAAAGTTCCCGAGTCGGGGCTATCGGCGGGGACACTTTGATGCTCAAATTAGAAGAAGGGATGATGAAGCGGGCAACAGCAGCTGGTGCTGAGAGCCTTGATGACCGTATGAGTGCAATCGTGGAGGAGTGTATAAAAAGCATACCTCGTCGGGGTCTCTCTTACCTATTTATAGCATATGTGGAGTAACAGAGCACTGTCAGGGAGGTGGTGGCGCCTTCTGACATGCGTACTGGGCTCTTATAGGTTAGGATTTTGTCCTCTAGGATCCCTCCCATTGGTATATTTTCTGTTATGGCTGCTGATTCCATTGGGATGCTGTCCTTCACGAACAGTTTGCCATAATCATTGCAGGGACATGTAGAAAGGCTGGGACAACTAGGAGCAGTCAGGGTCAGCCATCACCGGCTTTAAGTGCTGGGGAAACTTGTCCGAGAGAGGGCCTGGCCAAGAGAGGGCTTGATCGAGAGGGGGCTTGGCCAAGAGAGGACCCCCAACTTCGAAGCGTACTCGACTATATATTCGGGAGACACGTGAATCGGGGCCGACCGTAGAGTCTCTTGGTGTGGGTGCTGGAAATGGTTGCGGATTCCCGTACCTGGTTAGTTGTTGTGAGAGACAGTAGTGAAAGTTGGTGCCAGGATTGCTCTCTGGTTGTCCGGTGGGTGCCTCTATCTTAGTTGGTGGTTCGGCAGGTGTCTCGAGGCCGAGTAGGTGGTTGCTATAACACATGGAAAAAGAAAAGAGGGGCCTATTGTTGAAATGATATGTAAAGATCAAATTTCTGACAAGGTTACTGGAGGTGTAACATAAAACTCCTGTGATGGTAAATGTTAGAGATCCAAGCATTGCCTGCCAAAATATTCTTCATGCATATGAAGATCCTTTCCAAAACAAGGATCTCTGCCACATTATTCATCTTGGTTTTTATGGGGCAGAAAAGGTCATCTTTGTTTTGAGATACGATGTGTTACCATATGTAAGATTTGTCGTGTAAGTCACCTTGTTTGTTCCCTCTCCATTTGTTTTCTAATTCTGGGTATTTGAAAGCTTGCATCTGAATCATATTTGACACAAATTTGGAATTTATTCCATGCAGGTCCAAACTGGTGTGCAGGTTTTGCGTGATAAACAAGATATTGCAGAGGCTCAGCTACAACTTGCCAAGTTACAAGCTTTCAAGAGAGAACAGTCACCCGAAAAAGCTAGCACCGGACAACCAGACTCTCAACAAGAAGTTGCTCCACCTCTGCAGCCTGTCCAACAACCACATCAAACCTCAGCTGCTGCTCCTCAACCATCTCCACATCTTTCTGCCCTTGCTTCTCATGCTCCTCCACCTCCACAACAGCAAATTCCATCTCCTGTTCCTTATCCTTCTCAATTGTCTCAGCCCCAGATGCCCACTATACAGTCTCTAGCTCAAGAACCCTGCTTGCCACCACCAGTTCAGTCAATGGATACCACACATCAACAGTACCAAATGCCCATACAGCAACCACAGCCACCACCACCACCACAACAGTACCAACTAGCACCTCAGTTACAGCAGCCATACTCTCAACCAATCCAGACACCCCAAGGTCCAAATCATGCACAGCTTCAACCTCCATTGACCCATCCCCCTGAGGAGTCGTCACCATATATGCCACAATCTCAAAGCTACCCTCATAGTATCCGCCAACCTGCCCCTCTGACTCAGCCACCAACCAGGCCCCCTCCTACTCAACAATATTATGGGCCGAGCGCAAGCATGTATGAATCCCCAGCAAGCAGGCCGAGCCCGATGCATATACCCTATTCTGCTGGCTATGGTGCACCAAGTGGTCCTACTAGTTTCTCTGAACCATATTCTTACAGTGGATCCCCGTCCCACTATAGTAGCACTGCCATGAAACCATCTCCCTTTTCTTCTTCTGCTCCCTCATCTGGTGGAAGCAACTACCAGCGCCTGCCAACAGCTAAAGTATTGCCTCAAGCACTGCCAACTGAATCAAGTTCTAGTGGGAGTACTGGGAATAGATTGCCAATAGATGATGTTGTTGATAAAGTTGTGACAATGGGGTTTTCTAGAGATCAGGTTAGAGCAACTGTGCGGAAACTTACAGAGAATGGACAGTCAGTGGATCTAAATGTTGTGCTTGATAAGCTGATGAATGATGGTGAGATCCAGCCACAGAAAGGTTGGTATGGGCGGTGACTCTGATTTTTTGAGTTATTTCTTTGTAAATAATAATTGTCATACTGTATATGAATCTTCTCAGTTTGAATACTAGTGGAGTGTCTTGTTGGGGGGAACTTGGATTCCATGTGCTATTTGAGTGCATGCAGGGTTATGATGTTTAAAACTACCTGTCGTTGCTGAAACAATAACAGCAAGTGTTTTTTATTGTTCGATTCACTCCTATCTTTTCAGATTTATGTCTCTCTCCCATATGCTTACCGACTTTTTATGTCTGCACATATGGTCTGCACGTACTTCTCTTCGGTATTTTGTTATGTTGTGTTTAAATATCTAATTTTATTTCTATATGCATATATATAAACACATGTTTCCCTTCGGTGTTCTGTTCCGTTGTGTTTAAATATTTAATTTTTATTGCGAGGTTGTTATAATGGTTTCAGTGTTTTTCTTTACTCCTTGGAGCTTGAATTCTTGCTATACCAAATTATGAATCTCATAAATTAGGTTAATTGGAGAGTTTTTTTTTTTCCTCTGAAGAATTCTGTGAGAGATCAAACCATTTAGGACCATAGACAATTTTGAGATTTGGGAACAATTTTGCAGTAAGAACCCGAAATCTGAAAACACGTAAAATTCACCCCGCTTCCCATAACAATTTGAAGATAATAGTTTAAGATATTTTAAGTGTATATGTATATTTGTACACCTATTCTTATAAAGGTAATTGCCGAAGAGATCAAAATGAGAGGTGATAATAGAAGGAAAGATCAATACTAACTTATGGCCTTATCCATGAAGTAGTCGTAAATAATTCATTAACAGTTGAACTATTGCACTTATTCATATAAAGGTAATTGCCGAAGAGATAAAAATGAGAGGTGATAACAGAAAGAAAGATCAATACTAACTTATGGCCTTATCCATTAAGTAGTCACTTATGGCCTTATCCATTAAGTAGTCGTAAATAATTCATTAACAGTTGAACTATCCTTTATAAACTTAACAACTTGAGAATGATTTGGAGAATCAGTATGCTAAAGAGAACAATCCAATAAAAATTTCAAAATTTCAAAGGATATTGTTACTAAGTTCAAGACTTCCACCTCCCCCTTCAGTGATGGCTTGATTATTGAACTCATCTTCATGCGAGAATCCTGTGGAACAGGCTGTGGCACAAACTATGGCTTGATTATTGAACTCATCTTCATGTGATAATCCTGTGGAACAGTCTGTGGCACAAACTATAACGCCTTGAAATATTTATAAAATGTCGTACCATTAATGTTTGCACTGTGTAGAAAACTTTCATATCTAGCAATTCTGTTTATTTCATTGTCATGTTGTAAAATTCTATTATGTGTAAACTATGATGACAATATATGTAACCTTTGCAAACATCCCTCGTGAATCAGGGTTAGCACCGAAATAATCACGATTAGGGATGTCCCCTACTCCCCTTGGCATAATCCAATCCGGTCGGCCTAAAATGGTAGTGGCAAAGGCGCCATCCAATCCGGTGTCTGATACCCTTCAAAAATTGGGTGAGCCATGAAAACTGGAAAACCACCTATTCATATCCAACAAAGCACATAGCAGATGATGGACTGCACCTATATTCCCAATTTCCCATTAGTCCACAATGGAGAACTCTTTCTTTCTAATAACTATTTAAGTACTAAGCAGGCATGCGCAATGTATACAATTGGTGATGCATGCATGGAATTTTAATTTACCTATGGTGGCGCGGTTGGTAAAGGATCGGCTCCCCCCTTTTTCAGTCACGGGTTTGAGGAATGAGCCTTTGGGTGACTCGATTAAAATTTCGAAATTTCTGGATGCACGTGACTGGGGGGTGGACCGGCTGATACTCCGGCGCTGTAGTAGGGTTAGGCTGATGTACTCATCGGTTGGTGAAAAAAGTACGTGAAAAATGCGGCACGTATCGAATAAAGGCCTAGCGGGCTGGGGGCCAGAATGGAAAGCTATACCGGGGTAAAACCTTTTACTCTTTTTTTCTATCAAAAAAAAAAAAAAAAAAAAAAAAAAGTAAATAAGAAGTGGCTTGGGAACTGAAAATTAAAATTTGAACATAGAATAATGTAGTTTTGTCGTTGAGTATTGATTATTAGTAGAAATCCATTAAGAATGATGGTGCATATATATATATATATATATATATATATATATATATATATATATAAAAGATAAGGTTTTGTCTGATAAGTATCCGAATAGCAGGGAATTGGAAACTGCATCCAACCTTAGTGTAAGGCACAACTTTGATATTTGTTTGCTTTCATTGTTCAAGTGGTACAAGGCTGCAAAATGATACATAAGCATTCCCTTACTGATTGAAACCCTTCAAACTTTCCTTCCCTTTTTTTAAAAATTATTTTATAATGTATTAGTTCAAAAAAATGCTATTAGTGATGATATATAGTTTAATATATTATCATAAAAAAGATATTTTTTATGATAATATGTAGTACATTATAAAATGTCATAATTAGTATATTAGTTATGATAACATAAAATATCACCAAAAAAAAAAATACTATTTGTGATAACATATATTTTTTGTGATGATTAATATATTATTTATGAGAATAAAGATATCACAGCATAAAAATGTCCTATTTATGGAAACATATAATATATTACTAAAAAATAATCATGATTAGCATATTATTTATAAAAAAATAAGATATCATTAAAAAATTATAATATTTATGATGACATATAATTCATCACTAAAAAATTATAGCTAAAAGCATATTATTTATGACAACATGCAGTGTATTACAAATAATATTATCACTATGCACTAAACATATAAACTTTCTTAAATACCGACCCTACTCTTGGATGGATTCCTCCCATGAATATTTGTCAAGATTATTTAGTAGATTAGTATTTTGATAAAAAAAAGAGATTTCCAACTTTTAATAATACCCATTTTACTTAAAAAAGTTTACATACCTTAGAATGATGCTAGTCAAAAAAATATTATTTTGATTTCTAAATATCCCAACATATATAATATATTTAAATGCTATTGCCATCAAATCATCCTTCACTGGACTTTGACAATGACTGAGGATGCTTGGTCTTCTCTGGGTGGAACTAGATGCTTCTTTGGATGTCTCTCGAATGGAGACCTATAAAAATAGTCTCTTAATCGATGGTGACTAGTAGAGAACCCTCTAATGCTCAAGTTAGTGGATAGGAGAAATAGACTGTGTTGGCATGTCGAGAGGTGGTGCCGACTCAGGCTCGATTCATAGATGGCTGAAGCTGAGGCGGCTATTGATATGGAGTCGAGTTTCACAGTGGCCTATTAATGAGAGTTAGTCCTACAAGACAAAGAGAGTCATGAAGCCCATACTTGGGGGGTTCCCCGGTGGTGGATCCTTTGATGCCTAAGTCAGTCTCTTGAATGAGCAAACAAAGGATGTCTGAAGTCCCCTCTGGAATTCAAAATGAAGTAGGAACTCAGAGAGGGAGAGAAGAGCCGAAGAAGGAATAAAGGAGGGAGACAGAATGAGGTCTGTAGGAAATGGGGCACCAATGTATTTGAGGTTCGCTTCCTAGGAGATGACACATCAATGAGGGGGATTATGGGAGCTTGGACACTTTGTGGAAGGTGAAAAGTATTTGGAGAGGCCTATAAATGTTTTGACAAATACTTAGGTGGATGCTGACGGAGTCAGGAAGACTCAAGATGTGCACCACGGATCATGGCTCTCTCTAGAGATTGGGGTTCTCGGTTTCGTTTTTACCTCACCTCCCTTTTCTCTATCGGCTTGGTTACCATGGTTTTTGGCTTGGCTTTACCTGGAGGGTCCTCGAGAATAAGTTATAGGCATGTACCTGATACTTAAAACTAGGGAAAGGTATGGTGTGAGCTGCAAGGTGTGGCGTCTAGCACATCCTGATGGTTGCAGGCATGCCTATGATAGGAACCATACTGTGGTTGGTGGAGCTGAAAGAGGTGATCAGCATGGCACATCCCTATGAAGGGGAGCGTTTTAGGAGGTGAGCATTAATGGTGGTCAATTTTGGAGCACACGACTAGAATGGATGGGGAAAAACCTGGCAATGGTCGGCATCTTGTCAAGGGGTTGGTGAGCATGCTATTTGATATCTAGGTGGTAAGGTATAGAGGGGTGGCTGGGTTATCTAAGCTAGTTGACACATGTTCATCACTAGTTGGAACCTTAGTGCCTTGTTGGACTAGCCGAATCTAGTTGTATGGTCGTAGAGGCTATTCTAGGTTAGATGGCTCGTAGCGAGATATATAAGGCTATGCTAGGTGAGGCAACTCGCAGCGAGGCTATGTTGGGCAAGGTAGCTCATGACAAGGCAGGTGAGGCCACACTAGGTGAGGTGGCTCGCGGCGAGGAAGGCAAGCCTGAGCTGGGTGAGTGATCATTATCGGAGGCAGTCAAAAATAGTTCACCAACTCGACTCTATAGCTAGGGTGAGTCACGATCGTATCCTTAGGGACCTTAGAGCTAAGTTATGATTTTAAAAAGAAAAGAAGAGTGATTGTTAGGATGTAAAAATAAAAGTAAATAAGAAATAAACTACTTTTAAGGATAAAGCAAGTAAAAGGGATTGTTTCAAGATTAGAAGATTGGTTTTGCAATGTCATAGTATTTCTTTTACAATTAAGATGTAATTGATTTTAGAGAATTACCTGTCTTCTCTTGGCACGCTCCATATCCATAACAATCATGGTGCATCTTTAGGAAGCACTAGATATCCAACTCTTCTTTTCTCAGCATGTCTCGTATCTATAACAGATCATGGCGCATCTTTGAAAAGCAAGAGTTGTCCCTAAACTCAATTTAATAGTAAAGTATAATAAAGATAAAATAAAAGAGAACAAATAATAAACTCATAAATAAAAACATACTCTTTTATTGCAGACCAAAAAAATACAAAAGATTGAAGAACAAGAGAACCTTGCTCTACCTCGTACAAAATCTTCTCTTCCCTCGCGCACTTTTGCACTAACCTATTTCTAAGTTGATCCCCTCCTGTCCCCCTATGCAAAGGCTCTAGAGGGACTCCAGGGAGTTGATTGTCCCAAGTAGAGGCATAGAATCCTTTTTATAGGGTTTAACAGGAGGGAGGTCTTCATGTTTTTTCGATGTGGGACTAAACATGAGGACCAAAATAGTAGCTAAGATTTAATTTTACAAGACTCAATGGTTAGATGGTAAACCCAAATTCCAGTTAAAGTAGACTGCAAGGTCTTGCTCCAAATCGGTGCTTCACCAGCAAGGGTTGGTTGCCCTCAGATCTTGATCAGAGGTTTAGAAATAAGTCATATCAAGTAAAATTAATCATGAGGCATTTGACTACTCTGAGATCTGTTCAGTCCTATGATGGTTTGGTCCCATCGCTTAGCACCACCGCCATCTCCTCTTGGGTCACAGTCACCACCAACGTCGAAAACACCCTAGACCTTGCTGGATTTGCCAGCATGCCACCAAGGCTTGCTATCGGAGCTGCTTGTGCATCACCACCGTAGGGGAGAACCGTCAAAGGCCTCCCTGCATTCTTCTTCATCAATGTTACTGCCATCAATGGTGTTGCTATTCCATCACAGGTGCTATTGCTCGTGTCTAAGGATCTTCACTAAAAGTCTTCGCGCCACCATCCTTGGTTTTCCATCCAATTTCCCCTTTAACAGTCATGGGCTTCCATGCGTTGCCTTGCTTTGTGGTGCCATTGTGAGATGGAAAAGATGGCGATGATGAGCTCTAAGAGAGGGGGGTGTCAGTGGTAAGAAGATCTGGTGTAATGGTTGGAATCTACCTTTGGTCCATGGATCTGCACCGTGGACCATCTTCAATGACTACCCATGGACCATTGGGGTGTCTACAGGCCATTCAATCGGTTCATGGTGGACCGTTTGCTTCAATAACCATGCAACTCCTTTAATAACTTTTAAATCTCAATTTTGGGTTTATTTTAAGTCCGATTTACTTCAAATTTATTTCATTTGAATCCATAAATTGAGCTCTTCATATTGATGATTTTCTTTCCTATAAATGATATATAAAAGTATTAATTTGAAATAAATAAATATAATTTAATTATTAAATTAATACTTTTATATATGTATATAATATAACTATCATATCCCTTAACTTGAATTTTGCTCGTCCTCGAGTAAAGCTGATAAATTAGCTTATGTATCAACCCATCTTTGAATTGGGTGTTAACTTAGACAGTCCTAAAGGTAGTTGATACCTGTCCAGACCATTATTGAGATACTTTATCGACTCACTGAGTCAACCCAATTAGTGGTCGAGTGTTGCCATAAAAATTTTTAGAGGTCTTCCTTACCATCCATTCAACTTACTCTTTAATTTCTCTAACTTGATTTGAGTTGGGTTTGTTATCTTTTTAGTTCTTTCATTTCCTTTTTTCCTCTTCTTTTTTTTTCTTTTTTTGGAGTTTAGTGCAATGTCTTAACCTTTTAAATATTAGTATCCTCACCTTTTAATACAAACCACAATGCTTTCTTAGATAAAGGGGCCCGGTTACTTAGTGGGATGCCATTGCTTAACAGATCTCTTGACCTTCTCACTTTTTGATGTGAACCACAATGCTTACTTAGACGAAAGGGCCCGGTTACTTCATGAAAGTTCAAGAAGAGCTGTGAGGTCAGACTGACTCTCTAATTTTTTTTTATTTTCTTTTTATATAAAAAACTTTTTGTATATCTCAACCTTTTCACCCATACTCTCAATAAGCAGATTCTTTATGAGATAAGAAGGAAAAGAGTTCTGAAATCACTTCCAAAATCTAATGTGGTCAACATCTACCATTTGTCAGAACTTTTTAGTGATTTGTCCCCTAGTATCTCTAAAACTATCTAGGCCATTAATCAATCATTGATTAGGATGCCTAATTAATTTCAAATTGAGACAATATTTGGATACAAAATTAATTATTTTTTGTCATACTTGAGGACTTAATTAGATTAGTTATTCTTCCCCCAAATTAATTGACATTATTCTCAATGAAGCAGGAGAGAAAATAAGCACATAAGAGAATAGGATAGAATACACCTGGGGTGAATGTGCTTCGAGGGTTGAAAAGGGCATCATGGAGTGGCTGGTTCTTCTTTTTTCACCTAAGTTTCTGTAATTACACTAAATAGAAAATGAGATTATTGGGTTGCCTCCCATCCAGTGCTAAGTTTAACGTCTTCAGTCAGACTTAGTGGATCTTTTAAATTATAACAGTTGATACATCCACTAAATTATTAGGTATACCTAGTCATGATGGATAGTTGGACGAAGTCCAGTCAGTAATGTTCCACACAAGATTTCTTTTATGCATGTCTACAAGATATAGCTCCTAATAGTAAGTACCAGGAGGTGGCTTGGTGTGTAGAGTAGATGTTGGTTTTAGTGCTAGGACTAGGTAAAGATTGGAGGGCACAACAAATTGCTCAAACTTTGGTATCCAAGGTGGATCTAATAAGTCACTTAGTTTCTCTATGTTATCTATTCTAGTGCAGTTCAGATGTTTGCGAGATGAGTTCCCAGTAAAGTTGTCAGGGCTATCATACTCAAAGATTGCATTACTTGGTTCTGAAAGTGACAATTTGGTTGGGCAGTCTACTATTGGTTCAGAGATTTCTCTAATAGATTCTTTGGATTCATTCGGTAAACCAACAAGTTAGGTTTCCTGGTCAGGGATTGCATCATGTTCAAAGAGTGGATCCTTTACCTTGACTAGGAGTGGCTCTTGTTCTAGTGTAGGTGAGGTCTTTACTGAGGAAGCTATTAGGTATCAGAGAGATGGGCCATTTGCTCATATTTGATGGTCCATGGAGGAGTAGAACTAGGTGGTTCTAATAGTGCATTTACTTCGTCAATGTACCCATCTATGTTAAAACTGTCTATATCAAAATGGGCTAGATAGACTTGTAGAAGGTCTTGTATTGGTATGTTAGGGGTGGTTTCTTCTATAAGTTCCTCTAGCACATTTACTTCATCAAACCCATCACTTTGTGGTCTAGTGATTGCATTAAATATATTCAACCTCAGCTTTTTATTTTCAAATGACATGTCCATGGCTCCAATTCTACAATTGATGCATGCATTTGCTGTAGCTAGGAAGGGTCGGCCTAGGATAATGAGAATGTTTCTCGGGTTGCTACTTGATTCCATGTCGAGGACTAAGAAATCAACTAGAAAATAAAACTCATCTACTTTGACTAAAACATCCTTAAGCATCCTACATGGTACCTTAATTGATCTATCCACTAACTGCAAGGTGATTGAGTAGGTTTCAATTCTCCCAATCCAAAGAGTTCATATATTGAGCTAGGTAGAAGGTTCACATTGGCCCCTAAGTCTAGGAGAGATTTTTCAACATGAAATCTCCCTATGACACAATAAATAATAGGAGCTCTTGGATCCTTGAGTTTCGGAGGGGTGGCATGCTGGAAGACAGAACTAGCATATTCTGTAAGGCAACTTTTTTTGAAATTTGTGATCTAGATTTACGTTTTTGGGTGCATAAATCTTTCAAAAATTTAGCATATGCCAGAACCTATTTAATTGCATCCAGGAAGGGGAGATTAATTCAAACTTGCTTAAACAATTCTAGCATCTCCTAGAGTTCTCCTCCCTTCTTCTCAATAGGAATAGGGGCTTTTAAGGCATATGGGTATGGCACTTTGGGCAAGTAAGGTGGTTCTGGTGCAATTAGTTCATCTTCTTTTCTCAGATCCTTCTAGTCCTTGGGTGGTTTTGATTTAGGTTAGTTGGTGGTGTGGGATGGGTCTCATCAGTTCTGCTAGTTTACTCAATAACTTTTCCATTCCTGAGAGTCATGATTGATTTAGCATGTTCATAAAAGATTTCTGGGATATTGGAGCTTTCAACCATGAATTATCCTCTTGGGTTGCTCTCAGGTTGAGATGGTAATTTACCTTTTTCCCTTCTACCTAGATTTGCTTCTAATTAACCAATTTATGTTTCTAACCTAGTGACGGATTGAGTATGAGAATCAATTATTTAGGAGTGGGAGTTGAGGGTCTGAGTATTGATTTCTATCCGGTCTAAAGCCTACAAAACTCTCTCCTTAAAGGTTGAGCTATAGCTAGTGGAGGATAGTTGAGGAGGGTTTTGGTATTGCGAGTGAGGTTTGCTCCTGTAGCTAGTTTCTTGGTAGTTTGGCTTGATGGAATTGAGACAACAAGTGGCTGTGATTTCCAGGAGAAATTTGGGTGATTACACCATCCTGGGTTGTAAGTATTTGAATGTGGGTCATTTCCTGGTCTACGATCAGCTTGTTGGGCTTGAGCTTGTTGGACCTATTCGTGGACATTCAGGAAACTGGGTAACTACTAGACAGTCTGTGATGTAGTGGGTGGGGCTAGAACAGATTGTGTAAACTTCTTGTTGTGCACTAGGTATAGGTGGGGTAGGAGGGTGTCCCTTGCTAAACATGTGATCCATCCTATGGGACAACTCATCTACTATCTTTTGTGACATCTCATTCATTCTATTGTGGATATCTATGTAGTGACCAACTTCATAGATTCTACCCCATTTTTGAGGAGCAATGAGTATGTCACTAAATGAGGCAGACATATGGTGTAAAGAATTTTTACTTAATGTCTTAAATAATTACCATACCTCATCTTCACTTTTCAACATGAAAGTTCCTCCGCACAAGGCATCAACCATCTACCAGTATTTCTCTAATAGACCATCATAAAAATACTGGACTAGTTGCCACTTGGAATTACATGATGTGGGCATTTTTGGATTAGGTCCTTTAGCCTCTCCCATGTTTCATGGAACATTTTCCCTTCCATTTGAAAAAAATCTAGTTATGGCTTTTCTAATATGGTTGGTTTTTTCTATGAAAAAGTATTTCTTAAAAAAATTTCTTTGAAGTTGGTCCCAAGTTGATAAAGTTACTGAATCTAAAGCACTTAGCCAATATTTGGCTTTGTCCTTAAGTGAAAAAGGCAAAAACTTCAACCTAAGGTCATTATCAGAGAAATTTTGAATTTTAATTATAGAGCAAATCTTAAGAATTTCACTTAGGTGCTTATAGGGGTCCTCGTTATAAAATCCGTGAAAAGATGGTAGCATCTGAATAATACTAAACTTGATCTTATATTGGGTGGCCTCTACTGGAGGTGCTTGTATGCATAGTGAATATGAGTATGAGGATGGGGTAAAATATTCTCTTAATGGATGCGGAGGGTTGGCATCACCAGGGTTAGCCATATTTGTAGCCTAGATTGACCTAAGGATCTTTTCTAACTCTTTATCAAGTGGTTGCAAGTCAGGTTGTAGTGATCATCGACCTAGCATGCAACCAAATGGTCTAAGTAAGGAAATCCTAGGCTATTAAGTTTATATATATATATATATATATGTATATATATATATATTATTATTAAAGAGGAGAAGGGGAAAGAAAAGAGAAGAAAGATAAAGAAGAAGATTAAAGATGAGATCCTAAGGAGTCCTAAAGCAAAGAGGGATAGAGAAGAAGTATTAATTAAAGTCTAGGCTAATTACAAATATGTTAGCAATCAATAGACTCTCTATCCTAGGGTTCCCTAATTCTGATAGCTCCTAACCATTCCAAGGTCACCTTCGAGCCTTCAAAGTCAAATACTAACTAGTCCACTGGCCAGGTAAGGGTAAGGTCATTGGGGGTCCCCTCGTTGCTTTCCTTAGACACTAAATAAATTGACCTGGTAGACATCTGAACTAATTAAAGAACCACCTTCCTTCAAGGTTATATCATCCTTGAACTCGCTTCTTAGATACTAGTCAACTAGTTAATTCTGAGCTAGTCTAACTCTCAGGGTCCCTTGTCCTAGTGAGCTCGAAAGTCCTTAAGGGTCAACGTCTAATTGATTTTAATTAAAGACTTAGGTCAATGCAATATGAGGATGGTGGTTTGTGGGCCAAGGAAGGGTGATGAAATTCTCACCTTGTGTTGTTTAGGGGTTAGTGCCCTTAAAATGATTTATGTAGATGTAATGCAGTGCAAATAAATATCAAAACAAGTTAGTTCAAGTCTCTAAAAAAACCTAATAAATTATATTTTTTTGTATTTTGTTTTATTTTATTTTTGGGTGAACTAATCATGCCAATGATCCTCGATAATGGTGCCAAAATTTGATCGCTATCATAGGTGATAAAAAATAATTTACCAACTCAACTCTATAGCTAGGATGAGTTGGGATCGTATTCTCAGGGACCTTAGGGCTAAGTTATGATTTTAAAAGGAAAATAAGAGTGATTGTTAGGATGTAAAAATAAAAGTAAACAAGAAATAAACTACTTTTAAGGATGAAGCAAGTAAAAGGGATTGTTTCAAGATTGGAAGATTGGTTTTGCAATGTAAAATAGTATTTATTTTATAATTAAGATGTAATTGATTTTAGATATTTACCTGTCTTTCCTTGGCATGCTCCATATTCGTAACAGATCATAGCATGTCTTCGAGAAGCACTAGATAACCAACTCTTCTTTTCTCGGCATGTGCCATATCCGTAACATATCATGGTATATCTTCGAAAAGCAAGAGTTGTTCTTAAACTTAATTTAATAGTAAAACATAATAAAGAGTGAATAAAAGAGAATAAATAATAAACTCATAAATAAAAATATACTCTTTTATTGTAGACCAATGAAATACAAAAGATTGAGGAATAAGAGAACCTTGCTCTGCCTCATACAAAATCTTCTCTTCCCTCCCTTACTTCTACACTAACTTGCTTCTAAGTTGATCCTCTCTTGTCTCCTTATGCAAAGGCTCTAGAGGGACTTTAGGAAGTTATTACCTTAGGTAGAGGTATAGCAATCTTTTTATAGGGTTTAACAGGGGGAGGTCTTCATGTTTTTCTGATGTGGGACTAACACGAGGACCAAAATAATAGCTAAGATTTAATTTTACAGGACTCAACAATTAGATGGTAAACCCAAATTCCAGTTAAAGTAGACTGTAGAGTCCTGCTCCAAATTGGTGCTCCACTAGCTAAGGGTTGATTGCCCTCGGATCTTGATCGGAGGTTCAAGAATTAGCCATATCAGGTAAAATTAATCACGAGGCATTTAACTGCTCTAAGATCTATGCAATCCTCCTTTGATGGTTTGGTCTTGTCGCCCAGCACCACTGCCGTCTCCTCTTAGGCCACAGCCACCACCAATGCCAGAAACACCTCGAACCTTACTGGATCCACCAGCGCACTGCCGAGCTCCACTGCTAGAGCTGTCTGCTTATCGCCACCACAGGGGAGAATTGTGGAAGGCCTCCCTGTGTTTTTCTTCATTGGTATTATTGCCACCAACGACAATGCTATTCCATCATTGGTGCTATTGCTCGTGCCTAAGGATCTTCACTAGAAGTCTTCGCTGTCGTCGAGGAAGATATCACCAAAGCCAGAGTCATCTTCATCCCTAGTTTTCCATCCGATTTCCCCTTTCACGGTCATAGGCTTCCATGTGTTGCCTTGCTTCGTGGTGCCACCGTGGGATGGAAAAGATGGCCGATGATGAGCTCTAGAGGAGGGTGGTGCTGGCAGTAAGAAAATTTGGTGGAGTGGTTGGAATCTGTCTTTGGTCCATGGATCTACACCGTGGACCATCTTCAATGGCTACCTATGGATCGTTGGGATGTCTATGGACATTCATCCGGTCCATGGTGTACTAGTTGCTTCAATAACCATGCAACTCCTTTAATAACTTTTAAATTTTGATTTTGGAATCTTTTTAAGCTTGAATTGCTTTAAACTTGTTTCATTTGAATTCATAAACCAAGCTCTTTGCATTAATGATCTTCTTTCCTACAAATGATATATAAAATTATTAATTTAAAATAAATAAATATAATTTAATTATTAAATTAATACTTTTATGTATGTATATAATATAATTATCAGTGAGATAGCTCATGGCAAGGCAAGCGAGGTTGTGCTGGGCAAGGCGGGTAAGGCTATGCTGGGTGAGGTAAGCGAGGCTTCATTGGGCAAGGTCACTCATGGTCTTCAAGATTCATGCCAGGATTTGCATGTGGAGGAAAATAGGCACGATTCTTTAGGAGGTGACGTGATGGGAATATCAAAACCCATCCAGGTTTTTCTCTTTTTTATCCCAGATTTTTTTTATTTTCTTATTCCACCTATTCCACTTATCCCCACTATTCCCACTTTATCCCTCTTTTATTCATGACTTATTCCTCCATATCCCCATCATCTTCAACCTCAAGACTATGTTACCAGAACTCCTAATCTTTCGCTGCCGGTCCTAGATCTGCCATGCCCGACCACCGGCGACCACCGATGGCCATCCACCTTCCCCCTGGGACGATCTTCTCGTGGGAACATCGATGAATCCCACCGGAACTGCCCATGGCCGTCCGCCCCTGCTGCTCCACCTGTGCCATGCCACGCCCCTCTCCCCTGCACCACCTTCCACCTAGCCTGCGAGCCTGAGCCATGTCCTCGTGCTGTGGTGCTCCAACCCCTTCGGCTTGTCTGCCCTTCTCCTTGCCCACGAGCACCACCTCCTCCAAATCCGCCGACCTCCTCCAAATCCACCGTCCTCCAAATCCGCCGGCCTCCTCCAAATCCACCATCCTCCAAATCTGCCGGCCCACGTCCTCCGCCTCGCCTGCAAGCTCGACATCGAGGCCCACGTCCTCCGCCCCATTCTACTAGATCCTTTGTTCCACGATCACAAGAGAGGGACTTGCACAAATCCAGATGCAGAAATAGCCTTTGCACATATCTCAAAGCTACAGGGTTTAGGATTAAAAAAAATAATAATAATAAAATAAATTTTCATGTATATCTTACTTGGTTCCTAAATCTTGTAAGCCTATAAAAGTGCATCCCCTCTTGTATTTGGTTTTTAATGAAGAATTATGAATTTTTGAAAAAAGAGTGTTCTTGGTTCTGCCTCCGTTAGGAGTGGGCATGAGTCCCGTCTTTCCTTCACCTATGGGTGTCGAGGGGTGTGAGACCCCACTGCCTTCGGTGTGAGGCCCTAGTTATCTTCTTTCTTGCTGAGTCCCCTCTATGATCTTGGAGCTTCGCCTTCACAGCCCCAAGTAGTGATTTGGGTGGGATGCCCTAGGCTCCACATGTAGTGAGATGGGTGAGATGCCATAGGCTACATGTAGTGGGGTGGGTGAGATGCCCTAGAGGTGAGAGGTCTCTCCGTGAAGGTAAGTCCTAAGTCCATAGAGTATCCATCTTTCTTTCCCCTATATTTTTTTGTCCTGCCTTCTTGACCCTAATCACAAGAGACTTCTCAACTCTCCAATGATCCTCCTAGCCCCCCTTTCTGTCCCACATCAATTATGGTATTAGAGCAGGAGAGGATTAGGGTTAGAGAAAAAAAGGAAAAAAAAGATAGAAAAAAAATTATAGCATCGAGCCTAACTCGACGGAGTCGAGTTTTTCCCGCCCCAAGGGAATGATGGGGACATCAAAACCCATCCAAGTTTTTCTCTTTTTTTTATCTCATATTTTAATTTTTTTATTTTCTTATTCCACCTATTCCAGTTATCCCCACTATTCCCACTTTATCCCTCTTTTATTTTCGACTTATTCCTCCTTATCCCCATCATCTTCAACCTCAAGACTATGTTACCAAAACTCCCAATCTTTCGCCGTCGATCCCGAATCCGCCATGCTCGACCACCGGTGACCCTCGATGGCCATCATCTTCCCCCTGGTGACGATCTTCTCGTGGGAATGACGGCGAATCCCACCAAAACCGCCCACGACCGTCTGCCCTTACTGCTCCGCCCATGCCGTGCTGTGCCCCTCTCCCCCATGCCGCCTTTCGCCTAGCCCGCGAGCCTGAGCCACGTCCTCGTGCTGTGGCACTCCAACCCCTCCGGCCCATCCTCCCTCCACCTCGCTCGCGAGCACCGCCTCCTCCAAATTCGCTGTCCTTCTCCAAATGCACCGGCCTCCTCCAAATTCACCGGCCCATGTCCTCCACCTCGCCTGCAAGCTCTACATCGAGACCCACATCCTCCACCCCATTCCGCTCGATCCTCTATTCCACGGTCACAAGAGAGGGACTTGCATAGATCCAGATGCAGAAATAGCCTTTGCAGGATCTCAAAGCTACAGGGTTTAGGATTAAAATAATAATAATAATAATAATAATATTAATAATAATATTATTATTAATAATAATATTAATAATAATAATAATAAAATAAATAAATTTTCATGTATATCCTACTTGGTTCCTAAGTCTTGTAAGCCTATAAAAGGGCATCCCCTCTTGTATTTGGTTTTTAATGAAGAATTATGAATTTTTGAAAAAAGAGTGTTCTTGGTTCTACCTCCATTAGGAGTGGGCATGAGGCTTGTCTTTCCTTCACCTGTGGATGTCGAGGGGTGTGAGACCCCACTGCCTTCACTTTCGAGCATTAAGGGGTGTGAGGCCATAGTTATCTTCTTCCTCATCGAGTCCCCTCTATGATCTTGGAGCCTCTCCTTCACAGCCCCAGGTAGCGATTTGGGTGGAATGTCCTAGGCTCCGCATGTAGTGAGATGGGTGGGATGCCCTAGGCTACATGTAGTGGGGTGGGTGAGATGCCCTAGTTGTGAGAGGTCTCTTCGTGAAGGTAAGTCCTAAGTCCATAGAGTATCCATCTTTCTTTCCCCTACATTTTTTTTCTACCTTCTTGACCCTAATCATAGGAGACTTCTCAGCTCTCCAACGATCCTTCTAGTCCCCCCTTTTGTCCCACATCAATTATTGTATTAGAGTGGGAGAGGATTAGGGTTAGAGAAAAAAAAAAGAGAGAAAAAAAATTGCAGCATCGAGCCTATCTCGTGGAGTCGAGTTTTTTCCCACCCCAAGGAAATGATGGGGATATCAAAACCTATCCAGGTTTTTCTCTTTTTTTTATCCCAGGTTTTATTTTTTTTATTTTCTTATTCCATTTATTCCAGTTATCCCCAATATTCCCACTTTATCCCTCTTTTATTTCTGACTTATTGCTCCTTATCCCCGTCATCTACAACCTCAAGACTATGTTATCAGAACTCCCAATCTTTCGCTACCGGTCCCGGTCCACCATGCCCGACCACTGGCGACCTCCGACGGCCGTCCACCTTCTCCCCGACGATGATCTTCTCGTGGGAACGCTGGCGAATCCCATCAGAACCGCCCATGGCCGTCCACCCATACTGCTCCGCCCGTGTTGTGCCGTGCCCCTCTCCCCCACACCGCCTTCTGCCTAGCCCGCGAGCCTGAGCCATGTCCTCGTGCTGTGGCGCTCCAACCCCTCTGGCCCGTCCACCCTCCACCTCACCTGCAAGTACCACCTCCTCCAAATCCGTCGGCATCCTCCAAATCTACTTGCCTCCAAATCCATCGTCCTCCTCCAAATCCACCGGTCTCCTCCAAATCCGCAAGCCCACATCCTCCGCCTTGCTTGCGAGCTCGACATCAAGGCCCACATCCTCCACCCCATTCTACTCGATCCTCTATTCCATGGTCACAGGAGAGGGACTTGCACAGATCCAGATGTAGAAATAGCCTTTGCACGATCTCAAAGTTTTAGGGTTTAGGATTCAATAAAAATAATAATAAAATAAATAAATTTTCATGTATATCCTACTTGGTTCCTAAGTCTTGTAAGCCTATAAAAGGGCATCCCCTCTTGTATTTGGTTTTTAATGAAGAATTATGAATTTTTGAAAAAAGAGTGTTCTTGGTTCTGCCTCTATTAGGTGTGGGCATGAGGCCCGTCTTTCCTTCACCTGTGGGTGTCAAGGGGTGTGAGACCCCACTGCCTTCGCTTTTGAGCATCGAAAAGCATGAGGCCGTAGTTATCTTCTTCATCGCTGAGTCCCCTCTATGATCTTGGAGCTTCTCCTTCACGGTCCCAGGTAGTGATTTGGGTGGGATGCTCTAAGCTCCGCATGTAGTGAAATGGGTGGGATGCCCTAGGCTACATGTAGTAGGGTGGGTGAGAGGTCTCTCCGTGAAGGTAAGTCCCAAGTCCATAGAGTATCCATCTTTCTTTTCCCTACATTTTTTTCCGCCTTCTTGATCCTAATCATAGGAGACTTCTCAGCTCTTTAACGATCCTCCTAGCCCCCCCTTTTTGTCCCACATCATGACGTCATCCGAAATGGTGGTAGATTTAAAAATTATTGTAACAGATCAAACTTTTGAGACATTATGATGCACCTCCCAGAATGACATTTTTAATGATGAATCGACATGGGACGTGTCAAGCAGCGAGATGGAAACTAGTGCCCCTTTATTGATGAGTATATGGGTGGAAACAAGTTTGGTTTCCTCCACCTATGTATTATCTAGATGATTGAGAGTAGTAGGATGGTAAAGAGAAGGTCTTTAGATAATCGAAGGGGAGTACCAGTGATGTTTTACGGGTGGTTTCTCCTTCCTTTCTCTTCCTTCTTTCATTCTCTCCTTCATGTTTGGCATGTAGCGATCATGGGAGCTGAGGAAACAAATCTCATGCCTGAGACCACAGCCTCCACCTTGACAAAAGAGAAGGTCCGTCAGCTTTGGGAGGAGTTCAGCTTCATGGCGGACATTTAGGTAGAGGTTCCTAGCAAGGAGAGTGAGTCATTGACGGGATGGTGACAAGGATCGCCATCCATAAGGAGTCCATGAATGTGGGGTCCCCATGCTCCCTGTGATCATGGATCTACTATGGTAGTACTAGCTATATCTGATGCAGTTGGTTCCTAATGCCTAGAGTGCCATCATCAGCTTCTTCAGTCTAATGGTCTATCATCGCATGGAGCCCAAATTGTAGGTATTCCATTCTTTCTTCCAGATGAAGGCCAATATGATGAGTCCAAGGTGGTGCTATGCCTCCCGTGGAAGGGGTTCAGCTTCCTATTAGGTTCGGCGAAGCTATGCAGCTAGAAATTATGATTCTTTTCATAGTTTCCCAAACATCATGACCATTTTCAAGACAATTGGGAGAGATCGATACTGCACGACTGCTGGATCTACTGGTACTGTTGGAGTAGGAGCAGATTATGGTGGATGAACTGATATCGATTCAGATCCCACCATATGACATCCTCTTCTCGAAGAGTTGGTTGGAGGCTTTCTACGTGATAGGAGTTTCATTATCCCAAGGTAGTTCCCTAACAATTGTTTGGTGAATAGTCTTTGGCTTTTCCAAATAAGTGAAGTAACTTTGCCTTTCGGTATAGACTTGATGATCCAAGGCAGGCCGCAGGTGGTGGCTATCAGGAAGTCATCTCCATCACCTTCGATAGAGCCGAAGGGGAAGTGGGCTAGTTCCCCATCTATGGTGAGGAAGGTGAAGAAGAGTAAAGGGTCGGCCCACCCTTTGAACTTTACACTAGGCCTTGGCAAGGTGTCCACTATGGGGGAAGAAGTAGAAGGCAGGGCCCCCCAAGACTTGGCAAGGATTGCTCCACTAGGAGTTGGCAAGGCTTTTAAGATGGAGGAGAGGGGGTCGACAGGTATTGCAAAGGCCTGGCTAAGGCTAGTGGGGCCCAAGTGCTAGTGATGGAGTCTTTGAGGTGGATGATCAAGGTGGCCATGAAGGCCAAGGCGGTGGTTGCTAAGGTGAAGTGGGCAGTGGCTCCTGTGGTCAATGCTGGCAAGGATGGAGGGATGATGCCCTCCATGGCCTAAGAAAGCGAGTCTGTCCTTAACGAGATTTAGCTGCTGGGAGTGGCATGGTACCTCAGCCTTTTGGAGGAATCCGTTCCTTCGAAGTCAAAGAGGAGTTGTGGGAGGCCCATCAACAAGGGCTTGCAATGGTTTGTTTGGGTCATTGTATCGATAAATCCTCTTATGGCCCCTTTTTGATATTGGCTTCTCACTGAAGGTGAAGATCTTTTTAGCCACAATTGTTGAATATAAGGCTTCCTAGAGACCTAGAGATTGCTTCAATTTGTGGGCCATCCTCTCGGTGAATTGGCAAAGTCACAGAAGCTTGCTGAGATGGTGGAGGAAGAGCGAGACATAGTGGTCCAATAGCTTAGTCTGGCTAGTGAGTGGCTATTGACTAAGAGGGCAAGGGTGGACATGGTGGAGGCCCCTCTAGCTATCGAGTCCATCCACCTAGGCAAGAGCATGATGGAGTGTGTGGAGCTCCATCACCTGTTGTTAGAGACACGGAACCAGAGGGAGAGAGACCTCGTAGAGGCATGGGCAACTCTCGGTGAGGGTGAAGTGAGGGATGCCAGGGTAGAGAAGTCACTCAGTGAGATAGAGGTGAAGGCTATCGATGTAGAGGAAAGGGTCACTATGGCTAAGGTAAGGGTTTTACCAGTGGAAGAAGTACTCAGCAAGACCAAGAATTAGGTCTTGATCGAGAAGGAGGCATAGGCCATGGAGGTGCGGGCCTCCAAGGCTACGGTGGAGGCAGTCAAGGCCTTTAAAGTAGGAGAGGAGACTAGTCTCTTATAGGGACATAATGCGGGATGACTCTAAGATTGCTAAACATGCAGGAAAAATAGTAAACTAAATTTTTTTATATTTTTTTAGACATTAAATTAATAGGTTAATAACCAGAAAATAAGTAAAAAATCAGCATGAGGAATAGTAATGCAAGAAACTAACATACCTGCAAAATCTCATGCAGAATAATCAATTCCAAGACTCGAGAATTGAGAAACTCCCGGATTAGGATAACTTATCTTCATCAAATCAAAAATTAAAAGAAGGGAAGGATGTTACCAATCAGTGATTTGAAGAACTTTCGATGAAGAGATCACACAGCACTCTGATTAGAGTCTGAATGATGAGCTCAGTTTCCTTGATTAGATGGCTGATTTGGGCAGTCCTCGAGGCAAGGAAAGCCTCATCCAGGGAGGTAAAACACCTCGGGGATCCTGCAAGCATTAGGAGTTAATCAAAATAGCAAATAAAAAATTGGAATGGAAGCTAACGTTTAAGATAAATTTAAATTAAGGTTAGGAGTGGATGGCTTGGGAAGAAGAAGCTTTTTGTCTTGGATAGTAGCTAGGGCTTCACTTCCTAGGGTGTGGCTGATCTCCTGGAATGCAGATGGAAGCTAGGGTAGCAGGGTTCGACCAAGCACAATAAGACTCAAATAAAGAACACTAATCACTCACACTAGATTTGAAGACAAAATTTTATCAGGGTTTATTTCATAAGAGAAAACTTAAAGTACAAGAGGAGGAGGGGTGGGATATTTATAGAGTTCCCATGCCCTCTCCTAACTAGGGTTACACTTAGGTTAACAAGCCTTTTCCTAGTTAGATTACATGTCCTTCTTCTAGCTAGGTTAGAATTACAAATCTTAAAATAACTAGGAACATAAATCCTAACTAGGTTAGACTAGTCTTCTCCTTCTCACTTAAGGATGCCTCCCTTGAGCTTGGACTTGGTCAACTCTTCAAGGATGCCAAGGTTTGGCATGCCGGGCTTCAAGGCAGCAAGTGGGACTATCTAATAGGTGAATGACACATGGGCTTGGGCCTCCTAGAAGCTGGGGTGGCCTAGTAGCCTGGTTGCAAGAAAAATCCATGGGATCTTGCTTCTTAAGGGCTTGGGCTTGGCACCTAGGCTTGGTTTCTCCTTGGATGGGTGCAGATGGACCTTTGGACTCATGGGTGCCCTGGTCTAGGAATATACTTTAGTATATGGAGAGGAATCTGGGCATCTGGAGTGCATATGGAAGGAATCAGGGTTTCTAGAAAGCATTTTGGATCTAGGGTGTCACACAAAATCCAAGAAGCTGATATAGTGGCCTCTGACTCCTGGATATGTCCTGGTGGAACTCCAACTAGGATAACCTTTTCTCTTGTACAAAACTTGAACTCATATTGGACTCATAACTGAAGTACAGGACTCAAAACTGGACTAAGGTTGAGGGTTGAGATAAATCAACTAACCTCAACTTATTATAGGACTCAATCTTATTTTGTTACAAAATTGTGATACATGACTAAGGTTCTAAAATTAAAATCCTAATCAATAAACCATATGGGATTTAGTGATCTGTGTTTGATCCTGGTACCCCACCAATTCTCTCGGGGCGGGAGGAACTCGACCTCGTCGAGCAAGGGTCAATTTGGCTCAAGGAGGGCCTGGGTTGAGGTGCTGTAGATCCACACCAGCATTCTACAAGTCCTCAGATTCTGGCCGACCTTGCCACTAGACCAAATACCTCTGATAGTCTCTATTTCGGGTACTTATGGCTTGATCGTCCAGGATTCTCTTAATCTTTTCCTCACCAAAAGGCCAAATTGTATGTGGTCGCTCTGGGATGGGTTCACTCATAAAGAAAGGGAGTGGCTCAAGGGGCTCGTTGGGTTTCATTGCTGGCTCCCTAGACTCTATAAGATCTGAGATGATGAAGGTGGAGCTAATATCTAAATCAGGTGATATCTCAGGCACATAGGCATTGGGTCCATTATTCTTCATTATTTTGGATGAGCCAGCTTCGCGAGCAAAAAATTTCTTTATCATCACATATTCCTCTACATAAAATTCTTTATTTTTTCTTTGAAAATTAGTTAAGTTGTTATTTAGTTCATTACTTATGTTCAACTCTTGACTAATTTCATGATGCATATGCTGTGCAGAGGTAAATGTAGGTGTGGACATATGATTCAAGGCTATGGATTTATTGGACTCAACTAACACCTAATAGACTGGACTAGACTTTCCTATCAAAGGAAATTTTATTGAACTCTATGGGATAAAACCTAACAGACTATAGACTCATTAGGTTTGACCCTAGCATGGCCTACACACGAGAACTTACTATGTACTCCTACTAGGTTCCATAGGGTTCTCCTAAAGTAAGATGCAAACATGACATGAATAATGAATGAATGCAACATGAAAACTCCTATAAAATGCAACCTAATACTAAAAAAAGTAGAAGAAGTTTTAGAAAAGGGTAGAAAATAAGATGTAGGTTCAGGGTTAGTCTGGCAGGAAAAGGATTCGGGATTGATTGGATAGAATGGAATGCAAGAAGGTGTGTCAGGAATTAGTCCTAGACTATTGAGGTTTACCTTATGGGTTTGGGGTATTCCTATAGGGTCTACATTATGGAAGAATGGGTCACTAATTTCAGGGAAGAGATCAATTGAAGTTAAAGGAATAACTTCATCCCGAGGGTACTTATAAGAGATCAAGTCCTTAATAAACTCTTCTGGCTCATGAAGTTCAGGACTAGACTCTACAATTAGGTCCTCTTCTAAAGTCTCCTCAGGTAGAGTTGCAGTCAAAGGGTCATGGGTTTCTTCCTCTAATGATTCTTTCACTACTGGTTCAGCTTGGGTGTGGTCAGGTTCAACTAGTATTGGGTGGTCTTCTATGTGGGTATGGTTAGGGTCAACTGATTCTAGGTGGCTTCTACCCGGGTATCTATTGATTCAACTAACTCTAAGTCTTTTATGGGGAACTCCTCTTCTTCCTCCTCATACTGTTCCACTAAGCTTGGGTCAGCCTCATATATCTCCTCTTCTAGGTCATCTTGGCGGACCAATGGGGTGGTAAGAGGGGTTTGGCTAATGGGAAATTGACTAAGGTTTGGGATAATAGGGGTGGTTAAACTAAGGGTTATAGGTTCATAGGTTATGGGTTCAAAGGTTATGGGTTCAAAGGTTATGGGTTCAGTTCTATGGGTCTGGGGTATAGGAGGGTTATTCTTGTTGGACTCAGTTTGACTAAATATGAGTTCCCTCTGGTTTGACTCAAATTCCAAGGTTCTGTGATAGGCTTCCTCTAAGTTCTCAATCAGTCAGCGATATAATTCCCAACTGATGTCCTCATGTAGGCCATACCGAAACCTCGATATGGTTATAAGCTCATGTTCAATTATATTACACTTCCTCATAAACTCCTTAAATTGGTCAATGTATTCAGACACAATTTTGTCACTCTATCTCAAGTTGCACCATGGGGTTGAAAGTTCATGCTCATAAAATGGACCTAGGTACTCTTTTCTTAACTTACTCTTCATAGCTTTCCATGTACTTATCTGTTCTCCTTTCCAATAACATTCATCCTCAGTACGTTCCCAATGTTGCTTAGCATATCTGATTAATCCATGTGTAGCCAAACTAATCTTTTCTAGCTCTGACATCCCAGTATACTCAAAGTACTGATCCATCATATCCTCCCATTCAGTATACACCTTAGGATTTGGTCTTCCATCAAACAGGGGTGCATAAGGTTGGGTGCTCCTAATGGGTCTTTCATCTTAATTCAAGTAATCATAATTGGGTCTCATATGATTAGGTTCTAAGGATGGGTCATGGTATGGGGTTCTCCTAGGGTTGGGCTGCCTATATGGGTTAGAGTATTGGATTCTCATAGGGTTGGACTCCCTATATGGGTCAGAGTATTGGGTTCTCCTAGGATTGGACTCCATGGTCACACTAGTTGGATTGGATTAAGTCTACTAGCATTGGGCTCCTAATTTAATGCAAACAATCAAACAAGCAAGCAAAGTAATGTGGTGCAGTCAAGCATGTAAAAGAAAGAAAAATGTTAGTATAATCTAGGGTTTGTTAGACCTAGAGTCAAAATGGAATGAGTCAGCTCAACTTACACTTAACCCAGTAGCTAATCCTTCCTTTGACCAGGTAGAGGGTGGGAGTGTGGGAGGCCCCCCTGCTCTCGCAGGGACCCAATTAAAAACCACAACACCACTTAGGTCGTTTGACTTTGGACCCTCAGCCTTAGACACCAGATTTCAGTAATAGCCACAGGATTAAATGCACTAGTTGGCCCACACAGCTCAGACCCGACCTGTTGGTGTCACCTAGCCCTCTAGGGAAAATTAGGTCTAATTAATTTTAATTAGGCTTAGGTCAGTATGATGATGGTTATTTTGGGCCCAAGATAGATGATGAAATCCTGCCCGGATGTTAGATATTGATTGCCCTTAAGATTAGGTTACTCAGATGATGGATATTTAATAAGTCCTAATGCAAACTAAAATAATCAGAAAATAAAATTCTTTTGTATATTTTATGATGTTGCAAGTTAGGTTTGAGTTGATTAAGTTAACAATCAAATTGGGCTTAGGATTGGGGTGTGTGGAAGTTGATTAGGTTAGGTTGAGTCAAGGTGCAGAAATTTAGAAAATTAGGATTTTAAAAGATGCAGGATTTGACATAGTTTTCGATGCATAAAAAATTCAAAAAAACTCTAGGTCTGAGGATGGACAGTGTTGATGAACTCTACCAAATCTGATACAAAAGAAAAATCAAATGATGATGCAAATTACTGCAGAAATCTTAGGATTTTGTTAGGGTTTCTAATATGCCTAATTTTAGGGATTTAGGGATTATGTAAAATTAATTAAAAATTATGATCAAATAGAGAACAAGATAAAAAATAATTCATGTGAATTTTACAAAAAAATAAAATTCTTAGGTGGTTAAAATTAGATGAAAATCAAACACCTAATGTAATGGATAGGATGCAGAAAATTCAGAACTTAGGGTTTTGTGAATCTAATGCAGATGAAAACTATCCCAAACCTGCTCTAATACCAAACTGATGCAAGATGGCTCTAAGATTGCTAAAAATGTAGGAAAAATAGTAAACTAATTTTTCTTGCATTTTTTTAGACATTAAATTCATAGGCTAATAACCCAAAAGTAAGTAAAGAATTAGCATGAGGAATAGTAATGCAAGAAACTAACATACTCGCAAAAACTCTTGCAGAATAATCAATTCCAGGACCCAAGAATTGAGAAACTCCCGGATTAGGATAGCTTATCTTTATCAAATCAAAAATTAAAAGAAGGGAAGGATGTTACCAATCAGTAATTTGAAGAACTTCCGATGAAGAGATCACACAGCACTCTGATTGGAGTCTGGATGATGAAGCTCAGTTTTCTTGATTAGATGGCTGATTTAGGCAGTCCTGGAGGCAAGGAAAGCCTCCTCTGGGGAGGTGAAATACCTCGGGGACCCTGCAAGCATCAGTGGTCAATCAAAATAGCAAATAAAAAATTGGAATAGAAGCTAAGGTTTAAGAGAAATCTGAATTAGGGTTAGGAGTGGATGGCTTGGGAAGAAGAATCTCTTTGTCTTGGACGGTAGCTAGGGCTTCATTTCCTGGGTCATGACTGATCTCCTGGGATGCAGATGGAAGCTAGGCCAGCAGGGTTCGACCAAGCACAATAAGACTCAAACGAAGAACACCAATCACTCACACTAGAACTTGAAGACAAAATTTTATCAGGGTTTATTTCATAAGAGAAAACTTAAAGTAAAAGAGGGGGAGGGGTGGGGTATTTATAAAGTTCCCATGCCCTCTCCTAACTAGGGTTACACTTAGGTTAACAAGCCTTTCCTAGTTAGATTACATGTCCTTCTCCTAGCTAGGTTAGAATTACAAATCTTAAAACAACTAGGAACATAAATCCTAACTAGGTTAAACTAGTCTTCTCCTTCTCATTTAAGGATGCCTTCCTTGAGCTTGAACTTGGTCAACTCTTCAAGGATGCCAACGCTTGGCATGTCGAGCTTCAAGGCAGCAAGTGGGTCGGCCCAATAGGTGAATGGTGCATGGGCTTGGGCTTCCTGGAAGCTGGGATGGCCTGGTATCCTAGTAGCAGGAATATTCCATGGGATCTTGCTTCTTAAGGGCTTAGGCTTGGCACCTGGGCTTGGTTTCTCCTGGGATGGGCATAAATTGACCTTTGGACTCATGGGTTCCCTGGTCTGGGAATATACTCTGGTATCTAGAGAGGAATCTGGGTATCTGGAAGGAATCAAGATTTCTGGAAAGCATTTTGGATCTGGGGTGTCACACAAAATCCAACAAGCTGATATAGTGGCCTCTGACTCCTGGATTTGGCCTGTTGGAACTCCAAACTAGGGTAACCTCTTCTCTTGTACAAAATTTGAACTCATACTAGACTCATAACTGAAGTACAGGACTCAAAACTGGACTAAGTTTGAGCGTTGAGACAAATCAACTAACCTTAATTTATTACAGGACTCAATCTTATTTTGTTACAAAATTATGATACATGACTAAGGTTCTAAAATTAAAACCCTAATCAATAAACCATATGGAATCTAGTGATCTGTGTTTGATCCTGGTGTCCCCGCTAGCACACCTTCCATCACGGCTTCGAATTATGCAAGGCATGAGCCACCTAGCTATTTCCTGGTGAGGATGTTAGGAAGCTGAAGGTAGAGTTGCCTTTGTATGATGGTGAAGGCTTTGATGGGGAGGACTTGGGAGAGGATGAATATCTAGCTAGTCTCCAATGACTGGCATGTATGATTTTGCTTTCCTTTTTTTCTATTTTTCTTTTATAATGGCTATTGAAGCTTGTACAAATATTTGAAGAATTAATGAAATGGAACTTTTTGGCTAAATTCTGATTTTATCAATATGCTCTTCTCTTCTTTCTTGTTGGCATACTAACTAGGCTTGCTGTCATTTAGGCAAGAAGTTCACACTAGAGGAACTAATCGGGTGTCCCACTAAGAAGAAATCTTGAAAGAGGAAGAGGGACGATGACAAGGCCGAGGCAACAAAGGAGGGCATTGCAACAATTGGGGAGGCACCATCTTCCTTAGAGGGCATCACTGAGGAGGTCCCAAAGTTACTTGCCATTGATCCTAGGGTGGATGTCCAGGTTAACGGGGAGGAAGCCACACCACCTACCCTAGTGGACATTGCGTTGATGGAGGTAATCTTGGTTGAGGACGCAGAGATGTCTCTACCTATCTTAGTGGAACTCAAGGTAGTGGAGGCAACTCCAATGGCTGTCTTGCTTGCACTCCCCCTCATAGCAATGAAGGAAGAGGTGCAAGTGGATGAACTCCTAGTGCTTGCACTACTAGTAGAGTTGGCCATTATCAAGGTGGTCAAAGAGGAGGAGACTATCATAGTGGGTTTATTGATGCTCAAGTCTATGGCTAAGGGTTCTCCAGGCTACCACCAAGTTACTGATGAGCGAGGTAGTGGGAGAAGTAAAGGTACCTATCATGGTGGGTCTACTAGTGGTTCAGGTTATGGTAGAGGTTTTCTTGACTGCCACTGAGACTAAAGGGGGCAAAGTGGCAAGAGAAGCAATAGGCAAGGTGGTAAGAGAAGAGGTAGAGGGTGAGGCTACCGAGGGTGCCCGTAAGGTAGGCGTCACTCCTATGGAGACCCCATCCATGATGGGCCCTCCGATAGTAATATTCTCGATGGTGACGAAGGGCAGCAGTAGCCAGCTACATGTCTCCCCACCTCATGCCAACCAAATGCCCAATCCACTATCCAAGAGACTAATCGATTGTGCCTCCTAGTGCTTACAGGTAAGGTTGTGTTTATTAACTTACAAGCCCTTTTTGTCAAACTAGCTGATAGCTTCCACCTTTTGTCAGGTGTTGGAAACTTGTATTGCACGGCTATGGGACTGAAACATGGACTAGGAAAAGAAGCTCACCCAGGCTAATCATGATCTAGCCTGAGCCAAGCATGAGTTGGAAGCCATGAGGACTGTGCATGCTATTGTTAAGAGTGATGCTTCAGTGGCTAAGGAGGCTTGATAGATTCTCCAACACTGGCTGGATCTGTATGTGGACATGAACGAGGAGCTGACCCGTGAACTAAAGGTTACTCACTGAAAGATCGTGATGCTTGTGGTCGATGATGGTGCTAGGATGAGGCCAACCACCAGTGAGGCTCCTACAGGGGTAGTTAGGGCTTCCATGGGTGTGCAGACAAAGGATCCTAAGGTCATGGTTGCTCAATCTTTGGGATCCCCAAGCATGCGGCTCCAAGTTGAGGCTTCGATAGAGGGCGGCGTGGCTACCCAAGCATAGGGTGCTAGCACAAGTCTGCAATAGGGGGCCCCACTCTGCCAGTAGAAGATATGTCTCGCAGGAGAGACATGCTATCCAGTATTACTAGCGAGGCTGCAGTAGGAGTAGCTTGCAAGCAGGGTGTATTGCTGGCACTGTTACCAAGGTGACTATGGAGGAGGGAGAGGTAGCCCCTCCCTTAGTAGGCAATGTTGCAGGTAGTGAGGAAGGTTCGCAGAAGACATGATGGTCTATTGAGCCATCTGAAAGCCCATAACGAGAGATCACTCTCTTGCAAGGAAGGTTGATCGATGGAGAGGAAGTTGCCACATCTAAGCAAAACACTAGGGTGGACGAGGCTAGACACCTGGCAAATGATGTGGGCTTAGGTAGAGGAGGAGATGAGGGTTGACCTTTTAGAGATGGAGCTCTTTAGTGCTCTTGAGGGATAGCACAGAGTAGGCACGATAGAGAGGAGTCCCCCTAGATGCAAGTTCGAACCTCTGATAACTAGGAGGGTCCAGGGTTCCTTCGAGATAGCTGATGAGGCATGCCTATAGGGCTATAACTTTAGCTTTGACATGTGCGAGTTCATCATATGGGGGCGTTATCTTGAAGTAGGTGAAGTGACTAGGTTGCTCATCCCTTCGAGATAGCTGATGAAATTGTGAGCTCTATAAGGCTAAGGTAAGAGAGACTGAGAAAGGCTTTAGGGCTT
Organism: Areca catechu; assembly: GCA_021397845.1. NCBI lineage: Eukaryota > Viridiplantae > Streptophyta > Magnoliopsida > Arecales > Arecaceae > Areca > Areca catechu. Next base: position 147,306,723 of record CM038041.1, read on the forward strand.
GCTGACATTGTACTCCACCTAAGAAATGAATGAAGAATCTTTTTTTTTAGCTTCATCGCTTGGTGTTTGGCATCTTGTCCTTTGGCTTACTTGTTTGTGATGCCTGTGTGACTCTGCAGCACCTAGGGAAACCTCACCTAGGGTTGGATGCATTATCGCCCAATGAAAGCTTTTGCATAGATCTTGGGGCATTTCTGGGATCTTTGAGCCTGACTGCACTTTATGGAGTAGTGGGAAGATCCGGTTTGCCCCCTAATCATGGGATACAACATTTCTTGACATGCCACATGGCATGGACCTGATCCTGGTCAAGTCTCTAACTAGGAGAAGTTCTAGGATGGTTATGGCACTGCCTCGATTAGAGTATGAAGAGTTATGGTCATGTAGCCTCCCGAGGGAACATTGATGGTGACATCAATAATAAGAATATATACTTTGATTAACTAACTTTGTTTTTGCAGCTATAGTTAATAAAATCTAGAGCCATGAAACAAGTCCCAAATTTTCTTGAAGCATACTCATGAGTCAACACATGGAAGAAGACAATTTTCATGAGTCAACTCAAGCTCAAGGCATGATGGAAAGCCTCCTCTTCAAAGCCCAATTCAAGCCATTCAAGCCCAATTCAAGCCAAGACTTGAAGCCAAAATTTTCACATGGGGGGACACCTCATTAAAAAACCTTGGGGGAGAAGAAATTACATTACATCAAGACTTTTATGGGGAACATAAAGATACCTTCCAACAAGTGACATGTGGGGAGCCACCTCTAATGACACCTAGGCCTCCACATCAGCATTTGACAACCACATGAAGACCTTCTAGAATGCCACATGTCAAGTGGTTATAATTTTCTACCAATAATTTATTTTTAGTTAAAACCACTTACCTAAAAATTGTTGGAGCTAATTAAGCCATCCTTATCCCCTCCTCTCCATGCTTGGACAAAATTCTTAGCATTGGAGCTTATAAATAGGACCCCTAGGCTCTCATTGTATTCATTCTATGCTATGATTTGAATTAATGAAAGGATTGTTTCCTTGTGTTCTAGCTTTCTTGAGTTTTTGTTTGGAGTGAAAGTTTTCTAGCTAGTTTGAGTATGTAGATCCTTATCCAAGGAGAGAATGAGAGTTTTCCTAAGTTTGAGTTTGAGAGTGAAGAGTGCTTTTGCAAGGAGTAAAGGATGGGATGCCCATTGATATATCTATGATCAAGCTCCAAGTCCCAAGCCGCCTGCCACTTTCTTCTTCTTCCTTTTTTCTTTGTTTCCATTCCAACTCCAATTCTTTCCATGTCTAATTCCAAATTTCTTTGCAGTTTCTCTTAGGTTCCTAGGTTAAGGATGAAGGTCTCCATGCCATGTATCAAGGCCAAGGTGAGTCTCAAAGTAGAGAGTGCCAATCTTGACTTCTAAGCCTCAATCCTTGAGTAATGAGAGCTCCTTCCACCAAATAACTAGCCATCATTGTTGGTAGGAAAACTCTTCCTAAGCTTTATTAGATCTGATCATTTGAAGGTTAACTTTTCCTAGTAGTGATGGTTTCCTTGTCATGAAGATCCTAATCCTTATTTTGAACTAGATCTACATTGCGGGTCTTAAAAATTAGATCAACTAGTTTCCTTATGACAATTCTTTTCTTGGATTAATTTAGCCCATTTATTTGATAATTAATTATTCAAGTTTGCTTGCTAGTTAGCTTGTTAAAACTCTCCATTCATCATTTTATTTTCATCCCCCATCAAACATCAATCCTGGAAAGGTTGCATGGTTCTTTGTCATTCCAATCTAGGAGGAAAAGTCACCTAGCAGATGGGATGTGGCGACGTGTTGCATGCTAGTTGGCCATGCATGTGGAAACCCTCTCTTGGCCTATCTATAAATTTTAGGTCAAGGAAACTGATCATTGCCAAGTCCCTTCAGAAGTCCTATGCTCTAATGAATGCCAAGACACCAATTGGACTCCTCTAGTGGTAGTGTTGTCGGATTCCCTTCCTTGATAGAAGGGTTCTCTCCTAGATAGATGATAAGACTATTAAATATCTCAATTTTAATATTAAAAAAAATATTAATTGATCTATATTTATTAAGAATTGATATTTTTTATAAGTGTATTTCAAAAAAGGAGTATATGGATAGAAAGAGCTCATTTCTTAGAATCTAACGGTGCAAAGGATACTCAAATCAGAGTTCAAAGAAGCCCAAAATTAAAGTTTAAACTTTGTTAAGCTTTGCATAAATTTTGATTTAGCTAGTCCATGGTGGATCGATCGCTCGATTTACAAAACGAGAGAAAGGTCCATAGTAGCCATTGTTGTTGGTTCATGGCTCAAAGCCATAGACTAAGGAGAGATTTTGGCTACCACTTGCTCTGAAATGCTGTCCCCTACCATCTCCCTCACCACCGAGAGCCTCCATGGCTAGAGAAGCCCATCAATGCTCCTCGCTGCTCTACCCATGACCTCCCATTAGCATGGCCAGGCGCCACCATTTTTCTTCCACCAATCGCTGCTATTTGCTCATCGTTGAAGAAGCCGCCGCTATCCCTGGCTGGAGAAGCCACCACTTTTCCTAGCTAAAGAAGCCTCGAAGAACCCATCCTCCACCTTGCCTCCATCGTTCGGTCACCAAAATCATCACCACCGCCTAGCTACATCTGCCACTTTTCTTTCTCTGTTTGGTCACCTTGCCATCATGCCGTCCACCATCCATGGCTGCCCATCATGCCACCATCTGCTCTCCACCTACTGGAGCTATCGTAGCCCACCAGAGAAGACCATCATTGTCGCTCTTCCCTTTCTTTGCTATCACCACTGTAACCTTCTTCTCTAGGATAGAGAGACAATGGTGTGTTGCTACATTTCTTCCGTCCACCCACTGTCATAGTCCATCATTGACCAGGATTGATCACTAGGGAGTATTCGCATGGGAGCAGGAGACTTCAGGCATCTGGAGTTCAATTCGAGAATTGGTTGAGATTCAATCACTTGAGAAGGAAGGAAATCATCAATCACCCCATCAAGATATAGATTGGATGGTTGAGACCACTCATGATATATGGCCAATTTTGATCTAGATTGACTCCAAATTTGATTAGAAGAAAGCTGTTGACGAGCTCTATAAAAGGAGGACCCCAAGCAATAGTCTAGGCATAAGTTTTCATAACAAATTTTGTACTAATTTATTTTCTTGCTCTCTTATTTAGATTAGTGTACTAGGCTTGGGAAAGAGAGGAATTATAGAGATGCTGGTGGTAGTGATGCACGATTAGACTCCTTTAGCCTAGAATGAGGATGAAGCATGGAGGTTTTGATCAAACATACACGGCCTACACCCTCTATCGATGTGCCATGATCTCAGGATATAGTACATATCTAAAAGAGGTAGATCATATTATGATAGATTAAATTTTTAATATTGTAATTAAATTAGATAGTTTATACTCTAAATGGATGAGTCATGATCTTCAGATACGGTCCATACCTAACAATAGATAAATTATACTAATAGTTAATTTGCAAGTATCATTATTATTACAACATAAATAAAAGAAAATAAAACCTATTTGCATGGCAGATTCGGATTCTTGGGTTACTTATGCTGTCTTGAATTAATCAATTAATTAGTTGCTTTATTTTAAAACCACCGTTCTTACTCTAATCTTTTACAAATCATCTTCTTTGCACTTTTCTATAAAATTGTTATCCTTGATCCCCAAGGATACGATCCCTATTTATCCTAGCTATAGTAGTGAGTTTGGTTTTTATTTATGATTGCTTACGATAGTAATCAGTCAATACCTCTGTGTCAAGAGCATGTTGATGGATGCTCTTCTTGGATTGGGAGGTATCAAGAATGGTAAGCATTTCAGTTGTTGGATCATAGCTATTACCGGTCTGATGACAGAGCTAGGGGAGAGGTAATGACCATCAACCTCATCACCCAATTCCTCCACCATGACCCACCTTCATGTTTAGCAATGGATGGGTCTACAGTGGGTGCAACTCCGAGAACTTGCCTCTCTTGACAACTAGTAAATTCGCATGAGGGAGGCATGATGGTGGCCCTTCACCACCTGTGATGCAGCTATAGGCCTCGTCAGGCAGGGCTTGGCTCTTATCGAGAGTCAGCTAGGTCAGGAATATGAGCAGCCTTAGGAATGTCACCTTGTTCGATGATCGGTGGGCTCGCTCCAAGATCATGGTAGAGGATATTCTTTCAGAATCTTTGATACATCTGGAGGCTTTCCTCTCCATCTTCAATGGATGAGGCTCAGCAACACCTGTGGCTCACCTCCACCTCTAATACATGTTGGTCGAGTCTTTTATGGGTGATGCATTTCTGGCTGGTATCACCTTTGAGTCTCTCCAAGGGTCTAGGAGTCCTTCAAAACTTGGAGGAGGGGTTTCTCATAAAGAATCTCATCTAATTGTGGGAGTTTTGGGACCTTCGTGGAGCTTTGATTTAGTCTTGATCATCCTCTTGTAAATGAGGCATTGAAGGTCCCTTGGAGTGTTAGGGTCATCTACAACCTGTGTAACATATTCCTATCCTCCATTTGCCTCTCAAGATGTCTCTATGTAATGTAATCTAGCCATGGAGCCATAAACACATATACTTGACATTCATTAATGAAATGGGGCCTTCATTCTTTTGATACTTGTTTGTATTTGCATGCTTGTTTTGTATGTTGCATGAAGGGCTCGCTAGCCTTACCTAGGATGATTGATAGTGCATGACATTGCCGTTAGGACATAATGATTATCAATTTAATTTTTTGACTTCTAAAAGCTTAAACATATGAGTAAGTGATGAGTTAGGTTGAATCCACGAAGAAAGTAATGTTTTGAATAATTTAAAATTTTTAATTTTTAAAAATAAAATAAAAATAAACCAAAGTTAGGGAAATGAAATTTAAAAGTGTAAAAATAAAGAACTCGATACTAGTATCTACTATTTAGATCCTAGCATCTACTTTGCAATGAAAGTAAAAGACATAAATTAAAAAAAACATAAAAATATTTTTGTATTAATCAAAAATAAAATCCTATTACAAGAATTCAAAAAGGATAATTAAATAACTAAGAAAAACTTTTTAAAAAATAGTAACAAAGACTGAAAGTAGTTCATTGCAGCTTCATTGGGAAAATTGTCGATAAACTCTCTTCTTCCTTTGTACTCCTTGGAGCAAACTGGCTTTCTCTGCTTCTTCCTCTTTGGATCTTGATCTTGGAGATGGAGTAGGCTTGAAGATGATGTAGGAACAGGACTCTTCTCTAAGAAACCTTACTTTTAGTGACCATCTCGTAACCTAAGCTATACCCTATATCCTGTACCGTATCCTCTTTCCAGAATAATTTTTTATATAGCCCAAGGGCCCTTTTTATAAAGGAGGTGTTAACTCCACTAATTGATTTTGATGATAAGTAAAACAGTTAAGTATAAATTGAGGACTAATGATTTGCTTTGAGTGTGTTTTTATGGAAAAGGTGCTCACAAAATTTGAAGAAGCTCAATTGCCTTGAAGAAGCCAAGTTTGAAAGAAAAGTTTGTTCAAAGAGGACTTGGACACTTAAGAGATGGTTGAATCGATGGCCAAGCTAAGTGAAAACTTGGTCCAGCTCAAATTTAGCTATTTTTGTGTATTTTTCAGTAAAGTGTTGACTCAAAGTATCGACACATGACATGAGTGTCGACACATGAGGATGAAGTGTCGACTCAGGCTAGTACATAGTAAAGTTTCAAATGGCACAGATGAAGTGTCGACACATGGACCTGAAGTGTCGACTCAAGGTATCGACACATGGATCAACACATCGCCTGAGACTTTCAAGCCATAGAACATGCAGAAGTTGGAAGAGCAGCTGAAGTGTCGATACATGGAAGCTAGTTGTCGACTCAAAGTGTCGACTCAACTGAGAAGGTGTCGACACATATGAAATTTCCAGAGAATATGATTGGAGGTTTTTGAATTATGTGTCTACTCAAGAAGAACATGTGTCTACCTTATGTGTCAACTCAACTGAGAAAGTGTCGACACATGAAGTTCTAGAAACAGTAATGGCTATCTTTTTCAAATGCAGAACTCATCCAAATTGCCCCCAATGGCTAGATTTCAAGTCTAATGACTAGAATTTGGTTTTAAGGCCTTGGGAGGGTATTTATATGCTCAAAATCAAATCAAGAAAAAAGATATTGAATACCAAAAAAGAGTTTTGAGAGAAAAGAAGAAAGAAGAGCCTTAACTCCTATTTATTCAAGTTTCAACCATTCAAAAGCTAAAGGAAGCCTCCAAGCATTCTAAAGCCATCAAGAGCATTGAAAATCATTCAATCTTGGGCATTCAAAAGGCTTCAACAAGTGCAAAGCAACTCTACATCGAGCTACTTCGACATATTCGTTTTATTATTGAAAGCTTACATTGGTTCTTTATTTCTAAACCTTATTTCTTGTAACGGTTCTTGGTTAGCCTATTGTAAAATCAAGTAAGGTTATTGGTAAGCCTTGGAAAACCAATAAGGTTGGTGGTTAGCCCGCAAAACCACTTAGGTTCTTGGTTAGCCCGGAAAATCAAGGGAGGTTGTTGGTTAGCCTTGTGAAAGCTAATTAGGTTCTTGGTTTGCCCATAAAATCAAGTGAGGTTATGACTTGTGATCCTTATAAAAACAAGTTGGATTTTGATTAGTGAGCCCGTAAAACTAATCAACTATAATCATGTGATTATAGTGAATTTCCAAGGGGATCTTGGGGAGTGGATGTAGGTGCATTGGTTGGCATCGAGCCACTATAGCTTTTGGTATTTGTGATTGCTTGATCTCTCTCTCCTTGCTCTTTACTTATTGCTCTTAATTTTTGCTGCACTTATATTTTGGAGCATTGCATTTGAATCATAGTACCTTGCTTATATATATTTGTTGAATTGGATTGCTTTGCTTTGTACCAAGTCATATTAAGTTAGCTTAAATTAATATATTTTTTTTGACCCAATTCACCCCCCCTCTTGGGTTGCTTACTAGGCAATAGGAGGGGATAGGTGGAATCGATGTAGGGTTGGGTATTAGACTCCTTGTAAAATCCCTGAATTTTTTTTTGAAATTTTTGGATCCCAAAATCATGTAAATTAGGCTCAAATTGTCCCACATCAAGCTAGATTAAACATAGGCCATTAGATTTTGCCACAAATTAGGCAAGAATCAGTGCTTGGATCACCTATCAGCTTCTTATTGCATCTGGAATTGAAAAGAGCTGTTAGATCATTTTTGGATTGCTCAAATCATCCAAATCCCACCTCATCATGCACTAATCAAAGCCCAAAACACAGGAATAAATACAGGCCATTGGATTCCATAGATCATGGCATGAATTGCCCTAAATTGGGCTGAAATATGCCTAGGTATCTTTCTATGAGTCGAGAGAGGCGTTAGCTATCAACTCAAGCAATGGACATCTCTTGGGCCCCTTGGATGCCTCAAATCATGGCATTTCATAGGCTTCCAAATCCTTGATGTAGTCGATATCATCCTTCACCATCGGATCAGCCCATGGAGTACTTGCGAACCACTTGAAATCACATGGAATCAATAGCACCAAAGCATCCACAGCCTAACAAATATGTGAGCCATGGTCAACACAAAATTTTCCTGTTCATGAAGACCGTTTGTAGACCTATGGTCCATGTGGACCAAGAACTTTGTAGACCACCATAGATCATAGATTCTTGGATGGGTTTTTGGATCCATTTTAGCTCCATTTTAGATCTCTTTTGCATTCTCTCGACCTGCAAGTCGAGCTCTTCATATTGGCCAGCACCTTTTCTTTATCTGCTAAATATTTTTTAGGATTCTAGGATCTTAAACATCTCTACCAATTTAACTATACCTATCAAAGAGGAAGAAATATAAATTAAAATTTTCATTAAATATTTTAATGAGTGTATGGTGCTTTGACTCAATATCTACTTTACATAAATGTGATCTAATTTCATATTATTTAAAATTATTTTAAAAATAATTAATTTTATAAGAAATTCTAGTTTTGTTATAAAATTAGGATTTTTATAAGATCTTAGCATAATTAATTAACTAAAATACTCAAAATAAATATATGAATAGGTGACTTATTAACGACCTCATCCAGGGCTTTCAAACTTAGAAAACTTATTGCTTAACCAGGACTTAGGGATATCATGACCCAGCTTGAAAATCTGATTACTTGATCAGGGTACTTGGAATAACCTAATTCAAGACTCTGGAACCTGGAAGACTTATTACTTACCAAGATTTAAGAGTATTGCAACTAAGCTGGGGAGTCTGACTGCTCGGACAGAGTGCTTGGGATAAACTCATCCAAGACTTTGAAACCTGGAAGACTTATCTTTTAACCGAGACTTAGTAATATCACAACCTAGCCCGAGAGTCGATTGCTTGGCCAGGGTGCTTGGGATAATCTCGTCCAAGACTTTGAAACCTGGAAGGCTTACTGCTTAGCTAGGATTTATGGGTATCGTGACCCACCTCAGCATTTGACTACTTCCAAGATGCTTGGAACAACCTCATCCAAGACTTTGGAACCTGGGAAGCTTACTGCTTAACCAAGATTTATGGGTATTATGACCTACTTGGATGTTTGATTTCTCACTAGGGTGCTTGGGACAACGTCATCCAAGACTTTGGAATGAGGGCTGCTTGATCCCTACCTGAGACAACCTTGTTCAGGGAGCCGGGAGACTAACTATTTAGCCAAGAATCATAGGAATCAAGATCCAACTTGGATGTCTGACTACTCAATCCAGACTACAAGAATAAGAGATGTTGGAACCCTACACGAGGTAGCCTCACCCCAAAACTTTTAAGAATAAGGGTTGTGTGAACCCCACTTGGGATAGTATCGCCAAGACATTTTAGGGATGTCCCTAGCTTTTACTGCATACTCTCCTTTGTATCTAAAGGAAGATTTTCATTGATAAAATTAGGTACAATGGCTATGGTACATCTCACAGGTAGTATGGTCAGAGATTATCATAATTTTAAGTGCGGTAATGGGGGTGTTGTCCAGTTGCTCCAATCTATAGGTGCTGAGTTGGACTACTTCAATAACATGATGGTCCCTCTTAGTTTGGAGAGAGATTTCTATACTCAATGGATTGACTGATAGCTACCTTTCAAAGATCAAGATCCCCTGACCAGAATTGCTTTGCATTCATATGGGCATTGAAGTAGCAGGCTGTACATTGCTGGTACATGGCCATCGAGACATGGGCTCTATTTCGAACCTCTTCTAGGAGATCGAGATTCACCCTTAGTTCTTCCGAGTTGTGCCTCTCATCATAGGCTTTGACTCAATGCTGCGACAGGCCCACTTCTAGGGAATAATAGCCTCCATTCTAAAAATGAGGTTGAACAACATCTCACCCATTGAAAGCTGGTGAGTAGTGAGTGATATAGGTCTAGAGGATGCTGTATAGTTTTTTTATCTAGAATCTTCTGACTTTATCCAGCTGGGTCTTCAAACCTTGAAGAATTATTCGATTGGTAACTTTAGCTTCTCCATTTATCTATGGATGTATGACTAAGGTGAACTGATGGATGATCAATCTCCATATGAACTTTTGGGTCTCCTACATAGTGATTCAGGCTAGAGGTTCTACCTCGATCCACTTGGTGAAGAAGTTGATGGTGATGATCAGAAACTTCTTTTGCTCGATGACTAGTGGGAAAGGGTCTGGGATGTCTATCCCCCACTAAGCGAAGGGCCATGTAGAGCTTAGGAAGCTAAGAGGTATTGCTGGCTAGTGCTAGATGTTGGCATGCCTCTGGCAATGATGACAACATCGAACATACTCGATAATATCCTTGAGAATGCTTAGCTATGTGGCTACGCAGATCCCTTGATGAACCTCCCAAAGGGCAAAGTCTGGATCTATAGGATGGAGGCAGTGAAGAGTGGTATCAAGTAGGCTCGCTTGTAGAGTTTCTCGTCGAATACCATGAATAAGGTGGATCGATACTTGACCTTTCTCACCTCGATCTTGTCCTCCAATAGCATCTCCTCCTCCAGGTAGCTAATCAAAGGGTCCATTCAGTAGGCTTGCCACTTGCCTATACAACTGGGACTAGCTCTTCTTTGATACTAGGCCTCTTAAGGTTCTCTAGGTAGGCTATCTTTGGAACATTTGCAAATCCGAAGGTTCTCAGTCTTGATAGCAGGTCCACCTAGGCATTTTCTATCTAAGGGATTTGCATGACCTCAAAGGAAAGGAAAGATGAAGTGATCCCCCTTACCCATTTGAAATACTTCTCCATGATGGGGGCTCTGGTGTCGAGCTCTTTGCAAACCTGCCTCATGATTAGCTAGGAATCATTGAAGGCTCGAAGATGTTGAACCCCTAGCTCACAGGAGTTGGCCTAGGTATGGTGCTTCCAAGTTTTGGGAGACCAGAAGAGGAGTCAGTATTAGCTCCAAGAATCTAGGATCGATTTGGGTTCGGATGGAGGTTAGGCCCTCCACATGCTCGAGGTCCAAGATTTTGGATCTTGAGGTTTGAATCCAAGTAGGTGTGAGAGTGGGTCAACTCATGGATATATATGGGCTTGGATGGGCACTCTCCTAATTGGATTAGCCTTGGGAGAATTAGAGTTATGTTAGGTTCATGTGTTCTATTCCTAATTGGATTAAGAGTGCCCTTTGGTCTATAAAAGGACACAATATGTAACCTAATATTTTGGAAGAGGAATCAATATAAACTCTATATTCTTCCTAGACCTCTCTCTCTCTTCCCTCTCTCCTTCTCTCCTCACATCCCAAAGCCCCAACTATCATGCCATATCCATGGAAGTAAGGAGAAGCTAGGTGTTAGGATTCCTAGTCAAGGTAAGAATCCCTAGTACCTACGGAGATCTCTACACCATCCTTTCTTCTTTCTATTCCCAGTTGACCAAGGGTGTTCCTGATTGTTTTTCCATTGATTCAAGGTCCTAATAGGAGGTGGATCAGTTTTGGAACATATCTGGAAGGACTGATAGGCATTGGAGAACAAGATAGACTAGTTCTAGGATTCTTAGTCAAACTAAGAATCCCTAGTGCATAAGATTTTGGAGCCATCCCTTGTTCCTTCTTTTCAGAGTTTGAAGGGTTACGGTAGCACCGTGAAAGACTATATTTCAAAAAATTTTAAACCTTAAAATCTTAGTCAACCAAAACCTTAAACCCAGATCCCTTGTTTATGATAATTAACAAGGCAATATATTAGGATATAGAAGAATACTTGTAATGCTAATATTGTTGGATTACCTAGGCCGGGTACAATGGAAGACTAGATTTCAAAATTTTCATATATGAAACCCTGACTAGCCAAAACCCTAAACCCTAGGAACACTTGAGCATAATGACTAATAAATCAAATCTTTAGGGTTATCGAGGAATACCTGGAATGCTGTATCCCTTAATTTTCATGAGGCACACAAGTACATGCCCTCTAGAGGTGATCCACATAGAAATCAGACAAGGAAGCACTCCTACAAAGGTTGCTTATTTGGCTGGTACTCTTCCGATAGCCTTTTGGACTTTCTTCCTTTGCTGGATCCCCTACCCTCCAGTAAGGCTCTCAGAGAATACTCTGAATACTCTCTCAGTTTCCTAATACCCCTTATATTTTTTTTCCTAGGCTCTTGTCTTAATTAGACTAGCCTTGTCTTGAAAGAACAAGCTTTATCTTTAAGAGACAACCTTGTCTTAAAGAAGAGGGAGAGAAAATAGCAAGCAGTTGATGCATGACAAATAATTAAAACTAAATTACTGTTATTAAGACCTAATTATCTAAGAAAAGCAAAGAATAATTTTTTTTTAATATTTTTTTCAGATTTTTAAAGAAGACTCAAAGTATACAATAAAGTAAACTAGTTCTATTCAATAACCCTCAAGTAAACCTAACAAAGTAACTAGAAAATAGGACTTGGTGGTTGAGAAACCACTGTAAACTAGGGTTTACTTCCAACTAATCATAAATTAAAGAGAAGGAAATAAGTTTTCAGTTTTACTAACGAAAATCGCTCCTCTAAAATAGATCTGGCATGACTTTCAAGATTCTCGTGGCAGGGTTTCAAGAACTCGATCTTGGGCTCCGATCTTCCGCACGATGCTGGTTTCTAGGTAAGAATACCTTACTTTGATTCCTGATCACCTATAAACACTCAACAAAGAAAACTTAAATTAAGAAGCAGCAAAGGAAGGGAAAGAAGGGAAGGGAAGGGTTAGAAGTGATGATTAGGGTTTCTTGTCGGCTAGTTAGGTAGGGCCTCACATCCCGCGATGTTCCGTAGAATAAAGGAAGGGCCTCATACCCCGCGATATACACAGTAAAGGGAAAAAACTTGGCAGAATAACTTTTTTTATTGATGAATAATAATTATAATTACAAGAGGGTTGATGGGGTATTTATAAACCCTCAACCAGTGGTGTAAGGGATTCAAAGATTAGACTTTTTCTCCCTTGGACTACAACTCCTGGAATTTTGGTCTGGGTAGCCTGGACTTTTACTTGTTGGGCTATTCTAGACTCCTTTCAAAGTGGGCAACAACCATAAACTTCTCATCCATCTTGGGTGCCAACTATGAGGATTGATGAGGTGGCTTGATGTAGGGTCAAGATGCTCCATCACTTGGCTATGGTTGTTGGACTCTTGAGTCTTGATGTTGCAGGCTTCTGCAAGTAAGTAAACTCTTTAGTCTGGATAGAAGAGGACTCAAGAGTTTTGGTGAGACTCTTGAGTTCTAGAAACTTAAGCAGCTCTGCACCATTTGATTGAAATGTTTGAAATAAAAACCCTTGGACTTCCAACACTTTGAATGAAGAATTTGGCTTTAAACTCTTTGGAATATGGCATCAAGGAAGAGGCTAGAGTGCTTGGCCAACTTCTCTTGTTTTGTCATGGAATAGCTTTAGTGGATGGCACTAATTAGGAAGAATCTTTCTTAGTTTTCTTAAAATAAGTTGGCGTGACATCTTCTTATGTGGGCGCTAATTGCTTCTCAAGTGGCCGACCAAAAATAAAAAAACATGGCATGTGGGATGTCCAAACAAAAGTGACATGGCATGTGTTCTTGTCCCAAAATGAAATGACATGACATGTCCAAACAAGACATGTGTTGATATCCCTTGATGATGTGGTAGGTGTTGTCCAATTTCTTGAAAAGGTGGCACTAAAAACAAACTGACTTGGGCTAGTCATATGGCTTATCTTGGGCTAGCACATAGAGTCACATGGCTTGTCTTGGGCTAGACATGGGTCTCCAATTGGGCCCCCTTATTTTTACAGGACTCAATAACCAATTATTACAAGACATAAAACCAAATACTAAGCCCCACTTGATCAATTGATCAAAAGGCATAACCTCATGCAACAAAAAGAATAAATTTGGTAAATAGGGTTTGGCCCAATAGGATTTAATACAACCAATAAATGGGATTTTGACTCAATTTGATAAAAAGGGTTTAGCCTAGAAGGCTAAATAACAAAACTCTAATTACAGTTGGTAAAAAGGGCTAACCCTAACTAAGCCAAAATAACATAATTTAAAATAAAATATTTACATGGTAAAAGGGGTTTGGGTTCAAGGCTTATTCATAGGTGATCCATAGGGATGTGGGTTCAACCTGTTGATTTCTTCTGGCCCTGGTGACTACACCAATTCTTCCAAGGTGGGAGAAACTCGACCCTGTCGAGTATGGGTCAATGTCACTATGATAGCACTTTAACAAGTCTGGGTCAACTCTTTGCAAGTCCTCTCTTATGATCCAAGAATCATCAGCATCAGGTCGTCCTTGCCAATGAACCAGATATTGCTGGTAATCTTTGCTCCACATAGCGATGATCTTGTCATCCAAGATCCGCTCGATCTTGTCTCTCTAGGCTGGTGGTATGGCAGGTGGACACACTTAGGTTGGCTCACTCTCAAAAACTGGATTAGGCCTAAATGGCTTACTAGGAATCAATGTTGGCTCCCTATACTCAATAAGGTCTGACATGTTGAAAGTTGGACTAATACCTAGTTCAGGTGGTAACTCGAGCACATAGGCATTAGCCCAATTTTCCTAATCACTTTGTATGGTCCACTACTACGGGCATGTAACTTTTTCATGGTTTCAGGTGGTAGTTTAACCATAACAAAGTCTCCTTCATTGTATTCCTTGAGTCTTCTCTTAGTGTCAGCCATATGTTTATAAGATTCGTTGCTTTCATTAATTTTTTTACTTATTTCTTTATGCAACTCTCTAACATGTTCAGCATATGACTCAGCAGACTCTGAGATGCGTTCATGCATGGGTAAAGGAATGAGATCTAGAGGTTTTCTTGGTTTGTACTCATGAACAATCTTAAAAGGACTTTTTTTTGGTAGACCTATTCACTGAGCTATTATATGCAAATTTAGCTATAGACATTAATAGGTCCCAATTGGCAGTATGCTCTCCAACTAAGCTTCTCAGTAAGTTTCCTAAACTTTGATTCACTACTTCAGTCTGGCCATCAGTCTGAGGGTGATAAGAAGTGAAAAATTTAAGTTTTGTCCCTAATAAGTGCCAGAGTGTTTTTCAGAAATAACTGGTGAATCGGACATCTCTGTTAGAAACTATTATCCTAGGTAAACCATGTAGTTTAATGACTTCATTCATAAATAGCTTGGCTACCTTAGAAGCATCATAGGTTTGGGAACAGGGCAGGAAATTTGCCATCTTTGAAAACCTATCGACCACTACAAATACATAATCATTTTTCCTTAGGGTCTTAGGTAATCCAAGAACAAAGTCCATGCTAAGATCCTGCCATGGGCAATCCGATACAGGAAGTGGGATGTATAAGTCAGTGTTTTGCTTTTGCTGTTTAGCAATAGCACAAGTTCTACATTTAGCTACAATTTGAGCAACATTCCTCTTAAGACTCGGCCAATAAAATTGGTCTTCTAGTGCTAAGATTGTCTTATTTCTACTGAAATATCCAGCTAAGCCTCCAGCATGTGTTTCCCAAATCAAGAAGTCTTTAAGTGAAGTATTTGGAATACATAGTTTACTTTCCCTAAATAAGTAACCATCCTTACTAGTATACTCACTATAAGAACTAGATGGTCCTTGACTGACTACCTTATAGATTTCACCAAAATCTTCACAGTTCTTATACTCATCCTTCAACTTCTCAAATCCGACTACTCTAGTACTAACACAATTCAAGAGCTTAAATCTTCTACTCAATGTATCAGCAACTTTATTATTAGTACCCGATTAATGTCTCAACAAAAGTATAGGCCTATATGTATTTAACCCATTTTCCATGCCTAGCATTCAACTTCTTTTGTGTGTTAAGAAACCTAAGAGCTTCATGATCAGAATAAAGTACAAACTCTTGCGGTAGCAAATAGTGTCGCCAGTACCTAAGTGCTTGAACCACTGCATATAGTTCCTTATCATAAGTAGAATATTTTAACTTAGCATCGTTCAATTTCTTGCTAAAGAAAGCAATCGGGTGATTCTCTTGACTCAAGACTCCTCCAATTCCTACCCCTAAGGCATCATTAGCAACCTCGAAGACTTTCGAAAAATCGGGTAGCCTCAAAATTGGGGCTTGGGTCATCTTGTCCTTAATGTCATTAAAGGCCCTATTAGCATCCTTTGACTATTCAAAAGCTCTTTTTCTCATACAGTCTGTAATGGGTGCAATAATCATACTAAATCCTAGAATAAATCTCCTATAGAAAGTAGCTAATCCGTGAAAACTTCAAACATCATGAATATTTTTAGGGATAGGCCACTCAACTATGGATTTTCTTTTCTTGGGGTCTACTGATACCCCTTCAGTAGTCATTACAAAACCTAAAAAAATAATCCTTGGGGTCATGAAACTACATTTCTTCAAATTTATATAAAGATTATCTCCTTTAAGAACTTGACAAACTTGTTGAAGATCGTTTAAGTGATCATTCTTATTCTTATCATATATGAGGATATCATTGAAATATACTACCATAAATTTTTTAATAAATGATTTCAAAACTTGAGTCATAATCCTCATAAAAGTACTAGGTGCATTCGATAAACCAAAAGGCATCACTAACCATTCATACAAGCCATCCTTGGTCTTAAAAGCAATCTTCCATTCATCCCTGGGCCTAATTCTAACCTGATGATAGCCACTCTTAAGGTCTATCTTTGAAAATATGGTAGCACCGGCCATCATGTCTAGCATGACATCAAGATTGGGTATTAGAAACCTATATTTCACTATAATCCTATTGATGGCTCTACTATCTACACACATGCACCAAGTGCTATCCTTTTTAGGAGTCAAAAGGGCTGGAACAGCACATGGGCTCAAACTTTCCCTGATAAATCCTTTTCTAAGAAGATCCTTAACTTGCCTATGTAATTCCTTATGCTCGGTAGGATTCATCCTTTAGTGGGGTAAATTCGGCAAAGTAGCTTCTGGGACTAAGTCTATAGCATGTTGTATGCCTCTTAATAGAGGTAAACAATTAGGGAGGTCTTCTGGAAATATGTCCTTAAATTATTTTAGAAAACCTAAGATTTTCTTAGGGTGTTCCTTTTGTGGTTCATTATGAACTTCTTTAGCAGTCAGCATCCAGACTGTTGAACCTTCAGTGATTTCATGCTCTAATTACTTAGAAGTAATTAGGTTCAATCTAGGTTCTTTTTCTTTCAAATGACTAGACCGTCTTTTAGTATTGTCTTTGGATGGGGTCGAGTTGATCACAATTCTCTTTTCATGGTGTTTAAATGAACATGAGTTAGATCGGCCAAAGAGGGTTGCATCATGGTCATATAACCATGGTTTACCTAATATGATGCTACTAACCTCCATTGGAATCATGTCACACCATACCTTTTCCTGATAAGATTGAATTTGGACCCGGACCTGTCATTGTAACCTAATAGAAATTGATGTAGCGTCAATCTAGGATACCTTATATGGGCTAGGATGTGGAACTGTGGATAAGCCTAAGCTCTTAACAGCATTAGTAGATATTGCATTCACACAACTCCCACTATCTATAATAATTTTATACACTTTATCTCCTAGCTTCATAAAGGTCTGTAAGATATTTGTCCTATGCCAGTCCTCATTCTTCTTAGATTGAGCTAGAATACACCTAACTACACCTAGTAGGTCAGATGACTCTATAGGCTCTTCATCACCTTCATACTTTTCTACCAAGTCTTTCGCAGCTTCATAAATTTCCTCAAATTCTTCTACATTCTCTATACTCTCTTCCTCACATTCACCTATATGCAATGCTCGTATGGGACAACTAGTAGCAAAATGACCTATTTTACAACACCTAAAACATACAGTATTTGTATTCCTTTCTCTAGGGACCATTGGTGCCTTTCCTTTATCTTCCTTACGAACTGATTAAGAACTAGGATTGGGTTGGCTAGGTGAAAATTGATTAGGGCTAGGCCTAGTTCTAGGGGAATTAAACCTATTTGACTCAGGTCTGTAGATAACAAGTCTTCTCTGGAAACGTTCAGAATCCCTAGCAATCTGGTAAGCCTGTTCCAAATCATTAACTTCCCTTATGAATAACTCCCTCTGGATATCTTCATGTAAGCCAGCTCTAAATCTTGACAAGGTGATAACTTCGGACTCGACTACACTACACCTCATAACGAACTCATCAAATTTGGTAATATAATCAGCTACCGATCTATTTCCTTGAGTTAATTTTTTCCATTGGTCTAATAATTTTTGTTCATATGAGAATGGTAGGTATTTCTCCCTAAGATTTACTTTCATGGCTCGCCATGTACCTATAGGTAGGTCACCTCTCTATCAGTTCAGTCATTCTACATTTTCCTAGTACAATCTAGCTTGTCGGACTAGCCTAAGCTTGGCAAATTTGAACTTTCTCTCCTCCGACATTTCGTACCATTCAAAGTACTGGTCCATATCACTCTCCCAATCAGTATAGACCTTAGGATCTAAACTACCCTCAAATGTGGGTGCATCTAATCGAATGCTCTTAAGAATCCTTTCTTCCTAGTCATTCACATTAGGGGTGTGGCGCCTATGGATTGGCTCAGGAGTAATTTCTCTATGTTGGGCTCTTGGGCCTGGGTAAGCAGGTTTTCTGTATTGATCTCTTAGATCTGGGGGAGTGAGTTAGGCTCGAGGAATTGGGGGAATGGGTCTAGGCATCTCAGATCTTTAACCTAGAGGAGTGGGTCTAGGCTTTTCAGAACTTTGACCCAGGTGAATGGGTCTAGGTGTTTCAAGGTCTGTTCGAGTCGCATGGGATTCCTCAATGTTACCTATTCTCTCATCCATCTGGTCAAGCCTAGTAGTAAGTCGGCTAAATTGCTCAGTGAACCAACCCTCCATGTTAGGGTCCATGGATGAATTGGGTGTGGTTTGATCAGGCGGATAGGGTATACTTGATCTAGTTGTCATGCATGCACACACGAGACTCGGACTAAGGTTTTCTAGACTTAGAGCTCAAGTAGAATGGGTTTGTTGAATTTACAACTAATTCAGTAATTACCCTGTCCACTGGCTAGGTAAAAGGTGGGTTCATGGGAGGCTCCCCCTGCTCTCGTAGGGTACTAATTAAAAACCACGAAGCTGCTTAGGGTGTTTGCCTCTGGATCTGTAGCCTTAGGCAACAGATTCAAGTGATAATCAAAGGATTGGGTGCACTAGCTTACTCACAATACTTGGAACCTGACCTGTTGGTGTCCCTAGCTCACTAGAATAAATTATATCTAATTAATTTTAATTAGGTTAGGATCGATGCAAAGGTGGTGGTTGTGGGCCAAGGAAGGATGATGAAATTCCTCCCTTATGTAGATATTGAATGCCTTTAAGATTAGGTTACTTGATGCAATCATACAAATATAAACCCTAGATACAATCAAACTAAAATAATTAAAAATAATAAAAAAATAATAATTAATTATTTTTTTGTATTATCTAAAAATTAAGTTTTAGATTAGATTAATTTTAGATTTTCGATCTCAGGATTTCACGTCTGGCTGTAGCTCATTACTCCCATGGGTCATAAGTATACTTTCGTATACCTGCTCAGGAGGCGTGATTTCCTTCCACCAAAAAATAGAAGAAAAAAAATTATTTTTATTTGATTATTCTATGATTAGAACAGTATTAATAGTAGATTAACAAAAAATTTATTATTATTTTTTTTGAATTTTTTTAGGGTGGTTTTCATGCAACTTAATTTTTGCCTAGTTCTAGGTATGCAGAAATTTCAGAACTGGTAGTTAAATCCTAGTTTAACATGGCTCTGATACCAAAGATGATGCAGGACAAATAATTAAAACTAAATTACTGTTATTAAGACTAATTATCTAAAAAAATAGAGAATAATTTTTTTAATATTTTTTTTTAGATTTTTAAAGAAGACTCAAAGTATGCAATAAAGTAAACTAGTTCTAGTCAAATTACCCACAAGTAAACCTAACAAAGTAACTTGAAAATAGGACTTGGTGGTTGAGAAACCATCATAAACTAGGGTTTACTTTCAACTAATTAGAAATTAAAGAGAAGGGGATAAGTTTTCAGTTTTACCAACGAAAATTGCTCCTCTGAAATAGATATGGCAAGACTCTCAAGATTCTCGCGGTGGGGTTTCAAGAACTCGATCTCGGGCTCCAATCTTTCACGCGATGCTGGTTTCAAGGCAAGAATACCTGACTTCGATTCTTGATCACCTACAAATACTCAACAAAGAAAACTTAAATTAAGAAGCATCAAAGAAAAAAAAAGAAGGGAAGGGAAGGGTTAGAAGTGATGATTAGGGTTTCTTGTTGGCTGGATAGGTAAGGCCTCACTCCCCGTGATGTTTCGTAGAACAAAGGAAGGGCCTCACACCCCATGATATACACAGTAAAGAAAGAAAATTTGATAGAATAACTTTCTTTATTGATGAATAATAATTATAATTACAAGAGGGGTTGATGGGGTATTTATAGACCCTCAACCAGTGGTGTAAGGGATTCAAAGACTAGACTTTTTCTCCCTCGGATTACAACTCCTGAAATTTTGGTCTGGGAAGCCTGGACTCTTGCTTGTTGGGCTGATCTAGACTCCTTTCAAAATGGGCAACAACCATGAACTTCTCATCCATCTTGGGCACCAACTATGAGGATTGATGAGGTGGCTTGATGTAGGGTCAAGATGCTCCATCCCTTGGCCATGGTTGTTAGACTCTTGAGTCTTGATGTTGTAGGTTTCTGCAAGAAAGTAGACTCTTCAGTCTGGATAGAAGGGGACTCAAGAGTTTTGGTGAGACTCTTGAGTTCTGGAAACTTAAGCAGCTCTGCACCTGTTTGATTGAAATGCTTGAAGTAAAAACCCTTGGACTTCCAACACTTTGAATGAATAATTTGGCTTTAAACTCTTTGGAATATGGCATCATGTAAAAGGCTAGATTGCTTGGCCGACTTCTCTTGTTTTGGCATGGAATAGCTTGAGTGGATGGCACTAATTAGGAAGAATCCTTCTTAGTTACTCATCTTAAAATAAGTTGGCATGACATCTTCTCATATGGGCGCTAATTGGTTCTCAAGTGGCTGACCAAAAATAAAAAAACATGGCACGTGGGATGTCCAAACAAAAGTGATATGTCATGTGTTCTTGTCCCAAAATGAAATGGCATGTCATGTCCAAACATGACATGTGTTGATGTCACCTGATGATGTGGTAGGTGTTGTCTAATTTCTTGGAAAGGTGGCTCCAAAAATAAACTGACTTGGGCTAGTCACATGGCTTGTCTTGGGCTAGCACATGGGTCTCCAATTAGATCCCCCTTGTTATTACAGGACTCAATAACTAATTATTACAAGACTTAAAACCAAATACTAAGCCCCACTTGATCAATTGATCAAAAGGCATAACCTCATGCAACAAAAAGAATAAATTTGGTAAACAGGGTTTGGCCCAATAGGGTTTGAGACAACCGATAAATGGGGTTTTGACTCAATATGGTAAAAAGGGTTTAGCCCAGAAGGCTAAATAACAAAACCTTAATTATAGTTAGTAAAAAGGGCTAACCCTAACTAAGCCAAAATAACATAATTTAAAATAAAATATTTACATGGTAAAAGGGGTTTGGGTTCAGGACTTATTCACAGGTGATCCACATGGATGTGGGTTCAACCTGTCGATTTCTTCTGGCCTTTGTGCCCGCACCAGTGGTATTCTGATAGGAAACTCTCATACCTTGGCATCAGATTACCTACACCAATTTATAGAGAGGGATGGGGCACCTGATATGTCTCTCCTTCAGCTATTTGATAAGATCCTTCAAGCAAAAGGAGTCTTATTAGGATGAGAAGACATATCATGATAAGGTTTTTCATGTGCCAAGAGATAAATCATTATCTCTTCGGTTTCCAGCATTTTTCCTCCATCTACCATATGGGTTTGATTAGATATGGAAGGCTAAAAGGTGTGATTTCATAATTGAAATGTCGAAGAAATATAGGAGCCTTTAAACAGAAGGCCTCCTGGTCTCAGATTAGCATCAAAATGAAGAGATGCAATTCTTCATTTTGCACCAACCCCTTCCACAACGAATCCCTATCATTTGACTGATCAAAACTCTTCCAAAAGGGAATGGAGATAAGGAAGAAGTCCTTTGGACTTTATCTAGCCTTTGTGACTGACAAGCAAAAGGACTCTTGTCCTTATACGCACACTTTTTCTTGGCGCACACCGTAAGTTAGCGCCAAGAGTCCATGCCATGTAGGACTCTTCATTTTGACCAAGATAAGTTCCAAATAAATTTAGATAAATACTAAATTAGGCTGCCCCACCTAGGACTCAACCCAATTTAAATACCACTTAAATTGGTTAGCCTAATTAGCAAACAAGCTAACTTAATCCAATTGAGTTAGGAGTTGGGCTAGCCAACATATGCTAGTATGTCAATTAGCTAGCCAATTAGAATCCCATGACCCTAATAAATATATAATTGACTTTTTTGGCTAATTCTCTAATGTGTGTAACCCTTTAGGTTCCACATCTAGCCAGCAGTAGGTCTAGGTCCAAGCTAATTCGATCCAATCAAACCCGATTAACCTAATTAGGTCAAATTGAGCTGACCTAAGTTGCTAATTCGAACCAACTTCTGAATTGACTCATGAATCCAATCAAATTGATCCATGAAAACCTACAAGACATGATTGATGTCTAGCAACGTATCATACTTACTCAAAAGATAAGAAATTTAATATAAATTACCAAAATATCCTTCAGTAAAAAGTTATTATGTAATTCAATCCTTCATCTCCCTTTATCCTAATTAAGTGATGGGCATGGATAAATGTCAAACCCTAGCACTTATTCCTTTTGAATCTTAATTTGATAATGAAGACTCGATCAATGAAAGATTAGAAACCCTATCTAATCTCATCATGCTTCGTCAAGACTTCCTGAGCATCATTCGATGAGATCACACGGGATAACTTCTTCTCTTACTAAGAGTGATCGATTCCTTGTTGACCTACTCATTACCTTCATGCACAATCCACCATATCCAGAAGCAACCCGTACATGACTTAATTATCATGAATGAGCATGCACCAAAATATGGATTTATGTGTACAAGATACTATGGTAGTTTCAGGTCTAAGGACTACATGCACTACTCCTACTAAGAGAACATTGCTTTTGATAAGTAAGTAAGACTTTCATTTGATGCTCTCTTGTCAAATCAGTTTAGTGGACTCATAACCTAATGAGCACCCACATTTTTGTATTAGTGTCTCTATACAAGTGATTGTGAGACCAACCACCCTCTCCATTGAGCATACATAGGATGTGCTAGTCTTTCCAGATTCATCGATCCCCAAACCGATGATCCATCGACTAGGAATATTTTAGATTAGGATTTATAGGAACTTAGGTCTCACCCTTATGATCTCTATCATAACCCTAATTCCATTATCCTAACCTATGGGGTTCATCATATCTTATAATTAAAATATAAGACACAGCATATGATGAATTAAAAATTACTTTTATTAATATTAATCTTGAGTTGGGAGAATACAAAAATGCCACTGATACAATAATTGCGATTGACTTTCAGGGTATAATTCTTTCAAATATTCTTTATTCCATTAGGCACACAAGTATATGCCCTCCAAAGATGATCTACATAGGAACTTGATCAAGGAAGCACTCCTATTTCTTGCTTACTTGATTAGAAACTCCTCCCGATGACCTTTCTTCCTTCAGTAGCCTTTCCTCTATTCTAAGACATTTTTCCTTCTGAAGAGTACTTCAAAACCTCTCTGAAACCTCTCTTACTATCCTATTATCCTTTTTAATTCTATTCATAAGCTCTTGTCTTAAATTGGTGGACTTGTCTTAAAATAAGAGACTTGTCCTAGCAAGGAAAGGAAGAGAGCTATCAGGACAGACTTCGGATGATCTGACTTTAATCATCGAAGCTTTTAAATTGTTAGAGAGGAGAAACTAAAAGTACCCTTTTATCAGTACTTAATCTGATATTTAATATATTAGATAAGATCCTTTAAGCAAAAGGAGTCTTATGGTAAAACGATGCAATGAAATACCATAAACATATGACATTTCATAAAATTTTATGCTAAGAGTTGCTTATCGCAACTTTTTGAGAAAAATCTGATAAGTTGATCTTTAATTAAATAATTAAAGACCTGGTCTACTTTTTAATAGGTATATAAATGAATGTGGCTTATCTAGAAAAGTGTGATCAGGTAATAGAAGGACTCTTGTCCATTCCAAATGCTATATCATTTCATGCACCAAAAATTATTCATGCCAACCTTGAATTGTCATCCACTTTTAAAATATTTTGACTTGTTAACCTTATCTAATTGGGTATGGAATGAAGAGACAAGGGGCTAGACTCTATCTAGAAAAGGTGATTAATTTGTAGAAGGACTCTTGGTCCTTCTGCACACCCATTTTGTGTGCACGCCAATATTGGCACCAAGAGTCCAAAGCTCTTGTGGCTCTTGATTCTAGGCTTGGATAAGGGCCGTAAATTCCAGATAAAACTTAATTCAGCTATCCCACTTAAGGCTCAACCCATTTAAGCCCTACTCAAATTAGTTAGCCCAAATAGCATGCACTTAAATCAATCCAATTAGGTTAGGAGTTTAGGCTAGCCAACATATGCTAATATGTCAATTAGCTAGCTAATTAGGATCCTATGATCCTAATGAAAATATAATTAACTTTCTTGATCAATTCCTTAGTGTGTGTGATCCTTTGGACTCTGCATCTAGCCATCAGTAGGTTTAGTTCATGTCAATTTAGTTCATTTAGATATCAACTAATCTAATTAGGTCAAATTAAGCTAATCCAAATTACCAATTTGAACCATCTTTTAAATTGACTCATGAATTCAATTAATTTAATTCATAAAAATATACAAGACATGATTGACATCTAGCAACGTATCATGCCTATCTAGAAAATAAAAAATTGATAGAAATTATCAAAATATCCTTCAATGATAAGTTGCCATGCAATTCAATCCTTCAATCTTCCTTTATCCCAAATAAGCGATGGGCATAGAAAATTATCAAACCCTAATATTTTATTCATTCGAATTTCAAATCACTAATGAAGACTCGATCGATGAAAGATTAGAAACCTTTTTCTAATTTTATCCTACTTTGATAAAAAACTTTCTAAGTCATCATTTGATGAAATTACATGGGATAAATTCTCCTCTTACTAGGAGAGATCGATTCCTTGTTGGCCTACTCATAACCTTCATACATAATTCACTATATCCATGAACACCCTGTACATGACTAAGTCATGAATTAGTATGAACCAAAACATGGATTCATGTGTACAAGATTCCATGGTGATCTCAGGTCTAAGGATCACTTGCACAACTCCTATTAAGAGAATCATCTTTTGACAAGTAAGACTTCCATAAGATGGTCTTATGATGGATCATTTAAGTGAACTCATATCCTGATGAGCATCTACATCCTTGTGTTAGTATCCCTATACAAGTGGTCATGAGACCAACTACTCTCTCTATCGAGCATTCATAAGATATGGCAGTCTTTGTGAAAATATCGATCCCTGACTTGATGATCTTATGATTAAAAATATTCTACATTAGGATTTATAAGATCTTAGATCTCACTACTATGAACTTCACCATAACCTTAAACCCATTACTGTAATCTATGGGGTTTATCATAATCTTAAAATAAAAAGGTATAAGATATATTATATGATGAATTAAAATACTTTTTATTAATATAATATTATACATGAGTTCCAAGAATTTTATAAAAAAGTTTTTATTACGTAAGAAATATGATAGACTTTCAGGATACTATTTTTTCAATCTCCCACTTTTACTAAAGCCAATTGCCCTAATATTTAATTTCCATACAATGTAAATAGTGATCAAACTACTATTAAGGGAGGGCCTTAGTAAATGGGTATACTGTGCTATTCTTTGTATCTACTTGTTCTATAACCACGTCTTGTCTTTCAAAGATTTCACGAATGAGATGGAAGCGCCTTAGAATGTACCTGGACTTTTAATGAGACCTCGGTTCCTTAGCTTGTGTGATGCGGGATGATCCTAAGGCTACCATGACGGTAGGAAAAATAAAAACTAATTTTTTTTGTATTTTTTAAAATTTAATTTGTAGGCTAATAACCTGAAAATCAAGTAAAGTATAGCAGGAAACCAGTAATGCCAAGAATCATTATACCCGCATAAGGACTCATGCAAAATAATAAAAGATAGGATCCCGAAAATTGAGAAACCCCCGGTTTAGGATAGCATACCTTCAGCAAATCAAAAGTTAGGAGGGGGAAGGATTGTACTAGGCAGGGATTTGAAGATTCGATCGATGAAGAGATCACACAGCACTCTGAATCGGCGCCTAGAAGATAAGCCTTTAGACCTCGAATCAGTCAACTATCTAGGATCAGTCTTGGAGGCAAAGAGGGCCTCCTCATCTTGGAGGTGAATACCATGGTGATCCTGCAAGCATCAGATGATTGGTTAAAGAACAAATAAAAAGTGGAATTATGGAACTAGGGCTAGAAAGGAAGAGATTAGGGTTTTGGATGTAGGCGGCTTGAAAGTGGAAGAAAGATGCTAAGCTTGGGCAGCCTAGGGCTTCCTTTTCCTTGGCATCTTAGGGCTTGAAGGTAGCAAGCTTGGTCGGCTAGGGCTTGGAAGACTAGGGCACTCAAGGACACTCACACCTCAATACAAGAATAAAGTAACACAAGAACACAAGAACAATCTCAAATAAAATTCACTAAAGTTTTGATATCATGAATAAAGATTACTTACAAGAAAAAGAAGGGTGGGGTATTTATAGATGTTCTCCAAGTCCTCTCCTAGTTAAGGTAGAAATACAAAGTAGAGAGGGAGAGGGAATACAAGTTTGCTTAGGATAATATACATTGAAATAAAATAAAACTAGTTCTCCTTAAGTGAATGGAACTCCTTCTTCCTCCTTGGACTTGGTCAAACTCTTGGATGCCTCCTCTTATTGGCATGTGGGCTTCAAGGGGAAGTAAGGGGCCAGCCACATTGGGATTGGCGCATGGGCTTTGGGCCCTGTAAACTGAGATGCCTTGGTATCGGCATACTTCTTGGAATCTTGGTTCTGGGGCTCATGGGCTTGACTCCTGGGCTTGGAATTTCTCGGCTTGGGTGCTGGCATATTCCTGGAATCATGAGGTGCCATGATCTGGAAATATTCTCTAGCATCTGGAGGGTATAAAGTGAAAGGAAAACCAGTGCATGAACGCCTATCCTAGACATGCTATACTAGGAAGTAGGTATTGCATAATTAAAAATTTTAACATGCATACGGAAAAATCTACTCATGCACAGGATCTAACATAAACATGATGCATGAAACAGATACATAGGCATGTATAGGCAATTGCAAAAATTATAAACAATATGATAAATTTAGATCTAAGCATGCATGATAACAAAAAATAAATAACATACCTTTATCAGCAAACCATGGCAGCCGGTTAAACTCCTTCAATCAGCAAATCAGATATAGAAGAGATCGATGCAATCTCTCAAGGTGTCCAATGTCCACCCTCTAGAATATCCATGCATGGGCTCTCACTGATCGAACTCTCGGATGGATGCTGGTCCTCCAGAAATCAATGACAGGTCACGAAAAGTGGAGTAAGCAAAACCAAACAAATCCCCACCGACGGTCTTCTCCAAGACCGCACAAACTCCACGAAGAGCACACTAAGGCGATCTAAAAACCAGGGAAGGATATACGTGATGCAGAACAAATTTCTTGCACAGATTTTTCTCCCAAAAGCTATTTCTCTCCTCCTCTCTAAAATGCACGCCCTGTTTGTATTCCTCTGTTTCTTCCCCTCACCGCACACCCTACGGCCTTTTAACCAAGAAGTATATCGACTGAGAAAATCCCGTGAGGAGCCCAGATAAAACCCATGAAGGCCAGAAGATGCTGTGAGAGCTTTGTTCTTCTCTTCACGCATGCTCTGATTTCTTCCTCTCTCTCATGGCAAGCCTGTTCCTCACTCTCTTCTTTTCCTTCTCCCCTTCTCACGGCCAGCAACCCACAAAAATCTCAGGTGGAGAAACAACAACCCATGAAGGAGGGAAGGAATCGTGAGAGCAGAATAGATAAAACCAAAAACTTTGAAATGGCATTTGATCAGATAAAAACCTGGGAACCACTGGCGGGAGAGCATTGAATCAATGTGAAAACAGTGTCCAAGAGGGGAAGGTCATGCGGGAGAGAAACATCGTGAGACCCAACTAGATCACGGTGCTAAGGATGAAATCCATATTCAAAGCTTCAAACAAAATTTCAAGCATCATTCGATTGACTTCATGCGGTGCAAATCCCATACACATGATAAAAACACAAGGCATTCAAACAGGGGAAGAGGGATAAAACAAAACAGCGTGAAACATTTAAAACACCGTGATAAACGAGCCAAGATTTTAAACCGGTTTAATAAACCTAAAATGGTACAACCAAAACTTATTAATAAGAAAAACCGGGTCCAATCCCGGTCTACCAAAAATAATTCCTGGTAGATCTAAATCAATCCTAATCGATCCAAATCAGACTAGATTGATCAGAAAAAATCTAATGTGTGCTTAATCAGACCGTTTGACCTTAATACCGAAATGATTCCCAATTGTTGATCGGCTCCCAGATCAGAAAGAAATCCTCTATGGTATGTGACCTCATAGGTTCGAACCTAAACAGTAGTACTGGAACACTTCAAGTACTAGCACAAGATACCATCTAGCAATGGATCTCGGCATCCGGATAGGCCGAAGATGCGAGAGCAATCTATCAAACCTCTGGCATATGGTTACCGTATAATTCATCTCTTTGACCTCCAATGCTCAAGATGACCTAGGGCTAAACTGCCAACCCTAGCTGAGTCAATCCACAACATCTCAACCTCGCAAGTCCAGTTACTCCTCACTAGGACTACCCCGGTCGAGGATTTGCTAAATTGAGATACTACGAGACATTCAATCTAAACAATTTGGACAGGTTAATTCCATCTTGGTCCACCATTGCTCCACAAGTACTTGCCTGTACCCAAAAACCTTCCATCACCGGATTAGAAATCCGGATAGTCCGGCACCAAAGCACAGGGAGTTGCTTGCAAGCTACCATGATGACCTCAGGTCAGAGGGACACATATACCCATATCCAATCACGAGCAATCCTTTGGCATAAAGGAGCTCCATGGAGTCACGTTCAATGAGATGTCACACATCCCACTTGCAGATCATATCAATGTCACCACACTACTTTAGTCAAGAGGACAACCAAACGATGTGAACCATAACAACCTACACTTGATACATTGCCGTCCTGTATAATGTATCATTTGGTTATGAAACTTTTAAAGGACCACACGATATATCCTTTCTATATCGAAGTCAGTGCAGTCCCAAGGACTTCATCACATAAATATAGTTCATAATTAGGAAATGAATAATGTGATGGGCTGCCAAAATAAAGTTTTATTAATTCATATACAAATTACAATACTAAGCACAACCACCTACAGCCTAAGCGATTGGCATTGGGATATAATTTCCAACAACTCCCACTTGTACTAAAGCCAATCAGAATAGTATCTAATAACAATTTTCCTTTTTCAACAGTCGAACTCTTTGATTCCGAGGGATTTAGTGAAGGGGTCGGCCAGATTGTCCTTTCCATCAAACTTCATATGATTAATGTCGCCTCGTTCCACGATCTCTCGCACGAGATGAGAGCGCCATAGAATGTGTTTGGTGCAGTGATGAGACTTTGACTCCTTAGCTTGAGCAATGGCTCATGTGCTATCATAATATATTGGAACAGGACCATCTAAGGAAGGTGACAACCCTAGCTCTCTAAGGAACTTCCATAACCACACGGCTTCCTTTGCTGCATCTGATGCTGCAAAGTACTTTACTTCACATACCGAGTCTGCAACTGTTGCCTGCTTGGAACTCTTCTAGCAGATCGCTCCTCCATTCAGGATAAACACAAACCCTGACACACTCTTGCTATCATCTCTGTCTGACTGGAAACTAGAGTTAGTATATACTATAAATTTCAAGTCAAATTCTCCATAAATCAGCCATTGGTCCTTAGTATTTCTCAAATACTTCAGGATGGTCTTAACCACCTTCCAATGCACCTCACCTCGGTCAGACTGGTATCTGCTCACCACTCCTAGTGAGTATGCCACGTCTGGTCTAGTACATGTTATAGCATACATGATAGAGCCTACTGTAGAAGCATAAGGAACTCTACTCATGCGCTATCTTTCCTCAAGAATTGTTGCACAATCCTTCTTGGAAAGAGTAATTCCAGAACCTATCAGGATATAGCCTTTCTTGGAATTCTACATGATGAACTGTTTCAGCACGGTATCAATGTACATAGATTGAGACAATCCCAGAAGCCTCTTAGATCTATCTCCGTAGATCTTCATACCCAGTATGTAAGAAGCTTCACCCAAGTCCTTTATGGAGAACTGAGATGACAACTAGACCTTTATTCCTTGCAATGCTATGATGTCATTTCTGACTAAGAGAATGTCATCAACATATAGTACCAGGAATACAATCACAGAACCATTAACCCACTTATAGATGCAGGGTTCCACTTCATTCTTAATGAAGCCATACGATTTGATACACCTATCAAATCGCATATTCCAACTTCGAGATGCTTGCTTGAGTCCATAAATGGACCTCTGTAATTTGCACACTTTTGACTCGTTTGTGGATGTGAACCCTTCAGGCTATATCATATACACCTCCTCATCTAGCTTCCCATTCAAGAAAGTGGTTCAGACATCCATCTACTAGATCTCATAGTCAAAATGTGCTGCCTAAGCAAGCATGATCCGAATGGACCTGAGCATTGCCACAGGGGAGAATGTCTCATCATAATTGATACCATATCGCTGACGATACCCCTTGGCAACTAGACGGGCTTTATAGGTCTCCACCTTCCCACCTGCTTCCCTTTTTCTCTTGAAAATCCACATGCACCTGATAGGTTTTATCCCTTCAGGTGCATCAACCAATGTCCATACATTATTAATCTCCATGGACTCCATCTTGGATCGCATGGCTCCGAGCCACGCCTCAGAGTCATATCTCTGAAGTGCATCCATATAAGTGATCAGATCCTCATCGTTCTCATCGAGTTCAATGGGATCACCATCCCGGACAAAGAAACCGTAGTATCTGTCCGGTTGACACGGTACTTTACTGAATCTCCTAGTCATGGGTTCCGGGTGTGATCCAATCACACCCGGTTCTATGATGTCCTTAGAGTGTGCAGGTTCTTCCACCGGTTGAACTTTACCAAGTTCAATCTTAGAGGCTACAGTTCCTTCTCTAAGGAACTTCTTTTTTAAAAAGATAGCCCAAAGAGCAACGAACACTTTCTGTTCATCCTCTAAGTAGAAGAAATACCCTTTTGTTTCCTTAAGGTACCCAATAAATAGGCACTGATCAGACCTAGGACCAAGTTTATTTAAGTCTAAATGCTTTACAAAAGCCGGACAACCCCAGACCTGAAGGTGTGAAATTGAGGGCTTACGTCCAGTCCATAACTCGTATGGAGTGGAGACAACAGACTTACTTGGAACATTATTCAGTAAGTAACAAGCTGTCTCAAGTGCATATCCCTAGAAGGACAGCGGTAGAGTTGCAAAGCCCATCATGGATCGAACCATGTCCAACAGGGTTCAATTCCTCCTTTCAGACACACCATTCAACTGGGGTATTCCTGGAGGAGTCCACTGAGAGGGAATCCCATTCTCCTCAAGATATGTCATGAACTCATCGGATAGATATTCACTACCTTGATCAAATCGAAGGGTTTTAATACTCTTTCCAGTTTGTTTCTTCACTTCATTATGATATCGTTTGAACATTTCAAATGACTCAAATTTATGTCTCATCAAGAAGACATAACCATACCTGGAAAGGTCATCTGTAAATGTAATGAAAATATCTGTATCCACCTCTGGCACTAACTATCATGGATCCACATACATCAGTATGTATGAGACTCAGAAGTTCTGTAGCTCGTTCACCTTTTCCAGTAAAAGGTGACTTGGTCATTTTACCAAGCAAACATGATTCACAAGTGGACAATGAGTCAGAATCACTGATCTCAAGGAGGCCTTCTCCTCGTAACTTGTTTATCCTATTCTGGTTAAATGACCTAGCCTACAGTGCCATAGATACAAATCACTGACATTTTCTTTCCTTGGGTTGTTCGAGTCTAAAGATGCCTGATAAAGAGGACAGTTCCTCTTCCAGTGTCCTTGCTTCTTCCAATAGAAGCACTCTGCACTAGCTTGATCAGCTTTCACTTTCTTGGCCTGACTTGGGCCAGGAGCACTCTGCACCTTCTTTCCCTTACCTTTCTTCTTCCCTTTCTTAAAGGGAAGACGACTTCTAAAACCTCCCACTAAATTCACCACCCCTTTATTTAACTGGTGAACCTTCTCGTAAGTCTGCAGCAACCCTATCAAACCATGGTAATTGACTACAAGCTTATTCATTCTATAATAATCGAGAAAGTCAAGATAGGAGGATGGTAGATAATTCAAGATTGCATCCTTGCCGAGTTGCTCATGCAAGGGACATCCGAGCTTGCCTAATCATTCGATCATCTTGATCATGTACAATACATGATCAGTGACTGAAGCACCATTCTACATTTTGGCATTGTAGATGGTACAAGATACTTTGTACCGCTCCACATCGTTTGGCATGCCGAAAGATTCCTTCAACTTTTGAAGAATCTCGTCTAGCTGGGCCTCCTCGAATTTGCGACTGAACTCGTCGTTCATTACCACGAACATTATGCATCGGACAGTAGTCTGATCAGAAACCCACTTCAAATAAGTATCCCTGACCGAACTCTAAGCATTGGCAGGAGGGATTTCGAGTGCTGGATCCATTATCACATAAAGGATCCGCTCGTGCTCTAGGACAATCCTCAATTTTTGATTCCAGCTATCGAAATTAGGACCCTTTAACTTTTTGCTATCGAGAAGTGACCGGAGCAAAAAGTTTGAAGACATCTGAAGGAAAAATAAGACCAAATTAGTATATGAATTAATCAATTAAACCAAAAGACTTAGACTTTAGTCTAAAGGTCCCTCCCACCAATTTTTCAGATTGGGAGCCTCTAACTCCAATATGTGAAATCATCATTTCATGGTGGGTACTGAAATCCAATAGACCACGTATGAGCCCGACTATGGCCGGCTTAACCATACGTGCTTAAAGGTAGGTTCTCAAACCAAATGCTTCCCTAAGCAACTTCCAGTGATAAATTTTTGCCCCACAGAATCCCCAATCGGCCTAAGGGCCTCCTATTATGGGTCTCTGGTTAAGTCCAACCTTTAATATGACATATCCAATGCTTCCAACTAACGAATGACCAAGCCCAACTTTGGCCGGCCCACCTGATCATCGTTAAGAAGGTTGCACTGAACCATCATCAATGGAAGAGTAATCCCAATAACCGGATGCATACCGGTTCTTTGGAACTGCCGATGTACACCAAGCTAAAGGACTCATTACTAACCCACTTAATGGGAGGCTAAGACACCATCAACTCATTGACTTAGTCATTTTTTAGTACCTAATCATTTTAGAGGATTTTAATTAAATTGTGACAGAAGAATAGAGAGAAGAACATGGATCACCCTCTCACTGATCAAATTAGTTCTCATGAGGGTTGCATTAAATTCAACAAGTTGGTCCATGGGCACTTAAAGATCAGACAAGCTGATCAACTTGGGTGACATGGGTTAACTCGAATCAATAAGCTCTTCTAATCAATTCTGGTTGATCGGATTAGCCAGGTAGGTAAGATCATGGGTGAGTATCCACCATTAACCATCTTTTCTAGACACCAACCAAGTTGGCCAGGAAAGAGGTAGCCTCATGCAGCCATGATCAAAACTGCCAAACCTTCCTAGACATCAATCGATTTACCATACTTGATTAGACTAGCCTAAGAACTCGGGCTTACCACAGAGCCACTAATTATATCCATTTTAGAAGAATGGACTAACCCATCTAACTATTAGATAGATACTAAAGAGAAGGTCCTTAATCAACATTTGATTAGTTCTCTTAAGTCCAATTCAACTAACTTCAGGTCTAACCCAATAAATGTATCTAATCAGACAGCTAACCTAATTAACCCGGATGGCTTATTCAAATGACATTAGGTTTCATAAATCCTAATCTGGCTTGTCATTTAATTAATCTTTCAATTCATAATTGTTAGATTATAAGCCAACTTTTAATTAAAACATTTTTAGTTAAATCGTGTAAAACCCTTTTACATCTTTCATGCATCATATCTAGTTCTATTATATCATTTATAATATTGCAAGCCTTAAAAATTTTAGACATGCCAATGTATATGTAGCAGGATTAAAATATTTTTAATGCTGTAGGTTTCCTTTAAGGATCCTTCTAAAAAGGCTAACATAGATGAACCACCTTGTGCCATAGAAACTTAGGGGTTTTAAACCCTGATAAATTTCTATGGACACACGACCTTGGTGAAGGTCTTAACTAAGTTCCTAAAAGTAATCCTTAGATCCAACAATACATGCAATTATGATATGTTACACAGGAACCGTGCTCTGATACCACTGAAAGGAAAACCAGTGCATGGACACCTATCCTAGGCATCTACACTAGGGAGTAGGTATTGCATAATTAAAAATTTTAACATGCATACGGAAAAACCTACTCATGCCAGGATCTAACATAAACATGATGCATGAAACCGATACATAGGCATATATAGATAATTGCAAAAATTATAAACAATATGATAAATCTAGATCTAAGCATGCATGATAACAAAAAATAAATAACATACCTTTAACAGCAAACTAAGGCAGCCGGTTGAACTCCTTCAATCAGCAAATCAGATCTGGAAGAGATCAATGTAATCTCTCAAGTTGTCCAAATATCCACCCTCTAGAGTATCCACGATGGGCTCTCGCTGATCAAACTCCCGGATGGATGCTAGTCCTCCAGGATTCAATGACAGGTCACGAAAAGTGGAGTAAGGAAAACCAAACAAATCCCCACCGATGGTCTTCTCCAAGACTGCACAAACAACTCCACGAAGAGCACACAAAGGAGATCTAAAAACAAGGAAAGGATATACGGGATGCCGTGAGAGCTCAGTTCTTCTCTTCACGCATGCTCTGATTTCTTCCTCTCTCTCATGGCAAGCCTATTCCTCGCTCTCTTCTTTTCCTTCTCCCCTTCTCACGGCTAGCAACCCACAAAACTCTCAGGCGGAGAAAAAACAACCCATGAATGAGGGAAGTAATCATGAGAGCAGAATAGATAAAACCAAAAACTTTGAAATGGCATTTGATCGAATAAAAACCTGGGAACCGCTGGCTAGAGAGCATTGAATCCGTGTGAAAATAGAGTCCGAGAGGGGAAGGTCGTGCGGGAGAGAAACACCGTGAGACCCAACTAGATCATGGT
This sequence comes from Areca catechu, assembly GCA_021397845.1. Taxonomy (NCBI): domain Eukaryota; kingdom Viridiplantae; phylum Streptophyta; class Magnoliopsida; order Arecales; family Arecaceae; genus Areca; species Areca catechu. Next base: position 147,341,822 of record CM038041.1, read on the forward strand.
GCTAAGGATGAAATCCGATATTCAAAGCTTCAAACAAAATTTCAAGCATCATCCGATCGACTTCATGCAGTGCAAATCCCATACACATGGTAAAAACATAGGGCATTCAAATAGGGGAAGAGGGATAAAACAAAACAGTGTGAAACATTTAAAACACCGTGATTATCACGAGCCAAGATTTTAAACCGGTTTAATAAACCCAAAATGGTTCAACCAAAATCGATCAGTAAAAAAAACTGGGTTCAATATCTGTCTACCAAGAATAATTTCTGGTAGACCCAAACCAATCTTGGTCGATCCAAATCAAACCAGAATGATCAGAAAAAATCCAATATATGCTCAATCAGACTGTTTGATCTTAATATCAAAATGATTCCCAATCGTTGATCGGCTCTCGGATCAGAAAGAAATCCTCTATGGCATGTGACCTCATACGTTCGAACCTAAACGGTAGTACTGGAACACTTCTAGTACCAGCACAAGATACTATCTAGCAATGGATCCCAGCATCCAGATAGGCTGAAGATGCAAGAGCAATCTATCAAACCTCTGGCATATGGTTACTATATAATTCATCCCTTTAACCTTCAATGCTCAAGATGACCTAAGGTTAGACTGCCAACCCTAGTTGAGTCAATCCACAATATGTCTCAACCTCGCAAGTCCAGTGACTCCTTACTAAGACTATCCTGGCCAAGGATTTGCTAAATTGAGACACTGTGAGACATTCAATCCAAACAATTTGGATAGGTCAATTCCATCTTGGTCCACCACTGCTCCACAAGTACTTGCTTGTACCCAAAAACCTTCCATCACCGGATTAGAAATCCGAGTAGTCCGGCACCAAAGCACAGGAAGTTGCTTGCAAGCTACCTGGTGACCTCAGGTCGGAGGGACACATATATCCATATCCAATCGCGAGCAATCCTATGATAGAAAGGAGCTCCACGGAGTCACGTTCAATGAGATGTTACACATCCCACTTGCAGATCACATCAGTGTCACCACACTCCTTTGGTCAAGAGGACAACCAAACGATGTGAACCACAACAACCTACACTTAATACATTGCCGTCCTGTACAATGTATCCTTTCATTGTGAACCTTTTAAAGGACCACTCGATATATTCTCTCTATATTGAAGTCAGTGCAGTCATAAGGACTTCATCACATAAATAGAGTTCATAATTGGAAAATGAATAATGTGATGAGCTCCCAAAATAAAGTTTTATTAATTCATATACAAATTACAATACTGAGCACAACTGCCTACAGCCTAAGTGATTGGCTTTGGGACACAATTCCCAACATCAAGGCATTTGGAAGGCATCTGGAGGGCATCTGGAAGGAATCTTGGACCTTGGGATGGCAAACAAGGTCCAATTGGTTGATGTGAAGACCTCTAGCTCTTGGATGAGGCATGGTGGAACTCCAAAACTGTATAACCTCTTTTCTTGTACAAAATTGGACTGGTACTAGACTAATATACAAGTATAAGACTCAATGACTAGATTAAGATTGAGACAAATCAGCTAGCCTCAACTTATTACAGGACTCAATCTTACTTGACTACAAAATTTGATACATGGCTAAGTAAACCAGATAGGGCCCAATAATCTATGTCTGATCCTGGTTCCCCCACCAATTTTGATGGCATGTTGGGGCTTGGATGAGGATCACCTGGGATGGCTAGGGCTTGGTAGGATTAGGGCACACAACTCCAAACACTCACTTCACACAAAGTAGAACATAAGAGCAATCTCAAATAAAATTCACTAGAGTTTTGATATCATGAATAAAGATTACTTACAAGAAGGGGAGGGGTGGGGTATTTATAGATGTTCCCCAAGTCCTCTCCTAGTTAGGATAGGAATACAAAGTAGAGAGGGAGAGGGAATACAAGTTTGCTTAGGAGAATACACTTTGAAATAAAATAAAACTAGTTCTCCTTAAGTGAATGGAACTCCTTCTTCCTCCTTGGACTTGGTCAAACTCTTAGACACCTCCTCTTATTGGCATGTGGGATTCAAGGGGCAGCAAGGGGCCAGCCACATTGGGATTGGCACATGGGCTTTGGGCCCTAGAAACTGGGATGCCCTGGTATCGGCATATTCCTTAGAATTTTGGTTCTGGGGCTTATGGGCTTGACTCCTGGGCTTGGAATCTCTTGGCCTGGATGTTGGCATATTCCTAGAATCATGAGATGCCTTGATCTGGGAATACTCTCTAGCATCTGGAGGGTATCAAGGCATCTGGAAGGCATATGGAGGGTATCTGGGGTATCTGAAAGGAATCTTGAATCCTAGGGTGGCAAACAAGATCCAATTGACCGATATGAAGGCCTCTAGCTTCTGGATGAGGCCTGGTGGAACTCCAAAACTGTGTAACCTCTTCTCTTGTACATAATTAGACTCGTATTAGACTAATACACAAGTACAGGACTCAATGACTGGACTAGGGTTGAGACAAATCAACTAGCCTCAACTTATTACAGGACTCAATCCTACTTGACTACAAAATTTGACACATGGCTAAGTAAACCAGATAGGGCCTAGTAATCTGTGTCTGATCCTGGTGCCCCCACCAATTCTGATGGCGTGTTGGGGATTGGATGAAGATCACCAGGGATGGCAGGGCTTGGTAGGATTAGGGCACACAACTCTAAACACTCACTTCACACAAAGTAGAACACAAGAGCAATCTCAATTAAAATTCACCAAAATTTTGATATCATGAATAAAGATTACTTACAAGAGGGAGAGGGGTGGGGTATTTAAGGATGTTCCCCAAGTCCTCTCCTAGTTAGAATAGGAATACAAATTAGAGAGGGGAGGGAATACAAGTTTGCTTAGGAGAATACACTTTGAAATAAAATAAAACTAGTTCTCCTTAAGTGAATGGAACTCCTTCTTCCTCCTTGGACTTGGTCAAACTCTTGGATGCCTCCTCTTATTGGCATGTAGGCTTCAAGGGGCAGCAAGGGGCCGGCCACATTAAGATTGGTGCATGGGCTTTGGGCCCTGGAAATTGGGATGCCCTGTTATCAGCATATTCCTTGGAATCTTGGTTCTAGGACTCATAGGCTTGACTCCTGGGCTTGGAATCTCTTGGCCTAGGTGCAGGCATATTCCTGGAATCATGAGGTGCCCTGATCTGGAAATATTCTCTAGCATCTGGAGGGCATCTGGGGCATCTGGAAGGAATCTTGAACCTTGGGATGGCAAACAAGATCCAATTGGCTGATGTGAAGGCCTTTAGCTCCTGGATGAGGCCTGGTGGAACTCCAAAACTGTGTAACCTCTTCTCTTGTACAAAATTGGACTGGCACTAGACTAATACACAAGTACAGGACTCAATGACTAGACTAGGGTTGAGACAAATAAACTAGTCTCAACTTATTACAATACTCAATCTTACTTGACTACAAAATTTGATACATGACTAAGTAAACCAGATAGGGCCTAGTAATCTGTGTCTGATCCTGGTGCCCCCATAATTGTGTAATAGCTTCAGTGTTATCACAATAAAGTGGCACCAGTTGTTGTATCATAGGAACTGCACCCAACTTCGAGATAAACTTCTTCATCCAGATAGCTTCTTTAGTGGCTTCACTAGCAGCTATGTATTCTGCTTCAGTAACTAAGTCACTATAGTTTGTTGCTTGGTACTTTTCCAACTCATTGAACCTCTATATAGAGTAATGACATATCCTGATATGAATTTACTATCATTTAAATCTGATTAAAAGCTAGAGTCAATATAGCCTTCTAGTTTTAAATTTGATTTTTCATATATTAGAAAAATATCTTTAGTCCTTTTAAGGTACTTAAGAATATTTTTCATAGCTTTCTAATGATCCTCTCTTGGATCAGCCTAGAATCTGCTTGCTATATCTAAGGCATAAGCAATATCAGGCCTGGTACATAACATGGCATACATGATAGATCCTACATCCGATGTATAAGAAATCTTACTCATCCTTTGTCTGTCTTTAGGTGTCTTAGGAGACATCCTCTTAGAAAGATGCATGTCTTGACTATAGGCTAGTAATCTCTTTTACTTTCCTCCATATTAAATCTTCTCAATACTAAGTTAATGTACTTAGATTGGGATAAGCCAAGCATCCTTGTAGATCTACCTTTATAGATCTTTTTACGTAGTATAGAGGATGCTTTTTCCAAATCCTTCATAGAATACTTTCTAGATAGCCAAGCTTTGACTAATTGTAACATTGGAATATCATTCCCAATGATAAGTATGTCATCAACATACAATATTAAGAAAACAATCACACTTTCACTTGTCTTCTTATACACACATGGTTCATCCATATTTTTGATGAAACCAAATTCCTTGATTATTTCACCAAAGAAAATGTTTCAACTCCTTGATGCTCATTTTAATCTATAAATGAATTTCTTAAGCTTGCATACTTGGTTTGGTCTCCTACTTGAGATAAACCCTTTTGGTTATGACATATTGTTGCCTAGCGAAGCAACCTAAGAGGGAGGTGAATTGGGTTTTTAAAACTTGTTGCAAGTATGTACCAATTCAAAAATAATAAAGGTGCTAGTGATTTCAAGTGTTTGTGTGCTTGATAATTAAAATGCAGTAGTATTAAAGTAAGAGCAAGAAGATAGAGGCAATCACAAACATATAAAGATTTATAGTAGTTCGATGTATACCAAAGCACCTACATCCACTCCCCAAGGTCCACTTGGAAATTTCACTATAATCCTACTTGATTATAGCCGATTAGTTTTCCAGGCTCACTAATCACAACTCTTTGGTTTTCACAAGGCTAACAAAAAATCTCTTAGTTTTCACAAGGCTCACAAAAAATCTCTTGGTTTTCTGTGATAACCAAAACCTAGTTGGTTTTCATAAGGCTCACCAATAATTTGAGTTGGTTTTTGAAACAAGGCTCACCAACAACCCAAACACTAGTTTCAAACCACTTGAAACTAGGAACAACAACAAATTTGAGTTTAAAGTAAGAATATAATAAGCTTTCAAAAATAAAGCAAATATCTCTTTAAAGCTCTTTGATTACTGTTGAGAAAGCTTGTCTTCAAGTTGTTGAAGCTTTAATGAGTCTTGAGAGTTGGACTTAAATGCTCTTTGAATGCTCTTGAATGCTTGAAGGCATAACTTGACTCAAAAGTAGTTGTTCTTCAATAAATAATTGAATGAAAGCTCATCACTTATTCCTTTAAGTGTTTGATTTACTTTAAATACCTTTCTAAGCCTTAAATGATCATTTTTGATCATTGGAGAAAAAAAAATAGCCATTAGGGAAAAAAAGGACCAATCTGCACTTCAAAAAATTAGCCGTTACTGTTTATCTAGACCTGTAGGTATCGACACTTTAGATCATGAGTCGACACATGAGTCGATACTTGAGTCGACACTAGGTCAAAAATATCTTTTGAAGTTCTTTGGAATGCACTAATGCATCAACACTTCTTCTGGTGAGTTGAAATTTCATCTTCATGAGTCGATACTTAAGGAAAGACTTGAATTTAACATGTTTTGTATCATTTTTGATGTCAGGTCTTGAGTTGATACTTGAGTCGATACATGAGTTGATATTTGAGCTTCATGAGTCGACACTTCATGCATGCCATCTGAAACTTTTTCAGCATATCAGCTCAAGCTTCTGTGAGTCGATACTTTGAGTCAACGCTTGGCTTAAACTCTCCTAAAACTCTATTGAAACTCTGCTAAAACTTCTTCAACATCAAAACTTGAGTTCTTCAAGGTTATTCTTAAATATCAAGGTCCATTTAACTTGAAATTCCATCAATGAGAATGACTTCTTCAACAAGATAACAAGCTTTGAACTTTTAACACAAAATAACTTTGATGAGTATCCTGTTCTAATAAACATACTTTTAACATACAGTCAGTACTCAAATATACTTATGTATTTTGTTATTCATCAAACTCAAGATAGGAGTCAAAAACCTCTCCCTTTTTGATGATGACAAAATCTTTAAGTATATACACATAATAAGCTCAAAAGATTTTCAATAAGTACAGAGCAATTCATTAAAATTATCAGAGCTATTGATGATAAGTATCTAAGTTTGAGTTATAATGTTTATCAAGAATAAATACTCATCTATAATGTATCAAGGCTAAATATATATATAAGGAAAGAATTCAATTTATAAAGTTTCAAAGTATTAGAATTATAACTATAATATATCAGAGCTATGAATGTAACGTATCAGAGCTTATAATTGAAATATATCAAAGTTGTATACTTTTATTAGATGCTCATAATATGTATCAAAGTTTAAAATTGGTTTGAAAGATAAGCATTAGAGCAAAACATAAGCATTAGAGCAAAACAGGTTGAATTATGAAGGATATTAGAGAAAAAGCTTTAAGAGCATGAAAAAATGTTAGAACATATCAGAGCAAATAATTTGCCAAAAAGATAGATAGTATCAGAGAATATTAAAAATAAGAATAAGGAGTATCAGAGCATAAAAAAAAAAGCAAATAAGAATAATAAGTATCAGAGCATAGAATTGAATGGTATAGATTAAAGTGAATAGAGCATAGAACAAAAACTCTCCCTCAATATATGATCTGAAAACTAATTTTTAAAAAGAGATTTTTGAAAAATTCTTAAAATTTACTACTTTAGTAATTTAATTTTCTCTCTCCCCCTTAATTATTACTTTCTTCTTTTCTCCCTCTTTTGCTTATCATTAATTCTCATTAATTCTCATTATTTTTTTATTACTCCCCATTTGTAATTTAATTAATTCTCCCCCTTTTTGTTATCATTAAAAGGTAAAAAAACAAAGTAGAGATAAACCATTGCAGTAACAAGTAATAGAAAACAAAGTGAAAATGCATACAGATAAAATCTGAAAAGAGTCAAAAAATATATAATTTCAAGTATTTGATACAACTGATTCAGAATTTGATACATATAACAGATAACTAGTACAAAGACACACTAAAGCACGGATACATAAAAACACTGAAATACTGACTGACTGATATACTAAACAACCCTAAGGTGTACTTTCTTTATTAGAGGAAGACCCAATCTCCATAACGATTGGCTCGGTAATCCTAGAAGGTCGGGGTCACGACCGTATCGACCGGAGATCTAAAAGTTTGGTCTGGATAGGTCTGGGTGCATCACCATGCCCTCTGTATTTGCTTCTAGCCTGTGCTCTTTCTCTAGTTGGTACCGAAGAGGAGGAAGCGACGTCAGTAGCGGGAACATGAAGAGTGATGGAATCAGCAACTGTATCAGTGATCGATGGTGTGACATCAAAAGTGGATCCTGATGAAAGAATATAGAAACCAGGTGTGTAAAACTGTAGTTCCCAGATCAAAGAAGAAATGGAAGGAACTGGTGGAGTCCTAGTGGGGATACTAAAAGTAGGAGTCGGTAAATCAATAGAAGTATCAAGTGGGTCGGTGTGAAGAATAGGTGTGGAAACTAAAATATCCGAAGGATCACGAATGGTGGGGGTGCTAGGTAGAATAGGTGTCTAGATAGATGAACTTCGAGGATCAGGAATAGTCTTTAGAGTCCTCATCTCATCCACTATAGGCACAGTATCCTGATCAGCAATGACATTTGGCTTAGGGTCTGCCATATAATCTGCAACATCAAAATGTGCATAAGAATCACCGTGGCCATCTCCGGTCTCTATGTTTAGAGCTGGAGGTGCTGGTGGAGCTTGTGGGGAGTCTAACAATAGAGGAGAAGGTGATATGGTAAAAGATAATCTTTCAAGTGCACCCATAATAGCAGAGAATCCCTCTCTCATCTCCTGATGACCTCCTTTCACCTTCGTGTGAATGCTATCAACTTGATTTCTAATAGTCATGACCTCGGTCTCCAAGCGAGTGATCTTCTCATCCAAACTATCTCCTGAAGCTGGCATCTCAGGATGTGCCAGTACTGATGGCTTGGGCTAAGTATCAGGAATGTCCCTCGATGGCTCAGAAGGCCCAACCTCATCTCTAAATATTTGCTCCTCCTCAGCAGTGTCCTCATCATCTACATCAGTAGCCTGTCCAGAGATCCTACATCTCCACTGTCCTCTAACTCTGTGATATCCCATCCTATGCAGTGATCTCTCATCGTAGATGTCAGTATGAAGCAACTGTCTATATGGCTCTCCATTTATGACAACTCTATAAGCTCTGAAGAGAATGGTCAGACCCATGCCATACGGTAAACATAACCTCCTGCTAGTAGCTACCTCGGTCATTTGATGTACCATGAGAACTGGAAAGCAAACAGGAGTCCGTCAAATCAAGGATACCATCATGAGCAACTCTCTCTTCATGATGAAGTCGAAGCGTCCGATCTTCGGTAGAAGTATTTGGGAGACAATGTGGTGCAGTAATCTCATCTTCAAAGAAAGTCGAGATGCTACAACTGTGGCTCCCTCTCTGAGATCCTTTGTCTCAAAAATATATCAAAATCCACTCATCCTGTCAACTAGGGAGTCCCCCACAGTACCTCTCATAGGAATCTCCCAAGCTCTACTCATAACCTTGGCTGTCAGCGGTATGGTAGTCCCTCTAACCTTAGCTATCCAGCCGTCTGCTCCTCTGGCCAAAGTGCCATAGAATTCTCGTATCAGGCTAGGATAGAACCTCTTAGTTAGTAAACAGAAGTGGGCCAACCCAGCATCTCTCAACCAATCTCCTATACAGAAGTGGTGTTGGTCCACGAAATCAAAATCAACCCTCCATCCTCCAACAATGACCTTGGAGGCTATCCGATCTACTCCATGGATGGGTGGTCTGACAGGAATCTCTTATTGAACAGATGCCTCCTCTACCTGATCCTCATGCCGTGCCTTCATGCATCGCTCTGTATCTTGCGCAGATGGACGAGGTCTCCTAACTAGTAATTTTATGGGATCCATCCCTCAAAAAAGTAGGGAAAGAAGCAATGTAGGTTGAAATGGACAAAGATTTCATGGTAAAACCATGAGAAATCAGGGAAGAACAGTGAAAAATGGGAAAGAAATAGGCTTAAACAAGAAATCAGATGGTTGGAATAGTGATTGGAGTTAAACGAAGGTTGGGATACTATTTAGGGATGAGTCAGCTCAAGGGTTTAGAAAGAAAGATGAAAGAAAATGATCATTTTTCCCTATTTGTTCTTGGATTCCTGCCATTCAAGTGTCGACTCACGACTTTAGTCCAAGTGTCAACACTCGAAGGTGTCAACACTTCGACATAATTTCAAAAAAAAAATAAAGAAAAATCATAGAAAATTATAGAAACTGATTTCAATGGTCTATGAATGATTAAACATGATTTTCAAGGATATTCGATCATAAAAACTTCAAGGAAAATTTGAAAGGTCATGAAGAGATCGAAATTCAATCAAAAGGATTAAGGACCCCTAATTCTCTTCGAATTATACTGAACTGATCTTCATCAAGTGGCTTAGTTAGTATATCAGCCAATTGTATTTCAGTGCAAACAAATTCAAGCATAACATCGTTATTTTGAACATGATTCCTAATAAAATATTATCTAATTTTAATGTGCTTACTTTAAGAGTGTTGAACAAGATTTTTAGTTAAGTTTATAGAATAAGTATTGTCACATCTTATTGGTGTCTTAGTTAATTTAATACCAAAATCCTCAAGTTATTGCTTAATCCATAAGATTTGAGTACAACAACTTCCAGCTGCAATATATTTAGCCTCTGCTATAAATAGTGCAACTGAATTTTGTTTCTTGCTAAACCATAAGATTAAGTTAACTCCAAAAAATTAACAAGTTCCCAAAGTACTTTTTCTATCTAACTTATAGCTAGCAAAATCAGCATCAGATATGCAATTAAATCAATCGCTAAATTCTTAGAGTACCATAGACCAATATCAATAGTGCTAGATAAATATCTAAGTATGCGCTTAACAGCCAATAAATATCATTCCTTAGGCTCAGACTGATTTCTAACACACATGCATATACTAAACATAATACTTGGTCTGGTAGCAGTTAAGTACAGTAATGATCCAATGATGCCTCTATAAAACTTTTGATCAACTTTCTTTTTAGGTTCATCCTTGTCAAGCTTACATGAAGGGCTCATAGGTGTACCAATAGGTTTAGTCATCTCCATCCCAAACTTTTTCAAGATTTTCTTTATGTATTTAGCTTGTTTGATGAAGATCCCTTCACTTGTTTGTTTAATCTGGAGTTCGAGGAAGTAGCTCAATTCTTCCATCATGCTCATCTCGAACTCTCCCTGCATTAGCTTTGAAAATTCTTGACAAAGAGATTCATTAGTGGCACCAAAGATAATATCATCAATATAGATCTATACTACTTAAAGATCATCAGCCTTTTTCTTTAAAAATAGAGTTGTATCAACATGACCTCTAGTAAAACTATTTTCAATCAAAAATTTACTAAGTCTTTCATACCATGCACGGGGGGCTTGTTTTAAACCATAAAGTACTTTGTGTAATTGAAAACATGATCAAGATGTGCATGATTTTCAAAACCAGGTGGTTGCTTAACAAAAACTTCTTTAGCAATATAACCATTCAAAAATATATTTTAACATCCATTTGATATAGTTTGAAATTCATAAAACATGCAAATACTAAAAGTAATCTAATAGCTTCAAGTCTAGTTACTGGAGAAAAGGTTTCATCAAAATCAATTCCTTCTTCTTGATTATAACCCTTAGTTACCAGTCTAGCCTTATGTCTAGTTACTATACCATTTTCATTTAATTTATTTCTATATACCCATTTTGTATCAATTATGGAAGCATTAGATGGTCTCTCTATTAGTGTCCAAACATTATTTCTTTCAAATTGATTTAGTTCCTCTTGTATAGCAATCATCCAGTTAGGATCTTTTTCAGCTTCTTCAACACATTTATGTTCAATTTATGAAACAATAGCAATGTAATCACATTCATTTCTAATAGAGAATCTAGTTCTTACCCCTCTCAATGGATCACCTAGGATTAATTCCTTAGGATGTCCATGAGCATACCTCCATTCTTTGGATAGATCCTTTGGTGAATATCTTGTGGCTTCTTCTTCATTCTTCTTGTTTTGATCTTCTTCACTTTCTTTGGTAGGGGGATCATCCAAAGTCAGCTTTTTGAGTCCTTCAACACTTGCACATTCATCAAAAGTATCCCCTTTTCTAAAGGATTTGTTAGTAGACTATTCAAATACTACATGAATAGACTCTTCTACTACAAGTATTTTTTTGTTAAAACTCTGTATGCCTTGCTAGACATAGAGCATCCTAAGAAAATACCTTTATCTTACTTGGCATCAAATTTGCCTAAATTATCCTTTCAATTATTCAAAATAAAACATCGGCAACCAAAAACTCAAAAATATTTTAAAGTAGGTTTTTTTCTTTCCAAAGCTCATAAAGAGTTTTCTTTAAAATTGGTATGATTAAAACATGGTTTAAAATATAAAAGGCAATATTAACAGCTTCTATCCAAAAATATCTAGGTAAATCATTTTCACAATGCATTATGCATGCCATTTCTTTTAAAGTATGATTTTTTCTTTCTACCATCTCATTTTGTTGAGGTATTCTAGGTGCAAAAAAATTATGTTCAATCTCTTTCTCATTACAAAAATTTTCAAAATCTTGATTTTCAAACTCAGTTCCATGGTCACTTCGAATACAAATGACAGAAGTACCTTTTTCATTTGAAACTTTTTGATAAAACTTTATGAAAGCCAAAAAGGATCATCTTTATATGCTAAAAATAAAATCCATGTGAATTGAGAAAAATCATCCACTATGACTAGTCCATATCTCTTACCTCCTAGGCTTGTGATTATAGTTGGTCCAAAGAGATCTATATGGAGTAGTTCTAGTAGCCTAAAAGTTGAAACCATTCCTTTAGTTTTAACAGATGTTCTTGTTTGTTTTCGAAATTGACAAGCTTCACAAATTTTATCTTTTTCAAATCTAAGTTTTGGTAAATTTTTAACTAAATCTTTTTTGCATAATTTATAAAGTAGATGCATGCTTGCATGACCTAATCTATGATGCCAAAGCCAATTAGTCTTATTAATTGTGGCATTCATTACAACTAGGCATTCATCATCTTGTAAAGGTAAATTATCAAGATCAACAAGGTAGATGTTGCCATGCCTATTTCTAATGAATTTCACTCCATTATCATCAAGAATAGATACCATGCAAAGAGATGATTCAAAAACTACTTTATAGCCTTTATCGCAAAACTGACTTATACTAAGCAAATTATATTTTAATCCATCAACTAGTAAAACATTATCAACATAAGTAGAGGGGGTGATATGGACTTTATCGATACCGATGATTTTGCCTTTACCATTATCACCAAATGTCACATTTCTACCATTCAGAGCCTCTAGATATGTGAATTGCTTTACATCTCTAGTCATGTGTCTTGAGCAACCATTGTCAAGATACCATAATCTTTTCTTCTCTTTGGTTGTAAGACACATCTGCAAAATAGATCAAGTTTTCATTTTAAGTACCAAACCATCTTGGATCCTTTAGGGTTAGTACTAATGGTGGTTCCTTTTGGAACCCAAACCTTTCTAGAGTTATTTAACTTTCTTAGGTCACATTGATATGCTTTATGCCCAAATTTTTTACAACTAAAACAAGTAACATTAGATGATGCAGGAACAAAAAAATTCTTGAAAAACTTTTGTTTCTTTTGCTGCTTGTAACCAAGTCCTACTTTATCAAATACAACTCTTTGATTGTTCAATAATAAATTTAACTTTTCAGAACTGAGTGTAAATTTTTCAATAAAAGGTTTAACTTTGTCAAGCTCATCTTTGAATTTCTTGTTTTCTACCTCAAGGTCTTTATTTTTCTTTAAGAGTTCTTTATTTATAACAACAGCCTTGGATCTTTTCAAAACTTTTATTTTCATGGATAAAGCATTCTTTTATTTTTCTAAAATATCAATCTTATTTTTTAAATCATTATTTTTATTTGCAAGATTGGTATTTTCAAGAGAACATGAATTAGCATGCTTTTTCAACTTTTTTTTTTTCAATTTTCAGTAATTTGTATTCATGCATAAGTTCATCAAATATAAATTCAAGTTCAAGTTTAGATTGTACCTCATCTTCTTGAGTCATGAGGCAAAGATTGACTACTTATGGTTGTTCTTCCTCTGAACTGGAATCTTCATTATCACTCCATGTTGCCATCATTGCCTTGTTTTTGAACTTCTTTAATTTCTTAAGGAGAAGACAATCAACCATGAAGCGTCCAGGCTTCTTGCACTCGAAGCAAATTGGTTGATCCTTCTCCTTCTCTTTTTCTTTTTCATTTTCTTTTTCCTTGCTAGGCTGAGGCTTCTTTTTGTAAGAAGATTTCTTCTTTTTCATGAATCTTTTAATTTTTTTTGTAATAAGAGCCTCTTCATCTTCATTTTCTCCTTCTTTTGATTCTTCACTTGAAGACTCATCTGGTATAGTGGATTTGAATGCGATGGTCTTCTTTTTCCTATCTGCATCCACTACTTTTTGCTTCAAGTTCAACTCATAAGTCATGAGTGTACCAATAAGTTGCTCCAAGGAAAGTGTCTCAATATCTTTAGCTTCTTGAATTGCTGTGACTTTCAGATTCCAAGATGTTGGCAATGACTTGAGAACTTTATTTACAAGGTCAGCATTAGACATTATTTTTTCAAGACTTCTCATACCATTTACAATATTAGTAAATCTAGTATACATATCAATTATAGATATATTAGGCTCCATTCTAAATATTTCATATGTATGTACAAGCATATTTACTTTAGCATTTTTCACTTGATTGGTACCCTCATGAGTAACGTTAAGTGTATACCATATTTCCTTTACGAATGTACATGTAGATATCCTATTAAATTCACTAGGATTCAATACACAATAAAGCAAGTTCATTGCCTTAGCATTAAGCATCGATTGCTTAATGTCATTTTCATCCCAATCCTCTTCAAGTTTTGGAATGAAAATGCCATTAATCTAGGTCTGCCTAGTTATTGGAGGCCTTGAAGTCGAAGTGAACTGCTTGCTTGGCAATGACTCTTTAGGGCTAGTGAGGATCATCCTAGCCCCAGACCCTCCAACATTAGAAGAACCATCAATGTGAAAATCCCAAGGCTCACCTACCAACTCCAACCCTGGCTCCACCAGCTTTTGTCCAGTCTTCGCCCTGTAAAGAATGATGCACTCCATGAGGAAATCCACCAAAGCTTGGGCCTTGATGGAGGGGCAAGGTTGTTAATGGATATTGAACTCACCCAGCTCCACTACCCGCTTGGCGATCCTTCCAAGGGCATCAATTTTCTATAGGATCAAGTGAAGGGACTGATCGGATAGGACCATGATGGGATGTGTTTGGAAATAAGGGTGGATATGCCTTGTTGAGGTTAGGAGGGCAAAGGTTTCCTTCTCCACCTTTGAGTACTGGGTCTCTGAGTCTTTGAGGATTTGACTGATATAGCAGACTAGCTTCTGCACTCCATCATTCTCTCGAATGAGCATAGAACACATGGCCATGGGAGAGATAGCCAAATAAAGATAAAGTGTTCCCCCATGACTGGCCTTATGAGAAGTGGTGCGAGGATGAGGTAGGTCTTGAGCTGCTCAAAGGAGGCTTGGCACCCTCCATCCATTGGAAGTCTATGATCTGTCTCAATGCTTTGAAGAAGGGTAGACATATATAGCCAAACCTTATGATGAATCAGCTCAATGTAGTGACTCGCCCTACGAGGCACTAGATCTCCTTCCAACTCCCAGGGGTGACATCTCTAGGATCACTAGGAGCTTCTTGAGGTTTGCCTTTGATACATCTATATTTGGTTGGTCCAACGTGGTGCCAAAACTCCAATCCATGCTGGACTTGTATCAACTAACCAAGATGATTAGGCCACCTCTCAAGATCTCTCCACTTGGATGATAAATTGCTGCCCACCAACTCTCTTCCTGGATGTCGACCACTACTGTGTCCACCCTCATCCATCCAATCGTGTGTGCTCTAGGAGCAGTGGCCATTAATGCTCGTGGCTTGAGAGATGCCCATCATAGGGACATGCTATGCTAGTCACCGCTTCTTGCTTCACCCACTATGACATGGCCTCTACAACAGGCATGCCTGTAATAATCATGCTATGCCATACACCACTCTACTTTTAGGCATTAGGTATATGCCTATAAATTGGTTCTCTGTGACCCTCCAAGTAGAGCAAAAAAGGATACAAGGAGAAGAACAAGGAGAGACAATGAAGATGCAACCAAGAGACTACTCTTCTTAAGAGCCCTTCATTCCACCATAAAGGAACCTCCTGTCCTCACCTCCAAGCATTCCTAGAGCTCCCTAAATTGAGTCTTTTATAGTTCACTACCAAAGTGAGATCCCTGTATGCCATTTTATATACTTTTCATTTCTTTGAATTTTCTTGGCCTTCGTAACTCCACTCTTCCATGTGCCATCCCCTAGGAAGCGAGACTCATTTGCACTCAGATCCCTTCTTCCATAGATTCTGTTTTGTGTTCCTCCTTCTCTTCCCCTCTAGCTCCTCTCCCACTCTTACTCTAAGTCCAAAGGGGACTCTAAGCCTCCTCTATTTACCTTTTTAGAAGACTAACTTAGGCATCGAAGGGTCCACCACCGGGAACCTACCACCAGGAACCCACCACCAATTTGTTGGACTTTCTAGTCTTTTCTATCTTACAGGGTTGACTCCGGGTGATAGGACTCTATGAGACACATCTCCATGTTAGCAGCCACATTAGCTCTAGCCTTATCCGAGTTGAACTCAAGTTAGCCCATCTTCAGGTGTGGCAATAGATTGGTGCTAGAGAAAAGGCCAAGTGCCTATAAACTTCATTGAGGATTATAAATTATCTTTGATTTTATCTTACCTTAGATTCATGCCATGGCCAAAGGAAAAAGAATGATCGTATCTGCTCCTACTAAGGTATCCGCAATCTTGGCTACCCCACCTTTGATTTTTTTAGAGGGAGGAGAGGTGGGACACTTGACTACTCCGACTGTCACCATCAAATAGTTCTAATAGCTCTCCTGGCAAGTCCAAGCACTGGTGACTTAGGTGCAAAGCCTACAATAGGCCTATTGAAATTGGAGGCAGAGCCAGCTTGCCACCCATCTTAAGTGCATCTATCCTCTCTCAAATGGGAGGCTGGACCAGGTGCTATCCCACCCCTAAGCGAGAGTTCCCCGAGAGAGATGATCAACCCGGGAGGCAAGGAGAGCCTCTTGCCAAGCCTTGCCCAAGCTACGCATCTCGCTACCTAACTTGGAACTAGCTAGCCAACCATATGCACCATCTACACCCAGACCCACATGCAAGACTCAATGTCTAGGCCACTAGAAGTGGGATGGCACCATGGCTATCAACATAATCACTATCCCTACCTTCTTGAAGACCACACTTGGAAGAGTGGGATGACACTATAGCCCCCCTCCTCGTGGATGGCACCCCTGTAAGGCTCTTCACCTCCAACAGGCCCATGGTCGCACTTAGAGTCATTATCACTGCCTCCATCGTGAGCTCCTTGCTGTCGCCACCTCCATTATGAGGCTCCTCACCATCAGCACCTCCATTATGAGGTTCCTCACCATTGTTGCCTCTATTGTGAGGCTCGACCTCCATCTTTCCCTCAGCAAGCCATGCCTCCATCATAGGGCTAGAGGGAGGGCCTTGTCATTGCCTTGCTGTCACCAAGATGAGGGGGATCTCAGCCTGGCCTCACCATCATTGCCTCCATCAAACACATGACCACACTGGGAGTCACCGTTTCCACCTCCTCTCATCTAAGATGAGCTCCATATGACTCCATGATCATAGAGCTCTTTGTCTCCAGGGCTGCACCTCCATCAGACATCAACCACTATGCCTACCACCCCTCGGCATCCAGGGCACCCTCGTCAGCACCTAGGACAAGCCTAGCCAAACCGTCACCACCTCTATAATGAGGCTTGGTCCCCATCTTTTTCTCAGCAAGCCTCATCTCCATCGCGGGGCTAGAGGGAGAGCCTTATCACTGCCTCATCATCATCGAGATGATGGGGATCTTAGCCCAGCCTCACCATCGCCCATGCATCAACCTTGACTATTGCACCTACCATCATTGTGGCATCTGTGATAAGGAGCAGGTAGAGGCAATGGTGGACTTCACCATCCAGATCCACAATGTTGACTCCAACCTTAATCTTGATGAATAACAAAATGTTGAGTATATATGAGATACTAATAATTTGTTCGAGTTGTGAGATTGATGTTTCAGGTACCATTCAAATTATTAAATGATAAATTAAAATGATTAACCTTTAAGCAAGAAGAATTTCATATTTTTGGGATGCCTCTGTTGGTGAACCGAGACTCGAGCGGCATAGGCCGGTACATGGGATTTAAAACTTTTCTAAATAACATGAGGCAGTGAAATGAGATAAAACATTTTTATCTTGACATGTTATTCTAATTAACCTAGGCCCCTAGACAGATCTTGTTGCACATAGAATAATGCATGTATGAAATCTAGCAAGCAAGGTATGTAATTCATAGAACTATTCCTTGAATCATACAAAAGGGTAATGAAGAACATTTCATCATACCTGCGGGAATACAAACCTTATCTGCAAGGTGAGATCACCAGCAAGGTAAGTACTCCAAGGAAGTAGAGAGGCTCTGCGAGTAGGACAAATGTCTTGCCTCTACAAGTGGTTCACACCGGGGTAAGGGGATTCTCCTCCTTCCTTCAAGGTGCTAGCCTCTTTGGAAACAATGTAGCAATGGTGGACTCTTTCTTCAACACCTTGAAGAACCAGTTGCTTAAGCGATAATGGAATAAAGGCACTTAAGAACCCTTCCTAGATCACTCTATCCCAAACCTTTAATAGAAGGTATGCACACAAGAATCCCAAAACCCAAAGCCTCACTCTATCTTCTCAAGAATAAGATCTGATCTCACAATCTCTCAGAGGTCAAGGATGAGTTCTAACCAACAAAAATGGCTGAATCTCGACCTAGGTAAAAGGTGAATAATTCTACCCCTTCAGCTCATCCAAAATAGCACTTTTTATTAGAACCATAAAGGGGAAATCAATGAGAGATTAATGGGAGGTTGAGAGTCTCTTGGGATTCAAGGGTGTTACAAACCCTTTGGACTTCAGCAACTATAGCTAATTAAAATCTCGAGATGCCAAAATCAAGTGCCATAACTCTTATAGCCATTAATAAAGCATCCTCGAGTTTTCATCAAATCCATCGACAGGTCGACTCGCCTCGGATCGACTCACCACGGGTCGACTCGCCTCAGGTCGACTCAATTGGCAGTTTTGACAACTTTTGTCAAACGAGTCCAGAATGATTCTCAATCATTCCCAAGCTAACAAATCAAGAAGAAACTCCATAGTGTGTGATCCCGTAGGTTCAAACACTAAACCGGTAGCACAGGAATATTTTCAGTACTAGCCAAAGTTGCCATGTAATAATGACACCCAGCATCCAGATAGGTGAAAGGTTGCAGAGCAACAAGAACCTGTCGAATATGGAATATCACTGAACTTATTCTTTTAATCTCCTAATGCTCTAAATGGCTTAGGGTTAAACTGCCCAACCCTAATCAGTCCATCTCAATATGTCTCAAACAAAGAATCCCTGTAACTCTTTACAAGGAATGCCCTAGCCAAGATCTTTCTCAATTGAGGCATATTAAGCATTCAATCCAAACCATTTGGAGAGATCAATCCTATCTTGATCCTACTATCTCTATACAAGTACTTGACTGTACCCAGCAACCTTCCATCACCAGATTAGAAATCCGGGTAGTCCGGCACCTAAGCATAATGAGTTGCTTGCAAGCTGCCATAGTAATCTCAAGTCAGAGGAATAATTCATATCTGCATTCTAATGCAAAACTTCTCTTTGAAAAAAAGAGAATTTTGCATGAGAGTCATGCTTAGTGAAGCATCAAACACAGTACTTGATGTCATACCAGCATCTCCATACTACTTGGTTAAGAGGACAACCAATAGACATGATATCCACGACCTACTCTCGATACACCATCATCCTGAAATAGTGTATCCTTTGGTCATGAACCAGTTTATGAACTACATAACACATCCTCTCTATATCGCATATAAGGTAGTTCAAAGGACATCATCACACAAGATTTTAATCAGGAAAATGACATGTGATGAACAACCAGAATAAACTTTTTATCAAACGAGTCCAGAATGATTCTCAATCATTCCCAAGCTAACAAATCAAGAAGAAAGTCCACAGTGTGTGATCCCGTAGGTTCAAACACTAAACTGGTAGCACAGGAATATTTCTAGTATTAGCCAAAGTTGCCATGTAATAATGACACCCGGCATCCGGATAGGTCAAAGGTTGCAGAGCAACAAGAACCTGTCGAATATGGAATATCACTGAACTTATTCCTTTAATCTCCTAATGCTCTCAATGGCTTAGAGTTAAACTGCCCAACCCTAATCAGTCCATCTCAATATGTCTCAAACAAAGAATCCCTGTAACTCTTTACAAGGAATGCCCTAGCCAAGATCTTTCTCAATTGAGGCATATTAAGCATTCAATCCAAACCATTTGGAGAGATCAATCCTATCTTGATCCTGCTACCGCTATACAAGTACTTGACTGTACCCAGCAACCTTCCATCACCAGATTAGAAATCCGGGTAGTTCGATACCTAAGCATAATGAGTTGCTTGCAAGCTGCCATAGTAATCTCAAGTTAGAGGAATAATTCATATCTGCATTCTAATGCAAAACTTCTCTTTGAAAAAAAGAGAATTTTGCATGAGAGTCATGCTTAGTGAAGCATCAAACACAGTACCTGATGTCATACCAGCATCTCCATACTACTTGGTTAAGAGGACAACCAATAGACATGATATCAACGACCTACTCTCGATACACCATCATCCTGAAATAGTGTATCCTTTGGTCATGAACCAGTTTATGAACTACATAACACATCCTCTCTATATCGCATATAAGGTAGTTCAAAGGACATCATCACACAAGATTTTAATCAAGAAAATGACATGTGATGAACAACCAGAATAAACTTTTTATTCAATTCAATAATTTATATACATATACATGAGTCACACAATCATCTACAATCTAGATGATTGACTTTGGGACAAACATTTTTCAACAACTCCCACCTGGACTAAAGCCAATCAAAATAGAATTTGATTCCGATCTTCCATTTATAGTCGTCGAACTCTTGTATTCCAATAGCTTTAGTGAAGGGGTCGACCAGGTTCTCCTTACCATCGATTCTCAGAAGTTCGATATCACCTCATTCAATAATCTCCTGGATAAGTTGATAACGACATAGAATATTCTTGGTTCGTTGATGTGATTTTGGCTCTTTGACTTAAGCAATGGCTCTGGTGCTATCACAATACACCAGAATAGGACAATCTAAGGAAGGTGCCACTCCCAGCTCACCAAAAAACTTCCATAACCACACAGCCTTCTTTGCTACATTTGATGTTGAAATATCTTCCCTCGCAAACAGAATCAGCCACTATATGCACTTGGAACTTTTCTAGTAGACAGCTCCACCATTAAGAGTAAACATAAAACTAGAGATACTCTTACTATCATCACTATCTGACTAAAAACTAGAGTTAGTGTACCCCACAGGTTTAAGTCAGAATCTCTATAAATAAGCCATTGGTCCTTAGTATTTCTTAAATACTTAAGGATGTTCTTAACAACTTTTCAATGAGCTTCACCTGGGTCAGACTAGTATCTACTCACTACCCCTAGTGAATTTGCCACATCTGGTCTAGTACATAACATAGCATACATAATAGAACCCACTGTCAAAGTATATGGAATTCTACTCATATGCTCTATTTTCTCAGGAGTTGCCATACAATCCTTCTTGGAAAGAGTAATTCTATGTCCTATCGAAAGATTGCCCCTTTTGGAATTCTCCATGCTGAACCACTTCAGCATAGTGTCTATGTACATTGATTGGAACAGTCCCAGGAGCTTCTTAGATCTATCTCTATAGATCTTTATACCCAATATGTACGAGGCTTTACCCAAGTCTTTCATAGAGAATTGAGATGAAAGCTAGATCTTTATTCCTTGTAATGCTGGAATGTCATTCCTGATTAGGAGAATGTCATCCACAAACAAAACAAGAAATACAACTATAAGACCTTTTTCCCATTTATATATACAAGGTTCCTCTCTATTCCTAACAAAGCCATACGTCTTGATACATTTATCAAAATGCATGTTCCGACTCTGAGAAGCTTGTTTCAGTCCATAAATGGACCTCTGAAGCTTGCATACTTTAGACTCATCTATGGATATGAACCCTTTTGGTTGCATCATATGCACCTCCTGTTCCAGCTCACCATTTAGGAAAGCTGTTCAGACATCCATTTTAATGCAGGATGAACATGCTAGGGTTTAACATAAGTAAATTTCAGACCTAAGAGAGCAATGAATTTAGATATTTTATCAAGTTTTGTCCCCACAAAAGAGTGAAGAACATCAAGGGTTTTCACATAAAGACTAGAAGCTAACACATGTAGATTAAATCCTAACAAAGTACTAAAGAAGACGGATCATAGGGTTAAGAAACCACTTAATAGGGCATATGCAACTTTAATAAAATAGACCTAAAGAGAGGGGTTGGTTCAAATACCTAGCAATGATGTCTTTTTCATTGTAGAAGGGGTCTCTTAGAACTCTAGATCGGTGCCTGGAAGATAAAACCCCATTCCCACGGATTCGCCAGCTTTTTATCAGCTAGTCTCTGGGCAAGGAGAACCTCTTCCAAGGACCATTTTGGTTGAGGGATCTTGCAAATGCCAAAGGTTAGGGTCATAGATGATGAGAAAAATATAAGAGTAGAAGAGGGAAGAGAAGAGAGGTTGGAGGGTTGCTGGGGATGGCTGGTGGCTTGATTGTGAAAGAGGATAATTGGACTCTAGAGGGTGGCCTGGAGATGTGAGGATGGCAGCCTGGATGCTTGGGGAGGATGACTGGAAGCCTTTAGGGTTGGTGGCCTGGGGCAGGAGGACTTTGATGGTGGCAGGTTAGGGTTTTGGATGGTGGTAGGGGGTGTTCCAGATGGAAGACAGATCGGCAGCCAAGGGGGAGTTAGATGGGGTGGCCTAGGTTGATAATGGAAGGCAGGGGTGGCTAGGGCTAGGGTTTAAGGAACCTAGGGCAATTATTGGGTCTCACACCCTCTCCTTTACAGAGAGTCAATGCCAAATAGCACATAAATTGGACAAGGAAAATAAGTTTCATTCATTCAAAATTAGTAGTACAAGAGGGGGGAAGGGGAGGGTTATTTATAGATTCACCCAAGCCTCTCCCTGTCAAAGTTAGAGTACAAATTCTTGTCAAATTTAGAGTACAAATTATTGTCAAAGTTGGAGTACATAATTTGATTATAATTAGAAGACTGGACTCCTTGAAGGACTGGGCTGCTGACTCCTTGTTGGATTGGTGTATCAACTCCTTCTAGGCTTGGGCTAGGATGGGCGCCAACCTTGGTAGACTTGGATTGGGGGGGGGGGGGGGGGCAATCATGAGAGCTTAGGGTGCCAAGGGGCCTGGAGTGGGGTGCCAACCATGGATGGGCCTGGGATGCTAATGGGCTTGGGGGGTGCCAGTTGCTTGTGGACCTGGGGTGGGGTGCCAGTTGTTGGTGGACCTGGGGTGCCATCTCTTGGAGGCCTGGGGTGCCACTCCTTCAGGAGCATGGGTGGCATGAGTATGGACCAGAAGTGTGGGCTTGAGTGGAGCACCTAGGTGCTTGAGCTTGGGAAAGGCCTGGTGACTCTCCTCTTGAACATGACTTGAATGAAATCCCAAAATTACAGGACTCAACTAAACTCATTGGATTGGACTAAATACAAATGGACTAAACTCAAATGACTAAGTGGACTCAATTGGACTTAGTTATCTCACTTTATTATAGGACTCACTCTTCATTACAGGACTTAATTGGCTCATTTTAGTAAAGGACTCAAGTGACTTAGGACTGATGGACTTTACATGACTCAAAACCATAATCAAAAATCTATAACGGGCCCAGTAATCTCTGTCTGATCCTGGTGCCTGCGCCAATTCTTCTGGGGTGAGAGGAACTCGACTTTATCGAGAAGGGTCCATCTGGCTCTGGTATTGCTTCGGTAAGTTTGGGTTGAGGCATTGCAGATCCTCTCGGGTAATCCATGAGTCTTCATATTCGGGTCGACCTTGCCATTGGACCAAGTAATGTTGGCAGCCTTTGTTCCAAGTACTAATTTCTTGGTGATCTAGGATACGCTCAATCTTTTCTCCTCTCTCAAGCTAATTTGTTGGTGGATACTTTGGGATGGGCTCACTCTCAAGAGAAGGGTTAGGTCCAAATGACTTACTAGATATCATTACTGGCTCCCTATACTCAACTAGGTCTGAGAAATTGAAGGTTGAGCTAATGCCAAATTCGGGTGGTAACTTGAGCACGTAGGCATTAGATCCCACTTTCTTTATCACTTTCAAGGGTTCAGCTCCACGGGCATGCAACTTCTTCACGGTTCCCAGTGGAAACAACTCAGGCCTAAGCCTAATCATTACATAATCCCCCTCAGCAAATGTTGCCCAGGTGGCTTTCCCAAGAAGGGGGTGAATTGGGAATTTAAAAATTAAAGCAAGTATGTATTCTTTAAAAACTTCTTTGGAGTGTTAAGTGCTATGGTTCAAATAATTAAAAGTAGAAGCAAAAGCAGTTAGAGAAAGCGCAACACAAACAAAAAAAAATTATAGTGGTTCGGAGCAACCCGCTCCTACATCCACTATCCAAGATTACCACTTAGGATTTTCACTATATCCCCCACCAGAATATAATCAGATTGTTTTAACAGGCTCACAATCCAAACCTAACTCCCTTTGGTTTTTAAACTGGGCTCACCAAAGAAACCCAACACTTGATTTTACCAGGATCACCAAGAACCTAATACTTGATTTTACCAGGATCACCAAGAACCCTTATAGTTGTTTTGAATGGGATCACTAACAACCCAATTGGTTTTTAGACCAGGCTTACCAACAACCCAACAATTCAGAAAAAGAATTGTAAAGAGAAAGCAACGAAATGACAAACAAATGATGTCGGATAGTTGCCAATGCAGCTCAAGAGAAGCCTTCTTGATTTCACTTCAATGCGCTTGAATGGCTTCTTTAAATTCTTCAATAATTGCTTCAAGCTTCTGATGTGAGTTGATGAAGACTTGAAGACTATCTTGAATGCTCTTTAGTTCTCTCTTGCTCTCAAGGTTTCTTTGATATTCAAAATAAGTATCCTTCTTTCAAAAGTTGTCCCAATTCTTCATTTATAGTATCTTGTACTCTTCTCAGGTAGTTTTAGTCGTTGTAGACCATTGGGATGTGACACTTGACTGTTGGAGTACTTTTTGGATTCAAATTTCAAGTTCTGGAACTAGCCGTTATAAGCCTAAAAATGACCTTCGAGTCGGCTCGGATCTACTCAAGTTGGCTCGGGTCCATAGAGTAGTTCTGATCAAGTCACCTCACTTCATTTGGATCGGCTTGATTTCTTAGTAGCTTGATTCCTTACTCTGGAAGAGTCGGCTAGCCTTACTTCGAGTCTGCTCGGATTCATAGGTGTTCAAAACTATACTCTGGAAGAGTCGGCTCGGGTAATTGCAGGTCGATTCTCCTGGCTGTTCACTCATAACTCTTCTTTCTGGACTTTGGAGGAGTTGGCTTAAATCTTTGAAGAGTCGACTTAGATGTCTAACAGAATAATGTAGTCGGCTCGGTTGTTTAATTTAGAAAATCATGTTCTGGATGAGTTGGCTCAGGTCCCTTAGAGTCAACTTAGATATCTGCATGCCAGATCCTTCATGCATGCCATGTGCCAGAGTCAGCTCCTTTGCTTCGAGTCGGCTCAGATGAGTTCTTTAGTAAAATCTCAGTTCTTCTCCAGAATTCATCTAGCAAGACTTCAAACATTCAAGAGTCTTTCCAACTCTTCTAACAATCTTTTCTAGGAAATTTTAAGCTTGAAACAACCCAGAAGTATCCCATTTTCATGATTTTTACTTAACTTTTTCTTTTGGTTCTTCTTTACATGATTCACTTACAGCACAACTCATTTCAAAAACTAAGAATGTAGGAGTCATAATTAAGCATTAGAATCATCCTACAAAAACTTGTAAAATACTTGAAGAGTTGTTAGTAAAACAAATACATGCTCCAATATTTTGTTATCATCAAAATCACTCAAGGGGTCAACAATCTCTCCCTTTTTGATGATGACAAAATACTGGGCATGAAAAAAATTCTTTGCAATTACATATATAACTATATTTGAAAGTAAGAATTAACATGTATTAGAGGTAACTGTATTTGTCAGTAAGTATCAGAGCTTTTGTATTAGAAAAACTATACAGTATTAGTGTCAGTGCTTTTATATATATAAGAGTATCAGAGCTTGTATGTTTCAAAGTATTAGAGCTAGCACAAATACAAATTATAAGAGCTCAAGTTTGCAGTGTATCATAGAGCTTTTTAAAAAGTATCAGATCATTTCTAAAAGTATCAGAGCTAATTTCTTAGCTACATTTTTTGAAGCAATCAGAGCAATTTGCAAGTTTTGAACTAAAGCCATTCAGTTCAACAATTTTTCTCCCCCTTTTATATGTTCTTAAAATTTTGAAACATGAAACATTTTCATCTCAACACCATTTTATTTTCATGCACATAGTCATATATGTTCTCCCCCTTTTTGTCAACAATCAAAAAGGTATCCATTTGATTTTTTGAAGCTCAATTTTTTAAATAGAATGAGAAAGTTGTTAAGATTTGTTTCAGATAATTTTACTTTCTCATATCAATTTTGATAATCTAATTAAAATTGATCTAGATTTGCATTGTATCAAGTGAAAATTTCATTGAAAAGCATTGTATAATCATAATTCATACACATAAGTAAGATACCAAAAGATGCTTTCATTTCATTCACAGAATTTTCAGTACAAATTACAAAAGATTGAAATCAGAAGTCTATTCACTATCACTAGGCAATTGTACAATAGGTTCTACAGGTTCTTCCTTGACCTTTGTACTAGTGCTAGTGGATGGTCCAGGAGGTGGCATGGAAGATATAGGCTCAACAAACTGTGGCTCAGAAGTTTGAGGTCGAAGGTGTGGTGCAGGCTGCCTAGGAGGTGCAAAAGGTTGAGTAGGTGAAGGTACAGGTGTAGGCTGAGGTCTAGGAGATGGTATAGGTATAAGTTGAGGTCTAGGTGTAGCAGAGGATGCAATGACTAAAGCCTGAAGCTGAGTGAGGGTCACCCAAACAAAAGAAAGCTCTTCTTCCATCTTCTTTATCCCAGTATTCAGTGCAAGCAATTCAGTAGCCTGGGCATTAGCAAAAGCTTTAGCTGACCCCCGCAGTCTGCCAAACTCTGATCTCAAGATCCCAATGCCTTTGGTGTAGTCTTCCTCCTTCCTCTTGCCTTGTTCCAATCCTCCCATTTTGAAACTCATTTCTTTGAGTTCAGCTCTAAATTCTTCTATACTTTTGTCAACTGAATTTTTAATAGTTTCAGTGGTTATCCTGAGAGTATCAAATATGGGCTGCAAGTCAACCTGGGGTACTGGTCTGCTGGACTCTATCAGGTCAACTCTAGAGCGTAGCTCTCTGACCTCACCACCAATCTGATCTAATCTGCTATCAACTGACTAGTGAAGCTCGCTGAACATAGTAGTCATGGAACCAATCAGAGTATCAGTCAGTGACCTCATCTGCTATGCAATGTAATCCTGAGTCACTAAAACACCTGATCTATCTAAATGGTCCCTGTGCAGAAGATCCTACAGTAGAAAGTGTAGATGGAACAAATGGTGAGACTGGTACTGGTGGAGAAGCAGGTGAAGGAGAGAATCTAAGACTCCCATACTCTGTGTGCACAATCTCCACAACCTCAGTAGTATAAGCAGGCTCAGTCTCAGCAGTGGCAGCAATAGGCACATCAACAATAGGCTCTGAAGGCTCATGTGTAGAGGGTGCAACAGTGTCAGAAGTGATCTCTCTAGGTAGCTCCTTACTATCACTGTCATCCTCACTACTAGAAGCTGCTATAGCTCTTTCTTCAGATCCTTTCTTTTTCCAAATTCCCCCACTCAACTGATAACCCATATGAAGCAAAGACTTGAAGGAATATGTGTCTGTGTGATGTAGGGGTCCTCCATCTTCCCCTTCAAGGTTGACTCTGGAGGCTTGAAACAGTAGGGTTAGTACCATGCCATATGGTAAACAAGCTTTAACCTTCCTTACTGCCTCTCTCATTTGCATAATCATTATATATGGCAAATTGAGGACCTCCTCCTCAATTATGTGCTCCATAAAACATAGGTCCCTTTCGCTGACCCAGTCAAATCTACTTGTCCTCGGAAGAAAAATGCTGCTAATGAAATTATGTAGGAGCCTCATCTCAACTGATAAGGCATTGGCCATTACATTGCTAACACCACTGATATTAGTTCTGTTTAGTATAGTTCTAAGGGTCTTTTCTTTATCCTTTAGTACTAAATGTTTTACACCCTCTTTAGGCATTTCCAACAAGCTACTCGCCTTTCCTCAGTGACAATAACTCTTTGTCCTTTCATAGTAGATTCTATGTGCTGAGCTTCAAGTCTTAGATTTTCATAAAAAGTTCTTACTAGGGTTGGATAAGTTAGCTCATTTAGAGAACAAAAAAAGCTCCACCCTAGTTCTTCAATTGAATCACCTATCCGTAACCCTATTTCTTTGAGAAATGAAAAAATTATTCTCCTACCACTGATTACGGGCCGGTTTGACATGGAAATGACTTGTCTTGGAGAGGGACTTGCAGCCATTTCTCTTTCTTCAATGATTTTCTGCTGTTCTTCCCTTTCTTCTATCTGAGTTGGCTCCTCTTGCTGACATTTGTTTTTTTTTTTTTTTGTCTCAATCGAGGGAACAGCTCTCTTTGACCATTTTCCCATGGCCATTTTGGGTGCCATTGCTCTGATTTGAGAAGAAGGATGGAATTGGAGCTTAGGAGAAGGGATTTCGGAGGAATGGGGTGATATCGAGTGGAATGCTAACGTTTAGAGTGAAAATGAAAAGCATGAAAGCTCGAAATAAGTTAATCGGCTCTATTAAAAAATAGTTTGCCCGATATCCGAGTTAGCTCAGCTAACCCTAAATTTCTTGAGTCAGCTCGACTAGAGCAAAATCAAAATTACACAGTGTTTCGAGTCCGCTTGACCTGAGCATAATTGCCCGAGTCGACTCGAATAGAAACTTTCTACAAGAGTTAAAAGAATGTTCAAAAATGAAAATTAAATCTAGAAAATTGCATGGAAAGGTGTTCAAAGATCTTGAATTGATGTAGGAGGCTTTCTAGATAATTTTTCCTTAATTCTGAAGAAATTAGGTTAAGAAAAATTTCTAAAAAGGATCACAAAGACCTAATTCTCCTATAATCATCTCAAATCTATCCTGATTGAGTGGCTTAATGAAAATGTCAGCAATTTGGTTTTAAGTAGGGATGAATTCTAGTTCAATGTCACCATTCAAAACATGATATCTAATAAAATGGTGTCTAATCTCTATGTGCTTTGTTCTAGAATGCTGAATTGGATTTTTTGATAAATTTATAGCACTTGTGTTATCACAATTGGTAGAAATTTTAGCTTATGTAATACCAAAGTCTTCTAGTTATTGTTTTATTTATAACACTTATGCACAACAGCTCCTTGCAGCAACATACTCTGTCTCAGCAGTAGATAGTGCTACCGAGTTTTATTTTTTACAGTGCCATGAGATTAAATTCAACCCTAGAAATTGGCATATGCCACTAGTGCTTTTTCTATCTATTTTGCATCCACCATAATCAGTATCAGAATAACCAAGTAAATTTAATGAAGAATGTTTTAAATACCATAGACCTAGATTATTTGTTCCTCTTAGATATCTTATTATTCTTTTCACAGCAAGTATATGTGATTCTTTTGGATTAGGTTGAAATCTAGCACAAACACATATGTTAAATATGATATCAGGTCTACTTGCAGTTAAGTACAACAAAGATCCAATCATACCTTGATATAGCTTTTGATTAATGTTGTTGCCTTCTTCATCTTTATCCAATCTACAGGTTGAGCTCATGGGTGTGCTCATTTCTTTGCTTGTCTCCATACCAAACTTCTCGATGATTTCTTTGATGTACTTGGCTTGGTTTATGAAGATTCATTCCTTTGATTGTTTTACTTGAAGTCCAAGGAAGTAGTTTAGTTCACCCATTAGACTCATTTCAAATTCACCCTACATCAACTTAGCAAATTCTTCACAAAGAGTTTTGTTAGTTGCACCAAAAATAATATCATCAATATAAATCTGTACAACTAATATATCATTACTTTTCTTTTTAACAAAAAGAATTTTATCAATATTTTCTCTTGTAAAATCATTTTCAAGCAAGAAAGTGCTAAGTCTATCATACCAGGCCCTAGGTACTTGTTTCAAACCATATAAAGCTTTATTGAGTTTAAAAACATGATTTGGAAAAGCATGGCTTTCAAAACCTGGTAGTTGTTTTACAAAAACTTGTTTAGAAATGTGACCATTTAAAAATGCACTTTTCACATCCATTTGGAAAAGCTTAAAATTCATGTAGCAAGCAAATGCAAGAAGTAATCTAATGGCTTATAGTCTTGCTATGGGTGCATAGGTCTCATCAAAGTCTATACCTTCTTCTTGGTTATATCCTTTGGCTACTAGTCTAGCTTTGTTTCTAACTACATTTCCTTGTTCATCTAATTTATTTCTATAGATCCATTTGGTTCCTATGATGGGATGATCTGATGGTCTTTCAACTAAAGTCTATATACTATTTTTTTCAAACTGATTTAGTTCTTCATGCATGGCCATCATCCAATTTAGATCAGATTCAGCCTCGTCTAAGCTATAAGATTCTATTTATGACATAAAGGCTAGGTAATCATGTACATCTCTATGTGATGACCTAGTCTTAACACCTCATGAAGGATCACCAATAATTAAATCTATTGGATGAGAAGTGGCATACCTCCATTCCCTTGGTAGATCATCATGATCCTTACTTACCGTTTCTTCTCCTTCTTGAGTTAGTCTTTCTTGTATGCTCATGTCTTCCATTTATTTTTGAAGTGTACCTACATCATTGTCTATGCACTCTTCTTTCTTAGAAGGTGAGGGGTTAGTTTCATCAAAAATGGCATGCATTGATTCTTTTATAGTTAGAGTTCTTTTGTTAAATACTCTATATACTTTGCTATGTAATGAATAACCAAGGAAAATTGCTTTATCAGATTTAGCATCAAATTTTCATAGATTATCCTTACCATTATTAAGCACAAAGCATTTACAACCAAATACATGAAAGTAATTAATGATGGGTTTCTTTTCATTCCAAAGCTCATAGGGGGTTTTCTTTAAAATTGGATGAATCAAAACACGATTCAAAATACAACAAGCAGTGTTCACATCTTCTATCCAAAAGTACCTTGGAAGATTACCTTCATATAATATTGTTCGGGCCATCTCTTTCAAAGTTCTATTTTTTCTCTTTACAACATTTTATTGTGGTGTTCTAGGAGCAGAGAGTTGTGATCAATGCCATTCTCTATACAATAATCATCGAAAAATTGATTTTCAAATTCCATGCCGTGATCACTCCTAATTAAGACTATTGAAAGATTTTTTTGATTTGAAACTTTTTTGTAAAATTCTTGAAAGACTTTAAAAGTTTCATCTTTATGAGTGATAAATAAAATCCAAGTAAATCTCACAAGAGCATATTTCATACCACCTAAGCTTGTGGTCCTAGTTGGTCCAAATAAGTACATGTGAAGTAGCTCAAGGGGTCTAGTAGTTGAATCATATTTTTGGATTTAAAACTCCTCCTAGTTTGTTTACCCATTTGGCATGCATCACAAACATGATTAAGATCTACTTTAAACTTAGGCATGCCTCTAACTAGATTCTTGGAAATTAACTTGGCAATAGTATGCATGCTAGCATGACCTAATCGTCTATGTCAAAGTAAACAAGACTCCTTGGTCTTAGCATTCATTGCAACTAGATTGGAACTACTAGACATAGCTAGATCATTAAGATCTACTACATAAATATTTTGAAGTCTATATCCAATGAATTTGTTGCTAGAATCAAGAGAATTTGTTACAATACACATAGATGATTCAAAGACAACCTTGAAGCCTTTATCACATAATTGACTAATGCTTAACAAATTATGCTTCAATTTGTCTATTAGCAATACATTTTTAATAAAAGTACAGGGGGTCAATTTGATCTTACCAATACTGATTATTTTCTCCTTGCCATTATCTCCAAAAGTAACCATACCTCCTTCTTTCATCTCTAGGGTGATAAATTGATTCTTGTCACCCGTCATATACCTTGAACAGCCACTGTCGATATACCATCTTTTCTTCAATTTTTGGGCTACAAGACATTCCTGCAAGACAATCAAGAAGTTCTTTTAGGTGCCCAAACTAACTTGGGTCCTTGTAGGTTAGCAGGGGTGGTTCCTTTAGGAACCCCAATCTTTTTAATTCTATTTTAGAATGTATATTTTTCATTAATGAATTACATTGAAAGAATTTATGTCCAACCCCATGTCATGCATAATATACAATTCTAGAATTCTAAAGAGATATACGATTTGGAGTTCTAGATGTTGATGCAGATGTAAAACCTTTTGATGCGGGACAGATGCACGGGGATGGATCGCTGGTGAGCGTAGAAGTTACCAGGGATTAGGGTTTGCAAGAAGAAGAAAGAGAGGGCGAAGGAAACTAGGGTTCACATAGATTCCCAAGAAGGACAAGCACATAGCAAAGGGCTCACACAGATGCCCTAGGGATCACACAGATATCCTCAAAAGTTCACACAGAACTCAAGAAATCTTATTCATTCATAACATAAAAATAAAAGAGGGGGTGTATTTAT
Source organism: Areca catechu (assembly GCA_021397845.1). NCBI lineage: Eukaryota > Viridiplantae > Streptophyta > Magnoliopsida > Arecales > Arecaceae > Areca > Areca catechu. The sequence continues at coordinate 147,373,902 of CM038041.1, forward strand.
TGTTTCACCCCATGGTACATGACTTGAGGGCTAAGAAACCTTGACTTGTGGGCCAAGAAACCTTGGTGGACCTGGTCAATAATGGGCCTTTGTCTTGGACTGGAGCTCTCTCTTGTGGGCTTGGCGGTATGAAAGGGTCCAAGTGCATGAAGGCCAGCTCTAGTTGGGGGGGCCTGGTGAATCTCCGGGTCTGCTTACTCTCCTCTTGGATCTTAACATGAATGAAAATTACAGGATTCGATCTAACTCACTTGATTGGACTGAAAATAGCTAGACTCGACTAAATGGACTCAATTGGACTCAAAATAAAATATACTAGACTCTCGGGTCCCCATCATTTTCCTAGAGTGGGAGGAACTCGACTCTGTCAAGTTTGGCTCAACGAGGGTTTGATGGAACCGAAACTAATAAAAAAAAGGACTCCGAGGCTGGGTTCACCAATTTTTATTTATTTATTTTTTTCAACTACTTTTCTTTTCTTTTCTTTTCTTTTTTTCATCTTTGCTCTAAAAATCGTGCAACTTTGGAAGCAGTACGGTGCTGAAATCCGTGCTACTCCAGAAACCGTGCTGCTCAAAAAATCGTGCTTCTCCAGAAATCGTGCTGCCCCATGGTTCATGCCGCCAAGCCAACAAGAGAGAGCTCTAGTCCAAGACAAAGGCCCATTATTGACCAGGTCCACCAAGGTTTCTTGGCCCATAAGTCAGGGTTTCTTGGCCCTTAAGTCATGTACCCTGGGGTGAATCTATAAATACCCCACCCCCTCTTGTATTTTTTATGCTATGAATGAATAAGATTTCTTGAGTTCTGTGTGAACTTTTTAGGGTATCTATGTGATCCCTAGGGCATCCATGTGAGCCCTTTGCTGTGTGCTTGTCCTTCTTGGAAATCTGTGTGAACCCCGGTTATCCTTCGCCCTCTCTTTCTTCTTCTTGCAAATCCTAATCCCTGGTGACTTCTACACTCGCCAGCGATCCATCCCCGTGCATCTGTCTCGCATCACTTTTTCTTATAAAAGATTTTCTATTTAAATTCTTAGGTGCATACATTGTAGCTTTAGAAATGGATACAAAAGGATTAGATACAAAAGCTTCTTAAGATATTGATTTTGGAACATAAGCTTTTGAAGGTATGAATTTAGTAGCTGAAATTTTATTTGAACTAGAAGAATTAAAACCAATTCTAGCTTTGTTTCCAGAAATTCTTTGTTCTTTTAAAATTAACTCAAGCTTATTTGAAGATAAAGTAAGTTTTTCAACTAGTGGCTTGAGTTTTTCAATCTCTTTTTTCAAATCATTATTTTCAATAGCCAAAGCTTAATTTTTCTTAATACATGCATTTTTGTCAGTTTCCAAAGCTTTGTTCTTTTCAGAAAAGGCATGCAAATCTCTTTGCAATAAATTATTCTTGTATGAAATTTCTTCCTTCTCTTTTTGTAAAGAATCATTTGTATTCTTTAGAGCTCTTATCTTTACTCTAGCCTTTTTATATTCAGATTATAGATCATGAAAAGTAGAATTCAATTCTTCGAATGTAAATTCTATTTGAGATTTGGGAGATGTTAGCTCATCTTCGAGACCCATTAGGTATAGATTTGCAGTCTTCGTGGTCTCTTCTTCTTTGGTTGAAGTTGACTCCTCGCTATCACTCCATGTGGCAACCATTGCTTTCTTCTTCTTTTTCTTAAACATCTTTTTCAGTAGAGGACAATCTAGATGGATATGCCCGAACTTCTTGCATTCATAGCACGTGGGCATCTATTCTTTTTCTTTTTCTTTATCCTTGACATTGTCCTTAGAGTGCTCACCTTGTTTATAAAATTTTTTATAGTATCTTTCTTTCTTCTTTCCCATATACCTTCTAAATCTCCTCATGACCATAGAAATATCTTCATCTTCTAAGTCATCTTCAGAGGAGGAGCATTCATTTTCTAGTTTCTCATCTTTCTTTGAATTCGATGTAGCTTTGAAGGCTATTATTTTCTTCTTCTGATCTTCATCAGTCCTATGCTGCATGGCTAGCTCATGTGTGATGAGAGAACCCATCGGTTCATCCAGAGGTAAAGTGTTTAGATCTTTCGCTTCTTGGATGGTAGTCACTTTGGGATCCCACTTGTCTGGAAGTGATCTGAGAATATTCTGTACTAGATTAGTATTTGAATAGATAATGCCAAGACTTTTCAAACCATTAATAATATTTGTAAAGCGAGAAAACATAATAGAGATAGACTCATTTTGTTCCATTTTAAATAACTCGTAGTTATGTACCAGAAGATTAATTTTGGAGGTCTTCACTTGGGAAGTTCCCTCATGGGTCACTTCGAGTTTATCCCAAATTTTCTTTGCTAAAGAGCAAGTGAAAACTTGATTGAACTCGTTAGCATCTAAAGCACAGTATAATAAATTCATGGCTTTGGTAGTCAATTCCCCCATCTTCATGTCGTGTTCATCCCAATCCTCTTCAGGTTTTGGGACATCCATGCCATCAATTTTAATCATGGGTATACTTGGACCCTTTAAGATGACCTTCCATAACTGAAAATCTATAGCTTGAATGTATATTTTTATTCTAGCTTTCCAGTAAGAATAATTTGTGCTAGTGAAGAGTGGAGGTCTATTAGTAGATTGGCCTTTGACCAAAGATATACTCATGGGATGAGCCATTGATCTTTACTCTAAAAGTATTCAGAGACATTGCCCTGATACTAGTTATTGCCCAGGTGGCTTTCCCAAGAGGGGGGTGAATTGAGAATTTAAAAATTAAAGCAAGTATGTATTCTTTAAAAACTTCATTGGAGTGTTAAATGTTGTGGTTCAAATAATTAAAAGCAGAAGCAAAAGCAGTTGGAGAAAGCACAACACAAATAAAAGAAATTTATAGTGGTTCAGAGCAACCCACTCCTATATCCACTATCCAAGATTACCACTTGGGGTTTCCACTATATCCCTCACCAGAATACAATCGGATTATTTTAACAGGCTCATAATCCAAACCTAACTCCCTTTGGTTTTTAAACTGGACTCACCAAAGAAACCCAACACCTGGTTTTACCAGGATCATTAATGGTGCGGACACCGACAACGGTCTTCACTCACTATGGATCGACTCCTGATGCAGCACATCCAACCCCGACTTGCAGAACAATTTTATCTTGTTAGAATAATACAAGCAAGACAACTACCAGGACAACTACCAGTCAACTACCAGAGCAAATAACAATCAACTACCATCAAAAGACTACCAAGCAATACCTCTCAACTTCTCTTGGGATTACTACATCATCATGCCACTTCACCAAGCTTAGAGGGTGCCACATCATCATCGACATCATCAAGCAACACCACCTAATAGGATTGCCACCACATGTGCCACCTCACCCATTGAAGTGGGCGACCAAGAAGGAGTCAAATTCAAATTTAGGCGGCCAAACTAAACCTCCACCTCATGTAACCACTTCCCCCCATATCTCTCCAACCATCCCATGTTTCTCTCAACTATCCCATGTATCTATCAACTATCCCATGTATCTCTCAACCATCCCATGTATCTCTCCTCTCTTTTAAATTTTAAACAAAGGGCTTGGTATCTTATAAAAGGAGATCCAACGCCCCATTGTAAGTAGTTGATTTTTTTTGGGATAAAATGAAATGAAGAAGAAGGTCTTTATCTTGCCATTATTTGAGTGTTTGTGATGTTCTCTTATAGCTTTTAGATAAAGTTCTATTTTGAAGTTTGAGAAGCATTTCTTCTTTGGGCGTACAACTTCCATCTAGTTTCAAGGGTCAATTCCATTTCCAAGAAGAAGACATCAAGGAGACATCCTTCCATGGATCCCATCTTCCCCAACAAGAGTTTCTCGAGCCTCCATAAGAAGAACAATTCTTATGATCTCCTCTTTTTCGTTGTGTTTTGATCTTTTCAAATATTCCATTTCTAATCCTTTCCTTGTAGGGTTCTCTTTAATCCGGAGTTCAAGAGCTCGTCGTCTTGCCAAAGCAGCACGAATGGATGGGGCGTAATTCCTCGGAATGATCATCTTCTCATCCAGGGTTGGTTTATTCGAATGTTACTACGGGTCTATCACTTCAAAAAGAGAGCTCATCATTGGTAACAAATCTTCCTCATCTCTTCATTTCTGATCTATTGAAGGTTAACCTCTAGGTTTTTAATCCTTTAGCCTTAGATCTAATCTTCTTTTAAGACAATCTGGTTATTATTGTGGCATATGTTTAAGAATTACCAAATCTTTCTCTAGGTCTTGCTTGAGTCTCTTAGATTGAAAGCTAGTTCATGTGTTTAGGTTTTCATTGCTCAACTTTTAACTCATCCTCAATAGAAAGCATTTTCATGCCGCATCATTTTGGTATCAAAGCCAGGTTGGATTAGGGTAGGATTTGCATAGATGCTGAAATTCATTGTTTGCTGGAATTCTGCACATAGAGTTTTAATATCTTGCATAGCCTATTAAGTGTTTGCATAATTTCATGTTAAATACCAAGGTGAAATCAGGCTATCCTACTATAAGGGGGAATCCTTATAGTGTAAGGTTGTCCTATCTTGGTCATTATCATTGTTAGCATAGATTAATTTCTCAATTATCTTACTTGCTGGAATTTTCTGAATCTGTGTGTATATGGTTTGATAAATGAATTGTTTTTCTCAGCATAGAACTCATAATTTAGTGATTCTTATTTTTTTAGATCCGTTATAATTGACAGAAGTCTACATAACTTTTCTAGAATTTTTAGTTAACTGTAGAATTTTTGAGCTATGATTTAGTACTGTTCTGTCTAAAATTTCAGTAGAGTTAATTTTCAGCATGGTTGTGTGCATTCATCTTAACTCAATTAAGGGCACCAATATGACATGGGGGCAGGATTGATCACCTGTCCTTAGCCCAAGAACAACAACCCTCACTGTGCATCGAACCCAATCCCCTAATTAAAATTGAGTAGAACCTTATTTGCCCTAGTGGGTTAGGTACATCAATTGGTCGAGTCCTGGTTAGTGTTAAGTCATTGTGTCAACTAGTCTTTTGTGTGCCCTATTACTTGGTGACTAGGATTGGAACTAAGGGCTTGGGTGCTAATCTGTCTACCGGGCCAATTCCACCGGGCCTAGGTAGGCCAAAGAAGGGATCTCACACTCCCCTTGTTCTGACACCAGGCCAAGTGTAGAGTTACTACAATCTAGTTTGCCACCTTGATTAGGCGACTAGTTTGGGACTTTAGGTCTAGTTCAAGTCAATTGGGACAAGCTTGTGCAACCAATTCTTTACCTATTATTTGAAGCTGGTGTCAAGGATCGAGGTTAAGTGGTTAAGCTTAAGCGATTCTTGTGGTTTTTAATTAGGTCCCAGCGAGAGCTGGGGAAACCTCCCACAGACCCACCTCCTGACTGGCCAGTGGAAAAGAGTATTTGTTGGTTTGATTGTACCTAGCCAACTCAGTTTATTTGAGCTAACAGGTCTAGAAAACCTTAGCCCGAGTTTGAGTCCACTTGCATGCATGATAACTAGAGTATGGACATCATATTCACCAGCCAAAGCCCAGTCAAGTGTAGCCATGGACCAAAATCTTGGAAATCTGATTAAAGCCTTGAATGATCAAGTGGCCCAACTAAACAAAAATTTGATTGAGCAATTGGCCCAAACCAACCAGAATGTGGCCCAGACCAACTAGAGCATGAATGATCAGTTAGCCCACATCACGACTAGGTTGGATCAATTAGAATATAGAACTCCTGGAGGAAACCATGAAGTCCAAAATGAACCCGAACCTGATCTTGAACCTGAGTTTGAAATACCAGTCAACCCTAGAAGGGTCCCACGCCAAAACCATTTTCATGAGCCCAACCCTAGGAGACCTCAGCAAGACCATTTCTGTGAACCAAATCCTAGGGGGCCCAATCATGAGCAAGCACATGAACCCAATCCAAGGAGACTCTATCTTGAGCCCACTTATGAACCAAATGTTAGGAGACCCACTCCAATTCAGTTAGACCAAGATGATCGAGCCATAAAAAATGTTAGGTTGGAAGCACCTACATTTGATGAAATCTTAGATCCCAAAATTTACATCGATTAGGAAGGAGAGATGGACCAATACTTTGACTGGTATGATATGACTGAGGAAAAAAAAATGTAAGTTTGCGAAACTAAAGTTGGTAAGACAAGCTAGGCTCTATTGGGGAAATGTTGAACGATTAGCTAGGCAAAGAGATGATGTGCCTATAGTAACCTGGAGAGCGATGAAACTTAGGCTTAGGAAAAAACACCTTCCTATGTCCTACCACCAAAGACTCCTAAATCAATGGCAAAGACTTACTCAAGGAAATAGGAGTGTCGCAGAGTACATTGCCAAATTTGATGAGTTTGTAATGAGGTGCAATGTTGATGAATCTGAGTCGGTAACCCTGTCTAGATTTAGAGCCGGACTGAGAAAAGAAATCCAGAAGGAATTATTCATGAGGGAAGTCCATGATCTAGAACTGGCCTATTAGATAGCTAGAGATGCTGAGAGATTTCACAGGAGTCCAGTTTACCGTAGACCCGATGCCCCTAGGATTAGTGTACCTAATCAGCAGATAGGACCCAGTCAGTCTAGATTCAACCGACCCAATCCTAATGCACCTGTGACCCGAAGAGATGATAAAGGGAAATCACCTGAAGTCCAAAGAAATCCGAATGCATATTTCAAATGTCAGAAGGTAGGTCACTATAATAGCAACTGTCCAAATCGATCCTTACACATAGGGGAAGTAGAAGAGGAAGCCATAGAACCCCAAGATGAGTGTGAAGAGGAAATATACCAGGCAGATGAGAATTTGGCTGAAGAATATGAAGGTGATGAAGCCCTGGTAGATCATGATCTTTTAGGAGTGGTTAGGTGTATCCTCACCCAAACCAAAGACCAGGAAGACTGGCATAGGACTAGTATCCTACAGACTTTCATCAAGATAGGCAAAAAAGTGTGCAAGGTCATCTTAGATAGTGGTAGCTATGTCAATGCCATATCCACCAACACAGTCAAAAACCTAGGATTGTCCACTGTATCCCATCCTAATCTATATAAGGTATCCTAGATAGACTCAACCTCTATTCCTATCAAGTCTAGGTACATAGTTACCATCCAATTCCAGTCTTACCAAGAGAAAGTTTGGTGCGATGTTCTTCCAATGGGAGTTAGCAGTATCATTTTAGGATGACCATGGTTATACGATCATGATGTTATACTCTATGGTTGCTTTAATTCATGCTCGTTTACTCATAATGGGAAGAAGATTGTAATCCATTCTTCTCCACCTAAGTACCCAATTAAAAGAGGATCTAGCCAATTGAGAAATAAGACACAAGGGATAAACGTGATCACTACTAAAGAAATGGAGCAAGAGATTAGCAATGGTTCACCTGTTTGGGTTTTGACAACTAAGGAACATCAAGAGCCCTCCCCAAAAGAACAACCTCAGGAAGTCGTATAAGGATGTTTTCCCCGATGAGTTACCCGACCAACTCCCACCCCTTAGGGACATCCAACATGCAATAGACTTAGTCCCTAGAGCGACCTTACCGAACCTTCCCTATTATAGAATGAACCCTACCAAACATCAAGAATTGCAACGACAAGTAGGAGAACTTCTTAGGAAAGGATTCATTAGGGAGAGTTTAAGCCCATGCGCAGTCCCAGCCTTACTCACCCGTAAGAAAGATGGCACGTGGAGGATGTGTGTCGATAGTCATGCCATAAATAAGATCAAAGTGAAATATAGGTTTCCCATCCCCAGATTGGATGACATGCTAGATATGATGGCCGGTGCGACGATATTTTCGAAGATTGACCTGAAGAGCGGCTATCACCAAGTTAGGATCAGACCTGGGGATGAATGGAAGACTACCTTTAAGACTAAGGATGGGTTATTTGAATGGGTAGTCATGCCTTTTGGACTATCAAACACCCCTATCACCTTTATGAGAATCATGAACCAAGTCCTACGATCCTTTATCGGAAAGTTTGTCGTTGTGTATTTTGACGACATCCTTATCTATAGTAGGACTAGAGATGATCATTTGAAGGTGGGGACACCAAAGGCACCAGAATAAGATAAAGGCTTTTCAACCCTCTATGAATTGATCAATAATTTATGAGTCCATCTGTAATAAGGGCTTAGCTTATCTGAGTCCATTTTAGTTGTTATTTGAGTATTTTGAGTTTCAGTTCTGTACTAGTCAGCTCATGTTGAGCTAGTTCAGTCCAGTGTTAGTCAGCTCATGTCGAGCTAATTTTATTTTTTTGAGTCCTATTCAACCATATTGAAGACTCAAGACCACATCATACAAGTGAAGACCAAGTCCAACCAGATTGAAGACAAGGAAGTATAGCCCATGTCCAACCCAGCTTGAAGATTTGAAGACCCCAGGAAGAAAATTCAGAAAACCCTGATTCCTTGCAAATGCCCTCCAGATGCCCAGATTCCCTTCTAGATGCCAAAATATATTCATATACCAAGGCATCCATGATTTTAGAGGTCCATTTGCATCCTAGCCCAAAGAAATCAAGCCCAAGCCCCTAAGAAGCAAGATACCAGGGAATATTCCTGCTACATGGCTACCAGGCCACCCCAGCTTCCAGAGGCCCAAACACATGCGCCCGAGCCCCTTTGGGCCAGCCTCTTGCTGCTCCTAGAATCCCAACACGCCCCCCTAGGCATCCTTGGAGTGTTGGCCAAGTCAAGAGAATTTTTAGGAATTTTTCTACCTAATGTTTCCTTATTTTCTAGCTAGGGTTTGAGAGGGAAAATGATTCTTATGTAAAGACTTATGTGCCCTTACTTGGAGCCCAAGGTTAAGGTTCTATTTAAGGGACCCTAGCCTCTTGTATGAAACCTAATTTTTGATATGAATTAAAACCTTGAGTTCTTCTATTGAGTTGTGTGATACCCTGCTGTGTGCATAAAGGGGTTTGTGAGAGTTTTTCTTCCCAGTGCTACAATCATCTTCCTACTGCCAACAAGCCTCTCAGATCCCTGGACGCCCACTCCAAAAGAAGCCTTCCCTTGCTGTTTTCACTTTGTTTTCTTGTTTCTTTATGAGTTTTCTAACCCCTGACAGGTCGTTTGCAGGTCCCCGAGTTCCTACGAATCCAACGACTCCAGCCAAGCCTCAATCGAACCACCGAGCAGAAAGTCGGGTATCCGTGGGTCATTGGCTCAGTTTGCCAGGCCGCATCCATCGAGAAACGAGAGATCCCCTGGCTACGATCTTCACCGGGTGCTTCTGACATTGTCAGGTACACCCCCTCTACCTCCAGTAATTATATTGTAGGAGAACTTGCCCTAACCAAGGCTTCTCAGCCCCGGCGATCCTTCTTTAGTACTTTTCTAGGTCCTAATCTGCATGCGTAGCTTCAAAAATTCATACAAAACTCCCTACAACTAATTTTGATCTAAAAATCGGGAATTAATCACCTAACCTCATATATAAAACATACAAAAAGAATTGCATGCATATTAGTCCCGCATCATTTGGTATCAGAGCTTAGATTAGGGCTTGTTTTCTGTAATTCTTCAGTCCGTATATATTTTGTTATTTAAATTATTTCTCCCTGATAAAAACTTCAAAAATTCTGAAATTTATTTTGATGGATTCATCATAATTCAAAGTAATTTTCAGAGTTTTTTTGAATTTTATTATGACCTTTGAATTTTCTGCAAGCCGAAATACAGCCTGTAAATTTTTGGCTCTATTTTTTTTCAGTAAGACAAGTTCAGAAGTTTTAGGGTTTTGTTTAGTATTTTTTGCATATCTTTTAATTTTAGTATATTTCCTGCATATTAGGTCATAATTTACAAGTTTTATTCTATTTAATAAAATACCAAAAAAAAATTACATATTCTCCAAAAATACCAAAAACATCTAAACCCTAATTTGCATCCTCATCTGCCTGCCATCATTGCATAATTTACTTTTAAGGGCACTCTTGCTATATCAGATAAGGGGAGGAGTTGATAACCTCTTCTTAGCCCAAAACCACATCCCTTGCATTCGGTCCCAAGCCTTAACCTAAAATTTAACTAGACTTAATTTGCCCTAGTGGGCTAGGGACACCAACTGGTCGGGTCCGGGCTAGTGTTAGATCACTGTGTCAAGTTAACCTGTGTGTGCCTTATGCTCAGTGTCTAGAACGGTGGTTTAGGGATTCAATCTCGAAGGGCTTGTGTGCTGGTCCACCTACCTGGCCAATCTCTGATTGGTGTCTAGGATTGGCAATCAGGGACCTAACACTCCCCTTACACCTGCCTGGCTGAGTACAGGGTTACTATAGGCTAGTTTGCCACCCTGATTGAGCATCTAGTTTGGACTCTAGGTCTAGTCAGCTATAGTTGGTCTGATCAAGTCTTGCATGAGCACTAGATCAGGGGTTTCATATCACCCACCTCCTTCACAAATGTCTGAACCCATGGAAAATTTGCAAGCCCAAATAAAAGTACTCACTGAGCAACTAACCCAATCCATGGCCCAGTTGACTACCCAGTTAACTCAGTCTGGTACCCAAACCAACAATAGAATTGACCATCTTGCCAATAAGTTTGACCAGTTAGGAGGCCGTGTAGGGACCATAGCAAGAACCCATGGGTCACAATCTGAGCCAGATCCTGAGTCCCCTCAACCTAGGAGAACCCCAAACCCTGATTTATACCATGAGGTCGAACCTAGGAGAGCCCCTCATCCTGACCCGTACTACAATCCTCAACCTAGGAGGACCCCAAACCCTAATCCATACCTTGAGGCTGAACCTAGGAGAGGCCATCATCCTGACCCAATCCCTAAGGTTAGTCCTAGAAGACCCAATCAGGATTTTGTAGACCAGGAAGATAGATCCTATTTACCCACATCCTCTAAGCCTAGTATACCCACAACCTATAGATCTTATGACTCCAAATCCTATGAACCTAGAACCTATGAATCCAGAACCTGTGAACCTAGATCCTATGACTCTAGATCCCATGATCATAAATCCTATGCACCCACACCCTATAAGCCTAGTAGACCCAACACCCAATATTCTGACCCATATAGGGAGTCCAACCCTAGGAGAACCCAATATTCGGACCCATATAGGGAATCCAATCCTAGGAGAACCCAATATTCTGACCCATATAGGGAGTCCAACCCTAGGAGAACCCAATATCTTGACCCATATAGGGAGCCCAACCTTAAGAGGACTCCATACCATGATCCATCCTTAGAACCTGACCATAGAGCAGACCCAAAATCCTATGATCCCAGATCCTATAATCCCCTGACCCATAGATCTGCACCCTTGTCCTATGAGCCTAGGGAGCCCATAACCCCTAGGTATCAATCTAGTACTAGTTATGCTTCCCCTAGTCAACTTGAACCCCATAGGATTAGTACCCCTAAATATGAGCCTAGTAGTGAGCCACTACCCTTTAGGCAACCTGAACCTACTAGGATTAGTGTCCATAATTAGAAACCAGGACCTAGCCAATTTTCCCCTAGCCGACCTTCTCCAACCATTCCTGAGATTGATAAGGCTTACATTAACGCGGAAGTGTATGAAGCTGATGAGAGCCTAGTGGATGAGTATGAAGGAGAAGAAGAGACACCTTTAGTAGACCTAGAATTAGCTGACCTAGTAGATACCCAGGTAGAAACCAACCTAGAGCTAGTTGACCTTGACCACATCCTACCTAAAGCTATAATGGAAGAACAAATAGAGGAAGAGAACCTAGGTACTGCTGCTAGAGCCTTACCTGAGGAAACCATAGAGGAGAGCCAAATTATAGAGTCTAGTCCAAAAATACAAGAACCAGAAGAATTTATTAAGGACCTGATCTCTTTGAATCAATACCTTCAAGATGAGTCCCCTCCTATAGTTCCCATTAAGGACCTCTTCCCCGAAATTGACGACCCATCCTTCCATTATGCAAACCCTGTAGATATAGCTCAACCTTGTAAGGTTAACCTCATTAGTATAGGATTAGTTCCTGACACCCCATCTTTTATCCTACTTTATCCAACTAACCATGAACCTTTTTCTCTACCTTACTAAACTAATTCTGAACCCACTTCCTATTTTCTGCCCTTTCCTGACACCTCCAGCATTTCTAGGATTATTATATTACATTTAACTGAGATTAGCATACTGCATGCATTCATCATGCATGTTAGGTTTGCATCTTACTTTTGGCACACTCTTTCGAATTTGCTAGGAGTTCACTGTAAATTTTCATGTGCATGTCAAGCTAGGATAAAACCTAGGGAACCTATAATCTCTTACGTTTAGATCCAAAGAGTTCAATAAAATTTCCTTCTATAGGAATGCATAGTCAAGTCTGTTAGGTGTTAGTATGAGTCCTTTGAATCATTTGTTAGGAGTCTGCATGTGCCCAGCATGTTCACCACATACACTAATTTTAAACAAACTGGCTAATTCCCGAAGATGGATCAAAGAATTTGATGTAGTGGATTCTATCTTGGTTAGGCTTAGGCCTAAAAGAAGCTTCATGCTCGTAGAGCCGGACCTTTTAAAGTGATAGAGAAGGTTGGATCAAATGCCTAGGTGTTAGACTTGCCTTCGGATTTGGGCATTAGCTCTACCTTCAATATTACAGACCTGGTTGAGTATAGGGAATCGGCAGCGATACCAAGTGAGGCCTTTGGACCTATTCCTTTTCATTATGAGTGACCCTAACCCAGAGTGTCCACTAACAAATTGGCTTGAGAGAGGAGAACGGATCGAGCGTATCCTGGATGATCAAGCCATCATGACCCGGGGCCATGACTATCAACGCTTCTTGGTCCGATGGCAAGGCCAGCCAGAGTCGGACGATTCATCGATTTCTTGAGAGGACTTGCAACGCCTCAACCCAGACCTTCTTGAGAGATATGTGAGCCAATATGATCTTCACTCGACAGGGTTGAGTTCCTCCCACCCTGGGAGAATTGGTGGGGACACCAAAGGCACCAGAATAAGATAAAGGCTTTTCAACCCTCTATGAATTGATTAATATTTTATGAGTCCATCTGTAATAAGGGCTTAGCCTATCTGAGTCCATTTTAGTTGTTATTTGAGTATTTTGAGTTTTAGTTCTGTACTAATCAGCTCATGTTGAGCTAGTTCAGTCTAGTGTTAGTCAGCTCATGTCGAGCTAATTTTATTTTTTTGAGTCCTATTCAACCATATTGAAGACTCAAGACCACATCATACAAGTGAAGACCAAGTCCAACCAGATTGAAGACAAGGAAGTATAGCCCAAGTCCAACCCAGCTTGAAGATTTGAAGACCCCAGGAGAAAAATTCAGAAAACCCTGATTCCTTGCAGATGCCCTCCAGATGCCCAGATTCTCTTCCAGATGCCAAAATATATTCATATACCAAGGCATCCATGATTTTAGAGGTCCATCTACATCCTAGCCCAAAGAAATCAAGCCCAGGTGCCTAAGAAGCAAGATACCAGGGAATATTCCTGCTACCTGGCTACCAAGCCACCCCAGCTTCTAGAGGCCCAAACCCATGTGCTCGAGCCCCTTTGGGCCAGCCTCTTGCTACTCCTAGAATCCCAACACACCCCCTAGGCGTCCTTGGAGTGTTGGCCAAGTCAAGAAAATTTTTAGGGATTTTTCTACCTAATGTTTCCTTATTTTCTAGCTAGGGTTTGAGAGGGAAAAGGATTCTTATGTAAAGACTTATGTGCCTTTACTTGGATCCCAAGGTTAAGGGTCTATTTAAGGGACCCTAGCCTCTTTTATGAAATCTAATTTTTGATATGAATTAAAACCTTGAGTTCTTCTATTGAGTTGTGTGATACCCTGCTGTGTGCATAAAGGGATTTGTGAGAGTTTTTCTTCCCAGTGCTGCAATCATCTTCCTGCTGCCAACAAGCCTCTCAGATCCCTGGACGCCCACTCCAAAAGAAGCCTTCTCTTGCTATTTTCCCTTTGTTTTCTTGTTACTTTATAAGTTTTCTAACCCCTGACAGGTCGTTTGCAGGTCCCCGAGTTCCTACGAATCCAATGACTCCAGCCAAGCCTCAATCGGACCACCGAGCAGAAAGCCTGGTTTCCACGGGTCATTGGCTCGGTTTGCCAGGCCGCATCCATCGAGGAATGAGAGATCCCTTCACTACGATCTTCACCGGGTCTTCAGACGTTGTCAGGTACACCCCCTATACCTCCAGTAATTATATTGTAGGAGAACTTGCCCTAACTGAGGCTTCTCAGCCCCGGCGATCCTTCTTTAATACTTTTCTAGGTCCTAATCTGCATGCATAGCTTCAAAAATTCATACAAAACTCCCTACAACTAATTTTGATCTAAAAATCGGGAATTAATCACCTAACCTCATATATAAAACATACAAAAAGAATTGCATGCATATTAGTCCCGCATCACATCTGAAGCAAGTATGTTTGGCACTTAGGAAGGATAATCTCTATGCCAATTTGAAGAAATGTGATTTTGTGACTACTAGAGTTATCTTTCTAGGATTTGTCATAACCCTTGAAGGAGTATCTGCTGACCCTGAGAAGATTAAAGCAATTGTAGACTGGCCAACACCCAATAATATTCATGAAGTAAGAAGTTTTCATGGCCTCCCTACATTTTACAGAAGATTCATTAGAGGGTTTAGCACCATAGTTGCTCCTATTACGGATTGCATTAGGAAAGGCAATTTTGAATGGATAAAAGCTGCTGATAAGGCCTTCCTAAACATTAAGGACAGGATGATACAAGCACCGATCTTAAGATTACCCGATTTTTCTAAGATTTTTGAGGTAGCTTGTGATGCCTCTGGAGTAGGAATTGGAGGAGTCTTAAGTCAAGAAAGTCATCCAGTGGCATTTTTTAGTGAAAAGCTGAATGAGGCTTGGATGAAATACTCAACCTATGACAAGGAGTTATATGCGGTAGTTCAGGCTTTGAGGTACTGGAGACACTATCTGCTACCACAAGAGTTTGTCTTATTCTCGGATCATGAAGCCCTTAGGTTTCTTAGCTCCCAGAAAAAGTTGAACCCTAGGCATGCCAAGTGGGTAGAGTTCATCCAAGCGTATATCTTCATCCTAAAGCACCGTGCGGGAATCGAGAATAGGGTTGCTGATGCCTTAAGTCGTAGAGCATTGCTCTTAAATTTAGTCAGCACCGAAGTCATAGGTTTTGAGAGACTTAAGGAGGAATACGAAACCTGTTCAGATTTTAGAGAGATCTATCAGGCTTTACATCTAGGACCATCTAGCAATCATAGTGACTATACCCTTCTAGATGGTTATCTTTTTAGAGAAAACAGGCTCTGTGTTCCAAGAACCTCCTTAAGGGATTTTCTAGTTTGGGAGACACATGCTGGAGGTTTGGCTGGCCATTTTGGGTGAAACAAGACTATCTTAGCTGTTGAGGAACAATTCTACTGGCCAGGCCTTAAGAGACAGGTAGCAAACCTTGTAGCCCGATGTAGGACATGTGCTGTTACAAAACAGCATAAATAGAATACCGGGTTATACACTCTTTTACCTGTACTTGAGTGTCCATGGCAGGATCTTAGCATGGACTTTGTTCTAGGGTTATCCAAGACCATTAGAAAACATGATTCAATCTTTGTAGTGGTTGACCGATTTTTGAAGATGGCCCATTTCCTACCCTGCTCCCAAACTTCTGATGCCTCTTGGGTAGCCAAGCTCTTTCTTGATCAAGTAGTCAGGCTACACGGGCTACCAAAAATCATTATTTCTGATAGGGATGTCCGTTTTACAAGTTACTTCTGGAAAACCCTTTGGCACCTATTAAGAACCAGACTGAAATTTTCAACTGCCTACCACCCCCAGACTGATGGACAGACCGAAGTTATGAATAGAAGTCTAGGGAATTTGTTGAGATGTCTAGTGGGATATAGTCTAGGAAACTGGGATTTGTTATTGCCTCGTGCTGAGTTCGCTTATAACAGTTCGGTCAGTCGATCTACGGGCAAAAGTCCATTTGAAATAGTCCATGGTTACAAACTTAGGAAGCCTTTAGATCTGATCCCCCTACCCACAAATGCACGAGTTTCTGAGTCTGTTGAATCCTATGCACAGCATATTAAGGATTTACATCATGAAATAAACAAGAAAATTCACTTGAGCAATGAATCCTATAAACATAAGGCTAATTCACGAAAGAGAGTCAAGGAATTCTATGAGGGGGATCATGTAATGATTAAACTCAAACCTGAAAGATTTCCATCAGGGACTTTTAAGAAATTACATGCCCGTGGCGCAGGTCCATTCAAGGTCATAAAGAAGATTAGCTCTAATGCTTATGTACTGGATTTACCTTCTGACCTAGGTATCAGTCCAACCTTCAATGTTTCAGACTTAATAGAGTATAAGGAACCAATGATGATACCTAGTGAGCCTTTTGGGCCTGACCCTATTTTTGAGAGCGAACTTATCCCAGAGTGTCCATAAACCACCTTTTCAAAGAAACGAGAGAAAATTGAATAGATTCTGGATGATAAGATTGTCACCACTAGGAACAAGGACTACTATCATTATTTGGTCCGTTGGCAAGGGTGACCTGAATCTGACAACTCTTGGATCACTGGAGAGGACCTGCAACAAATGGACCTGGATTTATTTGAACAATATCAAAGCCAGATTGGGCCATATTCGATAGGGTCGAATTCTCGTCACCTCGGGAGATTTGGTGCGGACACCGACAACGATCTTCACTCACTATGGATCGACTCCTGATGCAGCACATCCAACCCCAACTTGCAGAACAATTTTATCTTGTTAGAATAATACAAGCAAGACAACTACCAGGACAACTACCAGTCAACTACCAGAGCAACTAACAATCAACTACCATCAAAAGACTACCAAGCAACTACCTATCAACTTCTCTTGGGATTACTACATCATCATGCCACTTCACCAAGCTTAGAGGGTGCCACATCATCATCCACATCATCAAGCAACACCACCTAATGGGATTGCCACCACATGTGCCACCTCACCCATTGAAGTGGGCGACCAAGAAGGAGTCAAATTCAAATTTGGGCGGCCAAACTAAACCTCCACCTCATGTAACCACTTCCCCCGATATCTCTCCAACCATCCCATGTATCTTTCAACTATCCCATGTATCTCTCAACTATCCCATGTATCTCTCAACCATCCCATGTATCTCTCATCTCTTTTAAATTTTAAACAAAGGGCTTGGTAGCTTATAAAAGGAGATCCAACGCCGCATTGTAAGTAGTT
Organism: Areca catechu; assembly: GCA_021397845.1. Taxonomy (NCBI): domain Eukaryota; kingdom Viridiplantae; phylum Streptophyta; class Magnoliopsida; order Arecales; family Arecaceae; genus Areca; species Areca catechu. The sequence continues at coordinate 147,391,161 of CM038041.1, forward strand.
GATTTTTTTTGGGATAAAATGAGATGAAGAAGAAGGTCTTTGTCTTGCCATTATTTGAGTGTTTGTGATGTTCTCTTATAGCTTTTAGATAAAGTTCTAGTTTGAAGTTTGAGAAGCATTTCTTCTTTGGGCGTACAACTTCCATCTAGTTTCAAGGGTCAATTCCATTTCCAAGAAGAAGACATCAAGGAGACATCCTTCCATGGATCCTATCTTCCCCAACAAGAGTTTCTCGAGCCTCCATAAGAAGAATAATTCTTATGATCTCCTCTTATCCTTTGTGTTTTGATCTTTTCAAATATTCCATTTCTAATCCTTTCCTTGCAGGGTTCTCTTTAATTCGGAGTTCAAGAGCTCATCGTCTTGCCAAAGGAGCACGAATGGATGGGGCATAATTCCTCGAAATGATCATCTTCTCATCCAGGATTGGTTTATTCGAATGTTACTACGGGTCTATCACTTCAAAAAGAGAGCTCATCATTGGTAACAAATCTTCCTCATCTCTTCATTTCTGATCTATTGAAGGTTAACCTCTAGGTTCTTAATCCTTTAACCTTAGATTTAATCTTCTTTTAGGACAATCTGGTTATTATTGTGGCAAATGTTTAAGAATTACCAAATCTTTCTCTAGGTCTTGCTTGAGTCTCTTAGATTGAAAGCTAGTTCATGTGTTTAGGTTTTCATTGCTCAACTTTTAACTCATCCTCAATAGAAAGCTTTTTCATGCTGCATCAATTAAGAACCTAACACTTGGTTTTACCAGGATCACCAAGAACCCTTACAGTTAGTTTTGAACGAGATCATTAACAACCCACTTGGTTTTTAGACCAGGCTCACCAACAACCCAATAATTCAAAAAAAGAATTGTAAAGAGAAAGCAATGAAATGACAAACAGATGATGCTGGATGGTTGCCGATGTAGCTCAAGAGAAGCCTTCTTGATTTCACCTCAATGCACTTGAATGGCTTCTTTAACTTCTTCAATAATTGCTTCAAGCTTCTGATGTGAGTTGGTGAAGACTTGAAGACTATTGGTGGGGACACCGGAGGCACCAGAATAAGATAGAGGCTTTTCAATCCTCTATGAATTGATCAATAATTTATGAGTCCATCTGTAATAAGGGCTTAGCTCATCTGAGTTTATTTTAGCTGTTATTTGAGTATTTTGAGTTGTTATTTCAGTTCTGTACTTGTCAGCTCATGTTGAGCTAGTTCAGTCAAATGCTAGTCAGCTCATGTTGAGCTAATTTTATTTTTTTGAGTCCTGTCCAAGCATACTGAAGACTCAAGACTATATCATACAAGTGAAGACCAAGTCCAACTAGATTGAAGACATGGAAGTATAGCCCAAGTCCAACCTAGCTTGAAGATTTGAAGACCCCAGGAGGAAAATTCAGAAAACCCTGATTTCTTGCAGATGCCCTCCAAGTGCCCAGATTCCCTTCCATATGCCAAAGTATATTCATAGATAAGGGCATCCATGATTCCAAAGGTCCATCTGCATCCTAGCCCAAAGAAATCAAGCCCAGGTGCCAAGCCCAAGCCCCTAAGAAGCAAGATACCAGGGAATATTCCTGCTACCTGGCTACCAGGCCACCCCAGCTTCCAGAGGCCCAAACCCATGCACCCGAGCCCCTTTGGGCCGGCCTTTTGCTGCTCCTAGAAGCCCAACACGCCCCCCTAGGCGTCCTTGGAGTCTTGACCAAGTCAAGAAAATTTTTAGGGATTTTTCTACCTAATATTTCCTTATTTTCTAGCTAGGGTTTGAGAGGGAAAAGGATTCTTATGTAAAGACTTATGTACCCTTACTTGGAGCCCAAGGTTAAGGGTCTATTTAAGGGACCCTAGCCTCTTGTATGAGGGGAATTTTTGATGAATGAAAACCTTGAGTTCTTCTATTGAGTTGTGTGATACCCTGCTGTGTGCATAAAGGGGTTTGCGAGAGTTCTTCTTCCCAGTGCTGCAATCATCTTCCTGCTACCAACAAGCATCTCAGATCCCTGGACGCCCACTCCAAAAGAAGCCTTCCCTTGCTGTTTTTCCTTTGTTTTCTTATTCCTTTGTGAGTTTTCTAACCCCTGACAGGTCGTTTGCAGGTCCCCGAGTTCCTACGAATCCAACGACTCCAGCCAAGCCTCAATCGGATCACCGAGCAGAAAGCCGGGTATCCGCGGGTCTTTGGCTCGATTTTCCAGGCCGCATCCGTCGAGGAATGAGAGACCCTTTTGCTGCGATCTTCACAGACGTTGTCAGGTACACCCCTCTACCTCCAGTAGTTTTATTGTAGGAGAACTTGCCCTAACCGAGGCTTCTCAGCCCCGGCGATCCTTCTTTTCTACTTTTATAGGTCCTAATCTGCATGCTGATCTTCTAAAATTCATATAAAATTCTCTATAACTTATTTTAATCTGAAATTCGGGAATTAATCACCCAACCCCACATATAAAACATATAAAAAAAATTGCATGCATATTAGTTCAGTCAAATGCTAGTCAGCTCATGTTGAGCTAATTTTATTTTTTTGAGTCCTGTCCAAGCATACTGAAGACTCAAGACTATATCATACAAGTGAAGACCAAGTCCAACTAGATTGAAGACATGGAAGTATAGCCCAAGTCCAACCTAGCTTGAAGATTTGAAGACCCCAGGAGGAAAATTCAGAAAACCCTGATTTCTTGCAGATGCCCTCCAAGTGCCCAGATTCCCTTCCATATGCCAAAGTATATTCATAGATAAGGGCATCCATGATTCCAAAGGTCCATCTGCATCCTAGCCCAAAGAAATCAAGCCCAGGTGCCAAGCCCAAGCCCCTAAGAAGCAAGATACCAGGGAATATTCCTGCTACCTGGCTACCAGGCCACCCCAGCTTCCAGAGGCCCAAACCCATGCACCCGAGCCCCTTTGGGCCGGCCTTTTGCTGCTCCTAGAAGCCCAACACGCCCCCCTAGGCGTCCTTGGAGTCTTGACCAAGTCAAGAAAATTTTTAGGGATTTTTCTACCTAATATTTCCTTATTTTCTAGCTAGGGTTTGAGAGGGAAAAGGATTCTTATGTAAAGACTTATGTACCCTTACTTGGAGCCCAAGGTTAAGGGTCTATTTAAGGGACCCTAGCCTCTTGTATGAGGGGAATTTTTGATGAATGAAAACCTTGAGTTCTTCTATTGAGTTGTGTGATACCCTGCTGTGTGCATAAAGGGGTTTGCGAGAGTTCTTCTTCCCAGTGCTGCAATCATCTTCCTGCTACCAACAAGCATCTCAGATCCCTGGACGCCCACTCCAAAAGAAGCCTTCCCTTGCTGTTTTTCCTTTGTTTTCTTATTCCTTTGTGAGTTTTCTAACCCCTGACAGGTCGTTTGCAGGTCCCCGAGTTCCTACGAATCCAACGACTCCAGCCAAGCCTCAATCGGATCACCGAGCAGAAAGCCGGGTATCCGCGGGTCTTTGGCTCGATTTTCCAGGCCGCATCCGTCGAGGAATGAGAGACCCTTTTGCTGCGATCTTCACAGACGTTGTCAGGTACACCCCTCTACCTCCAGTAGTTTTATTGTAGGAGAACTTGCCCTAACGAGGCTTCTCAGCCCCGGCGATCCTTCTTTTCTACTTTTATAGGTCCTAATCTGCATGCTGATCTTCTAAAATTCATATAAAATTCTCTATAACTTATTTTAATCTGAAATTCGGGAATTAATCACCCAACCCCACATATAAAACATATAAAAAAAATTGCATGCATATTAGTTCAGTCAAATGCTAGTCAGCTCATGTTGAGCTAATTTTATTTTTTTGAGTCCTGTCCAAGCATACTGAAGACTCAAGACTATATCATACAAGTGAAGACCAAGTCCAACTAGATTGAAGACATGGAAGTATAGCCCAAGTCCAACCTAGCTTGAAGATTTGAAGACCCCAGGAGGAAAATTCAGAAAACCCTGATTTCTTGCAGATGCCCTCCAAGTGCCCAGATTCCCTTCCATATGCCAAAGTATATTCATAGATAAGGGCATCCATGATTCCAAAGGTCCATCTGCATCCTAGCCCAAAGAAATCAAGCCCAGGTGCCAAGCCCAAGCCCCTAAGAAGCAAGATACCAGGGAATATTCCTGCTACCTGGCTACCAGGCCACCCCAGCTTCCAGAGGCCCAAACCCATGCACCCGAGCCCCTTTGGGCCGGCCTTTTGCTGCTCCTAGAAGCCCAACACGCCCCCCTAGGCGTCCTTGGAGTCTTGACCAAGTCAAGAAAATTTTTAGGGATTTTTCTACCTAATATTTCCTTATTTTCTAGCTAGGGTTTGAGAGGGAAAAGGATTCTTATGTAAAGACTTATGTACCCTTACTTGGAGCCCAAGGTTAAGGGTCTATTTAAGGGACCCTAGCCTCTTGTATGAGGGGAATTTTTGATGAATGAAAACCTTGAGTTCTTCTATTGAGTTGTGTGATACCCTGCTGTGTGCATAAAGGGGTTTGCGAGAGTTCTTCTTCCCAGTGCTGCAATCATCTTCCTGCTACCAACAAGCATCTCAGATCCCTGGACGCCCACTCCAAAAGAAGCCTTCCCTTGCTGTTTTTCCTTTGTTTTCTTATTCCTTTGTGAGTTTTCTAACCCCTGACAGGTCGTTTGCAGGTCCCCGAGTTCCTACGAATCCAACGACTCCAGCCAAGCCTCAATCGGATCACCGAGCAGAAAGCCGGGTATCCGCGGGTCTTTGGCTCGATTTTCCAGGCCGCATCCGTCGAGGAATGAGAGACCCTTTTGCTGCGATCTTCACAGACGTTGTCAGGTACACCCCTCTACCTCCAGTAGTTTTATTGTAGGAGAACTTGCCCTAACCGAGGCTTCTCAGCCCCGGCGATCCTTCTTTTCTACTTTTATAGGTCCTAATCTGCATGCTGATCTTCTAAAATTCATATAAAATTCTCTATAACTTATTTTAATCTAAAATTCGGGAATTAATCACCCAACCCCACATATAAAACATATAAAAAAAATTGCATGCATATTAGTTCCCCATCATTTGGTATCAGAGCTTAGATTAGGGCTTATTTTCTGCAATTTTTTAGTCCGTATATACTCTGTTATTTTAATTATTTCTCCCTTTTAAAAACTTCAAAAATTATGAAATTTATTTTCCTGGATTTATCATAATTCACAGTAATTTTAAAAATTTTTCCAGATTTTATTATGGCCTGTGAATTTTCTGCAAGCCGAAATAGGGCCTGCAAATTTTTGGCTCTATTTTTTCAGCAAGACAAGTTTGGAAGTTTTAGGGTTTTGTTTAGCATCTTTTGCATATCTTTTAATTTTAGTATATTTGCAGCATATTAGGCCATGATTTGTAAGTTTTCTTCTATTTAAGAAAACACCAAAAAAAAAAAAAAAAAAGGAAAAATTACATATTCTCCAAAAAAAATACCAAAACATCTAACCCTAATTTGCATCATCTGCCTGCCATCATTGCATAATTTACTTTTAAGGGCACTCTTGCTATATCAGATGGGGGGAGGATTTGATCACCTTTCCTTAGCCCAAAACCACATCCCTTGCATTCAGTCCCAAGCCTTAACCTAAAATTAATTAGACTTAATTTGCCCTAGTGGGCTAGGGACACCAACTGGTCGGGTCCGGGCTAGTGTTAGATCACTGTGTCAAGTTAACCTGTGTGTGCCTTGTGCTCAGTGTCTAGAACGGTGGTTTAGGGATTCAATCCCGAAGGGCTTGTGTGCTGGTCCGCCTACCTGGCCAATCTCTGATTGGTGTCTAGGATTGGCAATCAGGGACCTAACACTCCCCTTACACCTGCCTGGCTGAGTACAGGGTTACTATAGGCTAGTTTGCCACCCTGATTGAGCATCTAGTTTGGACTCTAGGTCTAGTCAGCTATAGTCGGTCTGATCGAGTCTTGCATGAGCACTAGATTAGGAGTTTCATATCACCCACCTCCTTCACAAATGTCTGAACCCATGGAAAATTTACAAGCCCAAATAAAAGCCCTAGCTGATCAAATGGCCCATATGACTACCCAGTTAACTCAGTCTGCTACCCAAACCAATAATAGAATTGACCATCTTGCCAATAGGTTTGACCAGTTAGGAGGCCGTGTAGGGACCATAGCAAGAACCCATGGGTCACGATCTGAGCCAGATCCTGAGTCCCCTCAACCTAGGAGAACCCCAAACCCTGATCTATACCATGAGGTCGAACCTAGGAGAGCCCCTTATCCTGACCCGTACTACAATCCTCAACCTAGGAGGACCCCAAACCCTGATCCATACCGAGAGGTTGAACATAGGAGAGCCCCTCAGCCTGACCCATACTATAATCCTAAACCTAGGAGGACCCCAAACCCTGAACCATATCGTGAGGTTGAACCTAGGAGAGCCACTCAGCCTGACCCATACTATGATACTGAACCTAGATCCTATGACTCTAGATCCTATTTACCCACATCCTATAAGCCTAGTATACCCACAACCTATAGATCTTATGACTTCAAATCCTTTGACTCTAGAATCTACGAACCCATATCCCATGAGTCCAGTAGACCCAAGACCTATAGAGCTGAACCCAAATCCTATGACCCCAGATCATATAATCCCGTGACCCATAGATCTGCACCCTTATCCTATGAGTCTAGGGAGCCCATAATCCCTAGATATCAATCTAGTACTAGTCAGGTTTCCTTTAGTCAACTTGAACCCCATAGGATTAGCACCCCTAAATATGAGCCCAGTAGTAAGCCACTACCCTTTAGACAACTTGAACCTACTAGGATTAGTGTCCATAATCAGAAACCAGGACCTAGCCAATTTTCCCCTAGCCGACCTTCTCCAACCATTCCTGAGATTGACAAGGCTTACATTAACGCGGAAGTGTATGAAGCTGATGTGAGCCTAGTGGATGAGTATGAGGGAGAAGAGGTGACACCTTTAGATGACCTAGAATTAGCTGACCCAATAGATACCCAGGTAAAAGCCAACCTAGAGGTAGTTGACCTTGACCACATCCAACCTAAAGCTATAGTGGAAGAACAAATAGAGGAAGAGAACCTGGGTACTGCTACTAGAGCCTTACCTGAGGAAACCATAGAGGAGAGCCAAATTATAGAGTCTTGTCCTAAAATACAAGAACCTGAAGAATTTATTAAGGACCTGATCTCTTTGAATCTATACCTTCAAGATGAGCCTCCTCCTATAGTTCCCATTAAGGACCTCTTCCCTGAGATTAATAACCCATCCTTCCATTATACAAACCCCATAGATATACCGCAACCCCGTAAGGTTAACCTCATTAGTATAGGATTAGTTCCTGACACCCCGTCTTTTATCCTACTTTATTCAACTAACCATGAACCTTTTTCTCTACCTTACCAAACTAATTCTGAACCCACTTCCTATTTTCTGCCCTTTCCTGACACCTCCAGCATTTATAGGATTATTAGATTTCATTTAATTGAGATTAGCATACTGCATGCATTCATCACGCATGTTAGGTTTGCATCTTACTTCTGGCACACTCTTTGGAATTTGCTAGGAGTTCACTGTAAATTTTCATGTGCATGTCAAGCTAGGATCAAACCTAGGGAACCTATAATCTCTTAGGTTTAGATCCAAAGAGTTCAATAAGATTTCCTTCTATAAGAATGCATAGTCAAGTCTGTTAGGTGTAGGTTTGAGTCCTTTGCATCATCTTGTTAGGAGTCTGCATGTGCCTAGCATGTTCACCACTCACACTAATGTTAAAACAACTGGCTAATTCCCGAAGATGGATCAAAAAAATTTGATGTAGTGGATTTTATCTTGGTTAGGCTTAGGCCTAAAAGAAGCTTCATGCTCACAGAGCCGGACCTTTTAAAGTGATAGAGAAGGTTGGATCAAATGCCTAGGTGTTAGAATTGCCTTCGGATTTGGGCATTAGTTCTACCTTCAATATTACAGACCTGGTTGAGTATAGGGAACCGGCAGCGCTACCTAGTGAGGCCTTTGGACCTATTCCTTTTCATTATGAGTGACCCTAACCTAGAGTGTCCACAAACAAATTTGGCCTGAGAGAGGAGAACGGATCGAGCGTATCCTGGACAATCAAGCCATCACGACCCAGGGCCATGACTATCAATGCTTCCTGGTCCGATGGCAAGGCCGGCCAGAGTCGGACGATTCGTGGATTTCTCGAGAGGACTTGCAACGCCTCAACCCAGACCTTCTCGAGAGATATGTGAGCCAGTCTGACCTTCACTCGACAGGGTCGAGTTCCTCCCACCCCGGGAGAATTGGTGGGGACACCGGAGGCACCAGAATAAGATAGAGGCTTTTCAATCCTCTATGAATTGATCAATAATTTATGAGTCCATCTGTAATAAGGGCTTAGCTCATCTGAGTTTATTTTAGCTGTTATTTGAGTATTTTGAGTTGTTATTTCAGTTCTGTACTTGTCAGCTCATGTTGAGCTAGTTCAGTCAAATGCTAGTCAGCTCATGTTGAGCTAATTTTATTTTTTGAGTCCTGTCCAAGCATACTGAAGACTCAAGACTATATCATACAAGTGAAGACCAAGTCCAACTAGATTGAAGACATGGAAGTATAGCCCAAGTCCAACCTAGCTTGAAGATTTGAAGACCCCAGGAGGAAAATTCAGAAAACCCTGATTTCTTGCAGATGCCCTCCAAGTGCCCAGATTCCCTTCCATATGCCAAAGTATATTCATAGATAAGGGCATCCATGATTCCAAAGGTCCATCTGCATCCTAGCCCAAAGAAATCAAGCCCAGGTGCCAAGCCCAAGCCCCTAAGAAGCAAGATACCAGGGAATATTCCTGCTACCTGGCTACCAGGCCACCCCAGCTTCCAGAGGCCCAAACCCATGCACCCGAGCCCCTTTGGGCCGGCCTTTTGCTGCTCCTAGAAGCCCAACACGCCCCCCTAGGCGTCCTTGGAGTCTTGACCAAGTCAAGAAAATCTTTAGGGATTTTTCTACCTAATATTTCCTTATTTTCTAGCTAGGGTTTGAGAGGGAAAAGGATTCTTATGTAAAGACTTATGTACCCTTACTTGGAGCCCAAGGTTAAGGGTCTATTTAAGGGACCCTAGCCTCTTGTATGAGGGGAATTTTTGATGAATGAAAACCTTGAGTTCTTCTATTGAGTTGTGTGATACCCTGCTGTGTGCATAAAGGGGTTTGCGAGAGTTCTTCTTCCCAGTGCTGCAATCATCTTCCTGCTACCAACAAGCATCTCAGATCCCTGGACGCCCACTCCAAAAGAAGCCTTCCCTTGCTGTTTTTCCTTTGTTTTCTTATTCCTTTGTGAGTTTTCTAACCCCTGACAGGTCGTTTGCAGGTCCCCGAGTTCCTACGAATCCAACGACTCCAGCCAAGCCTCAATCGGATCACCGAGCAGAAAGCCGGGTATCCGCGGGTCTTTGGCTCGATTTTCCAGGCCGCATCCGTCGAGGAATGAGAGACCCTTTTGCTGCGATCTTCACAGACGTTGTCAGGTACACCCTCTACCTCCAGTAGTTTTATTGTAGGAGAACTTGCCCTAACCGAGGCTTCTCAGCCCCGGCGATCCTTCTTTTCTACTTTTATAGGTCCTAATCTGCATGCTGATCTTCTAAAATTCATATAAAATTCTCTATAACTTATTTTAATCTGAAATTCGGGAATTAATCACCCAACCCCACATATAAAACATATAAAAAAAATTGCATGCATATTAGTTCCCCATCAACTATCTTGAATGCTTTTTAGTACTCTCTTGCTCTCTAGGTTTCTTTGATATTCATAATAAGTATCCTTCCTTCAAAAGTTGTCCCAATTCTTCATTTATAATGTCTTGTACTCTTCTCAGGTAGTTTTAGTTGTTGTAGACCATTAGGATGTGACACTTGACCGTTGGAGCACTTTTTGGATTCAAATTCCAAGTTCTGGAACTAGCTGTTATAAGCTTGAAAATGACCTTCGAGTCTACTTGGATCCACAAAGTAGTTCTGGTCGGGTCGCCTCGCTTCATTCGAGTCGGCTCGATTTCTTAGTAGCTTGATTCTTTACTCTAGAAGAGTCGGCTCACCTTACTTCAAGTCGGCTCGGATTCACAGGCATTCAAAATTGTACTCTGGAAGAGTCGGCTCGGGTTCCTCCGGGTCAGTTCTCCTAGCTATTCACTCAGAACTCTTCTGTTTGGACTCTGGAGGAGTCAGCTCAAATCTCTGAAGAGTTAAATCGGATGTCTGACAGAATAATGTAGTCGGCTCGGTTGTTTGATTCAGAAAATCATGTTCTGGACGAGTCGGCTCGGGTCCCTTAGAGTCGACTCGGATATCTGCATGCTAGATCCTTAATGCATACCATGTGCTAGAGTTAGCTCCTTTGCTTCAAGTCGGCTCGGATGAGTTCTTCAGTAAAATCTCAGTTCTTCTCCAGAATTCATCCAGCAAGACTTCAAACATTCAAGAGTTTTTCCAAGTCTTCTAGCAATCTTTTCTAGAAAATTTTAAGCTTGAAACAACCCAGAAGTAACCCATTTTCATGATTTTTTCTTAACTTTTTCTTTGGATTCTTCTTTACTTGATTCACTTACAACACAACTCATTTCAAAAACTAAGAATGTAGGAGTCATAATTGAGCGTTAGAATCATCCTACAAAAACTTGTAAAATACTTGAAGAGTTGTTAGCAAAACAAATACATGCTCTAATGCTTTGTTATCATCAAAATCACTCAAGGGGTCAACAGCAAACTCTTTAACTCTTTTTCAAAAATTAGCCAAGTTTTGATAAATTTCATTGCTCACATTAATCTTTTGACTAATTTTTTTATGCAGATCCCTAACAAGCTATGCAAATAACTCCACTAACTTAGAGGCTCGTGCATGTATGGGCAAGGGGATTAGGTCTATGGCTTTGTTAGGCTTATAACCATGGACAATCTCAAATGGGCTCTTGCCTGTGGACCTATTAACTGAACTATTGTAGGCAAACTTGGCTCTAGATAATAGAAGGTCCCAATTCTTGGTTTTCTCACCTACAAAACATCTCAATAAATTTCCAAGGCTTTTGTTCACTACCTCGGTCTGGCCATCGGTTTGAGGGTGGTAGGAGGTGAAAAATTTAAGCTTGGTTCCTAACAAGTGTCAAAGGGTCTTCCAAAATTAATTGGTGAATCAGACATCCCTATCAGACACTATAATTTTAGGAAGGCCATGTAACCTAACCACATGATCAAGAAAAAGTTTGGCCACCTTGGAAGCATCAAAGGTCTGAGAGCAGGGTATAAAATGAGGCATTTTGGAAAACCTATCGACCACTACACAAATTGAATCATGTTTCCTTATGGTCTTGGATAATCCTAACACAAAGTCCATATTGAGGTCTTGCTAAGGATAATTAGGTACAGGTAAAGGGGTATATAGGCTAATGTTTTGCTTTTGCTGTTTGGTAATAATACAAGTTCGACACTTGGCCACAATCTAGGAAACACCCTATTTTAAACTTGGCCAAAGGAACTGGTCCTCTATAGCTAGAATGGTCTTATTTCTATAAAAGTGACTAGCTAGACCTCCTGCATGGGTCTCCCAAACTAGAAACTCTCTAAGTGAAGTCCTGGAAATACATAGCCTATTGTCTTTGAAAAGGGAACCATCTTGAAGGGTATACTCACTATGTGAACTAGATAATCCTTGTCTCATGGATTGGTAGATTTTACTGAAGTCAGGGTAGGTCTCATTCTTCTATCAGTAGATCAAATCCTATGACTTCAGTCCTACAGAATTCAGGAGCAGTGAATGGTGGCTAAGGGCATCAGCTACCTTGTTCTCGATACCAACATGATGTTTCAGCACAAAGGAAAAGGCTTGAAGGTATTCTACCCACTAAGCATGCCCAGGGTTAAGCTTCTTCTGGGGGTTAAGGAATTGGAGTGCTTCATGATTAAAGTATAAAACAAACTCCTGTGGTAGTAGATAATGTCTCCAATATCTAAGGGCTCGTACTACCACATAAAACTCCTTATCATAGGTTGAGTACCTGAGTTTAGCCTCATTGAGTTTCTCGCTAAACAAGGCTACAGGATGACTCTCTTGACTTAGTACTCCTCCTATGCCTACTCCAGAAGTATCACAAGCAACCTCAAAAACTTTGGAGAATCAGGTAACCTCAGGATGGGTGCTTGGATCATCTTCTCCTTAATCTCTAGGAAGACTTTATCTGTAGCTTTGGTCCACTCAAAGGTTCCCTTCCTAATGCAATATGTGATGGGTGCAACTATGGAGCTAAATCCCTAAATAAATCTCCTATAAAAGGTAGCTAGACCATGGAAACTACATACATCATGAATACTGGTAGGTACTAGCCACTCAACTATGGACTTAATCTTATTTGGATTAGCTAATACTCCTTCAGGGGTCACTACGAATCCTAGAAAGATGACTCTGTGGATTAAGAAATCGTACTTCTTTAAATTAGCTTAGAGACACTCTTTCCTAAGGGCTTGGCAGACTTGTTTAATGTGGTTCAGGTGGTCTTCCTTAGTCATACTATAGATCAAGATATCATCAAAATAAACCACTACAAATTTTCCAATGAACATCCTTAGGACTTAGGTCAATATTCTTTATAAAGGTACTAGGGGCATCGGACAATCCAAAAGGCATCAATACTCACTCGTAAATACCATCCTTAGTTTTGAACATGGTTTTCTATTCATCCTCGGGTCTGATCCTAACTTAGTGATAGCTGCTCTTAAGATCAATCTTTGAGAAAATGGTTGCACCAGCCATCATGTCTAACATGTCATCCAAACAGGGTATGGGGAACCTATACTTCATCGTGATCTTATTTATGGCATGACTATCGACACACATTCTCTAAGTGCCATCTTTCTTAGGGATCAATAGGGTAGGTACTTTATATGGACTTGGCTCTCCCTAATAAATTATTTTCTCAGGAGCTCTCCAACATGTTTCTGCAATACTAAGTGTTCAGTAGGGTTCATCCTATAGTGTGAGAGGTTTGGGAGGGTAGCTCCTGGGACTAAATCTATGGCATGATGTACATCCCTCAAAGGTGGTAATTGATCAGGCAAATCTTTAGGAAACATGTCTTGAAATTCAGTTAAAATTTCCTTAACTTCCTGAGGGTGCTCTTTCTGGGTTTGATCATGGACCTCCTTAGCAGTTAACATCCAAACTATTGAACCCTCAGTAATCTCACGTTCTAACTCCTTAGCAGTAATCAGATTTACTCTAGATTTCTTCTCTTTCAGACTACTAGATCCCCTCTTGATATTGTCCTTAGGTGGGGTTAGGTTTATCATAATCTTCTTCCCATGGAAATTAAAAGAACAAGAATTTGATCGGCCATATAGGGTAGCATCATGGTCATATAACCAAGGTCTGCCTAAGATAATGCTACTCACTCTCAGGGGAAGGACATCACACCACACCTTTTCCTGATAGGATTGAAGCTGGATCATGACTTGGCATCTAAGTTTGATGGAGATGGAGGTTGAGTCTATCCAAGATACCTTATAGAGGTTGGGATGGGGAACTGGGGTCAAGCCTAGGGTTTAGTTGAGATGGCATTCACATAGCTCCCACTATTTATAATGTTTTGTATACCTTATCCCTTAACTTTACAAAGGTCTGTAGGATGTTAGTCCTACGCAAATCCTCTTATATCTTGGTTTGGGCTAGGATGTACCTAACAACTCCCAATAGGTTAGATGGCTTAACTACTTCCTCATCTTCTTCATATTCATCCACTAAGTTCATCTCAGCTTCATACACTTTCTCTTCAAACTCATTAGTGGGTTCAGGGTCCTCTTCTTCTAATTCTTCTGTGTAAGGATTGTGATGCGGAACTATGCTCTGATACCAAGAAAATTATGCGGTACTAATACTCTGATACCAAGATTGATGGGGAACGAACGATCTAATACCAAGAATGATGTGGAATGATGTGGAACTACGCTCTGATAAAATTACCCTAAAAATCTATATGAGTACTGATGCTTATAATAAACATAGATTCAATAGGGCAGGTTTTAAATCATGAATTCCCTCATGCTAGGTTTAATAAAATGAGAAAAAAACTAGGACTCAGAGATTAAGAAATCCTTGACCAAGGACATGCACGTATTTCAAAGTTTCAGATCTAAAGCAAGGAAGGAAAAATAAATCTTATGACAGTAATAACTATTTCCAGCATGATGAGTTCACTTATCCTCGGAAGATGCAGCCTGGATGATCAATGGTCAGCCTTCCAACACAGGGTATCAGGGGACTTGGTTGATGGTCGGGCTTCCTTCAAAGGCTCGGTACCGGAAGAGGGACCCGTAAACTTTGTGGAACAGGGGAGGTAATCCAAAGTTGGGTGGAGGCTTCGCGGGCGATGATCTAGAGAAGAGGCATCGTGGTGGTCTTGGAGGGATGAACGAGACTTTGTTCTCGACAGGGGGAAGTCAAACTCCGGTAAAAAAAAAATGGCAGCAGTCATCCGAGGAAGAAGCCGTGAGCTCGGGAGTAGGGAGGGAAGGATCTGGAACATGGGTAGAAGCTCCTTCGGGAGGGGTTGGTCCGGAGAAGAGGCTGGTGGCTAGGCAAGCTCTGAGGGAGGATGGCTTGGTGACGGGATCCAGAGGAAGTTTGGTTTGGGTGACGGAGACTGGAAGAGGTTTGGGCGACGGATAACTGGAGGGGGCTTGGTTTTGGGCGACGGAGGCCGGAGGAGGGAGATCGGACGAAGGGTGGACTGGTGGAAATGGAGATAGGACGATGGGAGATGGAGGAGGGAGGTTTGGCGACGGGCTTGGATCTAACCTTCGGGGAAGACAGTGAGGGGGGGGGGGGGGAAGAGGTCAACGGAGGAGCTCAAGGAGGGAGGTTTGGTGATGGGATGACCGGAGGAGGGAGCTTCAAGGGGATTGAGATTTCTGTGAGCTGGAGTTTTTTTTTTTTTGAAAACGGAGTAGTGGGTGGGAGGCGCTTTGGAGAAGATGGCATCATCGTGAAAGGAAGGCAGTCATGGAATGATGGAGATTGATGAGGCCTCTCACCTCTCAATGCCATAGTCACGATGAAGGCTTCGGACGGGGCCTCTCATCCCTCGACATTGCAGTCAGCAACGAAGGCAAGAACGAGACTCAATCGGAGAAGAAGTGGGAACTTTCATTACAATTCATCATGCTCTTCATACAAAACCAAGCCTTATTTATAGGCTCAAAAACCTGGATTACGTGACAACTAATTCAAGGATTAGTTACAAATTGATGGGGATCCAAAGCAGGTCCGGATATTTTTCCATTTTTTCTTATTTTCTCACATTTTTTTTATTTTTCCTATTCCTGCTATTCCACCTATCCCCACTATTCCAGTTTTATGGCGGGTGGCGGGCTACAGGCAGGGCGGCGGCACAGGAGTAGCACGGCACGCACAGGGCATGCCGTTTCGTCTTCCCATAGGCGTGGGGCCCCGGGCATCGGGAGGGCCTTCGACGGGATGGCGGACGGCGGCAGGCGACGAACGGCGGGACGACGGCGGGTGGCGGATGGACGACTCCCACATCCGTTCATCTTCCCATGGCCGTGGGCGGTGGACTCGACGATTTTCTGGCGAGAGCAGGGTCGACGAGCACGGCGATGGGCCGACAGGAGCGGTCAGGGTCGGGCAGCCCGGATCTAGGGTGGTGGGGCGGTGGGCTAGGGTTTGGGAGTTTTAAAATTCATGGAAGGAAGATGGAATAAGGCAGGGATAAAGTGGGGATAAGTTGGGGATAAAATTGGAATAGTGGTGATAGGTGGAATAGCGAGAATAGGAAAAATAATAAAAATACGAGAAAATAAGAAAAAATGGAAAAATATCTGGACCTGCTTTGGATCCCCATCATTCTCCTCGATCATGAAGAACTCGACTCCGTCAAGTTCGAAAATGGAGCACACCCTAATCCACAACTTGCTCTAATACCAAAATTGATGAGGGACGGGTTCGATGTACCCTGGATTATTTGGAAAAGGGAAACACTTAAACAAACCAGGACCGTGGGAGGGATAAGAAGCCCCCTGGGACTAGGGCAAAACTGAAACTAAAATCCTAAAATAGCTGATCTCTTTTGTTTTCAATTTTCTTGGTGGAGGTGGTGAAGGAAGGATGAGGATGGGAGACTGGGAACTGGAACTCATGGCCCTGGGGCTCACTCTAACAGGGAGACGCACATAGAAAGTCAAGGGTCAATGCACACAGCTACCCTGAACTTTCATCGAACCCTTAAAGCATACAGCATGGCTCTCATAGATGCCCTGAGGGATCAAAGCACACAGCTACCCTCAATAGCACACAGAAAAGGCATCCTGCAAGGGTGACTCTCAAAGGATATGAGGAGATAAGAAGATGGGATAGGGGATAACTAGGGCCTCACACCCCTCGACGCTCGCATGGAGCGAAAACAAAACGGGCCTCAGCCCAGAACTAGAACCAGTGGCTAAACCAAAAATTTTTCATCAATCAATCACTTATTACAAGAGGGGAGGGGGCCTTTATATAGGCAAACAAAACCCCTCAATTACTTAGCCTACAAGCAAACCTAAAATGGAAAATAAGTTACATCAAAATCCATGCTACATCAGAATTGGTGCAGATCTGCTCTGAGAAGCGTGTTGGCTTGATGAAGTGCTATGAAAAGCATACTACTTTGAAAACTGAGTTGCTTCAGAAACCTTGTGGACTGCTCCAGAAATCATGCAGAACTTATCTCATGGCCGTGCACAGCAGGGAGGGAATGATCTCTGCCGAGCACCGGCGGATGACCGGGAAGCGGATGGCGAACGGGGCTGGCGGACGACGAGCGGCGGATGGCGGGCGGGGCAGCGGCATAGGGGTGGCATGGCATGCACAGGGCGTGCCGTTTCATCTTCCCATGGGTGTGGGGCCCCAGGCACCGACGAGGGCCTCCGACGGGACGGCGGTAGGTGGCGGACGGCGGGATGGCGGTGGGTGGTGGACGGACGGCTCCCGCATCCGTTCATCTTTCCATGGCCGTGGGCAGCGGACTCGACAATTTTCCAGCGAGAGCGAGGCCGGCAAGCACCGGTGGCGGGCCAGCGGGGGCGACCGGAGTCGGGTAACCCGGATCTGGGGGGTCGGGGCGGTGGGCTAGGGTTTAGGAGTTTTAAAATTCACGGGAGGAAGATGGAATAAGGTAGGGATAAAGCAGGGATAAGTTAAGGATAAAACTATAATAGTGGGGATAGGTGGAATAGAGGGAATAGGAAAAATAAAAAAAAATGTGAGAAAATAAGAAAAAATGGAAAAATATCTAGACCTGCTTTGGATCCCCATCACAAATCCTTACTAATCGGGGGAGCGTGGCTACAGAGGTTGTTGCGGCCACGATTTCCAAATATTCCCTGAGATTTTTTTTCCAAATATTTTAATAACCAAAATTGAGAAAAAAAGAAATTCTAAAATTTTCCCCACATGGGATTCAGTTCAACCGCGTCTCAAGTCGGCTCGACAGTCTCGGGTCGGTTCGATGGTGCAGATCCTATTCTCTTTATTTTGTGATCCAGATGGGTTCTTGAAGGTTGGTCTTGGTCTTGGTATCCTTACCATTTCTCATGGGGTGGGAGGAACTCAACCCCATTGAGTAAGGGTTTGTTTTGCTTTGATACTCTTCCAGGAGATCCGGATCAAAGCATTGTAAGTCCTCTCTAGTAATCCATGAGTCCTTTGATTCAGGATGACCTTGCCATTTTACCAAGTAGTGCTGATAGCCATTCCATCAGGTACCGACAGCTTGATCATCCAAGATTCGCTCGATGTTCTCTCTTTGCTCAGGCCATTTTGTGGACACTCTAGGGTAGGTCCTCTCTTAAGTAAAGGGTCAAGCCCGAATGCCTCACTAGGAATTACTGCCGGTTACCTGTACTCAGTTAGATCAGAAACATTGAAAGTGGAGCTAATGCCTAAATCAGGGGGTAACTCAAGCACATAAGCATTGGGTCCAATTTTCTTAATAATTTTATAGGGTCCAGCACTTCGGGAATGCAGTTTCTTGATGGTTCCAGAAGGAAACCATTCAGGTCTGAGACTTATCATGATGAAATCCCCTACAGAAAATTCTTTGAAATGTTTTCTAAAATCAGCTTGTCTTTTATAAGCATCATTACTCATTTTGATCTTTTAGGTGATTTCCTTATGCAAATTTCTAACATGCCATGCAAAAGATTCAATTGATTCAGACACTCTAGCATGCAATGGCAGGGGAATCAGATCAAGTGATTTATTGGGTTGGTACCCATGGACAATCTCGAAAGGGCTCTCTTTTGGGAATTAGCCAAATTATTTTAAAATTCATACTTAATACAAATTTTAATATGATGCAAAATGCAGACTCAACGATGCAGTCCTATTGAGGAAAAAAAACTTATTGGACTCTCTAGGGCCTAAACCTAACAGACTATAAACCCTCTAGGTTTGATCCTGGTCCAGTGTGCACTTGAAAATTTACAATGGATACCTAACAAATGCCATAAGGTCTTCCAAAAGTAGGTCGCAAACCTAACATACTTAAAGAATTGGCGCAACAAAAAAATCTCAATATAATGTAGTTTGAGAGTTTGGGAAGCATTGGAAGTCTTAGGGTGTGACAGAAAATTGAAACTTTGTGACAATTTATTAGGCTTAGGGAATATATCTTGGTGACTTGCAGAGGCCTTAAGATTAGAATATTGAGCTACGGGTGTCATAAGGTCAAATTGATGAATGGAGAATTTGGTTAAAGTAAGTGTAGATTTTTCATGCAAGGAAGGCTTAGTTAGTTCCAGAAAAAGGTCATCAACAGGAATGAGCTCTTTACAAGGGAACTGAATTAGGTCTTGGATTGAGGCTAAAAGAGTGGGTTCTTCCTGAGGGCATTGATTTACGGGAACCAGGTCTTCACTAATTTCTTGTCGCTCTGGTATTTCCAGATTAGGCTCAACAATCTTATCTTCTATATGGACTTCCTCAGGTAAGGTATTAGAGTTGAAATCTACTTCACATTCAGGGGTGTCATCTGGGTTTCCTTCTTCTTCTAAGTCACCTAAATGATGGGATCTAGTGGGGCAGTCACTAGCATAATGGCCGGGCTGGTGACATCTAAAATAGGTGCCAAACTTCTTGGGTGCTTCTACAGATTTTTCTTTGTTAGCTAGAGGTTGGTTCAAGTTGGGTCATCTTGGCTCGGATCGACTCGGGTCAGGTCGGTTATGGTGGGGCTGACTGGGATTTGGATGGGTAGGGTAGGGTCGACTCGGGTAGGTCTGAGTGGTCAATTGGGTAGACAATTGGGCAGACAATTGGGCAAAGTGTTATGACATGGTCTTTAGTAGGGCTTCTCGTAGGTTGTCCAAAGATGACTTAGGCTGATATGAGGTTCCTGCTCTAATGGACTTGATTTAAGCATGCAAAATCATCTACGATCTACTAGACCTAGAATCTCAACCAATTGCCTAAGTCAAGGTGGCAAACTAGTCTGTAGTAACTCTATTCTTGGCCAGGTAGGTGTAGGGGAGTGTAGGTGGTGCGGGCACCAGACTCAGAAGAAGACTTCAGAGCTCCATCTGGATCTCTGATTGACCTTGCCCGAAGAATTAGGGTTTTCTGGTTTGTAATAAGGGTTGACTTGATCAACTCAATTTTAGCTTGAGTCTGTATTCCCTGTAATTTATTTTTGTTGAGTCATGTTGACTCAGTAGTGGTCTAGGACTTCAACCTGGGTGTCACATTTTCTTCCAAGGCCAAGCAAGTGGGCGCCACACTCCCAGCCACACTCCCAGCCACACGCCTGAGTCCAGGGGGCGCCACATCTCCATCCAGTATGCTCTGGTCCCCACACCACAAGATAGCAGGTCCCTTCTCTCATGCGCCATTTGAGGAGAAAGCAATCTGGGATCCACAATTCAAGGGGGCGGCCCACAATTTTCCATAAGAGCCAAGCTATGAAAAGAAAGAAACTCTTCTTGGAGAGTACTTCAAGGGGGCACCCATTCCATGCCAAAAATGCCCAAAGCAAAGATGGGAAGAACCATGACTTAGGGAGAAAGAAAAGGAGGAGTCCAAAAGAGTTGAGCCATGGAAGGAATGAAATTCTCTCTTGAAGAACAAGGCTAGGAGGTGCCACTTACCTTCCTTTTAAAACCTCCAATCAACTTTTTTGGAACCTTTGGCCAGCCATATGTGTATGGATTGATCCTACAAGCCTAATTTGAAGATCCCCTCCCTTAGTCCCACATGGGAAGATGTAAAACCCTACTCTCTTGTAAAGTCCTATAAATTAAACCTTCTTGTAAATTTGAAAGTAAACTGATGAATGAATTCAATTTATGTGTGAGCAAACTTTGTGTTTCTCTCTTCCGCACTTGCATTCAGGTGTTGAGCTCCGTGAGGGAGTAAATCCGGGTTCCTTAGGAACCTTGAGGAGGTGTGAGATCTCCAACCCCAAAACCCTAGGTTAGCCACTTCAATTCCAAAACCCTAGCCGCCCATCATCTTCTTCATTCCACCAAACCCTAACCTACCCCATCTTCGCACGGCCCCTCTCTCCAAGTAGTGGCCGACCACCAGCATCTAGGTCCAATTCGGCTACTTCGAATACGGAGCAAATTCCAGAGGGAGCCAGATCAACCTTTAGGAGAATCCGGATTTCAGCAACATCAGCTTTCAAGTTCTTCAATCTGGTAAATCCTTCCTTGAGTATCTGATTCCATCACTTGTTCTTCTTCTTTCCCAGATCTTGAGTTCAGGAGAAGCCGACTCAGCCACAGGACCAGTATTGGAGGATCCATTACGAAGATATCCGAATCCAAGGATCCAACAATCTGCTCGAGAGAGTTCTTCCACCAAACTCTGTGAAGATCACTGTCTGGTCGGTAACCCATCTCTTCTCTTTATTTATGTCCTGTTGAAAGTTCAGAGCGAAACCCTAGGTCTGGGAGTTTCTCAACCCCCAGCGATCCGTTACTTCTGAATCACTCTGATAACCTAGTTTCTTTTAAATTGTGCTTTCAATTATTACCTAGTTTCTTTCAATATAGTTTAGCTTTCCTTTGAGTCAAAGCCAATTTTTGAAAATATATATAAAAAAAAAAAGAATTAATCTTAATTTATTTCTGCATCGCATCATCTCTTCTTTCATTCTGCATCATTATGGTATCAGAGTCCTGTCTAGGGTTTCTGTCTTGTTTGCTTGTTTGAGTGTCTCTCCTTTTTACTTTGTCTGCTCGAAGTAGACTCCCCAAGACATCCGGTCCTAGGAACGAAGTGAGGTGCAAACCTCCTCTTCCCATTCCATGGGGTGTTCCTAGGGCGTGTAGGGGATCCACTGGGTTACAACTTTGTAGCAGGAATTGTAAACGGGGGAAGCACTCTGTTTTTAATCTGTAACTATCCTATTGCAGGAATTGTTTCTCGTTGCAGATAACTCCAAATTGCATGATTTTATTTTTCTGGAACCAGTATAATTTAAGATATTTTATATAATTTTTCTGTGATTTATTGGTTTCCGTGAAATTTTTGAAAGTTAAATTACTGCAACTCTGTTTCTGTGTTTCTGCAATTCAATTTTTTGAGTGATCATCTCCTAATTCATCTTAAGGGCATTTGAGTATCTAAGATAAGGGGAGGAGTTGATAACCTCTCCTTAGCCCAAAACCACCACCCACTCATTCGATCCTAAGCCTAATTTTAAAATTTATTAGACTTAATTTGTCCTAGTGGGCTAGGGACATCAACAAGTCGGGTCAAGGCTAGTGTTGAGTCAGTTTATCTAGTTACTCTGTGTGTGCTTTGTACTCAGTGTCTAGAACGATGGTTCAGGGATTCTTTCCTGAAGGGCTTGTGTGCTGGTTTGCCTACCTGGCCAATCATTGATTGGTGTCTAGGATTGGCATCTAGGGACCTAACACTCTCCTTACACCTGCCTGGCTGAGTCCCGAGTTACTACAGGCTAGCTTGCCACTCTGATTGGGCATCTAGTTTGGGCTCTAGGTCTAGTTAGCCCGTAGTCATTTCAGTTGAGTCTCATTTTATTTGTTTGCTTGCATCATCATGTCTACCCGGAATGGAGTACCCTACCAACCTGGTCAAACCCAACCTGATTTAGAGGGCATGGTTAGAGCTCTTACTGAAAGTATGAACAAATTAAGTCAGGATATGAATGAGAATTTTACCCAGCTTAGGGATCGAATCCAAATACTTGAGGAACCTAAGCATCAGAATTGGACTCCTGACCCAGATTTTAATATGCCTCAACCTCACCCACACTAAGAGCCTAGAAGACCTTTATACAGAGATCCTGAACCTAATCATAGGAGGCCTGACCCAGAGCCTAAAGGCAGAGATGATAGGTTCATTCGGAACATCAAATTAGATGCACCCACTTTTGATGGTAGCTTAAACCCTAAGATGTATTCTGATTGGGAGGGTGAGATGGACCAGTACTTTGAGTGGTATGCCATGTCTGAGGAAAGGAAGTTCAAGTTTGCCAAGATGAAGTTGGTACGTCGAGCTAGGTTATACTGGGGGAACATTGAGCTAACCACTAGAAGACGAAATGTTGAGCCCATAACCACTTGGCAGGGTATGAAAGAGAAGCTTAGAGATAAGTACCTATCCATTTCATACCAGCAAAATCTGTTAGACCAATGGCAGACTTTGAAACAAGGGAATCGATCTGTATCAGACTACATAACCACCTTTGATGAATACCTGATGAGATGTGATGTGAGTGAAGCCCATGAGGTCACTTTGTCTAGGTTTAGGGCTGGACTTAGGGAAGACATTAAGAGGGAGTTGTTTCTGAGAGAGGTTACTGACCTAGACCAAGCCTATCAGATTGCACTAAACACTGAGAAGTTTCAAAGAGGACCAATGCCTTCTAGGGTTAGTGCCCCAATCCCAAGAAATGGACCTAGCCAAGTTACCCCTAGCAAGCCTAATCAGGGTATTCCCACCCCTAGGCCCATGGACAAAGGTAAGGCACCTAACACCCAGAGAACCCCTAGTTCTAGTATCATCTGTTTTAAGTGCCAGAAGCCCGGTCATATCTCCAACCAGTGCACAGCCATAGCTTGTTTTAAGTGCCATAAGGTAGGTCATGTTTCTAGCCAGTGCCCTCGTAGATCCCTTTACATAGAAGGAGGAGAAGAAGAGAATTCCAGGCCCAATGAAGAGTTTGAAGAGAAGTTTATGAGGCCGGAATGAATTTGGTTGATGAGTATGAAGGAGAGGAGGAATCCACAGAGTCTGACCAATTAGGGGTTGTGAGATGCATCCTGTCCCAGAATAGAGTTCAGGAAGATTGGCGTAGGACTAACATCCTACAGACTTTCCTTAAACTAGGGGATAAGGTATGTAAAATCATCATAGATAGTGGGAGCTATGTGAATGCCATTTCTGCTAGCACTGTCAAAATGTTAGGCTTAACCCCAATCCCCCACCCCAACCCCTATAAGGTTTCTTGGGTAGACTCTACCTCTATACCTATCCAGTCTAGATATCAGGTCCAAATCCAAATGCAATCCTATCAAGAGAAGATTTGGTGTGATGTCTTGCCCATGGGGGTGAGCAGTATAATTCTTGGAAGACCTTGGTTATATGATCATGATGCCACCCTCTTAGGAAAATCCAACACCTGTGTCTTTAGTTTTAATGGGAAGAAAATCACAATCCATTCAGTCCCTCCTAAGGACAAGGTAGCTAAGGGACCCAATAAGGTTAGAGAGATGAAGACTGGAGTGAACCTAATTAGTGCTAAGGATCTAGAACAAGAAATTCATAGTGGTTCACCTATTTGGATGTTGACTGCTAAGGAACTTAGGACTCCTACACCCTCAGAGCCTCCTCAGGAAGTTAAACCTTTGTTAGAAGAATTTAAGGATGTTTTTCCCGAGGATCTGCCGGACCACCTTCCACCTCTTAGGGATATCCAGCATTCTATAGATTTAGTCCCAGGAGCTACTTTACCCAACTTGCCCCATTATAGGATGAATCCATCTGAGCATAAGGAACTGCAAAAGCAGGTTGGAGAATTGTTGAGGAAGGGGTTCATTAGAGAGAGTCTTAGCCCTTGTGCAGTCCCTGCACTTCTGACCCCAAAGAAGGATGGCACATGGAGAATGTGTGTTGATAGTCGTGCCATCAACAAAATCACAATCAAGTTTAGGTTTCCCATCCCTAGACTAGATGACATGCTAGATATAATGGCCGGTGTAATGGTTTTTTCTAAAATTGATCTCAAGAGCGGCTATCATCAGGTTAGGATTAGACCAGGGGATGAGTGGAAAACCGCTTTCAAAACTAAGGATGGTCTTTATGAATGGGTTGTTATGCCATTTGGGTTGTCCAATGCCCCTAGTACTTTCATGAGGATTTTGACCCAGATACTTAGAGCTTTCATAGGGAAGTTTGTAGTGGTCTATTTTGATGACATCCTGATCTATAGTAAGACCCCTGCAGATCACCTAGGCCACCTTAGACAAGTCTGCCAAGTTTTGAGGAATGATAGTCTCTACGGTAATCTCAAAAAGTGTGAATTCATGACCAGTAGAATTATCTTCCTTGGTTTTGTAGTAACCCCTAACGGCGTGGCTGCCGATCCAGAAAAGATTAGGTCCATAGTAGAATGGCCAGAGCTGACCAGTGTGCATGAAGTCAAAAGTTTCCACGGCTTGGCTACCTTCTATAGGCGATTCATCAATGGGTTTAGTACTGTAGTTGCTCCTATCATAGACTGTATTAGGAAGGGAGAATTCCAGTGGACTAAAGCAGCCCATAAAGCCTTCCTATATCTTAAGGATAGGATTACCCAGGCACCCATTTTGAGGTTACCCGACTTTTCAAAGGTATTTGAGGTTTCCTGTGATGCTTTAGGAGTAGGCATAGGTGGAGTCCTAAGCCAAGAGAACCATCCCGTAGCATTCTTTAGTGAAAAACTTAATGATGCTAAGCTTAGGTATTCTACCTATGATAAGGAATTTTATGCGGTAGTGCAAGCTTTGCGTTACTGGAGACATTATTTGCTACCGCAAGAATTTGTGCTGTTTTCGAACCATGAGGCTCTTAGATTCTTGAATTCCCAGAAGAAGCTTAACCCTAGGCATGCTAAGTGGGTAGAGTATATCCAATCCTATACTTTTGTTTTGAAGCATAAGGCTGGGTCTGAAAATAAGGTAGCTGATGCCCTTAGTCGTCGATCTTTGTTGTTGAATTCTGTTAGGGCTGAAGTCATAGGGTTTGAGCAAATCAAAGAGGAATATGAGTCATGTCCGGATTTTAAGACTGTGTACCAGGATCTAACTCAAGGACCATCTAGTGATCATAAGGATTATACCCTTTTAGATGGCTTTCTGTTCTTTAAGAATAGGCTTTGCATCCTTAGAACTTCTCTTAGGGAATTTTTGATTTGGGAAATTCATGCTAGAGGTTTAGCTGGCCATTTCGGAAAAGACAAGACCACCCTGGCTATTGAAGATCACTTTTTCTGGCCTAGCTTAAAAAGAGATGTAGCACACATTGTGGCTAGGTGTCGGACATGCGCTGTTGCCAAACAGCGAAAACAGAACACTGGCCTTTATACCCCACTCCCTGTCCCAAATCGTCCTTGGCAAGATGTGAGCAAGGACTTTGTGTTAGGTTTGCCTAAGACCAAGAGGAGGCATGACTCTATCTGTGTTGTAGTCGACCAATTTTCCAAGATGGCCCATTTCTTGCCTTATTCCCAAACATTTGATGCGTCTAAGGTAGCCACCCTGTTCTTTAATGAGATAGTTCGACTCCATGGCCTACCTAAGATAATTGTTTCCGATAGGGATGTCTGGTTCACCAGCTATTTCTGGAAAACCCTTTGGCATAAGTTAGGGACAAAACTTAAGTTTTCAACTACCTATCACCCCCAGACTAATGGCCAAACCGAAGTAGTGAACTGTAGTTTAGGCAATCTGTTAAGGTACTTGTTGGTGAAAACATTAGGAACTGGGTTTTGTACTTACCTAGAGCTGAATTTGCATACAATGACTCGGTCAATAGGTCTACGGGTAAGAGTCCATTTGAAATTGTGCATGGTTACAAACCTCACACACCTCTTGACCTAGCTCCTTTACCTGTCCACACACGAATCTCCGAGTCTGCCGAAGTCTTTGCACAGCATATAAAAGACTTGCATAAAGAAATTCATGCCAAAATAAATTTAAGTAATGAAACTTATAAGAAGTTGGCTGATTCTCAAAGGCGAGTCAAAACTTTTGATGAGGGAGACTATGTAATGATTAGGTTAAGGCCTGAACGGTTTCCTCCTGGAACCGTTAGAAAGTTACATGCTAGAGGAGCTGGACCATTTAGAGTGATGAAGAGAGTAGGATCCAATGGCTATGTGCTCGAGTTACCTCCAGAACTAGGCATTAGCTCCACTTTCAATATTACAGACCTAGTAGAGTATAGAGAGCCAGCTGTGATTCCCAGTGAGCCTTTTGAACCTAATCCTGCTCTTGAGAGTGAACCCAACCCTGTGTATCCACCAACAAACTGGCCTGTGAGGAAAGAGCAGATTGAAAAGATCCTGGATGATCAGGTTATCTCTACTCGTAATCGAGGATACCAAAGATACCTGGTCCACTAGCAAGGAAGGCCAGATTCTGATGACTCTTGGATCTCCCGAGAAGAATTACAAGAATTGGACCCAGACCTCTTGGAGAGATACCAGAGCCAACTTGATCCATACTCGACAGGGTCGAGTTCCTCCCACCCCGGGAGAATTGGTGCAGGCACCAGACTCAGAAGAAGACTTCAGAGCTCCATCTGGATCTCTGATTGACCTTGCCCGAAGAATTAGGATTTTCTGGTTTGTAATAAGGGTTGACTTGATCAACTCAATTTTAGCTTGAGTCTGTATTCCCTGCAATTTATTTTTGTTGAGTCATGTTGACTCATTAGTGGTCTAGGACTTCAACCTGGGTGTCACATTTTCTCCCAAGGCCAAGCAAGTGGGCGCCACACTCCCAGCCACACTCCCAGCCACATGCCTGAGTCCAGGGGGCGCCACATCTCCATCCAGTATGCTCTGGTCCCCACACCACAAGATAGCAGGTCCCTTCTCTCATGCGCCATTTGAGGAGAAAGCAATCTGGGATCCACAATTCAAGGGGGAGGCTCACAATTTTCCATAAGAGCCAAGCTATGAAAAGAAAGAAACTCTTCTTGGAGAGTACTTCAAGGGGGCGTCCATTCCATGCCAAAAATGCCCAAAGCAAAGATGGGAAGAACCATGACTTAGGGAGAAAGAAAAGGAGGAGTCCAAAAGAGTTGAGCCATGGAAGGAATGAAATTCTCTCTTGAAGAACAAGGCTAGGAGGCGCCACTTACCTTCCTTTTAAAACCTCCAATCAACTTTTTTGGAACCTTTGGCCGGCCATATGTGTATGGATTGATCCTACAAGCCTAATTTGAAGATCCCCTCCCTTAGTCCCACATGGAAAGATGTAAAACCCTACTCTCTTGTAAAGTCCTATAAATTAAACCCTTCTTGTAAATTTGAAAGTAATCTGATGAATAAATCCAATTTATATGTGAGCAAACTCTGTGTTTTCTCTCTTCCGCACTTGCATCCAGGTGTTGAGCTCTGTGAGGGAGTAAATCCGGGTTCCCCAGGAACCTTGAGGAAGTGTGAGATCTCCAACCCCAAAACCCTAGGTTAGCCACTTCACTCCAAAACCCTAGCCACTCATAATTCTCCTCAATCCACCAAACCCTAGCCTACCCCACCTCCCACGGCCACTCTCTCCAAGTCAAGGCTGACCACCAGCATCCGGGTCCAGTCTGGATACTTCAGATTCAGAGCAAATTCCAGAAGGAGCCAGATCAACCTTTAGGAGAATCCAGATTTCAGCAACATCAGCTTTCAAGTTCTTCAATCTGGTAAATCCTTCCTTGAGTATCTGATTCCATCACTTGTTCTTCTTCTTTCCCAGATCTTGAGTTCAGGAGAAGCCGACTCAGCCACAGGACCAGTATTGGAGGATCCATTGTGAAGATATCCGAATCTAAGGATCCAACAATCTGCTCAAGAGAGTTCTTCCACCAAACTCTGTGAAGATCACTGTCTGGTCGGTAACCCATCTCTTCTCTTTATTTATGTCCTGTTGAAAGTTCAGAGCGAAACCCTAGGTCTGGGAGTTTCTCAACCCCCAGCGATCCGTTACTTCTGAACCACTCTGATAACCTAGTTTCTTTTAAATTGTGCTTTCAATTATTACCTAGTTTCTTTCAATATAGTTTAGCTTTCCTTTGAGTCAAAGCCAATTTCTGAAAATATATATAAAAAAAAAAGAATTAATCTTAATTTATTTCCGCATCGCATCATCTCTTCTTTCGTTCTGCATCAGTAGGTCCCTAAACGCCAACCTTAGACATCAATCTGGGATTGGCCAAGTAGGCGGACCAATTCACTAGCCCTGAATCACCAAGCCTAGACACCAAGAGCAGTAGCACACACAGAATGGGCTGACGCCATGAATAGATACTTAGTCTTGACTCGACCAATTGGTGTCCCTAAGCTCTTTAGAGCAAAAGTACGTTTCTACTGGATTTTAATTAGAGGCTTGGGTCTGGAATGCAGGGTGGTTGTTTTGGACTAAGGAAAGGTAATGAAGTCCTTCCCTTATATTATGATATTGCCGCCCTTAAGTAGCTTAATGCAAAATATGAAATGCACACTCTATGATCCTAAAGCAAACTAAGAAACACAGAAATGAAACACACACACACACACACACACACACACACACATATATATATATATATATATTGTATGCTTGAGATAAAATAACTAAAATAAAGAAATAGGATAAAACTAAACTATGTAAAGAACTAATATGAATAGGATTTTAACTAACAAAATGCTGTAGAAAAAGTGAGTGGGCTAAACAAAATGCATGTCCTAACTATGCTCTGATACCAAAAAGATGATGTGGAATGATGTTCTGATACCAAAAGATGATGTGGATTTAGACTCTGATACCAAAAAAATGATGCGGAACTATGCTCTGATACTAAGAAAATGATGCGGTACTAACGCTCTGATAACAAGACTGATGGGGAACAAACGATCTGATACCAAGAATGATGTGGAATGATGTGGAACTACGCTATGATAAAATTACCCTAAAAATCCATACGAGTACTAATGCTTATAATAAACACAAATTCAATAAGACAGGTTTTAAATCATGCATTCCCTCATGCTAGGCTCAATAAAATGAGAAAGAACCAGGACTCAGAGATTGACAAATCCCTGATCAAGGACATGCATGCATTTCAAAGTTTTAGATCTAAAGCAAGGAAGGAAAAATAAACCCTACGATAGTAATAACTATTTTCAGCGTGATGAGTTCACTTATCCTCCGAAGATGCTGCCTGGATGATCAACGGTCAACCTTCCAACATAGGGTATCATGGGACTTGGTTGATGGTCGGGCTTCCTTCAAAGGCTCGATACCGGAAGAGGGACCCATAAATCTTGTGGAACAGGGGCGATAATCTAAGGTTGGGCGGAGGCTTCGCGGGTGATGATCCGGAGAAGAGGCGTCGTGGCGGTCTCCGAGGGACGAACAGGACTTCATTCTCGACATGGGGAAGTCGGACTCCGGTAAAAAAACAAAATGGCAGTAGTCATCCGGGGAAGAAGCCGCGAGCTCGGGAGCAGGGAGGGAAGGATCTGGAACTTGGGTGGAAGCTCCTTCGGGGGGGTTGGTCCTGAGAAGAGGCTGGCGACGGGGCGAGCTCCGAGGGAGGATGGCCTGGTGATGGGATCCGGAGGAAGTTTGGTTTTGGTGGAGACCGAAAGAGGTTTAGGCAACGGATAACCGGAGGGGGCTTGGTTTTGGGTGACGGAGGCTGGTGGAGGGAGATCGGACAAAGGGTGGAGTGGTGGAGATGGAGATCAGACAATGGGAGACGGAGCAGGGAGGTTTGGGACAGGCTTGGATCTGAGCTTCGGAGAAGACAGTGAGGGGGGGGGGGAAGAGGTTGACGGAGGAGCTTTAAGAGGGAGGTTTGGTGATGGGATGACCAGAGGATGGAGCTTCAAGAGGACTGAGATTTCTGTGAGCTGGAGTTTTTTTTTTTTGAAAATGGAGCAGTGGGTGGGAGGCACTTTAGAGAAGATGGCATCGTCGTGGAAGGAAGGCAGCGATGGAATGATGGAGATTGATGAGGCTTCTCACCTCTCGATATCGAAGTCACGACAAAGGCTTCGGACGAGGCCTCTCACCCCTCGACGTTGCAGTCGGCAACGAAGGCAAGAACGAGACTCAATCGGAGAAGAAGAAGTGGGAACTTTCATTACAATTCATCGTGGTCTTCGTACAAAACTGAGCCTTATTTATAGGCTCAAAAACCCGGATTACGTAACAACTAATCTGAGGATTAGTTACAAATCCTAACTAATCGAGGGAGCATGGCTACAGAGGTTGTTACAGCCACGATTTCCAAATATTCCCTAAGACTTTTTTTCCAAATATTTTAATAGCCAAAATTGAGAAAAAAAATTCTGAAATTTTCCCCACATGGGATTCAGTTCAACCGTGTCTCAAGTCGGCTCGACGATCTCGGGTCGATTCGATGGTGCAGATCCTATTCTCTTTATTTTGTGATCCAGATGGGTTCTTGAAGCTTGGTCTTGGTCTTGGTATCCTCACCAGATTGGGCTGGGCATTGGCTAGCATAGTGTTCGACCTTATGACATCTAAAACATGCATTAGGACTAGGGTTAGGGTTTTTCTGGACCTCATGTGCCTTACCCTTGTCTTCCCTACGAGTCAATGAGGTGCTAGGACTAGGTCAACTTGGGTGTAGTTGGCTTGAACCAAGTTTTGGATTAGGGGCACTATTCCTAGTGGATTCAGGTCGACAGAATGTGGGTCCCCTCTATAATCTCTCATAGTCTCTAGCTATCTGATAAGCCTATTCTAGGTCATGGACCTCTATCAAGAATTGTTCTCTCTGGATATCCTCACGTAGTCCTGCCCTAAACCTAGATAGGGTCATAGCTCCAGACTCATCTATGCTACACATGACAAACTCATCAAATTTGGTTATGTATTCAGACACAGTCCTATTTCCCTGACTTAGCCTCTTCCATTGATCTAGGAGTCTCTGATGATAGGAAGCAGGAAGGTACTTGTCCCTAAGCTTCAGCTTCATGGCTCTTCAGGTGACTATGGAAAGTTCTCCTCATTATCTAATCATATGCTCAACATTCCCCCAGTATAGCCAAGCCTGGTAGACTAACCTAAGCTTGGCAAACTTGCACTTCCTCTCTTCAATCATCTCATACCACTCGAAATATTGGTCCATATCTCCTTTCCAATTTTTATAAATCTTAGGATCAAGACTGCCATCAAAAGTGGGTGCTTCTAGCCTGATGTTCCTAATGGCTCTCTCATCTTGGTCCAATAATTCATGATTAGGTCTCCTATGATTAGGTTCCTAGATTGGGTCAAGGTGTGGGGCTCTCCTAAGGTTGGGAGGTGTGGGAAGAGGTGACTCAGGTTCAGGTTCAGTATGGGACTCTTGGGTTCGTTCTCTCTAGGTTTCCTAGACAATCTTCTATCTGATTGAACCTATTATTCATCTGGGCAAATTATTCAGTCACGGTCCTCAATAAGGTTTCAAAATTAGGTTCCATGGTTAGACTGGGTTAGGGTTGAGACTGATGGTATTGGGCTCCTGATCTAGTGGTCATGCAATCAAGCACACAAAGCATTCTAGGATTTGCTAGACCTAGAAGCTCAGGTAGAATGAGTCAGCTCAACTTACAACCAATTCAATAATTATCCTTTTCACTAGCTAGGTAAGAAATAGGGAGTGTGGGAGGCTCCCCCTACTCTCGCAGGGTCCTAATTAAGTAACCACAGCTTTGCTTAGGGCGTTTGCCTTTGGACCTCTAGCCTAGACACCAGCTTCAAGAAATAATGGAAGGATTGTGTGCATTAGCTTTCTCACAAGACCACGAACTGGACCTGTTGGTGTCCCTAGTCAATTAGGTTGCTACTTGATTTTAATTAAGGCTTGGGTTCGAATGCAGGATGGTTGTTTTGGGCCAAGGAAAGGTGATGAAATCTTTCCCTTATCTGACAGAGTAGAAGTGCCCTTAAGGTGATTTAGTTATGCATGCACACACATGAATCCCTAATGCAACATGAAACTAAAAATCAAAAATTATAGAAAATATTTTATTTTTGTTTTTTTTCTCTATGTTTCATGCAGATGGAAGATTTAATGAATATTATATTCAGTTTAATTAAGTGCAAGAGAATTAAGTTTGGAAGGTTTTAATGTAAACTAAATTTCAGCCCTAAACTAGGTGTGCAGAATTTCAGCAACGTAGATTTTTAGGGTTTTCTTTTATGCAGATTTTTTTGGGTTTTCAGATCTGAAAAATAACAAAAAATTTCAGGTTTAAAGAAGACTAATTATGTGTTTAATGGATGCAAGGATTGATGCAAATCAGATGGTTTTAGGGGAAGCAATTCCTAGGGTTTTAAAACTAGTATGCAGATTTCAGCATGAAGTTTTTTTTTTTGTTAGGTTTTTTTGTTTGCAGATTTTTTTTTTTTCTGTTTTCAGATCAGAAAAAATAAAATAAAATTGCAGAGAATAAAAGACTAATTAGGGAATTGATTGATGCAAAAATCAGTGAAAAACAGCAAGGTTTTAATAGAAAACTAGCCCTAGGTTTAGACTACTAATGCAGATTCAGCATACAGAAATTTTTTTTGGTGTTTTGGTTTAAAAAAATTTGCAAGAACATGCCCTATCCTAAGCTCTGATACTAAACTAATGTGGGATAAACATGCTAAGGTTTAGCATAAGTAAATTTCAGACCAAAGAGAGCAATGAATTTCAGATGTTTTATCAGGTTTTGTCCCCGAAAAAGAGTAAAGAACATGCAAGGGTTTTCACATAAAGGCTAGAAGCTAACACACACAGATTAAACCCTAACAAAGTACTAAAGAAGAAGGATCATAGGATTAAGAAACCACTAATAGGGCATATGAACTTCAATAAAACATACCTAAAGAGAGGGGTTGGTTCAAATACCTAGCAACGATGTCTTCTTCATTGTAGAAGGGGTCTCTCAACACTTTGGATCGGTGCCTGAAAGAGAAAGCCCCATTCCTGCAGATCCGTCGACTTTTTATCAGCTGGTCTCGGGGCAAGGAGAACCTCTTCCAAGGGCTATTTCGCTTGAGGGATCCTACAAATGCCAAAGGTTAGGGTCACAGATGATGAGAAAAATATAAGATTAGAAGAGGGAAGAGAAGAGAAAATGGAGGGTTGTTGGGGATGGCTGGCGGCCTGATTGTGAAGGAGGATGCCTGGCTTTGGAGGGTGGCCTGGAGATGTGAGGATGGTGGCTTGGATGCTTGGGGAGGATGCTTGGAAGCCTTTAGGGTTGGCAGCCTGGGGTAGGAGGACTTTGATGGTGGTGGGTTAGGGTTTTGGATGGTGGTAGGGGGCGTTCCAGATGGAAGACAGATGGGCGGCCAAGTGGAAGTTATATGGGGTGGCCTAGGGTTGATGATGGAAGGCAAGGGTGGCTAGGGCTAGGGTTCAAGGAACCTAGGGCAATTGTTGGGCCTCACACCCTCTCCCTCATGGAGTGTCAATGCCAAACAGCAAGAAAATTGGACAAGGAAAATAAGTTTCATTCATTCAAAATTAGTAGTACAAGAGGAAGGGAAGGGAGGGGTATTTATAGATTCACCTAGGCCTCTTCCTATCAAAGTTGGAGTACAAATTCTTGTCAAAGTTGGAGTACAAATTCTTGTCAGAGTTGGAGTATAGAATTTGATTAGAATTAGAAGACTGGACTCCTTGAAGGACTGGGCTGCTGACTCCTTGTTGGACTGGTGTATCAGCTCCTTTTGGGCTTGGGCTGGGATGGGCACCAACCTTGGTGGACTTGGACTGGGGGGGCGCCAATCATAAGGGCCTGGGGTGCCAAGGGGCCTAGAGTGGGTGCCAACCATGGATGGGCCTGGGGCACTAATGGGCCTATGGGGTGCTAGTTGCTTGTGGACCTGGGGTGCCATCTCTTGGAGGCCTGGGGTGCCACTCCTTCAGGGGCCTAGGCAGCATGAGTGTGGACCATGAGTGTGGGCTTGAGGCTTGAGTGGAGTGCCTAGGTGCTTGAGCTGGGGAAGGGCCTAGTGACTCTCCTCTTGAACATGACTTGAATGAAAACCCAAAATTACAGGACTTGACCGAACTCATTGGACTGGACTGAAACACAAATGGACTCAACTCAAATGAATAAGTGGACTCAATTGTCTTACTTTATTATAGGACTCACTCTTCATTACAGGACTTAATTGGCTCACTTTAGTATAGGACTCAAGTGACTCGGGACTAATGGACTTTACAGGACTCAAAACCCTAATCAAGAATCCATAACAGGCTTAGTAATCTCTATCTGATCCTGGTGCCCACACCACATTTACCAATTTCATAATCTAAATGTGCTGCTATAGGAAGCATAATTTGAATGGACTTGAGCATTGCCACAAGGAAGAATATCTCGTCATAGTCAATACCATAACACTAACGATATCCCTTGGCAACTAGATGGGCTTTATAGGTCTCCACCTACCCATCTGCACCCCACTTCCTCTTGAAGATCCACTTGCACCCAATGGGTTTTATCCCTTCAGGTGGATCAACTAATTCCATACATTGTTGATTTCCATGGACTCCATTTCGGGTTTCATAGCTCCCAGCCATGACTCAAAATCAGACCTCGACATTGCATCCATATAGGTGATCAGATCCTTGTTGTTCTCATCGAGCTCAACAGGATCACCATCTTGGACCAAGAAACCATAGTATTGTCCGGTTGACATGGTACTCTACTAGATCTCCTTAATGGTTGCACTATGGGCTCTGGATCTGATCTAGTCAAATAGGTTCTATAGTGGCCTTAGAGTGAGAAGGTTTTTCTATCTATTGAACTTTTCCAAGTTCAACCTTAGCAGCTTGAGTGCCTTCACCAAGATACTCCCTTTATAAAAAGGTTCCTCTAAGACTGGCGAACAACTTTTGTTCCTCGGGCATATAGAAATAATATCCTTTGGATTCTTTGGGATACCTAACAAAAATATATCTATCAGACTTAGGTCCTAGCTTATTTATCTCCAAACATCTGACATAAGCCGGACACCCCCAAACCTGAAGGTGAGAGAGAGTTGGCTTACATCCAGTCCATATGTCATATGGTATTTTATTAATGGAATTACTTGGAACTCTATTCAAAAGGTAAGACGCTGACTCAAGAGCATATCCCCAAAAAGATTTTGGAAGACTTGCTAGGACCATCATGGATCGAACCATATCCAATAGAGTTCAATTCCTCCTTTCAGACACACCATTTAACTGAGGTGTCCTCGGAGTAGTTTATTGAGAAAGAATCTCATTCTTCTCGAGATAAGTTAGAAACTCACTAGAAAAATACTAACCACCTCGATCTGATCGAAGGATTTTTATAAACTTTCTAGTTTGTTTTTCTACTTCATTACGATAACGTTTGAATACTTTAAACTAGTCAGATTTGTCTCATCAGGTAGACATAACCATATCTCGAAAGAAGGTCTGTAAACATAATGAAATAATTATACTGACCTCTTGCACTAATATTCATAGGTCCACATACATCAGTATGTACTAAACTTAGAATATCACTAGCTTTTTCACCTTTTCCAGTAAAAGATGACTTGGTCATTTTTCCAAGAAGACAAGATTCATAAGTTGGTAAAGATTCACTCTCAGTGCTATCTAGGAGACCTTCTCCCACTAACTTATTTATCCTATTCTTGTTTACATGACCCAGCCTACAGTGTCAGAGATAAGTATCACTGAATTTATCTAACCTAGGATGTTTATTAGTATTGTACAATATAGTAACAGGCTGTGACAGTACATTTACACCATTCTTCACTTGTCTAATCATCACATTAGAACCATTCAACATGATATTACAAATATCATTCTTTATAGATAATTCATAACCATCTTTGGCCATCAGGCCTACAGAAATGATATTCACTAAAGAGGAAGGAAAAAAATGACAATTATTAAGAATGAAAGTACAAGACTCGAAATACAAAGAAATAGTTCCCAACGCTAGAACTATAGCTTGACTTCCATTCCCGATATTCAGAAACCTTTCACCACTTTTGAATCTCCTACTAACTTGAAGCCCTTGTAAAGAATTGCAAATGTGGTAAAGTGTTGACCCCATAAGTGATTTTGATGATAACTAAATATTGGAGCATGTATATTTATTTCTGACAACTCTTCAAGTATTTGACAAGTTTTTGTAGGATGAATTAAATGTTCAATCTTCAACTCCTATACTTTTGTTTTCTTGTTTGAGTTGTGTTGTAAGGTGTTTTTGTAAAGAAGAACCCAATGAAAAAAGCTAAGAAAAAATCATGTTAAAAGGGTTACTTCTATATGTGTGTGCCATGAAATTTATTTTGAGTTGGTTTGTTTGAGAATGTAAGGAGTTGGTAAGAGTTTTTCTTTAAGTTCAAATGTAAAAATCCTGAAGAAGACACTCGAGCCAGCCCCACATGATGAAGAGCCGACTCTGCTTACTGGCACGCAGTAAGGATTCTGGAACATAGCAATCCGAGCCGACTCGATGGAAAGCTAGCCGACTCTAGTAAATCCGAGTCAACTGGAATCAGTCCGAGTTGACTCATCCAGAGTCCAATTTTCAAAAATTTCTAAGAACAGCCAAGCGAGCCGACCCGAACAAGAAAGAGCCGACTCTACCAAACCTAATGTTGAAAGCCTAAGAAAGCGAGCCAACCTGAACTGCACCGAGCCGACTCTTCCAGAGTGAGTTTTTTCGAACCTGAGAAGAAGAGCCGACCCAAGCTGAAAAGAGCCGACTCAAGTTCAAGTTTTTCAAAGAAAGAAATTCGAGCTGACCCGAGCTATCAAGAGCCGACTCATCCAGAGTGATGTTTTACGCCCTAAGATAAAAAGCTGACTGCATTGAAGATTTGGTGACTCGACCTATTGACTCGAAGGATTTGAGCTGACTCGAAGAAATCCGAGCCGACTCAAACATCATTTCCAGGTATAATGGCTAGTTCCAGAAATTATTTTTGAATGCTAAAAGGTGCTCCAATGGTCATAAATCATTTCCCAATGGTCTACAACGGCTAGAACTGCCTTGGGATGATAGAAGACTTTAAATTTGAAGGATTTGAACTTTCTTGAAGCAATGAATTAGAGAGTTCTTCAAAGAAAAGAGAGCTTCATTGAATATCCTACCAACCAACAGCAAAAGAGCACAAGAGTATTCAAGTCAAGCTTTCAAGTCTTCACCAACTCTAATCTAAAGCTTGAAGCAACCTTGGGAAGAAGCCATTGAAGTAATTAAAGCCTATTCAAGTGCTTTTAAGTGGACTTCCAACAAGCTGCATCAGTAACTATCTGACAAATTGAGTTTGTCATTATTGTTGCATTTCTTTCAATTCAATTTTTTGAATTATTGGGTTATTGGTGAGCCCGGTTGAAAAACCAAATAAGTTCTTGGTGAGCCTTGATAAAAACCAAGTGTTGGGTTCTTGGTGATCCTGGTAAAACCAAGTTAGGTTTCTTTGGTGAGCCTGTTAAAACCAAAGAGTGTTGGGTTTTCTTTGGTGATCCCGTAATACCAAAGTGTAGAGGTTTTGGATTATGATCCTGTAAAACAATCCTACTGTATTTGGGTATAAATATAGTGGAAATTCCAAGTGGTATCTTGGGTAGTGGACGTGGAAGCTGGGTTGGTCTAAACCACTATAAATTTGGTATGTTTGTGTTGTGCTGACTTGACTCTTTTTAGCTTTTGCATTTTATAACTGTATCACAGCACCTCCACTAGCAAAGAATTTTGAATTGCACATTATTTGCTTTAAATTTTCAAAAGTCCCAATTCACCCCCCTCTTGGGTAGCCACCTGGGCAACATAAAGGCTTCCGATATCCAATACCCAACTAGTAGTATCACAAATAGAAAAACTACAAGGATTTATCATATAAATAACTTGACCAGCAATAGCTTGCTACTTTCCCATCCTTTGCCTGTTTGGGTCCAGAGTAGCGAGGCAAGCAGAATAGTTTCGCTTCCAGTGACCCGGCTTCTTGCAGAAGAAGCACTCTGCTTGACTCTTGTTAGCTTTCACCCTCCTAGTCTGACTATGTCCAGCACTTTGCACCTTCATATTTTTTTATTCTTTTCTTCTTCCCTTTTCCAAAGGGATGATGCCTTGCTCCAGAACCTCCCACCAGATTCACCAATCCCTTGTTGAGATTATGGTCTCTCTCATAAGTCTGCAGTAACTCTAACATCTCATGGTAGTTTACTGCAGCCTATTCATTTTAAAATTATCGAGAAAGACCTGGTAGGAAGGGGGTAGAGAATTCAGTATCGCAGCCTTGTTGAGCTGCTCATGCAAAGGGCATTCGAGTTTGCCCAAATGCTTAAATAACTTGATCATATACATTACATGATCAGTTACTAGAGCTCCATCATGCATATGCATGTTATAGATAGCGAAAAAGATTTGGTATCTCTCCATATCATCCGGAGTGCCAAAAGATTCCTTTAACCTTTGAATGATCTCCTCTAGCTAGGCCTCCTCAAATTTGTGACCAAACTCATCATTCATCATAGCCAACATAATGCAATACACCATGGTACGGTCAGAGATCCACTTCTGGTAAGTGTCCCTGATAGTGCCATGAGCATTGGGGGCTGAGATCTTAGGTGTCAAATCGGTTATCACATAAAGGATCCGCTCATGCTCTAGGGCTATCTTGAGTCTTCGATACCAACTATCGAAGTTGGGTCCAGAAAGCTTGCCATTATTCAATAATGATCAGAGTGACAAAGTGGTCGACATTATCTGAAAAAGGAGAACAAGACCTATCAGTATATGAATTACTTTAAACATCCTAAAGACATGGATTTTAGTCTAAACACTTATCCCACTATTTTATTCAGACTGGTAGCCTCTACACTCCAATTCGAAGAATAACATTTATCTTTTAGTGAGTATGAGGATCCGATAGATTACACATGAGCTTGACTTTGGCCGGCAAATCCATATGCATCTAAAGGTAGGTATAATACCAATTGCTTCTCTAAGTAATTCCTGGTATTCATTTTGTTCCAGGGGTCCTTACAATCAACCTTTGGGCCTCTTATTGAAGGTCCTGGTTAGGTCCAACCATTAACATGATCAAATTCAATTCTTCTAACTAATCCATGATCAAGCCCGACTTTGATCGGCCCACCTGACCATAGGTTAAGATAGTTGCACTGAGCCATCATATGTTAATTGGCAATTCTACTCACCTGATGACCACCCGTTCTTTGGAACTGTTGATGATCACCCAACTTATGGACTCATTCCAATCCAACTTAATGAGAGGTTAAGACTTAGGCTATCATATAATTTAGTCTTTTTATGGACCTAATAATTTAGAGGATTTAAATTAGAGGATTTAAATTTTGTGACACATGAAAGAAGGCATGGACCTTGATCAAGAAAACTCCCACCAAGCTCTTAAAGGATTTCAAGATCAAATGGGTCCATGGGCACCTTAAACTAGTCAGACTGATTAACCTTAGTTGACATGGGTCAACTCAAGTTTATAGATAATCTAACCAAATCTGATTCACCACATTTGCCAAGTAAGTAAGATCAAGGGATGGGTTATGTCAGGTAAGCCTCTTACCTTAGACACCAACAATGAGTTGGCCAGGTAAGAGTTAGCCCCAAAGAACCTTGATCACGAATGTCAAACTTACCTTAGATACTAAGTGGTTTACCATACTCAATCAGACTAACCTAAAGACCTGGGCTTACCACGAAGCCATCAATCAAGTCCATTTAGATGTATGGATTGATCTAACTAACTATTAAAGGGATCTATAGAGGAGGGACCTAACTCAACTTTTGATTAGTCTTTTCTCTAATTAATCCATTCATTTAAACCTAGGTCTAACCTATTTAAGGACCCAATTCTAGTCAATCCAATTAACCCATGGTTTATCAATCATGACTTAAGATTAGAATCACATCCTAAATCTTAAAAGGTTTAAAAAATACAACTTAATTCTCAATTAAGTATAACATGCCAATTAAAATAGTTTCAATTAACCCAAATTTGAAATAATTTCAAAAACAAGTGAAACAATTTCATAAAAGTTATGAACTTTAAGTTTACCATTTTGAAGTTTTCTGGTTGAGTCAGCTCATCCAGAAAACTTCTCTTAGTTCTCAGATCCGAGTTGACTCCTGTAAGGATAAGTCAGCTT
Organism: Areca catechu; assembly: GCA_021397845.1. Taxonomy (NCBI): domain Eukaryota; kingdom Viridiplantae; phylum Streptophyta; class Magnoliopsida; order Arecales; family Arecaceae; genus Areca; species Areca catechu. The sequence continues at coordinate 147,431,552 of CM038041.1, forward strand.
GGACAGAACACAAAATAGACAGACCGATCTATCTTCAGGAAACAAGTTGGCTCGTACAGGAAGCAAGTCGACTCGTCTGACTGAGTAGAAAATAGTAACTTTAAAATTCATCTCTTCTTCACTTGAACTTTTGAAAGTTTTAGATCATGCACCTTTTAGATCTCATCTAAACATAGTTATGATCCACAAACATAGATTAAAACTATTTTAATCTATCGAATCCCATACTTTCTTTTTTATAAGGTCATGATGCAGCGGCACCTCTACATGCCATAGGAGAACCCCACTGATTGGAAAGAGATGGCCTTTAAACCATGCTTCTCTCCTATGACCGGATGGCCATGGTGAATCCACCTTAATCCAAGTACTATGTGAAGGATATCAAGCCGATTTCATACAAAAGTGTTAAACTAAATATGCATCCAACCTGTTGCTCTGATACCACTGTTGGTGAACCGAGACCTGAGCGGCATGGGCCGATACATGGGATTTAAAACTTTTCTAAATAACATGAGGCAGCGGAATGAGATAAAACATATTTATCTTGACATGTTAATCTAATTAACACAGGCCCCTAGATAGATCTTGATGCACATAGGATAATGCATGTATGAAATCTAGCAAGCAAGGTATGTAATTCATAGAACTATTCTTTGAATCATACAAAAGGGTAATGAAGAACATTTTGCCATACTTGCGGGAATAAAAACCTTATTTACAAGGCGACAATCACCACCAAGGCAAGTACTCCAAGAAAGTAGAGAGGCTCTACGAGCAGGACAAATGTCCTACCTTTATAGGTGGTTCACACCGAGATAAGGGGATTCTTCTCCTTCCTTCGAGGTGCTAGCCTCTCCATAAATAATGTGGCAATGGTGGATTCTTTCTTCAACACCTTGAAGAACCAGTTGCTTAAGCGATAATGGAACAAAGGCACCTAAGAACCCTTCCTAGATCACTCTATCCCAAACCTTCAATAGAAGGTATGCACAAAAGAATCCCAAAACCCAAAGCCTCACTCTATCTTTCCAAGAATGAGATCTGATCTCACAATCTCGCAGAGGTCAAGGATGAGTTCTAACCAACAAAAATGGCAGAATCTTGATCTAGGTGAAAGGTGAACAATTTTATCCCTTCAGCTCACCCAAAATAGCCCATTTTATTAGAACCATAAAGGGGAGATCAATAAGAGATTAATGGGAGGTTGGGAGTCTCTTGGGATTCAAGGATGTTACAAACCATTCGAACTTCAGCAGCTGTAGCTAATTAAAATCCCAAGATGCCAAAATCAAGTGCCATAACTCTTATAGCCATTATGATGAGGACATCAGGAGCAGACATGAAGTTAAAGGTTCAATGAAGATCTCTAAGTCATGTATTGGGAAAGTTAGTCGAATTTTTTCAATGAGTATTTTAAGTCCTATAATAAAGTGAGCCAGCTGGGTTTACTAAGTCAATCAAAGTCCTTTTGTTAGGCCTATTTTGAGTCTTGTCAATTAGGCTTAGTTTGAGTCCTATAAATTTTGGTTTTCATTCAAGTTATGTTCAAGAGGAGAGTCATCAGATCAAGAGCTCCAATGGATCCCAATGAAGCATGGCAAGTAGTCTTCCTGTACCCCTCCACTGGACCCCTTCAAGCACCCCAGCCCATCAAGAGTTGGCACCCTAGTCCACCAGGAGAATGTGCCCCAGCACACTAGGCCCTTGGTGCCTTAGCTCCCAAGCCTTGGCGCACATCCCAGTCCAAGGCCCACAAGAGTTGGCACCCTCCCAAAGCCCATTCATGATTGGTGCCCAGGCTACCTAGTCCAAGATGCCCAAGGCCTTTAACCCAGTCCAAGAGGATTTCATCCCAGCCCAGCAAGGAGTCAAGCAGCCCAAGCCCAAGAGGAGTCAATGTCCAAGTTCTACAGGGAGTTCAATATTTAAGTTCTACCAGGACTTTAGTCTCCTAATTTCATCCAAACCTTATACTCCTTGTCCCACACAAACATGTAATCCCACTTTGACAAGGAAAGTGCCCTGGGTGAGTCTATAAATACCCACCCCTCCCTCTTGTAATGAATAATATACTTTGATGAATGAAAAAGAATTATTGAGTGTTTCTTTTAATTACCTTCATTCTCTTTGAACGTTGATGGGTGTGAGGCCCGAGTTTTTCTTTTTTTCAAAATCTAGCCCCTTTCTTTCCACTTCCGCTAAACCTTAAGATGTCCATCTACATCAAGCCCAAGCCACCCCTCCAAGATCTAGATGCCCAAGCATCTTCTAAGGCCGCCAGCCCCTCTACTACCAACTCTTCCTCCAGATCCCTTCTTTCCATCCTGTTCACTACTTTTTCCATGATCTACATGCCTAACTTATGATGTTGCTGGATCCTTTCGATACCATGCCCTCTGGATGGAGTCTTCCTTGCCCTCGAACCAAACTGATAAAAAGCTGATGGATTCATGGAAAAGTGACCAGGTCATCTAGGCACCGATGTGAGTAGAGCGATCTCATCTATAGCAACAAGATATCATTGCCTGGTATGATAAACCTGATTCCCTCCTCTCTTTGTCTAATTTTTTTCAAAGAGAACATGTACCTAATAGGTGTTTCTTAACCCTAGGATCCTTTTCTTCTTTGTTTCTTTGATAGTTCTAGCATGTGGATAGAATTCTAACTATTGCATGAAACCCTAACCTAGTCTTAACCAGCTTTCGGGAATAAAACCAATAAAAATCTGAAAAAATCACTCCTTTAATCTGATTTTTCTTTATGTTCCTCTCTTTCATGTCATCATGCATCATGTTAGAGTTTGTCCCTCATCACATTAATAAAGCATCCTCGAATTTTCAAGAAATTCGTTAGACAGGTCGACTCACCTCGAGTCGACTCATTTGGCAGTTTTGACAACTCTTGTCAAACGGGTCTGGAAGGATTTCCAATCATTTCCAAGCCAACAATGTTGACTTCGTTATTGATTTTGATGATAAACAAAATGCTTAAATATAAGTCGAGTACTAACTATTTCTTTGAAGTGTGTTTTTATAGAAAAAGGTGCTTATCAATTCAACAAAATTTGATTGATTATCAAACAATGAAAAAGTTCCAACTATGGATGAAAGATCAGTTTAAAGTGAACTTTGGTAGTTGAAGATTGCTTGAAATGACACAATAGTTCAACACAATTTGGTTTCAGTAGAAGTTTAATTATTTTTGAAGAAATCTCAGTCAAGTGTCGACTCACAACCCAAGTGTCGATTTATGATAGTGGTAGTATTGACTCAAGCCAGTACACAAAAAGAGTTTTAAATGGCATGGCTAAAGTGTCGACTCATGCCAGTCAAGTATCGACTCAAGGTGTAGACTCAAGGATCGGCTCATCGCCTGAGACTTTTTTGTTATAGAACTTACTGAAGTTGAAGACTTGCCTGAAGTGTCAATACATGGATGTCAAGTGTCAACTCAAAGTATCGACTCACCAATGAAAGTGTTGACTCATCTAAGAATTCCAGAGAGCTTCATTGAAGATATTTGAACTAGGTGTCGACTCATGGAATACAAGTGTCTACCCTAAGTATCGACACACAGCTTGAAGTGTCGACACTTGAAGTTCTGGGAATAGTAATGCTAGTTTTTCAAATGCAGAACTCGCCCCTCTTGGCTTCCAATGGCTAGTTTTCATGTCTAACGACTATAAACTGACTTTGAGGCCTTGGGAAGGTATTTAAAATGATTCAAATCAAATCTAAACACAAGTAGAATCAAGAGGATTAAGAGAGGAACACCAAGAGAAAGAAAAAGCAAGTGCATTTACTCCTATTCATTGAGAGCAACTACCTTCAAGCAAAAAGAAGTCTCCAAGTATTCAAGAGTCTTCAAGAGAATTCAAGTTCAACCTTCTTGAGCATTTATTAAAGCTTCATCAAGTTGAAGGCATCACTATAATGAAGTTTCAAAGAGATATCCACTTTTATTAGAAAGCTTTCATTGTTTCTTTACTTCAAACTTATTCTTGTTGTAAAGGTTTTTAATTAGCCTATTGGAAAACCAAGAAGATTGATGCAGCACGGACACGATGAACCCTGGCTTATTGGGAACGGGAAAACACCTAAACAAACTAGGACCATGGGAGGGCTAAGAAGCCTCCCGGGACTAGGGTGAACTGACATTAAAATCCTAAAATAGCATATCTCTTTCGGATTTTCAATTTTCTGGGTGGAGGAACATGGGATAGGGGATAGGAAACATGGACACTCTAAGACTAGGGACTCACCTTCATGGAGAGATGTTGCACCTCTAGGGCATCTCACCCACCCCACTACATGTAGTCTAGGGCGTCCCACCCATCTCACTACACGCAGAGCCTAGGGCATCCCACCCAAATCGCTACCTGGGGCCGTAAAGAAAAATCCCTAAGACATAGAGGGGGACTCGATGGAAAGGGGGATAACTAGGGCCTCGTGCCCCTCGATGCTCGCATGCGAGTGAAGGAAGTGGGGTCTCACACCCCTCGACACCCACAGGTAAAGGAAAAATGGGTCTCAGCCTAGAACCAGAACCAGTGGCTAAACCAAAAATTTATTCAATTGAGTAATACAGGAGGAGAGGGGGCCTCTATATAGAAAAACCAAAACCCTCAGTTACTTAGCCTACAAGAAACCCAGAAAAGGAAAATAAATTATATCAAAAACTGTGATGCATCAATATTGGTGCTGATCTATTCTGAGAAGCATGTTGGCTTGATGATCTACTCCAGAAAGCATGCTGCTCTGAAAACTAGATTGCTTCGAAATCCATGCAGAATCCTCTCGTGGCCATGCACAGGTGAAGAGAACAATCTTCGATGGACAGCCGGCGACCGGGAAGCGGGCAGAGGACAGGGCCGGTGGATGGCGAGCGACGGACGGCCGGCGACGACTACAGGCGGGCGGTGGCACGGAGGTGGCACGGCATGCCCAGGGCATGCCGTTTGGTCTCCCACGGGCGTGGGAGCCCCGGGCGCCGGCGAGGACCACCGACGACCGGGCCTTGGCCGGCGGATGGTGGGACAGTGGAACGGCGGCAGGCGGGCGGCGGCGGGGGCGGCACACGGATGTACGTGTCTGTTGGGCTTCCCCCACAGTCGTGGGGTCCTGGGCACCGGCGAGGACCACCGACGACCGGGCGAGGGCCGGCGGATGGCGGGTGGGTGGCCAGCAGCGGGTCGGCGATGGCAGACGGCGGTGGCGGTGCGTGGGCAAACGGACACCTCCTGCATCCGTTTGTCTTCCCATGGGCATGGGCGGTAGTGGCCGGCTTTTCCAGCAAGGGCAGGGCCAGCGAGCACCGGCGGTGTCTTGGCGGGGGTGGCCAGGGGTCGGGTAGCCCAGATCTGGAGGGGCGGCGGGGCAGTGGGCTAGGGTTCGGGAGAAAAAAAAGATCACGAGAGGAGGATGGAGGGAGATGGAATAAGGCTGGGATAACTCGGGAATAAACCTAAAATAAAATTGGAATAGCTGGGATAGGTCGAATAGCGAGAATAGGCAAAATAAAAAAAAATGCGAGAAAATAAGAAAAATTGAAAAAATTCTGGGACATGCCCTGGATCCCCATCATTCTCCTCGACTGTAAAGAACTCAACTCCGTCGAGTTCAAAAAAATAGAGCACATCCTAATCCACAACTCGCTCTGATACTAAACTGATGCAGCACGGATGAAACGTAACCTGATTTATTGAGAAAATAGGAGAAAACCTAAACAAACTATGATCGTGGGAGGGCTAAGAAGCTTCCCGGGACTAGGGTGAACTAACACTAAAATCCTAAAATAGCATATCTCTTTTGGGTTTTCAATTTTCTGGGTGGAGGAACGATGGGATGGAGGATAGGAATCATGGATACTCTAGGATTGGGGACTTACCTTCACGAAGAGACGTCGCACCTCTAGGACATCTAACCCACCCCACTACATGTAGTCTAGGGCATCCCACCCATCTCACTACACGCGGAGCCTAGGGCATCCCACCCAAATCGCTACCTGGGACTGTAAAGAAAAATCCCTAAGACCTAAAGGGGAACTTGATGGAAAGGGGGATAACTAGGGCCTCGTGCCCCTCGATGCTCGCATGCGAGCGAAGAAAGTGTGGGGTCTCACACTCCTCAACACCCACAGGTGAAGGAAAAATGGGCCTCAGCCCAGAACCAGAACCAGTGGCTAAACAAAAAATTCATTCAACTGAGTAATACAGGAGGTTAGGGGGCCTTTATATAGAAAAACCAAACCCTCAGTTTCTTAGCCTACAAGAAACCCAGAAAAGAAAAATAAATTATATCAAAAACTGTGCTGCATCAATATTGGTGCTAATCTGCTCTGAGAAGCATGTTGGCTTGATGATCTGCTCCAGAAAGCATGCTGCTCTGAAAACTGGATTGCTTTGAAATCCATACAGAATCCTCTCGCGGTCGTGCACAGGTGAAGAAAATGATCTCCGGTGGATGGCCAGCGGCCGGGAAGTGGGCGACGGACGAGGCCGGCGGATGGCCGGCGGTGGCTACAGGCGGGCGACAGCACGGAGGTGGCATGGCATGCCCAAGGCGTGCCGTTTGGTATCCCACGGGCATGGGAGCCCCGGGCGCCGGCGAAGACCTCCGGTGGCTGGGCCTTGGCCGGCGGACGGCGGGATGGTGGAACGACAGCAGGTGGGCGATGACGGTGACGTCAGGTGGTGGGCAACGGTGTCACTTGGACGGACGCATCCGTTGGGCTTCCCCCATGGTCATGGGGTCCTGGGCACCGGTGAGGGCCCCGACGGTCGGACGAGGATCGACGGACGGCGGGTGGGCGGCCGGCGGTGGGTTGGTGGTGGCAGACGGCGGCGGCAACACGTGGGCGGATGGATGCCTCCCGCGTCCATTCATCTTCCCACGGGCGTGGGAGGCGGCGGCCGCTTTTCCAGCGATGGCAGGGCCAGCGAGCACCGACGGTGGCTCGGCGGGGGCGGTCGGGGGTCGGGCAGCCCAGATCTGGGGTGGCGGTGGGGTGATGGGCTAGGGTTCGGGAGAAAAAAAGATCATGGGAGAAGGATGGAGGGAGATGGAATAAGGCTAGGATAACTCAAGAATAAACCTAAAATAAAATTGGAATAGCAGGGATAGGTGGAATAGCGGGAATAGGCAAAATAAAAAAATTGCAAGAAAATAAGAAAAATTGGAAAAATACCCGGACCTGCCCTAGATCCCCGAAAAAAAATAGATTGTTGGTTAGCCTTGAAAACCAATTAGGTTCTTTGTTAGCCCGCAAAACCAAGGGAGATTGTTGGTGAGCTTTAAAACCAATTAGGTTCTTAGTAAGCCTGAAAAACCAAGTGAGATTTTGACTTGTGAGCCTTATGAAAATAAGTCAGGTTTGACTAGTGAGCCCGAAAAACTAATCGGCTATAATCAGTTGAGATTATAGTGAATTCCCAAGTGGGCCTTGGGGAGTGGATGTAAGTACATTGGAAAGCATCGAACCACTATACTTGCTTTGTGTTTTTGATTGCTTGTATCTTTAATTTGCTCTTATTTTTATTACTTTTATATTTTTGCTATATACTCACTAAGAGCACTTTACACTTGCATTCATTGTACTTATGTTAATTATTGGATTGGTTCACACACTTTCATTTCATTTAAATTTTTAGAGACCCAATTCACCCCTCCTCTTGAGTTGCTTACTAGGCAACAAGTGTTATCAGAGCCATGTTCTCAGTGTATAGGTCTAACCGTCTTGAGTAAAGATCTATGGCAGCCCCTATTGGTACTAGTGTAGTTGAGGGACAAGCCTCAAAAAGACCTCCATATTTTAATGAAACAAATTATACTTATTGAAAAACTAGAATGAGAATTTACATGCATTCAATTGATTATAATTTATGGAAGGTTGTTGATAAGGGTCCTCATCTTCCTTCGATTATTGTCAATGGTGTTTCCATCCCAAATCTCGAAGAGGATTGGGATAAAAATGACATTAAACAATTCGAGATCAATGCAAAAGCAATGAATCTTCTCTTTTGTGCATTAGATCCTAGTGAATTTAATAGGATTTCTACATGCACATCTACCAAGAAAATATGGGATACATTTAAAGTTATCTATGAGGGTACTAATCAAGTGAGAAATACAAAAGTAAACATGTTAGTGCACACTTATGAGATGTTCCGAATGGAACCAAATGAATTTATCACTGACATGTAAACTAGATTCACCAACATTGTAAATGGCATGATAAGTTTAGGAAAAATTATGTCTAATGCCAATCTTGTCAACAAAATTCTCAGGTTACTTTCAACTTCATAGGATCCAAAGATGATCACTATACAAGAAGCTAAGGATGTTGACAAATTACCCTTGGAGCAATTGGTGGGATCGCTCATGACTTATGAGCTGAATTTAAAGCAAAAAACTATGGATATGAACAAAAAGAAAAAGGGAATAGCCTTCAAGTCTACTATTCAAGAAGAATCTTCAAATGATGAATCAAAAGAAGAAGATGATGAAAGTGAGGAAGCACTTCTAGCAAGGAAGTTTAGAAGTTTCATGAAAAGAAGGAAATTCCCTTATAAGAAAAAGTTCCGAACAACCAAAGAGAAGGGAAAAGAAAGGGAGAAAGAAAAAGAAAAGGAGAAGGAGATACCTACATGCTTCGAGTGCAAGAATCCTGGACACTACAAATTTGATTGCCCTCTCCTAAAGAAATTAAGAAAAAAGCTTAGAAAGAAAACTATGATGGCAACCTGGAGTGATTGTAAGGACTTCAGCTCAGAGGAAGAACAAGCTAAAATTGCAAATCTATATCCCATGATACTTTAAGAATAAGAAAAGGTGATTTCTGATTCTGAAGTAGATTTTACCTTTGATTAATTAAAAAATGCTTTCTATGAATTGGTGCATGATTGCATGATTACAAACTAATTTTATCTGAAAATAAAAAATTGAAAAAGTATGCAAATAGTTTTTCACATGAAAATAATTCTTTGTTAAATGAAGTTAGTAAATTGAAAAATAAACTTGATATATTAGAAAAGAAAAATAAGGCTTTAACAATCAAAAATAATGTTTTGAAAAGATCTAAAACTATCATTTCAAATGGTGATCTTTTAAAGAAAAACAAAGATTTAGAAATAGAAAATAAAAACTATAAAAATGAACTTGATAAAATGAAACGCTTTGTTGAAAAGTTCACTTATAGTTCTGAAAAACTAAATCTTCTTTTAAATGATCAAAGAGCTGTTCTTAATAAAGTAGGATTATGATACAAACCTTAAAAACAACAAAAGTATCTAAAAACTTTTTTGTACCTGCATCATCTAGTATGATATCTTTTTCATGCAAAAAACAAGGTCACAAAGCTTTTTAATGTAATATGAGAAAAAATAATACTTTTGGAAAGGTTTGGGTTTCAAAAGGAACCAATTTATGTACTAACCCTAAAGGACCCAAGTTGGCTTGGGTACCAAAAAATAAAAGTTGATTTGTTTTACAGGTGTATCTTGTAACCAAAGAAAACAAAAGACTATGGTATCTTGATAATGGTTGTTCAAGGCACATGATAGGAGATGTGAAGCAATTCACTTCTCTTGAAGCAAAAATGGAGGGAGTGTGACCTTCGGTGATAATGGTAAAGAAAAAATCATTGGTATCGATAAGGTTCATATCTCACCTTCTACTTGTATTAGTAATGTACTCTTAGTTGAAGGTTTAGAGCATAATCTTTTAAGTATTAGTCAATTTTATGATAAAGGTTTTAAAGTTATTTTTAAATCATCTTATTGCATGATTGCTAGTCCTGATAAAAATGGAGTGAAATTCATTAGAAAGAGGCATGGTAATATTTATTTGGTAGATTTAAATAATCTATCCTTGCTTAATGGAGAATGCCTAGTTGCGATGAATTCTACTAAAGGTGAGACTAGTTGGCTTTGGCATAGAAGACTAGGACATGCTAGTATGTACTTACTTTCAAAACTTTGCAAAAAAAAATTTAGTAAGAGATTTGTCGAAACTTAGTTTTGAAAAAGATAGAGTTTGTCAAGCTTGCTAATTTGGAAAATAAGTTAAAACATCTTTCAAATCTAAAAGTTTTGTTACTACTAGTAGGCCATTAGAACTACTCCATATTGATCTCTTTGGACCAACTAGAACATCCAATCTAGGAGGCAAGAGATATGGATCGGCTATAATGGATGATTTTTCAAGGTTTACATGGGTATTCTTTCTTGCCCATAAAGATAAATCGTTTTCAGTATTTGTGAAGTTTTATCAAAAAGTTTCTAATAAAAAATGTACTTTAGTTATTTGCATACATAGTGATCATGGTTCTGAATTTGAAAATCAAGATTTCAAAAATTTTTGTAATGAGAAAGGTATTGAACAAAATTTTTCTACACCAGGATATTTCAGCAGAATAGGGTGATAGAAAGGAAAAATTATACTTTAGAAGAAATGACATGCACTATGGTTTGCGAAAATAATTTGCCAGGATATTTTTGGGCTGAAGCAATTAACACTGCTTGTTATATTTTAAATCATATTTTAATCTGTTCTATTTTAAAGAAAACTCCTTATGAACTTTGGAATCAAAGAAAACCAACTTTAAAATATTTTTGAGTTTTTGGTTGTTAATGTTTAATTTTGAATAATGGTAAAGACAATCTTGAAAATTTGATGCCAAGTCTGATGAAGGTATCTTTTTAGGATATTCTACATCAAGCAGGGCATCAAAATTTTTAACAAAAGAACCTTAGTTGTAGAGGAGTCTGTACATGTAATTTTTGAAGAGTCTACTAACAAATCCTCAAGAAAAGAGGATACTTCTGATGCATGTACAGGTGCTGATAAGTTACAAAAGCTAACATTGGATGATCAACCCTCTCATCAAAGTGAAGAAGATCAAGATAAAATGAAAAGGAAGAAGCCATACAATCCAGACCAAAGAATCAAGATATACCTAAGAAGTGGAGGTATGCTCATGGACATCCTAACGAATTAATCCTATATGATCCATCTAAAGGGGTAAGAACTCAATCCTTAATTAAAAATGAATGTGATTATTTTGCTTTTGTTTCTCAAGTAGAGCCTAAATATTTTGAAGATGCTGAAAAAGACCCTAACTGGATAAATGCTATGCAAGATGAACTAATTCAGTTAGATAGAAATAATGTTTGGACATTAATAGAAAGACCATCAAATGTTTCTATTATTGGCACAAATGGGTGTTTAGAAATAAATTAGATGAAAATGAAATTGTAACTAGAAATAAAGCTAGGCTAGTTGCCAAAGGCTATAATCAGGAAGAAAGAATTGATTTTGATGAAACTTTTGCTCCTATTGCTAGACTTGAGGCAATTAGACTACTATTAGCATTTGTCTGTTATATGAATTTCAAGCTTTTTCAAATGGATGTTAAAAGTATTTTTCTGAATGGTTATATAGTAGAAGAAGTTTTTGTAGAATAACCATCTGGTTTTGAAAATCATGCACATCCTTAGTAATACAAATCTATGTTGATGATATTATTTTCGATGCTACCGATGAAATCCTTTGTCAAGAGTTTGCTAAGCTTATGCAGGATGAGTCCAAAATGAGCATGATGGAAGAACTCAATTTCTTTCTCAAACTTCAAATCAAGCAAACCAAAAATAAAATCTTCATCAACCAAGCTAAGTATACAAGAGAAATCTCAAAGAAGTTTGGGATGGAGACTACTAAGTCAATAGATACACCTATGAAGCCCTCTTGTAAACTTGATAAATATGAGCATGGTAAATCTGTTGATCAAAAATTATATAGAGGTATGATTAGCTCCTTATTATACTTGACTGCCAGTAGACCAGATATAATGTTCAGTGTATGCATGTATGCTAGATATCAGTCTGATCCTAAAGAGTCTCATTTGTTGGCTGTTAAGCACATTATTAGATACTTATCTAGTACAATTGATATTGGTTTGTGGTATTCTAGATACTCATCTACTGATTTAATCATATTTTCTGATGTTGATTTTACTAGGTGTAAACTTGATAGAAAAAGTACTAGTAAAACTTGCGAATTTCTTGGAGTTAACTTAATCTCCTGGTTTAGCAAGAAACAAACTTCAGTTGCACTATCCACAACTGAGGCTAAGTATATTGCAGCAGGAAGTTATGCTCAAATCTTGTGGATTAAGCAACAACTTGAAGATTTTGGAATTAAATTAACTAAAACATCTATAAAATGTGATAATACTAGTGCAATTTGCTTAACTAAAAATCTTGTTCAGCATTCTAGAAGCAGACATATTGAAATTAGGCATTATTTTATATGAAATCATGTTGAAAATAATGATGTTGTGCTTGAATTTATTTTTACTGAATTGTAATTAGCTGATATATTGACTAAGCCTCTCCAAGAAGATTGGTTCAGTATGATTAGAAGAGAGCTTGGGGTCATCAATCCTTTTGATTGAAAAATTCTAATCTTTGACCCATGAAAGATCAATTTTGATATCAATCATATTTAATTTCTTTGAATTTCACTGCAAGTCTATTGATTCTGATCATTGCTTCATTTTCTATTTTCTTTGGTTTTAAGTTGAAGTGTCGATACTTGTAAGTGTCGACACCTTGAAGTGTCGACACTTGGCCCTGTGTCATGTGTCGACACTTGAACGGCGACAGACCGAGATAAAACCTGAAATGAGGTATTTTTATGATCTTTTCTCTCCCAAGTCAAGCCGACACCTACCTTAACACCATTCTATCTGCTTCTTCCCTCCAGTTTGCAACTCCAACCCTCTCAAATTCATGTTTGGGATGGTTTTTTTTCGATTTTTGGCATTTTCCCTCTTCCATTTCGATTTTGGACCGTTAAAACCCTAAATTTCCTCTCCTCCTTTGGATCAATCAATGATTTTGTGGAATGGGGCCTAGGAAGCAAGTTGTCCGTCATCCTCGGCTATCCAATCAAGAAGAAGAAAGAAGAACAAAGGCCAGAAATGAAGCCAGTGCACCGGATGCCCCTGCTCGGCCTTTTTTTCTTATGGCTAGTCGGATGGGTATGAAGACCGTCATCGGAGGATGCCGTATGGACTTTGCGTTCATCGACCAGCAGCATTTTTGGATAGGCTAGTGGCTCAGGGATGCTGGTTTGGTTCCATTCTGCTCTTTGATAGAGAGATTTTATCTGAGCTTGATACAAGAGTTCTATGGATCTTTAGCCCGAGACAATGATGGTTGGGTCACACAGGTCCGTGGCAGAGATGTCCTAGTGATAGCAGAGATTCTGAGCAGAGTATGGGACATACCCATGAGAGGATCTGTGGTTGATAGCTTAGTAGACAGGTTCAGTGGTCTTCGATATATTTTCAAGTCAGATGACCTACTTAAGGGAGCCACTGTTGTTGCATCCAGACTTCCAGCTGAGATGAGGTTGCTGCATCATATCATAGCCCAGATCCTTCTACAGAAGACTGACCATTTCGACTTCATCACAAAGAGAGAGCTACTAGTGATGGTGTCTCTGGTTCAGCATGCTCCTGTTTGCCTACCAGTATTTATGGTACATTAAATGATGGAGGTATCTATGAGTCAGAGACTGTGTTTTCCCTATGGGATGGGCTTGACTTTGCTCTTCAGAGCTTACGGTGTTGTTATGGGTGATGAGCCCTACCAGATGTTACTACACACTAATGTCTATGATAACAGATCTCTTCATCGGATAAGGTATCAGCTAGTCAGAGGCCAGTGGAGACGATGAGTATCAGGTCAGGCCGCTGACAGAGATGAGGATACAACGGAGGAGGAGCGCATATTTTTGGGTGAGGCAGGACCTTCAGAGACACACATTAACATGCCTGAGATTCAGCCCGAGCCTTCAGCGCAACCAGAGCCTGCTCCTCAGCTCGAGCCTGCACGATCAGATATTCTAGGAACTTCTAAGAGTCTTGAGGATAGAGTCACTTGCATTGAGATAGAGATTATGATCATTCATCAGCGAGTCGATAGTTTTATTATGGAGACTATAGAGAGCCATCGAGGTTTGAGAGATGGGATCTCTGCCATTCTATCCGATTTGAGTAGACCCTCTTCTAGGAGTGTTCCCGATACTTCAGCTCCAATTGATTCTGCTCTAGTTCCACCTACTCCGGGACTAGTCATGGATGATGATGATGTGACTGACTCTGATGAGTGTGACTTTCCAGATGTGATGATAGAGCTAGTGCCAGAGACAATAGCTGACCCTCCTAGGAGTCCCATTCATGATCCATTGAGTTCATCCTTCCAGACTCCTATCCTACCCACACCTCCTTCTAGACCAGCTGATCATTCTACCATTCCTATACTCACACCTATCATTTTTTCAGTTGATACACCTATTATTGATACACCTGTTATTGTTTCTCCATCATTATAAACATCTTCCTTTATCCGGGAACAAGGATTTTATACTCCTGGTTTCCATCATCTTGATTCTGGTCCTTTATTTGATCATACACCACATCCTACAATTTTCGAGACTGTCACTCCAATCAGTTCTTCTCCTGCTGCTCACATAGCTTCTACCTCTTCTGCTCCAGCTAGAGGGAGGACTTATGTTAGATGCAGAGGACGAGGTTGTCGTGTTCCATCCAGATCGACTAGGATTCATCTTCGTGATCTTTGATCTATGTGGCCTCAATCTCATGCTTTTACTGATACCGGACCAATCGAGATTGGATCCTCAGATGATGAGGATAATGCTTAGGATAGTTTTTATATTTAGACAGTTTATGTTTCTGCACTTGTTGTATGTTTCTTTTGATGCTTATTTACTCTTTTGTATCAATCTTGTATCAAATGAATGAAACATTTTCTTTTACTTAATGTTATGACTTTGAATGAATGAAATGCTGATGTGGGACAGATGGGGTAGGATCGTGGGCGAGCCTAGAAGTCACCTAGATTAGGGTACTTTTTTTTTGTATTTTTTTGTAAGGGAGTGGTGAAGGAAATAATGGGGATGAAAGATAGGGATCTGGATCTCAAGGACTTTGGGAGTCACACAAACTAAGAGACCTCTCACCATTAGGGCATTCCACCTACCTCGATACTTGGAGGCGTTAGGGTGAATCTCAAAGGACATGGAGGGTAAAAAAAATGGAATCAAGGAATGGGATAACTAGACATGACCCATCATCATGTCCTGGGGTTGGGCCTCACTCCCTCTCCTCATGGAGTGAAAGAAAAGAATCTCTCTTTCCTAAAAACTCATCTTTATTGATCAAACTATTTTTTTACAAAGGACTGAGGGTGGTATTTATAGACCTTTTCAACCCTCATTTGAATTTGAATACAAGATAAAAAGATAGGGATGGTTCAAATTTAAATACAAGATAAGATAAGATAAGGCCTATCCATATCTCAATCCTAACCAACCAAATCCTAAATCAAATTTCAAAATAATTAATAAGGATAAATGATAAACTAATTTATTTTGAATATGCTTCGAGGTCCGTGCAGCTCCAAGATTCGTGCTTGCTTCGGGATCCATGCTGGCGATGTCCCCATCATTCCCCTGAGGTGGGGAGAACTCGACTCCATTGAGTTTAGGTCAGAGGGGACTTCGATGGAACCAAATCCAATCAAAACAAAAGTGGCTCTGCTCCAAGAATCGTGCACTCTAAAATTTATGTAGCTTTGAACTCCGTGTGACTCTGGAACTCATGCAACTTTGGAATCTGTGCGGCCAGCATTGAAGTTGGCAACAGGGAGCGCAACTGCGTGTGTGCATTCATATTCATGCGATGAAGCTTTTCCTCTATGGATTTGAACCGAGAAACAGGGAAGGAATGGTGGGCTTCACCGGCATTTTCGACAGAATCGATGGGATGAGCATCGCTTGGATCTGTGATAGAGGGGGTTGTGGGCAATGGTTGATGAAGCGGTTGTGCATCTCGAACTTGGCATACTTGAGCTAGAGGGTGTGGTTACGGTAGTCGACCTAGAGGGCACGCTCCTAGATGGAGCGAGTACGGGCAAAGTCCTTTTACGACTCCTCCCAGGTGGCGTACTTGACCCAGATGCCAGTGTGCCATCGGATGCGGTGGATTTGGCCTCGAACTCCTTGCACTTGCAGAGTCGATAATCGAAGACCTCATAGACATCCGTGATCTTCTACTTGGAAGGCCAGATCTTGGGTTCTTGCCACTCCCGGGCCTCATAGAGGATAAGCTCGATGGTGATCTGAATGGGGGCCGGAGTCTTGTTCTTCATGCGGGTCGGATGGGGGAGCTTCACCTTCGTGTCATGCTTCGTCAGGAAGCCCAGGTTTGGATCAGCATCCTTTGCCGATGCCATCCTTCTTCAGCTGATCTCTTTCTCTTTTCTCTGCTCACTTTCAACTTATGTTTTCCCCTAGTTTTTCCTCCACCTTTTTTTTCCATCCTCAAGAAATCTGGGTCGCATGGGAGGCTTAGAGTGGCCAAACAGGGAACCTCGGATGGCACAAGGTTTGCTAGAGGCATGGGAGTGGATCTAGAGGGGTTGAGCAGGGTGATCTCTCGGGCGAAGGTGACATGTTCGAGGAGAAAGGCCAAAAATGAGGCGAAGAGCGAGCGGACGTCAAAGCCAAGGGCAAGGAGGTTAGGGGCTTTCTCAAAGAAGGCGAGGAGGAGGAAGGAGGGCTCATCGATGGCTAGGGTGGCTCCGAAGGGCTGGATGTGGCCGCCACGCTGGATCCTAGAGAGGTGCACCGTGATCTACTATTCTAGTATAGATTGCAATGGTGTCATCGTGGGCACTGACTTGGAGTAATTGAAGGACTTACCCGACTCGCCGGACTACTCGAGGATGAATCTTAATGGATATCTCAGCGACGGTGGGTGCTGTCAACGAGAAGAACAATTGAGGGGCTCAGTGGTCAGAGAGATCTGTGATTGGGTGATGGTAGTAGGGGCATCGGTGGGACGATGGACTGGCTTGGTGGTGGCCAAAGAGGTCGGCAGCAAGCAAAAAATAGGGGAGAGAAAGAACGGTGAGCTGATGAGGGGGATCTGGGATGATGAACCATACCCTAATTTTTTGGCTCTGATACCAATTTGATGTAGGACAGATGGGGGTAGGATCATGGGCGAGCCTAAAAGTCACCTAGATTATGGTACTTTTTTTTTGTATTTTTTTGTAAGGGGATGGTGAAGGAAATAATGAGGATGAAAGACAGGGATCTGGATCTCATGGACTATGGGACTCACACTAATGAAGAGACCTCTCACCTCTAGGGCATTCCACCCACCTCGATACTTGGAGGTGTTAGGGTGAATCTCAAAGGACATGGGGGTAAAGAAAATGGAATCAAGGAACAGGATAACTAGACATGACCCATCATCATGTCCTAGGGTTGGGCCTCATACCCTCTCCTCACGAAGTGAAAGAAAAGAATCTTTCTTTCCTAAAAATTCATCTTTTTGATCAAACTATTTTTTATAAAAGATTGAGGGTGGTATTTATAGACCTTTCCAACCCTCATTTGAATTTGAATACAAGGTAAAAAGATAGGGATGGTTCAAATTCAAATACAAGATAGGATAAGATAAGGCCTATCATATCTCAATCCTAACCAAACAAATCCTAAATCAAATCTCAAAACAATTGATAAGGATAACTCCTAAACTAATTTATTTTGGATATGCTTCGAGATCCAAGATTCGTGCTTGTTTCGAGATCCATGCTGGCGATGCCCCCATCAAATGCTTTATTTAATTTTAGTGATTCAATGTTCTTTTTCATGAATGAGTGAATGACTTACATTTATGTTCGAGTTTATTGCCTTCTTCTTTCCTTTTTTAATAATAACAAAAAGGGGGAGAAATAAGTATAAATGTGAAGTGAATGAGAAATAAGTAAGTAAAATGAGAGATAAGTTTTTCTTTTTTTCAAAATGCTTTGAAAAATGCTTAAAATATGAAAAATTTCTGTTCATTATGTAAAGGAGAGTAATCCCTTTTTTAAACTACCAAGGCAGAGTACGTTGCTACTGGTAGTTGTTGTGCTTACGTGTTATGAATTAAACAATATCTAGAAGACTTTGATGTTATACAATCTAAAATTCCAATCAAATATGATAACACAAGTGCTATAAATTTGACTAAAAATCTTGTTCAGCATTCAAGAACTAAGAACATTGAAATTAGACACCTTTTTATAAAAGATCATATATTGAACAATGATATTATACTTGAGTTTATGCCAACTGAAAACCAACTTGCTGATATTTTGATGCGGGACAGGGTGCGACAGGGAAGCAGGGGATTGTTGGCGAGCATAGAAGTCACCATGAGATTAGGGTTGCACTCAAGAACAAGGAACCAGGGTGTCACACCCACTCTAATCCGAAAAAAAACTCAAAACTCAGATCAAAATAACTTTAATTTGTATTCATAGAAGAAAAGATACTTCATACAAGAGGGGAGGGGTGGTATTTATAGATTCACCCCAGGGTACATGACTTGAGGACTAAGAAATCCTGACTTTTAGGCCAAAAAACCCTGGTGGACCTGGTCAACAATGGGCCTTTGTCTTGGACTGGAGCTCTCTCTCTTGTGGGCTTGGCAGCATAAAAGGGCCCAAGTGCATGAAGGCCAGCTTTGGTTGTGTAGGCCTGGTGAATCTCCTGGTCTGATGCCTCTCCTCTTGACTTGAATGACTCAACTGGACTCTTGACTTGAAACAAAAGACTCACAGGACTAAAGGGACTCAACTGGACTCACATGTTCCACTTTATTACAGGACTCAATTGGCTCACTTTGACTAAAGTGACACAGGACTAATGAACTCAAATAAAATAAAATAAAATAGACTCTCGATCCCTATCATATTTTTACTAAACCTTTAAATTTTGATAGATTTGCAATGATTAGATATGAACTAGGGTTGTGTGACCCATACTAGAAACATCCCCACAAACTTAAGGAAAAATTATCTAGGTGACCTCCTTTCTTACTTATTTCTTGTAAAATGACTTTATGTAAAGCCTAAAAATCACTTTTGTGCTCCCTCTACTCGAGCCGACTCAAGAAGATGTCTTTTCAGTCGAGCCAACTCGGACGTCGAGTTGTCTCTTTTTAGTTCAAGCTGTAGGGTTTTTCATCTACCGTTCTATCTTTGGCTCTACACTCTTTCCCTCCAAGGAACCCTTTTCCAAAAAACTCCATCCTTCCAAAATTCCTTCGGATCTTAGTGTGCTCATGGGATGGCTCCAAAAGGGCAATGGGAAAGAAATCTCGATGGGAATCCGAGGAAGCTCCACAGGAAAGAAGGACAAAATTCCATGAAGACAGCTCTTCTCAAGTTCCTCCTCAATCGGTTGAAGAACCTAGCCCCGTTTCTCCAAGTCAACAAATTTCCTTAGGTATGAGGCTTGTAACAATAGGTAGAAGAATTTTATTTGAATACCTTAAAAAAATAGGGTTTATAGTTGGGGATTTAATCAAAAATCAGGGCTGGCAGAATATGTGTTCTTTGGATATTAAAACTTATCCAAATATGGTCAAAACTTTTTATGAGAACATGAGATTTGGAGAGAATCACATTGAGTCTCTAGTTAAAGGGAAAAGGATTATTATTTCAGAAGAACTACTTGGGAATACCTTGGAAATGCCATTTGAAGGTACAAAATATTTGGTCCTAAAGGATAGGACAAGAGCTTTATAGACTGTACTAGAGCAAACTGATGTTGATGAAGTTGGAATCCATAAAGCTAGTTCATTATCCATTGAAATGAGATTACTCCACAGCTTCATTAGTCAAATTTTCCTACCTAGGATAGGTCGATTTGACTAGGTAAGTGAGCGTGACCTATGCTTTATGGAACTACTGATAATTGGAGATAAAATAAATCTTCCTACTATAATAGTAAGTCAGATGAAAGAGGTAATAAGAAAGGTAAACGCATGTTTGCCTTATGGGATGATTCTTACTCTTTTCTTCCAGGCAGCAAACATTGATCTATCAGGAGAAGATAGTAAATCCCTCCTACACACTGACACTTATACAGCTAAAACCTTATAGATGATGGGTTACTTGTTATCTGAGGGGACTTAGAAGAAGAAATCTGAAGCACCAGTCATTGAAGAACCAGAAGAAGAATAAGAACAAGCTGAGATGGAAATTGGTGAAGGGACCTCAATTCCCATTCCTGAGCCATAACCACTGCAAGGTTCACCAGTTCAGATAGCTTTTGATGCTCCTTTTCCTGATATTTCAGTGCCTGATATGCCTCCTGGTACACCTATTTATACTCAGACTACTACTGACATTCCTGCCCCTAGTTTTGTTGCTACTGCACCTGTTGTGAATACTTCAACTTTGCAAGATTTTATTACACAACAGATAGGTAATTTGACTGACTCTATCAATTCTACAATGACTACAATGTTTGGCAAATTTTGCTAGTCTGTTAATATGAAACTTGATCAATTTGGAAGTCAGATTGATAATCTATGCAGTAGAATTGATACTCTTGAGGCCTCCAAGAATACAGCATGTGCAACAGAGACAAACCTGCAACCCATTCTTCAATTGATTTCATCAACTTCTAAAACAATTAAGAACTCTGTTAGTCAAATACTTGAGGCATATAGAGTTGAAATGGACAATTTAAGAATTAGAATGGGCTCAGTAGAAGAAGGCAAGAGAATGGAAGAAGACTACACAAGAGTAATTGGAGTTATAAGAGCTGAATTTGGAAGGCTAAGAGGATCAGTCGAAGCATTTGCTAATGTACAAGCCTCGAGAATTCTTTCAATGCAAAAGGAAGTTGCAGAAATAAAAGTATCAATGGAAAACCTGACTGCTTCCAAGAGTACAAAGAAAATTGAATCTGAATTGAAGACTATCAACAATTTTTTGTGGAAGCTGATGACTAAGATTGAAGACCTTCAAGCTGCTCAAGGTGTACCACCTTCAACACCGTTGTATCCTATTCCTAGACCTAGGCCTCAATCTTTTGCTGGTCAATCTGTTCATCCCAGATAACTAGCTCCTCATTTTAGGCCATAGGGATTATACTACTCCACCATCTGGTGTGTTAGATCCTGACCCAATTGCATCTATGCCTCCGGGCATCCAAATTTCGGGTCAACCTCCAAACCTTAAAGTAGATATAGACAGTGACTAGATGAACTTTGTACTCTCTTTCATTTTGTACTTTGTATTGAACATCTTGAAACAAAATGAAAGTTCATATTTTGTCTCTTGAATTATTCTATCTCTTTGTATTGAACATCTTGAAATGAAATGAAAGTTCATATTTTGCTCATCCAATGACTGATATTTTTTTTAATTAATTAGAATATCAAGATGAATATGAGAAAGTGAAATTATCTCAAACAAATTTTAAATACTTTCTCATTCTATTTGAGCTTCATTCTAACTTCATCTTTTTGATTGATTGACAAACAGGGAGAGATTTGTGAAGATATTGCATGAAAAGGATAAAATGTTCTTAATTTTAAGCATAAAACTTGAAAAGGATAAAATCTATTTGCTTATGCTCTGATACATGAAACACAATATGCTTTAATCCTTTTAAGCTCTGATCCATAATGTTTTAAGCTCTGGTATACATTGTTTTAAATATTTTAAGATACAATAAGCTCTGATATACAATATTTAAGCTCTGATCCATAATGTTTTAAGCTCTGATATACATTATTTTAAATATTTTAAGCTCTGATATTTGAAGTTCTCTTAGAAACTTTTGAGCTTTGAACTTGCATGGAAAGTGTGTTAAAACATGGAGTATCTTATTGAGAGGGAGATTACCTCTCATTATCCTAATTCTCCTTCCATAGTTTGACACTATTTAAAGTCAATTCTTTTTACTTGTTCATACACTCTTGCGAATATAAGTATACAAGTAAATCTGTAAATGTAAAGTTTTATCTTACTTTTTCATGCCCAGTGTTTTGTCATCATCAAAAAGGGGGAGATTGTTGATCCCATAAGTGATTTTGATGATAACCAAACATTGGAGTATGCACATTTATTTCTAACAACTCTTCAAGTGCTTTATAAGTTTTTGTAGGATGATTTATTCGTTCAAACTTCAACTCCTACATCTTTACTTTTTGTTTTGAGTTGTGATGTAATCTAATTTTGTAAAGAAGAACCTAATAAAAAAGTTAAGAAAAATTTATAAAAAGGGTTACTTCTATGAGTATGTGTTCCTCAAATTTATTTTAAGTTGGTGTGCATGAAAAGTGTAAGAGTGTTAGCAAGAGTTTTCTTGAAGTTTAATTGTAAAATCCTGAAAAAGTCACTCGAGCCGACCCAATACAATGAAGAGCCGACTCTACCTCATGGCATGCAACAAGGATTCTAGTATGTAGCAATCCGAGCTGACTTGAAGGTAACCGAGCCGACTCTAGTAAATCCGAGTCGACTAGAATAAGTCCGAGCTGACTCTTCCAGAGTCTAGTTTTGAAGTTTTTTTAGAACAAGCCAGGCGAGCTGACCCAAACCAGAAAGAGTCGACTATACCAACCTAATTTTGAAGACCTGAGAAAGCGAGCCGACCTGAACTGCAATGAGCCAACTCTTCTAGAGTAAAGATTTCAGAACCTCGGAAGAAGAAACGACCAAAGTTCAAGAGAGCCAACTCCTCGAGTTCAAGATTTTCAAAGATGAAAGTTCGAGCCGACCCGAGCTATAAAGAGCCGACTCATCCAGAGTAAAGTTTTGCACCCTTAGACAAAGAGTCGACTGCACTGAAGAATTGGCGACTTGACCTATCGACTCGAAGGATCCGAGCCGACTCGAAGGAATCCGAGCTGAATTGAATATCATTTTTAGGTACATAATAGCTAGTTTCGGAACTTCTTTTTGAATGCCAAAAAGTGCTCCAACGATCATATGTCACATTCCAACAGTCTACAATATCTCAAATTATCTCGGAGTGATGGAAGACCATATATTTGAGGGTTTTGAACTTCCTTGAAGATAATAATAAGTGAGTTCGTCAAAGTTTTAAAAGCTTCATTGAATATCCTACCCACCAACAAGGAAAAGAGCACAAGAGCATTCAAGTCAGTCTTCAAGTCTTCACCAACTCTGATCGAAAGCTTGAATCAATTTGGAAAGAAGCAACTGAAGCAATTAAAGCACCTTGAAGCACATTCAAGTGGACTTCTCTCAAGCTGCACTGGCAACTATCCGACAATGAGAGTTTGTCATTATTGTTGCATTTATTTCAATTCATTTCTGAATTGTTTGGGTTATTGGTGAGCCCGTTTGGAAAACCAAATAGGTTCTTGGTGAGCCTTTGATAAAAACCAAGTGTTGGGTTCTTGGTGATCCCGGTAAAACCAAGTTAGGTTCTTAGTGATCCATTAAAAACCAAGTTGGTTTCTTTGGTGATCCTGTTTAAAACCAAAAGGTGTTCGATTTTCTTTGGTAATCCTGTTAAAATCAAATTGTAGAGGTTTGAATTGTGATCCTACAAAACAATCCTACTGTATTCGGGTGTGAATATAGTGAAAATCCCAAGTGGTATCTTGGATAGTGGACGTAGGAGCTGGGTTGCTCCGAACCACTATAAATCTTGTATGTTTGTGTTGTGCTTCTTCATTCTCATTTAGCTTCTGCAAATCATTAATCTGTCACAGCACCTAACACTTTAAAAGGCATTTTTAATTTCACATTATCTGTTTAATTTTTTTTTTTAAAATTCCTAATCACCCCTCTCTTGGATAGCCACCTGGGCAACAAATACAATCAAGAAGAGAGCATTAATTTTGATGATACTTTTACACTGGTTGGTAGATTAGAGTCAATTAGAGTATTACTTGCATTTACATATTTCATGGATTTCAAATTATATCAAATGAATGTTAAAAGTATATTTTTAAATAGATACATAGCATACAAAATTTATGCTAAATAACTACTTGGTTTTGAAGATTATACCTATCCAAGTCATATTTTTAAACTTTATAAAGCTATTTATAGCTCTATGTGCATGGTATAATAGATTAAGCAAGTTTCTACTTAAAAATAGTTTTACAAGAGAAAATATAGATACCACCTTATTTTTGAAAAGAAAGAATAATGATTTATTAGTGATACAAATATATGCTGATGATATTATTTTTTGTGCCACTAATAAAGCTCTTTGTCAAGAGTTTTCCAAGTTAATAGGCGGAGTTCGAGATGATCATGATACAAGAGCTAATTTTTTTTCTTAGATTCCAAATCAAGCAAACTAAAAAGGAGATCTTCATCAACCAAGCCAAGTATATTAGAGAGATACTAAAGAAGTTTGGGATGGAGAAAACAAAACCACTTGGCATACCTATGAGTCCCTCTTGTAAGCTTGACAAAGATGAGAATGGTAAGAGTACTGATCAAGAATTATATAGAGATATTATTGATTCTTTGTTGTATCTTACTACAAGTAGATTAGATATCATGTTTAGTATTTTCATATATGCTAGATATCAATCAAACCCTAAGGAATCATATTTATTAGCTATCAAATACATACATAAATATTTACTTATTACTATTAATATTGGATTTATGGTACTCTAGATAATAATCAGTTGAGCTTATTATATATTTAGATATTGATTTTGTTGGATGTAAGCTAGATAAAAAGAGCACTAGTAGAATCTGTCAGTTTTTTGGGATGAATTTAATCTCTTGATTTAGCAATAATAAAATTTAGTTACACTACGATGCGGAACTAAAATGCATGCATAATATTTTTTTGTATTTTTATAGGTTAAGTGATGTAACTAAATCCCGAAGATAAGGCCATGAATCTAAGTGGAAAGTTCTATGTAAAACAAGAAGCAACAGCATGCAAAATAGAACCTAAAAGCAATAGAAAGAGGATCGCCGAGGCTGAGAAGTCTCGGTTGGGCTAGTTCCCCTTTAAGAATGCTACTGGCAAGTAGAGGAGATGTACTTAGCAATGGTTGAAGTGCCTGATGAAGATCGTATATGAAGGGATCGCTCTCGCTCTCGGATGCAGCCTGGATGATCAAGCCGAAGACCCGCGGATTCTCAGCTTTCAACCCGGTGATCCGATCGCTGCCCAGCTGGAGAGTTGTTGGATTCGTAGACTTTGAGGGACCTACAAACGACCTATAAAGGATTAGAAATTGATGAAGGGATGAAGGAATAATTGAAAAAATAGCAAGAAAAATGGATGATTGATGTTAGGTGGCCAGGCTTTGGAGAAGATGCTTCTAGGATTTGATGGTGGTTGGAGACTGGGCGCAGGAGACAAGGAGGAAGGAGGGGCTCACACAGAATTCCCTTAGCACATAGCAAAAGCACACAGTAGATGAGGAAACTCAATAATATTCATTCAAAAGTGTTTCATACAAGAGAGGAGGGCTTCTTTTATAAACTCATAAGCTTGCCCCCCAAGTAAGGATAAAAAGGTCTTTACATAAGAATTTCATTCCCACCCAAACCCTAGCTAGAATACATGGTAGGTCAATGGCCCTCTTTCCCTCAAATTCTCCTTCTCTCTCATGTCTTGGTCAGCCAAGGGAGATAACCCTAGGTGGCTGACCAAGAGGTGGTGACCAAAAGGGTGGTTGGCGCCTATGATGCACCACTTGGGCCTTGGGCGGCCCAATATGGTCCAATCTGCGGTCCAGGGTTCCAAGGCTGCATTCCAAGATTTCAGTGAAAGTGAAAACACCTACACCTAGCATACAATATGCAAGAAAAATAGGACCGAGAATATGGATTTTAAAACTATTTTAAATCATGCACAGAGGAAGGCTCGGTAGATAAATCTAAACGATCTATCGATCTTCCTGCAACAGGACCTATCATAATAATGTAGCATGCATATAACATCAAAAAACAACAGAAGAACATAAATATAAAGGTCATACCTCTATACCTCAGAGAGTGCAAGAGAGAAGCAGTAAAGAGTAGTGAGAAGGAGGGCGCTCGAGCCACACTCGCGTCTGGCCTCTACAGGATGTCCACACCTGGGTTAACTCTGATCAACTCCCTCGGAGTGCTAGCTCTTCGGGATCAATGGGCTGAACTTCTTCTTCCAAGAAGACTGGAATGAGAGCAGGAACCCCTTCCCAAACCTCTTTCCCAATACCTAGCTTGATTGCTAGGTGGCTCACACCCAATCCCTAAACCTTTCACAAAGCCCTTCTTCTTCCTCTCTTTTCTCTGTGTCGTGTTGTATTGTAACCCCAGCAACCACTACAAAGACCTCTATTTATAGGATCTGCCATAAGAAAGAGAAGAAGGAAGGAGGAGAGATGAAGGAAGAGAATGGGGGAGAGGATCAAAGCCATTCCAAATGGGTCCAACCCATTAAGGTAAGTATGACATTCATACCATAAAGCCTTGGAGCCAAAACTGGTTTGAATTCGAAATTCAAACCAGGTTAAAACATGCACATAAAGCTCTCACAAAAACCTCCCAGATTTCTGCTCGTCACAGGAAGTGTCGACACTCGAAAATGGCCAAGTGTCAACACTTCACCAAGTGTCGACACCTGTAAAATTTCAAGTGTCGACACGTGGAACAAAGTCAACCATATTGACTTCAGGTGACGGTAAACGATTCTCAATCGTTGATTAGCCCAAAAGATCAGATAGAAATCCTCTATGGTGTGTGACCCCATAGGTTCAAACACTAAACCGATAGCATTGGAATATTTCCAGTACCAGTCAAAGTCCTCATCTAGCAATGATACCTGACATCCAGATAGGTCGAAGATGCAGAGCACCTCACAAGAACGTTGGGCATATGGTTGTTGCATAATTCATCCCTTTGACCTTATAATACTCAGGATGACCTAGGGTTAGACTGCCAACCCTAATATGGTTTATCTAGATCATGTCTCAACCTCACAAGTTCTGTGACTCCTCATAAGAACTACCCTGGCCAAGGTTTTGCTGAATTGAGATATAGTGAGTCATTCACTCCAAACTATTTGGAGAGGTCAATTCCATCTTGATTCACCACCGCTCCACAAGTACTTAACTGCACCCAGAAACCTTCCATCACTGGATTAGAAATCCAGGTAGTCTAGCACCAAAGTACAGTGAGTTGCTTGCAAGCTGTCATGGTGATCTCAGGTCCGAGGGACACATATACCCATATCCCTTCGCAAGCAACCCTTTGGCAGAAGGGAGCTCCACAGATGGTCACGTTTAGTAAAATGTCATACACTTCACTTGTATGTCATACCAGTGTCTCCACACTCTTTGGTTAAGAGGACAACCAACAAATATGACATACAACAACCTATACTTGATACATCATCGTCTTATAACAATGTATCATTTGGTTGTGAACCAGTTTAAGAACTACTTGATATATCCTCTCTATATCAAACAATGTAATTCTAAGGACTCCATCATACAAGAGTTCATTATAGGAAAATGTAAAATGATGGACAGCCAAAAAATAAATAACTTTTATTTATTATTAAAAATTTATATACAAATACAAAATAGCATAACCATCTACAGCCTAGACGATTGGCTTTGGGACACAATTCCCAACAACTCCCACTTGGACTAAAGCCAATCAGTATAGAATCTTATTCCCATTTTTCTTTTACAACAGTCAAACTCTTGAACTCCGAAGGCTTTAGTGAAGAGGTCAGCCAGGTTCTCCTTTCCATTGATCTTTTGATGGTCAATGTCATCTCGTTCAACGATCTCTCGTACAAGGTGATAGCGCCGCAGAATATGCTTTGTGTGGTGATGAGACTTCGGCTCTTTGGCTTGAGCAATGGCTCCAGTGTTATCACAGTACACCGGAACAGGACCATCCAGGGAAGGTGCCACTCCCAGCTCGTCAAGGAACTTTCTCAACCACACAACTTCCTTCGCTGCATCATATGCTGCAATGTACTCTGCTTTACAAACGAGTCCACCACAGTAGGCTGCTTGGAACTTTTCCAGTAGATAGCTCCTCCCTTTAGGGTAAAGACAAAACCTGACACACTCTTGCTATCATCTTTATCTAACTGGAAACTGGAGTTAGTATATCCCACAAGTTTCAAGTCAGATTCTTCATAAATGAGCCATTGATCCTTAGTATTTCGTAAATACTTAAGGATGGTTTTAACCACTTTCCAATGAGCGTCACCTGGGTCAGACTAGTATCTACTCACTACACCTAGTGAGTATGCCATGTCTGGTCTAGTACATGTCATGGCATACATGATAAAATCCAATGCCGAAGAATATGGAATTCTACTCATATGCTCTCTCTCCTCAGGAGTTGTTGCACAATTCCATTTGGAGAGATCAATTCAAGTGCCTATCGGGAGATAGCCTTTATTAGAATTCTCCATGCTGAACTGTTTCAACACGATGTCGATGTACATAGACTGGGATAGTCCTAGAAGCCTCTTAGATCTATCTCTATAGATCTTCATACTAGTATGTAAGAGGCTTCACCCAAGTCCTTCATAGAGAACTGAGATGATAACCAAACCTTTATTCCTTGTAGTGCTACGATGTCATTCCCGATTAAAAGAATGTCATCCACATACAGCATAAGGAATACAATCACAGAACCATTAGCTCATTTGTAAATGCAAGGTTCTTCTTCATTCTTAACGACGTCATATGACTCGATACACTTATCAAATCGCATGTTCCAACTCCTGGATGCTTGCTTCAATCCATAGATGGACTTTTGAAGTTTGGACACCTTTGACTTGTCTGTGGATATGAACCCTTCAAGTTGTATCATATACACCTCCTCTTCCAGCTCACCATTCAGGAAAGCTGTTCGGACATCCATTTGCCAAATTTCTTAGTCAAAGTGTGATGCTAAAGCAAGCATAATCTGAATGGATTTGAGCATTGCCATGGGAGAAAATGTCTCATCATAGTCAATACCATAACGTTGACGGTATCCCTTGGCAACCAGACAGGCTTTATAGGTCTCCACCTATCCGTCTACGCCCCTTTTCCTCTTGAAAATCCATTTGCACCCAATGGGTTTTATCCCTTCAGGTGGATCAACCAATGTCCATACATTGTTGATTTCCATGGACTTCATTTTGGATTTCATGGCTCCTAGCCATGATTCAAAGTCAGACCTCTGCAATGCATCCATATAGGTGATCGGATCCTCATTATTCTCATCGAGTTCAATGGGATCACCATCCCGAACCAAGAAACTGTGTATCTATCCGGTCGGCTTGGTACTCTACCGAATCTCCTTAATGATTCTGGAGTGGGCTCTGGGTGTGATCCAATTATAGCCGGTTCTATGTTGTCCCTTAAGTGTGTCGGTTCTACTACTTGTTGAACTTCATTAAATTCAATCTTAGTGGCTACAGTCCCTTCACCAAGGAACTCCATTTTCCAAAAAGATAGCCCTAAGATTGACGAACAACTTTTATTCCTCAGCTAAGTAAAAGTAATACCCCTTAGACTCTTTTGGATACCCAACAAATAGGCACCGGTCATACCTAGGTCCAAGTTTGTCTGTTTCTAAACGTTTTACATAAGCCGGGCACCCCCAGACCCGAAAGTGTGAAAGTGTCGACTTACATCCAGTCCACATCTCATATGGTATTTTACTAACGAACTTACTTGGAATCCTATTTAGAATGTAATAGGCTGATTCTAAAGCATATCCCCAAAAGGATACCAGCAAAGAAGCAAATCCCATCATGGACCGAACCATATCTAACAGGATTCGATTTCTTCTCTCCGACACTCCATTAAACTGGGGTATCCCTAGAGGCATCCACTGAGAGAGAATCCCATTCTCCTCAAGATATGTCAGAAACTCGCTGAAAAGGTATTCACCACCTCGATCGGATTGAAGGGTTTTGATATACTTTCCAGTTTGTTTTTCTACTTCACTACGATATCGTTTGAACATTTCAAACGACTCAGACTTATGTCTCATCAAGAAGATATAACCGAACCTCGAAAGGTCGTCTGTGAAAGTAATGAAATAAATGTACCCACCCCTAGACTAACATTCATGGGTCCGCATACATCAGTATGCACCAGACTCAGAATTTCTTTGGCTCATTCACCTTTTCCAGTAAAAGGTGACAGTCATTTTTCCAAGAAGATAGGACTCACAGGTTGGAAGTAAACTATCTTCACTAAAATTGAGGAGACCCTTGGTTTCAACCTGTTTATCCTGTTCCCATTTATATGACCTAGCCTACAATGCCATAGGTATGCTTCACTGACATTATTTATCCTAGGATGTTTGCTAGACGTGTACATTACACTAACAGGTCACGATAGTACATAGATACCATCATGCATTTGTCCATTCAAAATTACAGAACCATTCAAAATGATTTTGCAAATGTCATTCTTTATTAATAGTTCATAACCATACATGGCCAAATGGCCTACGGAAATGACATTCAAAATGAAAGGACAAAAATAATATTCATTCAAAATGACAATACAGGACTCGAAAACTAGTTTAAGGACTCCTAATGCTAGAACTAGAACTCGGCTTCCATTTCCCACATTCAAGAACCTCTCGCCGTCCTCGAATCTTCTACTAACTTGAAGTCTCTGCAAAGAATTGCAAATGTAAATTGGACTTCCTGTATCCAATACCCAGTTAGTAGTATCGCAAACAGAAAAACTACAAGATATTATCATATAAATACCTTGTCCAGGACCATCCTGCAGCTTTCTCTTCTTGGACCTGTTCGAATCAAGGGACGCAATGTAAAGAGGACAGATCCTCTTCCAGTATCCCTGCTTCTTGTAGAAGAAGCACTCTGCACGACTCTGATCAGCCTTCACTTTCTTGGTCTGATCGGGCCCAGAAGCACTAAGCACCTTTTTCCCTTTATTCTTCTTCTTCCCTTTTTTAAAGGAATGACGCCCTCCCGAAGAACCTCCCACTAGATTCACCACCCTTTTATTCAATTGGTGGTCTTTCTCAAAAGTCTGCAACAACCCCAACAGACCGTGGTAGTTAACTGCAGGCTTATTCATTCTATAATGATCGAGAAAGTTTAGATAAGAGGAGGGGAGAGAATTCAAAATTGCATCTTTCCCAAGCTATTCATGCAAGGGACAGCCAAGCTTGCCCAAGCGCTCAATCATCTCGATCATATATAATACATGATCAGTGACCGAGGCTCCATCACGCATCCGTGCATTATAGATAGCACAAGAGACCCTGTACCTCTCAACATCCTCTGGTGTCTCGAAAGACTCCTTCAACTTTTGAAGGATTTCTTTCGACTGGGCTTCCTCGAACTTGCGACTGAACTCATCGTTCATCGTAGCCAACATGATGCATCGAATAGTGGTCCTGTCAGAGAGCCACTTCTGATAAGTGTCTATGACTGAACCCCGAGCATTGGCAGCAGGGATCTCAGGTGCCGGATCCATTATCACATATAGGATCCGTTCATGCTTCAGGACAATCTTGAGCCTTCGATACCAGCTATCAAAGTTGGGTCCATTGAGCTTCTCGTTGTCGAGAAGAGATCGAAGTGACAGGTTGGAAGACATCTAAAAGGAAAACCAAAACTAATTAGTGTATATGAATTATTAACCTAAAGACATGGACTTAAGTCTAAAGGTCCCTCCCACTATTTTGCACAGATTGGTAGCCTCTACCTCCAATCCGAGGAATTACTTTAATTCCTTAGCGGGTACTAGAGTCCAATAGACAACACATGAGCCCGACTTTGGTCAGCCCATCCATGTATGTCTAAAGGTAGGTTCTTTAACCGATTACTTCTCCAAGTAACCTCTAGCAATTGGGTTTCACCCCAAGAAGCACTTCAATCGGCATTTGGGCCTCCTATTAAAGGTCCTGGTTAGGTCCAACCATTAACATGACAAAATTCAATGCTTCTAACTAACGAATGGTCAAGCCCGACTTTGGCTGGCTCACCTAACCACCGTTAAGAGAGTCGCACTGAGCCATTATATTAGGAACAGCAATTCTAATAGCCCGATGACCACCCGATCTAATGGACACATTACTATCCCACTTAATGAGAGGCTAGGACTTGGTTATCTCTATAACTTTGTCTTTTTAAGGACCTAATAATTTATAGAGTTTTAATTAATGTGACAGATGAAGAGATGAGAAGACATGGACCAACCTCCCACTGACCATATCAGCAATCAAGGAGGGTTACACATAACTAATGATCCATGAGCACCTAAAATCAATCAAGACTGATTAACCTTGGGTGACAAGGGTTAACACGAGTCAATGAGCTATCTAATCAATCTTGATTGACCACATTGGCCAGGTAAGTGAGATCATGGGTTGGGTTTCGTCATTAACCGTCTTGCCTAGATACCAACAGAGTTGTCCAGGTAAGAGGTAGCCCCAAAGAACCATGATCACAATGTCAAACTTACCTCGACACCAATCAGTTCATCAAACTTGATTAGACTAGCCTAAAGATTCGGGCTTTCCACTGAGCCACAAATTAGATCCATTTAAATTATGGACTAATCAATCTAACTATTAGATAGATCTATAGAAGAAATCCTAACTCAACTTTTGATTATATTAGTTCTCTAACTTGTCCAATGAATCTAAACTTAGGTCTAACCCAATCAAGGACCTAATAGAAGCTAACTCATGACCCTTAAGGTTTATTGAAATGACTTAAGATCTTTGAATCACATTCCTAGAGTACTTAATCAATCTTAATTCAAAATTAAGTTCAATGGCCTTAAATAAATTAAAATAATTTTAATTTATCATGTAAAACAATTTCATAACAAATTCAAAATTTAAATTCACTACTTTTAGCATTTTCTGTAGCCAAGTGTCGACACTTCAAGTGCAGCTGTCAACTTAAGGCTTGATACAGGGAACAAAAAATAGAACAATATGTTTTCTGGCATGCCTCAAGTGTCGACACTTCAAGGGTCAAGTGTCGACACTTCAAGCTCAAGTGTAGACACTTCAGGGACAAGTGTCGACACTCCAGCCTATCTTAGAACAAAAATGAAAACCAAATCTCAGGAAATTTTCTCATGAGCCGACACTTCAAAGGCCAAGTGTCGACTCACAACCTGAGACAACGAAAAATAGTGATTTCAAATCCAATGTTTCTCCAAACATACAAACAAAAACCGAACAAAAATAACTTTTATATCTTATCTAAAGTCATTTTATGATCATATCATTAGATTAAAACATTTTTAACCTACAAATTACTTTCTTCTTATTTTCTTTTTCATGAGTCAATCATAGTGGCACCCCTACACGCCATAGGAGATCCCATTGAATGGGAAGAGAGGGTCTTGCAACCCTACTTTTCTCCAATGACCGGATGGCCTGGTGAAGCACTTAATCCAAGTACTTAAGAAGAAAGGAAAAGTTATTAGCATGCTAGCATCATTATACTACAAAATGAACCTAGCTCTGATACCAATGAAGGTGAAAATACCTACACCTAGCATACAATATGCAAGAAAATAGGACAGAGAATATGCATTTTAAAACTATTTTAAATCAAGCACAGCGGAAGGCTCAGTAGATAGATCTAAACGATCTATCGATCTGCCCGCAATAGGACCTAGCATAAAAATATAGCATGCATATAACATCAAAAAATAACAAAAGAACATAAATATAAAGGTCATACCTCTATACCTTAGAGAGTGCAAGAGAGAAGCAGTAAAGAACAGTGAGAAAGAGGGCGCTCGAGCCACACTCGTGTCTGGCCTCTACAAGATGTCCACACCTGGGCTCGACTCTATACAACTCCCTTGGAGTGCTAGCTTTTTGGGATCCGTGGGCTGAACTTCTTCTTCTAAGAAGACTGGAATGAGAGCAAAACCCCTTCTCAAACCTCTTTTCCAATACCTAGCTTGATCACTAGGTGGCTCACACCCAATTCATAAACCTCTCATAAAGCCCTTCTTCTTCCTCTCTTTTCTCTGTGTTGTGTTGTATTGTAAACCCAGTAGCCACTACAAAGACCTCTATTTATAGGAGCTGCCATGAGAGGAAGAAGAAGGAAGGAGGAGAGATGAAGGGAGAGCATGGGGGAGAGGATCAAGGCCATTCCAAATGGGTCCAACCCATTAAGGTAAGTATGACATTCATACCATAAAGCCGTGGAGCCAAAACTGGTTTGAATTCGAAATTCAAACCAGATTAAAACATGCCCAAAAAGCTCTCATGAAAACCTCCCAGATTTCTGCTCGTCATAGGAAGTGTCGACACTCAAAAATGGCCAAGTGTCGACACTTCACCAAGTATCGACACCTGTAAAATTTCAAGTGTCGATACTTGGAACAAAGTCAACCATATTGACTTCAGGTGATAGTAAACGATTCTTGATCGTTGATTAGCCCAAAAGATCAGATAGAAATCCTCTATGGTGTGTGACCCCATAGGTTCGAACACTAAACTGGTAGCACTGGAACATTTCTCATACCAGTCAAAGTCCTCATCTAGCAATGATACCCGACGTCCGGATAGGTCGAAGATGAAGAGCACCTCACAAGAACCTCTGGCATATGGTTGCCGCATAATTCATCCCTTTGACCTTATAATGCTCAGGATGACCTAGGGTTAGACTGCCAACCCTAATATGATTTATCCAGATCATGTCTCAACCTCACAAGTTCTGTGACTCCATACAAGAACTACCCTGGCCAAGGTTTTGTTGAATTAAGACATAGTGAGTCATTCACTCCAAACTATTTGGAGAGGTCAATTCCATCTTGATTCACCACCGTTCCACAAGTACTTAACTGCACCCAGAAACCTTCCATCACTGGATTAGAAATCCAGGTAGTCTGGCACCAAAGTACGGTGAGTTGCTTGCAAGCTACCATGGTGATCTCAAGTATGAGGGACACATATACCCATATCCCTTTGCGAGCAACCCTTTGGCAGAAGGGAGCTCCATAGATGGTCATGTTCAGTGAAATGCCATACACTTCACTTGTATGTCACACTAGTGTCTCCACACTCCTTGGTTAAGAGGACAACAAATAAATATGACATACAACAACCTATACTTGATACATCGTCATCCTATAACAATGTATCATTTGGTTGCGAACCAGTTTAAGAACTACTTGATATATCTACTCTATATCAAACAATGTAATTCTAAGGACTTCATCATACAAGAGTTCATTACAGGAAAATGTAAAATGATGGACAGCCAAAAAATAAATAACTTTTATTTATTATTAAAAATTTATATACAAATACAAAATAGCACAACCGTCTACAGCCTAGACGATTGGTTTTGGGACATAATTTCTAACATTCAGGGCCTTCACTTTTTTTGCTGAGTCTTCCATGTCTTCAAACTGGGTTGATCTTCACTTGTACTGGCTTGGTCTTCACTTGTATTGAGTCTTCATTGGACTTGAACTAACATATACAGGACTTAGAAAAAAAACTAGCTTAACATGAGCTAACTGGTACATGACTCAAATAATGAAAATGACAACTCAAATTGGCTAAGCCCTTATTACAAATTGGACTCAAATACTACTAAGTAATCCATAGAGGGTTTAGAAGCCTCTGTCTTATTCTGGTGCCTCTGGTGTCCCCACCAATTCTCTCGAGATGGGAAAAACTCGATCATGTCGAGTAAGGATCACACTGGCTCACATATCTCTCGAGAAGGTCTGGGTCGAGGCGCTGCAAGTCCACTCGAGAAATCCATGAATCATCCGATTCTAGCCGGCCTTGCCATCGGACCAGGTAGTTTGATAGCTGCGGCCCTGGGTCGTGATGGCTTGATCATCCAGGACATGCTTGATCCATTCTCCTTTCTCGGGCTAATTAATTGGTGGACACTCTGGGCTAGGGTCACTAATAATGAAAGGAGTAGGTCCAAAGGTCTCACTGGGTATCGCTGTCGGTTCCCTATACTCAACCAGGTATGCGATATTGAAGGTAGAACTAATGCCAAAATTCATAGGCAAATCTAACACATAGGCATTTGGTCCAACCTTCTCTATCACTCTAAAAGGTCCAGCTCCATAAGCATAAAGCTTCTTTTTAGGCTTAAGCCTAACCAAGATAGAATTCCCTATATTGAATCCATTGGCTCTTATTCGAGAATTAGCCAGTTTGTTAGATGTTTCATTACTTAAATTACTCTTATGGCTAAATACCCTAATGCATATACTGTGCAGTGTTCAGTGCAGGTGTGGACATACTGGGCACATGCAGACTCCTAACAGGTGATGCAAAGGACTCAAACTAACACCTAACAGACTCGACTATGTATTCCTATTGAAGGAAATTTTATTGAACACTTTGGACCTAAACCTAACAGATTATAGGTTCTCTAGGTTTGATCCTTGTTTGACATGCACATGAAGATTTATAGTGGACTCTTAGCAAATTCCATAGAGTATGCCAGAAGTAAGATGCAAACCTAACATGCATAATGAATGTATGTAGTATGCTAATCTCAACTAAATGCAATCTAATGATCTTAGAAATGCTGAAGGTTTCTGGAAAGGGCAAAAAATAAGAGTTGGGTTCAGGATTAGTCTGGTAGGGTAGGGAAAAAGGTTCAGGGTTAGTTGGACAAAGTAGGATATCAGAAGGCATGTCAGGGACTAATCCTTGACTAATGAGGCTAACCTTACAAGGTTGAGATATATCTACAAGGTTTGTATAATGGAAGGATGGGTTACTAATCTCAGGGAAGAGGTCCTTAATGGGAACTATAGGAAGGGGCTCATCCTGAGGGTATCAATTCAAAGAGATCAGGTCCTTAATAAATTCTTCTGGTTCTTGTATTTTAAGACTGGACTCTATAATTTGGCTCTCCTCTATGGTTTCCTCAGGTAAGGTTCTAGCAGTAGTATCGAGGTTCTCTTCCTCTAATTTCTTCCACTAAAGATTTAGGTTGGGTATAGTCAAGGTCAACTAATTCTAGATTGGCTTCTACCTGGATACCTATGGGGTCAACTGATGCAGAACGAAAGCTCTGATACCAAAATTGATGCAGAACGGATATGTGGAATGCGGAAGCAAATTAAAATTAATATATATTTTTATTTTTATTTTTATTTTTTATATATTTTTGGAAGTCGGCTTTGACTCAAATGAAAGTTAAACTAAATTGAAAGGAACTATATAATAATTGAAAGCACAATTCAAAGAAACTAGATTATCAGAGTAGTTCAGAAGTAAAGGATCGCTGGGAGTTGAGAAACTCCCAGACCTAGGGTTTCGCTCTGAACTTTCAACAGGACAAAACTAAAGAGAAGGGAAGGGTTATGTACCAGGCAGTGATCTTCACAAAGTTTGATGGAAGGACTCTCTCGAGCAGATTGTTGGATCCTCGGATTCGGATATCTTCGCAATGGATCCTCCAATACTGGTCCTTTGGCAGAGTTGGCTTCTCTTGAACTCAGGATCTGGGAAAGAAGAAGAACAAGTTAAGGAACCAGATACTCAAAGAAAGGATTTACCAGATAAGAAGAACTTGAAAAATTGATGTTGCTGAAATCCTGATTCTCCTGGATGCTGATCTGACTTCCTCTGGGATTTGCTCTGTATTCGAAGTAGCCAATCTGGACCTGGATGCTGGTGGTCGGCCTCTACTTGGAAGAGAGGGGCTGGAGATGATGAGGTAGATTAGGGTTTAGATGATTGGTGGAATGAAGAAGATGATGGCGGCTAGGGTTTGGAATTGAAGTGGCTAACCTAGGATTTTGGTAGGGTTTTGGGGTTGGAGATCTCACACCTCCTCAAGATTCCTAGGGAACCCGGATTTACTCCCTCATGGAGCTCAACACCTGAACACAAGTACGGAAGAGAGAAACATAAAGTTGCTCACAAAGAAATTGATTTCATTCATCATTAAATTCAAGAGTTACATAGAGTTGAATATATAGACATAACAAAGAAATAAAATTTTATACATTTTCCATGTGGGACTAAT
Organism: Areca catechu; assembly: GCA_021397845.1. NCBI lineage: Eukaryota > Viridiplantae > Streptophyta > Magnoliopsida > Arecales > Arecaceae > Areca > Areca catechu. The sequence continues at coordinate 147,469,432 of CM038041.1, forward strand.
AGGACTAACCCATACTTTAGGCATCAAATTCTCTTCCAAGACTCCTTCCATGAGTGGGCAGCCCAAAAACTCCAAGAAAACTTGAAAATCAGCTCCAAATGGCAGGTTATGGGGGTGTGTCCTAGTATCTCTCCATGAATCAAGGATTTTCCCTTCATGGTTTGGCTCATTTGGACACCTCCTAGTCTTGCTCAACAAGTTTAGGCTTCTTCCTTTCATGGCTTTGGCACTTTTGGAAACTTTGGGAACCTCCTTGAATTCCTCTCCAAGACATGCTCTCTTCCCTTTTATAACTTGAATTTTTATGGAACATTGTGGGGCACCTCCTTGATCCTCTCTTCAAGAAAATTCTTGCCATCCTGGCTTGGGTTTATCTGGAAAGAAATTGGCTCCTCCTTGGATTGAGGTATCTTGATGGATTTCTCTCCCAAGTGGTGCAAGAAAAAAAAAGGAACTTACTTCTTGTGGTGTAGGGACCAAAGACACTGGATGGAGATGTGGCACCTCCTAGACTCTGGCGTGTGGCTGGGAGTATGGTGCCCACTTGCTTGGGCCTGGGAGAAAAAAATGTGGCACCCTGGACCTTGACTTGATTGAAAAAAAGTGGCACCAACCTGGAGAAGACCTAGACCACTACTAGGACTTGTACTGAGTCAACATGACTCAACAAAATTTAAATTGCAGGGAAATACAGACTCAAGACTAAAATTGAGTTGACCAAGTCAACCCTTATTACAAAACCAGAAAACCCTAATTCTTCGGGCAAGGTCAATCAGAGATCCAGATGGAGCCCTGAAGTCTTCTTCTGAGTCTGGTGCCCGCACCATCAACTAATTCTATGTCTTCTAGATGTGTCTCTTCTTCTCCCTCATACTCATCCACTAAGCTCACATCAGCTACATACACTTCCACTTTACTATCACTCTTGTGAACTAGTGGGATGGTAGGTAAGAGTCGACTAAGGAAAGATTGGCTAGGTTCTAGTTTCTGATTATGGGCACTACTCCTAGTGGGTTCAGATTAACAAAGGGGTGGTGGATTACTACTGGGCTCATATCTAGAAATACTAGCCTTATGGGGTTCCGGTCGATGGTCTATAAGTTCGGATCTATAGGTCATGGGTCTATCAGGCTTATAGGGAGTGAATGCATAGGATCTATGTTCATAGATTTTGGGTACATAGGTTCTAGGTTCATATAATTTGGGTAGTGTAGGTAAAGGTGGCTCAAGTTTGGATCTAGTCTGGGTCCTATGGGTTTTATCTAGAGTTCCTATCCGAATATCTACTTGGTCAAATCTATGATTCACTTGGGTGAAAGATTGGGCTACCTGCTCAGTAAGGGCTTTAATCTGGGCTTCAAGATTATCCATGGATTCAGCTAGTTGTGGGGGATGGATGAAATGGGACTCCTGATCTAGTGCACATGCGAGACTCAACACTAACTCAACTATGGGTACCTAGACCTAGAGCCCAATCAAAATAGATTGACTCAACTTACACACAACTCAACTCCTAGTCCTTCATCTAGCCAGGTAAGAGGTGGGATGGCGGGAGGCCCCCCTGCTCTCGTAGGGACCCAATTAAGGAACCACCGATCCGCTTAGGTTGTTTGATATTGTACCTCTAGCCTAGACACCAGTGTCCAGTAATAGGAGATGAATTGGGTGCACTAGTCATCCCACAATGGTTGAACCTAACCCGTTGATGTCTCTAGCCCTCTAGGGCAAATTAAGTCTACTCGATTTTAATTAGGGTTGGGTTTAGATGCAAGGGTGGTGGTTTTTGGGCTAAGGAAAGGTAATGACCTCCTTCCCTTATCTTGTGATATTGATGCCCTTAAATTAATTATGCAAATGATGGCAGGCAGATGAAAATGCAAATTAGGGTTTCAGTTTTTTTTGTTATTTTAAGAGTATATGTAATTTTTTTTTTGTGTTTAGTATTTTTTTAAATCAAAAATATAATTTGCAGATAATGACCTAATATGCAGGAAACATGCAAAAATTTAAAATATGCAAAAATTATACTAAAAGAATCCTAAACTTGCTGAAATTGGCTTTGCTGAAAAAAAGGGCAGAACTGTTCTCAGGTGTTATTCTGATTGGCAAAAAATACACAGATCAAAATAATTCTTGATAAAATTCAAAAAATAATTTCAATTATCTAAATCCAGAAAATAAAAATCATATTTTTTTGAGTTCTCTACTGACAGAAACAATTGAAACAGCAGGCTATGTACTAAGAAGGTCGAGATGCAAAATTACCGTAATGAACTCTTTTTCTCTTCTTCAGGGGTCAAATCACAGCAGCACCCTTACATGCCATAGAAGATCCTGTAAATTGGGAAGATAGGGTCATGCTACCCTACTTGTCTCCTATGACCGGACGGCCATGGTGAAGCACCAGATCCGAGTATTCCAAGAGAACTGAGCCCAAATAGGCTCTGGTACCAAATGATGAGGAACTAAAATGCATGCATAATATTTTTTTATATTTTTATAGGTTAAGTGATGTAACTAAATCCTGAAGATAAGGCCACAAATCTAAGTAGAGAGTTCTATGCAAAACAAGAAGCAACAGCATGCAAAATAGAACCTAAAAGCAATAGAAAGAGGACCGCCGAGGCTGAGAAGTCTCGGTTGGGATAGTTCCCCTTCAAGAATGCTACTGCCAAGCAAAGGGGATGTACCTGATAATGGTTGAAGTACTTGATGAAGATCGCATACGAAGGGATCGCTCTCACTCCTGGATGCGGCCTAGATAATCAAGCTGAAGACCCGTGGATTCTCGACTTTCAACCCGGTGATCTGATCGCTGCCTGGATAGAGTTGTTGGATTTGTAGACTTTGAGGGACCTGCAAATGGCCTATCAAGGGTTAGAAATTGATGATGGGATGAAGGAATAATTGAAAAAACAGCAAGGGAAAGGGATGATTGATGTTGGGCGGCCAGGCTTTGGAGAAGATGCTTCTAGGGTTTGATGGTGGTTGGACACTAGGCGCAGATGACAAGGAGGAAGGAGGGGCTCACACAGAATCCTCTTAATGCACAGCAAAAGCACACAACAGATAAGAAAACTCAATAATATTCATTCAAAAGTTTTTCATACAAGAGAGGAGGGCTTCTTTTATAAACTCATAAGCTTGCCCCCAAGTAAGGATAAAAATGTCTTTACATAAAAATTTCATTCCCACCCAAACCCTAGCTAGAATACATGGTAGGTCAATGGCCCTCTCTCCCATGTCTTGGTCGGCCAAGGGAGGTAACCCTAAGTGGCCGACCAAGAGGTGGTGACCATAAGGGTGGTTGGCGCCTATGATGCTCCACTTGGGCCTTGGGTGGCCCAGTATGCTCCAATCTATGGTCCAGGGTTCCAAGGCTGCATTTCAGGATTTTAGGGCCTTCACTTTTCATGCTGGGTCTTCCATGTCTTCAAACTGGATTGGTCTTCACTTGTACTGGCTTGGTCTTCACTTGTATTGAGTCTTCATTGGACTTGGACTAACATATACAGGACTTGGAAAGAAAACTAGCTCAACATGAGCTGACTGGTACAGGACTCAAATAATGAAAATGACAACTCAAATTGGCTAAGCCCTTATTACAAATTGGACTCAAACACTACTAAGTAATCCACAAAGGGTTTAAAATCCTTTGTCTTATTCTGGTACCTCTGGTGTCCCCACCACACTATCTATGACCGAGATCAAATATGTAGTAATTGAAAGTTATTATACTCAAATCTTATGAATTAAACTACTTGAAAATTTTGGTATTGAATTAAACTAAATTTTATAAGATGTGATAATACAAGTACAATCAATCTAACTAAAAATCATGCTTAACATTCAAGAAGTAAGCATATTGAGATAAGATACCACTTCATAAGAGATCATGTACAAAACAGCGATGTATTGCTTAATTTCATATATACTGATAGATAATTAGCAGATATTTTCAGCAAACATCTTAGTGAAGATATATTTTGCATGATTAGGCAAGAACTAGGAGTTATAGATCTTTTTGAGTAGGATTTTCATCTTCTCTCAAACTTAACTCTAAATTATCTCAATTCAATTGAAATCATGTCTCCTTGAACCTCTCCAAACCTCTTAATATCATTTATGAGACCCGCTAGAACTCCTTTTCAAATATTTTTTTTTTTAATCCTACCAAGTGTCAACACTTGCATTTTCACCAAGTGTCGACTCATCGAAGTATCAACATTTGAACTAACTCCAAGTGTTGACTCACCAACAAAAATCCATTTTTTTAGGAAATAGCCATGACCCCATTTTCTCACTTTCTTTTTCATTTTTTCTTCCCTAAACTTTCCAAAAACTATCCTAATCCATCCAAAATAGTAAATCGCTCAATCTCATCCCTCCACCTATTGGGTTCTTGCTCATTCCTTTCCTATTCGAGTTGTATAGGTCCACGAAAGTAGGTAGCCCACCAATCTAAGCACCCTCATCCCTCTTTTGGTGGATCTAATGGTGGGGAACAAAGATCCAAGGTGCAACATGATCGAGAGGAATGAAGAGCTACTCACCAGCAAGGCCTTTTCTAGTGGGTAGTGCATCAATTTCAGGTACTTCGATCGAGAGAAATATCTATTGGATGGTGGATTTGAGCTGTGGGATGCGAGGCCTTTTGCTCCATGAGGAAGAGATACTACCCTCACCTTCCAAGGAGTTTTATGGTTCAATGGCTCGAGGTGGAGATGAGTGGGTTGTTGTTGTTAGAGGGATTTTAATACCAATCACTGGCAGATGTTGAGTTGAGTATGGGAGATTCTCTTTTGTGGACCTATTGTAGATAGCTTGAGAGATAGGACAGAGGAATCAAATGTATCTTAGAGAAGGAGGATGTATAGGGTATATCAATGGTGGTGGCCAACTAGTTATCAGTTGAGATGCAGCTCCTACACCATATTATTGCTAGGATATTAGCACCGAAGATTGGCCACTTGACTTCATCATCGAGAGAGAGCTCATGCTCGTGGTGGCACTAGTTTGGGATAGCCATGAATCTACCAAGGATCATCGCTAGGTAGATGTAGGAGGCTACTACTAGAAAAAGGCTCTATCTACCCTACGGCATGGGACTGACTAGGATATTTAGAACTTTCAGTGTACTCCTTGAGAGCAAGGCCTTCAAGGAGATTCTACATATGGATACTTATGATGATAGGTCCCTGCACTGGATGGGGTACAGGAAGATAGACAGATGATGGATACGATGAGCATCAAGGCAGGAGGTGGAGCTAGATTCAGAGGATGATATTAGAGCAATAGAGGCTAGGCCCTCTGACCCAACCATCAGCATAGTAGCTAAGGTGGGGCCATCAAAGCCAGCTATGCCACCTACAACACCTATGGATACAAAGACAACTGCTCAACCTTCACCTTAGACACCTTCTATTCCTCAGAGCAGAGGATAGCATCTATGGTAGACAGCTCCATCAGGGTAGAGATTCATATATTATCTGACATAGTTGAATATTTACAAACTGAGTTGCATGTCTTGATGGCAGATACATATGATTTTTTGGAGTAGCTCAGGGGGAGAGAGAGACTGGGTTCATAGAGATACTTGTAGTTATCTAGTGACTGATACCTACTCCAGCTTTAGCCAGTCCTTTACATCCTCCAAATTTTCCACCTCCAACACCTCAGCCTCCGGTAGCACCGAAGCATCCACCAGCAATGGATTTAGATTAGCCACCAGCAACACAGTAGCCCCTACTAGTAGATGATCTAGCTCCTTTGACAGATCAGTAGATCGATCAACCACCTCCTCCTTCTTCACCTACTCCACCTTTCGATCCTACAGCTCAGCCCACTACTAGGACTCTAGGTTTCTATACTCCTGGTTTTCATCACTCTGGTCCCTCTAGTAAGATCAAAAGCTTGACCTATAGGATGCTCAAACCCTCTGCCTTTGGGATCATGGCACCTACTGTTATAGACTTTCCATCTGATGAGAAGTAGTATATTAGGGTATATTAATAGGATCTTTTTTATCTCTAGCTAATTGTATTGTGATGTTTGCAGAACATCCTTTTTGTATCTTGATATTTGTAGAACATTGATTTTGTATCTTGATACATATATATATATGCTATGTTTCCTCTTCATTTATCTATCATGAAATTTTCTAATGGAATGAAACTCTCTTTTCTATAATGATTGCTATGATATAATGATGTTATCTTACATTATCAAGGGGGAGTAAAGAATTTCTTTGTAAATGCCAAATATGTAAGAATTACTTCGTTGATCATATGATGACAAAAAAAGGGAGTAGAGAGTAGAGAAATGTTGATTATATAAGCACGTAAAAGTAACAGTAAGGGGGAGACATAATTAAGTTAGTTTTATAAATAAGGGAGAGAAAATTGAAAATTTAAAGAAAACTAATATTTTTTTCTAAATATCATCACTCGATATGCACTAATATACTAGTTTAATTAACTCTGATATGTCTTCATTTATGCTTTGATACATTTGAAACATCTAAAATGCATGCTCTGATTTATTAACATATGCACTGATACATTAATACATTCCTTGATATAGTGCCGATACATAAATAAATACCTTGAATCATTAATATTCAAGCATCTTTTATATATATCTAATATATCAATGCTCTGATACATCAATTAATCATAAGAAATTATATTCCGATATGATCATGCTCTAATACTATGAGGAACATGATCAATAAATCACTCTGATACCTTGATAAATTGAAAAATAAATCTTATTTTGATACCAAGGTTCTTAGATTAAACTCATCTATTCTAATACTTCAAATTTTATATACTTATATACTCAAAATTTCTTATCTCAAAAAGGGAAAGATTATTGATTCCAGCCTTTATTTTGATGAATGACACAATATTTGAGTATATATAAGGTACTAATATTTTGTTAAAGTTTTGAGATCAATATTTCAGGTACCCTTCAAGTTTAATAGAAGATGGGCTAAAATGATCAACTATTAAGCAAGATAATCACATGTTTCAGGATGTCTTCACAATATAGAGAAGCTAGGAAAATCATGAATTATTGGATGTTTGAAAGTTTGTGTAGAAGAAATCATGCCAAAGCTTCAAAATTTCTTGTTTGGCACATATTTTTCAGATAGCAAAGGTCAAGTATCAACTCAAGGAAGTGGTAAGTTGACCTTCAGAAAAGATCCAGAAAATAAAGATGTTTGGTATGCCTAGTTTTAGCTAGGATAGTCTGAAGTGTCGACACCCGGTGATGAAGTATTGATTCAAATGTCAACTCAAGGATCAACTCAAACTACATGAGTCATAGTTATAGGAAAATAACTGAAAGCTAAATTTTTGGCACAGGCTTAAGTATCGACACTTGCTCTCAAGGTGTCGACTCATGCTCCAAGTATCAAAGTCATAAGGAGATCTAGAGAGTAAAATTTTTCAGAATAGCTCAAGTATCGATACTTACTCTTGAAGTATCGACTTAAGGTGTCGACTTAATGACTGGTGAGTTGACATTTTAGCTTCTGACAGCATAGTAATACTATATATTCAAAAATACAGAAGCTTGTTTTTCATGTTAAATGGCTAGTTTTCATCTCCAAATAATTACCAACATAATTTTGAAGGTTCAGAGAGTAAATACATTGAAAAATCAAGAGAATCCAATAGAAAGTTAAGTGCTTCTAAAAGAATCTTCTAAAGAGTTGACTTTTCAAAAAAAAAATCTAGTTCTTAAAAAGTGTGCAATCAATTCTTAACACCAGCATTCAAGCAATCATTAGAAGCTTTTCATTGAAAAAGATAACTCAAAGATTTTTTCAAGATCTTCATCAATATTCTTTTTTCTCTTATAGAGAGCTTTTTGGTTTTATTACTCTTGTATTTTATTATTTTGAGTTGTAACTAGTTTCAAGGGATTGAAACAAGGGAATAGACATATCCAAGCCTTGGAATTGAATTGCAAGCCTAGGGTTGGCTTGTTCTAAGGTTGTAATTGGTGAGCCTAAGGAAAAACCAATTGGTTTAGGGTTATAAGCCCAGAAAATAAACTGACTGTAATCTTGAAAGATTATAGTAAAATTCCTAATAGATTCTTAGGAAGTAGATGTAGGTGATTGGGATGCACCAAACCATTATAAACCTTGTATGTTTGTTGTGTATTGATTTCCTCTCCTTCTTCTTTACATAAGCATTGTATTTAGCATCAATTAGTATATATACTCTGCTACACTTTCACTTCACTATTTTTCAAAAAAGATTTTGAAAAATCCTATTCACCCCCCTCTTGGGTTGCTTCATTGGGGAATAAAATAGGAGGTGGAGAAGCTTTTTAAAGATAAGTTCGTCCATAAGGTCCGATATCTAAATTAGCTTGCCAACATTATCCTAGTAAAGAAGGTCAATGGTAAGTGGAAAGCATGAATCGACTTCACCAACTTAAATAAGGCATGTCTGAAGGACTTCTTCTCTTTGTCATGATTAACTGGTGGATTTGACCTTTGGATATAAAGCCCTCAGTTTCATGGATGCCTTCTTTAGGTATAACCAGATCTGGATGGCACATAAGGATGAAGAGAAGACTGCATTTGTTATGGACCAAGGGGTGTACTATTATAAGGTCATGCACTTCGGTTTGAAGAATGTGAGAGCCACCTACCAGTGCCTCGTCAATAAAGTCTTCAGCAACCAAATCAACCATAACTTGGAAGTTTATGTTAATGACAGGCTGGTGAAGAGTTGCAAAGAAGGTTAGCATGCGACAAACTTGGATAAGACTTTCCAGACCCTACATAAGTACTTTATGTGGCTAAACTCCAACAAGTGCACATTTGGGGTATCCTTAGGAAAATTTCTAGGTTTCAATGGTGTCCCACCATGGAATCGAGGCAAACCCTAAGAAGCTCTGAGCGATCCTAGAAATAACATCTCCTAGAAATTAGAAGGAAGTCCAAAGCCTCATAGAGTGGGTTGCTGCACTAAGCCAGTTTGTTGCAAGGTTCAACGACAAGTGCATGCCCTTCTTTAAGGCCCTAAGATAGATCAAGGACTTCCAATGGATGGAGGAGTGCCAGGCTACCTTTGAACAAGTCAATACCTACCTCGCCATTGTGCCACCCCTCACAAGGCCAGTTACAAGAGAGACACTTTATCTCTACTTAGCTATCTCTCTCGTGGCCATGAGCTCTATGCTCATTCGAGTGGAGGATAGAGTATAGAAGCAAGTTTACTACATCATCTAAGTCCTCAAGGATAGAGAGACCCAGTATTCAAAGGTGGAGAAGGTCACCTTTTTCCTTCTGACTTCGGTGAGGTGACTTCAGCCCTATTTTTAAGCACACTAGATCATGGTCCTATTTGATCAACCCTACGATAGATCCTGTAAAAACTTGATGCCTTCGAGAGGATCGCTAAGTTGGTGGTGGAACTCGGTGAGTTCGATATTCATTACCAGCCTCATCTCTTCATCAAAGCCCAAGCCTTGGAGGACTTCATCATAGAGTGTACTGTTCTTGATGAAGTAGGGACTAGACCTGCAAAGGTGGAACCGAAGTTGGCAGGCAAGCCCTGGACTCTCCATGTTGATGGTGCTTCCAATGTAAGGGCTAGAATGATCCTTGCTAACCCAGAAGGAGTTATCATTGAGTAGGTGCTTTGCTTCAACTTCAAAGCCTTTAATAATGAGGCAAAATATAAGGCCCTCCTTGTGGGTTTAAGGCTCGCCCATGAACTTAGGATCCAGTCAGAGCCTTTAGTGATTCCCAACTACTAGTGGGGTAGGTTCATAGAGAATTCAATACAAGAGCTCTCACTATGAAAAAATACCTTAAACAGGTAAGGGAAATAACCTGTTGCCCAGCGAAGCAACCCAAGAGGGGTGGGTGAATTGGGTTTCTTTAAAAATCTAAAGCAAATATGTATTGCACTTTATAGTATTTGCGAAGCTATGCAAATGAGCATACAATGAATAAGATGCAATGCAATGAATATAAGCAACTAATGCAAGAGAGCAAAGAACACACATACAAACACAAGGTTTTATAGTAGTTCGGTGAATACCAAGCACCTACATCTACTCTCCAAGCTACTCCTTGGGAATTTCACTATAATCAACCTAGAGTATAGTCAACTTGTTTTCAAGGGCTCATAAGTCAAACCCAAAGTTGGTTTTCTTACTTAAGCTCACCAACAACCTTTTCTCAAGCCAACCTAGACTTGGATTCCAATTCATGGCTTGGAAGGGCCTAATACCTAGTTTCAAACACCCTTGAAACTAGTCACGATAAATAAAATCAGAGATATAAGAATAAAGCATAAGCAAACTCTCTCATAGAGTAGAAAGTAGAAGCTTTGAGGCTCTTAATGATTGCTAGATTGTCTTCTCTTTGGAATCACATTAGACACCAATTTTGGAATGCTGATTTGAAGGCTTGGAAGCTTTTTCAATGGGAATCTTCTCTTTTGCTCTTTTTTTGACTTTGAAGTAAAGTTCTCAAAAGAATCTTTTGTCTCTTGTGAGTTAGTTCTTCATGAATGAGTTTGGTGAGGCTTAAATACTTCAAAAACTTCAAAAAAATGGTTTATGATCATTGGTGGAGCAAAACTAGCTATTTGAAGCTTGTAGATTTCAAATTTGACTCTCAGAAATTATAGCCATTATTGCTGTCATAACCCGTGAGTCGACACTTGAGTTTGTTCATGAGTCAATACTTGAGTCTTCATGAGTCGACACTTGGATCAGCATGAGTTGACTTATGGTATAAACTTCTGAAAAATAAAGGTTCTGTTCTTTTTCTGTTCTCAGGCTATGAGTCAACACTTAAATCATGAGTCAATACTTGAACCATGTGAGTCGATACTTGAGTCTTCTGAGTTGATACTTGACAAAAAACATCTCAAAATAGCATAGTTATGTATCTTCATTTTTCTCAGGCCATGAGTCAATACTTGGTTTCTATGAGTCGACACCTAACTTCTTTACGAGTCGACACTTGACTTCTGTGAGTCGACTCAGGGCATGCCAAAAAGATTTCTACGTGACAATCCTTCTGAAGTGTCGACACCTTGTGTGCCATGAGTCAACACTTGATTCTGCCACTCAAAAAACCTTGAGCCAACCTTCAAAATTTAAGGTGTTCTTCAATAAAATCTCAATACCTTCTTATAAAGCCCAGATTGATCTATTTTAAAGCTTTTCAAGATGAGAAGATTTCTTATACATTGAAAATTGCTTAGCTTCAAATGAGTGCCTTTGATACTTTTATATTGAAAATTTGAGGTGCGTGTATCCTGAAACTCACAACTATAATTGAAACATTAGTATAAAACATATATCAATATTTTGTTAGTCATTAAAATCAAGGGCTAAAGCCAACAATCTCTTCCTTTTGATGATGACAAAATCTTGAGTATATAAGCATTCAAGTATAATTAAGGATATTGTATCACACATTCAAGTGAGCATATACTTAAATCTCATGAAAATAGGTTCATACAACATAGTTTCATAAAGGAGAAGTGTCGAACAATGTTGAAATTTATTTTCTCTCCCCCTATGTTAGGTAAGTTATGAAACATTTCAGAGTTTTTTTGAAAATGCTTATATAGATCTTACTCCCCCTTTTTGTCAACATTAAACATTAAAAAAAGTATTCTCCCCATGAATTAATGCATTTTATCATAGTAAAGCATACAAAGTTGGTTGAGGGGTCGATCCTATAGCTGATATCAGAGCAATTTGACAGAAAGAAGAGTAAACATAAAACAAAATTAAACTTTCATATATATAAGAGAGTTTTAGTATAACAAAAGTGCTTACATAAGATAAGCAAATAGATGTCTGAAATACAAGCATAATCAAAGTCTGATACATGACTAAAAGACTAATACATAGCAGAAAAAGAAACTGATGCATAATCATAAATAACATGAAAAACATCTGTGAGGCTAGTCCTCATCAGACGGAAGCTCAAACTAGATATGAGCCATACATCTAGTCTTAGAAGCTGAAGGCCTAGGGATCTTATGGGTCTGGCTTTTAGTCCTAGTAGAAGGTCCTAAATGGGGTACAACCCTAAAAGATATAGTAGAAGGAGGAGGAAAGATCTCTGCTAGTGTATGGAATGCTGAGGTAGTGCCAAGCTGAGCATATGTAGGAGCATCTGGTGTCTAAGTCTCCCTACTAACATTCTGATAATCTCCAGCTCTATCATCACTGCCATCACTATCATCATCAAGTATATCTGTACCTCTATCATCATCACCACCATCTTCATCTCTGTCACCACCACCTGGAAAGTCATCATGTGTGTCATGGTGGTCATCGTCATCTTCGGGCGGAGGAGGGGAGGTCCTGAAGGTGTAGTCATAGGCAAAAGGGACCTCAAAAGATCACAAATCTCGGTGAAGCCAGCCTCCATCATCTGCCTGATACCTGAGAGCTGATCATCTGTGTGTGCTCTCAGTCCCTCTACCTCTATCCTAAGCTATGTAGTCCTGACTGCCAGACCAATAATCTCATCTCTGACCTCTGCAATCTGATGTCTGATCTGCTCCTCAAAAGTAATCTCTATAGTGGCATGGGGAGCAGTAGCTGGAGAAGGAACTGGTGCTGGAGTGGCTGGCTCATACCCTGAAGCTAGTACTGGTGCAAGTCTCGGAGGTGTAAGATGCTCTGTAGGTCTAGAAGGTCCTGCCTCTACTGCTCGTAGCTCATCCTCCTCATCTGGCTCCTGACCAAACTCCCTACACATCCATCTGCCAGCAATCCTCTTGTATCTCATATGGTGTAAGGATCACTCATTGTAAACATCAGTGTGAAGTATATTCTTTGAGGCCTCCTCCTCCAAAGGAACATGGTAAGCTTTAAAAAAATGAGTCAGACCCATCTCGTATGGTAGACAGAGATGATGCTGAGTCGTAGCCTCTCCCATCTGGCCTATCATCAGAGCTGGGATGTTAACGGTAGTCCTTCATATAAGGCAGACCATCAACATGAGCTCCTGCTCTGTGATAAAGTCGAAGCAACCAGTCTTCGATAGAAGAATCCTCACAATAATGTGATAAAGGAGGTGCATCTCGATTAACAACTGATTCGCGATGATAGTAGTCACACCGCATATATCATCTCTCTCCAATATGCACTGAAATGCCGCCTCTCTATCACCGACACACGTAGCAGCAATCCCATGCAGAGGAATGTCCCAAACTTTGCTCAATATGCTCTCAGACACTGGAATCTCCACACCTCTGACTATAGCACTCCACATTAGTCCACTAGTAGCCAGACTCGCGTAAAACTCTTTGATGAGATAGGGATAGTACTTCTCCTTCATAGTGCAGAAGGAGGTCAAACCTGCTTCTCCAAGCAACTCTCCAAAACCAAAACCCTCACGGTCGAAGAACTCCAAGTCTACACGGCTTCCAGCTACGATGATCTTCCCCGACACTCTCTTTGTGATGGGGGATCATGAGGGAGGTACTCTCTCTTGCTCATGCTGTTAACCTCTAGCAGGGTCACACCGAGCCTTGGTTCTCCTTTCGGTAGAACATTGGCTCAACCTCTTCTTTGAGACAACTTGTTTGCGGGGTCCCATAACACCAACAAAGGGAAAAGATCAAGAAAGGAATGGGTGAATGGGAGAAGGCCAAAGAAAAGAGAGAGAGGATTGGGTGAGGTGTGGACCAAAGAGGAAAAATCAATGAGGAGTGAATCCAAGTAAGAATCGGCTAAAGAGTGGACCGAAATGAGAGGGAAAGGTTTGAAGAAGAATGAGCATAGATAAATCAAGCAAAAAACATGGGCTGAAATACAAGAAATTGAGAACGGATCGAAAGAGAGGGAATGCATGAGAATCGGGCCGAAATCAAAGAAAGATTTTAAAAAAATAGTGAGAAATTGGACGAAATAAGAGGGGAAAGTGAAGAAATTACCAAAAAGATTGGGGACAATGATGGAAGATCACTGTTTCGATACCAAAGTGAGGTTGGGGGACCACTGGGGCAAAAAAAAGCCAAAGGATAGGTGGCTACGGAATGAACAGATGATGTCCTAAAAACTTAGATTTCCGTTCATGAGTCGACACTTCGATTTTGGTCAAGTGTCGACACTTGGCCAAAAATCAAGTATCGACACCTGGCCAGAAAATCCAAAAAAAATCAAAAAAACTTTAATAAAATTTTCAAAAATCATAGGGTTTCTAGAGATGGGCTTGAGACATAAATGAGATAATTTTAAGCACAAGAATTTGAGTAAAAACAAGATTTGAAAGAGTTCTACACAAAGGGATCGATGATACCTAACTCTCTCCTAATCATACAAAATCTTTCTTCACTCAGGGGTTTTGTGAAAATATCAGCTAATTGACTATCAGTACACATAAATTCAAGCATCACATTATAGTTTTGTACATTATCTCTTATGAAGTGATATCTTTTTCAATATGTTTGCTTCTTGAGTGTTGAACATGATTTTTGGTCAAATTAATTGCACTGGTATTATCACATCTTATGAGTGTCCTAGTTAATTTGATACCAAAATCCTCGAGTTGTTGTTTGATCCATAGGATTTGAGCACAATAACTTCCAGCTGCTATATTTTGGCTTTCGCCATAGATAGAGCAACTGAATTCTGTTTCTTGCTACTTCATGAAATCAAATTAACTCTAAAAAATTGATAAGTTTTATTTGTACTTTTTCTATCAGGTTTACACCCAGCAAAATCAGCATCAGAATATGCAATCAATTCAAATGATGAATTTCTAGAGTACCAAAGTCCAATATTAGTTGATGAGGATCCGAAGTGGACCGAGAGTCTGTTTTATTTTCTTTGAGTCCATTAGTCCTGTGTCACTTTAGTCAAAGTGAGCCAATTGAGTCATGTAATAAAATGGGATAACTGAGTCAGTTAAGTCCCCTTAGTCAGGTTCAGTCATTTTAGTTCAGTCAAGAGTCTAGTTAAGTTGTTCAAGTCAAGAGGAGAGTCATCAGCAGCCAGGAGATTCACTAGACCCCTCCAACCAAAGCGGCCTTCATGCACATGGACCCTTTCATGCCACCAAGCCCGCAAGATAGAGCTCCAGTCCAAAACAGGCCCACTGTTGACCGG
This sequence comes from Areca catechu, assembly GCA_021397845.1. Taxonomy (NCBI): domain Eukaryota; kingdom Viridiplantae; phylum Streptophyta; class Magnoliopsida; order Arecales; family Arecaceae; genus Areca; species Areca catechu. Next base: position 147,484,552 of record CM038041.1, read on the forward strand.
TCCACCAGGATTTCTTGGCCCATAAGTTAAGCTTTCTTAGCCCTCAAGTAATATACCCTGGGGTGAATCTAGAAATACCGCCCCTCCCCTCTTGTATTAAACATCTTTTTTCTTATGAATACAAACAAAATATTATTTTTATCTGAGTTTTGAGTTTTCTCCAGATTGGAGTGGGTGTGATATCCGGGTTCCTGATTCTTGAGTACAAGCCCTAATCTTCTAGTGACTCCTACGCTCGCCAGCGATCCTTCCCCATTCTGTTCCGCATCATCATTAGTGCTAGATAAGTAGCTAAGTATGCATTTAACAGCTAATAAATGAGACTCTTTAGGAGCAGACTGATATTTTGCAAACATACATATACTGAACATTATATCTGGCCTACTTGCAGTCAAATATAACAATGAACCAATGACGCCTCTATATAGCTTTTGATCAACATTCTTGTCGATTCATCTTTGTCAAGTTTACAAGAGGAGCTTATAGGCGTACTTAATGGTCTGGTACTCTCCATTCCAAACTTCTTTAAGATGTCTCTTGTATACTTAGCTTGGTTGATGAAGATCCCCTCTTTTGTTTACTTAATCTGGAGTCCGAGAAAAAAATTAAGCTCTCCCATCATGCTCATCTCGAACTCTTCCTGCATTAACTTTATAAACTCTTGATAAAGACGTTCATTAGTAGCACTGAAAATAATGTCATCTACATAAACTTGTACTACCAAGAGATTATCATTCTCCTTTTTTAAAAATAATGTAGTATCTACATTTTCTCTAGAAAAATCAATTTTAAGCAAAAATGAACTCAATCTATCATACCAAGCTCTTGGAGCTTGTTTCAAACTATACAAAGCTTTATGAAGTTTAAAAACATAATTGAAAAATTCATGATTTTCAAAACCAGGGGGCTGATCTATATATACTTCTTCTTCAATAAATCCATTTAGAAAAGCACTTTTGACATCCATTTGGAAAAGTTTAAAATCCATAAAATATACAAATACTAATAATAGTGTAATTGCCTCAAGTCTAGCAACAGGAGCAAAGGATTCATCAAAATCAATCCCTTCCTCCTGATTGTATCCTTTGGAAACTAGCCTAACTTTATTTCTAGTAACTATTCCATTTTCATCAAGCTTATTTTTGAAAACCCATTTTGTACCAATTATTGAAACATTAGCAGGTCTTTCAACTAAAGTTCAAACATTATTTCTTTTAAATTGATTTAATTTATCTTACATAGTATTTATCTGATTACAATCATTTTCAACCTCTTTAATAGATTTTGGTTCTATTTGAGAAATAAGCTAAGTAATCACATACATTTCTTAATAAGGAACGAGTACTTACCCCTTTCGATGGATCACCAATTATAAGTTCTTTAGAATGTCCATGAGCATACCTCCATTCTTTAGATAATGGCTTAGGTATAGATGAGTCACCAACTTATTATACTTGTTCTCCTTCATTGTTTTGATTATCATCTTGTTCCTTGGAAGGCTCTTCATTGATGTTCACTTTTTCAGTTTTTTGAATACCTGTTTCATCATCAAGAACATCTTCTTTTCTAGAAGATTTTTGATCAGTCTCATCAAACACAACATGGATGGATTCTTCAACAAGAAGTGTTCTTCTGTTGAAGATCCTATATGCCTTGCTAGATGAAGAGTAACCTAAAAAGATATCCTCATTTGACTTGGCATCAAATTTGCTTAGATTGTCCTTACCATTATTTAAAATGAAACAATGGCATCCAAAAACACGAAAATACTTAACTAAAAGTTTTTTACCTTTCCAAAGCTCATAAGGTGTTTTCTTTAAAATAGACTGGATTAAAACACGATTTAAAATATAGCAAGCAATATTTATGGCTTCCGTCCAAAAATATCTAGGCAAATCATTTTTGCAAAGCATAGTACATGCCATTTCTTCAAGAGTTCTATTTTTCTTTTCTACCATCCCATTTTGTTGAGGTATCTTGGTGTATAAAAGCTGTGATGAATACTGTTGCTGACCTTATCATCGTGGCCTGCAACTGCGAAGTGGCACCGGACATTTGTCCCTTTACTCTGGAATCCAGGCATTCCTGGACCTGCAAAATAGTGTTAGAGATCCGGGTCGGGGATCTCGACGAGGGCACTTCGATAATCAAGTCAACGGACGGCAAAGCGAAACAGATCCCCTAAGGCGGATCCCGCTTCGGTCACCATGCTTAAAGGAGTTTTGAATAAAGGATTGAGTAGGAGAAAATGAGAGATGAATGGTGCTTGAGTTATGGTGACTGTTCTCACGAGACTCACTCCAGAAGCCCTCTCGGAGCCTCCTGCCTTCCAGTCACTTGTCTCGCTACCTCGTGTGTTTGCCCTTTTTTGGTTGCTACCATCCTTCTCGCTCGTTGGTGCCTTTTTAGATTGTCGATCGCTCTAGTGCCTCAATTTTTTCCCTCTAGGGGGCTTAGGGGTTAACAGTGTCTGTTGGTCACTCTCCCAAGGCCATTTCCTCTTGTAGTTGGAAGTTAAGTTGTGAACATGTCTTGCTTGGCGTGTTGTCACGGAGGAAAAAATTAGGTGGAACCTTGATCTGGGCACAGCAGCCCTCGGGTCCAAGACCCCGGATGCGGCCTTCTCCTTCGGGGGGTTTTGAGTAGTCAGTCACAGGATCTGACACCTCGATTGGGGTGCTCTTCCTAAATTTGTGCAAACAAGGTTACACGTATTGTTATAGATTTGGGGTGCCATACTGTGCATGTCGCACTGCGCGCGCCTGCGTCGATGGCAGTCTTGGGGCTGGCACCTTTGTTCTTCTTAATGCTTCCAAAGAGAGGGCTTAACTTTGGCCAAGGTGAGATCAACCCTTGGAGAGATACCTAGCGAAGGAGCGGAGGCAAGCTCGACTTTGGCCTAGGTGGGCTCGACCCTTGGAGAGCCACCTAGTAAAGGAACGGAGGTAGGTTCGACTTCAATCGAGGTGGGCTCGACCCTTGGGGAGCCACCTGGTGAAGGAGCGGAGGCAGGCTCGACTTCAACCAAGCTGGGCTCGACCCTTGGGGAACCACCTGGCGAAGGAGCAGAGGCACGCTCGACTTCGGTCGAGGTGGGATCGACCCTTGGGGGGCCACCTGGCGAAGGAGCAGATGATGTGGGATGGAATGGAATGATGCAATCTAAGAGGAGATAGTAACAATTAAATGAAAAATGAAGTAAAGCTAGGCTACTTTCCATGTAAAAGAATAGAAATGATCATGAAGGGATTTGCATGTAAACTAGACCTGAATGAGAACCTTCATAATATTAAAGAGAAAAGGATCTTCATGGTTAAGAAACTACACAGGATAGGGCCCAATTAATCTAATATTTCCTGAAAAGATCAAATCCATAGTTGAGTGGCCTGTTCCCAAAACTGTTCAGGATGTTCATAGCTTTCATGGCTTAGCCACCTTCTATAGGAGATTCATTCGAGGCTTTAGCTCCATTATCGCCCCAATAACTGATTGTATTAGGAAGGGTAGTTTTGATTGGACCAAAGTAGCCAATAGAGCCTTCCTAAAGATAAAAGATAAGATGACACAAGCACCAATTTTGAGGTTGCCCAATTTTTTCAAAGTATTTGAGGTTGCTTGTGATGCATCCGGAGTTAAAATAAAAGGAGTTTTAAGCCAGGAGAGCCACCCCATAGCTTTCTTTAGTGAAAAGTTAAATGAGGCTAAGCTTAAATATTCCACCTATGATAAGGAGCTTCATGCGGTAGTGCAAGCTTTAAAGTATTGGAGACACTATCTTCTACCACAAGAATTTGTCCTATATTCTCTGACCACAAAGCTCTTAGGTTTCTTAGTTGCCAACAAAAGCTAAATCCCAGGCATGCCAAATGGGTAGAATTCATCCAAGCTTACACTTTTGTCCTAAAACACCGTACTGGAACTGAGAATAAGGTAGCCGATGCGTTGAGTCTTAGAGCCTTGCTTCTAAATTCGGTTACCACTGAAGTCATTGGATTTGAGAAACTTAAGGATGAATATGAAACCTGTCCATACTTTAGTGAGGTTACCAGGCTTTGAGTCAAGGACCATCTAGTGACCATAGTGAGTATACCCTTCTAGATGGTTATATGTTTAAAGAAAATAAGCTCTATGTTCCCAAAACTTCTTTGAGAGATTTTCTAGTTTGGGAGACCCATGCTGGAGGTCTAGCTGGCCACTTTGGAAAAAATAAAACTATATTAATAGTTGAAGAGAAATTTTACTGGCCAGGCCTTAAGAGACATGTAGTCAATATTGTTGCCCGAAGTAAGACGTGTGCTGTTTTCAAACATCAAAGACAAAACACCAGGTTATACACTCCTTTACCTATGCCTGAGTGTCCATGGCAGGATCTTAGCATGGATTTTGTTTTAGGATTGCCCAAGACCCTTAGGAAGCATGATTCAATCTTTGTAGTGGTTGACAGATTTTCAAAGATGGCCTATTTTATACCCTATTCTCAGACTTTTGATGCCTCTAGGATAGCCAAGCTTTTTCTCGATCAAGTAGTCAAATTACATGGGTTACTTAAGACCATTGTTTCTGATAGGGATGTCCATTTCATGAGTTACTTTTGGAAAACCCTTTGGCACCTACTAGGAACAAAGCTGAAATTCTTAACCGTTTACCACCCTCAAATTGATGGATAAACTGAGGTTGTAAATAGAAGTCTTGGGAACTTATTGAGGTGCCTTGTTGGAGAGAGTCTGGGAAACTGGGATTTGCTATTACCTCGTACTGAATTCGCTTACAACAGCTCAGTCAATAGGTCTACTGGTAAAAGTACCTTTGAGATTGTCCACGGTTACAAACCTAGGAGACCTATCGACCTCATTCCATTATCCACACATGCATGAATGTCTGAGTCCGTCGAGTCATATGCACAGCATATTAAGGAATTGCATAAATAGATTAGTAAAAAAATTCAAATGAGCAATGAAGTCTATAAGCATATGGCCAATTCACGTAAACGAATGAAAGAATTCAATGTAAGGGACTCTGTAATGGTTAAACTTAGACATGAAAGGTTCTTACCAGGACTATGAAGAAATTGCATGCCCAGGGAGCTAGACCTTTCAAAATATTAAAAAGAGTCAGACCTAATGCATACGTGTTAGAGTTACCACTGGAATATGGCATTAGTTTCATATTTAATATTTCTGATCTAAAAGAATACAAAGAGCCGGCATTAATTCCTAGTGAGCCTTTTGGACCTTACCCAGCCTTTGAGAGTGCAACCCTACCTGAGTGTCCACCTGCACTTTAGCCAGAATGAAGAAATAGGATTGAAAGTATCTTGGATGACCAGGTAATTACCACCAGAAATAAGGGCTATCAACATTATCTGGTTCGATGGCAAGGAAGACCCGAATCCGAGGATTCCTGGATCACTCGAGAGGATCTGCAACAAATCGACCCAGACCTGCTAGAAAGGTACCAAAGTCAGATCAATCCTTACTCGACAGAGTCGAGTTCCTCCTACCCTGGGAGAACTAGTGTGGGCACCAAAGTTCTAAAGAGGCTTCAGTCTAATTCAGTATGGCTTTAATTCTTTCATTAAACTTATGTCTTGTAAATAGAGTCAGTTTACTTCTTTAATTGAATTTGAGTCATGTAATTAGAGTTGGGTTTTTTTCAATTTGGTTTCTTTTGAGTCCAATTAGGATCAAATTGGTCTTGTATTTAGTAAGTTTAGTAGTTGGGTCTAAGAGAGGTTTGAAATTGGTTAAATGTAAGCAAGCTCACTTGAAGATGGAATGCACTCAACCACTTCAACAATTTAAGCCAAGGATGATGCCACTTCAGCAAGCCATGTGGGACGCCATGTCAACCTTCCAACCATGTGGAGTACACCTCAGCAAGCCACCTCATCACATGCCACATCACCAAGAGGGATTCAAATTTAAAGTGGGTGGCCTAAGAGTTTTATCTTCCACCATTTTAGCTAGCTATTCCCATAAAATCTCCATGTAATTTGAATTCCACCCTTATAGCTAGGAACCTCCCATGAAAAGCTCCTTGTAATTCGAAATTTTAAAAGTCCTTGGAGGCTTATAAAATCTACTCCAAGCTCTCTTATAAAGGATGATGAATTGAATAAAAAAAAAGTGAGTTTCTTTCTTCCATTTGGTGTTATCAAATGTCCTCCGAGAGGGAGTGGGTGAGAGGCACTTAGCTACTTCAAGAAAGATCATCTTCCATGCCAATAGCCATTAGCAAATCTACTAGTCCATCCAAGCACTCCATTCCAATGTCCAAGGTGCAAGAAAAGCCATTCCAAGAGGGCCGGCCAAGCTACTTCCACTCCATCAACTTCTTCTCAACTTCAACCATCATTTCATTAGTTTTCTACCTTTTAATCTCCTTTTAATTCTACTATGGTTTATGTAGGATCCCCGGGATTTTTCGGTTCCAAAGAAGAGGGTCTTCCAAGACAAGAAACAAAGACAAGAAGCCCTAACAACTGAAGGAATCTCCTTGTCATCCAAGGGCTTCATCCTTGAGTGTAACCTTTCCAATCTTTGAGATGTTAATGCCTGGTTGCCCCTCTTTCAGTGTTTTTCCAGATCTAAAATATTAGATTAATTAGGTCCTATCCTGTGTGGTTTCTTAACCATGAAGATCCTTTTCTCTTTAATATTGTGAAGGTTCTTATTCAGGTCTAGTTTACATGCAAATCCCTTCATGATATTTCTATTCTTTTACATGGAAAGTAGCCTTGCTTTACTTCATTTTCATTTAATTGTTACTATCTCCTCTTAGATTGCATCATTTCATTCCATCCCATATCAGCAGAGGCAGGCTTGATTTCGGTCGAAGTGGGCTCGACCCTTGGGGAGCCACCTGGCATAGGAGTAGAGGCAAGCTCTACTTCGGTCGAGGTGGGCTCGACTCTTGGAGAGCCACTTAGCAAAGGAGCAGAGGTAGGCTCGACTTCGTCGAGGTAGGCTCGACCCTCAGGGAGCCACCTGGCGAAAGAGTAGAGGCAGGCTTGACTCCGGTCAAGGTGGACTTGACCCTTGGGGAACCACCTGGCGAAGGAGCAGAGGCAGGCTCAACTTCGATCGAGGTCGGCTCAACCCTCGAGGAGCCACCTGGCAAAGGAGTAGAGGTGCCGAGCTTAGGCCAAGGTGGGCATGACTGTTGGCGGGGCTACCTGGTGGAGGAGCTTGAAAGAAAACTTGACGCGGCGCTATCTACCCGTCCGACTGCCAGCTGGATCCGAGGTGTACTCCACATTAGTGATTTTGCCACATCATTTACCCCCTACTCCAGAGTCCCATTGAAACATCGTGGCTGGGATATGGGGAGTTAATGCAGAGATGACATAGGGGAACAAAAATCTGGTGTAATTATTGCTACGATTGCCATTGCTTCGCATGTCGTGCTCGAGGTCTAATGCACAGGCACCACGTTCATGACTTAGACAGACCATAATTGTACCATGCCAGACTCGAGGCAGTTTTCAGCAAATCAAAGCATCGGCATTGGGTGCCTTCACATGTGGCACTCATCCGATGGCAAGGGCGAAAAAGGATTGTACGGTCACTGCTGATTGGCTTTAGAAAGAGGGTGGACTTTCCAGAAACGAGGTCTTTTGATTTTCTCGCACCTTGCCGGTGATTGCAGTGATCTTTCTTCTTCTCCTGGGTTGCCTTTCTTCACCAAAACAAGGAAGTGAGTTCCCTATGATCTTTTCTTCTTCTGCTGCTTCTTCCCGGTTTCCAGTTCTTCCCTCTATCTTAGGTGAACCGAATCCTTCTTTAGATTTTATGTCCCCCTTCTCTTCTTCTCCAACCTTTCTTCTTCTAATGGCTCCTTCAGGCCGATGCCCCTATTTCTCCACTAACCTAAACGAGGTAGGTCCCTCCCAATCGAGGACCCTATCATCTTCCAATGAGGAGGATGAGGTTCCTCTCGAAATCTAGAGGTGCCTGCATCTGGGTGGGATAGTTATCGAAAGCCCTAGAGCCCCTAGGGTTCCTTCTCCTACTCCTGTCTCTCCTCCTGCCTCTACTGTTGCCCCTTAGGCGGTAGATGCTTCCTCTGGCCCCTCCGGCATCACCTCGACGATGATCGGAGAAGACCTTTCTCTGATCCAGGAATCGTTCAAGGTCCTGGATTCTATCCAACTTTCGCTCTCGAAGCTAGGGGAGCGAGTTACTTCGAGTGGCCTTGGCCAGGTCACTTTCTACGAAGACTTCCTTGCCAGCGGTCTTTGTTATCCACTCCACCCCTTTTTCCTTTCCTTTCTTATCCACTTTCACCTTGTCCCGATCTAGTTGGCCCCTAATGCCATCAGGGTCATCTTCTCCTTCATCGAGTTCTGTCATTTCCATGGGTTTTTGCCTGTTTTTCTTTGTTTAGGGCCTTGTTCACCTTGAAGCGCCTCTTCATCGATGATGGGTGGTGGTACCTTTCCTCATAGCCCAAGTGCCTCCGGTTCGACCTCCCCACATCCATCAAGGGGTGGAAGAACCGGTTCTTCTTTGCCTCGATCGGGGATGTTGATTGGGTCTGGAGTGAGCCAGACCGGTCCCCGAACTAAAATGCCCAGGTAGTGCTGGTCGAATGGGAAGCCTTCTCTCTCCTGCTTAGTGATGAATTTCCCTCCCTCGAGGTTCTGCTCTCAGAGCAAAACTTGTTCGAGGCTGGGGTTAGCCCGATTTGGATGATTGGTGAGGCTCCGCGCCTCTCTCTTCTCTTCTTTTTTTGTTCTTTTTTTCTTTTTTGTTTGCAGATCTTCTTTGACCTTTTTCTTTTTCAGGGATGAAGTTCTCGATAAAAAACTTGATGAAGTCGGCCCGCAAAAGGAGCGCTTCGATTGGGGCCCGGGACTCCACACCGAAGAGGGCCTGAGTGGAAGCAGTCCAAGGGCCTAGGCCCACCTCGACCTCGGAGCAAAGGGCGATGGAAATGGCTCCCTGGCCACCTCGGTAGCAGATCCCTGCCCCAGAGATTGTTGACATCAACGGGGGAAGGGAAGGGAAGCGACCGGTGCATCTGCCTCCTCTAACAGTCATAGTGGCTAGCATTCCGATGGTGGCCATGATGATGGTGGTTGCGGTGGCCCCGTGGCCCATGTCTTCATGTGCTAAAGATACCCCTACGCAGCCCTCCTCTGAGCCCTGCTATGCACCAGCGGGGATTCCTCGAAATGCCTCCATCATCCGGGATCAGGGTTTGGCAGAGAAGATGATGGAATACATGGTCCAGCCTTGGGGTCGTCGCTTGAAGGGGGGTCGGGACTACATAGTAGCCTTGCTTAGGACCCTCCCCCAACTCTTCTCGGTGAGTACCTAGCACTTTTTTTGTTTTTTTATTGTTCCAGTTGGATTTTAGAGAGTCTAATCTCTTCCTTGATGCAGGTCAGGACTGACATTTTCCTGCTCTGGGACATCCTTACCAATGTGGCAAAGAAGGAAGCCGATAAGGAGAGAAAGCTGGCCAAAATTGCGGCCGATGTGAAGGAGTTGATGGAGAAGGGCCAGGAGCTGAAGGACAGCAACAGGGTCCTCTAAGGGGATCTGGCCCGTGCTGAGGAGTAGACCAAGGACCTTGAGACGTCCCTCTCCGAGGAGAGGATATTAACCAATCACTGCACCGAGGAGACCGCGGTGGAGGTCAATCACCTGGAGGGGCGATCCCGGGCTCTGGAGACCTAAGTCGAGGAGGTTTTGGCGGAGCTGGCAATGGCCAAGGAGAAGACGACATACATCATAGGGTTGTTGGAAGCTACACAGAGAGAAGCCCTCGAGGTCATGCCGAAGTTTCGGGCATCCTAGGAGTTCCATGATGAGGTCCACAAGGCTGTCGTGGACTCATTCCTGAAGGGATTCGAGGTCTACCGGGAAAAGGTGGCCTCACTCTTCCCGGAGCTCGACCTGGGAGGTGTCGTTATTGGTGGTGCCAGGGAGTAGCCTGAGAAGAAAAAGGCATCTTTAGGAGCGGTCGAGGAAGTGACCGTCGGGCAGCTAGCCGAGCAGGCAGCTGACGATGTAGAGGCCCGCCAATCTAGGAGGGAGTCGACGACCCAGTGACTCCTGGGTCCTTCATTTTAGGTTTTGTACCTAGCATAAGGTTTTTCATTTTATCTTTTTGGGGTCGCCCATCCTGTCGGGTTCCCCTTCGACTGTAAAAACCTTATGATAGAAATAAAGTTCTTTTTTCTTCACATCTTTGTGCTTTGGTCTTCTATTTTGTCTTTCTATGCTTCTTATAATTTCATTTCCTTCAATCTTGTCTGACTCCGAGCTTCAATCTCCTTTGAGGTCGATGGTGGATCTGGGATCCCTTTGTTTTCACCAGAGCCAAGTTTGTAATTCTAGTTAGAAGTTCAATTTCAACTCTCAATCAAAAAGCAGGTCTTTGGAGGCTTCCATGCTTCGGTGCTGGACTACTGGAGCTTCTGTTGCCATGGATCTTAGCCTTCAATTCCCGGGCTTCATGAGTTTTCGGTGCTGGGGTTTCCGGTCTTTGGTTACTAGACTAGAGTCCGGGCTTTAGGTGCCGGGTTTCTGGAGTTTCCGGTCTTTGATTCCTATGCTTCAAGAGTTTTCAGTGCCAGGCTTAAAGAGTTTCCGGTCTTTGTTTCCCGAGCTTCCGGAGTTTCTGGTGCCGGGCTTGAAGAGTTTCTGATCTTTGGTTGCTGGACTGGAGTCCGAGCTTTAAGTGCCAGGCTTCTAGAGTTTCCAGTCTTTAGTTGAAAGAGTGGAGTCCAGGCTTTAGATGTCAGGCTTCTGGAGTTTCTGGTTTTTAGTTGCCGGACTGGAGTCTGAGCTTTAGTCGCTTCCAGCGGACCACTTGTGGGACTCTTGAGCCCCGTATTCGGTAGCCAGGCCTAAGGTCGAGCGACGATAGGCCTACGAGATAAAGACAAGCATTGTGCTAAAGAGAATTTCATTATTAATGGTAGGAGGTTTTACATCATTGGTAATACATCTTTAGGTTGGCGGCGTTCCAAGTCCATGGAAATCGTGCCCCATCGAGCTCGGCAAGGTAATAGGCCCCGTGAGGAAGGGCTTCAACAACCCTGTAAGGGCCTTCCCAGTTTTAAGAGAACTTACCATACTCTTGAGGTTGGGAGGCTTCCACCCATCGCAGCACCAAATCTGGTAAGGGCACCAGGATCAAACACAAATTACTGGGCCCTATTTGGTTTACTTATCCATGTGTCAAAGTTTTGACAGTTTTGTAATCAATTAAGATTGAGTCTTGTAATAAGTTGAGGTTAGTTGATTTGTCTCAACCCTCAACCCTAGTCAGTATACTTAGTCCTAACTTTAGTTGTGAGTCCAGTATGAATTCAAATTTTGTACAAGAGAAGAGGTTACCCTAGTTTGGAGTTCCACCAAGCCACATCCAGGAGTTAGAGGCCACTACATCAGCTTGTTGGATTTTGTATGACACCCTAGGATCCAAAATGCTTTCCAGAAACCCTGATTCCTTCCAGATGCCTAGATTCCACTCCAGATACCAGAGCATATTCTCAAACTAGGGCATTCATGATTCCAAAGGTCCACCTGCATCCCAGTCCAAGGAAATCAAGCCCAAGCCCTTAAGAAGCAAGATCCCATGGAATATTCCTACTACTAGGCTACCAGGCCACCCCAGCTTCTAGAAGGCCCAAGCCCATGCACCATTCACCTATTGGGCTGACCCACTTGCTGCCTTGAAGCCCAACATGCCAAGCCTTGGCGTCCTTGAAGAGTAGACCAAGTCCAAGCTCAAGGGAGGCATCCTTAGGTGAGAAGGAGAAGATAGTCTAACCTAGTTAGGATTTATGTTCCTAGTTGTTTTAAGATTTGTAATTCTAACCTAGCTAGGAGAAGGACATGTAATCTAACTAGGAAAATGCTTGTTAACCTAAGTGTAACCCTAGTTAGGAGAGGGCATGGGAACTCTATAAATACTCCACCCCTCCCCCTCTTGTATTCACTTTTCTCTTATGAAATAAACCCTGATAAAATTTTGTCTTCAAATTCTAGTGTGAATGATTGGTGTTCTTTGTTTGAGTCTTATTGTGCTTGGCCGAACCTTGCTGCACTAGCTTCCATCTACATCCCAAAAGATTAGCCATGCCCCAAGAAGTGAAGCTCTAGCTACCGTCCAAGACAAAGAGCTTCTTCTTCCCAAGCCATCCACTCCTAACCCTAATTCATATTTCTCTTAAACCATAGCTTCCATTCCAATTTTTATTTGCTATTTTGATTAACCCCTGATGCTTGCAAGATCCCGAGGTGTTTCACCTCCCTAGAGGAGGCTTTCCTTGCCTTTAGGACCACCCAAATCAGCCATCAGATTCAACGGAACCGAGGCTTCTTCATCTAGGCTCCAATCAAAGTGTGAGTGTTCTCTTTTATTACAAAGTTTCAATCTCTGACCGATGAGAAACCTTCTCTTCTCTTAATTTTTTATTTGATTAAAGATATCTATCCTAAGCTGGGAACTTTTTATTTCTCGGGTCTTGTTACTTTTATTATTTTGCATGAGCACAATTGCGTGATGATTCTTTGCATTGTTAGACTCCTTGCTAGTCTTTACTTGATTTCGAGAATATAGCCTACAAATTAAAATTTTTAAAAATTACAAAAAAAATAGTTTACTATTTTCGTGCAATCTTAGAGTCATCCTGCATCAGTTTAGTATCAGAGTGGGTTTAGGATAGTTTTCATCTGCATTAGATTCATAAAACCCTAAGTTCTAATTTTTTCGCATCCTGTCCATTGCATTAGATATCTAATTTTCATCTGATTTTGACCACCTAGAAATTTTATTTTTTTAAAAAAATTGCATGAATTGTTCTCTGTATTGTCCTTTGTTTTATCATAATTCTTAATTAATTTTATAGAAAGCCTAAGTTTCTAAAATTTGGCATATTAGAAACCCTAACAAAATCCTGAGATTTCTGTAATAGTCTAAAAATCCTAGGATTTGCATCATCATTTGATTTTTGTTTTATATTAGATTTGGTAGAGTTCATAAAAACCGTCCATCCTCAGTCCTAGATTTTTTTTGAATTTTTTCTGCATCGAAAACTATGTGAAATTTTGCATCTCCTTAAACCTTAATTTTCTGAATTTCTGCACCTTGACTCAACCTAACATAATCAACTTCCACACACCCCGATCCTAAGCCCAATTTGATTGCTAACCTAATCAACTCAAACCTAACTTGCCACATCATAAAATATACAAAAATATTTTATTTTTCTGATTGTTTTAGTTTACATTAAGACTCATTGATTGTCCATTATCTGATTAACCTAATCTTAAGGGTAATCAATATCTAACATCAGGGCAGGATTTCATCACCTGTCTTGGGCCCAAAACAACCATCAACATACTGACCTAAGGCTAATTAAAATTAATTAGACCTAATTTGCCCTAGAGGGCTAGGTGACACCAACAGGTCAGGTCTGAGTTGTGTGGGCCAACTGGTGTATTTAATCCTATGGCTATTACTGAAATCTGGTATCTAAGGCTGAGGGTCCAGAGTTAAATGACCTAAGTGGTATTGTGGTTTTTAATTGGGTCCCTGCGAAAGCAGGGGGGCCTCCCACACTACCACCCTCTACCTGGCCAAAGGAATGATTAGCTACTGGGTTAAGTGTAAGTTGAGTTGACCCACCCAGTTTTGGCTCTAGGTCTAGGAAACCCTAGATTGTACTAGTCTTTTTTTTTTTTGCATGCTTGGCTGCACCACATCACTTTGCTTGCTTATTTGATTGTATGACCACTAGATTAGGAACCCAATATCAGAAATCTAAATCCCAAACCGACTCAGCCATGGATTCCAACCGCCATCCACCTCTCCAAGCACTGGCCGCCCAACCTCAAACTCTTCTTCCCCTTGCTATTTTAACTTTGTATTTTTATCCTTGCTTAGTTCCTAACCCTTAATAGGTTGTTTGCAGGTCCCTCGACTTCTATGAATCCAATGACTCCAGCCGGGCAGTGATCGGATCACAAGGTTGAAAGCCAAGAATCTGCGGGTCACCGGCTTGATCATCCAAGCCGCATCTAGGAGCGAGAGCGATCCCTTCATCTACAATCTTCATCAGGTGCATCAATAGTTGTCAGGTATACCCCTTTGCTTGCCAATAGCTTTCTTGAAGGGGAACTAGCCCAACCGAGACTTCTCAGCCTCGGCAATCCTCTTTCTTATTGCTTTTTTTAGGTTCTACTTTGCAACTGTAGTTTCTTACTTGCATAGAATTCTCTATTTAGGTTCTTGGTCTATTCTTCAGGAATTAAATACATCACTTAATCTTTAAAAATTATAAAAATAATTATGCATGCATTTTAGTTCCGCATCAAGCCACCTGGAGAAGGAGCAGAGATAGGCTCAACTTCATCGAGGTGGGGTCGACCCTTGGGGAGCCACCTAGTGAAGGAGCAGAGGCGGGCTCGACCCTTAGGGAGCCACTTGGCGAAGGAGTAGAGGCAGGCTCGACTTTAGCCGAGGTGGGCTTGACGCTCGGGGAGCCACCTGGTGAAGGAGCAGAGGTGCTGAGCTCAGGCCAAGATGGGCACGACCATTGGCAGGGCAACCTGGCGGGGAAGATCGAAAGAAAACTTGATGCAGTGCTATCTGTTTGTCTGTTTGCCAGCTAGATCCGAGGTGTACTCCACGTCAGCAATTTTGCCACATCAAATACCATTTTCAATACAAACTTTTCAAAATCATGATTTTAAAATCCCATACCATGATCACTACATAAAGAAATAATTGAAACACCTTTTGATGGGGGACTAATATGCATGCAATTCTTTTTGTATGTTTTATATGTGGGGTTGAGTGATTAATTCCCGAACTTCATATTAAAATAAGTTGTAGGGAATTTTATATGAATTTTAGAAGATTAGCATGCAGATTAGGACCTAGAAAAGTAGAAAAGAAGGATCGCCGGGACTGAGAAGCCTTGGTTAGGGCAAGTTCTCCTACAATAAAACTACTGGAGGTAGAGGGGGTGTACCTGACAACGTCTTTGAAGATCGCAGCAAAAGGGTCTCTTGTTCCTCGACGGATGCGGCCTGGAAAACCGAGCCAAAGACCCGCGGATACCCGGCTTTCTGCTTAGTGATCCGATTGAGGCTTGGCTGGAGTCGTTGGATTCGTAGGAACTCGGGGACCTGTAAACGACCTGTCAGGGGTTAGAAAACTCACAAAGGAACAAGAAAACAAAGAAAAAATAGCAAGGGAAGGCTTCTTTTGGAGTGGGCATCCAGGGATCTGAGATGTTTGTTGGCAGCAGGAAGATGATTGCAGCACTGGGAAGAAAAACTCTCGCAAACCCCTTTATGCACACAGTAGGGTATCACACAACTCAATAGAAGAACTCAAGGTTTTCATTCATCAAAAATTCTCCCTTCATACAAGAGGCTAGGAACCCTTAAAGACCCTTAACCTTGGGCCCCAAGTAAGGATACTTTAAGCTTTACATAGGACTCCTTTTCCTTTACAAACTCTAACTAGGAATACATGGTAACCTAGGTAGAAAAATTTTAAATGGAATGGGACTCCCTCTCCTTGTCTTGGTCAGCCAAGGGGTGACCATAAGTGGCCAACCAAGGGGAAGGTAATTCTAAGGAGGGGCGCCCTAATTTCTCCCTGGGCCTGGGCTGGCCTAGTTTCCTTCTAGCTGGTCTCCAGGCTTCAGGTTTGCACTTGTTTTAATTCTCCTCCGGGATCTTCATGTCTTCTAGTTAGGTTGGACTCGGGCTCAACATCCATGTCTTCAATCAGGTTGGACTTGGTCTTCACTTGTATGATGTGGTCTTGAGTCTTCAATATGGTTGAACAGGACTCAAAAATAAAATTAGCTCGACATGAGCTGACTAACATTGGACTGGACTAGCTCAACATGAGCTAAATAATTACAGAACTTAAATGAAAACAACTCAGCTGGACTAAGCTTTATTACAGTGGACTCGAATGTCATTTAAGTGATCCACAGAGGGTTGAGAAGCCTCTGCCTTATTCTGGTGCCTTTGGTGTCCGCACCAATTCTCCCGGGGTGGGAGGAACTCGACCCTGTCGAGTGAAGATCAGATTAGCTCACATATCTCTCAAGAAGGTCTGGGTTGAGGTGTTACAAGTCCTCTCGAGAAATCCATGAATCGTCCGACTCTGGCCGGCCTTGCCATCGGACTAGAAAGCGTTGATAACCGCGGCCCCGGGTCGTAATGGCTTGATCGTCCAGGATATGCTCGATCCGTTCTCCTCTCTCAGGCCAATTAATTGGTGGACACTCTGGGTAAAGATCACTCTCAACAGAAGGGATAGGTCCAAAAGCCTCACTGGGTATCGCTGCCGGTTCCCTATACTCAACCAGGTCTATAATATTGAAGGTAGAACTAATGCCCAAATCCGAAGGCATGTCTAACACATAGGAATTTGATCCAATCCTTCTCTATCACTTTAAAAGGTCCGGCTCTACGAGCATGAAGCTTCTTTTAGGCCTATGCCTAACCAAGATAGAATCCACTACATCAAATTCTTTGACCCTTCTTCGGGAATTAGCCAGTTGTTTTAAGATTAGTGCGGGTGGTGAACATGCTAGGCACATGCAGACTCCTAACAAATGATGCAAATGACTCATACTGACACCTAACAGACTCGACTATGCATTCCTATCGAAGGAAGTTTTATTGAACTCTTTGGATCTAAACCTAATAGATTATAGGTTCTCTAGGTTTTATCCTAGCTTGACATGCACATGAAAATTTATAGTGAACTCCTAGCAAATTCCAAAGAGTATGCCAGAAGTAAGATGCAAACCTAACATGCGTGATGAATGCATGCAGTATGCTAATCTCAGCTAAATGCAATCTAATGATCCTAGAAATGCTGGAGGTGTCAGGAAAGGACAGAAAATAGGAAGTGGGTTCAGAAGTAGTTTAGTAGGGTAGGGAAAAAGGTTCAAGGTTAGTTGGATAAAGTTCGATAAAAGAAGGCATGTCAGGGACTAATCCTAGACTAATGAGGTTAACCTTACGAGGTTGAGCTATATCTACAGGGTTTGCATAATGGAAGGATGGGTCGCCAATTTCGGGGAAGAGGTCCTTAATGGGAACTATAGGAGGGGACTCATCTTGAAGGTATTGATTCAAAGAGATCAGGTCCTTAATAAATTCTTCTGGTTCTTGTATTTTAGGACTAGACTATAATTTGGCTCTCCTCTATGGTTTCCTCAGGTAAGGCTCTAGTAGCAGTACCTAGGTTCTCTTCCTCTATTTGTTCTTCCACTATAGCTTTAGGTTGGATGTGGTCAAGGTCAACTACCTCTAGGTTGGCTTTTACTTGGATATCTATTGGGTCAGCTAATTCTAGGTCATCTAAAGGTGTCTCCTCTTCTCCCTCATACTCATCCACTAAGTTTGCATCAGCTTCATACACTTCTGCGTTAATGAAAGCCTTGTCAATCTCAGGAATGGTTGGAGAAGGTCAGCTAGGAGAAAATTGGCTAGGTCCTGGGTTCTGATTATGGACACTAATCCTAGTAGGTTCAGGTTACCTAAGGGGTAGTGGCTCACTACTGGGCTCATATTTAGGGGTACTAATCCTATGGGGTTCAAGTTGACTAAGGGAAACCTGACTAGTACTAGATTGATACTTAGGGGTTATGGGTTCTCTGGGCTCATAGGACAAGGGTGCAGATCTATGGGTCATGGGATTATAGGATCTGGGGTCATAGGATTTTGGGTCAGCTCTATGGTCAGGTTCTAAGGATGGATCATGGTATGGGGTCCTCCAAAGGTTGGGCTCTCTATATGGGTCAGGATATTGGGTCCTCCTAGGGTTGGACTCCCTATATGGGTCAGAATACTGGGTTCTCCTAGGGTTGGACTCCCTATATGGGTCAGAATATTGGGTTCTCCTAGGGTTGGACTCCCTATATGGGTCAGAATATTGGGTGTTGGGTCTACTAGGCTCATAGGGTGTGGGTGCATAGGACCTATGATCATGGGATTTAGAGTCATAGGATCTAGGTTCATAGGTTATGGATTCATAGGTTCTAGGTTCATAGGATTTGGAGTCATAAGATCTATAGGTTGTGGGTATACTAGGCTTATAGGGAGAGGGTAAATAGGATCTATCTTCCTGGTCTATAAAATCCTGATTGGGTCTTCTAGGACTAACCTTAGGGATTGGGTCATGACAATGGGCTCTCCTAGGTTCAGCCTCAAGGTATGGATCAGGGTTTGGGGTCCTCCTAGGTTGAGGATTGTAGTACGGGTCAGGATAAGGGGCTCTCCTAGGTTCGACCTCATGGTATAGATCAGGGTTTGGGGTCCTCCTAGGTTGAGGGGAATCAGGATCTGGCTCAGACTGTGACCCATGGATTTTTCTTGGGGTCCGTACCCGGACTTTTAACTTATCAAACCTATTGGCAAGATGGTCAATTCTATCATTGGTTTGAATACTAGACTGAGTTAACTGGGTCATCTGGGTAGTCATCTAGGTAGTTATCTGGGTAGCCATCTGGGCCATTTGATCAGCTAGGGCTTTTATTTGGGCTTGTAAATTTTTCATGGATTCAGACATTTGTGAAGGAGGTGGGTGATATAAAACTCCTGATCTAGTGCTCATGCAAGTCTCGATCAGACCGACTATAGCTGACTAGACCTAGAGTCCAAACTAGATGCTTAATCAGAGTGGCAAACTAGCCTATAGTAACCCTGTACTCAGCCAGGCAGGTGTAAGGGGAGTGTTAGGTCCCTGATTGCCAATCCTAGACACCAATCAGAGATTGGCCAGGTAGGCAGACCAGCACATAAGCCCTTCAGGATTGAATCCCTAAACCACATTTTAGACATTGAGCACAAGGCATACACAGGTTAACTTGACACAATGATCTAACACTAGCCCGGACCCGACCAGTTGGTGTCCCTAGCCCACTAGGGCAAATTAAGTCTAATTAATTTTAGGTTAAGGCTTGGGACCGAATGCAAGGGATGTGGTTTTAGGCTAAGGAGAGGTTATCAACTCCTCCCCTTATCTGATATAGCAAGAGTGCCCTTAAAAGTAAATTATGCAATGATGACAGGCAAATGATGCAAATTAGGATTAGATGTTTTTGGTATTTTTTTGGAGAATATGTAATTTTATTTTATTATTATTATTTATTTTTTGTATTTTTTTAAATAGAATAAAACTTGCAAATTATGGCCTAATATGTAGGAAATATACTAAAATTAAAAGATATGCAAAAAATGCTAAATAAAACCCTAAAACTTCCAAACTTGTCTTGCTAAAAAAAAATAGAGCCAAAATTTGCAGGCTGTATTTCATCTTGAGAAAAATTCACATACCATAATAAAATATTAAAAAATTATAAAAATTACTTTGATTTATTATTAATCCAGAAAAATAAATTTCAAGATTTTTGGAGTTTTTAACAGGGAGAAATAATTTAAAAAACAGAGCATATACGGACTAAAAAATTGCAGAAAACAAGCCCTAATCTAAGCTCTGATACCAACTGATGGGGGACTAATATGCATGCAATTCTTTTTGTATATTTTATATGTGGGGTTGAGTGATTAATTCCCAAATTTCAAATTAAAATAAGTTGTAGGGAATTTTATATGAATTTTAGAAGATCAGCATGCAGATTAGGACCTAGAAAAGTAGAAAAGAAGGATCGCCGGGGCTGAGAAGCCTCGGTTAGGGCAAGTTCTCCTACAATAAAATTACTGGAGGTAGAGGGGGTGTACCTGACAATGTCTTTGAAGATCGCAGCAAAAGGGTCTCTCGTTCCTCGATGGATGCGGCCTGAAAAACCGAGCCAAAGACCCGCGGATACCCGGCTTTCTGCTCGGTGATCCGATTGAGGCTTGGCTGGAGTCGTTGGATTCGTAGGAACTTGGAGACCTGTAAACGACCTGTCAGGGGTTAGAAAACTCACAAAGGAACAAGAAAACAAAGGAAAAACAGCAAGGAAAGGCTTCTTTTGGAGTGGGCATCCAGGGATCTGAGATGTTTGTTGGCAGCAGGAAGATGATTGCAGCACTGGGAAGAAAAACTCTCGCAAACCCCTTTATGCACACAGTAGGGTATCACACAACTCAATAAAAGAACTCAAGATTTTCATTCATCAAAAATTCTCCCTTCATACAAGAGGCTAGGGTCCCTTAAATAGACCCTTAACCTTGGGCCCTAAGTAAGGGTACTTTAGACTTTACATAGGACTCCTTTTCCCTTATAAACTCTAACTAGGAATACATGGTAACCTAGGTAGAAAAATTTTAAATGGAATGGGACTCCCTCTCCTTGTCTTGGTTGGCCAAGGGGTGACCATAAGTGGCCGACCAAGGGGAAGGTAATTCTAAGGAGGGGCACCCTAATTTTTCCCTGGGCCTGGGCTGGCCTAGTTTCCTTCTGGCTGGTCTCCAGGCTTCAGGTTTGCACTTGTTTTAATTCTCCTCCGGGGATTTCATGTCTTCTAGTTAGGTTTGACTCGGGCTCAACATCCATGTCTTCAATCAGGTTGGACTCGGTCTTCACTTGTATGATGTGGTCTTGAGTCTTCAATATGGTTGAACAGGACTCAAAAATAAAATTAGCTCGACATGAGTTGACTAACATTGGACTGGACTAGCTCAACATGAGCTAAATAATTACATGACTTAAATGAAAATAACTCAGCAAGACTAAGCTTTATTACAGTGGACCCGAATGTCATTTAAGTGATCCACAGAGGGTTGAGAAGCCTCTGCCTTTTTCTGGTGCCTTTGGTGTCCGCACCACCTTTTTCATTTGAGACTCTTTTGTGAAATTTTATGAATGCTTACAAAGTTTTATCTTTATGAGCTAAAAACATGACCCATGTAAAACATAAGAAGTCATCCACAATAAGTAGACCATACTTCTCACCTCCCAAACTAGTTATTCTAGTTGGTCCAAAGAGGTCCATATGAAGTAATTCTAGGGGTCTAGATATAAAGACTACTCTTTTAGGTTTGAAAGAAGATTTAGTTTATTTTCCAAGTTGGCAAGCACTACAAATCTTGTCTTTCTCAAAACTAAGTTTTGGTAAATCTTTTATGAGATTCTTTTTGTTAAGTTTTGAAAGCAAATGCATACTTGCATGTCCTAGTCTACGATGCCAAAGCCAACTAGTTTCATTGATCTTGGCTTTCATTGCCACTAGGCATTGACCATCTTTCACTGGAAGATCATCAAGATCAACCATATAAATGTTTCTATGTCTATGACTAATAAACTTGATGCCATTATCATCAAGATAGAAATAATGCATATGGAAGATTCAAAAATAACTTTAAAATCTTTGTCACAAAATTGGCTAATACTAAGTAAATTATGCTTTAAGCCATCAACAAAAAAAACATTATCTACATAAGTGAAGGGGATGATATGGACTTTACCAATACCGACAATTTTGCCCTTTCTATTATCACCGAAGGTTACATTTCCATCATTTTAATACTCAAGAGATGAAAACTGCTCCTCATCTCCAATTATGTACCTTGAGCAACCGCTATCGAGGTACTATAATCTTCTTTAGTTGGTTGCAAGACACACCTACAATAACAAATTAGGTGGAGACTTTAGGTACCCAAATCATCTTATATCCTTTATGATGCGGGAATAATATGCATGCAATTCTTTTTGTATATTTTACATGTTGAGTTAGGTGATGAATTCCCGAATTTTAGATCAAAATTATTTGTAGGGAATTTTGTATGAATTTTTGAAGATCAGCATGCAGATTAGGACCTAGAAAAGTAGCAAAGAATGACCGCCGGGGCTGAGAAGCCTCGGTTAGGGCAAGTTCTCCTGCAATAAAACTACCGGAGGTAGAGGGGTGTACCTGACAACGTCTATGAAGATCGCAGTGAAGGGGTCTCTCGTTCCTCGATGGATGCGGCCTGGAAAATCGAGCCAAAGACTCGCGGATACCCGGCTTTCTGCTCGGTGATCCGATTGAGGCTTGGCTGGAGTCGTTGGATTCGTAGGAACTCGGGGACCTACAAACGACCTGTCAGGGGTTAGAAAGCTCATAAAGGAACAAGAAAATAAAGAAAAAATAGCAAGGGAAGGCTTCTTTTGGAGTGGGCATCCAGGGATATGAGAGGCTTGTTGGCAGCAGGAAGATGATTGCAGCACTAGGAAGAAAAACTCTCACAAACCCCTTTATGCACACAGCAGGGTATCACACAACTCAATAGAAGAACTCAAGGTTTTTTTATTCATCAAAAATTCTCTTCATACAAGAGGCTAGGGTCCCTTAAATAGACCCTTAACCTTGGGCTCCAAGTAAGGGTACATAAGTCTTTACATAAGAATCCTTTTCCCTCTCAAACCCTAGCTAGAAAATAAGGAAATATTAGGTAGAAAAATCCCTAAAAATTTTCTTGACTTGGTCAAGACTCCAAGGATGCCTAGGGGGGCGTGTTGGGCTTCTAGGAGCAGCAAGGGGCCGGCCCAAAGGGGCACGGGTGCATGGGTTTGGGCCTCTGGAAGCTGGGGTGGCCTGGTAGCCAGGTAGCAGGAATATTCCCTGGTATCTTGCTTCTTAGGAGCTTGGGCTTGGCACCTGGGCTTGATTTCTTTGGGCTAGGATGCAGATGGACCTCTGGAATCATGGATGCCCTTATTTATGAATATACTTTGGCATCTGGAAGGGAATCTGGGCATCTGCAAGAAATTAGGGTTTTTTTGAATTTTCCTTCTGGGGTCTTCAAATCTTCAAGCTGGGTTGGACTTGGGCTATACTTCCATGTCTTCAATCTAGTTGGACTTGGTCTTCACTTGTATGATATAGTCTTGAGTCTTCAGTATGCTTGGACAGGACTCAAAAAAATAAAATTAGCTCAACATGAGCTGACTAGCATTGGATTGAACTAGCTCAACATGAGCTGACAAGTACAGAACTGAAATAACAACTCAAAATACTCAAATAATAACTAAAATGGACTCAGATGAGCTAAGCCCTTATTACAGATGGACTCATAATTATTGATCAATTCATAGAGGATTGAAAAGCCTCTATCTTATTCTGGTGCCTCCGGTGTCCCCACCAATTCTCCCGGGGTGGGAAGAACTTGACCCTATCGAGTGAAGGTCAGACTGGCTCACATATCTCTCGAGAAGGTCTGGGTTGAGGCGTTGCAAGTCCTCTCGAGAAATCTACGAATCGTCCGACTCTGACCGGCCTTGCCATCGGACCAGGAAGCGTTGATAGTCATGGCCCTGGGTCGTGATGGCTTGATCGTCCAGGATACGCTCGATCCGTTCTCCTCTCTCAGGCCAAATTTGTTTGTGGACACTCTAGGTTAGGGTCACTCACAATGAAAAGGAATAGGTCCAAAGGCCTCACTAGGTATCGCTGTCGGTTTCCTATACTCAACCAGGTCAGTAATATTGAAGGTAGAACTGATGCCCAAATCCAAAGGCAAGTCTAACACCTAGGCATTTGATCCAACCTTCTCTATCACTTTAAAAGGTCCGGCTCTGCGAGCATGAAGCTTCTTTTAGGCCTAAGCCTAACCAAGATAGAATCCACTACATCAAATTCTTTGATCCATCTTTGCGAATTAGCCAGTTTGTTTACAATTAGTGTAGGTGGTGAACATGCTGGACATATGTAGACTCCTAACAAATGATTCAAAGGGCTCATACTAACACCTAACAGACTTGACTATGCATTCCCATAGAAGGAAATTTTATTGAACTCTTTGGATCTAAACCTAAGAGATTATAGGTTCCCTAGGTTTGATCCTAGCTTGACATGCACATGAAAATTTACAGTGAACTCCTAGCAAATTCCAAAGAGTGTGCCAGAAGAAGATGCAAACCTAACATGCGTGATGAATGCATGCAGTATGCTAATCTCAGTTAAATGCAATCTAATAATCCTAGAAATGCTGGAGGTGTCAGGAAAGGGCAGAAAATAGGAAGTGGATTCAAAATTAGTCTGGTAGGGTAGGGAAAAAGGTTTAAGGTTAGTTGGATAAAGTAGGATAAAAGAATGGGCGTCAGGGACTAATCCTAGACTAATGAGGCTAACCTTATGGGGTTGCGATATATCTATGGGCAAGAAAAGGTCCATGCTATAGAAGGATGGGTCAACAATTTCTGGGAAGAGATCTTCAATAGGAATGGTAGGAAGGGATTCATCCTGAGGGCAATGGGTTAAGTAAGCCAAATCGTCAATAAAGTCTTCTTGTTCATGGAATTTAGGAATAGACTCTACAATTAGATCCTTTTCTAGTGTTTCCTCAGGTAAAATCCTAGTATCAGAGTTCTCTTCCTCTAATTGTTCTTCCACTATAGCTTTAGGTTGGATGTGGTCAAGGTCAACTAGCTCTGGGTTGGTTTCTACCTAGGTATCTACTGGGTCAGCTAATTCTAGGTCTACTAAAGGTGTCTCCTCTTCTCCTTCATACTCATCCACTAGGCTCGCATCAGCTTCATACACTTCCGCGTTAATGTAAGCCTTGTTAATCTCAGAAATGGTTGGAGAAAGTCAGCTAGGAGAAAATTGGCTAGGTCCTAGTTTCTGATTATGGACACTAGTCCTAGTAGGTTCAGGTTGCCTAAGGGATAGTGGCTCACTACTGGGTTCATATTTAGGGGTACTAATCCTATGGGGTTCAAGTTGACTAAGGGAAACCTGACTAGTACTAGATTGATACTTAGGGGTTATGGGTTCTCTAGGCTCATAGGACAAGGGTGCAGATCTATGGGTCATGGGATTATAGGATCTGGGGTCATAGGATTTTGGGTCAGCTCTATGATCAGGTTTTAAGGATGGATCATGGTATGGGGTTCTCCTAAGGTTGGGCTCCCTATATGGGTCAGGATATTGGGTTCTCCTAAGGTTGGACTCCCTATATGGGTCAGAATATTGGGTTCTCCTAGGGTTGGGCTCCCTATATGGGTCAGAGTATTGGGTTCTCCTAGGGTTGGGCTACCTATATGGGTCAGAGTATTGGGTTCTCCTGGGTTCAGTATCATAATAATGGTCACGGTAAGGGGTTCTTCTAGGTTCAGTATCATAATAAGGGTCATGGTAAGGGGTTCTTCTAGGTTCAGTATTATTGTATGGGTCAGGCTGAGGGGCTCTCCTAGGTTCAATCTCTCGGTATGGATCAGGGTTTGGGGTCCTCCTAGGTTGAGGATTGTAGTACGGGTCAGAATAAGGGGATCTCCTAGGTTCGACCTCATGGTATAGATCAGGGTTTGGGGTTCTCCTAGGTTGAAGAATGGGGACTAGTGCCAATACAGTGGAAGGTGGGAACCAAGCCAGTGTAGTGGAAGTGGTCGCTGATGCGAGACAGAGCGGGGGAGGATCGCTGGCGAGCGTAGAAGTCACCAGGGGATTAGGGCTTACAAGGAACCAAGGCATCACACCCACTCACTCAAAACTCAGATCAAAATAATTTTTTGTTTGTATTCATAAGAAAAAAGATATTTAATACAAGAGGGGAGGGGCGGTATTTATAGATTCACCCCAGGGTACATTACTTGAGGGCTAAGAAACCCTAACTTGTGGGCCAAGAAACCTTGGTGGACCGGTCAACAGTGGGCCTGTCTTGGGTTGGAGCTCTCTCTTGCGGGCTTGGCAGCATGAAATGGTCCAGGTGCATAAAGGCCAGCTCTGGTTGGAGGGGTCTGGTGAATCTCCTGGCTGCTGACTCTCCTCTTGAACATGACTTGAACGAACTCGATTGGACTTAATTGGACTAATAAACTAGACCTGACTAGGTAGACTCAACTGGACTCAGTTGTCTCACTTTATTACAGGATTCAAATAAAATAAAATAAAATAGACTTTTGGCCCCCATCATTCTCCTGCGGTGGGGAGAACTTGACTCTATCGAGTCAGGCTCGGCGAGAGTTTGATGAAACCGAATCCAAGCATATCAAAAGACAAACTAATAAAATAGACAATCAAATAAATCCAAATATACCCAAATAAGCTTGGAATATAGTGGAGGCTCTACTTTAAGAACAGTGCAACTCTGAAATTTGGGCATCTTTCAAAATCGTGCAGCCCTGAAGATCGTGTAGCTTTGAGATTCGTGCACTTTGAGAAGTGTGCAAAGTGCAGCTTTGAGATCACTAAGGTCTTGCTTTGAGATCTGTGCAGGACCTAAAGTCAGCATCACAAACATGGATTGCTTTCACGTTCGTGCCAATGCTTTTTTTTTCTCTGGAACAGGGGAGGCAGACTGAGGGGCTCGCTGGTGTCGGCGCTGGGCGGAGGACGATACCGGCATGGAGGGAAGTTGGCCAGATGAACGGGTTCCGATAGCTGGTGACGGTGGATTCGGACGGGGACCTCGCCTTTGGCCGATGGCTCTCCGAGGCTTCACGGATGGAAGGACGATGGGGCACGGGCCAGCATTGGCATCAGCCGGAGAGAAGGTGGATCCCCGGATGTCTGCTACTGGCAATGGATCTAGCAGGAGGCACCGATCAACTACAAGGATGGGTCTGGCGAGAGGGAGTGGCTGTGGCGCTCTGGTTGCGTGGGAGGGGCGGATGGGGCTCCGATCCGGAGGGAGGGGTTTGCGGGGTGTGGTGCTGGCTGATGGCGGTGAGCAAGAAGAGGGCATCGATGATGATCTTCGGTGTCCGATTGGTGGTGGTGGATGGTCAGAGCGCTGACGGTGAAGACGAACTGCAGCACGGGCTCTGATCTAGCAATGTCGGGGTGTCGATCAGCGAGCGAGGAGACGGGCGGCGATCGTTGATGTTTCTCGGATGGTTGGCAATAGTGGGCGGAGAAGGGGCTTGGATCTGGGTGGAAAGTTCTGATCAGTGGTGTGGACGATAAGAAAAGCAAGGGTGAGGGCTGGAAGGGAGAAACGGTGGTGGATGACCGGCTGGACTTGGCTTGATGGCAGCGGGATCTGCGATCGGGAGGAAAGAGATGGAACCGGCAAGGAAGAAAAAAAGTCCTAATCCGCTGGTCTCTGATACCAAAGTTGATGCGGGACAGAGTGGGGGAGGATCGCTGGCGAGCATAGAAGTCACCAGGGGATTAGGGCTTACAAGGAACCCGGGCATCACACCCACTCACTCAAAACTCAGATCAAAATAATTTTGTGTTTGTATTCATAAGAAAAAGATGTCTAATACAAGAGGGGAGGGGTGGTATTTATAGATTCATCCCAGGGTACATTACTTGAGGGCTAAGAAACCCTGACTTGTGGGCCAAGAAACCCTGGTGGACCGGTCAGCAGTGGGCCTGTCTTGGGCTGGAGCTCTCTCTTGCGGGCTTGACAGCATGAAAGGGTCTAGGTGCATGAAGGCCGGCTTTGGTTTGAGGGGTCTGGTGAATCTCCTGGCTACTGACT
Organism: Areca catechu; assembly: GCA_021397845.1. NCBI lineage: Eukaryota > Viridiplantae > Streptophyta > Magnoliopsida > Arecales > Arecaceae > Areca > Areca catechu. Next base: position 147,511,905 of record CM038041.1, read on the forward strand.
CTTCTCTTGAACATGACTTGAACGGACTCGATTGGACTCGACTGGATTAATAAACTGGACCTGACTAAGTGGACTCAACTAGACTCAGTTATCTCACTTTATTACAGGACTCAAATAAAATAAAATAAAATAGACTTTTGGTCCCCATCAGTCACCAGTCAAGGGTTAGATAAGTAGTGAAAGGATAAAAGTGAAATAGAAGTGGAATAATATAGGAATAAAAGTGGAATAGGGAAATAGAAATGGAATAGTAGAATAGAGGTGAAATAAGACTGAAATAGAAAGGCTGTATTTGGAAAAAAGAATAGGAGATAGAATAAAACCGTAATTCTTTTTATTATGCCAAACAGCCTAAAATCCGATGCAGAATAAGTTGCGACCAACAAAACTTATTCTTGAATTGCAATTTCATGGGGGCCATGAAATTATGTTATTCTATTTTCGGGGATTATAGCGGTAGCGAGGTCATTCGACCGGGTTTTATTGATTCGGTCCTTTATCTTCAAACCCCCCCCCCCTCAAATCCAGATCTCCGGCTTCTGCCCCCGCCGTCGATGAGCATACGAATAGGAAGAGGATACCATCGGATAGGGCCGGGCAGGGGTAAAAATAATAATACGAAAACGAGAGCAATGTTAAGAGGGCGAGGGAGAGAGGACGAAGAAGAGGTTGATGGTGGCCATCGACGAGAGCGAGTGTAGCCACTATGCACTGGAGTGGGCCCTCGACAACCTCCGCGACTCCCTCTCCTCCCCTCTCCTCATTTTCACCGTTCAACCCCTCCAGAACGTCGGCTTCCTCGCTGCAGCATCCTACGGTGCTCCCCGTACGTTTTCTTCCCCCTTTTTCTTTCATTTCTTTCTTTCATTCATTCATTTCCCCTTTCCCTCTCTCAAAAGAATCTTCTAGCTTTGATTCTACCAAAAACAAAAATAACTAAAATTCGTACAAGCACTTTTTGTTATCATAGAAAAGTTTTTGCCCTCGATTTCTATTTAGCAAAAATTGCAGCTCGATTGCATCCCATGGTTGTTTGACTTGGATTTTGATGTGTTTGTATAATTTGTATGTCATGCGAATGAGACTCTTTTATCGTTTCTGTGGGTTGCGTGTAGCCCCGGAGTTGATTTGGTCGGTGCAAGAACACCAGCAGAAGGTTTCGCTTGCTCTGTTGGAGAAGGCAAAGGAAATTTGTTCTGCGCGCGGGGTATGACCTCAAGCTCCTATTTCTTTCTCGATTTTTCATTGCTTGCACTCATTTTGATGAAATTTGGAGGCAGTTTATTCTTCAGTATATTTACCATTCCTTTCCTGTCCTTCAGTTTCTACTCCGTGGTAAAACAACCTGAATTTATAGTTGATGGTTAGTCATGATGAGAATCTCGGGTCAGTTAAGTCTCCCATGTTTAGTAATATTATGTCCACCTAACAATGAATCATGTCGAAGTTGATGTTGGTATTATGATGGGCAATTAGCTGCAGGTCATCTCTAGTGTTTACAATCCTATTTAGTGTCCTAAATGGTATTGATAATTATTTATTAATTTTAGGAAGCATGGTAAATTCAACCCAGTAAAAGAAACTAGCTTTTAAAGAAACGCAGGAATAAACACTGGAATTTCAAAATGCATGACTCGATCATTTCTATTTCAAAAGGTGTCCTTGTTATTTTAGTTTTTTGCATTTTGTTGTATGCATAAAGTATTGCTATGTTTCTCCTGTATGCCAATCATGGTCGAATGGTTCTAGGTGAGTCCGATACATTATTTTAAAGTTTTCGATTTTATGAAAGGAAAAGATATGGGGCTGCCCATTGATTTCTGTTTCTGGATTTGGGGTTTTGATATTGAAAGCTGATGATTTCTCTAATACGTATGCTTACTGATTCATGTGGAATGGTCATTGATATCATCTCGACATGGCATATGACTTGGCCTATGGATATCTATCTTTGGGAGTCATTGATAATGAAACTGTTCACAGGATTTCTCTTTCATGGAGGACCATGAAGAGTCTGATACATTTTGGTTGTGGTTGCTCTATTCCTATTTAACATGCTATAACTGGGATTGTCTTACTTATATCACATGCTGCCCATACTCGTATCAAATGCTGCCAACGGTGCTGTGTTGATTTTTATCTCGGTGATTATTTTTTGTCTAAGCTTGTAATATATTACCAACGTTTACTTATAATAAGTGCTTATAAAATGTTTACATCTATATTTTCAGCTCTTGTAAATGTTTTCCAAGTTTTTCTAACACAGCTTCTTCATGTTGTGTGATGAGGTATGTTTATATGTATTTTTTGGGGTGTTCTGCATTGGTTTTGGCAATGATGATGGGCTACCTGTTGATTGAGCATTGCTGGAAGGCAGGAGTGGAACTTCACATTTGTTGTTTTCCTCTTGTAGCCGTGATGCTCAAGTGATAATACTTTCGCTTCCCTGACCCAAAATTTGTAACTATATATTGTAACAACTACTTAAGGCAACTGTAAGGTGCTTTGTTTATACTGTTGGCAGCCTTTATTGTTTCAGTATGTTGACCATCGTATATTTCAGGATGGTTCAAGATGTTTGAGGTGTTAGTGCACTGTATAACCTTCTTGATACAATGGTTTATGATGATGTTCTTGATGTTCCAAGATGTTTCAGCTGTTAGTGCATTGTATCGCTTCTTGGTATTATGGTTTATGATGATCTTCTTGATGTTGCAGAATATTTTAAATGTTAGTGCATTGCATGACTTCTTGTTATTATGGTTTATGATGATGTTCTTGATGTTCCAGGATGTTTTAAATGTTAGTGCATTGTATGGCTTCCTGTTATTATGGTTTATGATGATGTTTTTGATGTTCCAGGATGTTTCAGTTGTTAGTGCATTGTATCGCTTCCTGGTATTATGGTTTATGATGATGTTCTTGATGTTGCAGGATGTTTCAGTCGTTAGTGTATTATATGGTTTTTTGTTATTATGTTTTATGTTGATGTTCTTGATGTTCCAGGATATTTCAGTTGTTAGTGCATTGTATCGTTTCTTGGTATTATGGTTTATGATGATATTCTTGATATTACAGGATGTTTCAAATGTTAGTGCATTACATGGCTTCCTGTTATTATGATTTATGATGATATTCTTGATGTTCCAAGATGTTTCAAATGTTAGTACATTGTATGGCTTCCTGTTATTATGGTTTATGATATGTTGGGCATATAGGGCATAGATGAAGTTATAACATGCCAAATTTATTATTTGATTTCATAAGTTATAAATTGGTTGTGTGACGATGATGATAGGCAGCTTATTATTTGACCGTTGCTTCGAAGCAGGAGTGCACATTCAGTTCTTGCCATGTCAATTCTCAGGTTACTTTTATCCATTGTCACAATGAACTATAATTGCATAAGTTTGGTATTTCACATACCTAAATTTAGCTAGTTCATTTATTTTTTGTTTATTTTTGGCTAATGACATCTATTTATTGTTAAAGGAAATTGTTTATATTTTGTTACAGGTGATATAATGCTTAGAATGGATCTACAGAGGCATTTCCAAATCCGCATATTTTACTTAAATATAAAACTAAAAATGAATTTTAAAATTATTTTATCTTAATATTTGAGTAGGGATATTTTTGGGATTTCAAAAAATTCTTTCCCTATTCTTGGTGGAATACAGGCTTATTTCCATGTCATCCAAACACCATTTAGAATAACACCACATCAATTGCACTGGAATAAAGTGGAATACCAGATTTTGATCCAAACAAAAATTGAAAATAACAACAAGAATAAGTTATTCTTGGAGAATACCTATTTCTATTCTAAGAATAACTTTTTGTCATCCAAACACTACCAAAAAGGATAAGAGAGGAATAAGTGGAATAGCAAAGGGATAGGTGGAATAGAAGAGGTGAAATGGGGAGAAGAGACTCTGGACTGATCTCCTCCCCCAGACTCGATGGCTCCCTTCTCTCGGATCTGGACTCTCAGATGGCAGAATGCTCTCCCGATGGCTCCCCTGGGGCCTCCATCCCAACAAATTACTGGAATTCAGCTCCATCATTACAACGAAGCCACTCCACCATTGCAACTTCTCCACCGAACTGTAGTTTGTTTAAACAACCTTCAATTCCTGTCATTCCAATTGAGCTTACCGGATTCTGGTTGAGTTCTAACGGTCTCTAGTTCCTAACAGTCTCCAGCTCACCTAGAAAAGCTCCAGAGTCCTCTCCCTGACTCGGTCCAACCCAACAACGAAGATGCCGAACAGGGAAGATGAAGGAGCCGATGGCTTGGTAGGCTTAGATCCACAGGAGGTTGTGATCAGGATCTCAGACTGATGCTTAGATGGCTCGGACAGCGGCCTCCCTCCTCGGCGGTGCAGGGAAGGGTGCTGCTATCTTCTTTGGCCAGTGACGGGTTGTATAAGAGGAATAGTGGCAAAAAATTGTTGGCATATTCCGGCCAAAGGAGACCTCTCTGGTGGTGAGGGAAGAGTGCCGACATGTTCTCCGACCTGCGGTGGGCTGGGTAGGCGATCCAGCAGCGTAGGTGGCATGGGACGGCCGTGAAACGAAGAAGAGGAGGACTGATCATTTTCCGATCATTTCTCTGGCCAATGGTGGCTGCTACGGCCGGTAAGGAGGGCTCCGGTGGGTTAGACGGTGGTAGGGGAAGCTCTCCCACAAATTTGGGCTTAAACAGAGCTTGGTGGTTCATGGTCCTACTCCGTGGACCACTGGCCATGGCAGCCATGGATCCTGGGGCGGGTAGACCGAGAGGCCTGTTCCAAATTTCATGCAAAACTAGTAAATTTCTTCAAAAATCAATTTCGAGCCCGTTTGAAGTCTGATTTGAGTGTCGTTCATGTCGTTGGACTTCTAAAATCGAGCTTTTCATGGTGGTAGTGTTCTTTCCTGTAAATGACATATAAAAATATCAATTTTAAAGGAATAACTATGATTTGATTATTAAATTAATACTTTTATATATATGTATAACGTAGTTATCAGCTGGGTCGCAATATCCCTAAGTCTCGATTAATCAACAAATCTCCCGAATTTTAAAGTCTTGGATGAGATTACTCCAAGAACCCGGGTCGAGCTATCAGACTCCTGAGCTAGATCATGATACCCTTAAGTTCTGGTTAAACAATAAGTCTCTCAGGTTTTCAAAGCCTTGGACGAGATTGTCCTAAGTACTCTAGCCAAGATATCAGACTCCCAAGTTGAGTTGCGATACCCCGAAGTCTTAGTTAAGTTGTAAGTCTCCCAGGTTCCAAAGCTTTGGACGAGGTTGTTCCAAGCACACTAGTTGAGCTATCGGACTCTTATGTTGGGTCACGATACTCTTAAGTTCCAGTTAAGCAATAAGTCTCTTAGATTTTGAAGCCCTTAATGAGGTAGTCCAGGCAGGGTTATGATACACCTTGTTCCAAAGCACTTTAGGCGAGGTTGTCCAAGACAAGATTGGCGAGCACTTCATGCGACACATAGCACAAGCATGCAGACACAAGTGAGTATCAAAAGAATGAAGATTCATTTCATTAATAAATATTCAATAAATGTTTTTTTGGCTTTACAACCAGATTACATCACACCAAGGATATCTTGAGAGGAAGATAGAAGATAGGGATAAGTTACATAGATTGTATAAGACTTTCTGAAGCTTCGAAGTACCTTCGATGCCTTGTGTAATGCCACGACCCCAAACCCGAGCCAGATGCGCAACAGATGGCCATGTGCCCTAGGATTAATTTCTCTTTCGGACATACAAGGCCTCTACCAACCAAGCTACCACCTTAGCAATATTGTCCGTTATGTCCTAAGTTCCTCACTGATTGGTCCCAAAGCCCAATTAATCTTCTGGATCTATAACAAGAATATAGGAAAATAAGGATAAGCTATACAGGCTCAGTAAGTTATCAATACCTCTAATATACAACATAAATATGCTAATAAAAATCAACAAGATATACACATCATACAATGAGATGTTCATCAATATGATAATATAACCAGCAACATGATGCAAATATGTACACTTAATTTCAACCAACATCGATACGACTATGGATGGCCAACCATTTACTTAACTCTCCTAGTCCCTCTGACTATGGCCATGATCGGCCCGTGGCTCGTCCTGAAAGAGACTAGATCTTGTCACATACCGCTCAACGGTCATGTGCTAGCAATAGCCCCGCTGGAGGCTCAAAAAAAACTAACTTTGAGTATCACACGAGAAACATGCATCCTCGGCATGTGCCTGCCATGCATGACTAAAATAAGGCAACTAGCTCCTGTGTCACATACCACTCAATGGTCATATGCCAGCGATAGCCTCGCTGGAGGCCCAAAAGAAGACTAGGTCCTCGTGTGATCATAGTCAGACTAGAGAGCGACAACACCAATATAATGCATGCAACCCAATGCAATCCAATACAAATTAAAATATATTACATGCATTTAATATTTATAAATACATAATATATTGGCATATAATATTAGAGGTCAAGATAACTTACTGAAGAGTATCCACCAACTATGTACAATTCGATACTAGACCTGGTCTTCAAAGAACAACGACGATCTTGATCAACAAATTTAAACATATAATTAATTTCTATTTCAAAACTAAAAAGAAAACTAAATTATCATTGGACACTCTCCTCAACCCATTCCAATTCTGGTCCAAAATTTAACCCTTTCTCCCTTTTTTTCTCTCTCCTTCTCTCTCTCCTCTTTCTCTCTCCTCTTCCTCTCTCTCATCTTTCTCTCTCCTTCTCTTCTCTCTCCTCTCTTTCTTTTTTCAAAATTTGCTTCCATCGAACAAACCCATCCCAGAAAAATCGAGTCAACACATCCCATAGACCCAGTTCTGTTGACAAAGTCAACTCACCCCTGCAAACCGAGTCAACTCAGTTCTGTTGACCGAGTCAACCCAGCCTGCCAACTGAGTTGACTCACCCATGCTAACCGAGTCAGCTCAGTTCTTCCTCCCTTCACCCGATCCGTCGCCATCTCCCTACCAAGTTGATCCCCCCTCCTCCAATAGAAGACCGGAAGGAGGAAAGATCGGCGGCGACCCTGACGGCCGTCCGGCCACCTGCTAGAAACCCAAAAGCGAGATTCGCCCCCCCCCGGTCGGTCGTCCCTGCTCGAGCCCATGCTTAAGAGGAGACGGGTTCCTGCCAGCCGCCACTGCTCATGCCCACGCTTAAATGAAAACAAGGGATAGGGCACTTACCGGCAAGGTCAGCAGTAGTTTCGGCAACACCAAAGGAAAAATGGCCATCGGGAAGGGCCATAGCACGCGAGGGAAATGCCCGGCATAGTCAGCGTCGATCTTCGGCATCCACCGGAGGAGGAGGGTTCGATTTGGACTGAGGCACGCGAGGGGCCTTTAAACCCCAAGAAAGACCCTTATCCCCCCTCCACGCCGTCGACCGGCCTCTCCAAAAACCTTCACTAGTCGTTCTGAAGGTTCAGTGCCACGGTGAATTCAAACTCAAGTCGGCAAGGGCTATCGACTTCCATCCAAAATTGGCCCAATAACACCGAGCCTCACATTCTCCCCTCCTAAAAAAAAATTGTTCTCGAAATTTTAAAAATCTAAATCTTCCAAAACTCACATGATTTATTTGTCCAAAATTCAGTAATCCCAATAAGAGCTCCTATTCATTCATCATAATACACTTTAATCCTAATATCTTTAGTCCACCACTCTTCCGCCATGCACTCTGATTTAAATTTTCAAATCCTCTAATTTTATTAGGTAAGTTTCTGACAAGGATATCCATTTCATTATAATCTAAACCAAATCTAACTTTCAAATAAAACGAGATCAAAACTATTAAATTTTCTTGTCCTTACTAGGCCTCGTGTTTATCACATCAAATTTAAACTTCGATCCATTTTCTACATTCAAACCTTTGCATAAAATTATACCATCTATTCAAGACATCAATAATTCTATCAAGGATATGCATGCCATGTCCACATAATATCCTTTAATCCGCTAATAGCAAATTACAAATCTAAGCATTATCCAAAACATATGTCCATTGTATGATTTCAATAATAATCTATATATAGATTTATCGAAAGATTCTCCTTCTTAATCTCATTAAACTCTTTCATAACCTACATCATAAACAACTTACAACAGTCTCCAAATTTATAATCCTGAAATTAACAAAACTTGCAAACATCATGATCTTCATCCATATCATTTAATTAATAACTGAATACACTTATTTAGCATACCACAACATATTATACTTCTAATCTACTACTTTCGAGGCTGGATCAAATCTCTTTATCAGAGGTGAAGATATATCTGATTTAGCTCTTCAGTATCTATACTAAATCATTCAACCTTTTATACTCATCCAAGATCAATTCTTTACAAAAATCATATTCCTCTATTGGGCTAATCATATGTCAATTCTTATGCACACTACCTAGAGATTATAAATCCATACTTTGAATCCATCATATCCCGACGAATCATAATACTAAGTTCAAATATCTTTTTATGTCACAGTCCATAGTGATTACAACCTAAACTTTAATATTATTAAAATCATATCCTAATCACTTATATCAGTCTCAAATGATCATGATCCAAGTTTGGGCATTATTCAGTCATGCCTTAATAACCATCCATTAATTTCTAATCACTTGTATCACAATATGCAATTATATCAAAATCAAATCCATAATATAACTCAAAATATACCTCCATATATCCATTATCTCGCCTCGATGATATCCTTCCAAAAATTAAGCTAGGAGAATTTAATCCTTTTATTTGTACAAGCCTTCTACACTTATCAAAACCCTTGAAACTATAACATACACATATCAAAGAAAATTAAATAAATTCTCAATATCGATAATTATTCCATAATATTTAATCAAAACCTTAATTCTACCCCACTCTCAATAATTAGGTCATCTTGATCTTAAACCTTTGCTCTGATAGCAAGAAATCTATCACGCCCCGACCCAAAACTCGAGTCGAATGCACAATAGACGACCGTGTGCCCTAGGATTTATTTTTCTTTCAGACACACAAGGCCTCTACCAACCAAGCTACCACCTTAGTAATATTGTCCGCTATGTTCTAAGTTCCTCACTGACTGGTCCCAAAGCCTAATTAATCTTCTGGATCTGTAATAAAAATATAAAAAATAGGGATGAGCTATACAGGCTCAATAAGTTATCAACACCTCTAATATACAACATAAATATGCCAAAAAAATCAACAAGCATATACAGATCATACAACGAGATGTTCATCAATATGATAATATAACCAGCAACATGATGTAAATATGTACACTTAATTTCAACCGAGCGACACGATTATGGATGGCCAACCATTTACTTAACTCTCCTAGTCCCTCTAACTATGGCCACGACCGGCTCGTGGCTCGTCCTGAAAGAGACTAGATTCTATGTCATATATCACTCAACGGTCATGTGCCAGCGATAGCCCCGTTGAAGGCTTAAAAGGAAACTAGCTCTGAGTATCACATGAGAAACATGCATCCTCGGCATATGCCTACCATGCATGGCTAAAATAAGCCAACTAGCTCCTGTGTCACATACCGCTCAATTGTCATATGCCAATAATAGCCTCGTTGGAGGTCCAAAAGAAAACTAGGTCCTTGTGTGATCATAGTCAGACTAGAGAGCGACAGCACCAATACAATGCATGCAACCCAATACAATCCAATGCAATTCAATGCAAATTAAAATATATTACATGCATTTAATATTTCATAAATACATAATATATTTGGCATATAATATTAGAGGTCAAGATAACTTACCGAAGAGATCCATCAACTATGTACAATTCGATACTAGACTTGGTCTTCCAAGAACAACAACGATCCTTATCAACAAATTTAAGCATATAATTAATTTCTATTTCAAAACTAAAAAGAAAACTAAATTATCATTAGACACTCTCCTCAACCCAATTCCAATTATGTTCCAGAATTTAACCCTTACTCCCTTTTTTTCTCTCGCCTCCTCTCTCTCCTCTTTCTCTCTCCTTCTCTCCCCTCCTCTATTCTTTCTCTCTTCTCTTTCTCTCTCCTCTTTCTCTCTCTCATCTTTCTCTCTCCTCTTCTCTCTCCTCTCCTTTCTTTTTCTAAAATTTGCTTCTATCGAACAAACCCATCCCAGAAAAATCGAGTCAACACATCCCATAGACCCAGTTCTGTTGACCGAGTCAACCCACCCCTGCAAATTAAGTCAACTCGATTCTATTGACCAAGTCAACCCAGCCTACCAATTGAGTTGACTCACCCCTGCTAACTGAGTCAACTCGGTTCTTCCTCCCTTCACCCGATCCGCCACCATCTCACCTACCAAGCCGATCCCCCCTCCTCCAATGGAAGATCAGAAGGAGGAAAGATCGACGATGACCCTGATGGCCGTCCGGCCACCTGCTAGAAACCCAAAAGCAAGATCCACCCCCCCCAACCGGTCATCCCTACTCGAGCCCATGCTCAAGAGGAGATGGGTTTCCGCTGGTCGCCACTGCTCGTGCCCATGCTCAAATAGAAACAGGGGATAGGACACTTATCGACGAGGTCGGCGATGGTTTCAACAGCACCAGAGGAAAAATGGCCATCGGGAAGGGCCGTAACATGCGAGGGAAATGCCCAGCATGATCGGCATCGATATTTGGCATCCACCGAAGGAGGAGGGTTCAGTTTGGACTGAGGCATGTGAGGGACCTGTAAACTCCAAGGAAGACCCTTATCCCCCCTCTTCACTGTCGATCGGCCTCTTCGAAACCTTCGCTGGTCATTCTGAAGATTCTATGCCACGGTGAATTTGAACTAAAGTCGGCAGCCCTCTTCAGCCCAAAATTGGCCCAATAACACCGGGCCTCACACCTTGCCTATAAGAGAAGGATCAAGATCAACTCAAGGCTTTTTAGAGATTCCAAGACTCCCATTGTTTCCCAGCAAGCAACCCAAGAGGGGGTTGAATTAGGTTTTAAAAACTTTTTCAAGTATGTACTAACTCAAAAACAACTTAGGTGCTAGTGAAAATATAAGTATTTGTGTGCTATTCAAGAGTATGCAACAGAAATAAACAAGTAAATGCAAAGTAAGAGCAAGTAATGAAATAGCAAGCAATCACAAATACAAAGATATATAGTGGTTCGGTGCACACCAATGCACCTACATCCACTTCCCAAAATCTACTTGGGTATTTCACTATAATCTTTCTTGATTATAGTCGATTAGTTTTCTGGGCTCACTAATCAAAATCCAACTTGTTTTCACCGGGAACACAAGTCAAAATTCCTTTAGTTTTACAGGATAACCAAAAATCTAGTTGATTTTGTAACTTAGGCTCACTAACAACCTCTTTGATTTTGTCACTTAGACTAACCAAAAACCTCCATTAGTTTTAACACAAAGGCTCACTAACAAACCTCCACTCTAGTTTCAATTCCCTTGAAACTAGAAATAATAAAAAAATTCAAGTATAAAGTATGAAATACAAAAAGCTTTCAACTAAAAGCAAATATCTCTTTAAAGCTCTTTGCTTGCTGTTGAAGATGCATATCTTCAAGTTGCTAAAACCTTAATCAATGCTTGGATGGTTGGACTTGAATGCTCTTGAATGCTTTGAATGCTTGAAGGCTCAACTTGTCTTGAAAGTAATTGTTCTTCAATAAATATTTGAGTAAATATACTTAACTTCTCATCTCTTTCATTCCTCATGAATTTGGTCCATTATAAATACCTTTCTACGCTTCAAATGATAGTTTTTGGCCATTGAAAAGGATAAAATAGCCGTTGGGGGTGAAAAGGACTGATTATGCACTTCAAAAAACTAGTTGTTACTGTTCATCAAACTACAAGTGTCGATACTTCAGGTCATGGGTCGATACTTTGAGTCGGCACTTCATGCTCATGAGTCGACATTAGTTCAAAAAGAGTTTTCTAAAGCTCTCTGGAAATCTCAGGTGAGTCGACACTTCTTCAGGTGAATTAATCTTGAGTCGACACTTGGCTTCCATGAGTCGACACGTGAGGGAATCTTGAAATTCAGCATGTTCTGTATAATTTTTATCTCGGGCCTTGAGTCGACCCTTGAGTTGATACTTGAGTCGACACTTAAGCTCCATGAGTCAACACTTCAAGTGTACCATCTGAAACTTCTTTTGCGTATCAGCTCAAGCCTCTATGAGTCACTACTGTGAGTCAACACTTGAATTCCATGAGTCGACACTTAGTTGAAACTTTCTAAAACTCAACTGAAACTTTACTGAATCTTCTCTAAACTTCAAACTTGAGTTTTTTCAAGTCATTCTTATGTACTTAAATCTATTTATCTTGAATTTTTATCCATGAAACAGACTTCTTTAATAAGTTAATAAGCAATCGATCTTTCAACACAAAACAGCTTTGGTCAGTACCCTGTTCTGATAAAACACACTTTCAACATATAGTTAGTATTCAAATATACTTAAATATTTTATTATTCATCAAAATCAATACAGGAGTCAACACCCACAATTAAGAGAGAGTCCTCCCAGAGAAGACTACAAGGCCTTCCCTTTGCTATATCATGAAGGACTCGCAGATCCTTCGAAGAGGCTTGAAAGTGATGATGTTGGCTGGTGAAGAGAAGATATGCATTGCTCATAGAAGACCTAGCCGATGCATAAGGGAGGTGGAGGTGAGCCACAGGCTTTATTGAGCCTTACCAATTGAAGATGGAGAAGAAAGCCCCATGATAGGTCAAAGATCTTACATGAATACCTCGCCATGTCCTCAATGTGGTTCCAGGGCAAGGTGACATTCCCGAGATTGCTCCTACTCCTGACCTGGCTACCTCTCTTTAGAGAGCTAGGCCCCACTCAATGAGGCCTAGGATAACATCACAAATGGCAAAGGGCCACCATTGTGCCTCCCTTTTTCAAATTCACTAAATGATGAGCAAGGTGAACGCTGGAGTTGCACCCGCTGTAGGCCCGTCTACCGCCAAACACAAAGATGGGTTGCAATGGAGGAGGAACTAGGTGATGAGGCATATAACCATTGCCTCTCCTCTAGCTCTATCATCTGACCAGCGATGGCTACAATCTAGTGAATGAAGTGCTAGCCCTTTTTAATACCTCCCATGCTAAAGAGAGTGCCCGCTAGCACTCCCACATTATAAAGGTACTGGCCCCAAAAAGAACTTTTCCAATAAGAAAGGAAACTCCCCAGAACCAACACTGGAGAACCTCCATTGACGATGCGGCATCTCTCTAGTCATTGGGGTTTTAAAAAGACTTGGTGAAGCCCAACCCCTTGATGCCCTATTTATAGAGGGAAGGAAAGAAGGTCGCTACACTAGTAGCCAATCGGCACGTGATAGGTGGTGTCAGCCCATCAGTCAGGTGACTATTCTCTTAGAATCGAAAGATTAGGCATCGGGTGGCTTTTCCAGGGTTGACATTTTCTTGGAAGGTTGCACATTCATGACCCTCTACACTCCAACCAAAGTGATACCATAGATACACTACATCACTTCCAATCAAAAACCTCACCAAAATTGAGTCTACATCGAGTGGCATGTTAGGCCACATTTCACCCTACGATTGGGGGCAAGTTATACCTCTACACCTCACCCGCAAGTATGATCAAATCCAAAGGCCCTAGCAACACCCAGAGATTCGTGCAAAAGCATTGACATGCAACAACACATCAGATGCTGGGTAGAGTTATTCCAGGCAATGCAAAAATATATAAGATGTCATAGTTCAAGGTACTGGGCACAAAAAAATGAAGTCAAAGGAAAAAGAATTATCATTCATTTCTTGGAAAAAGATAGGGTAAGCACAAAGTCAATAAGCCCTAGGGCTCTCATCAATCTCTCCTTCTTATGCCTCGTAGCATTTACAATCTACTCAAGCATGGCATTGTAGGGAACAAGCGGCTCAATCGCCCCTCCTGTTTCAGGGAACTGACCCTACAAGATGCGCTTACACACCCTGAAGCTGAAGTTATATCCTTGCAAGTGTGCTTCATCTACTGCCCTGGACTTTCTTGGTGGCTGGAGGTTCATGCTTGCTCTTTGGAGGCTTCCTCTTAATGGTGCCTATGCCTCGATGACTATATAAAGCATGAGCGAGCTTTGCCTCTAGGTGGTCAGCCTTCATCTCCGCCTTGACCATCCTAATCCACAGCATCACCAAGTACCAAGTTTCATCCACCTTGGCAACCCATTTAGAGGCAATGGTATCTTCTGCATCTATCAACCTTCCTTGCAAAAAAGCAAGTTCATGCTACAAGTCTTTGGTTGGCTCAGCAGACCACCATGTTTTCTACAAGCCCTTTTCATCATCTACAACCTTTCCTAGAAGAGGAATTGCCTCACACCTCTCCGTGGACACCTTGTCGATAGTGCTAGATGACATGCTCACCTCACAGGGTGCCTTGGCCTCCTCTATGGATTCTTCACTAGCAGTGCCAGATAGTGCACCCTACTCATGAGAAGACTCTACTACTATAGCTTCATCAGCGGTGCCGAACAATGCACCATGCCCGTGATACATGCCTTTCATTGGTAGACTAGAAACTCCCTATTGTGGGACTACTCACCCTCTATCAGTGCCTTTAGTTTGGGTCACTACATCAACCCTCATAGGAACCTCGGGATCCACCATCTAGGTACCCATAGAGAACTTAACCACCACTATGGAAGCTTCACCCATGCCCAACCTTGTCTCGACACCCTATGAAAACTAGGTGAACTTATAATGGGCGGCCTTCAATTCTCGGGTCAGGTCTTTGTTCATGCCTATGTGCAGGTCTAGTTGATGCTTGGCCATCTGATGCGGGACTAATATGCATGCAATTATTTTTGTATGTTTTATATGTGGGGTTAGGTGATTAATTCCCGAATTTCAGATCAAAATTAGTTGTAGAAAATTTTGTATGAATTTTTGAAGCCAAGCATGCAGATTAGAACCTAGAACAGTACTAAAGAAAGATCACCGGGGCTGAGAAGCCTCGGTTAGGGCAAGTTCTACAATATAAAGACTGGAGGTAGAGGGGGTGTACCTGACAATGTCTGAAGCACCCGGTGAAGATCACAGTGAAGGAATCTCTCGTTCCTCGATGGATGCGGCCTGGAAAACTGAGCCGAAGACCCGTGGATACCCGGCTTTCTGCTCGGTGGTCCGATTGAGGCTTGGCTGGAGTCGTTGGATTCGTAGGAACTCGAGGACCTGCAAACGACCTGTCAGGGGTTAGAAAACTCAGAGAAAATCAAGAAAATAATGGAAAACAGCAAAGGAAAGAAAGTTTTGGAGGGGGCTGGAAGGATGGTTGGCGGCAGGAAGATGGTTGCAAACATCGGGAAGAAGAACTCTCAAACCCCTTTATGCACACAGCAGGGTAATCACAGAAAACAATATAAGAACTCAAGGATTATTTCATATCAAAAATCAAGCTTCATATAAGAGGCTAGGGTCCTTTAAATAGACCCTTAACCTTGGGCTCCAAGTAAGGGCACATTAGTCTTTACATAAGAATTCTTTTCCCTTTCAAGCCCTAACTAGGAATACAAGGCAACATAGGTAGAAAATCTCACACAAATTGCTCTCCCTTTCCTTGTCTTGGTCGGCCAAGGTGGTGACCATAAGTGGCCGACCAAGGGGAGGGTCACCATAAGAGATGGCACCCTAATTCCTTCCTGTGCCTGAGCTAGCCCAATTTCCTTCCTACTGGTTCAGGACTTCAAGTTTGTGCTAGTTTTAATTTTCTCCTCTTGGGATCTTCAAGTCTTCAAGCTAGATTGGACTTGGGCTCAACTTCCATGTCTTCAATTAGGTTAGACTTGGTCTTCACTTGTATGAAGTGGTCTTGAGTCTTCGATATGCTTGGATATGACTCAAAAAAATAAAATTAGCTCGACATGAGCTGACTAATACTGAACTGAACTAGCTCAACATGAGCTGACTAGTACAGAATTGAAATAACAACTCAAAAGACTCAAATAACAACTAAAATGGACTCAGATGGGCTAAGCCCTTATTACAGATGGACTCATAAATTATTGATCAATCCATAGAGGGTTAAAAAGCCTCTATCTTATTATGGTGCCTTTGGTATCCCCACCAATTCTCCCGAGGTGGGAGGAACTCGATCCTGTCGAGTGAAGATCGGACTGGCTCACATATCTCTTGAGAAGGTCTGGGTTGAGGCATTGCAAGTCCTCTCGAAAAATTCACGAATCGTCTGACTATGGCTGGCCTTGCCATTGGACCAAGAAGCGTTGATAGTCACGGCCCCAGGTCATGATGGCTTGATCGTCCAGGATATGCTCGATCCGTTCTCCTCTCTCAGGCCAATTTATTAGTGGACACTCTGGGTTAGGGTCACTTACAATGAAAAGGAATATGTCCAAAGGCCTCACTAGGTATCGTTGCCGGTTCCCTATACTCAACCATTTCTGTAATATTGAAGGTAGAACTAATGCCTAAATTCGAAGGCAAATCTAACACCTAGGCATTTGATCCAACCTTCTCTATCACTTTAAAAGGTCCGGCTCTGCGAGCATGAAGCTTCTTTTAGGCCTAAGCCTAACCAAGATAAAATCCACTACATCAAATTCTTTGGTCCATCTTCGGGAATTAGCCAGTTGTTTCAAAATTAGTATAGGTGGTGAACATGCTGGGCACATGCTGACTCTTAACAAGATGATGCAAAGGACTCAAACCTATACCTAACATACTCGACTCTGCATTCCTATGGAAGAAAATTTTATTGAACTCTTTAGACCTAAACCTAAGAGATTATAGGTTCTCTAGGTTTGATCCTAGCTTGACATGCACATGAAAATTTATAGTGAACTCCTAGCAAATTCCAAAGAGTGCCAGAAGTAAGATGCAAACCTAACATGCGTGATGAATGCATGCAGTATGCTAATCTCAACTAAATGCAATCTAATAATCCTAGAAATGTTGGAGGTATCTGGAAAGGCCAGAAAATAGGAAGTGAATTCAAAATTAGTCTGGTAGGGTAGGGAAAAAGGTTCAAGGTTAGTTGGATAAAGTAGGATAAAAGAAGGGGCGTCAGGGACTAATCCTAGACTAATGAGGCTAACCTTAGGGGGTTGCGATGTATCTATGGGGTCTACATAATGGAAGGAAGGATTATTAATCTCAGGGAAGATATCCTTAATGGGGACTATAGGAGGAGGCTCATCCTGAGGGTACTGATTCAAAAAGATCAGGTTCTTAATAAATTCTTCAGGTTCTTGTATTTTAGGACTAGACTCTATAATTTGGCTCTCCTCTATGGTTTCCTCAGGTAGGACTCTAGCAACAGTACCTAGGTTCTCTTTATCTATTTATTCTTCCACTATAGCTTTAGGTTGGATGTGGTCAAGGCCAACTAGCTCTGGGTTGGTTTCTACCTGGGTATCTACTGGGTCAGCTAATTCGGAATCTACTAAAGGTGTCTTCTCTTCTCCCTCATACTCATCCACTAAGCTCGCATCAGCTTCATACACTTCTGCATTAATGTAAGCCTTGTGAATCTCAGGGATGGTTGGAGAAGGTCGGCTAGCGGGAAATTGGTTAGGTTCTGGTCTCTAATTATGGGTACTACTCCTAGTAGGTTCAGGTTGTATAAGGGGTAGTGGCTCACTACTGGGTTTATATTTAGGGATACTAATCCTATGGGGTTCAAGTTGACTAGGGGAAGCATGACTAGTGCTAGATTGATACTTAGGGGTTATGGGTTCTCTAGGCTCATAGGATAAGGGTGCACATCTATGGGTCATGGGATTAGAGGATTTGGGATCATAGGATTTGGGTTCAGCTCTATGGGTCTTGGGTCTACTGGACTCATGGGATATGGGTTCGTAGATTCTAGAGTCAGAGGGTTTGGAGTCATAAGATCTATAGGTTGTGGGTATACTAGGCTTATAGGGAGAGGGTAAATAGGATCTATCTTCCTGGTCTACAAAATCCTGATTGGGTCGTCTAAGACTAACCTTAGGGATTGGGTCATGACGATAGGCTCTCCTAGGTTTAGCCTCAAGGTATGGATCAGGGTTTGGGGTCCTCCTAGGTTCAGCATCATAGTATGGGTCATGACGATGGGCTCTCTTAGGTTCAACCTCTCGGTAGGGATCAGGGTTTGGGGTCCTCCTAGGTTCAGTATCATAGTATGGGTCATGACGATGGGCTCTCCTAGGTTCAACCTCATGGTAGGGATCAGGGTTTGAGGTCCTCCTAGGTTTAGTATCATAATAAAGGTCATGACGATAGGCTCTCCTAGGTTCAACCTCTCGGTAGGGCTCAGGGTTTGGGGTCCTCCTAGGTTCAGTATCATAGTATGGGTCATGACGATGGGCTCTCCTAGGTTCAACCTCATGGTAGGGATCAGGGTTTGGGGTCCTCCTAGGTTCAGTATCATAGTATGGGTCATGACGATGGGCTCTCCTAGGCTGAGGGGACTCATGATCAGGCTCAGACTGGGTCCTACGTGTCTCCTCTAGGGTTCCTAGTCGGGCATCTATTTGTTCAAGCTTTTGGGTCAATTGGGCATTTGCTTGCTCAAACCTAAGATTGAGGGTTTGGACTAACCTTTCTCCAAGGGCATCAAATTTGGCATCAAAATGGTCCATGGATTCAGCTATTTGTGAAGGAGGTGGGTGATATGAAACCCCTGATCTAGTGCTCATGCAAGACTCGATCAAACCGACTATAGCTGACTATACCTAAAGTCCAAACTAGATGCTTAATCAGGGTGGCAAACTAGCCTATAGTAACCTGGTACTCAACTAGGCAGGTGTAAGGGGAGTGTTAGGTCCCTGATTGCCAAGCCTAGACACCAATCAGAGATTGGCCAGGTAGGTGGACCAGCACACAAGCCCTTCGGGATTGAATCCCTAAACCACCGTTCTAGACACTAAGCACAAGGCACACACAGGTTAACTTGACACGGTGATCTAACACTAGCCCGGACCTGACCAGTTGGTGTCCCTAGCCCACTAGGACAAATTAAGTCTAGTTAATTTTAGGTTAAGGCTTGGGACCGAATGCAAGGGATGTGGTTTTGGACTAAGGAGAGGTGATCAAATCCTCTCCCCATCTGATATAGCAAGAGTGTCCTTAAAATGTAAATTATGCAATTATGGCAGGCAGATGAGGATGCAAATTAGGGTTTAGATGTTTTTTTGATATTTTTGGAGAATATGTAATTTTTTTTTTATTTTGGTATTTTTTTAAATAGAAGAAAACTTGTAAATTATAGCCTAATATGCAGGAAATATACTAAAATTAAAAGATATGAAAAAGATGCTAAACAAAATCCTAAAACTTCCAAACTTGTCTTGCTGAAAAAAACAGAGCCGAGAATTTGCAAGATGTATTTCGGCTTGCAAAAAATTCACAAGCTGAAATAAAATCTACAAAAATTTTGAAAATTACTGTGAATTATACTGAATCCAGAAAAATAAATTTTAGAGTTTTTGGAGTTTTGATCAGGGAGAAATAATTTAAATAACAGAGAATATATTGACCGAAAAATTGCAGAAAACAGGCCCTAATCTAAGCTCTGATACCAAATGATGCGGGACTAATATGCGTGCAATTATTTTTGTATATTTTATATGTGGGGTTAGGTGATAAATTCCTGAATTTCAGATCAAAATTAGTTGTAGGGAATTTTGTATGAATTTTTGAAGCCAAGCATGCAGATTAGAACCTAGAAAAGTACTAAAGAAGGATCGCCGGGGCTGAGAAGCCTCTGTTAGGGCAAGTTCTCCTACAATATAAAGACTGGAGGTAGAGGGGGTGTACCTGACAATGTCTGAAGTGCCCGGTGAAGATCACAGCGAAGGGATCTCTCGTTCCTCGATGGATGTGGCCTGGAAAACCGAGCCAAAGACCCATGGATACCCGGCTTTCTGCTCGGTGGTCCGATTGAGGCTTGGCTGGAGTCGTTGGATTCGTAGGAACTCGGGGACCTGCAAACAACCTGTCAGGGGTTAGAAAACTCAGAGGAAATCAAGAAAACGATGGAAAACAACAAAGGGAAGAAAGTTTTGGAGGGGGCTGGAAGGATGGTTGGCGGCAGGAAGATGGTTGCAAACACTGGGAAGAAGAACTCTCAAACCCCTTTATGCACACAGCAGGGTAATCACACAAAATAATATAAAAACTCAAGGTTTATTTCATATCAAAAATCAAGCTTCATACAAGAGGCTAGGGTCCTTTAAATAGACCCTTAACCTTTGGCTCCAAGTAATGGCACATTAGTCTTTACATAAGAATCATTTTCCCTCTCAAACCCTAGCTAGGAATACAAGGCAACATAGGTAGAAAATCCCACACAAATTGCTCTCCCTTTCCTTGTCTTGGTTGGCCAAGGTGGTGACCATAAGTGGCCGACCAAGGGGAGGGTCACCATAAGAGATGGTGCCCTAATTCCTTCCTGGGCCTGGGCTGGCCCAATTTCCTTCCTGCTGGTTCAGGGTTTCAGGTTTGTGCTAGTTTTATTTTTCTCCTCCTGGGATCTTCAAGTTTTCAAGCTGGGTTGGACTTGGGCTCAACTTCCATGTCTTCAATTAGGTTGGACTTGGTCTTCACTTGTATGAAGTGGTCTTGATTCTTCGATATGCTTGGATAGGACTCAAAAAAATAAAATTAGCTCGACATGAACTGACTAATAATGAACTGAACTAGCTCAACATGAGCTGACTAGTACAGAACTGAAATAACAACTCAAAAGACTCAAATAACAACTAAAATGGACTCAGATGGGCTAAGCCCTTATTACAGATGGACTCATAAATTATTGATCAATCCACAGAGGGTTGAAAAGCCTCTATCTTATTCTGGTACCTTTGGTGTCCCCACCACCATCTACCTAGCTTGTTTAGCCATGGACCAGTCATTCTCTATAGAAGTGAATATGTTTTTTTTGATCTTCAACCTATGCCTACCATCGGCGAGTTCTCCCTTCACGCTCTAAACCTCCGGCCAAAGTTGCATGGCACTATTCTTTGCAACCTGCTAGGGAAATGAAATAATCAGCTAGGTTGATATAAGAAACTCGTAACAATGACAGGTGCCTCCCTACCTACCAGCTCTAGGTGAGGCAATCAATCGACCTCTCAAGCAACTAGTCGGGCATTCGACTGGCATGAGGTAGGGACTCATGAAGTCGACCACTACTACTATCTCCGATCATTATGGAGAATATTTTCGCTGGGTGAACCATCCCTAGAGATGCCACTCTCCATGTGCACTGACCTTGCCCACCATTTCTCCTACCATCTTGACCACAAGAAACTCAATGGCAGCCGAGAGAACTTGGCCACCGCTTGGATCGCTAGCAAGCCCACCATGGCAAGCACCTCTACCTTTCTTACTGCCTCACCTATCAGTGCATCGATGGTAGTCAGGAGAGCTCTAGCCATGGTATCTGTTACAATAGTAAACAAACCCATTCGGCCCTAACACGCATCCTCCTTGGTGGCTGGCACAGCTACGTACTTCTCCACCTCGGCCTCACTTCGGTCGTGCATGAGGTCTAGCCTTGTGGCAGTCCAGTTCACCTCGGCAACGTCTTCCTCCATCTCGGCTCCACCTCGGCCTCACTTCGGTCATGCACGAGGTCCATCCTCGTGGTGGTCCAGTTCACCTCAACAACGTCTTCCTCCACCTCGGCTCCACCTCGACCTCACTTTGGTCATGCACGAGGTCCAGCCTCGTGGCAGTCCAGTTCACCATGGCAACATCTTCCTCCACCTCGGCTCCACCTCGGCCTCACTTCGGTCGTGCACGAGGTCCAGCCTTGTGGCAGTCCAGTTCACCATGGCAACGTCTTCCTCCACCTCGGCTCCACCTCGGCCTCACTTCGGTCGTGCACGAGGTCCAGCCTTGTGGCAGTCCAGTTCACCTCGACAATGTCTTCCTCCACCTTGGCTCCACCTTGGCCTCACTTCGGTCATGCGCAAGGTCCAGTTTTGTGGCAGTCTAGTTCACCTCGGCACCTCAGCCCATGTCGGTCTAGGTCTTCCGCCCATGGCGCCCATAATCCAGCTCTTCCGCCCATTCGATCTAGTCCTGCGTGGTACCCTCCGCTCGCATGGGGTCCAGCTTTGACCTCGGATCTGCCAGGCTCTCGCTCGCGGCACGAGAGGCCCGCGGCATGCCAAGATCGCGCCCCCGGCATGCCCGCGGTACGAGAGACTCGCGCCTGCAGCACGCCGGCGCCCAGTCCAGCCTGGTCCAGCCGGACGCACACTCCAGTCTGGCGGTCCCGTGCCCCAGCTCCGCTCCATGCAGCGCCCTCTGCCCAGCTCCAGATCGGCAATGGCGCAGGAAGCCACTGCCTCGTCTCCATCCGGTCTGGTGCGAACCCGTGCCAGCAGGCCAGTGCACCCACCTCGACAACGGTGCAGAAGGCCTTCGCCTCGTCTCCATCCGGTCCGGTGCAAACCCGCGCCAACAGGCCCGCGTGCCCACCTCAGCAATGGTGCAGAAGGCCTCCTCCTCATATCTATCCGATCCAGTGTGAACCCGCACCAGCAGGCCTGCGCACCCACCTCGGTAACGGTGCAGGAGGCCTCTGCCTCATCTCCATCCGATCCGGCACGAACCCTCGCTAGCAGGCCCGCGTGCCAACCTCGGCAACGTTGCAGAAGGCCTTCGCCTCGTCTCCATCTGGTCCAGCATGAAACCACGCCAGCAGGCCCGCGCGCTCACCTTGGCAACGGCGCAGAAGGCCTCCACCTCGTCTCCATCCGGTCCGGCACGAACCTGCGCCAGCGGCCCGCGCGCCCACCATGGCAATGGCGTAGAAGGCCTCCGCCTCATCTCCATCCGGTCCAGCGCGAACCTGTGCCAGCAGGCCCACACGCCCACCTCGGCAACGACGGAGAAGGCCTTCGCCTCGTCTCCGTCTAGTCCAGCATGACATCGCCCGTGCCAAGTCCGATACTCCGGTGCCAAGAGGCCTCCGCCCGCACCAGGGTCACGCCCATGGCACGCCCGCACCAGGGCGCGACCCTGCGCCACTCCACCTCACCTCCGAGCCCAGTCCGGATGTCCGGACGACTCCAGCTCCACCTCCCCCCGTGGTGCACCCAGCTCCGGCCTGGTTCCGTCTGGTTTGCCCACGCTGGTCCACTCAGCTCCGCCCACTCCAGTGCCCAGGTCCGCAACAGGAGGCCGCCAGCACCCAGTCCACCTCGGCTCCAGTGGCTCCCAGTCCGGTGCTCCCTCACCCCCGGTTCGGCCCAGTCAGGCGGGGGACCTACTCTAGTTTGGTAGTCCGATGCCCCAAGTTTGCTCCGTGCAGCATGCCTCCATCCGGTCTGGCCCTATCCGATGCATGGATAGATGGGTCCTGCTCCTGCCCGCGCCCAATCCGGCACTCCCGTGCCCGGTCTAGCTCCGTCTTCTTCAAATCCGCCCGCATGGTCATTCCACTTCGGTTCTACCCACATGAAGACCCGCTCGCGGCTCCGAAGCCAAGTTCCCTGGTCTGGCCACACCCGCAAAGGTGTGGCACGGGTCGCCTCGATTCCGCTCCAATTTAGTTCGCCCTACATCCGCTGGGGGCGCCTAGTGCTCCACTCCAGCGAGTTCTGCGTGCCCAGGAGACTGCTACCCGTGCACCTAGGTTTGCATGCAGACGAGCCTCGTGCTATGCATCTTGAACCGTGCACACGAAGGGCCTTCGCCTGCAACATCTCGATCCATGTGCCACGATCCATTTAACACCGTTTCAAGTATGTTTCTCAGAGTGCAGGTACAATGGCGACCCGATACATAAAATCACCGTCCCTAGTACGCCTCCTATAAGGAGGGCTATATTAAAGCCCCCAGGTGATAGTTTACACCAATCAGGAAGGAGTGCCCCATCCAAGGCACTGTGCTTCTTCACCAACGTCCTGAACCACCTAGAAGAAGGAGGTTCACCAACCCATCTAAACTCCTTAGGCCAACAGAAGCCTCACAGGCCTATGCCAAGAAAAACGCGCCTCCCTGGACACCAAGAGTCGCTCGTCTACATAAGGCCAGTAGGAAGAGGTAAGGGGGGTAAGAAAGGACGGACCCTCTTGAGTCCTAAATGATCTTCCATTTATCCTTCATTTTGGTCACCCTCTGGGAGCAGAGAGTTCCCCAAGCTCTCTACCTCAGAGGTCCTCTGTTGCCCTCGATCGTCCCACTGACTTGATCGTCGGAATGTCCTTGTCGGAATCCCCGGCCCAGGTCTTCCCTATTTTGCAAGTCCGCCTGACGGATGGAGTCAATTTACGAAGCTGGCGGTCGAGCACCCAGCAGGATAGATTCGACGCACCGGAGCTACGGGCCAATAGTAAACAAATCCATTCGGCCCTAACACGCATCCTCCTTGGTGGCTGGCATGGCCACGTACTTCTCCACCTTGACCTTACTTCGGTCGTGCACAAGATCCAGCCTCGTGGCAGTCTAGTTCACCTCGGCAACGTCTTCCTCCACCTCGGCCTCACTTTGGTCGTGCACGAGGTCCAGCCTCGTGGTAGTCCAGTTCACCTCGACAACGTCTTCCTCCACCTCGGCTCCATCTCGGCCTCACTTTGGTCATGCACAAGGTCTAGCCTCGTGGCAGTCCAGTTCACCTCGGTAACGTCTTCCTCCATCTTGGCTCCACCTCGGTCTCACTTCAGTCGTGCACAAGGTCCAGCCTCGTGGCAGTCCAGTTCACCTCGGCAATGTCTTCCTCCACCTCGGCTCCACCTCGACCTCACTTCGGTCATGCGCAAGGTCCAGCCTCATGGCAGTCCAGTTCACCTCGGCACCTCAGACCATGCCGGTCTAGGTCTTCCGCCCACAGTGCCCGTGGTCCAGCTCTTCCGCCCGTGCGATCCAGTCCTGTGTGGCACCCTCCACTCACATAGGGTCCAACTCTGACCTCGGATCCGCCAGGCTCTCGCCCGTGGCACGAGAGTCTCGTGGCATGCCAAGATCGCACCCCCGGCATGCCCGCTGCATGAGAGACTCGTGCCTACTGCACGGTGGCGCCCGGTCCAGCCCAGTCCGGCTGGACGCATGCTCCAGTCCGGCGATCGAGCACCCGGCGGGATAGATTCGATGCACCAGAGCTACGGGCCATGACGATCTTGGTAGCAACAGATTGGCATGCCAGGTAGGGGGCAGATCCATGCTCCTCAACAGAGTGGGACAGCCATTTCCACCTTTATCCTTACTTTCGGGGGGTAGACCGGGGGCACGGGGATGGGGGCACGAGAACTTCTCCTTCTCTCTCGAGGTCCCAAGGAGTGGCCTCGATCGAAAAATCTTGAGCTGTGAAGGTGCATCGCCACCCTTGACAGGGCAGCAGGTAGCAAGCCGAAGATGGAGCCACCTCTTGGCTGTGTCACCTTCCAGGAGCCCCACTAAAAAAAAAAAATGAAAAGAGAGAAGAAGAGAAAAAGAAGAAAGGGAGGAAGGGTCTGACCATCATGAAGAAGCAAGAAATCCATGCAACGGGCTCTCTCCCATGTAATAGAGCCTCATTCTTCCATGCAACGGAAGCTTTCTCCCATGCAACAAGGTCTTCTCCTCCCATGTAACGGAAGCTTCTTCCTCCCATGCAATGGATTCCCATGCTCTCGTGCAACGGTCCTCCTCCTCCACCATGCGATAGAGATATATTCTCCCATTCAACGGAGTCCTCAGCTCCCATGCAATGGAGCTCCCCCTCCTCCATGCAATGGAGCCTTCTTCTCCCATGCAGAGGAGTCATATCCTTTCCCAAGGTAATCCCTTTTTACGTTATCCTTATAGCGTAAAAAACTATATTTCGATTATGCAGGAAGAGCTCCTACATCATCATCAACGGAGCCTCGAGCTCCCAGGCAATAGAGCCTCATGCTCCCATGCAACGGAGCTCTCTCCTCCATACAACAGAGCCTCTTCCTTCCATGCAAGGGAGTCCTTCTGCTCCTAGGCAACAGGATCTCCATCTTTTCCACACAACGATAGCCTCATTCCTTTCGTGCGATGAAGTCATCTTCTCCATGCAACGGGAGTCTCATCTCCACCCATGCAATAGGAGTCTCATACTTTCATGCAACAGACCCCCACTTCCGTACAATAGAGTCCTCTTCCCCCATACGGAGGTCTATTCTCTGATGTAGAGGAGTTCTATTCTTTCTTAAGGTAACTCCTCCCTTTGCTATCTTTGCAATGCAAGAAACTATGTTTTAGTTCTGCAGGAAGACCTTCTATGACGTCATCAATGAAGCCTCAAGCTCCCATGCAAAGGGGTTCTATGCTCCCATGCAAAGGGGTTCCATGCTCCCATGCAATAGAGCCTCCTCCTCCATGCAATGGAGCCTTGTCCTCCCATGAAGAATAGTCTTATCCTCTCCTAAGGATCTCATTCTTCCCAAGCAACGGAGCTCTCTCCCATGCAACAGAATCTCATTTCTCCCATTCAACAGAATCATCTCCCTCATGCAACGGAGCTTCCTCCCATGCGATGGAGTCATTTCTTCCATGCAACGGACCCCCACTTTCGTACAATGGAGTCCTCTTCCTCCATACGGAGGTCTATTCTCTCATGCAGAGGAGTTTTATTCTTTCTTAAGGTAACTCCTCCTCCGCTATCTTTGCAATGCAAGAAACTATGTTTTAGTTCTACAGGAAGACCTCCTATGACGTCATCAACGGAGCCTCAAGCTTCCATGCAAAGGGGTTCCATGCTCTCACGCAAAGGGGTTCCATGCTCCCATGCAACAGAGCCTCCTCCTCCATGCAATGGAGCCTTGTCCTCCCATGAAGAAGAGTCTTATTCTCCTCTAAGGATCTCATTCCTCCCATGCAACGGAGCTCTCTCCCATGCAACAGAGCTCTCTCCCATTCAACAGGATGTCATTTCTCTCATTCAACAGAATCATCTCCCTCATGCAATGGAGCTTCCTCCCATGCGATGGAGTCATTTTTTTCATGCAACGGAGGCCCATCCTCCCACGCAACGAAGCCTTGCTCCCCCATGCAATTGAGTTCCATTCTTCCGTGCAAAGGAATCCCATTCTCTCCTAAGAGGATGGCCGGCAAAGTTGATCCCAGCCCGCTCAAGGAAGAAACATATTTTTATCTATTCATATGACCAGAGCTCAATAGGTAACTCCTTCTCCGCTACATTTACACAATAAAAAAATGTGTTTCAGTTCTACAAGAAAAGCTCCCACAAGCTCTCCAACGCCTCAAGATGAAAAACCAGAGGTCCTGCGCCAAAGCCAAGAAGCTACTGAAGCTCTGCATTCAAGCCAAGAGTCAATCAAGCTTCTCGATAAAACAGAGCTAAAGCCAAGCTCCCTAGTGGAGCCGAGCTCCTCACCAAAGTCAGGCTCTTTGATGAGACCGAGCTCCCTGCTGAGGTCAAACTCCTATTGAAGATGAAGAAAACTAACCCCCACTATGGCTGGGGAAAGCAATGAATGAAGCATGATTCCTAAAAGGAAGAAGCAGTGAAGGCCCAGTCACCTCACGCACATCATGCGAGACTGTGGAGTGGGATTTTGTCCTCCACACCATGCAAAGGGCCTTCCGCAACACCATCGTCATCAACATTATTAAACATTATCGGCCTTAGGATGCACAAGGCTAACCACCACGAGAAGCTCTGGAGGCCCAACTGTTTATGGCTCACCTCCTAGCATGGCGAACCAGCGGCTCTGCCACCTCATGAAGGATGTAAGAATCCCTCAATAATTAAAGTTTTCTTTCAGTACAAATTTTGATCTTCATCATTACAGGAGCTCGCCCGTCCGACTTCGAGTCTGACGAAGGAAGCCCAGAACCTAGTTCTGGCACAACGGAACCCAATTCCGGTACAAAATCCCGGAGTCCAGACCGGATGAAAGCCCGGAACCCAGTTCCGGTACAAAATCCCAGAGTCCAGTTCAGATGAAAGCCCGGAACCCAGTTCTGGCATAACAGAACCCAGTTCCAGTATAAAATCCTGGAGTCCAGTCAGGATAAAAGCCCGAAACCCAGTTCTGGCACAACGGAACCCAGTTCCGATATAAAATCCTAGAGTCCAGTCCGGATGAAAGCCCGGAACCTAGTTCCGGCACAACGGAACCCAGTTCCAGTACAAAATCCTGGACTAGTCTGGAAGGTGACGCGGAACCCAGTTCCCCCACATGATCCCAGACTTCGGTTTGGAAGGTGGCGCGGAACCCAATTCCCCCACGTGATCCCAGACTTCAATCTGGAAGGTGGCACGGAACCCAGTTCCCCCACGTGATCCCGGACTTCAGTCTGGAAGGTGGCGCGGAACCCAGTTCCCCCACATGATCCTGGACTTCGGTCTGGAAGGTGGCGCGGAATCCAGTTCCTCTATAAGATCCCGAACTTCAGTCTGGAAGATGCCTCGGAACCCAGTTCTGGCATGAAGGCCCGGACTTCAGTCCACGTGTTATCCCTTAAGTTCCTCGGCTAGGATGGCTCCCCTGAGGTCGAGCATTGCTCCCTCGAGGTCGAGCATCTAGCCTGAGTCGAACTCCTGCTCTTTGGGTTCCTCCACCAAGATGGCTCTCCCGAGATCGAGCATTGCTCCCCCGAGGTCGAGCATCTAGTCGGAGTAGATTTCTCTCTCTCGCTCCTTGGGCTTCTTCAGCCAGGTTGGCTCCCATCTTCTAGCAACTTCAGTGCCTTCATCAAAGGTTCCAACGGATATTCTAAGCTCGGCCATGTGACTATATGCCCAGTCATGTATGTGTGCACCTAAGTTGTGCACCTCACCAACCTCTTTCTCCATGGCACAACCTTCTATCTGGTCAAAGGGAAGTACTGGCACCATCATAACACAACCAACCTTAGGTCAAAGTACCTACAAGCAAGAAAGTTTTAAAAACAACACCTTCTACTTTGTTTGGCAGGCCACTCCTTGTTCATGAAGAGGACAACCAAACTTGAAGCCTTTATCTAGGCCTTCAAAGGCCAATGGCTAACATCCGGTAAGTTCAATTTCATTTAGACTAACTTCTTGCAACTAGTACAGCCTGCTAAGGTGCAGGATTGAGTGGATGATAGTACTCCCTTTATCCAAAACGAAGATGTTTTGGACTCAGGGAGTGGGGGCATCTGTTATAATAGTAAACAAATCCATTCGGCCCTAACATGCATCCTCCTTGGTGGCTGAAATGGCCATATACTTCTCCACCTCGGCCTCACTTCGGTCGTGGACGAGGTCTAGCCTCCTGGAAGTCCAGTTCACCTCAGCAACGTCTTCCTCCACCTCGGCTCCACTTCGGTCGTGCACGAGGTCCAGCCTCGTGGCAGTCCAGTTCATCTCGGTAACGTCTTCCCCACCCCGGCGAGGTCCAATCTTGTGGCAGACCAGTTCATCTCGGCAATGTCTTCCTCCACCTCGGCTCCACCTCGGCCTCACTTCGATCGTGCATGAGGTCCAGCCTCATGGCAGTCCAGTTCACCTCAGCAACGTCTTCCTCCACCTCGGCTCCACCTTGATCTCACTTCGGTCATGCACAAGGTCCAGCCTCGTGGCAGTCCAGTTCACCTCGGCACCTCAGCCCATGCCGGTCTAGGTCTTTCACCCACGGTGCCCGCGGTCCAGCTCTTTCGCCCACGCGGTCCGGTCCTACGTGGGACCCTCCACTCGCGTGGGGTCCAGCTTTGACCTCGGATTCGCCAGGCTCTCGCCCGCGGCACGAGAGGCCCATGGCACGCCAAGATCGCACCCCCGGCATGCCCGCGGTATGAGAGACTCGGGCCTACAGCACGCCGGCACCTAGTCCGGCACGTTCCGGCCAGATGCACGCTCCGGTCCGGCGGTCCCGTGCCCCAACTCCGCTCCATGCAGAGCCCTCCGCCCAGCTCCAGATCGGCAACAGCAGAGGAGGCCTCCACCTCGTCTCCATCTGATCCGGTGCGAACCCATGCCAGCAGGCCCGTGCGCCCACCTTGGCAACAACGCGGAAGGCCTCCGCCTCGTCTCCATCCAGTCTGACGCGAACCCATGCCAGTAAGCCCGCACGCCCACCTCGGCAACGGTGCATAAGGCCTCTGCCTCGTCTCCATCCGGTCTGGCACAAACCCGCGCCAGCAGGCCTGTGAACCCACCTCGATAATGGTGCAGGAGGCCTCCGCCTCGTCTCCATCCGGTCCAGCGCAAACCCGTGCCAACAGGCTCGCCCAACTCGGCAATGGCGTAAAAGGACTTCACCTCATCTTTATCCGGTCCGGTGCGAACCCGCGCCATCAGGCCCGCACGCCCACCTTGGCAATGGCGCAGAAGGCCTCCACCTCATCTCCATCCAATCTGGCATGAACCCGTGCCAGCAGGCCCGAGCGCCTACCTCGACAACGGTGCAGAAGGCCTCCGCTTCATCTCCACCCAGTCCAGCATGACCTCGCCCGGTCCACCCGCGTCTTCGGCCACCCGTGCCAAGTCCGATACTCCGGCGCCAAGAGGCCTCCGCCCGTGCCAGGGTCATGCCCGCAGCATGCTCGTGCTATGGCGCAACCCCGCACCACTCAACCTCGCCTCCGAGCCCAGTCTGGACATCCGGACGACTTCGGCTCCACCTCCTCCCGCGGTGCACCCGACTCCGGCCTGGCTCCGTCTGGTTTGCCCGTGCCGGTCCACTTCAGTTCCATCCGCTTCGGCGCCTAGGTCCATAACGGGAGGCCGCCAATGCCTAGTCCACCTCGGCTCCGGTGGCTCCTAGTCCGGTGCTCCCTCGCCCCCGGTCTGGCCCAGTCCGGTGGGGGTCCTACTCCAGTTCGGCGATCCGGTGCCCCAAGTCTGCTCCATGCAACGTGCCCCCATCCGGTCCGGTCCAGTCCGATGCACAGATAGGTGGGTCCTGCTCCTGCCCATGCCCGGTCTGGTGCTCATGCACCCGGTCTAGCGCTCCCGTGCCCGGTCCAGCTCCGTCTTCTTCAGCTCCGCCTGCATGGTCATTTCGCTTCGGCTCTGCCCGCACGAAGACCCGCTCGCAGCTTCGAAGCCGAGTTCCCTGGTCTGGCCACACCCATAGAGGTGTGGCACGGGTCGCCCAAGTTCTTCTCCAGTTCAATTCGCCCTACATCCGCTGGGGGCACCCAGTGCTCCGCTCTAGCGGGTTTTGCGCACCCAGGAGACTCTACCCGTGCACCTAGGTTTGCATGTAGACGAGCCTCACGCTGTGCATCTTGAACCGTGCACACGAAGGGCCTTCACCTGCAACATCTCGATCCATGTGCCATGATCCATTTAACACCATTTCAGGTATGTTTCTCAGAGTGCAGGTACGATGGCGACCAGATACATAAAATCACTGTCCCTAGTACGCCTCCTACAAGGAGGGCTATATTAAAGCCCCCAGGTGATAGTTTAAACCAATCAGGAAGGAGTGCCCCATCCAAGGCACTGTGCTTCTTCACCAACCTCCTGAACCACCCAGAAGAAGGAGGTTCACCAATCCATCTAAACTCCTTAGGCCAGCAGAAGCCTCACAGGCCTATGCCAAGAAGAACGTGCCTCCCTGGACACCAAGAGTTGCTCGTCTACATAAGGCCAGCAGGAAGACGTAAGAGGGTAAGAAAGGATGGACCCTCTTAAGTCCTAAATGATCTTCCATTTATCCTTCATTTTGATCACCCTCTAGGAGCAGAGAGTTCCCCAAGCTCTCTACCTCAGAGGTCCTCTATTCCCCTCGATCGTCCCACTGACTTGATCGTCGGAGTATCCATGCCAGAATCCCTGGCCCAGGTCTCCCCTGTTTTGCAAGTCCGCCCGACGGAGGGAGTCAATTCACGAAGCCGACGGCCGAGCACCCGGCAGGATAGATCCGATGCACCGGAGCTATGGGCCACGACGATCTTGGTGGCAACAGTATCGATCACCAGTGAACCCATTATGATGGGCTCTTCTTCTTCAGCTATCTCGATAGCAACCGATTATGCTAGCACTATAGATACCAGAAGCCTGGTCACTTGCACCTCCTCCTTTGTAATGGTGGGGATTGTAGGCAAGGTAACCACTGGAGCCACCTCTGCCACCTTGACATCCATCGGGATGGGCGGAGCCACCCCTGTTCTTTTAGTGGAAGCATCCACCTCAAGATCATTAGCAAGCACCCCCTAGTCCACTTCGGTGACACCCCCTAGAGAAGCTAGTGCTGCTCCACTTGTTGCAGCATCCTCCTCTTCTCGACCTCGCCATCACTTCTCTTTCACTTCTATGACTCGTTCTTGACAGGACCACCGAGTAACTTTTCAAGTATGAATTTGATCATCATTATCTAAATAACACAATAGTGAACCAGATCAACCCACAAGCAAGAAAAATAGAAAGCAAGAAACATTAAAATTAGAGTTTATCAAAATTAAATTCTATTCTAATGGGGTTCTAAGTATTTTATACAAGCCATAGTATCCAATACAAAAAAAAAGCAAAAGAAGAAGCAAAAGGACATGCAAGCTGAGGAGGATAGCCTAATCTTCTTCCTTTTTAGGGCCCTTTACACCAAAGTTTGCAGAACCCTCATCGCTATCCAAAGGCAATTCCATCTTCAACTTTCTGACATCAACATCTGGAAATAGCTTAGTGACCTACCCCTTTAAGAACTTGAAGCACTATTGGAATGTAAGGAAACATTATATAGGCAATCGTGATACAACTTTAAAACTTGTTTAACCTTGCATCACAACGAAAGACTAGATTAATCATATTAATCAACATATAATATTTGAACATTTCTAATATAGGCCTACAAGCAAGATCATGTATGAATATTAACATGCAAATGAAAGAAAATACAATCACACAAAGTCATGCATCACATAGAACCACTCTATGTTTGATGCACTTGCTAAAGCACACTTCTTTAGCAAACTATCCAAGAACTTTACCTTTAATCCGATGTGACACTCGCCGGGTTAAGAAAAAGCATACTAAGGAAGACAACCGCTCTGGAAGCCGCACACGTGTCCGGCCTCTATAGGTAATTCACACCGGAGTTTTTCCTTGACCTTCTTCCTTTGAAGTGCTAGCTTCACTAGAACAAATTGGCTTATGGACTCTTCTTCTTCTTCTTCTTCAGGACGCTCCAAGAGATGAAGAAGCACTATGGAGGATTTAAGAAGTGCACTCAAGAACCCTTCCAAAGCCTAGAACACTAGGCAACACACTTCCAAACCCAAACCTTTCTTCCCCACACAAAGGTTTCAAGCTCTCCTTCTTCTTTTTTCCTTTTTCCCTTTTTTAAAGGATTTTTTTGGAAAATAAATTTTAGAAATCTCTCTCTCTCTCACGTTCTCATCAAGCCCCCATATGTAGGTAAGTGGGGGGAGAAGAAAAGGGGAGAGTTACATAAGTTATGGGATTGCATACCTATGGATGGTTACAAAAGATTCAAGGCCATGGGAGTTACATCCTTTTAAATTCAAACTAAATTCTGAATTTAAAACTTAAATCAAAATTTGAATTCATAATTCAAATTTAAATCTGAAATGGGATGCAACAATTTAGCATAATCACATTGGACCTAACCCGACCCCAAACCGAATCACATTCGGTTTGATCCAAACTAAATTGTTCAATCAAATTGAGTTAATCAAGCAATCACATTGCCACTAACCCTCCATATAATCACCAATATTTAGTAATTAAAACCCTTGTCATAATATTTGTAACATGATGTGTCAACACTTAACAAATAATCAAATCTCTACAACTAAGTCGACTTATGATTCTAGTCTGGGGGGGACCCCAGGATCAGACACAGATTACTATGCCCTATTTGGTTTAATTAGTCATGTATCAAAGTATTGAAAGTTTTGTAATCAATTAAGATTGAGTCCTGTAATAAGTTGAGGTTAGTTGATTTGTCTCAACCCTCAACCAAGTCAGTATCGAGTCCTGTAAATCAGTTATGAGTCTCGTATGAGCCCAATTTTTATACAAGAGAGGAGGTTACCCTATTTTAAAGTTCCACCATGCCACATCCAGGAGTCAGAGGCCACTACATCAGCCTATTGGATTTTGTGTGACAACCTAGGATCCAAGATGCTTCCGAAAATCCTGATTCCTTCCAGGTGCCCTCCAGATATCCAGATTCCAGTTCAAATGCCAGAGCATATTCCCAAATCAGGGCATCCATGATTCTAGAGGTCCATCTGCATCCCAGACAAAGAAAATCAAGTCCAGGCGCCAAGCCCAAGCCCTAAAGAAGCGAGATTCCATGGAATATTCCTGCTACCAAGCTACCAGGCCACCCTAGCTTCTAGGAGGCCCAAGCCCATGCACCAAGCCCCTTTGGGCCAGCCCCTTGCTCCCCCTAGAAGCCCAACACACCCTCCTAGTCATCCTTGAAGTGTTGACCAAGTCCAAGAGGTGTCCTTGAGTGGAATAGTCAAATCATGAAGGGAGAAGGAGAAGACTAGGTCATATCCTAACCTAGTTGGGACTTAAGCTCCTAATTATTTTAAGATTTATTTTTCTAACCTAGCTAGGAGAGGACTTGTAACCCAAGTGTGTAACCCTAGTTAGAGGGCATGGGAACTCTATAAATACCCCAACCCTCCTCCTCTTGTAATCAAATTTATTCATGATATCAAAACCCTGGTGAAAGTTATTTGCTTGTGAGCTTGTGTTTGTGTTACTTTGTTTTGTTTGGTTCCTTTTCTTGTGTTGGCCGACCATCCCTTACAATCCTCCAAGCCCACAGCAGCAAACCAAGCTTCCAAGCATCAGCCACGTCCTTAAAGGGCAGCCTTGAAGATGCCCCAAATCAACAGCTTCATATACTTCCTTGCAGGCCAGCTTCTAAACCCTAACCTGATTCCTTCTAAACCTTGTTTCCTTTTTTTTTGTTACTCATTGTTTTGATTGACCCTTGACATTTGAAGGATCCCCAAGGTGTTTCACCTTTCCAGAGGAGGCTTTTCTTGCCTCCAGGACCACCCAAATCAGTCATCAATTCAAGGAAAACCAAGCTTCATCATCCAGGCTCCAAATAGAGTGCTGTGTGATCTCTTCATCGGAAGTTCTTCATATCACTAATTGGTAACATCCTTCCCTTCTTTTAATTTCTAATTTGATGAAGATAAGCTATCATAATCCAAAAGTTTCTCAATTCTTGGATCCTAAAATTTATTATTTTGCATGAGTTTGCTAGCGATACGATGATTCTTTACATTGCTACTCCTTATGCTAGTTCTTACATTATTTTGGAAATCTAGGCTGCAAATAAAATTATAAAAATTACAAAAAAAATTAGTTTTCTATTTTTCATGAATGTTTAGCAATTCTTAGAGTTGTCCCGCAT
Organism: Areca catechu; assembly: GCA_021397845.1. Lineage (NCBI taxonomy): Eukaryota > Viridiplantae > Streptophyta > Magnoliopsida > Arecales > Arecaceae > Areca > Areca catechu. The sequence goes on from CM038041.1 coordinate 147,547,236, forward strand.
TAGTTTGGTATCAGAGTAAGTTTAGGATAGTTTTTATCTGCTTTGCATTCATAAACCCTAATTTCTGCATCTTGTCCATTGCATTAAAAGTATGTTTTGCATCTAATTTCAACCATCTAGAAATTTTATTTTTCTATAAAATTTACATGAATTGTTCTCTGTCATGTTCTCTGTTTTATCAAAATTTTTAATTAATTTTATAAAAACCCTAAATCATAAAATTTGGCATATTAGAAATCCTAACAGATTCCTAAAAATTTCTGCAGCAGTCCAAATATCCTAGAATTTGCATCATCATTTGATTTTTGTTCTGCATGAAATTTAGTATGTATCATCATCATCGTCCATCCTCTATTCTAGTTTTTTTGATTTTTTTCAGCATTAGGATCTATTCCAAATTCTGCATCATCTGAAATCCTAATTTTCTGATTTTTGTTATTTCTGCATACTTAACTCAACCTAACCTAATCAACTTCCACCCACCCCAATTCCAAGCCAAACTTTGTTTGATAACCCCAGTTAACTTAAACCTAACTTGACACATCATAAATCATTAAAAAAATATATTTTATTTTCTGCTATGTTTTAGTTTGTATCAGGATCATTGAATGTTCATCATCTTTTAACCTAATCTTAAGGGCAATCAATATAACATCAGGGCAAAAAGTCATAACCTGTCTTGGGCCCAAAACAACCACCCAGCATTTCCACCCAAGCCTTAATTAAAATTGATTAGACTTAATTTGCCCTAGAGGGCTAGGCAACACCAACAGGTCGGGTCTGAGCTGTATGGACCAACTAGTGCATTTAATCCTGTGGCTACTACTGAAATCTGGTGTCTAAGGTTAAGGGTCCAAAGTCAAATGACCTAACTGGTACTATGGTTTTTAATTGGATTCCTGCAAAAGCAGGGGGGCCTCCCACACTCCCACCCTCTACCTGGTCAGAGGAAGGATTAGCTACTAGGTTATGTTTAAGTTGAGCTGACCTATTCAGTTTTGACTCTAGGTCTAGCAAGCCCTACATTGTACTAACTCTTTTTTCTCTTTTGCATGCTTGGCTGCATCATTCCATTTTGATTGTTTGATTTGTTGCATGACCACTAGATTAGGAACCCAATACCAAAAGTCCAAACCTCAACCCATCCCAAATATGGCTTCTAATTTTGAGGCCATGAGTGATCAGATTATCTCCCAAATGAACGGTAGGTTTGACCAATCTGACACCCGAACCCAAGATCAGCTAGCCCAAATGAACCAATCAAATACCCAAACCCAAACCAAGCTTGCCCAATTGACCGCTCGTCTCAACTAGATAATCTAATCCAAAAACCAAGCAACCCATAGGATTGATCCATTAGATGACCAAGTAGGAATCCTAGGCAAGACCCATAGAGCTGAACCCCAGGAACCCATAGTCCATAGGAATCAGCCTAGCGCCAATCAGCTTCCCCCTAGCCTACCTGAGCCCTATAAGATTAGTACCCCTAGCTGTGAGCCTAGTATTGGTCCATTTTTCCTTAGTTAACCCCCTCTTACCTCCTCATTGGTTCACCAGAATGACATTGAAGAGGAGATATATGAGGCTGACCCAAGCTTATTAGAGGAGTATGAGGAAGAAGAAGAGGAGTTTCCTATAGAAGACTTATAATTAGTTGACCTAATAGGTTCCTAGGTAAAAGCCAACCCAAGATCAGTTGATCCAGTAGACCCTGACCACATCCAGATTGTAGAGGAAGAGCAGTTAGAGGAAGAGAACCCTGATACTGCTATCAGAACCATACCTGAGGAGCCACTAAAAGAGAGTCCAATTATAGATCCCAGTCCTTTGATTCAAGAACCAGAAGAATTTCTTAAGGACTTGATCTCCTTAGACCCATACCCTCATGATGAAGTCATTCCTTTAACCCCAATTGATCTCTTCCCTGAAATTAACGACCCATTCTTCCATAATGTAGACCCAATAGGAATACCCCAAACCCATAAGGTAAACCTCATTAGTCTAGGACTAATTCCTAACACACCTTCTTGCATTCCATTCTATCCAATCAATCCCAAACCCTTTTCCTGCCAGACTAACCCTGAACCTACATATTATTTTCTACCATTTTCTAAAACTTTCTCTATTTTTTTTAGTATTAGGTTGCATTTTATAGGAGTTTGCATGTTGCATTTGTTCATTATTCATGTCATGTTTGCATCTTACTTTAGGAAAACCCTATGGAACCTAGTAGGAGTACATAGCAAGTTCTCATGTGCATGCCATGCAAGGGTCAAACCTAATGAGTCTATAGTCTATCAGGATTTGTCCCGTAGAGTTTAATAAAATTTTCTTTGATAGAAAAATCTAGTCGAGTCCATTAGGTGTTAGTTGAGTCCAGTAAATCCACAGCCTTGAATCACATATCTACACTTACACTTACCTCTACACAGCATATGCATCATGAAATTAGTCAAGAGCTGAACATAATTAATGAACTAAATAACAACATTGCTAATTCCCAAAAGAAAGATGAAGAATTTTTGGCAGAGAAATATATGATTGTCAAAGAATTTTCTGCTCGTGAAGCTAGCCCATCCAAAATAATGAATAGTAGTGGACCTAATGCCTATGTGCCTGAGATATCACCTGATTTAGGTATTAGCTCCACTTTCATCATCTCGGACTTTGTAAAGTCTAGGGAGCCAGCAGTGATACCCAGCGAGCCTCTTGAGCCACTCCCATTTTTTGAGAGAGAACCCACCCCAGAGTGACCACATATAATTTGGCCTTTTGGTGAGGTAAAGATTGAGAGAGCTCTGGATGATCAAGCTATTGGTACCTGGGATAGAGACTATCAGTGGTACTTGATCCAGTGTCAAGGTCAGCCAGAATCAAAGGACTTGTGGAATGCTACTGTAGATCTGCAGTGCCTCAACCCAGACCCTCCTTGAGCCAAATTGATCCATACTCGACAGAGTCGAGTTCTTCCCATCCCGGGAGAATTATGGGAACCCCAAGATCAAACACAGATTACTGGGCCCTATTTAGTTTAATTAGTCATGTGTCAAAGTTTTGAAAGTTTTGTAATCAATTAAGATTGAGTCCTGTAATAAGTTGAGGTTAGTTGATTTGTCTCAACCCTCAACCAAGTCAGTATCGAGTCCTGTACATCAGTTATTAGTCTAGTATGAGCCCAATTTTTGTACAAGAGAGGAGGTTACCCTATTTTGGAGTTCCACCAGGCCACATCCAGGAGTTAGAGGCCAATATATCAGCCTATTAGATTTTGTGTGACAACCTAGGATCCAAGATGCTTCCAGAAATTCTGATTCCTTCCAAATGCCCTCTAGATGCCCAGATTCTAGTTCAGATGCCAGGGCATATTCTCAAACCAGGGCATCCATGATTTCAAAGGTCCACCTGCATCGCATTCTAAGGAAATCAAGCCCAGGCACTAAGCCCAAGCCCTAAATAAGGAGATTCCATGGAATATTCCTACTACTAGGCTACCAGGCCACCCCATCTTCCAGGAGGCCCAAGCCCATACACCAAGCCCCTTTGGGCTGGCCCCTTACTGCCCCTAGAAGCCCAACATGCCCTCCTAGGCATCCTTGAAGTGTTTACCAAGTCCAAGAGGTGTCCTTGAGTGGAATAGTCAAAGCATGAAGGGAGAAGGAAAAGACTAGGTCAAATCCTAACCTAGTTGGGACTTATGCTCCTAATTGTTTTAAGATTTATTTTTCTAATCTAGCTAGGAGAGGACTTGTAACCCAAGTGTATAATCCTAGTTATAGGGCATGGAAACTCTATAAAAACCCCACCCCTCCCCCTCTTATAATCAACTTTATTCATGATATCAAAATCCTGGTGAAATTTATTTGAGCTTGTGAGCTTGTGTTTATGTTACTTTATTTTGTTTGGTTCCTTTTCTTGTGTTGGCCAACCAACCCTTGCAATCCTCCATGCCCACAGTAGCAAACCAAGCTTCCAAGCATCAACCATGTCCTTAAGGAGCAACCTTGAAGACACTTTAGATCAATAGCTTCATCTGCTTCCTTGCAGCCCAGCTTCTAAACCCTAACCTGATTCCTTCTAAACCTTGTTTCCTTTCTTTTTCTTACTTGCTGTTTTGATTGATCCTTGACATTTGCAGGATCCCCGAGATGTTTCACCTTCCAAGAGGAGGCTTTCTTTACCTTCAGGACCACCCAAATCAGTCATCAGTTCAAGGGAAACCAAGCTTCATCATCCAGGCTCCAATCAGAGTGCTATGTGATCTCTTCATCGGAAGTTCTTCAAATCATTGATTGGTAACATCCTTCCCTTCTTTTTATTTCTAATTTGATGAAGATAAGCTATCCTAATCTGGGAGTTTCTCAATTCTCGGGTTCTAAAATTTATTATTTTGCATGAGTTTGCTAGTGATACGATGATTCTTTACATTGTTACTCCTTATGCTAGTTCTTACTTTATTTTGGGAATCTAGCCTGCAAATAAAATTATAAAAATCATAAAAAAATTAGTTTTCTATTTTTCATGCATGTTTAGCAATTCTTAGAGTCATCCCTGTTGCCCAGAAATGGAGCCCAAGAGGGGGGCTGAATTAGGTCTTTTAAGAATTTAAAGCAATAATGTGCAAGCCTTATGGTGTTTGTGAGTAATAAAATTGATGCACAAGATTATATGCAGCGAAAAGCAATAAATAAAGTGCAATAAGTAAAGAGCAAGAGATAGAAGGGATAATCACACACAAATACAAGGTTTATAGTGGTTCGGTGTAAACCTAGCACCTACATCCACTCTCCAAGCCATCCTTGGAAATTCCATTATAATCTCTCCAAGATTATAGGTGACTTATTTTTTCAAAGGCTCACAAGTCAAAACCTATGTTGGTTTTATCACCTAGGCTCACTAACAAACCTTTACACTTGTTTTATCTTCGGGCTCACAAGTTAACCTTAGTTGGTTTTGTCCCTTTGGCTCATCAACAATCACAACAACCTACTTTCAAGAAACCCTTGAAAGCTAGGTCAAATCATAAGAGAAATTCAGAGATACAATTTAAATAAACAAAACAAACTCTCTTCAAGAATAGAATAAAAGCTTTAAGGCTCTAATTGATGCTTTGTCTTGTTTTCTCCTTGGAATATTCTTCAAGCTCTCTTTTTGGAATGATGAAAGGATAGGCTTGTAAGCTTTTTCAGGGAATCTCTCTTTTAATGGCTTTTGAAGTGAAGTTCTTGAGGGAATATTAGCTTTTGAGCTTTCAATAGACTTTGATGCTTCAAGAATGAGTTTGGTGAAACTTAAATACTTCAAAAACTTCCAAAAAATAGTTTGTGACAGTTAGAGCTTCGAATCTAGCCGTTTGGAGCTTGAAAAGACATTTTCGTACTTCAAAAAAATAGATTCGTTAGGGCTGTCAGAATTCGAGTATCGATACTTGGCTGTCAGGTGTCGATACTTGGCTGTCAGGTATCGACACTTGCCTTCCATGTGTCGACACTTGAACTTTCAAGTATCGATACTTGATTCACAGGTGTCGACACTTGACACAAAAACACTCCATTAGCCAAGTTTTGGATTTTTAAGAAGTCTCAGGCCTTGAATTGATACTTAGGAACTTAAGTATCGACACTTGAATTCTGATAGAAAAGTGCCCTAAGAGCCAATCATTATGAGGGCTTTTTTGTAAACTTCCAATACATGTATGACATATTTTCATATTAATAAAGGCATGTGATTCATCATATACTGCTGTATCATGTTTCTGATGATTATGATGAACCCCATAGAATAGGCTAATGGAATTAGGATTATGATAAAATAACAGTGAGACCTAATTTCTATAAACCTTAATCTAGAATGTTCCTAGTCGTTGGACCATCGATTCTAGGATCGATGAATCTGGAAAGACTAGCTTATCCTATGTATGCTCAGTTGATGAGGGTGGTTGATCTCACAACCACTTGTGTAAAGATACCAATACAAGGATAAGGGTGCTCATCAGAGTATGATTATACTAAAACTGATCCGCACAGGGACTATCTTATGGAAGTCTTACTACTTGTCAAAAGATAGATCCTAGAGTAGAAGTTGTGCATGTGATCTTTAGACCTGAGGTCACCATGGTTCCTTGTGCACACTAAGCCATACTTTGGTTCATACTCATTCATGGCATTGTGACATGTACGGGTGTACGAAGAATGTGAGTGGACCAACAAGGAATCGATCATTCCTAGTAAGAGGAATTGTTATCCCATGCAATCTCTTCGATGAGAGACTCAAGGAGCCTTTGATCAAAGCAAGATGAGATTAGTGGAATCTAATCAGTCATCAGCTGAGTCCTCATGATCAAGCTGAGATTCGATATGATTAAGTGTTAGGGTTTGACATCTATCCATACCTATCACTTAATCGGAAAAATGGGAGATCGAAAGATTGAATTGCACGGTAACTTATTACTGAAGGGTATTTTGGTATTTTCCACCAAATTCCTCATCTTCTGGATAGGCATGATACATTGCTAGACATCAATCTTGTCTTGTAGGTTTTCATGAACCAATTGATTTTGTTTCATGAGTCAATTCGATATGTGATTCGAATAGAACAATTAGGTGAGCCAATTTGACCTAATTAGGTCAATTGGGTTCGATCGAATCGAATCGGCTCAAACCTAAACCTACTGCTGGCTAGATGTGGAACCCAGTGGGTCACACATAATAGAGACTTGGCCAAGGAAGTCATTCATAATTTAATTAGGATCATAGGATCCTAATTGGTTAGCTGGATTACATACTAGCATATGTAGGCTAACCAAATTCCTAACCCAATTGAATTGGATTCGGTTGCTTGCTAATTGGGCTAACCTAATTATGGGAGACCTAAATTAGGTTGATTCCTAAGTGGGGCTAGCCAAATCAGAGCTTGATCTGATTTTTATTTGGATTTTTGGGCATGTTAGGCGCCATATATGAAGAGTCCTAATGGCATGGGACTCTTGGTACCTAAATGACACCTTAACTTCAAAAAGGCACAGAATGAGACCTCTGATTTGAAAATAAATTATATGGTCAGAAAGCTTATTTAATGCTATTTTCAATGACACCCATATTGCATATATTTCACTAATCAATATATGCTGCTTTGGGTGGAGAGAAAGTGGGAAAGGAAAGTGGTGCCCTTTTGGCGCACCCGGGAGAAGTATGGCATGCGCAGAAGGACTAAGAGTCCTTCTGCAGATGAAACTCTGGGAGCTTCATCACAGTGGTGCCTCTTCACTTTATCCCCACACCTTTTAAAGAGGATTGACCGGTCAAAGAAGTGGAAGGGGCGGCGTGAAAGCAGAAAGAAATATTGGCGCGCAGATGAAGAGTCGCTTCTCTTCATCTGCACGCGCACTATTCTGAGGTAGAGTCCTTCTGCTCTTAGGACTCTGCCTATTCCACGCTCTTCAAGATTGAAAGGATGCCTCCTTCCATTCTTCATAACCGGTATATGCCACACGGCATATGGGGAACTACTCTGGAAAGGAAAAGAACATCAAATAAGACTCTTGAAGCATGAAGAGCCTTATCAGACATGAAGAGTCATATCTGACAAGGAGTCTTGAGATGTTTTTCACACCCCATCTGAATCTATATAAAGGGGGTACGGTGAAATGAGACTTAAGATTTTTGGTCATTAGAAACAGAAGTCCATTTTCCCGAGAGTTATTTGAGTGCCTCTTTCTGTTGTCTCCCTCCCTCCTTTTAAGACAAGGTCTTATCTTTTAGGATAAGGCTTTGTTTTAGGACATAAGCCTAAGGGGTCCTAGGGGAGGGTTGTCCTAAAGCCAAGAGTGCCTTAGGAGAGTGTCTAGAGAGCCCTACAGTAGGACAGGGTGTCCTACAGTGGTCAAAGGTCCAAAGGCTGTCCTAAGAGTCCTATTGAACAAGCAACCCCGGTAGGGATTCTTCCTTGGTTCAAGTCTCATGTGGATTACCGTTGGAGGGCTTGCACTTGTGAGCCTCGTGGAAAGGATTGGATTTAGCGATCCAGGTATGTTAATTGACTTTATTTTATGATTCATTAGTTATAATTGCCCAAGGGGTTCCTGGAAATTAGGGTTTTCTATACATGTTATACATGTAACGGTATCATGCTATGAAGTTTTATTTTTAAAGTCAATTCCGCATGCTGCATGATCCCTGTGACCTTGGAAGAATTCCCATCAGTGGTATCAGAGCCCATCTTGTGGCATACCAATTATGAATCTATTTGAAGTTTGATGAAATTTCATTACCGGGCCGACCTGAACCCTGTCGAGTCAACCCGGCCAAATTCATATGCATGATTTCTTATTTCTTTATGAAATGACATGATAATGCAATTATATAAAATTTTACATATTAGGGTAATATGTTTAATTTCAGTTTTTATGAAATGCATGATATTATGTCAAGTATGAAATTATGCATATTGGTTTTACCCTAGTAACTGCTTTGGATTGGGTTAGTCACCATGGTCGTCCGGTCATAGGAGCCAAGTAGGGTTTAAAGACCCTCTCCTCCCATTCAATGGGCCTTCTATGGCATGTAGGGGTGCCGCTATGGCCATATCCCATGAACAAGTGAGGTGAACGGGATATTGAAATATCAAGCCATGTTTTGCATATTAGGGTAATATGCTTGTTGTCATATAATGCTATGCATATTAGGATAATATCCTTGATGACATGAAATTTTATGCATATGCTAGTATGATATGCATTGTGTTTGTTATAAACTTGGTTATCATGTTCAATGTTTACACTTGTAGTAATAAACATTATTATCATGATAGTATTTAGAATGTGTTTTGAGACCATCAAAGCTCTCATCAAAAACAATATTTAGTCATAGTATAAAACTTAGTCAAGATGCAAAACCAGTTAGAGTTTGATCAGCCAATTGGTGTCTAGGCAAGTGGTTCTGGGAAGGTAAAGGGAATGAGGTTTATAATTGGTTCCATTGTCTAACCTGGCCAATCTAATTGGTATCTAAGGAAAGCAACGGGGGGACCCCCTCACCCCTCCCACTTACCTAGCTAATTTGGTCATATCTAAATCTTAATTTGGTAATGCTAATTGGTTAAGTATACTATAAAGTTGCCTTCCTTCATGCTAAGCCAAATTTATGTCAAAGCTATAGTAGGTTTGTTGTGTACACACAAGGCCTACTCTAGGGTTTGATATAAGATTTGTCTTGGTACACTTAGTGCTTTATAGCATGGTTGGATATGTTGCTTTGTTGTGTACACACAAGAGCAACATAATTTAATCATGGCTATATAGAAATGAAGGGTCCGACTAAACTAAGACTTTATGGTTTGTTGTGTACACACAAGGCCATAAGTGTCTTAGAGGAAAAGATAATTGTTGAGAATTGCACGGGTTGCAATTGGAAAGGTTGTCCTACCTTTGAACTCATGTGTGTTTGTTGTGTACATACAAGGCACTCATGAGGAATAAGGATCTCAACCCCACTAAGGAAATCAGGAAGGTTTCTCGCTTACCATAGTTGAGGGTTATGGTATTTGAAGAAAATAGTGGGAGACATAATTAGATATAAAGTCCTTATCTAATTATGAATGTCATAATTGAGTGGTCTGCTAATATTGTTCTTTAATTAAATGTAGGACATTTATTTTAATGGCTTCAAACTTATCACTGAAAGGCATCTTTGATGCTAACAAGTTAACCGGTCCAAACTATGTGGATTGGTTGAGGAAGAAGGCTGATGGAGCCTGTTTCCATTGCAGCATGTTTGGGCATTGGAAGAAGGATTGCAAGACTTGTCTTGCAAATGTGAAGCTAGATGCAAGTGGTGCATCTAGGGGTTTGTACATGATACAAACCAATTTATCATTGAGTAATACCATTTCTAATTCATGGGTATTGGATACCGCATGTGGATCTCATATATGCAATTCATTGCATGGACTCCACAGAATTAGAAATATAAAGAAAGGTGACTTCAAATTATATGGGGCAAGTCGAGAACCCATATATGCTGAAGCTATGGGCACCTATATTCTGTAATTACCTTCGGGTAATATTATAAAGTTGGAAGAATGCTACTATGTGCCAAATATTGTAAGAAACATTATTTATATACCCTTGTTATTACAACAGGGATATGAAATAAATGTAAAGAGCACTGGCTGCTCTATTCTTCAAAATAATACAATATTTGGGCATGGTAGTTTTGTTAATGGTCTTCTAACTTTGGAACTCAATGATAAAATTTTTCTTATTGATGATAAGAAGAGAAAAAGAGATAATGACAATGTCACATATCTCTGGCACTGCCAATTGGGTCATATTAGTTAGTTAAGGATAAACAAGTTAGTCAAAGATAATTACTGACTCTGATGATTTCCAATCATTAGGAACTTGTGAATCTTGTCTCAAAGAAAAAATGACCAAGTCTCCATTCATTGAACATGGAGATAGGACAACTGAATTGTTAGGTCTAGTACATACTGATGTATGTGGACCTATGTCGACTTATGCCAGAGGAGGATATTCTTATTTCATCACTTTTATTGATGATTTATCAATGTACGGTCATGTGTATCTAATACAAGTCCGAAGCCTTTGATAAGTTTAAAGAATATCAAAGTATGGTTGAAAAATAAACTGGACTTAGTATTAAAGCTCTTCGATCTGATCGAGGAGGGGAATACTTGTCTAGTGAGTTTCTAAACCATCTAAAGGACAAAGGCATTATTTTTGAATGGACCCCTTCTTATACACCCCAGTTAAATGGAGTGGCAGAAAGGAGAAATCGCACCTTGTTGGACATGGTGAGGTCCATGATGAGCTTCATAGATCTTTCCATTTCCATCTGGGGACATGCCCTAGATACTGCTACATACATATTAAATAGGGTTCCATCTAAATCAACGAATAGCACTCCATATGAATGATGGAATGGCAAAAGACCAAATCTTAAGTATTTGAAGATTTGGGGTTGCCATGCTTATGTCAAGAGTACCTTTGGACATAAGCTAAGTGCAAGGACTGATAAATATAGGTTTGTTGGTTATTCAAAAGAGGGTGTTAGATACCTCTTTTATAATGCTGCTGAGCAAAAGATAATTGTCAGTAGGCTTGCTACATTCTTGGAACAAGAATTTATCCAAGAAGAATGTAGTGATTCTTCACAAGAGTTATGTGAAGAACAGAACCAACAAATCAATGAGCCTTCAAGTGAAATTCCTCAACCAGAGATTCTTGTGGATCAAGAATAACCACAATACACACCTTCTCTCTGAAGGTCAGAGAGGGTGCGGGAAGCACCTCTCAGATATGGCTTTGTCATCGGGGATGACAATGAAGCCAGTATCATACAGGATGATGATCCTGTGACCTATTTGGAAGCTGTCGAGAGTAGAGACTCCGACAAGTGGCTTGTGCCATGAAATCTGAAATGGACTCCATGTATTCCAATCAGGTTTGGACTTTGGTAGATCCACCTGAAGGAATTAACCCAATAGGGTGTAAATGGGTCTACAAGAAGAAGATTGGAGCATATGGTCAAGTTGAAACCTACAAGGTTAGACTGGTAGCAAAAGGTTTCAAACAAAGACATGGTGTAGACTATGATGAAACCTTTTCTCCAGTAGCTATGCTCAAGTCCATTCGGATACTGCTTGCCATAGCAGCATACCATGACTATGAGATCTAGCAGATGGATGTAAAGACTGCTTTCTTTAATGAAAACCTGGAGGAAGAAGTCTATATGTCACAGCCAGAGGGTTTTGTCTCAAGTGGGAGACCAAATCTAGTATGCAAATTAAAGAAGTCCATTTATGGACTTAAGCAAGCATCGAGGATTTGGAACATCCATTTTGATGAAACAATCAAAGCATTTGGTTTTGTCAAAAATGTGGATGAACCATGTGTGTATAAGAAGACAAGTGGGAGTGCACTTGTTTTCTTAGTTTTGTATGTGGACGATATACTGATCATCGGGAATGATATCCCCATGTTGCAGTCGGTTAAAACTTGGCTATCATCAATATTTTCCATGAAGGATTTGGGAGAAGCATCCTATATACTGGGTATAAGGATTTATAGAGATAGATCTAAGAGGATGCTGGGATTATCCCAATCCAGGTACATTGACTTGGTGTTGAAGAGATTCAACATGGATAGAAGTAAGAAAGGTTACTTGCCAATGAGTCAAGGCATACAACTCTCTAAAAAAATGTCTCCTAAGACATCAGAAGAAAGAGAGAGGATGGCTATGATTCCTTATGCTTCGGCTATATGATCGATAATGTATGCCATGTTATGTACCAGGCCTGATGTTGCTTATGCCTTGAGCATAGTGAGCAATTTTCAGGCAAATCCAAGAGTGGATGATTGGAGAGCTGTGAAAAATATTCTTAAATACCTGTGAAGGACTAAAGATATTTTTCTAGTATATAGAGGATCTGAATTGAAACTAGAAGGTTATATAGATTCTAGTTTTCAATCAAATCCAAATGATAGCAAATCCACATCAGGATATGTCTTCACCCTGAATGGTGGTGCAGTGAGTTGGAAAACTATAAAGTAGCCAACAGTAGCTGACTCAATCACTGAGGCAAAGTACATAGCTACAAGTGAAGCCATAAGGGAAGCTGTGTGAATGAAGAAATTCATCACAGAATTGGGCATGGTTCCTACTATAGAATAACTAGTGTCACTTCATTGTGGAAATACTAGAGTTGTTGTGCAAGTTAAGGAACCAAGGTCTCATAATAAGCCCAAGCACATTCTAAGATGCTTCCACCTTATTCAAGGACAAGATGTTGTCATGGAATAAGTTGACACAAAGAACAATATAGCAGACCCATTCACTAAAGCATTAGCCAAGCAGCAATTAGATCATCACTTAGATTGTATGGGCATAAAATACAAGGGCGATTGGCTTTAGTACAAGTGAGAGTTTGATAGAAAAGTGTCCTAAGAGCCAATCATTATGAGGGCCTTTTTGTAAACTTCCAACTCATGTATGACATATTTTCATATTAATAAAGGCATGTGATTCATCATATACTGTTGTATCATGTTTCTAATGATTATGATGAACCCCATAGAATAGGGCAATGGAATTAGGGTTATGATAAAATAATAGTGAAACCTAATTCCTATAAACCTTAATCTAGAATGTTCCTAGTCGTTGGACCATCGATTCAGGGATCGATGAATCTGGAAAGACTAGCTTATCCTATTATGCTCAGTTGATGAGGGTGGTTGATCTCACAACCACTTGTGTAGAGACACTAATACAAGGATAAGGGTGCTCATCAGAGTATAAGTACACTGAAACTGATCCGTCCCGAGACTATCTTATGGAAGTCTTACTACTTATCAAAAGATAGATCCCAGAGTAGAAGTTGTGCATGTGGTCTTTAGACCTGAGGTCACCATGGTTCCTTGTGCACACTAAACCATACTTTGGTTCATACTCATTTAAGGCATTGTGATATGTACGGGGTGTTCTGGGTATGGTGGAAGGTGTACGAAGAATGTGAGTGGACCAACAAGGAATCGATCATTCCTAGTAAGAGGAATTGTTATCCCATGCAATCTCTTCGATGAGAGACTCAAGGAGCCTTTGATCAAAGCAGGATGAGATTAGTGGAATCTTATCAGTCATCAGCTGAGTCCTCATGATCGAGCTGAGATTCGATATGATTAAGTGTTAGGGTTTGACATCTATCCATACCCATCACTTAATCAAGATAATAGGAGATCGAAAGATTGAATTGCACGATAACTTACTACTGAAGGGTATTTTGGTGTTTTTCACCAAATTCTTCATCTTTCGGGTAGGCATGACACGTTGCTAGATGTCAATCTTGTCTTGTAGGTTTTATGAGTCAATTCGATATGTGATTCTAATTAGACAATTAGGTGAGCCAATTTGATCTAATTAGGTCAATCGAGTTAGATCGGATCGAATCGACTAAAACCTAAACCTACTGCTGGCTAGATGTGGAACCCAATGGGTCACACACAATAGAGACTTGGCCAAGGAAGTCATTCATGATTTAATTAGGGTCATAGGATCCTAATTGGTTAGCCGGATTACATACTAGCATATGTAGGCTAACCAAATTCCTAACCCAATTGGATTGGATTCAGTTGCTTGCTAATTGGGCTAACCTAATTATGGAAGACCTAAATTAGGTTGAGTCCTAAGTGGGGCTAGCCAAATCAGAGCTTGATCTGATTTTTATTTGGATTTTTGGGCATGTTAGGCGCCATATATGAAGAGTCCCAATGGCATGGGACTCTTGGTACCTAAATGATACCTTAACTTCAAAAAGGCACAGAATGAGCTATAGACCTCTGATTTGAAAATAAATTATATAGTCAGAAAGCTTATTTAATGCTCTTTCCAATGACACCCATATTGCATATATTTCACTAATCAATATATGCTGCTTTGGGTGGAGAGAGAAGTGGGAAAGGAAAGTGGCGCCCTTTTGGCGCACCGGGAGAAGTATGGCATGCGCAGAAGGACTAAGATTCCTTATGCAGATGAAACTCTGGGAGTTTCATCAGTGGCGCCTCTTCACTTTATCCCCACACCTTTTGGAGAGGATTGATCGGTCAAAGAAGTGGAAAGGGCGGCATTAAAGCAGAAAGAAATATTGGCACGCAGATGAAGAGTCGCTTCTCTTCATTTGCGCGCGCACTATTCTGAGGCAGAGTCCTTCTGCCCTTAGGACTCTACCTATTCCATGCTCTTCAAGATTGAAAGGACACCTTCTTCCATTCTTCATAATCGGTATATGCCACATGGCATATGGGGAACTGCTCTGGAAAGGGAAAGAACATCAAATAAGACTCTTGAAGCATGAGGATCCTTATCAGACATGAAGAGTCATATCTGATAAGGAGTCTCGGGATGCTTTTCATGCCCCATCTGAATCTATATAAAGGGGGTACGGTGAAATGAGACTTAAGATTTTCGGTCATCCAAAATAGAAGTCTATTTTCCCGAGAGTTATCTGAGTGCCTCTTTCTGTTGTCTCTCTCCCTCCTTTTAAGATAAGACTTGTCTTGTTAAGACAAGGCCTTATCTTTTAGGACAAGGCTTTGATTTAGGACATAAGCCTTAGAGGTCCTATGGGAGGGTTGTCCTAAAGCCAAGAGTGCCTTAGGAGAGTGTCTAGAGAGCCCTACAGTAGGACAGGGTGTCCTATAGTGGTCAAAGGTCCAAAGGCTATCCTAAGAGTCCTATTGAAGCAAGCAACCCCGGTAGGGATTCTTCCTTGGTTCAAGTCTCGTGTGGATCACTGTTGGAGGGCTTGCACTTGTGAACCTTGTGGAAAGGATTGGATTTAGCGATCCAGGTATGTTAATTGACTTTATTTTATGATTCATTAGTTGTAATTGCCCAAGGGGTTCTTGGGAATTAGGGTTTTCTATACATGTTATACATGTTAAGGTATCATGCTATAAAATTTTATTTTGAAAGTCAATTCCGCATGCTGCATGATCCTCGTGACCCTGGGAGAATTTCCATCAAATTCTGGGTGTCAACACTTGGCGTGCCAAGGAATTTTTCTACGTGCCAAATGCTGAAGTGTTGACACTTGGTTATGCAAAATTCAAAATTAAGTGCAATTCAAGCCAAAAACAAAAGTGTTGATTATGAAACTTAAATGCAATATAATTAAGCAATAATTGAACTCGTTTAACCCCTTTTTGCATTGAAAAGATTTCTCAAAATGGGAAGGATGCTTCATGCCACAGCGTGCCATGATACTTTAATTTTGAGAATTTGAGGTGCTTATTTCCTGAAAACTCATAACTATAAATAAACATTAGTACAAAATATGTACTTGATATTTTGTTATTCATCAACATCACTAGTAGAGCCAACAATCTCCCCTTTTTGATGATGACAAAACCTTGAGTATATCAACATTTAATTTCAAATTTCATATATGATATTTCATAAATATGATTTTATGCTCATACATCCACAACTTGCATAGTTAAGAAGGATAAATCTCTCCCTTAGTGAGATAATTCAAATCAGAACAAGTTTTGAAGAAATATCAAATTTGAAATTTAGATTAATCGAAATGATATTTCTACTCCCCCTTTTTGTCGATCATTAGAAAAAGGGAGTAAGCTCCCTCTCAAAATGAGCATGGAGACAAAAAGTAGTAGAGTATCAGTGTTGATACAAGAAACAGTTTTTCAAGAGTTAACAGGTATTAGAACCAAAAGGTAAATGTAGAGCATCAATTTCAAGAGTATCAATGTCAATCAATTATAGTGAATTTTGATTGTAAACATCAAGCTGAAATGCATATAAATATATATATCAAGTAATGTTTTCAGTACAAAATTTGCTGACTCATCAGCAACACTGAAACAATCAAAATACATCATAAGACATAAATCAGAAACAACATACAACATCTATGAGGCTAGTCCTCATCAGATGGAATCTCAAGAGTAAATGGTGTGCTAATCCTAGATCTAGGAACTAATGCCTTAGGAGGTCCCTGGGCTAAGGCCCTACGACTCCTAGTACAGCCAGAAGGTCCTAGAAAGGGTACAACCCTAGAAGATCTAGTGGAAGGAGGGGATAGAATCTCAGTCGGTGTAATGAAATCTAGAGTGGAATCAACTAAATCATCTGGAGGAAGAACTGCAGGTGTGGCTGGAGGATCATCTCTACTAAGCATCTGGTATCTGACAGCACGATCAACACTGCCATCTGAACTCCCATCACTAGAATCACCATCTCCACAACCATCACCCTCTCCATCATCACCATCATCAGCATCAGTACCACCCTCATCAGTGTCATCATGTCTATTGGGTGGTCATCATCATCGTCGTCAATCGATGGAGCTGCAGGAGCTACTAAAGGAATAAAAGATCTGAGTAACTCCTCGATACGTGCGAATCCAGCCTCCATGATGTGTCGTAACTTAGCATGCTCAGAAGCGGTGTGGGCTCTAAGGCCCTTTATCTCAATCCTCAGCTGAGTGGACTGCACCCCAAGTCCTATAATATCACTTCGTATCTCTGAAAACTGTTGTCGAGTGTGCTTCTCAAAAGATAACTCTGTAGTCGATGGAGGAGCCAAAGGTGTAGCTGTAAGAGTAACAGGCTCTGCCTCTGATGCTGGAGCAGCTGAGGAGGTGTACTGACTGGCCCTGATGGCCCAGCCTCAACCTCTTTGATCTCATCCTCCTTATCTGGCTCCTGACCAGACTCTCTCCAAACCCAGCGACCTGCAACCAACCGATATCCCATGCGGTGTAGCGACCGCTCATCATATACATCAGTATGTAGAATCTCCTTGGGGATCTCCCCCTCCAAAGGAACTCTACATGCTCGAAACAGACGGGTCAGCACCATCCCGTATGGTAGACAATGTCGCCTCTATGTCGCCGCATCATGCATCTAAACCAACATCAGTGAGGGTAAATCAATCAATCTCCTCTGGGTCAGACTAACCATCAAAATCAACTCCCTCTCTGTGATGAAGTCAAAATGGCCTATCTTCAGGAGCAAGATCCTAGCAGTGATGTGATGTAACATGTGCATCTCTATTGACAGTGGTGTGACCACTGTCACACCATGAACATCCTCTCGCTTAAGGATGCACCTGAAAGCTGCCTCTCTATCCTCTACTAAGAAAATACTGATACCTCGATGAGGAATCTTCCATACATTCTTCAGTAGCTCCCTTGATAATGAGATCTCCACACCCCTGATGGTGGTGCTCCATAACAGTCATGGCAATCCAAAGCACCAAAGAACTCTCTCACTAGATGGGGATAGTACCTCTCCTGCATGTGCAAAAAGGTACTAATCCGGCATCTGTGAGTGTCCGCCGAATCTGGAAGTGCTGTCTATCGAAGAACTCTAAGTCGATCTGTCTGCCAGCTGCCACTGCCTTCCCTGCCATCCTCTCTGCAGGGGGAAACCTGGAGCTGCTGAACTACTGGCCTATCCTACATCATGTCTGGCCTTAGTCCTCCTCTCAGAACCCTGACTGGATCTCCTCCTAATAGCTAGTCTCTTCCTCGGACCCATCACAACAAGCTGAGCAAGAAGGGAAGAAGGTAAACAAACTAAAGTGGGGACAGGTTTCAATCAGGTTGAGAACTACAGATCGGCCATATGTTAGGCTAAAGAATCAAGGGTTAAAAATACTTTCAACAGTTTGAAAAGTGGGAAATTTATCCCTTACAAAACACATTTGGGTTATAAAATATATTTGGGTTATAAAGTTAATCCCAACATATAAAATACATTTGGGTTATAACATTAATCCCAAAAATACATTTATGTTAAAATATTTATAAAACATATTTTTCAAGTTTATAAAATTAGTAAGCTGGAACAAATTAAAACATTTAACATAAACCCATGGGATTAGGGTTAAAAACACATTTGGGTTTTAGGTCAAAAACAAGTAATTAAATAACAAAATAGTGGAAAGAGGAGTAAAATACCATGAAATCAACACAAATATCCCTTCCACATGAATGAAAACTGAGAATAAACAACAAGTAGCTAAGAAATCTAAATTTAGAATGAAATCATGAACTTTTCAGCCAAAAAACCCAATGTAACAGTGAAATCAATAAAATCGGATAGATTGAGTGTGAAATCGATCAAAATCTGAGGGAAATTTAAGATAAATGTGTTCAAACATGATTTCCTCAAAATGGAGACTTCCAAACGATGCAAAACTTCAAAAAATCTGAGTTAAATACATTAAAACGGACGGAAATTAGGGAAACTAGGTTACATGGTTTCAAAAATGAGAAAAAGAGAAAGGGATTACTTGATTTCAGTGGGATAATGAGGGAAATTGATGATTTGGAAGGTAGAGGAGTTTTTGGGGACCATAGGAGCTCGAGAGAAAATGGGGGAAAGAAAAATACAAAACCTTGGTTTGCCCTAAAAATAGTCAGACTTTTCATGAGTGTCGACACTTGGTCAGGTGTCGACACTTTGCAAAATCCAAGTGTCGACACTTGGCCAAGAAAATCCCAACAAAAAATCTAAAAATTTTCAAAAAAAAATCAAGGGTACTTTAAAAGCTTTAGGGACTTAACAAGAGTGATTTTTGAGTAAAAATAACTTGGGTAAGATGGAATTTGAGAGAGTTCTAGGAGAATTGATCAATAATACCTAACTCTCTTCTAATCAAACAAAATCTCTCTCCACTCAAGGGTTTGGTAAACATATCAGCTAATTGATCATCAGTACACACAAATTCAAGTACCACATTAGAGTTTTGTACATGATCTCTTATGAAATGATATCTTATTTCAATGTGTTTACTTCTTGAATGTTGTACAGGATTCTTAGTTAGATTGATTGCACTAGTATTGTCACATCTTATGGGTGTCTTAATTAGTTTAATGCCAAAGTCTTCGAGCTGTTGTTTGATCCATAGGAGTTGAGCACAATAACTTCCAACTGCTATATTTTCGGCTTCCGCCATAGATAGAACAACTGAATTCTATTTCTTGCTGCTCCATGAGATCAAATTTACTCCAAGAAACTGACAAGTTATACTAGTACTTTTACGATCAAGTTTATACCTAGCAAAGTCAACATCAGAATAAGCAATCAATTCAAATAGAGAATCACTAGAGTACCAAAGACCAATTTTAATTAAGCCAGATAGATATCTAAGTATGCATTTAACAGCCAAAAGATGAGACTTTTTAGGATTAGACTGATATCTAGCACACATACAAATACTAAACATGATATCTGGCCTACTAGTAGTAAGATATAACAATGAACCAATCATGCCATGATATAGTTTTAGGTCAATAGATTTACTTGATTCATCCTTGTCAAGTCTACAAGAGGAGCTCATAGGCATACCTAAAGGCTTAGTGTCCTCCATCCCAAACTTTTTGAGTATTTCTTTTGTGTACTTAGCTTGGTTGATGAAGCTCCTCTCTTTGGTTTGCTTTATTTGGAGTCTGAGAAAGAAGTTAAGTTCTCCCATCATACTCATCTCGAACTCACCCTACATTAACTTTGCAAACTCTTGACAAAGAGATTTGTTAGTAGCACCAAATATGATATCATCTACATATATTTGTACTACTAAGAGATCATCATTCTTTTTCTTCAAAAATAAAGTTTTATCAACATTACCTCTAGTAAAATCATTTTTGAGCAAGAAAGAGCTTAAACGATCATACCAAGCTCTAGGAGCTTGTTTCAAACTATACAAAGCTTTATGAAGTTTGAAAACATGATTTGGAAATTCATGGTTTTCAAAGCTAGGTGATTATTCAACATAAACCTCTTCTTCGATATGACGATTTAAAAATGCACTTTTAACATCCATTTGAAATAACTTAAAATCCATGAAATAAGCAAAAGCCAACAATAGCCTAATTGCCTCAAGTCTAGCCATAGGAGCAAAGGTTTCATCAAAATCAATCCCTTCCTCCTGATTATATCATTTGGCAACTAGTCTAGCCTTATTTATTATAACAATTCTATTTTTATCAAGTTTGTTTCTAAAAATCCATTTTGTGCCCATAATTGAAACATTTGAAGGCCTATCTACTAAAGTCCAAACATTGTTTCTTTTAAATTGATTAAGTTTGTCTTGCATAGCATTAATTCAATTATAATCATTTTCAGCTTCTTCTATAGTTTTAGGTTCAATTTGAGATACAAACGATAAATAATCACAAACATTTCTAAGGGATGATCGAGTACTTAAACCTTTAGATGGATCACCAATGATAAGTTCTTTGGGGTGTCCATGAGCATACCTCCATTCTTTGGGAGAGGATCAATAGTAGATGTGTTTTCATCACCTTGTGCTTAATCTTCTTCATTGTTTTAATCAACTTCTTGTTCCTTTGTAGGCTCTTCATTGTTGTTCACCTCTTCAGTTCTTTTTGTACCTGTTTCATTACAAAGCACATCTTCTTTTCTAGAAGATTTATGGTTAGATTCATCAAACACCACACGTATGGATTCTTCAACAACAAGTATTTTTCTGTTAAAGATCCTGTATGCCTTGCTAGATATGGAGTAGCCTAGAAAGACTCCCTCATCTGACTTGGCATCAAATTTTCTCAAATTGTCCTTACCATTGTTTAAGATGAAACAACGGCATCCAAAAACATGAAAATACCGAATTGAAGGTTTTCTACCTTTCCAAAGCTCATACGGTGTTTTCTTTAAAATTGGTCAGATTAAAACATAATTTAAAACATAGCATATAGTGTTTATGGCTTCCATCCAAAAATATCTAGGTAGGTCATTTCCACAAAGCATGGTGCGTGCCATTTCTTCAAGAGTTCTATCTTTTCCTTTCTACCACCCTATTTTGTTGAGATGTCCTAGGTGCTGAAAAATTATGATGAATGCCATTTTCAATACAAAATTTATCAAAATCGGAATTTTCAAATTTGGTTACATGGTCACTTCTCAAAGATACAATTGAAACACCTTTTTCATTTGAAACTATTTTATGATATCTAATGAATTCAGAAAACATTTCATCTTTGTGTGCTAAAAACATGACCCATGTAAATTATGAGAAATCGTCTACAATAACTAAACCGTACTTCTTACCTCCCAAACTAGATATTCTAGTTGGCCTAAAGAGGTCCATATGAAGCAACTCTAAGGGTCTAGATGTAGAGATTACTCCTTTTGGTTTAAAAGAATATTTAGTTTATTTTCCAAGCTAGCATGCACTACAAATCTTATCTTTTTCAAAACTGAGTTTTGGTAAATCTTTTATCAAATTCTTTTTGCTAAGTTTTGAAATCAAATGCATACTAGCATGTCCTAGCCTACGATGCTAAAGCCAACTAGTTTCATTGATCTTGGCTTCCATTGCCACTAGGCATTGACCATTTTGATCAGGAAGATCGTCAAGATCTATTATATAAATATTGCCATGCCTATGACCAATAAACTTGATGTCATTGTCATCTAGACTAGAAACAATGCACATAGAAGATTTGAAAGTAACTTTGAAATCCTAGTCACAAAATTGACTAATGCTAAGTAAATTATGTTTCAAAATATCAACATATGATATATTATCAATATAAGTAGAAGGGGTGATATGGACTTTATCGATTTCGATAATCTTGTCCTTTCCATTATCACCAAATGTCACATTACCATCATTTTGATATTCGAGTGTTGAGAACTGTTTCATATCTCTAGTTATATGCCTTGAGCAACCACTATCGAGGTTCCACATTCTTTTCTTATTGATTGCAAGGCATACCTACAATAAAAATCAAGTAGAAATTTTAGGTACCCAAGTTATCTTGGGTCCTTTCAGGTTAGTGGAAATGGTTTCTTTTGGAATCCAGATTTTTTTAACATTATTCAATTTTTTCTTATTGCATAAGTAAGATTTATGCCCTATGATACCACAAGCATAACAAATAATGGATGATGATATAGGCACAAAGAAAATTTTGAAAAACTTTTGCTTCTTTTAAGTTCTAAAACCTAAACCGGCTTTATCAAAAATAGCTCTTTAATTATTTAAAAGCATATTTAATTTTTCAGAACTATATGTAAATTTATCAACAAAAGGTTTTAACTTTTCAATTTCTTCTTTATATTTTTTGTATTCTTCCAAGATTTCTTTGTTCTATTTTGAATAGTTTTCACTTAATACAGAAAGGTTTTTCTTTTTCAAAGTTTCTTTTTCTTTTTTAAGAGTAGAAATCCTATCATTTAACTTTTTGTTTTGAAGAAGTTGGCAATCATTTTTATTTGAAAACTTATCATTAGCTTTGATTAAATTCAAATTTTGCCTTTTCATATATTATATTTTGATTTTAGTTTTTGAAATTCTATAACCAATTTATCAAAGATGTCATGCAGTTCATCAAATGTAAGCTTATTTTCAGTTTCAGATAGTACCTCATCATGATCCGCCATCAAATAGAAGTTTGCAACTTCTTGCTATTCTTCCTCAGAGCTGGAGTCTTCGCTATCACTCCAGGTTGCCATCATGGTCTTCTTCCTTAATTTTCTTCTACTCTTCTTAAAGGGCAGTCTATCTTGAAGTGGCCCGGTTTCTTACATTCAAAATATGTGGGCTGCTCCTTATCTTTCTCCTTTCCTTTCTTTTTGCTTGGCCCACCTTTCAGAGATTTTTTCTTAAAGTTGTATTTCTTCTTCCTCATGAACCTTCTGAACTTTCTTGCCATTAGAGCCATCTTAGCGTCTTCATCTTCTTCTTCGGATTCATCGCTTGACTCTTCTCTAGCGATGGATTTGAAAGCGATCACTTTCTTCTTCTTGCCAACATCCACGTTCTTTTATCCTAAGGAAAGCTCAAAAGTCATCAATGAGCCTAATAGTTGCTCGAGGGATAGAGTGTTGACATCCTTGGCTTCCTCTATGGCCGTCACCTTGGCATCCCATAAAGCCGGAAGAGACCTGAGAAGTTTATTTACAAGTTCACCATTAGATACAATCTTTTTTAAGCTTCTCATGCCATTCACAATATTTGTGAACCTACTATACATCTCACTTATAGATTCAGTAGGTTCCATCTTAAACATTTTATATGTGTGAATGAGCTTGTTAACCTTAGTAATTTTCACTTGGTGTGTACCTTCATGGGTAACATCAAATGTATCCCAGGTTTTCTTAGCAGAGAGATAGTTAGATATTCTGTTGAATTTACTTAGATCAAAAGAGCAAAATAATATATTCATAGCCTTCGCATTAAGCTCTATTTGCTTAATGGCATCCTTATCCCAATCATCTTCCATTTTTGGAGTGAGAATGCCATTAACCAACATAGTAGGCTGATGAGGACCTTTTATGATTGTCCTCCAAAAATTATAATCAATGGCTTGAATGAATATGCGCATGAAAGTTTTCCAATAAGTATAATTCGTGCCATTAATCAGTAGACGACGGTTTGAAGCTTGACCTTCAATAACACCCATTCCTATTGGGGCTGCCATGATCTCTTACTTATGATCATTGGACCTATAAGAGAGTACCGGTACTCTGATATCACTTGTTGCCCAAAAATAGAGCCCAAGAGGGGAGGTAAATTGGGTCTTTTAAAAATTTAAAGCAATAATGTGCGGGCCTTGTGGTGTTTGTGAGTAATGAAATTGATGCACAAGATTATATGCAGCGGAAAATAATAAATAGAGTACAATAAGTAAAGAGCAAGAGATAGAAGGGATGATCACACATAAACACAAGGTTTATAGTAGTTCGGTGCAAATCTAGCACCTACATCCACCTCCCAAGCCATCCTTGGGAATTCCACTATAATCTCTCCAAGATTACAACCGACTTGTTTTTCCAAAGGCTCACAAGTCAAAATCTATGTTGGTTTTATCACCTAGGCTCACCAACAAACCTTTACACTTGTTTTGTCTTCGAGCTCACAAGTTAATCCTAGTTGGTTTTGTCCCTTTGGCTCACCAACAACCACAACAACCTACTTTCAAGAAATCCTCGAAAGCTAGGTCAAATCACAAGAGAAATTCAGAGATACAATTTAAATAAACAAAACAAACTCTCTTCAAGAGTAGAATGGAAGCTTTGAGGCTCTAATTGATGCTTTGTCTTGTCTTCTCCTTGAAATATTCTTCAAGTTCTCTTTTTGGAATGATGAAAGGATAAGCTTGTAAGCTTTTTCAGGGAATCTCTCTTTTAATGGCTTTTAAAGTGAAGTTCTTGAGGGAATATTGGCTTTTGAGCTTTCAATGGACTTCGATGTTTCAAGAATAAGTTTGGTGAAGCTTAAATACTTCAAAAACTTTCAAAAAATGGTTTGTGACCATTGGAGCTTCGAATCTAGCTATTTGAAGCTTGAAAAGATGTTTCTATACTTCAAAAAAATAGATCCGTTAGGGCTGTCAGAACCCGAGTGTCGACACTTGGTTGTCAGGTGTCAACACTTGGCTGTCAGGTGTCGACACTTGGTTGTCAGGTGTCGACACTTGACTTCCAGGTGTTGACACTTGAACTTCCAAGTATCGACACTTGATTCACAAGTGTCGACACTTGACACAAAAACACTCCATTGGCCATGTTCTGGATTTTCAAGAAGTCTCAGGCCTTGAGTCGATACTTGGAAACTTAAGTGTTAATACTTGAATTTCAAGTATCGACACTTGAATTATGGGTGTCGACACTTGGCATGCCAAGGAATTTTTTTGCATGCCAAATGCTGAAGTGTCGACACTTAGCCTTCCCGATGTCGATACTTGGTTCTGCAAAATTCAAAATTAAGTGCAATTCAAGCCAAAAACACAAGTGTTGATTATGAAACTTAAATGCAATGTAATTAAGCAATAATTGAACACGTTTAACCCCTTTTTGCATGGAAAAGACTCCTCAAAATGCAAAGGATGCTTCGTGCCATAGTGTGTCACGATACTTTAATTTTGAGAATTTGAGGTGCTTATTTCCTGAAAACTCACAACTAGAAATAAACATTAGTACAAAATATGTACTCAACATTTTGTTATTCATCAAAATCACTAGGTAGAGCCAACAATCCCGCATCAATTTGGTATACTCTGAAATGTAGATGAACAATCAAATTATCCAAAGAGTCCAAAATGATTCCCAATAATTCAATTGCCATTAGGTCAATTAGAAATCTCTATGGTGTGTGATCCCATAGGTTCGAACACCAAGCCAGTAGTACTAGAACACTTTCAGTACTAGCCAAAGTTGGTATCTAATAATAACACCCAGCATCCAAATAGGTCGAAGGTTGCAGAACAACTATCAAGAACCAAATGGATATGATAATCATATAATACATTCCTTTAATCTTCATGCTCTGGATGACTTAGGGTTTAACTACCCAACCCTAGAATAGTCCATCACAATATGTCCCAAACTCAAAATCCATGTAACTGCTTACATGGACTACCCTGGCCAAGGTTTTACTCAATTGAAACATAATGAGTCATTCACTCCAAACTCTTTTGGAGGGGTTGATCCCTTCTTGATCCAACTACTGCTATACAAGTACTTGACTGTACCTAGCAATCTTTCATCACCGGATTAAAAATTTGAGTAGTATGGTACCTAAGCACAGTGAGTTGCTTGCAAGCTATCATGGTGATCTCAAGTCAGAGGAACACTTATATCCATATCCTAATGCAAACTACTCTTTGGCAGAAAGAATATTCTACAGATGGGTCACATTCAGTGAAGTACCATACACAACACCTGCATGCCATACCAGTGTCTCTACACTCCTTGGTTAAGAGGATAATCAATGACTATGATATACAATGACCCACACTTGATACACTATCATCATGTGATAATGTATCATTTGGTCGTGGACCAATTTAAGAACTAGATGATATATCCTCTTTATATCACATCAAAGTAGTCCTAAGGACTTCATCACACAAGAGTTTATTACAGGAATATGTAAAATGTGATGAACAGCCAAAATAAACATTTTATTCGATATAATTCATATATGATTATAATAATAGCTCAACCATCTACAAGTTAGATGATTGACTTTGGTACACATTTTTCAACAACTTCCACTTGGACTAAACCCAATCAGAACAAAATCATATTCCCATCTTCCATTTACAATCATTGAACTCTTGAACTCCAATAACTTTAGTGACGGGGTTGGCCAGATTCTCCTTTCCATCGATCTTTATAAGTTTGATGTCACCTTGTTCCACGATCTCTCGTAGAATGTGGTAGCGACATAGAATATGCTAAGTACACTGATAGGACATTGGCTCTTTGGATTGAGTAATGGCTCCAGTGCTATCACAGTACACTGGAACAAGACCATCTAGGGATGGTTCCACTCCCAGCTCGCCTAGGAACTTCCGCAACCACATAGCCTCCTTTACATCTTCTGATCCTGCAATGTACTCTATTTCACATACTGAGTCTGCCACTATATGCTGCTTGGAACTTTTATAGCAGATGGCTCCTCCATTCAGGATAAATACAAATCTGGATACACTCTTGCTGTCATCTCTATCTAACTAAAAACTGGAATCAGTATACCACACAAGTTTTAAATCAGGTTCTCCATAAATTATTCATTAGTCTTTAGTATTTCGCAAATACTTAAGGATAGTCTTTACTACCTTCCAATGTGCCTCACCTAGGTTAGACTGGTATCTACTCACTACCCCTAGTCAGTATGCCACGTCTGGTCTAGTACATGTTATGGCATATATAATAGAACCCACTACCGAAGCATAAGGAATCTTATGCATACGCTCTCTCTCCTCAGGGTTGTTGCACAATCCTTCTTGGAAGAGTAATTCCATGGCCTATCAAAAGATAGCCTTTCTTGAAATTTTTCATGCTAAACCATTTAAGCATAGTGTCTATGTATGTAAATTGAGACAATCCCAAAAGCTTCCTAGATCTATCTTTATAGATTTTCATACCAAGTATGTAGGAAGCTTCACCCAAGTCCATAGAAAATTGAGATGATAACCATACCTTTATTTCCTGTAATGCAGGAATGTCATTCCCGATTAAGAGAATGTTATCCACATACAGAACAAGAAATACAACTACAGAACCATTAGCCCAGTTATATATACAGGGTTCTTCTCCATTCCTAACGAAGCCATATGTCTTGATACATTTATCAAAATGCATGCTCCAACTCCGAGATGCCTACTTCAGTTCATAAATGGACCTCTACAGCTTGTATACCTTAGACTCATCTATGGATATGAACCCTTCAGGTTGCATCATATACACCTCCTCTTCCAATTCACCATTTCTGCTTGAATATCCATTTGCCAGATTTTAGTCTAGATATTGATGCAGAATGACTCTAAGAATGCTAAATATGTAGGAAAAGTAGTAAACTAATTTTTTTATGATTTTTAGAATTAGATTTGTTGGCTAATTTTTCAAAGCAAAGTAAAGAACTAGCAGGTATTCAGCAATTCTAAGAATCAACTTATTGCAGGCTGAATTATGCAAAATAACTAAAACACAGGACCTGAAAATTGAGAAATTCCTGGCTTAGGATAGTTAACTTTAATTATATCAGATAATAAGAGAATGGAAGGTTTCTTACTAGCCAGAGATTGAAATTCAGTAGCAGAAGGGATCACTCACACTCTGATCGAAGCTTGGAAGAAGAAGCCTCGTTTTCCTTGAATCTGAAGGCTGATCTAGGTGATCCTGGAAGCAAAGAAGGCCTCCTCAGGGGAGGGAAAAGCATCTCGGGGATACTGCAAGCATTAGGGTCAATCAAAATAGCAAGAAAAAAATAGAAAAGGAACTAGGGCTTGGAAGTTCGGGATTAGGGTTAGAAGATGGCAGCCAGGGAAGAAGAAGCTCCTGTGCTTGGACGACAGCAAGGGTTTTTGTTCTTTAGGGTGGCTGATCTCCAGGGATGCAAGAGGGTGCTAGGGCAGTAGGTTTTCAATCCAGGAACAGAAGGAGAGCACACTAAGTAAGAACCAAAATTCAAACACAAGGCAATTAATCCAAGTTTTAGCAAGGTTTATTCATAAGAAAAAGATGATTACAAGAGGGGGAGGGGTGGGGTATTTATAGAGTTTCCATGCCCTCTCTAACTAGGGTTACACTTAGGTTTACAAGCCTTCTCCTAGTTAGATTACATGTCCTTTCCTAGCTAGGTTAGAATTACAAAACTTAAAGAACTAGAAATCCTAACTAGGTTAGAGTAGTCTTCTCCTTCTCACTTAAGGACATCTCCCTTTGAGCTTTGACTTGGTCAACCCTTCAAGGATGCCTAGGAGGGTATGTTGGGCTTCTAGGGGCAGCAAGGGGTCGGCCCAAAGGGGCTTGGGCGCATGGGCTTGGGCCTCTGGAAGCTGGAGTGGCCTGGTAGCCTCGTAGCAAGAATATTTCATGGAATCTTACTTCTAAGGGCTTGGGCTTGGCACCTGGGCTTGATTTCTTTGGGCTACGATGCAGGTGGACCTCTAAAATTATGGATTCCCTAGTTTAAGAATATACTTTAGCATCTGGGGAGGAATTTGGGCATCTGGAGGACATCTAGAAATAATTAGGATTTCTGGAAGCATCTTGGATTCTAGGTTGTCACACAAAATCCAATGGACTGATGTAGTGGCCTCTGACTCCTGGATGTGGCCTGGTGGAACTCCAAAATAGGGTAACCTTTTCTCTTATACAAAAATCAGTCTCATACTGGACTCATAATTGATATACAGGACTCAAAATACTGACTAGGTTGAGGGTTGAGATAAATCAACTAACCTTAACTTATTACAGGACTCAATCTTAATTGATTACAAAATTTTTAAAATTTTGATACATGACTAAGTAAACCATATGGGATCCAGTGATCTGTGTCTGATCCTGGTGTTTCCACCAATTCTTCCAGGGTAGGAGGAACTCGATCCCATCAAGTAAGGGTCAATTTGGCTCTCATAGTGCTCGGGTAGGTCTGGGTTGAGGTGCTGCAGATCCTTACGGGTGATCCACAAGTCCTCAGATTCTGGCCGACCTTGCCATTATACCAAATACCACTGATAGTTTCTATTCCAGGTGCCGATAGCTTGTTCGTCCAGAGTTCTCTCAATCTTTATCTCATTAAAAGGCTAAATTGTATGTGGTCGCCCTGGGGTGGGTTCACTCACAAAGAAAGGGTGTGGCTCAAGGGGCTCGCTGGGTATCACTGCTGGCTCCCTAGACTCTATAAGATCTAAGATGATGAAAGTGGAGCTAATACCTAAATTATGTGATATCTCAGGCACATAGGTCTTGGGTCCATTATTCTTCATTATTTTGGATGGGCTAGCTTCACAAGCAGAAAATTCCTTTGCAATTACAGAATCCTCTGCAAAAAATTCTTTATCTTTTCTTTGAGAATTAGCCAAGTTATTATTTAGTTCATTACTTATATTCAACTCTTGACTAATTTCTAGATGCAGATGCTGCGCAGAGGCTAGTTTAGGTGTAGACAGATGATTCAGGACTATGGATTTATTGGACTCAACTAACACCTAATAGACTTGACTAGACTTTCCTATCAAAGAAAATTTTATTGGACTCTAAGGGACAAAACCTAACAGACTATAAACTCTTTAGGTTTGATCCTATCATAACATGCACATAAAAATGTGACATGAACTCTTAGTAGATGCCAGAGGGTCTTCCAGAAGTAGGAAGCAAACATGACAGACTCGATGAATGAATGCAGTATGCAAACCTCTATGAAATGCAATCTAAGGGTTAAAAAATCATGAAAAGTTTCATAAAAGGGTAAAAAATAAGAAGTGGATTCAGGATTAGTCTGATTGGGTAAGGAATAAGAAAAAGGTTCGAGGTTAATCGGGTAGAATAGGATATAGGAAGGGGTATCAGGAATTAGTCCTAGACTAATGAGGTTGATCTTATGGGATTGATGTCTATCTAAAGAGTCTGCCTTATGGAAGAATGGGTCACTAATTTTAGGAAAGAGATCTAGTGGAGTCAAAGAGGTGACTTCATCCTGAGGATACTGATTCAAAGAGGTCAAGTCCTTAATAAACTCTTATGGCTCATAAATCAAAAGTCTGGGCTCTTTAATTGGGCTTTCTTCTAGTGGCTCCTCAGGTAGGATTCTAACACTAGGATCTGGGTTCTCTTCCTCTACTTGCTCTTCCATTATTGCCTGGGTGTGATCTGGGCCATCTAACTCAGGGTCTACTACTATGTGGGTATGGTCAGGGTCAACTGATTCTAGGGTGGCTTCTACCTGGGTATCTAATGGATCAATCCTATGGGTCATTTGGTTATTCGATTGGATCAGTTAGTCAAACATTTTATTCCTTTGGCCAAGCTTGTGTTTCAACTGGTCAAACTGTTCAATCATGGCTTTCATGAAAATCTTTAATATGGGATCCATGGTTGAACTGGGTTGGACTTCAGACTTAACTAATTATGGGTTGGTTTCTATTGGGGTTTGGTTATAGTTAACTACTTCTGAGTCTTCTATAGGTGTTTCTTCCTCTAGATCTTCAATAGACTCATCTTCTTCATACTCCACCAAACTTGGATTAGCCTCATATACCTCCTCTTCTAGGTCATCCAGGTGAACCAATGGGATAGTAGGAGGGGTTTGGCTGACTTTGGTTAAGGTTGGGGTGAGTCTGGTTGTAGCTAAGTCGGTTTGGGTAGAACTGGTTTTGGTTGGACCTAAAGCTAGGAGTGTTGGACCTAAAGGGTTCAGGTTTCCTAACTACAGGTGCTTTCTGGAACCTTTCAAAGTTTTCAGCTATATGATAGGCATGGTCCATGCTATCAACATTTCTAAGGTACAGCTCCTTTTAGATATCCTCTCTGAGACCATTCCTAAACCTAGAGAGGATAACTTACTCATGTTTATCTATGCTGCATCTTAGGGCGCACTCATCAAACTGGGCTATGTATTCACTCATAGATTTGATCCCTTGTTTTAATTTCTGCCATTGATCTACGAAACACTGCTGATAGTATGGGGGAACATACTTAGCCCTAAGCTTTAATTTCATGGCTTCCCAGGTAGTAATGGGTAGGTTGCTTATCTGATTATTGAGTCTTTCTACTTGGTCCCAGTATAATCTAGCTTGATCAGCTAGCCTGAGCTAGACAAATTGATACTTTTTCTAATCACTCAAGCCATAAAATTTGAAGTACCTATCCATACCTCCCTCCCAATCTATATAGACTTTTGGATTTAGGTTGCCATTGAAGGTGGGTGCATCTATCTTGATGCTTCTAAGAAGCCTATCATCTTGATTTTGGTCCTCATGATTGGGTCTTCTATGGTTAGGGTCATGGTATTGATCCTGGTGTTGGTTTCCCTTATGGTTAGGCTCCTTAAATTGATCTTGGTTCTGGGTTCTCCTAGGGTTATGTTCTACAAAGGGTTCATGGGTTTGGACTCTTCTAGGATTTTAAGGGGTAGTAGGAATGGAATCCAGGTCTAGTTCAGTATTAGACTCTTGGGTTTTTTCTACAGTCTCTAGTCGGTTCTCAACTTGGTTAAGCCTATTGGTTAATTAGTTGATCCTGGTGGTTGCTTGTTCAAATTATTGGTCCATTTGGTTGAATCTTTGGGTCATTTGGCTTTGGGATTGGGTTAATTGGGTTAATTGATCTTGGGTTTGGTCAAGTTTAACATTAATTTGGACATCGGATTAGTCAAACCTACAGTCCATTCGAGCAAGCTAGGCCAAGATGGCCTCCAAAGTGGAATCCATGGATGAATTGGATTGAGATTTGGACTTTTGATATTGGGTTCCTAATCTAGTGGTCATGCAACAAATCAAACAATCAAAATGAAGTGATGCAACCAAGCATGCAAAAGAGAAAGAAAAGGCTAGTATAATCTAGGGTTTCCTAGACCTAAAGCCAGAAACTGGGTGGGTCAGCTCAACTTACACCTAACCCAATAGCTAATCCTTCCACTGGCCAGGTAGGGGGTGGGAGTGTGAGAGCCCCCCCTGCTTTCTTAGGGACCCAATTAAAAATGATAGCACCACTTAGGTCATTTGACTTTGGACCCCTAGCCTTAGACACCAACTTTCAATAATAGCTAAGAGGTTAAATGC
This sequence comes from Areca catechu, assembly GCA_021397845.1. Lineage (NCBI taxonomy): Eukaryota > Viridiplantae > Streptophyta > Magnoliopsida > Arecales > Arecaceae > Areca > Areca catechu. The sequence continues at coordinate 147,579,816 of CM038041.1, forward strand.
ATTAGGTGGCCCACATAGCTCGAACCCGACTTGTTGATGTCTCCTAGTCCACTAGGGCAAATTAGGTCTAATTAATTTTAATTAGGCTTGGGTTAGTATGATGATGGTTATTTTGGACCCAGGATAGGTGATGAAATCCTACCCTGATCTAAGATAGTGAGTTGCCCATAAGATTAGGTTAAGAATGATGGCAATCGATGGCCCTGATGTAATCTAAAACAATCAAAAAATAAAATATTTTATTAATGATTTATGATGTGTCAAGTTAGGTTTAAGTTAATTGGGATTGTCAAACAAAGTTTGGCTTGGGATTGGGGGTTTGGTAGTTAATTAGGTTAGGTTGAGTCAAGATGCAGAATGTAGCAGAAATCAGAGAATTAAGATTTCAGTTGTTGTAGAGTTTGACATAGATCTTGATGCAGAAAAAAAATCAAAAAAAATCTGTAACAGAGGATGGATGGTGATGATGAAACCTGCTAAATTTCATGCAGAACAAAATCATATGATGATGCAAACCTATGGTTTTTTTGACTACTATAGAAATATTAGGATTCTGTTAGGGTTTCTATTATGCCAAATTTTAGAAATTTAGGATTTCAGTATAATTAATTAAAGATTTTGATAATTACTAAGACATAACAGAGGACATGTAGTTCAAATTTCATAGAAAAATAAAATGTTTATGATGCCAAAATCAGATAAAACCTAGACACCTAATGTAGTGAACAGAATGCAGAAATTAGGGTTTGTGAATGCAAAGTAGATAAAAACTATCATAAACCTGATCTGATACCAAACTGATGCAAGATGACTCTAAGAATGATAAATATGCAAGAAAAATAGTAAACTGTTTTTTTTATGATTTTTAGAATTAGGTTTGTTGGCTAATTTCTCAAAGCAAAGTAAAGAACTAGCAGATATTCAGCAATTATAAGAATTAACTAGTCGCAAGCTGAATCATGCAAAATAACTAAAAGACAGGACCCGAAAATTGATAATTTTTTGGCTTAGGATAGTTAAGTTCAATCATATCAGATAATAAGAGAACGGAAGGTTTCTTACCAGTCAGAGATTTAAATTCAATAGCAGAAGGGATCACTCACACTCTGATTGGAGCCTGGATGAAGAAGCCTCGTTTCCCTTGAATCTGAAGGTTGATCTAGGCAGTCCTGGAAGCAAAGAAGGCCTCCTCAGGGGAAGGGGAAAGCACCTCAGGGATCCTGCAAGCATCAGGGTCAATCAAAATAGCAAGAAAAAAATAGAAAAGGAACTAGGGTTTGGAAGGATGCGAGATTAGGGTTAGAAGATGGCAGCCAGGGAAGAAGAAGCTCCTGGGCTTGGACGGTAGCAAAGGCTTCTATTCCTTGGGTGTGGCTAATCTCCAGGGATGCAAGAGGGTGCTAGGGCAACAGGTTTTCAATTCAGGAACACAATGAGAGCACACTAAGTAAGAACCAAAACTCAAACACAAGGCAATTAATCCAAATTTTAGCAAGGTTTATTCATAAGAAAAAGATGATTACAAGAGGGGGAGGGGTGAGGTATTTATAGAGTTCCCATGCCCTCTCTAACTAGGGTTACACTTAGGTTTACAAGCCTTCTCCTAGTTAGATTACATGTCCTTTCCTAGCTAGGTTAGAATTACAAAGATTAAAAGAACTAGGAATCCTAACTAGTTAGACTAGTCTTCTCCTTCTCACTTAAGGACATCTCCCTTGGAGCTTTGACTTGGTCAACCCTTCAAGGATGCCTAGGAGGGCATGTTGGGCTTTTAGGGGCAGTAAGGGGCCGGTCCAAAGGGGCTTGGGCACATGGGCTTGGGCCTCTAGAAGCTGGGGTGGCCTGGTAGCCTGGTAGCAAGAATATTCCATGGAATCTTGCTTCTTAAGGGCTTGGGCTTGGCACCTGGGCTTAATTTCTTTGGGCTAGGATGCAGGTGAACCTCTGGAATCATGGATGCCCTAGTGTAGGAATATGCTTTGGCATCTGAAAATGAATATGGGTATCTGTAGGATATCTAGAAAGAATTAGGATTTCTGGAAGCATCTTGGATCCTAGGTTATCACACAAAATCCAATGGGCTGATGTAGTGGCCTTTGACTCCTAGATGTGGCTTGGTGGAACTCCAAAATATGGTAACCTCCTCTCTTGTACAAAAATTGGGCTCATACTGGACTCATAATTGATGTATAGGACTCAAAATACTGACTAGGTTGAGGATTGAGATAAATCAACTAACCTCAACTTATTACAGGACTCAATCTTAATTAATTACAAAATTTTCAAAATTTTGACACATGACTAAGTAAACCATATGGGATCCAGTGATCTATGTCTGATCCTACTGTCCCCACCAGATATGCTGCCAGAGCAAGCATAATCCAAATAGACTTGAGCATTACCACAGGAAAAAATGTCTCGTCATAGTCTATACCATAACGTTGCCGATATCCCTTGGCAATCAGATAGGCTTTTTAAATCTCCACCTGCCCGTCTGCACCCATCTTCCTCTTGAAGATTCATTTGCATCCAATAGGTTTTATCCCTTTAGGTGGATCAACCAATGTCCACACATTGTTAATTTTCATGGACTCCATTTGGATTTCATGGCCTCAAGCCATTTCTTAGAGTCAGATCTCTACATTACATCCATATAAGTGATCGGATCCTTATTGTTCTCATCGAACTCAATAGAATCACCATCCTGGATTAGAAAATCATAGTATCTATCCGGCTGATATGGTACTCTACCAGATTTCCTTAATGATTGCATGATAGGCTCAGATCTTATGAAATCTGATTCTATAACGATCCTAGAATGTGTTGTTTCCTCTACCTGTTGAACTTCCCCAAGTTCAACCTTAGTAGCTTGAGTGCCTTCAATAAGGTACTCCCTTTCTAAAAAGATAGCCCTAAGACTGATGAACACTCTATGTTCCTCAGGCAGATAGAAGAATTATCCTTTAGACTCCTTTGGATACCCAACAAAGAGGCACCTGTCAGACCTAGGTCCAAGTTTATCCATCTACAAATGTTTGACATAAGCTGGACATTCGTGAACCCAAAGATGTGAAAGTGTTGGCTTACGCCTAGTCCATATCTCATATGGAGTTTTGTTAATGGATTTACTAGGAATCCTATTCAGAAGATAACATGTTGACTCAAGATCACATCCCCAAAAGGATATAGGTAGAGTGCTAGGCCCATCATGGAATGGACCATATCTAATAGAGTCTGATTCCTCCTTTCAGACACTCCATTTATTTGAGGTGTCCCTGAAGGAGTCCGTTGAGAAAGAATCCCATTCTCCTCAAGATAAGTCAGAAACTCACCAGAAAGATACTCACCACCTCAATCTGATCGAAGGATTTTAATAAACTTTCCAGTTTATTTTTCTACGTCATTACGATATCGTTTGAACATTTCAAATGACTCATATTTATATCTCATTAAGAAGACATAACCATACCTAGATAGGTCATCTGTAAACGTAATGAAATAGTTATACCCACCCCTGGTATTGATATTCATTGGTCTATATACATCAGTATGTACCAGAATATAAATATCATTGGCTCGCTCACCTTTTCTAGTAAAAGGTGACTTGGTCATTTTACCAAGAAGACAAGACTCACAAGTTGGCAATGATTCACAATCATTGATATTCAGGAAACCTTCTCCAACTAACTTGTTGATCCTGTTCTTGTTAATATGACCTAGCCTACAGTGCTAGAGATAAGTATCACTGACATTATCTATCCTAGAGTATTTGTAAGAAGTAGTCATTACTGTAACAAGTTATGATAGTAAGTATATGCCATTACTTAAACGTCCATCCATAAGTTCCACACCATTCACAATGATAGAAAAGACATCATTCTTTATTGAAATTCATAATTTTCATTGGCGAACTAGCTTACAGAAATGACATTCATAAAAAAAGATGGATAGTAGTGATAGTCATTTAAAATGAGATTACAAGACTCAAAAACTAGCTTGATAATTTTCAATGCCAGGACTGGAACTTGACTTCCATTTTTCATGTTCAAGAATTTCTCACCATCCTCGAATCTTCTACTAACTTGAAGCCCCTGCAAGGAATTACAAATATGAATAGGACTTCCAGTATCTAATACCCAATTAGTAGTATCACATATAGAAAAATTATAAAGTGTTATCATATAATTTCCTTGTGCAGCAATAGCTTGCTGCTTTCTCTTTTTTGACCTGTTCGGGTCAAGAGTAGCAAGGTAGGTAGGATAATTCCTCCTCTAATGACTCTTCTTCTTGCAATATAAGCACTTTGCTTTACTCTAATTAGCCTTCTTCCTTGTCCGACCAGGCCCAACACTTTGTACCTTCTTGGATTTATTTTTTTTCTTTTCCAAAAGGATGATGTCCTGCCGCACTACCTCGCACTAGGTTTACCAACCCTTTATTGAGCTGATGACCTTTCTCGTAGGTCTATAGTAAACCCAACAAATCGTGGTAGTTTACTATAGGCCTATTCAATCTGTAGTGATCGAGAAAGTCCAAGTAGAAGGGAGGCATGGAATTCAAAATCACATCTTTCCCTAGCTGCTCATGCAAGGAGAATTTGAGCTTGCCCAAACGCTCAATCAACTTGATCATGTATAGTACATGATCAGTGACTGATGCTCCATCATGCATCCGAGTGCTGAAAATGGTAGAGAAGATTCTATACCGCTCAATATCATAAGGTGTGCCAAAAGACTCCTTGAACTTTTGAAGGATTTCCTCTGGCTAGGCTTCCTCGAACCTGTGACTGAACTCATCATTCATCGCCGCCAACATAATACATCACACTATAATGAGATCGGAGAGCCACTTCTGATAAGCATTCCTGATCACAGACGGGCATTGGCAGCAAGTTCCTCAAGTGTAGGACCCGATATCACATATAGGATCCTTTCGTGCTCCAGAACTATTTTGAGTCTTCGATACCAGCTATCAAAGTTGGCACCCATAAGTTTGTCCTTGTCAAGCAATGATCGAAGCGACAGACTGGTAGACATAATCTGAAAGGAAAAATATTAGTGTATATGAATTATTAACATCCTAAAGACATGGACTTTAGTCTAAAAGTTTCTTCCACTATTTTGTACAGTTTGGTAGCCTCTACACTCCAATCCAAAGAATAACACTTATTCCTTAACGGTATTGAATCCAATAGATTACACATGAGCCCGACTTTGGCTAGCAAACCCATGTGCATCTAAAGGTAGGTTCATAACCAATTACTTCTCGAAGCAATTTCTAGTAAATAATTTTTGCCCTACGGTGCCAATCAATCGGCCTTTGGGCCTCCAATTAAAGGTCCTGTTAGGTCCAACCATTAACATGACTGAACTCAATGCTTCTAACTAACGAATGATCAAGCCTGACTTTGGCTGGCTAACTGACCACTTGTTAAGATAGTTGCACTGAGCCATCATATTATGAATGACAATTTCACCAGCCTGATAACCACCTGATCTTTGGATCTGCCGATGATCACCCAACTAATGGATTCATTACCATCCACTTAATGGGAAGCAAAGACTAGGTTATCCTATAGCTTTGTCTTTTAAAGGACCTAATAATTTAGAGGATTTAATTTATTGTGATACATTAAGAGAAGACATGGACCTAATCAAGAAACCTCCCACATCTCATAGAGGGGTTCATGATCAATTGGTCCTTGGGCACCTAATAACCATTCATGACTGATTAACCTTAGTTGACATGGGTTAACTAAAATCAACAAGTTATCCAATCAATTCTAGTTCACCACATTGGCCAGGTAAGTGAGATCAAGGGATGGGTTTTGCCAAGTAAGCCTCTTGCCTTTGACACCAACCTTGAGTTGGCCAGGTAAGAGTTAGCCCCAAAGAACCTTGATCATGATGCCAAACTTATCTTAGACACCAATTGGTTTACCATACTCAATTGGACTAACCTAAAAACTCGGGCTCACCATGAAGCCAAAAATTAAGTCCATTTAGATGTATAGACTGATCAAACTAACTAATTAGAGTGATCTATAGAAAAAAGACCTAATACAATATTTGATTAGACTTTTTCTCTATTTAATCCATTTCATCTAAACTTGGGTCTAACATAATTAAGGACTTAATCATAGCTAACCCAATTAACCTAAGGTTATGATCATGTCTCAAGATTTTGAATCACATTCCTAAATCTTAAAAGGTTATTAGATAACTTAATTCATAATTAAGTTTATCAATTCTAATTGAAACATTTTCAATTGATCACTTATTATTTGAAATAATTTCAAATATATGAAACAATTTTACAAAGATTCAAAGATTTTCACAAAACTTTTCAATGGATTTAGATCATATCATTGTATTAGATTATATCTAAACAAATTAAAGATCTAACATACAAGATTAAAACAGTTTTAATCTTCTAAATCTTTCACTTTCTTCTTTATAAGATCATGATGCAAGTGGCACCCCTACACGCCAAAGGAGACCCTATTGAATGGGAAGAGAGGGCGTTTAAATGCTACTTCTCTCCTATGATCGGATGGCCATGATGAAATCACCTTACTCCAAGTACTTCCTATGTGAAAGAAAACTAAGATTTCATATCTACATGTTAAATAATCATACAAATGAACCTTGCTCTAATACTATTGTAAGGAAACGTTCTGTAGGCAATCATGATACAACTTTAAAAATTTTTTAACCTTGCATCACAGTGGAAGACTAGATTAATCATATTAATCAACATATAATATTAGAACATTTCTAATATAGGCCTACAAATAAGATCATGTATAAATATTGACATGCAAATGAAAGAAAACACATGCATACAAAGTCGTGCATCACATAGAACCACTCTATGTTCGATGCACTTGCTAAAGCATACTTCTTTAGCAAACTATCCAAGAACTTTACCTTTAATCTGATGCGACACTTGCCGGTTGAGAAAAAGCTCACCAAGGAAGATAACCACTCTAAAAGCCGCACACGTGTCCGGTCTCTACAGGTAACCAGCCATAATAAATATTTTATTTAATATAATTCATATATGATTACAACAATAGCTCAACAATCTACAAGCTAGATAATTGGCTTTGGGACACATTTCCCAATATGGAAAGCATCCCTACTAGCTTCCAGACCTCTAGATGGCACTCCTCTCCAACCTTGAAGGCCTCACAGCTTCTGTTGTTGCCTTGAAGGTTAGCACCTTCACTGTCAACACTTCCTCCTTCATAGCTAAGGCCTGATCATTAGCCTCATGCAGTGCTTCCTTCATCACTCGGGCCCTTGCCTCAGCCTCTACAACCTTCACCTTAGCATTGGTGACCCTCATATCAGCCCCGACACACTTGGTTTTGCCTTGCCAAGTGCTTTCTTTGCCTTGGTAGCTTTTGCTTTAGCCTCACCAAATGGCACCTGTGCTCCAGTGAGGTCCTTCTCCCTTTGGCCTCGCACCTCTGCCAGTAGGCGATAAGCTCCGTGCACTCTATTGCACTCTTATCAAGGCAAGTAGACATAATTGCTAGGGAGGCCTTCGTTGTATCCACCCTCGCTTTCTCAGTTTCCAGTTGATCACTGGATAGATTGAGTTCCCGAACCACTACATCGTGCTCTCCCTCCATCATCTTTATGAGATTCTATGACTGCTCTATCTCCTTGAGAAGGCGGTCCACAATTGCAGTAGATCTCAGACCTCCATACAGCCCTGCATTAAGATGCCCTATTTAAGAAGGGCCCATACCCCCCAAGGAAAATTAGCATTAAGAGCCCTCAAAGAGAAGACTTACCAACACGAAGATCCAGAAGAACTGATGTAGGCCCTCACCAATGACCTCTCTAGCACCCCCTCTTTGACTTCCTAAGAGACAAAGTCATCTAAAAACCTGAGGCACCTATCCGCCCCTAGTAGATGAATCTCGCTAGGGGTGGGACACCCTCCTAAGTAGTGAAAGGCCTTGCCTCTCCATCCTCACTTGTACCTACCATAGGGGCCACCACCTGCTTCACCTTAGCCACGACTGTTTTAGCCTTTGCAGCTAACCTGGTTACCCACACCAGAGACTCAACCATTGATGCCCAAGCTTAGTCGATCTTTACTTGAGTCTCCATGATAGCCACCAACCCCTCTGCTCTCCCGTCTAGAGACTTACTTACACCAGCTTGGACGGGCAACCCCTAAGTCAAGGGATACCCTTAGGGATGTCCTGACTTTCTCCTCCATCTCCATGATCAGAGCCCTACTAGAGATTGAAGCAAGGTCCAAGAGGCGGAGGTAGCCCTCTATTCTTCTTCATCATCCCCACCCCCTCCAACGGAGATGGGGAACACCCTCTTCCCCTTTGGATTAGTCAAAGGTGGTGGAGAAGGCTTACTAACAATAGCCACCCATGGTCCACTATGGATAGTCAAGCCGGTACCAAAGGATGAAGTCACCCTACTTGTTTATAAAAGCAAGACTATTCATTAAATAGTTGCTAGGGGCCTACCTCAAAACAAAGAAATCCCCGTCGCATAGAGATTCTCCAACCAACTCTCTGACAGGAGAGTATCATATGGTGGGACCTACATTAGTGACAACTCATCCACTATGATATGCTCCTTCTGTTATAGTAGTGGGGGATCTAGTAATCGTGAAAGCTCCACCTCACCCCAGCATCCAGGAAACAGCCATGATGATAAGAAAACCATGAAGAGACTTCCAACCTCGCAACTTCACTGGACTGGCCAGAAAGCTAAATCCCTTATGAGGGGAGACATACCACTACCCTTGGGAAAACTTTGTAGGGTTTCAGTGGCATAGCGGAAGAATGGATTTCAAAAATATTTTATTTTGAAACTCCAAGAACTAGAAACCTTAAGCCCAAGATCCCTTATTCATTATAATTAATAAGTAATTCAAACAAGGTTTGGAAAAATACATAGAATGCTAATTCCTTCTTCTTTCCACTAGGCACACAATTGCATACCCTCTAGAGGTGATCCACACAGAAATTGAACCTAAGAACCACTCCTTAGTAGTTTGCTTAATCCATTTGGGCTCTTCTGATGGCCTTTCTTCCTTTGGCAGCCACTCCTTAATAGACCTTTTCTCTGCAGTAGAATACTCTGAGCCCTCTCCTAAACCTTTCTATACTCTCTTTATCACTTCCTAATTCTCTTCCTAAGTCCTTGTCTTAGAATGGCAAACTTGTCTTAAGGAAAGATCTATGTCCTAACAAGGGAAGGAAGAGACAAGGAGGACAAAGTGACAGAGTGTAAGAGTGTAAGAAAGAAAGGATAAACCAGATACCTTCGGCATAAACACTGAAGGCTTTAAATAGGAGATGGGGAGCTGCCAAATATGGCTCTTCATCAGCCTTTGATCTGTCAAACAATAGATCATATAAGACCCTTCATGAAGGAGTGTTATCTTGAAAAGTCATGACACTTCTTATACCAAAGCCTTGTTCGTGTCCTCTAGATAATCTTGGCTTTTTGTCCTCATGCCATATGGCATGTAACCAGCTGATAGGCTCTCAGATGGAGCATGGAATCAAGTGGCTTATCCAAGAGTCAAGTCCTTCAATAAGAAAGACTCTTGGTTTGAATAATTGCGGTAACCAAGTGAAGGAATGCAACCCTTCACTCGTGTGCGCCAATCTTTCCCACCGCCCATTATTTTTTCTATCGGTATTAAGTCAAGATAATCAAACATGGGATAAGGCTAGGGATGCCTTGTTTCACTTGGAAACCAAATCCCATAAGCAGAAGGACTCTAGGTCCATCTGCGTGCCAACTTATCTCACGCATATTTCATCCTACTTCTAATCAAACATGGGATAAGGCTGATGACTAATTAGAAAATACTTCTAATCTCATCCTGCTTTGATCAAAGACTTCCTGAGTCATCAATCGAAGAGATTACTTGGAATAATATTTTCTCTTACTATGAATGATTGATTCCTTGTTGATCCACTCATATCCTTCATACACCTTCCCCCATATCCGAGAACATCCCGTACATGACTTAATGTCATGAATGAATATGAATCAAAATATGGCTTAGTATGCATAAGGAACCATGGTAACTTAGGTCTAAAGATCATTTGCACAACCCCCACTATGAGAACTATCTCTTGACAAGTAGTAAGATTTTTATAAGATATTCTCAGTGTAGATCAGTTCAGTGAACTCATACCTTAATGAGCACCCTTATCCTTGTATTAATATTTCTACACAAGTGACTGTGAGACCAACCACCCTCTTCATCGAGCATACATAGGATAAGCTAGTCTTTTCCGGAAGCATCGATCCCTAAATTGATAATCCAATGACTAGGAACATTTTAAATTAGGATTTATAGGAATTTAGGTCTCACCATTATGATCTCCATCATAACCCTAATTCCTTTGCCCTAATCTATGGGGTTTGTCATAATCTTTAAATAAGACATAGCAGTATAATGAAATAAAATACCTTTTATTAATACAATAATGTCATACAAGAGTTGGAAGATTACAAAAATATCTTTACAAAGATTAGCTTTTAGGATACTTTTCTTTCAATCTCCTATTTGCACTAAAGCCAATCGCCCTTGTATTTTATATCCATACAATCTAAGTGACAATCAAACTACTGCTGAGGTAGTGCTTTAGTGAATGGGTCTGCTATATTGTTCTTTGTATCAACTCGTTCAACGACAACATCTTATCTTCCTATGATTTTTCGAATGAGGTGGAAATGTCTTAAGGATGTGCTTGGACTTATGATGAGACCTTGGTTCTTTAGCTTGCGCAACAACTCTAGCGTTATCACAATATAGTAGCACTAGTTATTGTATTTCAAAACCATGCCTAATTCCATAATAAGTTTCTTTATCTAGACAGCTTCTTTCGTGGCTTCACTTGTAGCTATGTATTCTACCATAGTGACTGAGTCAGCTACAGTCGGTTGCTTTATACTCTTCCAACTCACTATACCACTATATAGGATGAAGACATACCCTGATATGGATTTGTTATCATACCCTGATATGAATTTGCTATCATCTAGATCTGATTGAAAACTAGAATATGTATATGCTTCTAGTTTCAATTCTGATCCACCATGTAGGAGAAAAACATCCTTAGTCCTTCTCAAGTACTTAAGAATATTTTTTATAGCTTTTCAATGATCCTCTCCTGGATCTACCTGGAACCTATTTACTATGCCCAAGACATAAGTAACATCAAGCCTGGTACATAACATGACATACATAATCGATCCTATAACCGAAGCATAAGCAATCATAGCCATCCTCTCTCTTTCTTTTGATGTCTTAAGAGATATTTTCTTGGAGAGATGTATGCCTTGACTCATAGGTAAGTAACCCCTCTTACTTCCATCCATGTTGAATCTCTTCAACAATAAGTCAATGTACCTGGATTAGGATAAGCCTAGCATCCTCTTAGATCTATCTCTATAGATCTTAATCTATAATATATAGGATGCCTCTCCCAGATCCTTCATGGAAAACTTTGATGATAGCCAAGTCTTGACCGATTGTAACATTGGGATATCATTCCTAATGATAAGTATGTCATCGACATACATAACCAAAAAGATAATTGCACTCCCATTTATCTTTTTATACACACAAGGTTCATCCATATTTTTAATGAAACCAAACTCCCTAATTGCTTCATCAAAATAGATGTTCTAACTCCTCGATGCTTGCTTTAATCCATATATAAATTTTTTAAGTTTGCATACTTGGTTTGGTCTCCCACTTGAGACAAACCCTTCTAATTGTGACATATAGATTTTTTTCTCAAGATATCTATTAAGGAAAGCAGTCTTTACATCTATCTGCCAAATTTCATAATCATAGTATGCTGCTATTGCAAGCAAAATCCTAACGGACTTGAGTATTACTACTGGTAAAAAAGTTTCATCATAGTCAATACCATGCCTTTGTCTGAAACCTTTCGCCATTAGCCTAGCCTTGTAAGTATCTACTTGGTCATCAACTCTAATCTTCTTCTCGAAGATCTATTTACACCCTATTGGGTTAACTCCTTCAGATGGATCTACCAAGGTCCAAACCTGATTGGAATACATGGAGTCTATTTTAGATTTCATGGCATTTAGCTATTTATCGGAGTCTCTACTTTCGATAGCTTCCGTATAAGTCACAAAATCATCATCCTGAATAATACTGGCCTCATTATCATTTCCAATAACAAAGCCATATCTGAGAGGTGCACCCCACACCCTCTCTGACCTTCGGAGAGGAGGTATGTATTGTGATTGTTCCTGATCAACAAGAACCTTTGGTGAGGAATTTTGATGCGGGACTAATTATGCATGCAAACTATTTTTTTTGGTAGGTATTAAGTTAGGTGTTTGTATCCCGAATTTCAAGCCCAAAAACTAAGTAAATGATTCTATGGAAAACTAAAAAGCCGATGTATGCAAGAATTAACCCTAAGTAGTGAAAGAGAAGGATCGCCAAGGCTAAGAAGCCCTGGTAAGGCTAGCTCTTCTACAATACCGTAACTGGAGAGTCAAGGGTGTGTACCTGACAGGGATTTGAAGACAAATCCATGAAGAGATCGCTCGTCGCTCCCGGATATGGCTTGGAAAATCAAGATGAAGACCTTGCGGATCCGTGGCTTTCAATTCGGTGGCCCGAAAGCTAGTCAACTGGAATCCTGGATTCATGAAAACTGAGGGACCTGCAAGGCACCTAACAAGGGTTAAAAAAAAGAAGGAAGAGGTTAGAAGGCTGAAAGAAGAAGGGAAGGAAGGGAAGGATGAGGGGAGGCTAGGGCTTCTAGTTGGAGGGCTTGGAGGCAGGGCGTAGGGGTTAGGATCACACAGATACCCTTCACATAGAAATCACACAGAATTTACACAGAAATTTGAGAACTCAAGAAGTTTTTTCATTCATCATTGATCAAAATATACATGAGAGAGGGGGGCCTTTATATAGGCATACAAGCTTAGGCTCCAAGTAAGGGCATGCAAGAGAATTCCTAGGTATCCTTTTCCCACTCAAACCCTAGCTAGATTACATGGAAACCTCACTCTCCCAAATGAACTCAAACACTCTCTCCTCCTCTTTATCATGGTCAACCAAAGGGTGGTGATCAAAAGGGTGGCCGACTAAGGGAAGGTGACCATAAGGGGGCGCCAATTTCATGATGGGCCAGGGCTTCGAGCGGCCCATTTCAGTGCTGGGTAGGCCTTAGGGTTTCTCCTATTGTCCTTCTTTTCGGTAGGCTGATGTTGTTGTCATCTGGTCTTCAATGGTGGTGATCTCAAGGTCCTTCTCTTGCAATCCAAGATGGCACATCCAAGTATGACTGGGACTCCTTGAAGTTGTCAAACTATGGCTGGGGTCCATCAGTGTTTTGAGTTTTCTTCTAGATTGGACTCAAAATGAAACTTACAAGACTCAAAATGAAAAATGGCTCAACATGAGCAGACTCATGACTTGACTCAATAGAACTTGACTCAACTTGACTTGACTCAAATGAACTAGACATATCCCAAGACTGATCCCAAAAATCCTAATAGTATGGGTGACTCTGAATACAGGACTCAAATATAGAAAGGCCTAAAACAGGACTCAGGGGACAAAATATAGACTCAAGTGGGCTAAGCCCTTATTACAAAATTGGACTCAACCACTAAAATACTAATCTGATAACCACAAAGGGTTGAGAAGCCTCTGTCTTATTCTGGTGCCTTTGGTGTTTGCACCAATTCTCCCAGGGTGGGAGGAACTCGACCCTGTCGAGTAAGGATCACTTTGGCTCTGGTATCTCTCAAGAAGGTTTAGGTTAAGGTGCTGCAAGTCCTCTCGAGGAAGCCACGAGTCATTGGATTCTGGTCGACCTTGCTAACGGACCAGGTAGCATTGATAGCCGCAGCCCCGGGTCATGATTGCTTAATCATCCAAGATACGCTCGATCCATTTTCCTCTCTCAGGCTAACTTATAGGTGGACACTCTAGGTTAGGTTTGCTCTTAAAGGATGGAGTAGGTCCAAAAATCTCACTAAGAATTGCTGCCGGTTCCTTATACTCAACCAAGTATGCAATATTGAAGGTAAAGCTAATGCCAAACTCTGAGGGCAAATCTAGCACATAGGCATTAGATCCTACCTTCTCTATCACTCTAAAAGATCCAACTCCACAAGCGTGAAGCTTCTTAATGATCCCTAGTGGAAACCGCTTAGGCCTAAGCCTAACCATAACAGAATCTCCTACATTAAATTCCTTGGCTCTCTTTCGGAATTAGTCAGTTTCTTATATGTTTCATTACTTAAATTAATCTTTTGGCTAATGTCCTGATGCAGATGCTGTGCAGAGGTCAATGCAGGTATGGACAGATGGATTATATCTGTGGACTTATTGGATTCAAAACCAGATACTACTTCACTACCTACATCTTCAGGTTCCTCTACTGGACTCCACTCATCGATGTCTTCTTTAGATCCTCCAATGGGTTCAGGAGTTTCTTTTTCTAGTTCCTTAGCCTTAATTAGATTAACTCATGGTTTCTTTTTCTTAAAGCTACTAGAATCTCTCCTAACTATATCTCTACATTGAGTCGAATGAATTACAAATTTCTCTCCATGGTGACTAAAGGTATACATGTTGGTTCGACCAAATAGGGCTGCATCATGATCGTAAAGCCATGGTCGACCTAAGATGATACTACTGACTCCTATGGGAAGGATATCACACCAAATCTTTTCCTCATATAAATGCAGTTTAATCAAGATTTGGCACCTGGACTTGATTGGGATGGAGGTGGAATCTATCCATGAGACCTTATAGGGGCTAGGATGGGGAACTAGGGTCAATCCTAAAGATTTAACTATACTGGCAGAGATGGCATTGACACAACTCCCACTATCTATTATGATCTTGAATACCTTATCTCCTATATTGACAAAAGTTTGTAGGATGTTAGTCCTACGCTAGTCAACCTTAGTTTGGGTCTGGGTCAAGATGCACCTAACCACTCCTAATAGGTCTTCAGACTCAGGCATGTCCTCCTCTCCATCATACTCTTCTACCAATTGGGCCTCAGCCTCATAAACTTCTCCCTCAGGCTCAATTATGGTTTTAGACTCATCCTCCCCTAGCTCACCTAGGTGTAGGGCATTGACTGGGCATTGACTGGGCACTGGCTAGCAAAATGGCATGGTTTGAGACATTTAAAACATACCCTCGAGGTGGTGAAATTCTTCTGGACCTCTACAAACTTACCTTTATCCTCTTTATGGGCTATAGGGGTACTGGATTAGGGTCGACTTGGGTCAGGGTGGCTTGGACTGGGTCTGCTTGGGTTGGGTCAGCTCAAGTTGGATCGGTTTGGGCTAGGTCGACTCGGGTAGGCCTGGCTAGAGTTCGATTCTGGAAAGGGGGCATTGCTCCTAGAAGGTTCAGATCGCTGGTATATAGGTCCCTTCTGAAATTATTCATAGTGTCTTGCTATCTGGTAAGCTTGGTCCAAATCAGTGACCTCCCTCATATATAGCTCTCTTTGGATATCTTCACGTAATCCAGTCCTAAACCTATACAAGGTCTACAATGGAGACTCAGGTTCATTACACCTCATGGCGAAGTCCTCAAATTGGGCAATATAATCTGATACGGGCCTATTCCCTTGACGTATCCTATTCCATTGGTCAAGGAGTTTCTGATTGTAGGATTCAGGAAGGTACTTTTCCTTAAGTTTCTGTTTCATGTCTTGCCATGTGTTAATGGGAGGAAGTGCTTGTTGTCTCCTAGTACTCTCAAGGTTGGCCCAATGTAACCTAGCCTGATGAACTAGCCTCATCTTTGCAAATTTATACTTCCTTTCTTCACTCATGTCATACCACTCAAAATAATAATCCATGTCTCCTTCCCAATCTACGTAGACCTTTGGTTCTAGACTACCATCAAAGGTGGGTGCCTCTACCCTAATGTTCTTCATGGCCCTCTCATCTTGATCACAAACTTCATGGTGGGGCCTTCTACGGTTGGGTTCTTGGAAAGGGTCAGGGTCTTGGCCTCTCCTAGGGTTAGGCTCTTGATATTGTTCCTGGCGTTGGACTCTTATAGGATTGGGTTTCACAAATGGGTCATGGTTTTGGGATCTTATAAGGTTATGAGTGGTGGAAAGGGGTGAATCAAGATTAGGTTCAGAATTAGACTCTTGGATTCTCTCTAGGGTTCCTAATTAGTCCTCTACTTGGTCAAGCCTATTGGTTAAATGGTCAATCCTATTGTTGTTTGGTTATTTGATTGGGTCAATTGGTCAAATCTTTGATTCATTTGGGTGGTTAATTGGGCATATTGATTTTAAAATTGGGTATTGGAATGGGTCAATTGGTTGATCTGGGTAGTTAATTGGACTAACTGATTTTGGGATTGGGTATTTATTGGTTCATCTGGGTGGTCAATTGTTCATTCATGGCCTTAATGAGGGTTTCAAGATTAGATTTCATGGTTGAACTAGGTTGCGGTTTAGATTGTTGGTATTGGGTTCCTAATCTAGTAGTCATGCACTCAATCAGTCAAGGTGTTATGATGCAGTCAAGCACACAAAGTAGACACGTACTAAGGTTTGCTAGACCTAAAGCCAAAGTTGAATGGATCGACTCAACTTACACTCAACTCAGCAACTAATCCTTCCACTGGCCAGGTAAGCGGTGGGGTGGTGGGATGCTCCCCCTTCCATGACAGGGTCCTAATTAAAAACCACCAATCCACTTAGGGCATTTGCCTTTGGACCTCTAGCCTTAGACACTAGTTTTCAGTAATAGTTGGAGAATTGAATGCACTAGTTTATCCACACAACTTGGACCTGACCTGTTGTTATCCTTAGCTCACTAAAGAAAATTAGGTTGCTAATTGATTTTAATTAGGGTTTGGGTATGTATGCAAGGTGGTTGTTTTGGGCCTAGGACAGGTGATGAAATCCTGTCCTGATCTAAGATGGGAAATTGCCCTTAAGATTGATTTGATGAGATGATGACAATCGATAAGCCCTGATGCAATCTAATAACAATCAGAAAATAATTTTATTTTTTTGTATTTTTATGAGGTGGCAATTAAATTTAAGTTGATTAAGTTATCAAACAAGATTTGGCTTGGGTTGGGAGGGGTTTGGTAGTTGATTAGGTTAGGTTAAGTCAAGTATGCAAAAATCATAGAAACTAAATTAGGGTTTGTTTTGATGCAGTAGTTGTACAAGTTTCAAACCAAAAAAAATTCTAAAAATTTCAGGATAAAGGACTAGCTGTGGAGATGATCCCTACCAAATTTCATGCAAACTAAAATTCGGATGATGATAAAATACCTAGGATTTTAGACTATGTGCAGAAAACTCAGAATTTCTGTTAGGGTTTCTAGGATGCAGATTTTTATATTTTTTTTATAAAAATAATTAAAAATAATTAAAATTATCAAGACTGAAAATAAAATATGCCGTGCAAGTTTCAATGAGAACTAAAATACTTAAGTTGACAAAATAGATCGAAACTCAGACCCCTAATGCAGATGATGGGATGCAAAAAATTAGCCCTAAAAGTGCTCTGATACCAAATGATGCGGGACTAATTATGCATGCAAACTATTTTTTTGTTGGTAGGCATTAAGTTAGGTGTTTGTATCCCAAATTTCAAGCCAAAAAACTAAGTAATTCTATAAAAAAATTTAGAAGCAGATGCACACAGAAGTTAACCCTAAGTAGCGAAAGAGAAGGATCGCCAAGGCTAAGAAGCCCTGGTAAGGCTAGCTCTTCTGCAATACCATAACTGGAGAGTCAAGGGTGTGCACCTGGCAGGGATTTGAAGATGAATCCATGAAGAGATCACTCGTTGCTCCAGGATGAGGCCTGGAAAATCAAGCTAAAGACCTTGCGGATCCGCGGCTTTCAATCTGGTGGCTCGAAAGCTAATCAACTAGAATCCTAGATTCATGGAAACTGAGGGACCTGCAAGGCACCTAACAAGGGTTAGAAAAATAAGAAGGAAGAGGTTAGAAGGCTGAAAGAAGAAGGGAAGGAAGGGAAGGATGAGGGGTGGCTAGGGCTTCTGGTTGGAGGGCTTGGAGGCAGGGCACAGGGGTTGGGATGACATAGATACCCTTCATACAGAATTCATACAGAAATTGCACAGAATTCACACAGAAATCTGAGAAGAACTCAAGAAATTTTTTCATTCATCATTGATCAAAATATACGTGAGAGGGGGGGCCTTTATACAGGCATACAAGCTTGGGCTCCAAGTAAAGGCATACAAGAGAATTCCTATGTATCCTTTTCCCACTCAAACCCTAGCTAGATTACATGGAAACCTCACTCTCCTAAATGAACTCAAACACTCTCTCCCTCTCCTTATCATGGTTGGCTAAAGGGTGGTGATCATAAGGGTGGCTGACCAAGAGAAGGTGACCATAAGGGGGTGCCAATTTCATAATGGGCTAGGGCTTCAAGCAGTCCATTTCAATGCTGGGCAAGCTTTAGGGTTTCTCTTGTTGTCCTTCTTTCCAGTGGGCTGATGTTTTTGTCATCTAGTCTTCAATGATGGTGATCTCAAGGTCCTTCTCATGCAATCCAAGATGGCACATCCAAGTCAAGTATGACTGGGACTCCTTGAAGTTGTCAAACTCTGGTTTGGGTCCATCAGTATCTTAAGTTTTCTTCTGGACAGGACTCAAAATAAAACTTATAGGACTCAAAATAAAAAATAGCTCAACATGAGCAGACTCGGACTTGACTCAACAGAACTTGACTCAACTTGACTTGACTCAAATGAACTAGACGTATCCCAAGATTGATCCCAAAAACCTTAATGGTATGGATGACTCTGAATACAGGACTCAAATGTAGAAAGGCCTAAAACAGGACTTAAGGGCCAAAATACAAACCTGAGTGGGATAAGCCCTTATTATGAAATTGGACTCAACCACTAAAACAGTAATATGATAACCACAGAGGGTTGAGAAGTCTTTGTCTTATTCTAGTGCCTCTGGTGTCCACACCAAAGTTCATTTGAGGACTCTTTAAAATTGGTTGTTGGTTTTGAACTTCACTAAGTTCAGGTGTTGTTCCATTACTTCTTTCTTGGATAAATTCTTGCTCCAAGAATGTAGCATGTCTACTAACAAATAACTTTTGTTCAGTAGTATGATAAAAAGGTATCCAATACCCTCTTTGGGATAACCAATGAACTTGCATTGTCAGCCCTAGCACTTAACTTATATCCAAAATTATTCTTTTTATAAGCATAGCAACCCCAAATCTTTAAGTATTTAAGATTTGGTCTTTTACCATTCCATACCTCATATGGAGTGCTAGTCACTGACTTTGATGGTACCCTATTCAAAATATAAATAGCAGTTTCCAAAGCATATCCTCAAAAGGAAATAGGAAGATTTGTGAAGCTCATCATGGACCTTACCATGTCTAACAATGTGTGATTTCCCCTTTCTACCACACCATTTAATTTAGGTACATAAGGAGAAGTCCATTCAGAGATTATGCCTTTGTCCTTAAGATGGTTTAAAAACTCACTAGACAAGTATTCTCCTCCTCGATCAGAATAAAAAATTTTAATACTATGTCCAATTTGTTTCTCAACCATACTTTAATACTCTTTAAATTTATCAAAGGCTTTAGACTTGTGTTTCATCAGATACACATGTCCAAACCTAGATAAGTCATCAATAAATGTAATGAAATAAGAGTATCCACCTTTGGCCTAAGTTGTCATAGGTCCACATATATCAGTATGTATAAGACCTAATAATTTAGTTGCCTTGTCTTCATGTCTAGTAAATGGAGACTTAGTCATTTTACCTATGAGACAAGATTCATAAGTTCCTAATGATTAAAAATCATAAGGATCAAAGTAATTATCTTTGACTAACTTGTTTATCCTTGACTCACTTATATGACCTAATCGACAATGCCGGAGAAATGTGATATTAACATTATCTCTCTTTCTTTTCTTGTTATCAACAAGTAATATTTTATCATTGAATTCTAAAGTTAAAAGACCATTAATAAAATAACCATATCCAAATATTTTATTAGAATAAAGAATAGAGTAGCCACTGTTCTTTATACTTATTTCAAATCCTTGTTGTAATAACAAGGATATAGAAATAATATTTCTTATAATATTTGGAACATAGTAACAATCTTCTAATTTTAATATATTATCCGAAGGTAATAATAGTAGATAGGTGCCCATAACTTCAGCATACATGGCTTCACCACTTGTACCATATAGCTTGAAGTCATCTTTTTTTAGACTTCTAATTCTATGGAGTCCCTGTAATGACTTATAGATATAAGACCCACATGGGATATCTAATACCCATGAATTAAAAATAGAAGTACTCAATGATAAATTTGTTTGTATCATGTACAAACCTTTAGATGCTCCTCTAGCATCTTGCTTCACTCTTGCAAGATATGTCTTGCAATTTTTTTTCCAATGCCCTTGCTTGCCGTAGTGGAAACAGGCTCCATCATTAATAGCCTTCTTTGCTTTCTTCTTCTTCTGGATGCTCCTTTTAGGGTTGAATTTCCTTTTCAAACCCCTCTTCATTGCCTGTTTCTTCTTTCCATCAATAAGAAGAATATGAACCTTATCTCCCTCAGAACGTCTCTCTACTATCTTAAGCATGTTAAGCAGCTCAGGCAAAGAAGTATTCAGTTTGTTCATATGATAATTTAAAACAAACTGAGAGAAGAAATCTGGGAGTGATTGCAGGATCAAGTCCTGGTTGAGTTCACCATCCATTACAAACCCTAATTGACCTAATCGGGTGATTTAGTCAATCATTTTAAAAACATGGATTTGAACTGATGAACCCTCACTTATGCATGCACGAAACAACTGCTTCGATATCTCATACCGAGCAACCCTACTTTGCTCTCCATAAAGCTCCTTAAGATTGAGCAATATGGATTAAGGTTCCATTTCTTCATGTTGCCTCTGAAGTTCATTGCTTATTGAGGCCAACATGATGCACCTAACAGTCATGCTATCATTTAGCCATATTTTATGTGTGGCCCTTTCCTCCTCAGAAGCATCCTCTCCGATCAGCTCTGGATCTGGAAAATCAAGAATATAAAAAAGCTTCTCCTAAGTTAATACTATTCTCAGGTTCCTCAACTAGTCCACATAATTAGGACCGGTCAACTTATTGGCATCTAAAATGCCCCGTTGTGATAAACTTGAAGCCATAATAAAACCTATATTGAATAAAGAATAGTATAAGCAGACCACCCAATATGACATTCATCATTAGATAAGGACTTTTTATCTAATTATGTCTCCCACTATTTTATTCGAATACCATAACCCTCACCTATGGTAAGCGAGAAACCTTACCAGGTTTCTTTAGTGGGATTGAGATTCCAATTCCTCATAAATGCCTTGTGTTACATAATTGATGCAGAACTAAAATGCATACATACTATTTTTTTATATTTTTATAGGTTAAGTGATGTAACTAAATCTCGAAGATAAGGCCACGAATCTAAGTAAAGAGTTCTATGTAAAACAAGAAGCAACATCATGCAAAATAGAACCTAAAAGCAATCGAAAGAGGACAGCCAAAATTGAGAAGTCTCGGTTGGGCTAGTTCCCCTTCAAAAATGCTATTGGCAAGCAGAGGGGTGTACCTGACAATGGATGAAGTGCCTGATGAAGATCGTATATGAAGGGATCACTCTCACTCCTGGATGTAGCCTGGATGATCAAGCCGAAGACCCACGAATTCTTGGCTTTCAACCTGGCGATCCGATCGTGCCCAGCTGGAGTCATTGGATTTGTAGACTTCGAGGGACCTGCAAATAGCATATCAAAGGTTAGAAATTGATGAAGGGATGAAGGAATAATTAAAAAATAGCAAGAGAAAGGGATGATTGATGTTGGGCGACCAAGGCTTGGAGAGGATGCTTCTAGGGTTTGATGGCGGCTGGAGACTGGGCACAGGAGATAAGGAGGAAGGAGGGGCTCACACAGAATCCCGTTAGCACATAGAAAAAGATCACAATAAATGAGAAAACTCAATAATATTCATTCAAAAGTTATCAAATTTTCATACAAGGGGTCCCTTATATAGAGTCATAAGACTTATGGCCCAAGCAAAGGTGCCCACTTTCTTCCTAAAGTGTGGGGCTGAATACATGGAAGAAAACACTCTCATACATACAAAATCTCGCCAAACAAGATAGGTAGTGGGCAGCCAAAGGGGGGGCCCAAGGGAATTGGGCCTAGATGATCTAAGTTTAGTATGGGCCATACAGGCTTCTAATATAGGCTTCAAGATTATCCATGGGTTCAGCCAAAGGTGGAGATGGTGAATGAAATGGGACTCCTGATCTAGTGCACATGCAAGACTCAACAATAACTCGACTATGGCTGCCTAGATCTAGAGCCCAAACAGAATGGGTTGACTCAACTTACACACAATGCAACTCCTAGTCCTTCAACTGGCCAGATAAGAGGTGGGATGGTGGGAGGCCCCCTGCTCTCACAGGGACCTAATTAAGGAATCATCGATCTGCTTAGGTCGTTTGACACTGTACCTCTAGCCTAGACACCATCTTCCAGTAATAGGAGATGAATTGGATTCACTAGTCTTCCCACAATGGTTGAACCCGACTTGTGATGTCCCTAGCCCTCTAGGGCAAATTAGGTCTACTAGATTTTAATTAGGGTTAGGTTTAGATGCAAGGATTGTGGTTTTGGGCTAAGGAGAGATGATCAAATCCTTCCCCTATCTGACATAGTAAAATTTCCCTTAAAGTAATTTATGCTCATGATAGCAGGCAGATGAAAATGCAAATTAGGGTTTCAAGTATTATTAGTATTTTATGAGTATATATAATTTTTTTTATTTTGGTTTTTTTTTAAATAAAAATATAATTTGTAGATGATGACCTAATATACAGGAAACATGCCAAAAATTTAAGATATGCAAAAATTATACTAAAAGAATCCTAAACTTGCTAAAATTAGCTTTGCTAAAAAATAGGGTAGAATTGTTCTCATGCAGTATTCTGGCTAGCAGAAACTTCATAGATTGAAATAATTCTTGAGAAGATTCTAAAAATAATTTCAATTATAAGAAATCTATCAAAATAAAAATCAAATTTTTCTAAGTTTTTTACAGGCATAAGTAATTAAAATAGAAGGCTATGTACTAAGATGGCCGAGATACAAATTATCCTAATGAAGCTCTTTGTTTTCTTCTTTAGGGATCAATCACAGCGGCACCCCTATACGCCATAGGAGATCCCGTAGATTGGGAAGAGAGGGTCTTGTAGCCCTTCTTGTCTCCTATGACCGGATGGCCACGGTGAAGCACTCGATCCGAGTATTCAAAGAGAACTAAGCCAAACAGGCTTTGATACCAAAATGCTGCGGAACTAAAATGCATGAATAATTATTTTTATATTTTTATAGGTTAAGTTATGTATCTAAATCCTGAAGATTAGGCCACGAATCTAAATAGAGAGTTCTATGCAAAATAAGAAGCAACAGCATGCAAAATAGAACCTAAAAAGTAATAGAAAAGAGGATCATCGAGGCTGAGAAGCCCCGGTTGGACTAGTTCCCCTTCAATAATGCTACTAGCAAGTAGAGGGAATGTACCTAATAGGATATAGTAGATGAATCCTTGTAGAGGTCTCTCTTCGCTATCGGATCACCGGGTTGAAAGCCATGAATTCGCGGGGTCTTCGGCTTGATTATCCAGGCCGCATTCGGGAGCGAAGAGAGACCTCTGCAAAGATTCATCTACTAGATCCTATCAGGTACACCCCCTCTACTTGCCAGCAGTGTTATTGAAGGGGAACTAGCCCAACCGGGACTTCTCAGCCTCGGCGATCCTCTTTTCTATTATTTTTTAAGTTCTATTTTACATGCTGTTGCTTCTTATTTTGCATAGAACTCTCTATTTAGATTCGTGGCCTGATCTTTGGGATTTATATATATAACTTAATCTATAAAAATACAAAAATAATTATGCATGCATTTTAGTTCCGCATCAATAACAAACACTCATGAGTTCAAAAGTAAAATTTCTTTTCAATTGCAACCCATGCAATTCTCAACAAATGAACTACCTCTAAGATACTTATAGTCTTGTATTATACAATAAACTATAATGTCTTAGTTTAGCCAGACCCTTCATTTCTATATAGACATGTTCGAATAATACTGCCCTTGTGTTACACAGCAAAGCAATACTACCAAACATACTATAAAACATTAAACTGTACTAAGACAATTCATATTTAACAGTAGGGTAGGCCTTGTGTTACACAACAAACCTACTATAGTTATTAATATGAACTATACCTACCATGAAGGAAGGCAAACTACAGTGTGTTAATTCAATTGGCATATTCAATTTAAGGTCCAGATATAGCCAAATTGAACAAGTAAGTGGAAGAGATGAGGGAATCCTTCCGTTGCTTTTCTTAGACACCAAATTAATTGGCCAGGTCAGACAACAGAACCAATTAAAAATCTCATGCCTTTTACCTTCCCAGAACCACTTGCCTAGACACCAATTGGCTAATCATATAACCCTAAATAAATTTTGCCTCTTGACTAACTTACACTATGATTTTAATTATGAGGGCTTTTAGTGGTCTCAAAACACATCCTACTTATTCATGTAAACATAAGATTTATTCCAACAATCAAGCATATTATTCCTAATATGCATAACATAAGCATGATTAAAATATCAATCTATTCAGCTCACTTGTTCATGGGATATGGACATAGCGGCACCCCAACAGACCATAGGAGATCCCATTGAATGGGATGAGAAGGCTATGAAACCCTAATTAACTCCTATGACTGGATGGCCATGGTAACTAACCCAATCCGAAGCAGTTACTACGATATAACATATCTCATATATAATTTAAACAATCATGCATCGCTTCATGGCATAGTAAGCAATCATTACTAATTGCATGCACCATACATGATAATATTCACTATCATATAATCTTTCAATACTATGCATCATACTATGATTTTTATATATGATCATATTATCATTGACCCCTAATTAGTGGCATGCATCAAAATATGATTACCATATATGATCATATTTTCTATCACATAAGCATTCAATAATTCAATTAACCATTAATTGAATGAAATAAGGGGGCTCTAATACCACAATTGGATTTCAATGGCATAGCAGAAGAATGGATTTTCAAAATTTTCATTTTTGAAACTCCAAACAACTAGAAATCCTAAGCACAAGATCACTTATTTATTACAATTAACAAGTCATTCAAACATGGTTTGGAAAAAATACCTGGAATACTAATTCCTTCTTCTTTCCACTAAGCATACAAGTACATGACCTCCAGAGGTGATCCACATAGGAATTGAACCTGGGAACCACTCCTTAGTAGGTTGCTTAATCCACTAGGACTTTTCTGATGGCCTTTCTTCCTTTGGCAGCCTCTCCTTCCTTGCTCAGACCCTTGTTCTCTAGTAGAACACTCTAAGCCCTCTCCAAAACTTTTTTTACTCTCTTTATCACTTCCTAATTCTCTTCCTAAGCCTTTGTCTTAGAATGGTGGACTTGTCTTAAGACAAGACCTATGTCCTAACAAGGAAAGGAAGAGACAAGGAGGATAAAGTGGTAGAGTGTAAGAGTGTAAGAAAGAAAGGATAATTATATTTCCTTCGGCATAAACACCGAAGGATTTAAATCGGAGATGGGGGGGCACCAAACATGGCTCTTCATCAGCCTTTGATCTATCAAACAACAGATCATATAAGACCCTTCATGAAGGAGTCTTATCTTGAAAAGTTAAGACCCTTTTTGCGCCAAAAGGCTTATACAGATTCTCTGGATTATATTGGCCTTTTGTCCTTATGCCATATGGCATGTAACTGGCTGATAGGATTCTTAGATGGCGTGAAAACAAAATGGCTTATCCAAGAGATCAAGTCCCTTCATGAAGGACTCTTGGTTTGAATTATTATGGCAACAATGAAAGGACGTAACCCTTCACTTGTGCATGCCAATTCCTCACCGTCCATTCCTTCTTTCCACCAGTAATAAGCTAATGCAATTAGTCATAGGATAAGGCTAGGGATGCCGTGTTCCACATGGAAACCAATTCCCATAAGCAGAAGGACTCTAGGTCCTTCTGTGCGCCATTTAATCTCACACCAATCCAATTGGTGCCAAGAGTCCCTTCAACTTAGGACTCTTCAAATAAATAAGATAAAGGCTTAATAAATCTAGATAAAACTAGATAATTGCTGCCCCACTTTGGACTCAACTAAATCTAGGATCCCCTCAAATTGGTTAGCCCATTAAGCAATTTTATAGACCCAATTCAATTGGGTTAGGAGTTAGGTTAGCCTACACATACTAGTATGTAATCTAGCTAGCCAATTAGGATCCCATGACCATAATAAAATATAAATTGACTTCCTAGGCCAATTCTCTAATGTGTGTGACCCTTTGGGTTTCACATCTAGCCAGTAGTAGGTTTAGGTCCAAGCCAATTCGATCCAATCGAACCCGATTTGACCTAAATAGGTCAAATTGAGCTAACCTAAGTTGCTAATTCGAACTAGCTTCCGAATTGACTCATAAATCCAATCGAATTGATTTATGAAAACCTACAAGACATGATTAACATCTAGCAATGTATCATGCCTACTTGGAAGATGAGGAATTTGATAGAAAGTATCAAAATACCTGTCAGTGAAAAGTTACCGTGCAACTCAATCTTTCGATCTCTCTTTATCCTGAATAAGTGATGGGTATGGATAATTGTCAAACCCTAGCACTTAGTCATTTCAAATCTTAATTCGATAATGAAGACTCTGCTGATGACTGATTAGAAAACACTTCTAATTTTATACTGCTTTGATCAATGACTCCCTATGAGTCATCTATCGAAGAGATTACTTGGAATAACATTTTCTCTTACTAGAAATGATTAATTTCTTGTTGATCCACTCATATCCTTCATACACCTTCTACCATATTCAAGAACATCCCGTACATGACTCATGTCATGAATGAGTATGAACCAAAATATAGCTTAGTATGCATAAGGAACCATGGTGATATCGGGTCTAAAGATCACTTGCACAACTTCCATTATGAGAACTATTTCTTGACAAGTAGTAAGACTTCCATAAGATATTCTCAGTGCGGATTAGTTCAGTGAACTCATACCCTAATAAGCACCCTTATCCTTATATTAGTATCTCTACACAAGTGGCTGTGAGACTAACCACCCTCTCCATCGAGCATACATAGGATAAGCTAGTCTTTTTCAGAAGCATCGAACTCCGAATCGATGATCTAATGACTAGGAACATTTTAGATTATGATTTATAGGAACTTAGGTCTCATCATTGTGATCTCCATCATAATCCTAATTCCTTTGCCCTAACCTATGGGGTTCATCATAATCTTTAAATAAGACACAGTAGTATGATGAAACAAAATGCTTTTTATTAGTACAATAATGTCATGCAAGGATTATAAGATTACAAAAATATCCTTACAAAGATTGGCTTTTAGGATACTTTTCTTTCATACTTTCCATCACCCATAGAGTACTTAGCCTCCACAAATCTGCTCACTAATATGCCATCTCTCGAGAAGCAAGCCTCATACGCAATTAGTGCCCCTTCCTTCATAGACCTCACTTCATCTTGCCTCTCTTGCCTTTTCTCTGGCTCCTCTAAGCTCTACTCCACTCTTTACATCCAAAGGGGACTCCAAGCCTCCTCTGTTTATCTCTCTAGGAGACTAACTTAGGCATTGAAAAGTCTATTACCCAGTAAGCAATCCAAGAGGGAGGGTAAATTGGATTTCTAAAAATAAAATATTTACTTGCAAGAGTATGTGCCAAATGTAATAAACAATTATGAGTACTAGTGGCAGGTGAATTAGAATGCTCTTAATGAGTATGCAACGAAAATGTAAATGCAATAAATAAAAGAGCAAGAGCAAGACAATCAATCCACAAACACAATCAAGGTATAATAGTTCGGTGCTTTCCAATGTACGTACATCCACTCTCCAAGATCCCCTTGGAAATTTACTATAAGCTCAACCGATTACAGTCAATTAGTTTTCCGGGCTCATTAATCAAAACCTAACTTGTTTTCACAAGGCTCACAAGTCAAAACCTCCCTTGGTTTTACGGACTAACCAAGAATCTAATTAATTTTAAGGCTCACCAACAACCTTCCTTGATTTTGCGGGCTAACCAAGAACCTAATTGGTTTTAAGGCTCACCAATAACCTCGATTTTGCGGGCTAACCAAGAACCTTTACAACAAAAGATAAGGTTTAAAGCAACAATGAAAGCTTTCTAAAGTAAAGCAGATTTCTCTTTGAAGCACGGTGGAGTTGCTTGTCTTGAGCTTGATGGTTGTTGATCACAATGAATCAGAGTGAATGAACTTGTTTTTTCTCTTCTTTTCTTGCTTTTCTTTTTGTTTCTCTTCTTCCTCTCATTCCTCTTTTTGTTTTGATTTGATTTGAACCACTTAAATATAATCCCAAAGCCTTAAAACCAATT
The DNA here is from genome assembly GCA_021397845.1 of Areca catechu. Taxonomy (NCBI): domain Eukaryota; kingdom Viridiplantae; phylum Streptophyta; class Magnoliopsida; order Arecales; family Arecaceae; genus Areca; species Areca catechu. The sequence goes on from CM038041.1 coordinate 147,608,416, forward strand.
TATAGTCGTTAGACACGAAAAACTTGCCATTGAAAGGCAAGAGGGCCAAGTTCTACATTTAAAAAACTAGTTGTTATTGTTCCTAGAACTCCAAATGTCGACACTTCAACCTTGTGAGTCGATACTTAGGGTCGACACTTGCAACCATGAGTTGACACCAAGTTCAAATTTCTTTATTAAAGCTCTCTGGAATTCTCAGGTGAGTTGACACTTGAGTCAACACTTGGCAACCATGAGTCGACACTTTAGGCAAGTCTTCAAATTCAGCAAGTTCTGTATCCAAAAGTTTTCAAGCGATAAGTCAATCCTTGAGTCGACACTTGACTGGCGTAAGTCGACACTTCAGCCATACCATCTGAAATACTTTATGCGTGCATGCTTGAGTCGATACTTTCACTATCATGAGTCGACACTTGAGCTGTGAGTCGATACTTTGAGTCGACACTTGACTGAGATTTCTTCAAAACCATTGAACCTCTGCTGAAATCAAGTTGTACTTTACTATTTAAGTCATTTCAAGCAATCCTCAAGTTCTTAAGTCCATTAAAAGCTGGTCTTTCAATCATAGAAGGGACTTCTTCATTCTTTGACAAGCAAACAAAACTTGTAGAATTGGTGAGTATCTTTTTCTATAAAAACATACTTTAAAGACACAGTTAGTACTCAACTTATACTTAAGTATTTTGTTTATCATCAAAATCAATAACAGAGTTGACAAGGTCCACCACTAAATATATATCCTTGATATATCAGACTTTCTGGTTTTCTATCTTATAGAATTGACTCTCGATGATAGGATCCTGTGAGACCCGGCTCTACGTTGATAGCCACATCAGCTTCAGCCCCATTCGAGTCAAGCCTGAGTCAGCACAATTTCCAAAAGTGGCAACAAGACTAGCCAAACCCAATTGTATCAAACTACAGTAACCAGAGCTAAGAGTGATGATGGAGAGACTGAATGAGCATGTGTAGGGTAACGTGTGTTAGTATAGCATACCTTGTTGGGATCCTCTCTTATTAATTTATTGGGCTATGCTGGATAACCGAATATCATTAAAAAGACAGCCTCCTCTAACATGTGTAATAAATTTTACTAAAGTGGTTGGAGCTTGTCCCTTGAAATCTTTTCTACTAGCATATTTCTGTTATGATAGCATGATCTGTTGAGATCTTATTCACCATAACCTTGTCTGTTACGATCTATGCTGGAATAGCTATGATCGGCTGGGTTATCATCTACTAGAACAACACGGACTCTGAGTAGGTAATTGATTTATCCACTACTAAAGGGAGGGACTTGGTCCTGTATCTGAGTATGCTCGACTAGGCTTACTTAAATAACTAGTCAGATCCGAATAGATACTCGATGAATGTACATGAGAGAATACTATACTAGTTAGTTTTGCTATCTCCTTCTTGATCGATCCGAGTTGGATGTCCTAGTCTTTCATGGCTGGTAACGTAGTCGATGGTATGACAAGTTTTCAAAGCTAAATCACTAATTATCATAACAAATTCAATCAAATTTAATCACCATTTCAAATAAATCCTATCACAAACAAACACTGATATTTTTAGAATAAATTGAACATAAATTTAATATCATTTATAATAATCCAAAACCTTCCTAATAAAAATATCCAAGATCTCCATAAAATGTACAAATGTTGAACCAAATACTCAGTAAAACAATTTCGGTACCTATACACCAAAGATCTTCTATCATAATATGATTGCATTTAGCACCATTTTCAAAGTATAATATCTATTTTATGAGCTAGATGGAAGAGAGAAATTGGAATATTTAAAAGCTAAGAAATTGGAGTATTTTAAAACTGTACGAAACACAATTCAATTGATACCATCCGAATCCAACAACACAATTCAACTGTTACTATCCAAATCCAACAAAACATCAAAAGGCCAAAATAGATAGATTTAACTAGCATAATTAACAACCTGATTGAAAAAAAAAAAATATATATATATATATATAAGAGAAAGTTAATCTTTTTTTTTATTGGAATTTTTTTAGAACGAAAAGAAAGAAAAAGAAACAAAAGAAATTTTTTTTTTTCCAAATCTACAATTTTTTTAAAAAAAATAAAACAAATATTTTATAATTCTTATTTTATTTTTTAAAAATAAAAAAAGTTATAAAATTTTTTTCTCTACTTCCAATCAAGTAAACAAAAAATTACTTATTCTTTTATTAAACTTCCAAAAAAAAAAAAAAAAATTTCTTTTTTTTCCTCATCGATTTTTCTTCTTTTTCTTTTTCTTCCCCAAACGCCCAACCAGGCCATAAAGTATTTGCACAAGAAGGAACGTACTAATACGAAAGATATATGATGAACGCCTCAAACGCTTATTAGCAGTAGAACAATAACCATTTATACGTACAACGAAGCAGGAGGCTGTGGGAAGAAGAAAACCATACGTATTAAACCCCTCATAGCGAAGCAAGACCCCACGCACAAGACACAACCCAACCCTACGTAACAACTACCAACCACACTACACCAACTCAACATATATATTTCTCCTCTCCAAATAAGACACCGGAGATTTTTTTTTATTAATTTTCATGTCCTGCCCTGCGTCCCCTGGGTGGCTTCCTTGGTCCGCTGCCCGACCAGCCCCGCCGCCTCCGGCATCCGCTGCCGCTTCTGCTCCAGCTGCTCCGACGCCTTCGACACCAGCCTCCGGACGTCCTCCATGAAGCATGAGAGCGACGACAGCCCCGTAAGCCCGAACGCACCGGATGCCAGGAAGCCAGTCACGGCCACACCGATGGCGATCGCCGCCGGGACCAGCACCGGGCTGAAGAGGAGAAAGAGCGGGGTGGCGAAGGCGAGGCCGATGACACTGGCGGTCAGCGTCACGCCGGAGAGGATGAGGAGGAGTCCGCCGACGGGGAAGACGGCGACTACGGCAAGCACCTGGGACTTGGATGGGCCCTTCTCGGGGAGGAAGCCCTTCAGACCTTCAGGGTGGCGCTCCGCCATCTCAGCCGGTGGGGAGGCTATGGAGGAGAGGAGAGAAGGAGGAGATGAGAGGAGGAAGGGCTGACGGTGGTAGAAACTGGAGAAGAGGAGAGATGGTGAGGGGTGGCATTTAAGGGAGGGAAGCATTGACACGTGTGAAGAGGCTGACACGTGTTAGAGAGAGAGGAAATGGACGTGTAGCTACTATCTAGCTCGGCGCTTGGGGACCACCTTGTAAGCTGCCACCTCTACACTGCCGTTCAGTGGGCGAAGCCTGTGGGCCTACGTTGGCTTTCTTCTTTGGGGTTTAGGGTTGTGTGCCCTTCGGGATGGCTTGCCCTATATTGCATGGTTCGGAATCCTAAGAATGATTAATGTTTTTATTTAATATGGATTTTTAAAGTAACAACTAATATTAACCTAAATTTATAATACAATATCAAATTTAGGACTGTAAATGGATTAGGTCAGACTGGATTATGTTTGATCCAAATCCGACCCGATTCCTTGATCGGGTCTTGATATTGGATCCGAATCTAATCTAATAAAAGATCGGGTCAGGTCGGATCGGGTCTATAATCAAATTTATTGATTTATTTGGTCATTCGAGTCGGGTCGAATCCATTAATAACCGGCCCAATCCATAATATACGGATCTGATTCAGGTTCGGTTCAGATCGAGTCGGATCACATATTCGATGATATGATCAGGTCTTAGGTGCTAGTGATGAACTAAAAATCAACAAAGAAAGCCTGTTCCATAATTCATTGAAACTGATTTGTAGCGAATATAATTGTTACCGAAAAATAAAACAATCAGACTCTTTGCTTTTATTGTATACATGAAAAGATCTGAAAATTTTTCATTTGCATCTCTGCTCCTACGATGGAGAAATAGGATCCTACTTCTAGCTCCCCATGAAAATCTTGTAATACCAAACAACTTAATATATATCATCCTCCAAAAAAGAACTACGACATAAAGAAATGTATACTTCAATAAATGGACAAATCCAACAAGATACCAGACAGAGAAAAAGGATCGGAAGGAGATCTCGCCTGATCGAATGGTGAAGGCTTTGGGGCTTCCTTTCTAGGGTTTTGTCACCGGAGTTCTTCTCACCGAGCACCGAGCATCGAGAAGGCGGTGAAGTTTCTTCGATGAACGGAAGGTGACTATTACCTACTGACCAGTGACCATACACTCTCCTCCTCACCGGCCACCACTATTGTTCACTAGACTGAGATCGATCGAACAAATGGGGAGATTTGGTGATGGTAACAAGAGTTTCGCATCAAGAATAACAGACAAAACCCTAAAACTCCGAATCTGGGGGGTAAAATCTCTAGAAAGAGAAATCAAGGGGGCTAAAAGAACTTTGGAAAAAGGATCGGAAGGAGAACTCGCCTGATCGAATGGTAAAGGCTTTGGAGCTTCCTTTCTAGGGTTTCATCATCGTAGTTCTTCTCACCAAGCACTAAGCCTCGAGAAGGTGATGAAGTTTCTTCGATGAACGGAAGGTGACTATCATCGACTAACCACGCACTCTCCTCCTCGCCGGCCATCGTTATTGTTTACCAAACTGAGATTAATCGGATAAAGGCAGAGACTTGGCAATGGGAGGACCGGAGGAGGGAGGGAGACTGAGGGAGATGTGGAGGCAGAGTGGTCGAGTGGGAATTGGGATTATGACTGAAATGAATCGAGAAGCTTGGTGCCTCGGTGCCTTCCTTATCAGTTATCACTTTCAGCCTTACAATTTATGTGGAGTCGGCCAGTCGGGTTGGGCCTGAATGAGCGGTGGGTTTGGCCCAAGCCGGAAACCCATTAGCCATTACAATTTACTGTTTACCGAATATATTATAAATAATATATTTATATGAGCTAGAGCCCATAAATAGATATTAAAAAAGATTCGGGTCCTATATTTTGGTTCGGGTCGGGTCGGGTTGGGTCCGAATTCAGTAAATCCATACTCAATCCAAAAAATGAATGGGTCTAATTTTTAAATCCGATCCAGATCCATGGATCTTTTAAATGGGTCTAGGTCAGGTCTAACTAGGTTGGGTCGAGTCATGGATCGACCCGACCCATTTGCAGCCTCAATCAAACTCTATTTTTAAGAGTTCAGCTAAGCAAATGGTATGATGTCAAATTAGAACATATGCAGTACAAGTGAATGACCATCTATCCTTCTTGATAAGGTGATGAAGGAGATGGTAAAATAGAATTGGAGGCAGATAGGTAATATATTTCAAAAAAAATGTTCTATATCAAAAATATAAGTTAAGGCCTCTCATTTCAAGCTCATATATGATCACTTGTTATAGGGTGGTTAAAAATAAAAATCTAACTCACTACTATATAGGTTGGATGAGTAAGGATTGTATTCTCAGAAATCAAAATAATTGATTCAAGAAGAAAAGCAAAAAAAAGTTGATTATGAAAAAATTAAAATAGAATAGTAGGAATTAAATTACGAGTCAAAATTAATTAATTAAAAAAGTAAATCAGAGAAATAATTCAGGAATTCGAATAAATCATGTAAAACAAGCTTTTATTTTCTTCTTTTTTATATTATAATGATAATTCTTGTGATTAAGTATTAGTATAATCCATCCCTGTTAGGTACAGATCATAACTGATGTGGCAACGCTGACGTGGCACGAGGCAGTGGATATGGAGTCCCCATCATATGCCATGACAAGCTTTCAACATGAGCGCCTTTGTCGAGCTGAGCTTCCCTGAGGCAACATCTCTGCCGGCCAAAGGCAAGCTCCGTCCTCCGCCAGGTCCGTTCTCGCAAGCCCGGAACACCTAGGACAGAGCTGAGTCCGAGTTCCCACCTAAGGCGGATCCCTCGAGATCGGGCCCCATGATCAAGAGTCGAGCTTAGCCTCCTCCGCCACGAGGCACCCCTCCGAGCTCAGGTCCCCTGGGCTGGGTGGCACCCCGGCACTGAGCTCGTCTGAGGTCGGGCCCCATGGTCAGGAGTCGAGCTCAGCCTCCTCCGCCACGAGGCACCCCTCCGCGATCGAGCTTGGTTCGCCTTCATCCTGCCGAGCAGCACCCAAGCGAGTCTATCGTAGACGTGCCCTGCCTCTCTAGCTCGGCCCTCTATTCAAGCCAATATGCTGGCCGCCAAGGGAGCCATACCTCTCCTCTGATGACAGTGGCGATGCTCCCGAGGGCCGTATGACACCAACCATGCCGCAATCAAGGTGCCATACCCTCCGCCGATCTGCCGTACAATCGGAGAAAAGATCCTACCGAAGAGAATGGATCCTAAGACCGGCGGCTCGCCGATCAAGACCTTGACAGACCCCAAGAGAGGGATAAGTAGAAGGAATGTCAGAAATCTACAAAGGCTTCCCCGATTGTCACAACAGGAGAGACGTCCCGTCTATGTCACGGTACCTCGCCGTACACGACAGTAGGGGGAGATCCCGAAGCAAACCAAGGTAGAAACTCCCGCCAAAAAATAAGCAAAAAAGGTATCGGCATCTAACCTCAAAGAGAGAATACCCATATGGTGTGGTATGCATGATGAGGATGCAATCATGTGACTCTAAAGGAGATTAACCAAAATTTAACTAGCAATTCCTACTTGCATATGAGTGATTCAACATATAAGATCAAGGAGATCTAAATAAGAAACCCTAAATGCTTATACTTAAACCCAGCTAGGAGGACTATCAAAATCTTAAAGAAATAGGACAAGATTAGAATTCGCACACAAGTCAAGCTAGCCCTATTTAATGATCCCAATCTTAAAAGACTAGGAGTTCAAGCATTGAAATCTCAAGCACAAGGGATTCGCTCTTAAGGTTCTCAAATGAAAGATCATACCACATAAGATGGGCCATCTAACTTTCTGGTTTGTAGCAAGTAATCCTTCCTCCTGGATCTGGAACCTAGAGAACCCTGCAACAAAGAAACCAAGATGATTAGAAGCTTAATTAGAAATGAGAAGATTGATGGAACTCAAAGGAGAGTTTGTTGGAAATGATCCTTGCGCCATGGTGGAAGCTTGTGTTAGTGTTGATCTTCTTCTTGTGAGGATGTCCTTAATTCGCCTTGAAGGAAGAGGATTGCTTGGAAGATGAAGAGTAAAAAAGAAGGATTAGGGAAAAGAAATGATGGAGGAGAGGAAGAGGTTCACTTAGGCACAAAGATCCACATAGGCACATAGAAACACATAGAAAATTTCTGAAAATCTGTATTCATTCATCAATATTCCTCTTTACAAGGGGCGTCCAAGGCTTTAAATAAAGCCTCACAAATTTTGAAATTTCAAATCCCCAAACAAGTGGAGTAATATAAGGGAGAGGGCTGATTTTCTTGCTTGAAATCCTCCTTGGCCAACTTCCTTGAATTTGAACTTGGGATGGCGCCCTCTTATGGTGAGGTGGCATGTGAGGTGGCATGTGGTCCCCTCTTGACGTGGCATGTGGTCCCAAGTTGAGGTGGCGCAAGTGATGTGGCATGTGGTCCCCAATTGAGTTGGCTTTGGTCTTGATTTGGGGTATACATTGTGAGTCTTCTTTAGGCTTGATGCTAGTTGACCCATTTGGATTGGACTAAGACTAGACCCGATATGGACTCGACTTACATGATTATTTTGGACTCAAAAGAAAGATTACAGGACCCAACATGGACTCGACTTACATGATTCTTTTGGACTTAAAATAAAGAAAGATTACCGGACTCTCTAGTCCAACCATAAAGATTCGGAATGGGCTTGAATTGGTTGGAGTCTCTTTCTGATTCTGGTGCCCGCACCAATTCTCCCCGGGTGGGAGGAACTCGACCCTGTCGAGTGATAAGTTTCTAATATATCCGGGTCGATTTATTGTAGGTCTTCTTTGGTGATCCAGGAATCTTCAGATTCAGGACGTCCTTGCCATCGAACCAGATAGCGTTGGTAGCCCTTATTTCTAGTAGTGATGATCTGGTCATTCAAGATCTTTTCCTTTCACTCAGGAATATTTGGTGGTGGACACTCAATTGGCATTTCACTCTCAAGAGAAGTGTTAGGACCAAAAGGTTCATCCGGTATCAATGCAGGTTCCTTGTATTCTTTCAGATCGGAAACATTAAATGTAGAACTAATGCCATAACTAGGTGGTAAGTCTACTACATAAGCATTAGGTCCAATTTTCTTTATTATTTTGAAGGGTTCGGCTCCTCGGGCATGGAGTTTCTTCATAGTTCCCGGAGGAAACCTTTTTGGTTTAAGCCTAATCATTACAGAGTCTCCTTCATTAAATTCCTTTAACCGTTTATGTGAATTAGCCATATGCCTATAGAGTTCATTGCTTGTTTGAATCTTCTGACTAATCTCCTTGTGCAAACCCTTAACATGTTGTGCATATGACTCAGCAGACTCAGATATTCGTGTATGTACTGGTAATGGAATTAGGTCTAAAGGTTTCCTAGGTCTGTATCCATGGACCACTTCGAATGGACTTTTCCCAATAGACCTATTAATCGAACTGTTGTAGGCAAATTCAGCGCGAGGAAGTAGTAAGTCCCAGTTTCCTAGGTTGTCACCGACTAAACATCTTAAGAGATTTCCTAAGCTTCGATTTACTACTTCAGTTTGGCGATCGGTTTGAGGATGATAGACCGTAGAGAATTTCAGCTTAGTACCTAACATGTGCTAGAGGGTTTTCCAGAAGTAGCTAGTGAACTTGACATCTCTATCTGACACAATGGTCTTGGGTAAACCATGAAGCTTAACCACCTGATCTAAGAAAAGCTTGGCCACTTTCGAAGCGTCTAAAGTTTGAGAACACGGGATGAAGTGCGCCATTTTGGAGAAACGATCGACAACCACAAAAATAGAGTCATGTTTCCTAGAAGTTTTAGGTAGACCTATCACAAAATCCATACTGATATCTTTCCATGGACCATCAGGGACAGGTAAGGGCGTGTACAGATCGGTGTTCTGTCTTTGCTGTTTTGCAACAGCACAGGTCCGACACTGAGCTACGATCTGGGCAACGTTCTTTTTAAGACCAGCCAAAAAAATTGTTCTTCCATTGCTAGGATGGTTTTGTTCCTGCCAAAATGTCCTGCTAAACCTCCAGCATGGACTTCCCAGATCAGAAATTCCCTAACAAAGGTCTTGGGAATACACAACTGATTTTCTTTGAAAAGGTATCCATCTAACAGTGTATAATCACTAGGCTCACTAGATGGTCTTTGTTGGAGGGATTGATAGATGTGACCAAAATCAGGACATGTGGGATATTCATCTTTCAATCTATCGAACCCTACTACTTCAGTGCTCAAGAGGTTAACAACATAGAACGGCGGCTCAACGCATCAGCAACCCTATTTTCAGTACCGGCACGATATTTCAAAACGAACGTATAAGCTTGTATGAATTCTACCCATTTCCCGTGCCTAGGGTTTAATTTCTTTTGAGAACTAAGGAACCTAAGAGCTTCGTGATCAGAGAACAGGACAAACTCGTGGGGTAGAAGATAATGCCTCCAATATCGTAGAGCTTGAACTACAGCATACAGTTCCTTATCATACGTGGAATACCTTAGTCTCGCCTCATTTAACTTTTCACTGAAGTATGCTACTGGGTGATTCTCTTGACTCAAGACACCTCCAATTCCGACCCCAGAAGCATCACAAGCAACCTCAAACACCTTGGTAAAATCGGGTAACCTTAAGACATGTGCTTGTATCATTTTCTCCTTAATTGTTAGGAAGGCCTTACCTGCTGCTTTAGTCCACTCGAAATTTTCCTTCCTAATACAATCAGTGATTGGAGCCACTATCGTACTGAACCCTCTAATGAATCTTCTATAGAAGGTGGCTAAACCGTGGAAACTACGGATATCATGGATATTCTTAGGTACAGGCCACTCTACTATTGACTTAATTTTCGCAGGGTCAGCGGACACCCCTTCATATGTGACTACGAATCCTAGAAAGATAACTCTATTTGTCAGGAAATCATACTTCTTGATATTGGCATAGAGACTATCTTTTCTCAGGACTTGACAAACTTGCTTCAGGTGGGTTAAGTGGTCTGCCTTTGTTTTGCTATATATAAGTATATCATCAAAATAGACCACTACAAATCTTCCGATAAAAACCTTTAACACCTGATTCATTATTCTCATAAAAGTGCTGGGTGCATTGGACAGACCGAACGGCATGACTAACCACTCATATAATCCATCTTTAGTCTTAAAAGCGGTCTTCCATTCGTCTCCAGGCCTAACCCTAACCTGGTGATAGCCACTTTTTAGGTCTATCTTGGAAAAAATTATCGATCCAGCTATCATATCTAACATGTCGTCTAATCTTGGGATTGGGAATCTATACTTTACAGTGATCTTATTAATGGCACGGCTATCTATACACATCCTCCATGTGCCATCTTTTTTAGGGGTCAGCAGAGCAGGGACTGCACATGGACTTAAGCTTTCCTTAATAAACCCCTTCCTAAGAAGTTCACCCACTTGCCTTTGCAGTTCCTGGTGTTCAGTTGGGTTCATCCTATAGTAAGGCAAATTAGGTAAAGTCGCTCCAGGGATTAAATCTATTGCGTGTTGTATGTCTCTTAAAGGTGGGAGGTTATCGGGGAGATCTTCTGGAAACACATCCTCAAATTCTTTCAATAATTGGACCACCTCTTGAGGGTGTTCTACAGGGCTGTGGTCCTTAATTTCCTTAGCAGCTACTACCCAAATAGGTGCTCCTTCCATGATATCTTGCTCTAATTCTTTTGCACCTATTAAATTTAATCCAGTCTTCTTATCTTTCAAGCTGCTAGCTCCTCTCTTGACATTATCCTTAGGCTGGGTTGGATGAATGACAATTTTCTTGCCATTAAAATTGAAAGCACAGGAGTTTGATCGACCAAAGATGGTCACATCATGATCAAACAGCCATGGCCTGCCTAAGATGATGCTACTTACCCCCATAGGAAGCACATCACACCAGATCTTTTCCTGATAGGATTGAAACTGGACTTGAACCTGACATCTTGGCTTGATTGGTATAGAAGTGGAATCGATCCAGGACACCTTATATGGATTGGGATGTGGTACAACGGGTAATCCTAGACTTTTGGCTGCGTTAGTGGAAATGGCGTTGACACAGCTTCCACTATCGATGACGATCTTACAGACCTTTTCTCCTATCTTAACAAATGTGTGTAGGATGCTAGTTCTACGCCAGTCTTCTTGCTCCTTGGTCTGTGTCATGATACGTCTCACAACTCCTAGCAAATATGATAAGTCTATGTTCTCTTCATCTCCTTCATACTCATCAGCCAAGCAATCCCCTGCTTCATAAACCTCCTCTTCATCATTCTCTAGGGGTTCTGATTCACCTTCTTCTGCCTCCCCTATATGTAAAGCTCTAGAGGGACATTGGCTCACGAAATGACCTGGTTTACGACACTTATAGCAGACTCGCTCTCTTTCACCTGGAACTTCAGGGCTCTTTCCTTTATCTCCTCTGGGAATTAAGGGGGTGGTCGGATTGGGTCTAAGGGTTGGATTCGGGCTGGACCTTGTTCTATTGGCGGGACTAGGGACTGAGCTAGGCCTGCTAACAGGAGGGTTAAACCTAATAGGTTCAGGTCGTCTAAATGTAGCTCTCCTTTGAAACCTCTCATAGTCCATGGCAACTTGGTATGCCTGATCTAAATCATGGACTTCCCTTAAAAACAGTTCCCCTTTTATATCATCATTCAATCCTGATCTAAACCTTGATAAAGTGGCTGCTTCAGACTCGACTACGTTGCATCACATCACAAACTCATCAAATTTAGCAACGTATTCAGAAACGGTCTTGTTACCCTGTGTCAATTGTTGCCACTGATCTAATAACCTTTGCTGATATGACATAGGCAGATATTTCTCTCTAAGTTTTCTCTTCATATCTCTCCATGTTGCTATAGGTAAATCTCCCCTTTGCCTTGATATGCGTTCCACGTTTCCCCAATATAACCGAGCCTGACGAACTAGTCTGATTTTGGCAAACTTAAATCTTCTCTCTTCAGACATATCATACCAGTCAAAATAATGGTCCATGTCAGCCTCCCAGTCTGTGTACACCTTAGGATCTAAGCTTCCCTCAAAGGTTGGTGCATCTAGACGGATGTTCCTTAAGGCCCGATCATCCTGATGAAAAGTATCATAGTGAGGCCTTCTAGGAGGTGGCTCTGGAGTATGATCAACATAATCCTGATGCGGTCTTCTTTGAATTGGGTCAGGTGTGTGTTCCTGTCGTTGGGCTCTAGGATGAACTGAAGGTAATCTGGGTGAAGGTGGTTCAGTTAGGGTCAACCTAGCTTCTTCTAGGATTCCTACCCTTTCCTCGAACTGACCAAATTTAGCATCCAAACGGTCCATCTTCTCGATCATAGATCTCATAAGGCTTTCCATACTAGTATCCATGGATGAACTAGGTTGAGCTTGTGAAGGGTGGTAAGGTGTGCCTGACCTAGTTGTCATGCAAACAATTAGACTCAGACCCGAACTACGAGTATTCTAAACCGGTTAGTCCAAATAAACTGAGTTGACTAGATACAATCAAATCAACAGCTACTCTCTTCCACTAGCCAGTCAGGAGGTGGGTCTGTGGGAGGTTCCCCCAGCTTTCACTGGGTCCTAATTAAAAATCACAAGAACCGCTTAGGCTTGAGCCACTTAACCTCTATCCTTGACACCAGCTTTCAATAATAGATGAAGAAATGGGTTGCACAAGCTTTCCCAATTGAATTGAACTGGACCTAGAGTTCCAAGCTAGTTGCCTAATCAAGGTGGCAAGCTAGATTGTAGTAACTCTATACTTGGCTAGGTTTTAGAACAAGGGGAGTGTGAGATCCTGTCTCTGGCCTACCTATGGAATTGGCCCGATAGACGAATTAGCACCCAAGCCCTTAGTCCCAATTCTAGACACCAAGTAATAGGGCACATACAAGACTAGTTGACACAATGAGTTGACAATAACCCGGGCTCGACCAAATTGATGTTCCTAACCCACTAGGGCAATTAATGTCTAATCAATTTTAGTTAGGGATTGGGTCGATATGCAATTTGGTGATTTTTGGGCTAGGGACAGGTGATGAAATCCTGACCCTATGTCAATTTCATGCCCTTAATTTGATTTGTCATGAGATGCATGCAAATTTCAAATTTCAGGTGCAGAAGTAGTGTGTTGCAGTTTAAAAGTGATATTGATAAGTGCAGAAAAAAATATCAGAAAAATCTAAAAAAATCATAGAAAACTCCTAACTTCTAGTTGACATACCAGATGAAACAAAAATTCAAAATAAAATCTGTACTATTCTAGGCAGATTCTGAAATGAAGATAATGAAAAGGAACAGAACAGAACAGAAACCCTAATAACACTAATGGACTGCAGGAATTTTCATTTTTTTTGTAATTTTTTCTCAGATTGAAATTTAAAACGGTGATAAGCAACTTAAAATGGAATAGGAAAAGAAATATTCCAACGAGGAATGTGATAATTGCCTTTGGAGTTGCAGGCGGATTACAGTCAGCCTACAGAAAATACTGCAAGCAGAAAAATAGAACGTGCCCAATGCAAAATTCACAAATGAAATCTAAGAAGTCCTTTGGCTTTCTTTTTCATGGGTCAATCACAATGGCACCCCGACACGCCTTAGGAGATCCCCGTGGAATGGAAAGAGAGGGTGTTTAAACCCTACTTTCTCCTAAGACCGGACGGCCTGGTAACGCCCCCGATCCAAATACTTCAAGGACTTAATGCTATGCAATCAGGAACTTATTCTGCCATGCTCTGATACCAAGATTGGTGTGGTATGCATGATGAGGATGCAATCATGTGACTCTAAAGGAGATTAACCAAAATTTAACTAGCAATTCCTACTTGCATATGAGTGATTCAACATATAAGATCAAGGAGATCTAAATAAGAAACCCTAAATGCTTATACTTAAACCCAGCTAGGAGGACTATCAAAATCTTAAAGAAATAGGACAAGATTAGAATTCGCACACAAGTCAAGCTAGCCCTATTTAATGATCTCGATCTTAAAAGACTAGGAGTTCAAGCATTGAAATCTCAAGCACAAGGGATTCGCTCTTAAGGTTCTCAAATGAAAGATCATACCACATAAGATGGGCCATCTAACTTTCTGGTTTGTAGCAAGTAATCCTTCCTCCTGGATCTGGAACCTAGAGAACCCTGCAACAAAGAAACCAAGATGATTAGAAGCTTAATTAGAAATGAGAAGATTGATGGAACTCAAAGGAGAGTTTGTTGGAAATGATCCTTGGCGCCATGGTGGAAGCTTGTGTTGGTGTTGATCTTCTTCTTGTGAGGATGTCCTTAATTCGCCTTGAAGGAAGAGGATTGCTTGGAAGATGAAGAGTAAAAAGAAGGATTAGGGAGAAGAAATGATGGAGGAGAGGAAGAGGTTCACTTAGGCACAAAGATCCACATAGGCACATAGAAACACATAGAAAAATTTTGAAAATCTGTATTCATTCATCAATATTCCTCTTTACAAGGGGCATCCAAGGCTTTAAATAAAGCCTCATAAATTTTGAAATTTCAAATCCCCAAACAAGTGGAGTAATATAAGGGGAGAGGGCTGATTTTCTTGCTTGAAATCCTCCTTGGCCAACTTCCTTGAATTTGAACTTGGGATGGCGCCCTCTTGTGGTGAGGTGGCATGTGAGGTGGCATGTGGTCCCCTCTTGACGTGGCATGTGGTCCCAAGTTGAGGTGGCGCAAGTGATGTGGCATGTGGTCCCCAATTGAGTTGGCTTTGGTCTTGATTTGGGGTATACATTGTGAGTCTTCTTTAGGCTTGATGCTAGTTGACCCATTTGGATTGGACTAAGACTAGACCCGACATGGACTCGACTTACATGATTATTTTGGACTCAAAAGAAAGATTACAGGACCCAACATGGACTCGACTTACATGATTCTTTTGGACTTAAAATAAAGAAAGATTACCGGACTCTCTAGTCCAACCATAAAGATTCGGAATGGGCTTGAATTGGTTGGAGTCTCTTTCTGATTCTGGTGCCCGCACCACCATTGCATGCTTTTCAATTCAAGAGAGGAACCAGAGCGACACAAGGGAAGAAGGCCAGGGAGGAGGGCAAGACCACCTCGGCCAACACTATTCCTAGCTCGTCCTCATCTTCCACTCACACTATATTCACTCCTTCTAGCATGGAGCTCATCCAGAGGGGCTCGACAAGGAGGATATGTTCTCCTGGATCGTCACTGACTTGACCGTCAGAGTGCCCCCGTCGGAATCTCCGACCCGGGCCACTAACGTTGCTTCCTTGCAGGTCTCGAGGCACCGAAGGCATTCCCAAGTGGGCAGACGTGACACACCCGACACCATCAGCAGCTACGGGCCACGACGATCCGGGCGGCAACATATTGGCGTGCCAGGAAGGGGGCGCAGAACGACGCTCGATCCAGTTCAAGCCCTGCTCGGCCAAACCACCGGGGGGACGATGACCACCCGGGTCGGGGGAGCTTCTCCCAGCCGTGCGGAGGCATCCCCTTCTCATGAGAACCCGCACGGACCGGAGACAGAAGTGGAGCCACCTACTCCGGTCCAGCCACCCCCACTAGAGGCCCAGCTGGTCGCACTTGCCTAGCAGATGCAAGTTCTTGCCACGGCAGTGCACCAGCTCTAATCCAGCAACCAGGGACCATGGCGGCCCATGCCGCAACTCCCCGTGACAGCCTGCACTCCTTCCAAGGAAGGTCATCGTAGCCGCGGGCCACCACTGACAACCGAGGCAGCCATCAAGCTCCAACGAAAAGATAATAAGCCGGCTCTGCTGACGGAGAGAGTCGCTCACTAAACCTCGGATGGGAGGTGCCCAGACCTCGCCGAGGCAGGAAAAGTAAGACCCCCTGCCACGGGTGCCACTCATCCATGTCACCTTCTCCATCTCCTTCGGCGGAGGGGTTTCCTGATGAAGCCGCCAGGCGCGCGACAGGTAGGCACCTGGAGGAGCATAAACGCAAGCTGGCAGAGTTCGATCACCAGTTCGCCAGCATGCCGGGCTCTGCTAGTAAGCTAGCGGGCTACGATGCCCATCCTCCATTCTCCCAAGGAATCCAAGCGGAGCCGATTCCGCACCAGTTCCGGATGCCGCTGGTGGATCCTTACAATGGGACCACCGACCCCCTAGACCACTTGGAAAGCTATCGGCCTTTCATGAGGGTCCAGGGAGCCATCGACACTTTGCTCTGCATCGCCTTCCCCGCCACTCTCCAGAAGGCGGCTCGAGTATGGTTCTCCCACCTCAAACTGAAGAGCAT
Organism: Areca catechu; assembly: GCA_021397845.1. NCBI lineage: Eukaryota > Viridiplantae > Streptophyta > Magnoliopsida > Arecales > Arecaceae > Areca > Areca catechu. The sequence goes on from CM038041.1 coordinate 147,624,730, forward strand.
CAACTCCTTCTCCCAGTTGGGGCAAAAGTTTGTGGCTCATTTCGACGCTTGCCGGAAGATGCCATGCGAGGCAGACAACCTCTTCTCCATCAGGCAATAGGATCGGGAGCCGCTGCGGGATTACGTGGCTCGTTTCAAGGCTGCCGCCCTGGAGATCTACTGTTTGGAGGAGCCGGTCACCATGCTAGCCCTGAAGCGAGGGCTCAAGACCTCCCGCTTAACGTACTTGCTCGACAAAAAGCCTCCGAAGTCTTACTCCGAGCTCCTCATTCATGCTTAGAAGTACATCTGTATCGAGGAGGCAGATCGTACCCGGCAGGAGCTTGATGGGAGGTCACCAAAGAGGTCTACGCCTGCCGAGGTGCCAGGGGCGCAGAAGCCAATGCCCCAAGCTCAAAGCTCCCGAAGGGACCGGCCAAGACCGAGGAGGACTCCTGTTCCTGCGGAGGCCTACACCCCTCTCCTCGCCTTGAGGACGAAGATCCTCATGGCGGTCGAGGGCGAGACCTGCTTGAGGCATCCACCGCCATTAAAGCCATCCGCCATCCGTGACAAGTCAAAGTACTGTCGCTTCCATCACGACCACGGTCACGACACTGAGGAATGCCACGACCTTAAGTGGGAGATTGAGGAGCTCATCAAGAGAGGCTACCTTGGAAGGTATGTGGGGGGTAGATCTCAGTTGGAATCCCAGGCACTCGTTGCCCCTCCACCAGTCCCAACGGTCGACAATTGCCCTACCGAGAAGTCGGTGGGATGATACACTAGGGCACTGGGTGCACCTCCGAGAAGGCCTAGGAGGCAAGGAGCGGAAAAGCTCCCGAGCATCCTGTGAGCCTGCCACACAGCGCTTAGAGCGGCCATGGGCAAAGCACCATTCAACCTCATCTTTAGCATGGAGATAGTGATCCTAGTTGAGCTCAGCGCACCCCCTCAACCAGGACCTCCTCAAAGAAACGAGGGTCAAAGCTTGGCCTTGGATGGCAGCGTATCGGTAACGGGTCGCCCGACATCATAACGCTCGGGTGAAGTTGAAGATCTTCCGACCCGGCAACCTGGTGTTGTGCTAAGCTGAGGCATCTCAACCTAGAGAGCACGGTAAACCCCCGCCGATTAGGAAAGGCCCCTACAAAGTGGCCGAGGCCCTCTTGCAGAGAGCCCACTATCTTAAGGACCTGGATGGAACTAGACTCCCCCTGGACATGGAACACTTGTAATCCGGGGAGTTACTACCAACAGTGTAAGTTCTCCCTCCATTTGCAATAAAAGTCCATTTCCTGTGCAACGGTTTATCTGCCTTGCAGGCACTAAAGCCCAGAGAAGAGTACTCTGGCAAGAAGACCTGGGAAGCCCCCAGGCACCGGCAAGCCTAGCTCCCCACATCAAAGACCGGACGACCTCCGGCACCGGCGAGTCCAGCTCTTCGGTACAAAATACCTGGGAAGCCCCGAGGCACCGGCGAGACTAGCTCCCCAACATCAAAGATCAGACGACCTCCGGCACCGGCGAGCCCAACTCTCCAGCACAAAAGACCTGGGAAGCCCCCATGCACCGGCGAGCCTAGCTCCCCAACATCAAAGACCGGACGACCTCTGGCACCGACAAGCCTAGCTCTCCGGCACAAAAGACCTGGGAAGCCCCCAGGCACCGGCGAGCCTAGCTCCCCACATCAAAGACCGGATGACCTCCGGCACCGGCGAGCCCAGCTCTCTGGCACAAAAGATCTGGGAAGCCCCTAAGCATCGATGAGCCTAGCTCCCCAACATCAAAGACCGGATGACCTCCGGCACCGGCGAGCTCAGCTCCTCAGCACAAAAGACCTGGGAAGCCCCCAGGCATCGGCGAGCCTAACTCCCTGGTGAAGGACCTGGGAAGCCCCCAGGCACACAACGTGCTCCCGAGCCCAGCTCCAAGGTGCCATCTCAAGTTCTCACATCCCCGAGCCCAGCTCCGGGGCATCTGTCCAAGACCGGAGTCCAGATCTCCGGCCGAGGGAATCGTCTCAGCTATCACCGTCTTCGGGCCCAGCTCCAAGATGACAATTCCTGAAGCACGACCTCAGAACATCAGGCCCCGGAGACCAGTCCTCCAGCCACCATGTCCCTGAGCCCGGCACAACGGCCTCACGATGACAGCCGAAGCTGGGCCCTGTCCTCCGCCAAGTTCACTCCTACAAGCCCGGGATGCCAAGGCCGGAGCCAAGCACGAGCCTCCACCCAAGGCAGAACCCTAGAGATCGGGCCCCATGGTCAGGAGTCGAGCTCAGCCTCCTCCACCGTGAGGCACCCCTCCAAGTTCAGGTCCCCTGGGCTGGACAGCATCATCGCCAATCAAAGACCGGACGACCTCCGGCACCGACGAGCCTAGCTCCCTGGCATCAAAGACCGGACGACCTCCGACACCGACGAGCCCAGCTCCCCGACAACAAAGACCGGACGACCTCCGGCACCGGCGAGCCCAGCTCCCCGGCAACAAAGACTGGACGACCTCCGGCACCGGCGAGCCCAGCTCCCCGGCAACAAAGACCGGACGACCTCTGGCACCGGTGAGCCCAGCTCCCCGGCAACAAAGACTGGACGACCTCCGGCACCGGGGAGCCCAGCTCCCCGGCATCAAAGATCGGATGACCTCCGGCACCGACGAGCCCAGCTCCCCGGCATCAAAGACCGGACGACCTCCGGCACCGGTGAGCCCAGCTCCCCGACAACAAAGACCGGACGACCTCTGGCACTGGTGAGCCCAGCTCCCAGGCATCAAAGACCGGACGACCTCCGGCACCGGTGAGCCTAGCTCCCCGGCATCAAAGACCGGACGACCTCCGGCACTGGCGAGCCCAGCTCCCCAGCAACAAAGACCTGACAACCTCCGTCACCGGCGAGCCCAGCTCCCCAGCAACAAAGACCTGACAACCTCCGTCACCGGCGAGCCCAACTCCCTGGCATCAAAGATCGGACAACCTTCAGCACCAGCAAGCCCAGCTCCCCGACATCAGAGACCGGACGACCTCCGGCACCGGCGAGCCCAGCTCCCCGGCATCAGAGACCGGACGACCTCTGGCACCGACGAGCCCAGCTCCCCGGCAACAAAGACTGGACGACCTCCGGCACCGGCGAGCCCAGCTCCCCGGCATCAGAGACCGGACGACCTCCGGCACCGGCGAGCCCAACTCCCCGGCAACAAAGACCGGATGACCCTCTGGCACCGGCGATCCTAGCTCCCCGGCGAAGGACCTGGGAAGCCCTCAGGCACTCGACACCTTCGTGCCCGGCTCCGAGATGCCTTCTCAAATCATCGACGTCCCCGAGCCTGGCTCCAGGATGATTGCCCAACATCGAAGCTTAGATCTCCGGTCAAGGGAACTCTCTCGACCACTGCGCCTACGAGCCCAACTCCAAGGCGCCATCTCAAGTTCTCATCATCTTCGAGCCCAACTCCAAAACACCTTCTCAAGACTAGAGCTCAGACCTCCGGCCATGGGCACCCCCGAGCCACACAACTCATCATTGACAACGCCCCCGGGCTCGGCCTCACGATGACAGCCAAAGTCGGGCCCTGTCCTCCGCTAGGTCCGCTCCTGCAGACCCAGGATGCCTAGGCCAGAGCCGAGCGAGAGCCTCCACCCAAGGCAGACCCCTCGAGATCAGGACCCGCGGCCAGGAGTTGAGCCTAGCCTCCTCCACCGCGAGGCACCCCTCCGAGCTCAGGTCTCCTGGGCTGGACAGCATTGTCGCCAATCAAAGGTCGGATCCCATGACCCTCCAGCATAAAAGACCTGGGAAGCCCCCAGGCACCGGCGAGCCTAGGTCCCCGGCATCAAAGCCCAGAGAAGAGTGCTCTGGCACAAAGACCTGGGAAGCCCCTAGGCACCGGCGAGCCTATCTCCCTGGCATCAAAAATCGGATGATCCTCGGCACCAAAGACCGGATGACCCTCCGACACCGGCGAGCCCAGCTCCCCGGCAAAGGACCTAGGAAACCCCCAGGCACTTAGTACCTCCGAGCCCAACTCCAGGATGCCAAGGCCTAGAACTCAGATTTCTAGCATCGCAATTCTCAAGCGTCAATGTCCTCGAGACTGGCTCCGAGACACTAAGGCTCAAGACTCAGACTTCCAACACCAAGGATCTTAGCCTTCGACATCTCCAAGCCCGACTCCAAGATGGCGACCACTGAATTATGCTCCTCAGAAACTGAGTCCAAGGTTAAGATCCTTCACCGACATGACCTCGAGCTCAGTGGCGGGCCCATGCCAGTCGAAGTCCTTGGCTCCCCTCCCATACCTCCCTGCACTGAAGAGAAAGAAGTAGCAAAGAAAGGGAGAAGGAGAGAGGGGGGGACATTCCACATTGCAAACAACGGAGACACCATGATTACAAAAGTGCATTTCATTACTGGGAGAACCAATTACATTATCTTCTGGGCCCCGACAGGCCGGGTGACCAGGTCAAGAAAAGAGAAAAAGTATAAGTATAAAAAGAAGAAAAATCCTATCCTAAGGGGTTGGCTCCTTCCCCGGGCGGTGCATTATTGGGACCTCTCCCTCCTCCACCATCGCAGGAGGAACAGGTTCAGTCACTGAGGCCACTGGGGTCAGACCGGCTGCCTCCGACCGCGGCGCAGGTGCCGGCCTCACTGCCGTCGGTGCCAGTTCCCCGGGGCCAGGTGCTTTCAAGGTCGCTGGATCCTGAGCCTTGGTTGGAGCAGCTCCCTGCCTTGCCGCCACTGTCATTGTTGCAAAGAAGCCTTCTTCCCCGGGACTCGAAGTGCGGCCAGCTGCTCCTTGGACAAAACTCCCCGTAACTGGGACCGGCAGTATGCGAACCCCTTGGCAAAGGAATCCGTTGCCGCTTCTCGGAAGTCCTTGAGGTACTCTGGGGTCGCCTTGAAGGTAACCACAGCATCAGCGTCTACCTTCTCTGCAGCCTCGGCCCAGCGCCGGACCTCTTCTAGCTCCGCCTTCAGGTGCTCGGACAGACAAACGGCCGTCGCTAGCGCCTTCTCGGTAGTTTCAGTGGAGCGGTGGGAAAGAGCGGCCTTCTCCTCTGCATCGGCATCTCTCTTCTCCGTCGCAGCCACCTTCTTCTCAGCAGAGGTGGCCCTCTCTCTGGTTGCCTCCGACTTGGCCCGAAGCACCTTCAGCCGGGCCCGCTTGGACTCGAGCTCATTGTCGAGCTCCTTCCTTATTTTGGCCACTTCAGCAACTTTGGCCTGGAGGCTCTTCACCTTCTGGCTAGCCTCCCGAACCTCTACATCTTTGCGGCCTACTTCAGCTTTGAGGGACGCGAGCTTGGCTCCTTGCTCTCTGTCCCTCCTTGCCCAGTTATGGCAGTAATCCCTTACGAGGATCAGCTCCCACCCTTGCTACAGTCGAAAGAGCCAGGTCAGCAACAAACTAATAGAGAAGGAGACAGAAAGATGTCAAAGTCAAGGAGAACTACTTATGGCATACAGCTGGGCGAACGATGCCATGATGACATCACCGAGGAGTTGCCCACTCCCCTCGCGCCTGTCACATGATTGGATCGAAAAGTTCATCATGCGCTCCGCCAGGCACGCATCCTTCATCCAGGACACGTTCGAGCCCAGCCGGAAAGGGACTCGGTGGTAGTCCCTCTCCCGTGTTCCCGTCAGTTCGGCTCCTTCGACGGTAGAAGGCTCCCTTGGTGCCAACTGGGAGATTGGCACCACATCGGACCGGACTTGGGGCACCAGCATGACTTCTTGTGCCACCCCATCCTCCTCGGCACTGGCGACCTCCGAGGAGGGGGGCACTGACCTGGCAGCAGCGATGGCTGACCTCACGCGGACAACCACCTCGAGCTCGGACGCCATTACGGGAGGCTCCGAGACGGGCTCGGCTGCCCTCTTCTGCCTGCGCTCCTATTCCGACACATTCGTCTCCGCCTGCACCGGCACATCCACCCCAGCCGGCACTGACCTCACCCCGTTCTCAGCTCGGGCTCTCTTCAGCATTGGCTCGGTAGCCTCAGTGGCCTTCTCCCACTCCTTGGAGAACGAGAGCAGCTCATCCATCGAGAACTTCATTGCTGCACCAAGACAGAAACAAGGTCAGACCCCAAAAAAAAAAAGTAAAAAGAGAAGAAGAAAAAGAAGGGGATGGCCAAGTGGGACTCACACGACTCCAATGCCGGGCCCACCCCAGCCTCGTGAAGATTTTGTTCGGACAGCAAAACCTTGAGTGAGGGGATCTCCACCGATCTGAGCTGCTTATACAGTTCGACGTCGGCCTCCTCGACAGCAGAGTTCTGGTTTGGAGATCGATCTGGATCACTCCAGACCCAGTCAACCCCCTCTACGGAAGCAAAGAAAAACTTACTCTTCCATCCCTTAATGAAAGAGGGGAGGGCAAACTTTATTCCCCGAGGGCGGGAGGAAAGAGACCACCACCCCTCCTCGGTGGGGTGGCGTTTCAAGGTGAAAAATGTCCTAAAGAGGGAGAAACAGGCAACAATCCCATGGAAATGACACAAGACTATGAAGGCAAAAATGGTCCTAACGGCATTGGGGACCAACTGAGCCGGGACGAGATGATAGTTGGCCAGAAATGAAAGGAAGAAGGGGTGAAGAGGAAAACGGAGGCCCCCAGCGAAGGCCTCCTCATAAAGGGCAATCTGTCCAGGACCACTGGAAGTCACCCGCTCCCCCGGATGAGAAACGGAGAGACGGACATACTCGGGAATCCCGTAGGCTTCCCGGATGGCCAGCAGATCTTCAGAGGTAATCGCTGAGGCAATCCCACTGGGACCCGTCGACCGAGAAGGTTCAGGCTCAGGAAGGACTCGAGGAGGAGGAGAAGACCGGATTCCCTAATGATTACCGGACCCGGGGCGGGCCACCTACTAAACTCGAACCTCGCCGCCTCCATCTCCTCGTCAGAGGAAGAGGGAGTCCTCGGCCGGGAGGGTCCGGCTTCGGCTTGGCGAGAAGGACGGAACTCTGGACCAAAGTGATCCATGGAGGGAAGAGACTAGGAGGAAGAAGAAAAAGGACAAGAGGGACCCTAAAATGACTCCCACGAGGCGAGAAGAGGAGGCTAACCTACAAAAACTCTAGGAGGACGCCGGCAGCCGAAAGGGAAGAGGGAGACGGAGAAGCTCCTGCAAGGTACTGGGCGCGCAGAGTTTGAACGAGGGTAAGCTTAGAAAAAACTTGCCTCTCCTTCCGGAACTACCTGCGCCCGACCATATCTTTGTGGCCCCCAGAAGGTACCCACCGCGTGTCGACCATCCATTGGATCCGTGCACCCATCCGGTCATGGTCGCTACGACTTCCATGCCCTCCTTGACAGCCCCCTCCTGCGTGGCCACATGGCGTCCTCCCATAAGCTCATAAGACCTCAGAGCGAGGCACCGCCAATTTTAGCTATTATTGCGCCCAATTTCTTCACCTTTTCACGTCAGCGCCATAATTACGCCCTTCACCCCAAGTGCCGCACATCAATGGGCCTCAGGCATGGGGGGCAAATGATGTGGCCAGAATGCTGACGTGGCACGAGGCAGCGGACATGGAGTTCTTGTCATACGCCATGACAAGCTTTCAACATGAGCGCCTTTGCCAAGCTGAGCTTCCCTGAGGCAACACCTCTGCCCGTCAAAGGCAAGCTCCGTCCTCTGCCAGGTCCGTTCCCGCAAGCCCGGAACACCTAGGACGGAGCCGAATCCGAGTTCCCACCAAAGGCGGATCCCTCGAGATCGGGCCTTGTGGTCAAGAGTCAAGCTCAGCCTCCTCCGCCACAAGGCACCCCTCCGAGCTCAGGTCTCCTGGGCTGGGTGGCACCCCGGCACCGATCTCGTCTGAGGTCGGGCCCCGTGGTCAGGAGTCGAGCTCAGCCTCCTCCGCCACGAGGCGCCCTTCCATGACCGAGCTCGGTCCACCTCCTTCCTACCGAGCAGCACCCAGGCGAGTCTACCGCAGACGGGCCCTGCCTCTCCAGCTCGGCCCTCTGTTCAAGCCAATACACTGGCTGCCAAGGGAGCCATACCTCTCTTCCAAGGACAGTGGCGATGCTCTCGAGGGCCGTACGACACCAACCATGCCACAATCAAGGCACCAGACCCTCCGCCGATCTGCCGTACAACCGGAGAAAAGACCCTACCTAAGAGCACAAATCCCAAGACCGGCGGCCCACCGATCGAGACCCTAACAGACTCCCAGGTGAGGGATAAGCAGAAGGAATGTCAAAAATCTATGGAGGCTTCCCCGACTGTCATAACAGGAGAGACGTCCCGTCTACGTCATGGTACCTTGCTGTACACGACAACAGGGGGGGATCCCGAAGAAAACCAAGGTAGAAACTCCCACCAAAAAATAAGCAAAAAAGGTATCAGCATCTAACCTCAAAGAGAGAATACCCATAGCATGCTTTTCAATTCAAGAGAGGAACCAGAGCGACACAAGGGAAGAAGGCCAGGGAGGAGGGCAAGACCACCTCGGCCAACACCATTCCCAGCTCGTCCTCATCTTCCACTCACACTATATTCACTCCTCCTATTATGGAGCTCATCCAGAGGGGCTCGACCAGGAGGATCTGATCCCCTGGATCGCCACTGACTTGACCGTCGGAGTGCCCCCACCGGAATCCCTGGCCCGGGCCACTGACGTTGCTTCCTTGCAGGTCCCGAGGCACCGGAGGCATTCCCAGGCGGGCGGACACGACACACCTGACACCATCAGCAGCTACGAGCCACGACGATCCGGGCAGCAACAATAACCATAGATCACGGTTTGTCTATTTAAAGTATAAATTATTTGAATCTAATGATGAGATTGTGCTAGTAATCTTGCTTGCCATGATCTATCTTTCCTAGGTACATATTGTATTTGAAGATCATGGAATTTCTGTAGAGAGTAATGCCATGTAGGTTAGATTAAAACCTTGATCAAGAAAGTAAAACAAAAAAGATATGCATGAAGAACATAATTTTATTGCATGAAATTCAATTATAAAAATAAAATAAATAACATAATTATAGGCTTCATTATCTTTCCGAGTTAAAGGAGCTTAGCCATGCATCTCTGTCTCTAGCTTCTCCTCCATAGTTTCCCTTCTTCCAAAGAAATTACAAGATCTAATAACAAAGAATGAAAGAAAATAAAATTAAATTCTGTTGATGAACTCATACTCCCTTGGCTCTCTTGAGGTCCTCCTTTTATAGGTCTTGGAAAAAGCTTTCTCCTAGTAAAAATTGGAGTGAAATGGGTATAGAATTGGTTTTGTATCACTCAAATTAACCTTTACCATCCAATTTTGATTAAAAGGCTGAAATCACATCGAAAATTATGCTAGATTTGCTGTTTAAAGCTCATCTCAAATCGGAGACCATTCGGGCCATTGGATTTGTGATTGGGTTGGTTTTAAGCTGTAGATTAGTGCAAATCAGGTCGCCAAACATGCATCTAAATCCTTTTATAAGTCGGCTTACTTCCTAGCCATCAGATCTTTGCCCTGATGAAATCTCGCCCATCAAAAAGTGCTACACAGCTTCGTAGACTAATGCCCTCCCATAGGTCACATTGTAGACCATGTGAAAGGAAGATTTGGGAATTGGCCGATGCTCCATGGTGAGCGGTGTTGATGGGGAAGATGATGGCCAGTTGGCAATAGTGATGGCTCGAACAATGGTAGGAAGGAGGAAGGCGGTTGGAATGGAGGAGAAGAGGGTGATAATGGCGGACTCAAAGGTGGGGCTGGGGAAGAGGATGGCTAGCAGCTGGATCTTGGAAAGAAGGCCAGCAATGTCTCAGAATGAGAAGGACGAAAGTGGGTTGGAACAAGGGAAGTGACGAGCTAGTGGCATCTGCAGGAAGGTGGCACGATGAGCTTAGGGGGCAGCAACAATGTTGGCGGTATCCGAACCAAGGAGGAGCAGTAGGGAAGAAGATGGTCCATGAAAATGAGCCTATGGACTACTTCAAAATCTATGTTGATCTTGATTACTTGATTCTATGCCCATTTGAACTCTAATTTGAGTGTCGTTTGATTCGTTGGATTCTATAGTTCGAACTCTTACCATCTATGAGCATCTTTTTTATAAAACACTAATAAAAGTATCAATTTTTAAAAAATAAAGATTAATTAATATATATTTTAATTCTTAAATTGAGATATTTAATAGATTTATCATATTCTCCAACTTATTCATTGTCATTCCTTTAGTAATGTAATAAAAATATAAGTATTAATTTATAACCATATGTCATTAAGATCCTTCTTTACAAAAGTATATTTAACATTAAAGTTAAAAGAGTTTATCTAGTATCACTAAGTGTTGAGTTTCAAAAGCAAACTTCAAAGTCAGCATAGTTGAAAACTTCCTTAAAATTCATCCTACAGCTCCCCGGTAATGATGCCAAAATTTGATCGCTTATCGTAGGATGGTCAAAAATAAAAACCTATCTCACTACAATAGCTAGGATGAGTATTGATGTGGCGAGGTCGCTGACATGGAACCCATATCAGACTCCATCAGGCGACACGGCGGACGAAGATGCCGCGTGGAAAGTTGAGCTATGCCTTCCTGAGCTCGCCCACCTCGGACGAAGAGACCAGCGACCAAAGGATGTCATGGCTTCCTTGTATGATGGCGAGCCGCCCAAGGACCATAAGGGAGCTCCCGCCAGGCCACAATAACTGCCCCTAACTACCACTTACACCAAAATGGAAGGGGCCCTCCGATCGAGGTACTGCACTCCCAGGCGATCGTCTGCACCACCCAAAAGAGGAAGTCAACCTAGAAGATTCAAATCCAGGGAGCGGCCGCCCGTTGATTAAGGCCCTGCCATACTTCCAGAAGTGGAGCGACCAGAGAGAATGTTAGCGCACGTGGAACCGTCCCCTATCATGGATAGGGAAAGGTACCCCGCACACGGCACCAGACAACGCCACATGTGCCAGCAAATAGTGCAGGGATCCTGAGGCAAGTACCTGGCAGTCCCTAGTAGCTTAAAAGAACTCTCCAAGATTCCAAAAAGAAGGTAAGCACAGTTGAGCCAGGGGGAAGGGAGCCAAGGCATGCAGGAGAGCATCAAGCAAGCCCAAGAATTCCAGGCTACCGGGGACCTGCGGGAAAGGTCTGGACGGACACAGCCATCCTGGCTCTGACTCTCCTCAGCCGACACTTCCCCTGCTCTACACTCAACTCCTCTACATGCTTCTAGAACATTAAATTCTCCTCCTAAAGTGGAGTCCACCTATGGGGCTCGACCAGGAGGATCTGTTTCCCTGGATCGTCACTGACTTGAGCATTAGAGTGCCCCCGCCGAGATCATCGACCCAGGTCTCTTTTGTTTTGCAGGTCCGGGCATCCGAGCAGGGTGTGGGACGATAGGGGCACGGTCCGAGGCTACCTATAGTTACAGGCCACGATAATCTTGGTGGCAACAGATTGGCATGCCAGGTAGGGAGACGAGAGGATGCATTTTGATCTGGTATGATCCCCTTGCAAGCAACTCGCTGGGAGGATAGTGATGACACGAGCAAGAGAAGCCTCCACCAGCCATGTGAGAGATCCCCGTTCCCGCGGGGACCCGCACAGTCCTGAAAGAGAGCCCTATGCTCTGCATTAACCACCTCCGACGGACCCTCAGCTGGCCGCACTCATCCAGTAGATGCGGTTTCTTACTACAGCAGTGCGCCAGCTCCAGCACCAGCACCGATCCTTGGCCACCCACCAGTAGCCAGGGACTCCTACGGCCCATGCCGTAGCACCCCGCGACAGCCTGCGTTCCTTCCAAGGAAGGCCTTCGTAGCCGCAGGCCACCACCGACCACTGGGGAAGCCATCAAACCCCAGCAAAAAGATAATGGACCAGGTCTGCCGATCGGGAGAGCCGGTCCCCAACTCTCGAGCGGGTAATAGCTAAACCCCATCGAGGTCGAAGAGGTAAGATCTCTCATCATGACCCTCCTCGCATGTCACCTTCTCCGCTCCAATCGGCCTCCACGGAGGGTTCAACCGATAAGGCCATCAGGCGCATGGCAGAGAAGCACCTAGAGGAGCAGGAGCGCAAGCTGGCGGAGCTATCCCAACAGTTTGCAAATCTACAGGGCTCCACCAACGAGCCAGCGGGCTACGATGCCCGTCCCCCATTCTCCCAGAAGTCCAAGAGGAGCCGATTCCGCATGTCGCAGGTGGACCCCTACGATGGGACCACCAATCCCCTAGATTATCTTGAGAGTTACAAGGTCCTCATGAGAGTCTAGGGCACGATCGATGCTCTCCTCTGCATCGCATTTCCTGCTACTCTCCGAAAGGTAGTTCGGGTATAGTTCACCCTCCTAAAGCCGGAGAGCATCAGCTATTTTGCTCAGCATGAGCGAAAGTTCATGGCCCGCTTTGATGCCTACCGGAAGGTGCCATGAGAGGCAGACATCCTCTTTTCCATCATGCAACAGGACCACGAGCTCCTACGGGACTACGTGGCATGCTTCAAGGTTGTCGCGTTGGAGATTTACAACCTTGATGAGCCAGTCACTATGCTGACCTGAAGAGGGGGCTCAGGACTTCCCGCCTGACCTACTCTCTTGACAAGAAACCCCCCAAGACTTACTTCGAGCTCCTTCTCTAAGTCCAGAAGTACATCTGTGCTGTTGACCGTAGGATTGCTTTTGATGATTACAAAATATTGATGCATGATTATATTACTAACTATCATTGTAAAGATTATTTTTTATAGAGTATCATAGGTTTAGAAGATATTTGAAATGGTTTGGAAGAAGTTTGGAGTGATTTGGAAGCATTTGAAGAATTTCAGCTTGAGTCGACTCATGGATCAAGAGCAGACTCTTTCAGAATGGCAGAACTGTAATTATTCAATTAAAATGACTCCAGAATGGTAGAACTGTAATTATTCGAGATGACTCAAGCTTAAAGAGCCGACTCATCCAAAACTTTTATTTGGATCGTCCGAGACTTCGAGCCTACTCTTGGACCTCGAGTTGACTCGAGTGACGGGTTCTGGCACTCCAATGGCTAGTTGCAGAAATTATTTTTCTTCATTCCAACGGTTCCAAACGATCATATTTCGATTTCCAAGGCACTCCAATGGTCAAAACAACATGGGAACACTTTCAAAACTTATATATGATGGATCAAAGTGATCAGAAAGAAGAGTGATTGAAGAGGGAAAGAGAAATTGAAGAAAAAATAATTTTTTAAGTTTATATTTCAGATTTTGGAGAGAGCTTCAATGTTCAAATTCAAGAGAGGGTTCTTCATTTCCTATCACAACTCTTGAAGCTTTATTTAAAGAAAGAGGAGAGCTTAGAAGAGCTACATTCAATGAGCTAAAGCGGCAACCATCTACTCTTTGGGAGTTTGTATTTTATATTGCATTATTTACTTGTTTTACTTTAATTTGGATTTTTGGTTAGCCCGTTGCAAAACCAAGTTGGGTTTTTGGTGATCTCGGTATAAAATCAAGAGTGGATTTTTGGTGAGCCCGTGTAAAACCAAGTTTGGGTTTCTTGGTGATCCCGGTTTAAAACCAAGAGTGGGTTTCTTTGGTAAGCCCTGTGTAAAAACCAAAGGGAGTTGGGTTTGAATTGTGATCCCGGTAAAACAATCCAACTGTATTCTAGGAAGAATATAGTAGAAATCCTAAGTAGTATCTTGGATAGTGGACGTAGGAGCGGGTTGCTCCGAACCACTCTAAATCTCTTGTATTTGTGATTGCCTTGATTGTGCTTAATTATTTACCTCCGCATTGCATATTTCACCACAATACCAAAAGGATTTTAAATTACACATACTTGCTAAAGTTTTTATTATCCCAATTCACCCCCCTCTTGGGAAGCCACCTAGGCAACAATTGGTATCAGAGCAGTGTCTCTGAATTATACTTAGAGTAAAGATTAACGGCTACCTAAATGAGCACACATCTTGCCGAAGGGCAATGTTCTACACGACCACCACTTTTTATCAACACAAACTATAGCTATTGGAAAGCACGCATAAAAATTTATATTCAAGCTATAGATTTTAAATTATAGAAAATTATCTTAAGAAAACCTCCCACTCCCGTGATAAATATTGATGGCATAAATATTCCAAAATCGAAGTTGGATTGGAATGTTTATGAAATGCAAATGGGAGAGGTGAATGCAAGAGCAATGAACCTCTTGTATTGTGCTTTAGATGCAAATGAGTTTAACCAGATTTCTACTTGCACATTCGTAAAAGAAATTTGGACTAAACTTGAAATTACTCATGAAGGCACAACACAAGTTAAAAACTCTAAGATCAATATGCTCATGCATGATTATGAAACATTTAAAATGGAACCTCATGAATCTATTTCTGAAATGTTTTCGAGGTTTACTAACATTACTAATAGTTTGAAAAGTTTTGGTAGAATGTGTTCTAATGCAGATATGGTTCAAAAGATTCTTCGATCTTTGCCAAGAATTTGGGATCCTAAAGTAACTACAATTCAAGAGGCAAAGAATCTAAACAATCTACCATTAGAAGAGCTTCTCAGATCACTCATCACTCATGAACTCATAATGAAGTGCCGGAGTGAAGAAGAGGAAAAGAAAAAGAAAACAATTGCACTCAAGGTGGCTACTGAAGAAAATAAAAAAGAGTTCACAAGTTCATCATCCGAAGAGGAGCAAGATGAAGATGAATTAGCCTTCGTTATGAAAAAATTTAGAAAATTTATGGGTAAGGGCAGATTCAAAAAAAAGAAGAAGTATATGGCTAAGGGAGAGCCATACAAAGAGAAAGAAAAGAAAAAGAAGAAATTGGCAGTCACTTGGAGCGATAGCAAAGTATCAAGCTTAAGTGATAATATAAAGCAATCAAAAACTGCCAACACATGCTTTACGGTTCTACAAAATGAGATAAATTCTATACCTGACTGATAATTTATATTTGATGAACTTAATGATGATTTTTATAATTTATTTTCTGAATATAAAAAGTTAGGAACTAAGCATCAAATCTTAAAACTATCATATAATAAGCTTCAAAATGAAAGAAATGATGCTTTGGAAAAATATCATGTTTTGCAAATTAAATTAAATTCTATTTCTGAAAATTGCAAAACTCTTCAAAAAGAAAAGATTGAATATCTTGAAAAGAATGAAGTATTTCATGAAGAAAATCAAAGATTGCAAAATGAAAATGAGACACTCAAGCTTTTAGTAGATAAATTGACTTTAAGTTCAGATAATCTTGAGTTATTATTAAGCAAGCAAAGATTTTTAAGTAATAGAGCTGAAATTATTTGTAATTCAAATTCTAATCTTGTTGAAAGAAAGATTTCAACTCAAAACAATTTTCAAAAATCTAATGTTGTTTATTTTTGTTGTAAAAGAGTTGGGCATAAAGCTTATCTTTTTAATTTCAGAATGAAAAAGAAAAATGATGTCAAGAAAGTTTGGGTTCCAAAAGGAACCACATGTACTAACTCCAATGGACCCAAAAAGATTTGGGTACCAAAAATATCCACTTAGCTATTTTGCAGGTTTATCTTGCAGCCCATTTTAAGAAAAAGAAGATTGCAATGATAAAGTGGCTGTGCAAAGCATGAAGTAGGATGAAAGAGCAAGTCTTCATCCTAAAATTAGAGCAAGTGGACTAATGGTTTGTAGAAATAATGACAAATGGAAGATTATTCATTTTGGTATAATTTACTCAAACCCTTCCTTACTTTTTAATATATGTAATGCTAGTTATTTGCTTGAAGCAATTTGCAATGTTTATTATATTTGATGCTTCAAGATAAGTTAAATGTCAACTATGCAATAGTTACTAGTATTCTTGATCATGTGTAATTCATTGAACTTTGACTTGAAACATTTTGAATGTTTGAGGTATGTTTGATATTCAAGTCTTGTGGCAATGAACCATGAAATCAAGAGTTCTAGCTTACTCTAACATAGATAATTTGAGATGTGCTAGCATACTTAATGTTTTAAATTAATCATGAGTATCGATTGATTTTGATGATTTTTCTAAACTCATGACTTTAATTCTTCTATTGATATTTATTTATTTTTATTGATACCATATTTTACATTACTCTCTTGCATGAATGCTTAGACTGAATGTGAAAGAGAGAGGAGTGTATGTGTTAGATAAAAGAAGAATTAAGAATCTTGATACCCCCAACAATTAGTATTGCCGCCAAGATCATCGTGGCCCGTAGCTGCTGTCGGTACCGGAGTGCGCTCCTTTCGCTGTCTAGCCGTTCGGTGGTCCTGGACCTGCAAAACAGGGATTAGTGAACTGGGCCGGGGTTTCCGGTGGGGGCACTCTGACAGTCAAGTCAGTGACGATCCAAAGGAATAGATCCTCCTAGTTGAGCCCCTCTTGATGGATTCCATGCTAGGAGGAGTGAATGGTATGAGAGTGGGATGCAAGTGTGTCAGGGGAAGAGCAGCCTAGCTAGAGGGATTCTCTGTATGGCCTTTCTGCCCGTCCTTTCTTGGATTTGCTTGTGGTGCCGTGCTCTCTAGTTGAGCTTGCACTTGTGTTTGAATGATATTGCCTTACCTCCTTTGCCTCGCTTCTTTCGGGCTTTGTAGTCTAGGTTACCATTGCACACCTGTCTTGGAATCTCTGCTGGGTTATCAGGTGCGTGCGGCAGTATCCCGAGGCACCTTTCTCGATTCGTGATAAAGAAAGTTGTCATATGTTATGGCATTCCTTTTGGTTGCCTCATTCCAGGAAACCTGGCAGTACCTCGATCGGGGGGCCGCCACCCCCGGGATTCAAATCTCCTGGTTGACTTCCTTTTTTGGATGGTTCAGGTGGTTGGTGAGGAACGTGGCACCTCGATCAGTGGGCCTCTCCCCTTTCTGGTGTAACCGGTGGCCGCAGGTAGTCCTTGCAGCCCGGTGGATGTCTCAGTGCAATCCTCGGGTGGCTCGCCGATGTTCTGGGATGGCGGTGCTATCCCTTTGTTCGTCGATGCTTACACCTGAGCTGGGGGCTGAGCTAGAAAGGCAAGGCTTGACTCTGACCTAAGCATCCCGAGCTCGCGGGCTTGCCTCGGTGGAGGAGGGCAGAGCACGGGCCCGGTCCAGAGGGCTCGACCCCGGAGAGGCTCCACGTGGCGGAGGAGGGCTGAGCTCGACTCCGACAACGGGGCTCGATCTTCGAGGGGCTCGCTCTGGAGGGCAGAGCACGGGCCCGGTCTAGAGGGCTCGACCTTGAAGAGGCTCCACATGGCGGAGGAGGGCTGAGCTCGACTTCGACCACGGGCTCGATCTTTGAGGGGCTCGCTCTGAAGGGCAGAGCGTGGGCCCGATCTAAAGGGCTCGACCTCGGAGAGGCTCCACGTGGTGGAGGAGGGCTGAGCTCAACTCCGACCACGAGGCTCGATCTCCGAGGGGCTCGTTCTAGAGGGCGTCACTCGACTCCAGCCCAATCATCCCAGGCTCGTGGGTCCAACCTGGTGGAGGATAGAGCATGGCTTCGACGGGCGATCCCATTGTCCCGGGGAAGCTTAGCCCAACGAAGGAGTCCGAGTAGGGAATTCGACGCGGCACCTAGCGTGGCAGCTTTCTTTGACGTAGCATTTGACAGCTACTCCACGTCAATGATCTTGCCACATCACTAAGACTTCAAATTTTGAATAATGCCATTAATATTCCGAATAAGGGAATTTGATATATATAACCATTCTCTTTTTCCCAAAGGATCATTGCTGATAAATGACAATATACATACTGAGGGGATATACTTCGGCATGTTGCTGAATTTACTTTATACTTCATCGAATTTGTTGTAGAATGATCGTGTAGGTCGTCTATGTTCTTTGCAAAGAATGAAACAGGCTGGTTGAGCCTTCCTTGGAATTTCATTAGATAGATCACATGGATCATCCTTATACCTTTTAATAAAGATTAAGATAGGCTGATCAAGTCCACTCGGCACTTCGTAGGATAGATCACGTAGATCATCCTTATGCCTTTTAATAAAGATTAAGATAGGTTGATCAAGCATACTTGGCACTTCATAGAATAGATCACGTAAGTCATCCTTATGCTTTTTAATAAAGATTAATATAGGCTGATCAAGCTCATTGGCACTTCATAGGGTAGATCACGCAGATCATCCTTATGCCTTTTAATAAATATTAAAATAGGCTGATCAAGCCCATTCGACATTTCGTAGGATAGATCACGTAGATTATCCTTATGCCTTTTAATAAAGATTAAGATAGGCTGATCAAGTCTATCTTGATACATCAATATAAGCTTGAATAGGAATTTTTATTGATAATATTTGTGAATATTTTCTACATTCCATGGGCGAGGCAACATAGTACCTTCTAAGGTTTCGAGCCGGTAAGTTCCAGGATGGATAACTTCTTTGATCTGATAGGGGCCTTCCCATGTAGGAGAAAGTTTTCCTTATTTGGCTGGCCTGGATACTTCAGATCTTTGCAAAACCAAATCCTCAGGATGAAAAATTCATTCTTTCACGCGAGAGTTGTAATACTTGGCAATCTTTTGGTGATATGTCACCATCTTCAACTGAGCATGGAGCAAGTACCTTGTAATAAATCTAAATCAACTCTTCGGCATTCTGAGTTTTCAGGTTCTTTGTAATGGTCAATCCATAGAGATTGTAAAGAAACTTCTATAGGAAGGACTGCCTTAGTGCCATAAGCTAAGTGAAATGGAGATTCACTAGTGGCTGCTCTGGGAGTAGTTCGGTACGCCCAAAGAACTGAATTCAACTCATCATCCCATAGTTCCTTTGCATCATTTAATCTGGTTTTAAGGCTATGAAGTATAGTTCTGTTGGTTACTCAGCTTCTCCATTAGATTGAGGATGAGCAACAAAAGTTAGCTTGTGGAGTATATGATATTGTGCACAGAAGCTTTTGAACTTCGGGTTGTCAAATTGCCTTCCGTTATCTGTAATGATGGCATAAGAAATCCTAAAAAAGAAAATAATAAAATTTCTTACAAAATTTTCAACCTTTGCCTCAGTAATTTATGCTAGTAGTTCAGCTTCAACCTATTTAGTGAAGTAGTCAATTGCTACTATAAGAAATTTTCATTATCCGGAAGCTGGAGGAAATTGACCAAGAATATCAATTCCCCATTGAGCAAAAGGCCAAGGAGCTATCAACGAGGTCAATTGACTTGCAGGCCGTCTTTGTTCAGTAGAATATCTCTGACACTGATTACTCTTCGTACAAATTCTGTAGAATCCTTTTGAATGGTTGGCCAATAATAGTCTTGGCAAATTATTTTGTAAGCAAAGGATCTGCCCCCCAAATGATCTCCACATATACCTTCATGCACTTCCCTAAGTGCATAATCGGCATATGAGGGTCCCAAACATTTCAACAAAGGTTGTGTAAAAGATCTTTTATATAGAGTCATATCT
Source organism: Areca catechu (assembly GCA_021397845.1). Classification (NCBI taxonomy): domain Eukaryota; kingdom Viridiplantae; phylum Streptophyta; class Magnoliopsida; order Arecales; family Arecaceae; genus Areca; species Areca catechu. The sequence goes on from CM038041.1 coordinate 147,644,101, forward strand.
AAGATCACATACTGGAAGCAATCCAATGAAGCTGTTTAGCTTCAAGCTTGTTTTCAGGTAACATGCCTTCATTTAAAAATTTAAGAATGGGGTCCATCCTTGAAGGCTCACATTCAATTGAATACACTTCTGCTGTGGATTCGGATATGCTGAGGTCTTCAAGATATTCTGTTGAGAATTCGACTCCAAATCTAACCAGATTTGACGAACCACATCTTCAAGAATAGCTTTGTTCTCGATCAAGAATGAACACCTTGATCAACAAAGCAATCACGGAAGCGTATCACTAGGTTGTGGATGACCATCTGCCAGTAATCTCCATTGAAGATTACGGTAAGATTCAGGTCTGTGAAGATCAAGAACACCAAGAACGGGAGAGGAGAAAGAATAGAGAAATTTTCACGGGAGAAAGGGATTTCCATTTCAAAGAAGTTCATTACACCACCCACATCCTCTTATGAGAATACAATATATATATACCTCGGTCATACGTGCCCAAGATCCCAAAAACTCTCCCAGCCGGCATCGTTCAAAAAATAGTTTACCCGTCATCCGAGCTGACTCAAATCCATTCGAGCCGACTCGTCCAATCAACAGATTTCATGACTGTGCATCCGAGCTGACTCTAATCTATTCGAGCTAACTCGTCCAGACTGCAGATTTCATGACAATGCATCTGAGCCAACTTGAATCCATCCGAGCTGACTTGTCCAATCCATATCACCTGTCCTGAAATGTGCCAATCAATAGAGTCGACTCTTGCAACATAAGAGCCGACCCTAAGACCCAGCTGACCAAAACTGAGCCTAACACCTAGGACTCATACCGGACTTAATCCTAGCCCTAAAAACATCATGAAAAACCAAGATAGACCAAATCAACTCATATACATTGACCCAACTAGCCATGAATGTACTACCTGAGACTCAACAATCTTCACCTTGGTGCTTCAAGGCTACATATGCCAAACTCTTCAAACCCATTAACCACATACAAGAGTAGAAGCTATCCTTTGGTAGAGCCTTCGTAAGTGCATCCACCTGGTTCTCCATTGTATGAACCTTCATCAGCACCACTTCTCCTTCCTCCACCAACTGCCTGACTCTGTGGTACCTCACATCTATATGCTTGGTCCTAGCATGATAGACTGGGTTCTATGTCAAGTGTATGGCACTCAGGCTATCACTATGCAGGACTACCATACACTGTTTCATCCCCATTTCAAACACTAGCCTTCTCAGCCATAGTGCTTTCTTTGCAGCTTCAGTAATTCCTATATACTCCACTTCTGTTGTAGATAAAGCTGTAATAGGTTGAAGGGTTAATCTCCAAGAAACTGGTCTACCATACATGCAAAAAAGATAACCTGTTGTAGACCTCCTTGTATCAAGATCATCTGCATAGCTTGCATCAACAAACTCTTCCAAAGGACCTGAATCCTCACATGACTCTATGGAGTTCCATCCATATCCTTCAGGCTGCCCACCAAATACCAGTCCATGTCTTTGAGTCCCTTGCAGATATCTCAAAATCACTTCAATGCCTTCCAGTGCTCCTTCCCAAGATTAGCCATGAACCTGCTCACTTGGCTTACAGCATATGCTATGTCCGGCCTGCAACAAACCATAGCATACATCAAACTGCCCACTGCATTGGCATATGGAACTCTTTTCATGTATTCTCTCTCCTTCTCTAAATAGGGGCACTATTTTTTGAGAGAGAAAAATGCCCTGGTAATGGTGTTTCCACAGGTTTGGCCTTGTTTGGTACAGGCACCGAAGTTCGAAAGAGGTTTCAGTCTAATTCAGTATGGCTTTAATTCTTTCATATCTTGTAAATAGAATTAGTTTAATTCTTTAATTGAATTTGAGTCATGTAATTAGAGTGGGTTCATTTCAATTTGAATTTTTTGAGTCCAATTAGGATCAAATTAGTCTTCTATTTAGTTAATTTAGTAGTTGGGTCTAAGAGAGAGTTGGAATTGGTTAAATGTAAACAAGCTCATTTGAAGACGGAATGCACTCAACCATTTCAACAAGTTAATCCAAGGAGAGCGCCACTTCAACAAGACATGTGGGATGCCATGTCAACATCCCAACCATATGAAGTACACCTCAACAAGCCACCACATCAAATGCCACATCACCAAGAGAGATTCAAATTCAAAGTGGGCAAGAAGTTTTTCTTCCACCATTTTAGCCAGCTATTCCCATAAAATCTCCATGTAATTTGGAATTCCATCCTTATAGCTAGGAACCTCCCATGAAAAGCTCCTTGTAATTCAAAATTTCAAAATCCTTGGAGGCTTATAAAACCTACTCCAAGATCTCTTGTATATGATGATGAATGAAATGAAATTATTTTTCTAAGAAAGCTTTCTTCCTTTGCTAGCCAAAGACCCTTGAGAGAAGGTAGGTGTGAGACCTAGCATACTTAACCAAACAAGCTACCAATCCCTCTTCCAATCCCATTCGGCCACCCTTGAAGAACTCTCTTTAAGCCTCTCCAATTTCGACCTTCCCATCTTCCAAAAGAGATCATCTATAATGGAGTTCTTCATGCCAACAATTGAAGATGATTCAAGCAAAGGATGCCAAAGAGAGATTACTTCAATCCAAGCGTAAGCCAACACTTCCATTCTTAACTTTCCTCTTCCTTTCTTCCAATCTTCCATCTAAACTTTTAACCTTTCCATCTACCTGTGCAGGATCCCCGGGTCTTATGGTTTCCAAGATGAAGGTCTACTATGCCAAAGAATCAAATGCAGGATGCTTTAAAACCTAGAGTAATTCCTTGGCCATTTAAATACTTCATCTTGAGTGTTCCTTACTTCATTTCATAATATTAATGGCCGGATAACCAATCTTTATAAATCTCTTTCAGATCTGAAATAGGAAATTAAGCTAGCCCTAACCTGTGTGGTTTCCTAACCACGAAGGTCTATTTTCTTAATTGCTTTGATAGGTTGTCTTCCTAGTCATGTTTTCCTTATGTCCTTTTCATGAAATTCTACTTTTTTGTGTAAAATAGCCGCATGCATATCAGCCTCATCATCATTTAATATCTTTAATTCACAGAAATGCATCATTCCACAACTGTACCCCATCATTTTGGTATCAGAGCATGATAGGTTAGGGTTAATTTTGAATTTGTGCATTTAGGTAGGTTGCTGAAATTTCTGCATGCATAGCATTTATACTTACTACATAGTTTTCTTTGTAAATCCAATCTAGATCTAAGATTCACGCCTCCTGAGCGGGTGTACACCAGTACACTATCACGACCCATGAGAATAATGAGCCCCTAGCCAGACGTGAATCATTACGTTGAAGTTTGGTATGCAAATACCTTTGTTTGTTTAAATTCTACTTGCTGTATTTCTGAGCAGGTTGACTGTGATTTGCATAAAAGTTTGAATGAAAGTAGTTAATTTTTTATTGAAATATTTTTTTCCTACTCCATATTACGTTTATCAGCATGCAAAATTTTATCTGCGAAAAAAAATCACAAAAAAAATGAAAATCCCTGCACTCCATCACTACTGCTGAAATTTCTGCTGTTCTATTTTGTTCTTTTTACATTATCTAACTTTTAGTATCTGCTCAGTATAGTATAGATTTTATCTTTAAATTTCCTTTCATATGGTATATCCCCTGCAAGTTAGGAGTGTTTTGTGATTTTTTCAAGTTTTTATGAGATTGATACACATCACTTTTCTGCCCCACATCAGAACTGCAACACACTGATTTCTGCACCTGAAATTTGGATCCATATGCTTGTTGCATTCATTTCATGATAAAACAAGTTAAGGGCATCAAATTGACATAGGGTCAGGATTTCATCACCTATCCCTAGCTCAAAAATCACCAACTTGCATAACAAGCCCAACCCTAATTAAAATGGATTAGACATCTAATTGCTCTAGTGAGCTAGGGACACTCACAAGGTCGAGTCGAGTTAAGTGTCAAGCCAACTTTGACACTTTGTTTGTGTGTGCTTGTATCTGGTGTCTAGGCAAGTGGTACAAGGACAAGAGCCCAAAGGAAAGTGGGTTGGTTTGCTTACCTGGCCTATTTTAAATTGGTATCTAAGGCAAGCAAAGAGGAACCTCCACTAACCTTACACTTACCTAGCCAGGTGCCAAGTTACTACAACCCGGATTGTCAATTTGACCTTACATTTGATTTGTACTCTAGGTCTAGCAAAACCCCTAGTCTGAGTTAAGCTGTGTGCATGGCAACTAGATCAGGAGCACCTTATCAGCAAACCCAAGCCCAATCAAGTGTAACCATGGAACAAAACTTTGAGATTCTAATGAAATCTTTAAATGACCAAATGACCAGGTTGAATCAAAACTTAATTGATCAATTAGCCCAGACCAATCAAAACTTAATTTAATCGGATAACCCACATCACTGCTAGACTTGATCGATTAAAAGCTCGTACCCCTGGAGGAAATCATGAAGTCCAACATGAGTTAGAGCCTGAACCTGAGTTTGAAACACCCATCAACCCTAGAAGGGCTCTTCATCAAGACCATTTCTTTGAGCCAAATCCTAGGAGGCCCGATCCTGATCGAGTCCATGATCCAAATCCTAGGATAGCACATCATGATCTAGTCTATGAGCCAAACCCTAGGAGACACAATCAGGATCAGATAGATCATGATGAGCGAACCCTTAGGAGTATTAGGTTGGAAGCACCAACATTTGATGAAAATCTGGATCCTAAGGTTTACATAGATTAGGAGGGAGAGATGGATCAGTACTTTGATTGGTATGACATGACGGAGGAGAGAAAATGCAGTTCGCAAAGCTTAGGTTAATTCGTCAGGCTAGGCTTTACTAGGAAAATGTCGAGAGGTTCATTAGACAAAGGGGTAATGTTCCCATAGTAACCTGGAGGGTAATGAAACTTAGGCTTCGAGAGAAATATCTTCCTATATCCTACCACCAGAGACTTTTAGACCAGTGGCAGAGATTGACCCAGGGAACTAAGAGTGTAGCTGAATACATTGCAAAGTTTGACAAATTTGTGATGAGATGCATCGTAGATAAGTCCGAGTCAGTTACTTTGTCTAGGTTTAGGGCAGGATTGAGAGAAGAGATCCAGAAAGAGTTATTTTTTAGAGAAGTCCATGACTTAGAGCTAGCTTACCAGGTAGCACGAGATGCCGAGAGATTTCATAGGGGACCATTTTATCGCAGACCCGAACCCCCTTGAACTAGTGCACCTAGTTAGCAACCAGGATCAAATCAAATGTGACCCAGCCGACCCAACCCTAGCACCCCTCTGACCCGTAGAGAAGATAGGGGTAAAGCACCAAAAGTTTAGAAGACTCCAAACTCTAATGTTGCTTGCTACAGATGTCATAAGTTAGGTCATTACGCTAGCAATTATCCAACTAGGGCCTTACACATAGGAGAATTAGAAGAAAGTGAGTCTGAACCCAAAGAACCCCTGGGTGATAATGTTGAGGAAGTATATCAGGCTGAGGACAATTTGGCTGAAGAGTATGAAGGTGACGAGGAACAAATAGAGCCTAATCTATTGGGAGTAGTTAGATGCATCCTTACCCACACTATGACACAGGAGGATTGGCGTAGGACTAACATCCTACAAACATTTGTCAAGTAAGGGGATAAGGTATGTAAAATAATCATAGATAGTGGGAGTTGTGTAAATGCCATATCCACTAGTGCTGTCAAAACTTTAGGCTTGTCCATAGTTCCCCATCCAAATCCCTATAAGGTTCTTGGATAGACTCCACTTCAATTCCCATCAAACATAAGTGCCTAGTCCAAACCCAATTACAATCCTATCAGGAGAAAGTGTGGTGTGATGTCTTACCAATGGGAGTGACCAGTATCATCCTAGGTTGATCCTAGTTATTTGATTATGACGCGACCCTATACGGTCGATCAAATTCCTGCTCATTCATGCACCTAGAAACGAAGTTTGTGATCAACCCAACACCACCTAAGGACACTGTTAAGAAGAGAGGATCAAGCCACCTAAAGGAAAAGAAAATGAGAGTCAATTTGATCATTGAAAAGGAAATTGAGAAAGAGCTCACTGAGGGTATACATGTTTGGATTTTAACCACTAAGGAAATTTAAGAGCCTTTCCAGAAAGAGCACCCTCAGGAAGTGGCTAAAGTGTTAGAAGACTTTAAGGATGTGTTTCCATATGACCTACCTGACCAACTTCCACCACTTAGGGACATCCAGCATGCCATTGACTTAGTCCCAGGAGCCACCCTACCCAACCTTTTACACTATAGGATGAATCCTACCGAACATTTAGAGTTACAAAGACAAGTAGGGGATCTCCTTAGGAAAGGATTTATTAGAAAGAGTTTGAGTCCCTGTGTAGTACCCGCATTACTGACCCCTAAGAAAGATGGCACTTGGAGGATGTGCATTGATAGTCGTGCCATTAATAAGATCACAACAAAATATAGTTTCCCATATCCCATTTGGATGACATGTTAGATATGATGGCCGGAGCAATAATATTCTCAAAGATTGACCTTAAGAGTGGCTATCATCAGGTTAGGATTAGACCTAGAGATGAGTGGAAAACTGTGTTCAAGACCAAGGAGGGTCTTTTTGAGTGGGTAGTAATGCCATTCGGACTGTCCAATGCTCCTAGTATCTTTATGCGGATTATGAATCAAGTCCTGCGGTTATTTATAGGAAAGTTTGTCGTAGTTTACTTCGATGACATTCTTATATATAGCAAGACCAAGAAGGATCATTTGGACCATTTGAATCAAGTCTGTTTAGCTCTTAGGGAAAATAGTCTCTTTGCAAACCTCAAGAAATGTGATTTTTTTATCCATAGAGTCATTTTCCTAGGTTTTGTTGTCACACCTGATGGAGTTTCTGCTGACCCCGAAAAGATTAAATCAATTGTAGAGTGGCCTGTGCCAAAAAGTATTCATGAAGTACGAAGTTTTCATGGCCTAGCTACTTTTTATAGAAGATTCATTCGAGGGTTTAGTACCATAGTTGCACCAATCATGGATTGCATTAGGAAATGCCAATTTGAATGGACCAAAGCTGCTGATAGGGCCTTCCTAGATGTTAAGAAGAAAATAACACAAGCACCTATCTTAAGATTGCCTGATTTTTTCAAGGTTTTTGAGGTCACTTGTGATGCATCTAGAGTAGGAATAGGTGGAGTTTTAAGCCAGGAGAGCCACCCCATAGCTTTCTTTAGTGAAAAGTTAAATGATGCTAAGCTTAGATATTCCACCTATGATAAGGAGCTCTATGCGGTAGTACAAGCTTTAAGGTATTGAAGGCACTATCTACTACCACATGAATTTATCTTATTTTTTGATCACGAGGCCCTTAGATTCCTTAGTTCCCAGAAGAAACTGAATCCTAGGCACGCTAAGTGGGTAGAATACATCTAGGCCAACACATTTGTCTTGAAACACTGTGCCGGAATTGAGAATAAGATAGCATATGCATTAAGTCGTAGAGGCCTACTTCTGAACTCGATTAGCACTGAAGTCATTGGATTTGAAAGACTTATGGATGAATACGATACCTGTCCAGACTTTAGTGAAGTTTACCAAGCTTTGAAATTGGGACCATCTAGTGACCACAGTGAGTACACCCTTTTAGATGGTTATCTGTTTAAAGAAAATAAGCTTTGTATTCCAAAGACTTCCCTGAGAGACTTTTTAATTTGGAAAACCCATGCTGGAGGTTTGGCTGGCCATTTTGGAAGAAACAAGACCATATTGATACTTGAGGAGAAATTATATTGGCCAGGCCTTAAGAGACAAGTAGCCAATATTGTTGCCCGATGTAGGATATGTGCGGTTGCCAAACATCAAAGACAAAATATCGGGTTATACACTTCTTTACCTGTGCCGGATTGTCCATGGTGGGATCTTAGCATGGACTTCATTTTAGGACTGCCCAAGACCCTTAGAAAACATGATTAAATCTTTGCAGTGGTCGACAGATTTTTGAAAATGGCCCATTTTATACCCTGCTCCCAAACTTTTGATGCCTCCAGGGTAGCCAAGCTTTTTCTCGATCAAGTAGTCAAGTTACATGGGTTACCTAAGACTATTGTTTCTGATAGGGATGTCCATTTCATAAGCTATTTTTGGAAGACCCTTTGGCACCTACTAGGAACAAAACTAAAATTCTCAACTGCTTACCACCCTCAGATTGATGGGCAAACTAAAATTTTAAATAGAAGTCTAGGGAACTTATTGAGGTGCCTTGTTGGAGAGAGTCTGGGAAATTGGGATTTACTTCTACCTCGTGCTGAATTTGCATACAATAGCTCGGTCAATAGGTCTACTGATAAAAGTCCCTTTGAGATTGTCCATGGTTACAGACCTAGGAGACCTATCGACCTCATTCCGTTACCCACACACGCACATGTATCTGAGTCTGCCGAGTCATATGCACAGCATCTTAAAAAATTACATAAAGAAATTAGTAAGAAGATTCAAATGAGTAATGAAGTTTATAAGCATATGGCTGATTCACATAAACGAGTAAAAAAATTTAATGAAGGAGACTCTGTCATGATAAAACTTAGACCTGAAAGGTTTCCACCAGGAACTATGAAGAAATTGCATGCCCGGGGAGCTGGACCTTTCAAAATAATTAAGAAAATTGGATCTAATGTATATGTGTTAGAGTTACCACCTGATTACGGCATTAGCTCCACATTTAATATTTTTGATCTGAAAGAATTTAAAGAATCGGCATTAATTTCTAGTGAGCCTTTTGGACTTTCCCCTCCCTTTGAGAGCGAAACCCTACCTGAGTGTCCACTAGCAATTCCACCAGACCGGAGAGACAAGATTGAACGTATCTTGGATAACCAAGTAATTACTACCATAAATAAGGGCTATTAACGTTATCTAGTTCGATGGCGAGGAAGACCTGAATCCGAGGATTCCTGGATTACCCGAGAGGATCTGCAACAAATCGACCCAGATATGCTAAAAAGGTACCAAAGTCATATCAGTCCTTACTCGACAGGGTCGAGTTCCTCCCACCTCGAGAGAACTGGAGAGGGCACCAAAGTTCGAAAGAGGCTTCACTCTAATTCAGTATGGCTTTAATTCTTTCATGTATTGTAAATAGAGTTAGTTTACTTCTTTAATTGAATTTGAGACATGTAATTAGAGTGGGTTCATTTCAATTTGAGTTTTTTTGAGTCCAATTAGGATCAAATTAGTCTTCTATTTAGTTAATTTAATAGTTGGGTCCAAGAGAGAGTTGGAATTAGTTAAATGTAAGCAAGCTCATTTGAAAACGGAATGCACTCAACCATTTCAACAAGTTAATCCAAGGAGGGCGCCACTTCAACAAGCCATGTGGGATGCCATGTCAACATCCCAACCATATGAAGTACACCTCAACAAGCCATCTCATCAAATGCCACATCACCAAGAGAGATTCAAATTCAAAGTGGGCAAGAAGTTTTTTCTTCCACCATTTTAGCCAGCTATTCCCATAAAATCTCCATGTAATTTGGAATTTCACCCTTATAGTTAGGAACCTCCCATGAAAAGCTCCTTGTAATTCAAAATTTCAAAATCCTTGGAGGCTTATAAAACCTACTCCAAGCTCTATTGTACATGATGATGAATGAAATAAATTTTTTTTTCTAAGAAAGTTTTCTTTCTTTGCTAGCCAAAGACCCTTAAGAGAAGGTAGGTGTGAGACCTAGGATACTTAACGAAACAAGCTACCAATCCCTCTTCCAATCCCATTCGGCCACCGTTGAAGAACCCTCTTCAAGCCTCTCCAATTTTGACCTTCCCATCTTCCAAAAGAGATCATCTACAATGGAGTTCTCCACACCATCAATTGAAGATGATTCAAGCAAAGGACGCCAAAAAGAGATTACTTCAATCCAAGCCTAAGCCAACACTTCCATTCTTAACTTTCCTCTTCTTTTCTTCCAATCTTCCATCTAAACCTTTAACCTTTCCATCTACCTGTACAGGATCCTCGGGTCTCATGGTTTCCAAGATGAAGGTCTACTATGCCAAAGAATCAGATGCAGGATGCTTTAAAACCTAGAGTAATTCTTTGGCCATTTAAATACTTCATCTTGAGTGTTCCTTACTTCATTTCAAAATATTAATGGCCGGATAACCAATCTTTATAAATCTCTTTCAGATCTGAAATAGGAAATTAAGCTAGCCCTAACTTGTGTAGTTTTCTAACCATGAAGGTCTATTTTTTTAATTGCTTTGATATGTTGTCTTCCTAGTCATGTTTTCCTTATGTCCTTTTCATGAAATTCTGCTTCTTTACATAAAATAGCAGCATGCATATCTGCCTCATCATCATTTAATATCTTTAATTCGTAGAAATGCATCATTCCATATCTGTACCCCATCATTGTCTATCCCAAACCTCTCGAGTACCCTTTTAATGTACCCACCTTGTGATAGATGGAGTATTCCTTTGCATCTATCTCTGCAAATCTCCATTTTAAGGATTTTCTTAGCTGATCCCAAATCCTTCATCTCAAATTCCTGAGATAATGCTCTCTTCAGCCCTTTCATAGCTGTCATACTTCTGCTAGCTATCAACATATCATCCATATACAGAAGTAAATATAGAGCATCCTTAGTATCCACATCCTTCACATAGACACAATGATCATGTTCACATCTAAGAAATCCAAGGCTCAAGATAAATGTATCAAATCTGTAATACTACTGACGAGGTGGTTGTTTCAACCCATACAATGACCTCTGAAGTAGACATACCTTATTCTCCTGTCCAATCTCAATGTAGCCATCAGGTTGCTTCATATAGATTTTCTCTTCCAGTCTTTCATGTAGAAAGGCTGTCTTCACATCCATCTACTCCAATTCCAAATTATGTTTTGCCACCAAAGACAACACCCAAATTGAAGTATGGCATACCACAGGAGAAAACACTTCTATATAGTAAACTCCTTCCCTTTGTGAGTATCCCTTTGCTACCAATCTTGCCTTGTATCTTACTCCACCTTGCTCTGAAGGTAATGATTTTTTAGTGAACACCCATTTGGAGCCAATAGCATGAGCATCTCTAGGTAGATCCATCAACTGCCATGTCTGATTCCTCCTAAGAGATTCCATCTCTTCCATCATGCCTTGCATCCATGACTCTTTATCATGACTTTCCATGGCTTCTACAAAACTTTATGGATCTCCATTCACAGATATAAGAGCATATGAAATTGCTTTATCCATGCCATATCTAATCAGCTTCTGGATTGTGCATTGAGGCATATGCAATGCCACTCCCCTTGCACTGTCCTGCAAGTCTACTATTTGTGGCTCCCCCTGCACTTCCCTTTAAACAGCTGATTCTTCTTGCCTCTCCTTCACTCTTGGAGAATCTTTCCTGTCCAACTCCATCTCAACTGAAACTCCATTTCCAGCTGATGTTGAAGGCCTATCCTCCACCTGTGACAGGCTCTCACTTCTATTCATCTTATTGACTGCATTTCCTGTTGCAGTCCCCATTTTCACCAAGATGCTCCTCTCATCAAAAATGACATTCCTACTGATCACCGCCTTTTGAGACTGTGGATCTCACAATAGGTAACCTTTGACTTCTTGTGGATATCCTATAAAGATCATCTTCTGTGACTTAGGATCCAGCTTGCTTCTTTCAGTTGCCTCCACATGAACATAAGCCGGGCAACCAAAAACTTTCAGGTGGCCAAGCTCCACCTTCTTCCCACTCCAAGCTTCTTCTGGAAGTCCACCATCCAACTTGAAGTGAGAAGACTTGTTTATGAAAAAACATGCTTGAGTAATAGCATCACCCTAAAAAGTTTTCGACAATGATGACTGCAGCCTCATACTCCTTGCCCTCTCCAATAGTGTCCAATTCATCCTTTCCACGACACCATTCTGCTATGGGATCATCCTTACTGTTTAATGGCGTTTGATACCATTTTCCTCATAGTTACTCCTAAACTCTGTATTAGAGTACTCCCCACCATTATCAGTCCGAAGGCACTTTACATGTCTTCCTGTCTCCTTCTCTACCTCAGCTCTCCAAGCTTTAAACCGAGCAAATATATCTGACTTTTCCCTCATCAGATACACCCACAGTTTCCTAAAGAATTCATCAATAAAGATAACAAAATACCTTGCTCCACCTCTGGATAATAAAGGTGCTGGTCCCCATAATGCGAGTGCACCAAATCCAGCACTCCTTCACTTGGCTTGGTACAAATAGCAAATTTAACTCTATGCTGTTTACCAAAGATACACGGCTCACACGGGTCATTTCCATCCTTTTTCAAAGATGGGATGTTCTCTCTTCTGCTTAACTCTGTGAGCCCTCGGTTACTCATATGACCCATTCAATAGTGCCACAGTTTATATTTCAAATGTTCCTCTTGTGCCGCTGCAAGCACTTCTACACTATCACTTACTATTGAGCTTTCCATCCTATATAGATTGTTGCTCAATCTTCTTCCTCTCATTACCACCAAAGCTCCCTTCGTAATTTTCAAACATCCACTACTAGATTGGCAACTAAAAGTGTATCCCTGCTCTTCCAAGTAGCCCAAAAAAATCAAATTCTTTTTCAATTATGGTACATGTTTGATATTAGATAGAGTCCTTATCACTCCATCATACATCTTCACCCTAATAGTACCTACTCTAGCTACCATACAAGGGTGATCATCACCAAGACTTATACTACCTCCATCTGACTTGTCATAGGTGTAAAACCAATCCCGATGTGAGGTATAGTGGTATGAGCATGCAGAATCCAAAATCCAAGTATTCTCCCAATCCACTGATCCATCTAATACAACCAATACTCCTCCATTGCTTTCCAAAGCATTAGGACCACTAGTATTGGCTCTCCCCTTTTCTGTCTTCCAAAGAGAACAATTCTTCCTGATATGTCTAAGCTGACGACACTTGTAGCATTTCAAACTCTTGTGGTTCTGAGAATGAGATCTGCCCTTGGACTTTCTCCTAATTCTTTTCTTGGATCTTCCTTGCCTCTCATTCACAACAAGAACCTCTGAATTAGGATTACCTTTATAGATTTTTTCCCTTTGCTTATTGGATCTGAGCATACCAACAACTTCTTCATAGTTTAGGGTTTCCTTCCCATAGACTAAAATTATTATGAGACCATCATACAATCCAGGAAGTGAGCACAGCAATAACAATGCCTGATCCTCCTCGTCTATCTTCACATCTAGACTCATCACCTCAGAACAAACTTGATTGAATCTCTGAATATGTGCAACAAGGTCTCCTCCTTTAGGCATTCTCAAGCTATAAAATTGCTTCTTCAGCCATAGCTTATTCGTCATGTTCTTTTCCATGTATGTGTTCTCCAGTCTTCTCCAAAGACCTTTTACAGTAGCCTCTGAACACACCTCAGGTAAAACCTGATCAGCCAAACACATCCTGATGGTGCTGAAAGCAATCTCTTCTAACTCTTCATATTCTTCAATACTAATCTTTTCTGGTCTTTCTTTAACCAAGATCTTGTAGATTCTTTATTGAACTAGCAAATCTTTAACCCTTTGCTGCCATAAGGTGAAGTTTTCCTTGCCATCGTATTTCTTAAAATCTACTTTGAACCCACTTGATGCCATTACCACAATCAAGAATTCAAGAGATATGATAATCGTACCTGCAACAAGCCTTACTTACAACCCTCTGATCTTGAGATCTTCCTTCCACAAACCTTGCTCTGATACCAAATGTTGAGAATTCAACTCCAAATCCAACCAGATTTGATGAACCAAATCTTCAAGAATAGCTTTGTTCCTGATCAAGAACAAACACTCTAATCAACAAAGCAATCATGGAAGCATATCACCAGGTTGTGGATGACCATCTACCAGTAATCTCCATTGAAGATTATTGTAGGATTCAGGTATGTAAAGATCAAGAACACCAAGAATGGGGAGGAGAAAGAATAGAGAAATTTTCAAGGGAGAAAGGAATTTCCACTTCAAAGAAGTTCGTTACACCACCCACATCCTCTTACGAGAATACAATATATATATACCTCGGTCACACGTGCCCAAGATCCCTAAAACTCACCCAGCTGGCACCGTTCAAAAAATAGTTCACCCGTCATCCGAGCCGACTCAAATCCATTCGAGCCGACTCGTCCAGACAACAGATTTCATGACTGTGCATCTGAGCCGACTCTAATCCATCCGAGCCGACTCATCTAGATTGCAGATTTCCTGACTGTGCATCCGAGCTGACTCGAATTCATCCGAGCCGACTCTAATACATCCAGCCGACTCATCCAGACTGCAGATTTCATGACTGTGCATCCGAGCCGACTCGAATCCATCCAAGCCAACTCGTCCGGTCCATAATCACCTATCCTGAAATGTACCGATCAACAGAGTCAACTCTTGCAACAGAAGAGCCGACCCTGAGACCTAGATTGACCAAAACTGAGCCTAAACACCTAGGACTCATACCGGACTCAACCCTAGCCCTAGACACATCATGGAAAACCATGATAGACCAGATCAACTAATGTACATTGACCCAACTAGCCATGAATGCACCACCTGAGACTCAACATATTCCATATATGTACGGCCAAGGGAGTCTGGAGCAGTGGTTGCAAGTCGTGAAAGAGTATCAACTCAAAAATTTTATGTTCGGGGCACATGAACAATCTCAAAATATTCCAACTGGGATATTAGATTTTGCACCTTCTCAAGATATTGAATCATGTTAGGATTCCGAGATACGAATTTAGCTTTTACTTGATTTACCACCAACTACGAATCTGAAAAGACTTTAATCTTTTTAATCTCTAGCTTCTGAGTGATTCTAAGTCCAGTAATGAGAGCTTCATATTCTGCCGAATGTTTGAAGCTTGGAAAGAAAAACGAAGAGCATACTCTATAACTTGCCCATTCAAATTAGCCAAGATGAGACCAGCTCCACATCCATTGGCATTGGAAGCGCCATCTACATGAAGCATCCATATTTACTGAATTCTCTTTGATGGTTTCCTCTTCTTCAATCCTTGGAGGTGCATGCCACGCACCATTGTGAGATCACTCGAGAGGATCTGCAATGCCTCAACCCAAACCCGTCAGAGCAATACCTGAGCCAGATCGACCTTCTTACTCGACAGGGTTGAGTTCCTCCCATCCCGGGAGAATTGATGGGGACATCAGATCAGACATAGACTTTAAGCTCCAATTTGTTCTCTAAGTTATGTGTTGGTCAATTTTGCTAAGTCCAATAATAAAGTTAGTTCAACAATCGAGTCCTGTAGTTCATCAGTACCGAGTCACTTATTTAAGTAAGCCAAGTTTTGTAATTAAAGTGTCCTATCGAGTCCTGTAATAAGTTAAACTGTCTCAACCTCATTGAGTCCTGTAAGTCTAGTCTTGTGTTAGTCCAATCTTGTACAAGAGGAGCATTCGCCAGGCCATCCCAGAACAGAGCAAGTCCAAGCCCATAAAGCCTTCATCCAAGGAATATTCCAAGCTCCAGGTGCCCCAGCCTAGAAGACCATTAGAAGATGGCACCCCAGCCCAAATTAAATTAAGCGACTAGGGTTTCTCCGACCCATCAAACAGCCCATGCACCAAGCCCATTGAAGGCCGCCCAAGCCCATTTGGAGGATGCCATTTACTGCCCAAAAGCTCACCCAATTCAAAGGGGTGTCTTAGCCCAAAAGGGGAGCCTTTTGACCAAGTCCAAGGAGCCATTTGACCAAGTCAAAGAAGGAGAGAGATGTCCACTTCCTTTTAGGATTCAAGTCTTAATTCCATTCAACTTTGTAATCCTTTTCCTATTCAAATTATATACTCCTAGTCCTAAGCAAATTTTGTAATCCTATCATAAAAAGGAGAGGGCATGGGAACATCTATAAATACCACACCCCTCTTCCTCTTGTAAGCATAATCTCTAATTCATGAAATAAACTTTGGTGAAATTTTCTTGTGAAAAGTTTGTGTTCTTCTTTGAAGTTTGTGTGTGAAACTTGAGTGCCCTAATCCCTTCTAACCCTAGCTGCCCAAAGCATCCACTCTCCAAGCCCTAACATGCCCAAGTGCAAGAGCCCTAGCCAACCATACCAGCCAGGCATTCTTCTTCCACTCCAAGGCCACCAACCCCTGTAACTCCATCTTCCAACCATCCTTCAACTCGATCTCCAATTTCTTATTTTTCCCTTCTTGTTTGCATCTAACCTTTGATGTTTACAGGATCCCTCCAGTACCATGCCCTCTGGATAAAGTTTTTCTTGCCTCCGAACGAAGCTGATAAAAAGTTGGTGGATTCGCGGGAAGTGACCGGATTATCCAAGCGCTGATCTGAGCGGAGCGATCTCTTCCACAGCAACTAGAAATCATTGCCTGGTATGTTAAACCTAATTTCCATCTCTTTTTATCTAATTTATTGAAGATGAATATGCTCCTAATAGGCCTTCTTAGACCTAGGATCCTGATTTTCTTTTCTTTTTGATTGAACTAGCATGTGGGTAGGATGCTAATTGATATAGAATAACCCTAACCTAATCTAGGCTAGTTTCGAGAATCATAACCAAAATAAAAATCCAGAAATATTTGCTTGCTTTAATATAATTTTCTTTATATTCATCCCTTGTGTATCATCCTACATCATGTTAGAATCCCATCCCTTATCAATTTTGGTATCAGAGCACAGTTTAGGGCATGTTCTCACATCATAGTCTAGATTTCTGCATGATGTGTCCTGCATAACTAGTCAAAATATAGGATTATTTTTCCAATCAAACATTTTTATTTTTCTCTGATTTTCATGATAATATCCTCTATTTTGTCCTCTATTTTTCCTATTAATTTTTTGGAATATTTCAATTCCTAAAATAAATTAAAAAATAGTAAAAATAAAACCTTAACAAAAATCTGCATCCTATCATCTGCATTAGGGGTCCAAGTTTAGATCTGTTTCATCAACTTAGGAATTTAATTTTTCTTTGAAATTCACATCACGTCATCTCTGTTGAGTCCTCTATTTTAATGATATTTTTTTTAGATTTTATAGAACCAAAAATTACAAAATAATTGGCATCCTAGAAACCCTAACTAGAATTTTGTATTTTCCTGTACCCAATTAGAAACCCTAGGTTTTGTGTCATCATACCATTTTTGTTTTGCATGAAATTTGGTAGGAAGCATCCTCACACGTCATTCTCTGTTTTGTAAATTTTTTAGATTTTTTCTACATTGAAATCCATGCTAATTTTTGCATCAAAATCGAACAAAAAAATTTTTTTTCCTGCAATTCTGCATACTTGACTAAACTAAACCTAATCAACTACCAAACCTCACCCAACCGAAGCCAATTTTGTTTGATAACTTAATCAACTCAAATTTAAATTGCCACCTCATATAAAGAGAAAAAAAAAATTATTTTCTATTTTGTTTTAGATTGCATCAGGTTTCATTATGTGTTCATCATTTGCATTAAACTAATCTTAAGGGCACTCTCTCTATCTCAGATCAGGGCAGAATTTCATCACCTGTCTTGGACCCAAAACAACCACCTTGCATCCGTGCCCAAACCCTTAATTAAAACCAACTAGAAACCTAATTTGTTCTAGTGAGCTAGGAACACCAACAGGTCGAGTCTAAGTTATGTGAGTAAACTAATGCACTCAATTCTTCAACTATTACTGAAAACCGGTGTCTAAGGCTAGACGCCCAGAGGCAAACATCCTATGTAGACTGGTGGTTTTTAATTAGGACCATGTCATAGGCAGGGGGAGCCTCCCACCACCCCGCCTCTTACTTAGCTAGTGGAAGGATTAGTAGTTGAGTTTGGTGTAAGTTGAGTCGACCCATTCCACTTTGGCTTTAGGTATAGCAAACCTTAGTACATGTTAACCTTTGTGTGCTTGACTACATCATAATCACTTGATTGATTGTTTGCATTAGATTAGGAGCCCAATACCAATAGCCTCAACCCAACCCAACCTAGTGTGACCATAGAGCCCAACCCTAGGAGAACCACTAGGAACTTCGGGGTAGGTGCACCTACATTTGATGGCAGTCTAGAATCTAAGGTTTACATAGATTGGGAAGGAGACATAGACTATTATTTTGAATGGTACGACATGATTAAGCAGAGAAAGTATAAATTTGCAAAAATGAGGTTAGTTCGTCAAGCTAGGCTATATTGGGCCAACCTTGAGCGTACTAGGAAATAAAAAAAACTTCCTCCCATAAACACTTGGCAGGACATGAAGCAGAAACTTAAGGAAAGTACCTACAATATCTTATGACTCTAGATCCTATGACTCTAGATCCTATGACTCTAGTTCCTATGACTCTAGATCCTATGACTCTAATTCCTATAACTTTAGATCCTATGACTCTAGTTCTTATGACTCTAGATCCTATGACTCTAGTTTCTATGACTCTAGATCCTATGCATGACATCCTATGAGTCCAGGGAACCCATAACCCATAGCTCTGAACCCAGATCCTATGTACCCTTGTCCTATGAGCACAAACTTTTAAAACAATGATGGAAATTGAGACAGGGTAATAAAACTATGTCTGAGTATATTGACCAATTTGATGAGTTTTATAGGACATGTTACACAGTTGAACCTGAGTCTAAGATCATATCGAGATTTCGAGCTAGCCTCCATAGGGACATCTAGTTAGAAATATTTCAATGGCAAATTCAGGACCTAGATGGAGCCTATCACATAGCTAGAAAATTTGTGTCAAGTCAAAGGGAACTCATGATCAGTCAATCTAAACCCAATAGGAGTAACCCTCCTAAACCCAAGCCCAGACCTAGCCTACTTCCTTTAGACCAGCTCAGTCCCATTACCCCTAGCCATACCCAAGCACCCAGTCAAGTATGTCCGGGCCAATCCAGTCCAAGCTAAGTCAACCCTAGTCAACTTGAGCCCCATAGGGTTAGTACCCCTAGGTATGAGCCTAGTATTAGTCCACTTCCTTTTAGTCAACCCACCCCTACCCCAGACACTAGTCAATTTTTTCTCAATCAACCCCCTCTTACCATCCTATTAAGTTACCAAAATGACCTAAAAGAGGAGATATATGAAGCTGATGTGAGCTTAATAGATGAGTATGAGGAAGCAGAAGAGGAGATACCTATAGATGACCTATAATTAGTTAACCCTGACCAGACCCAAGTAGAAACCAACTCAGAATTAGTTGACCAGGTAGATACCCAGGTAAAAGCCAACCCAGAATTAGTTGACCCTGACCACACCCAAACTGAAGTTATAGTGGAAAAACAGTTAAAGGAAGAAAACCCAGATTCTACTAGAACTTTATCTGAGGAGACACTTGAAGAATGCCTATTTATAGAGTTCGGTCCTAAATTTCATGAACTAGAAGAATTTATTAAGGATCTGATCTCTTTAAATCAGTACCCTCAGGATGAAGTCACTCCTTTGACTCCAATTGATCTCTTTCATGAAATTAGTGACCCATTCTTCCATTATGCAGACTCTGTAGATAGACATCAACCCCATAAGGTCAACCTCATTAGTCTAGGACTCATCCCTGAAATTCCTTCTTGTATTCAACTCTTTTCGATTAACCCTAAACTATCTTCTTATTTCTTACCCTACCAGACTAACCCTGAACCCACCTCTTATTTTCTGCCTTTCCCAGAAGCTTCCAACATTTCAAGGACCATTAGATTGCATTTTATAGAGGTAAACATACTGCATTCATTCATTGTGTATGTTAGGTTTGCATTTTATTTCTGGTATACTTTATGGCATTTAGTAGGAGTACATGCACCATTCTCATATGCATATCATCCACCTGACGAAGGGTCAAACCCACAGTTATAGCTTAGGGTTTTGTCAAGTCTGCATATCAATAAGTGTGGCATAAGTCATTTGCTTGCATTAGGTATTGTGAGCCTTTGCACTGCATGATTAGAGATCAGCATGAGGAACTAATCATAAGATTAATGTAAGCAATGTTTTTATAAAAATATGGTTAATTCCTGAAAAGAGTCTAAGAGTTTGCTAGGAAATCTTGTAACAATTAGGCTACATACCTGTGAGCTGGATCCATCAAAGCGATAAAGAAAGTTAGACATAGTGCCTAAGTTACTACCTAATTAGGCATTAAGCTCAATCTTCAATATTTCAGACTTAGTAGAGTATAGGGAGCCAACAATGATACCCAGTAAGTTTTGAGCCTAACCCTTTTTTTTAGAGCGAACCCAATCCTGAGTATCCACCATCAAATTAGCCTGTGAGAAGAACGATTGAGCATTTCCTAGATGACCAAGCTACTAGTATCCGGATCAAAGGCTTTCATGTCACTTGGTTCGTTGGCAAGGTCAACCGAGATCTAAGGATTCGTGGATCACTCTAGAGGATCCGCAATGCCTCAACCTAGACCCGTCAGAGCAGTACCTGAGCCAGATCGACCTTCTTACTCGACAAGGTCGAGTTCCTTCCATCCCGAGAGAATTGATGGGGACATCATATCAGACATAGACTTCAAGCTCCAATTTATTCTCTAAGTCATGTATTGGTCAATTTTGCTAAGTCCTATAATAAAGTTAGTCCAACAATCGAGTCCTGTAGTTCATCAGTACTGAGTCACTTATTTAAGTAAGCCAAGTTTTATAATTAAAGTATCCTATTGAGTCCTGTAATAAGTTAAGCTGTCTCAACCTCATTGAGTCCTGTAAGTCTAGTCTTGTGTTAGTCCAGTCTTGTACAAGAGAAGAATTCACCAGGCCATCTCAGAACAGAGCAAGTCCAAGCCCATGAAGCCTTCATCCAAGGAATATTCCAAGCTCCAGGCGCCCCAACCCAGAAGACCATTAGAAGATGGCACCCTAGCCCAAATTAAATTAGGCGCCCAAGGTTTCTCCAACCCATCAAACAGCCCATGCGCCAAGCCCATTGAAGGCCGCACAAGCCCATTTGAAGAACCCTCTCTTGAATTTGAACATTGAAGCTCTCTTCAAAATCTAAAATATAAACTTGAAAAATCTTTTTTCTTCAATTTTTCTT
Organism: Areca catechu; assembly: GCA_021397845.1. Classification (NCBI taxonomy): domain Eukaryota; kingdom Viridiplantae; phylum Streptophyta; class Magnoliopsida; order Arecales; family Arecaceae; genus Areca; species Areca catechu. The sequence goes on from CM038041.1 coordinate 147,665,139, forward strand.
TTCCTCTTCAATCACTCTTCTTTCTCTTCACTTTGATCCATCATATATAAGTTTTGGAAGTGTTCCTATGTTGTTTTGACCTTTGGAGTGCCTTGGAAATCAAAATATGACCGTTTGGAATCGTTGGAATGAAGAAAAATAATTTATGCAACTAGTCGTTGGAGTGCCAGAAACCGTCACTCGAGTCGACTCGAGGTCCAAGAGTCGACTCGAAGTATCAGACAACCCAAATAAAAGTTTTGGATGAGTCGACTCTCCAAGCTTGAGTCGGCTTGAATAATTACAGTTTTTCTATTCTGGAGTCAATTTGATTGAATAATTACAGTTCTGCCATTCTGAAAGAGTTGGCTCTTGATCCATGAGTCGGCTTGAGTTGAACTTCTTCAAATGCTTCCAAACTACTCCAAACTTCTTTCAAACCATTTCAAACATCTTCTAAACCTATGATACTCTATAAAAATAATCTTTACAATGATAGTTGTAACATAATCATGCATCAATGTTTTGTAATCATCAAAATCAATCCTTGGGTCAATAATCTCCCCCTTTTTGATGATGACAAAATATTGGACATGAAAAAAATTTTAGTACAAAATTAACTCTATAAAAGATTGTATTTCAAGTAAATTAACAAGTATCATATAAGTAATAAGCTCCCCCTTAATTTATCAATATATTTCAAAAATAAAACTTCACTCTTTTTAAATGTTCTTTTTCATGACACCTTATATCTCTCCTCCTTTTTGACATCAACAAAAAGTATTCTTAACCATTTTTTAAGGGGATACCAATCAATGATTTTATAATACCACAAGAATATTGGGATGTTTTGAGATAATTTCACCTTCTTTTTATTTCCTTCATATTCTTGTCAATAATTTCTCTTTTTCTCACCCTTTCTTTATGCTATCAATTGTTACAAATACTAATTGATGTGGCAAGACCGCTGACATGGAGTAACTGTCAGACGCTACGTCAAAGAAAGTCACTGCACCAGGCACCGTGTCAGATTCCTTGCTCAGACTACTTCGCCAGGCTGAGCTCCCCCGTGACAACGGGATCGCCTATCGAAGTCGAGCTCTATCCTTCGCCAGGTCAGACCCGCGAGCCCGGGATGCCTAGACTGGAGCCGAGCGACGTCCTCCAAAGTGAGCCCCTCAGAGATCGAGCCCCGTGGTCGGAGTTGAGCTCAGCCCTCCTCCGCCATGTGGAGCCTCTTCGAGGTCGAGCCCTCTAGACCAGGCCCATGCTCTGCCCTCCAGAGCGAGCCCCTCAAAGATCGAGCTCCATGGTCGGAGTCGAGCTCAGCTCTCCTCCACCATGTGGAGCCTCTTTGAGGTCGAGCCCTCTGGACCGGGCCTGTGCTCCGCCCTCTAGAGCTAGCCCCTCGAAGATCGAGCCCCATGGTCTGAGTCAAGCTCAGCCCTCCTTTGCCATGTGGAGCCTCTCCGGGATCGAGCCCTCTGGACCGAGCCCGCGCTCTGCCCTCCTCCGCCGAGGCAAGCCCGCGAGCTCGAGATGCTTAGGTCGGAGTCAAGCCATGCCTTTCCAACTCAGCCCCCAGCTCAGGCATAAGCATCGACGAACAAAGGGACAGCACCACCATCCCAGGACACCGACGAGCCGCCCGAGGATTGCACTGAAACATCCACCAGGCCGCAATGACCACCTGCGACCGCCGGTTACACCAGAAAGGGGAGAGGCCCACTGATCGAGGCACCATGCTCTTCACCAACCACCTGAACCACCCGAAAGAGGAAGTCAATCAGGAGATTCGAATCCTGGGGGTGGCGGCCCCCTGATCGAGGTACTGCCAGGTTTCCCAGAATGAGGTGACCAGAAGGAATGCCAGACATATGACAGCTTCCCTTATCATGAATCCGGAAAGGCACCTCAGGACACTACCTCACATGCCTGACAGCCCGACAAAGATCCCAAGATAGGCTCCCAATGGTAACCTAGACTACAAAGCCCGAAAGAAGCGAGGCAAAGGAGGTAAGGCAATACCATTCAAACACAAGTGCAAGCTCAACCAGAGAGCACAACACCACAAGCAAATCCAAGCAAGGGCGGGCGGAAAGGCCACATAGAGAATCCCTCTAGCTAGGCCGCTCTTCCCCTGATACACTTGTATCCCACTCTTACACCATTCACTTCTCCTAGCATGGAGTCCATTAAGAGGGGCTCGACCAGGAGGATCTATTCTCCTGGATCGTCACTGACTTGACCGTTGGAGTGCCTACATCAGAAACACTGGCCTGGATCACTAATCCCTATTTTGCAAGTCCAGGACCACCAAACGGCCAGACAGTGAAGGGAGCACACTCCGGCACCGACAACAGCTACTGGCCACGATGATCTTGGTGGCAACAGATTGGCGCGCCAGGTACGGGGCTTGTGAACAGTCTTTGATCTAGTTCAAGCCCCCCCTTTACAAGCAAGTTCTACGGAAGGATGGTGATGACACGGGCGTGAGAGGCCTCCACCAGTCGTGCAGGGGACTCCCCCTCCCGGGGGGACCCGCACAACCTAGAGGTGAGGCCATCCACTCCGATTCAACCACCTCCGATGAAGTCTCAGCTGGCTGCACTTGCCCAGCAAATGCAGATTCTTGCCACAGCAGTGCGCCAGCTTCAGCATCAGCAACGGTCCTTGGCTACCCACCAGCAGCCAGGGACTCCCGCGACCCATGCTGCGGCCCCACGCGACAGCCTACGTTCCTTCCAAGGAAGGCCTTCGCAACCGTGGGCCATCACTGACAATCGGGGTAGCCATCAAACTCCGGTGAAAAGACAACGAGCCGGGTCTACCGACAAGGAGAGCCGCTCACCAAACCTCGGACGGGTAGTATCCAAGCCCCACCGAGATAGGAAAAGTAAGACCCCCTGCCACGAGTACCATGCACCCATGTCACCTTCTCCGTCTCCTTCGACGGAGGGGTCCACTAATGAAGCCATTAGGCGCGCGACGGAGAAGCGCCTAGAGGAGCATGACTACAAGTTGGCAGAGTTATCCCATCGATTTGCTAATCTACCAAGCTCAGCTAGTGAGCTAGTGAGCTACGAGCCCATCCCTCTTTCTTCCAAGAAATCCAAGGGGAACCGATTCTGAGTCGGTTCCGTATGCCATAGATGGATTCCTACGATGGGACCACCGACCCCCTGGACCATCTGGAAAGCTACCGGCTTTCATGAGGGTCAAGGGAGCCACCGATGCTCTCCTCTACATTGCCTTTCCTGCTACTCTCCAGAAGGCAGCCAGGGTGTGGTTCACCCACTTGGAGCCAGAGAGTATCAACTCTTTCATCCAGTTGGGGCAGAAGTTCGTGGCCCACTTCGATGCCTGTCAGAAATTACCATGAGAGGTACATAGCCTCTTCTCCATCCGACAGCAAGACCGCGAGCTACTGCAAGACTACGTGGCCCGTTTCAAGGCTGCCATGTTGGAGATCTACAACCTTGATGAGCTAGTTGCCATGCTGGCACTAAAACAAGAGCTCAAGACCTCCCACCTGACCTACTCGCTCGACAAGAAACTCTCCAAGACTTATTCCGAGCTCCTCCTTCGAGTCCAAAAGTATATCCACACCGAAGAGGTAGATCATACAAGGTGGGAGTGTGATGGGAAGCCACTGAAGAAGCCAACCCCCACCGAGACGTCAGGAACCTGAAAGCCAGGACCTCATGCTCTGAACTCCCAAAGGGGGCCAAGATCGAAAGGCGCTCTAGTTCTCGAGGAGAGTTACACCCCCCTCCTCGCCCCAAGAACAAAAATCCTCATTTAGATCGAAGGCGAGAACTACCTGAGATGCCCGCCTTCGATGAAGCCCTCCACTGGCCGTGATAAAATGAAGTACTATCGCTTTCACTGCGACTATGGCCGCGACACCGAGAAATGGCGCAACCTCAAGTGAAAAATCGAAGAACTCATCAAGAGGGGCTACCTCAAAAGGTTCGTGGGGGGCAGACCTCAAATGAAATCCCAAGCACTCGTCGCTCTTCCACCAGCTCCAGCAATCGACAACCGCCCCACCGAGAAGCCGGTGGGTATGATCTCTTGGAGAGCCGCACGTGCGTCCAAGAAGGCCCGGGGGGGCAGGGCATCCTGAGAATGTACTCCCCTTTATAAGGGAAGGGGAAGATGGGAGAAAATGTAAATAATGATGCCGTGGTTGTCGAGATGATGATCGCGAAGCATCTTATAAAACGTATCATGGTTAATAGTGGAAGCTCCATAGATGTGCTTTTTCATGACGCCTTCTCTAGGATGAACCTTTCTCCCGATCAACTCAAACCTATGCATACTCCCCTTATTGGTTTCACAGGTGATTCTGTAAGGATGAAGGGAGAGATCGCTCTCCCAGTCACTACCAGGACCCCACCTCGATAGGACACTATTATGATGACCTTCACGATTGTCTGGCTTCCTTCCGCCTACAACGTGATCCTGGGCTGGCCCGGGCTCAACCTACTCGATGCCGTTGTCTCCACCAAGAGACTACTTGTATAGTTCCCAACTCCCTATGGTGTCAGGGAGATGAGGGGAGCACCCCAGTCGGTGCAGCACTGCTTCCAAACCCTCTCTAAGGACAAGGTCCCCGAGGGTAATCCTAAGGTAGATGATCTCGACCAAAGGGCTCAAGACCCTAAGGGAGGCTCGGTCGAGTGCCTACTCTCTTATCCACTCGGGGATGACCCCACGAGGACGGTGCAGATTGGAGCCCAGCTACCCGAGGAGGAGAAGGCTCAACTGCTGGAGTTCCTGTGGGCAAGCACGGATGTATTCACCTGGACAGCGACTGACATGCCAGGTATCCCTCCTGACATCATTACTCACAAACTAAGCATTGACCCAAAGCACAGGCCAGTTTGGCAGAAGAAGAGAAGCTTCGCCCCGGAGAGGCAGGCGGTTATCAACGAGGAAGTGGACAAACTCCTAGCTGCTGGTTTCATTCGGGAGGTCCAATATCCGAGCTGGCTGGCGAACATGGTGATGGTAAGGAAGAAAAATGGCAAGTGGAGGATCTGTGTAGACTACACTGACCTCAATAAGGCATGCCCGAAGGATAGCTTCCCCCTATCGAAGATTGACCAGTTGGTGGACGCCACCTCTGGTCACAGGCTGCTCTCCTTCATGGATGCATTCTCTGGATAAAATCAGATCTATATGCACCCGGGGGATGAGGAGCACATCGCCTTCATCACCGACCAAGGGACATACTGCTATAGAATGATACCCTTCGGTCTGAAGAATGCAAGAGCCATGTACCAGCGTCTGGTCAATAAGGTCTTCAAGGACCAAATTGGCCAGAACATGCAAGTGTATGTGGGTGACATGCTTGTCATGAGCAAGCCGAGCTCGAATCATATCACTGACCTCGTCGACTCCTTCCATAACCTGCGGCAACATCAGATGAAGCTAAATCCAACGAAGTGTGCCTTCGGAGTGGTGGCAGGAAAGTTTCTCGGCTTCATGGTTACTAGAGAGGTATCGAAGCAAATCCAGAAAAGGTCCAGGCGATCATCGACATGGAGCACCTGACCTCCAAGAAGCATGTCCAACGCCTAACGAGGCGTATTGCCGCCTTGAGCCGATTCATCTCGAGATTGATCGATCGTTGCCTTCCCTTCTTCAAGGCACTGCGCAAGATGCATGACTTCATCTGGACGGAGGAGTGCAGGATAGCCTTCGAGGAGTTGAAGAAATTTCTCGCCTCTCCCCCGTTGCTCTCTAGACCGAAAGAGGGGAAGGAGCTCCTGCTCTATCTGACGGTTACACCCGGAGCCGTCAGCTCGGTTCTCATCCACGCAGACGAGGACAAATCTCAGAAGCTGGTATACTACACTAGCAAAATCCTCCGCAATGTGGAGATCAGGTATACTCGCTCCGAGAAACTCATTTTTGCACTAATAACGTCTGCTAATCATCTCATGCCCTACTTCCAAATGCACCCGATAGTGGTCGTGACGGACCAACCGCTGAGGACCAAACTTAGCCGCCCCGAGTGATAGGGAACAAGTATCAAATGATGCATTTCTAAGAATTAAAGAAACTAAATGATGATGAGGCAAATAGGCATATAGCTATTCTACATAAAAGAAACAGAAATTCATGAAAGGAACATAGGGAAAAACATGACTAGAAAGAAACTCTTTCAAAGTAATTAAGAAGGGACCTTTGTGGTTAGGAAACCACACAGGTTAGGGCTAGCTTACTTTCCTATTTCAGATCTGAAAGAAAGTTATAAAGAATGGTTACCCGGCCATTAATATTTTGAAAATGGGGTAAGGAACACTCAAGATAAAGTACTTGAATGGCAAAGGAATTACTCTAGATTTTAAGCCATCTTGGTAATATGGTATGATTTATCCTCCAAGTTGGCATGACTTGTCTTCCAAGATGGCATGGTGCTTTGATGATGTGGTGCTCCAAGTAGTTGGTGAAGTTGGTTGCACTCATTCTTGCTTAATTGAAGCCCAACGCAAGTAGATCTAGAACCCGACTCAATACAAAGCCAATTTAACTCTAATTGGATCCAAATTAAAATAAAACAGGACTCAATTATTCAAATAAAAATAAATATAGGACTTATAGACTTATTACAGGACTTAAATTCCTAGTCTTCTATCCATAAAGAACATGGCATTAGTTGAAGCCTCTTCCTGAGCCTGGTGCCCATACCAATTCTCCTTGAGTGGGAGGAACTCGACCCTGTCGAGTAAGGATCAGTTTGATTATGGTATTTTTCTAATAAATCTGGGTCAATTTGTTGTAGATCCTCTCGGGTGATCCAGGAGTCTTCAGATTCTGGTCGACCGTGCCAATGAACCAGATAACGTTGATAATCCTTATTTATAGTAGTAATCACTTGGTCATCCAAGATACGTTCAATCTTGTCTCTCCGGTCTAGTGGAATTGCTGGTGGACACTCAAGTAGGGTTTCTCTCTCAAAGGCAGGGTGAAGTCCAAAAGGCTCACTAGGAATTAAGGTCTTTAAATTCTTTCAGATCAGAAATATTAAATGTGGAGCTAATGCCATAATCAGGTGGTAACTCTAGCACATATGCATTAGATTCAATTTTCTTAATTATTTTGAAAGGTCCAGCTCCCCGGGCATGCAATTTCTTCATAGTTTCTGGTGGAAACCTTTCAGGTCTAAGTTTTATCATGACAGAGTCCCCTTCATTAAATTCTTTTATTCGTTTACGTGAATCAGTCATATGCTTATAAACTTCATTACTTATTTGAATCTTCTTACTAATTTCTTTATGTAATTCTTTAAGATGCTGTGCATATGACTCAGCAGACTCAGACATTCGTGCATGTGTGGGTAATGGAATGAGGTCGATAGGTCTCCTAGGTCTGTAACCATGGACAATCTCAAAGGGACTTTTATTAGTAGACCTATTGACTGAGCTGTTATAGGCGAATTCAGCATGAGGTAGAAGCAAATCCCAGTTTCCCAAACTCTCTCCAATAAGGCACCACAATAAGTTCCTTAGACTTTTATTTACAACTTCGGTTTGTCCATCAGTCTGAGGGTGGTAAGCAGTTGAGAATTTTAGTTTTGTTCCTAGTAGGTGCCAGAGGGTTTTCCAAAAATAGCTTGTGAAACAGACATCCCTATCATAAACAATGGTCTTAAGTAACCCATGTAACTTGACTACTTGATCGAGAAAAAGCTTGGCTACCTTGGAGGCATCAAAAGTTTGGGAGTAGGGTATAAAATGGGCCATTTTTGAAAATGTGTCGACCACTACAAAGATTGAATCGTGCTTTCTAAGGATCTTGGGTAGTCCTAAAATGAAGTCCATGCTAAGATCCTACCATGGACAATCCAGCTAAGGTAAAGGAGTGTATAACCCGGTGTTTTATCTTTGATGTTTGGCAACCGCACATGTCCTACATTGGGCAACAATATTGGCTACCTGTCTCTTAAGGCCTGGCCAGTAAAATTTCTCCTCAAGTATCAATATGGTCTTGTTTCTTCCAAAATGGCCAGCCAAACCTCCAGCATAGGTTTTCCAAATTAAAAAGTCTCTCAGGAAAGTCATTGGAATACAAAGCTTGTTTTCTTTAAACAGATAACCATCTAAAAGGGTGTACTCACTGTGGTCACTAGATGGTCCCAATTTCAAAGCTTGGTAAACTTCACTAAAGTCTGGACAGGTATCGTACTCATCCATAAGTCTTTCAAATCCAATGACTTCAGTGCTAATCGAGTTCAGAAGTAGGCCTCTACGACTTAATGCATCTGCTATCTTATTCTCAATTCCGGCACGGTGTTTCAAGATAAATGTGTAGGCCTGGATGTATTATACCCACTTAGCATGCCTAGGATTCAGCTTTTTCTGGGAATTAAGGAATCTAAGGGCCTCGTGATCAGAAAACAGGACAAATTCATGCGATAGTAGATAGTGCCTCCAGTATCTTAAAGCTTGCACTATCGCATAAAGCTCCTTATCATAGGTGGAATACTTAAGCTTGGCTTCATTTAATTTTTCACTAAAGAAAGATATGGGGTAGCTCTCCTGGCTTAAAACTCCACCTATTCCAACTCCAGATGCATCACAAGCGACCTTAAAAATCTTAGAAAAATCAGGCAATCTTAAGATAGGTGCTTGTGTCATTTTCTTCTTAACATCTAGGAAGGCCCTATCAGCAGCTTTTGTCCATTCAAATTGGCCTTTTATAATGCAATCCGTGATTGGCGCAACTATGGTACTAAACCCCTGAATGAATCTTTTATAAAAAGTAGCGAGGCCATGAAAACTTCGTACTTCATGGACACTTTTTGGCACAGGCCACTCTATAATTGACTTAATATTTTCGGGGTCAGCAGAAACTCCGTTAGGTGTAATAACAAAATCTAGAAAAATGACTCTATGGATGAAAAAATAACATTTTTTAAGATTAGTGAAGAGACTATTTTCCCTAAGTGCTAAACAGACTTGATTCAAATGGTCTAAATGATCCTTCTTGGTTCTGCTATATATAAGAATGTCGTCGAAGTAAACTACAACAAACTTTTCTATAAATAACCGTAGGACTTGATTCATAATCCGCATAAAGGGACTACGAGCATTGGACAGTCCGAAAGGCATTACTACCCACTCAAAAAACCCTCCTTGGTCTTGAATGCAGTCTTCCACTCATCCCCAGGTCTAATCCTAACCTGATAATAGCCACTCTTAAGTTCAATCTTTGAAAATATTGTTGCTTCGGCCATCATATCTAACATGTCGTCCAAGCAGGGTACGAAAAACTTATATTTTGTTGTGATCTTATTAATGGCATGACTATCAATGCACATCCTCCAAGTGCCATCTTTTTTAGGAGTCAGTAATGCGGGTATTGCACAGGAACTCAAACTTTCTCTAATAAATCCTTTCTTAAGGAGATCCCCTACTTGTCTTTGTAACTCTAAATGTTCGGTAGAGTTCATCCTATAATGTGGAAGGTTGGGTAGGGTGGCTCCTGGGACTAAGTCAATGGCGTGCTGGATGTCCCTAAGCGATGGAAGTTGGTCAGGTAGGTCATCTAGAAACACATCCTTAAAGTCTACTAGTACTTTAGGCACTTCCTGAGGATGTTCTTTCTGGGAAGGCTCCTGAATTTTCTTAGTGGCTAAAATCCAAATATGTGTACCCTTAGTGAGTTCTTTCTCAATCTCCTTATCAGTTATCAAATTGACTCACGTTTTCTTTTCCTTTAGGTGGCTCGATCCTCTCTTAACAGTGTCCTTAGGTGGTGTTGGGTTGATCACAAACTTCTTTCCTAGGTGCATGAATAAGCAGGAATTTGATCGACCGTATAGGGTTGCGTCATGGTCAAATAACTAGGGTCGACCTAGGATGATACTGCTCACTCCCATTGGTAAGACATCACACCACACTTTCTCCTGATAGGACTGTAATTGGATTTAGACTAGGCACCTATATTTGATAGGAATTGAAGTGGAGTCTATCCAAGAAACCTTATAGGGATTTAGATGGGGAACTATGGACAAGCCTAAAGTTTTAACAGCACTAGTGGATATGGCATTTACACAACTCTCACTAACTATGATTATTTTACATACCTTATTCCCTAACTTGACAAATATTTATAGGATGTTAGTCCTACGCCAATCTTCTTGTGTCATGGTGTGGGTAAGGATGCATCTAACTACTCCCAATAGATCAGGCTCTATTTGCTCCTCGTCACCTTCATACTCTTCAGCCAAATTTTCCTCAGCCTGATATACCTCCTCAACATTATCACCTAGGGGCTCTATGGGTTCAGGCTCATTCTCTTCTGATTCTATTATGTGTAAGGCCCTAGTTGGATAATTGCTAGCATAATGGCCTAACTTATGACATCTGAAACATGCAACATTAGGGTTTGGAGTCCTCTGAACTTCTGGTGCTTTACCTTTATCATCTCTATGGATCAGAGGGGTGCTAGGATTGGGTCGGCTGGTTCGCATCTGATTCGGTCCTAGCTGCTGACTAGGTGCACTAGTTCTAGCGGGTTCGAGTCTACGATAAAGTGATCCCCTATGGAATCTCTCGGCATCTCGTGCTACCTGATAAGCTAGCTCTATGTCCCAAACTTCCCTCAAGAATAACTCCTTCTGGATCTCTTCTCTTAATCCTGCCCTAAACCTAGACAAGGTAACTGACTCAGACTCATCTACATTGCATCTCATCACAAATTCATCAAACTTTGCAATGTATTCAACTACACTCTTGGTTCCCTGGGTCAATCTCTGCCACTGGTCTAGAAGTCTCTGGTGGTAGGACATAGGAAGGTATTTCTCTCTAAGCCTAAGTTTCATTGCCCTCTAGGTTACTATGGAAACATCACCCCTTTGTCTAATGAACCTCTTGACGTTTCCCTAGTAAAGCTTAGCCTGACGAATTAACCTAAGCTTCACAAATTTGCATTTTCTTTCCTCAGTCATGTCATACCAATCGAAGTATTGGTCCATCTCTCCCTTCCAATCTATGTAAACCTTAAGATCCAGATTTCCATCAAATGTTGGTGCTTCCAACCTAATACTCCTAAGGGTTCGTTCATCTCGGTCTGTCTAATCCTGGTTGTGTCTCCTAGGGTTTGGCTCATAGACTGGATCATGGTGTGTTATCCTAGGGTTCGGGTTATGGACTTGATCAGGATTGGGCCTCCTAGGATTTGGCTCGAAGAAATGGTCTTGATGAAGAGCCCTTCTAGGGTTGATGGGTATCTCAAACTCAGGTTTAGCCTCTAACTCATTCTGGACTTCATGAGTTCCTCCAGGGGTACGAGCTTCTAATCAATCAAGCCTAGCAGTGATGAGGGTTATCTGATCAGTCATGTTTTGGTGGGTCTGGTCCAATTGATCAATCAAGTTCTGGTTCAGCTGGGTCATTTGGTCATTCAAAGATTTCATCAAACTCTCAAAGTTTTGTTCCATGGTTACACTAGATTGAGCTTGGGTTTGCCGGTAGGGTGCTCCTGATATAGTTGCCATGCACACTCGGACTCAAACTTGGACTAGGGGTTTGCTAGACCTAGAGCCCAAACCAAATGTTACGTCAAATTGACAATCCAGGTTGTTATAACTTAGCACCTGGCCAGGTAAGTGTAAGGTTGGTGGAGGTTCCTCTTTGCTTGCCTTAGACACCAATTTGAAATTGGCTAGGTAAGCGAACCAACACATCTTCCTTCGGGCTCTTGTCCCTGAACCACTTGCCTAGACACCAGATACAAGCACACACAAACAGGTTGTCAAAGTTGGCTTGACACTTGATTCGACCCAACCTTGTGGGTGTCCCTAGCTCACTAGAGCAATTAAATGTCTACTTCATTTTAATTAGGGTTGGGTTCATTATGCAAGTTGGTGATTTTTGGGCTAGGAATAGGTGATGAAATCCCAACCCTATGTCAATTTGATGCCCTTAACTTGTTTTACCATGAAATGAATGCAACAAGTATATGGATCCAAATTTCAGGTGCAGAAATCAGTGTATTGCAATTCTGATGTGGGGCAGAAAAGTGACATGTATCAATCTCATAAAAATTTGAAAAAATCACAAAACACTCCTAACTTGTAGGGGATATACTATATGAAAGGAAATTTAAAGATAAAATCTATACTATGCTGAGAAGATACTAAAAGTTAGATAATGTAAAAAGAACATAACAGAATAGCAGAAATTTCAACAATAGTGATGGAGTGCAGGAATTTTCATTTTTTTATGATTTTTTTCTGAAGATAAGATTTTGCATGCTGATAACTAACATAATATGGAGTAGGAAAAAAATTATTTCAAAAAAAAATTAACTACTTTCTTTCATACTTTTATGCAAATCACAGTCAGCCTACTCAGAAATACAGCAAGCAGAATTTAAACAAACAAAGGTATTTGCATACCAAACTTCAACCTAATGATTCACGTCCGGCCAGGGGCTCATTATTCCCATGGGTCGTGACAGTGTACTGGTATACACCCGTTCAGGAGGCATGAATCTTAGATCTAGATTGGATTTACAAAAAAAACTATGTAGCAAGTATAAGTGCTATGCATGCAGAAAATTTCAGCAACCTACCTAAATACAGAAATTTAGAATTAACCCTAACCTACCGTGCTCTGATACCATGATGATGGGGAACAAGTATCAAATGATGCATTTCTAAGAATTAAAGAGACCAAATGATGATGAGGCAAATAGGCATACAGCTATTTTACGTAAAAGAAATAGAAATTCATGAAAGGAACATAGGGAAAAACATGACTAGAAAGAAACTCTTTCAAAGTAATTAAGAAGGGACCTTTGTGGTTAGGAAACCACACAGGTTAGGGTTAGCTCACTTTCCTATTTCAGATCTAAAAGAAAGTTATAAAGAATGGTTACTCGGCCATTAATATTCTGAAAATGTGGTAAGGAACACTCAAGATGAAGTACTTAAATGGCAAAGGAATTACTCTAGGTTTTAAGGCATCCTGCATCTGATTCTTTGGCATAGTAGACCTTCATTTTGGAAACCATGAGACTCGGGGATCCTGCACAGATAGATGGAAAGATTAGAAGGTTTAGATAGGAGTTTGGAGGAATGGAGAAGGAAAGTTGGGAATGGAGGAAAGAGGCTTAGGCTTAGCTTGAAGTGGATCTCATTTAGCGCCCATAGCATGAATCTTCTTCCCTTAGTGGCGTGTAGAACCTCCTTGAAGATGACATCCTTTAGAAGAGGGGTGGAAGAAGGGTTAGAAGCTTGATTGGCTAAGTAACCTAGGTCTCACACTTACCTTCTCTCAAGGGGCTTTGGCTAGCAAAGGAAAGAACTTTCAAGAAAATGACTCATTTCTCATTCATCAACATCATCAACATTACAAGAGCATGTAGGAGCTTTTATAAACCTTAAGCTCCCTTTCAAATTCAAACTACACATCCTTTCATGAAGAAAATCAAGGGGCGTCCCATGAAGATAGAAGTGGCCCATTCAAATTTAAATCTCCTAATTACAAGGTGGGCGCCCATAAAGAGTGGAGCTTCCTTCAAATTTAAAAATTCATAGTTGATGTGTCTTGGTGATGTGCCATGATTTATCCTCCAAGTTGGCATGACTTGTCTTCCAAGGTAGCATGACTTGTCTTCCAAGGTGGCATGGTGCTTTAATGATGTGGTGCTCCAAGTAGTTGGTGAAGTTGGTTGCACTCATTCTTGCTTAATTGAAGCCCAACACAAGTAGATCTTGAACCCGACTCAATACAAAGCTAATTTAACTCTAATTAGATCTAAATTAAAATAAAACAGGACTCAATTAGTCAAATAAAAATAAATACAGGACTCATAGACTTATTACAGGACTTAAATTCCTAGTCTTCTATCCATAAAAAAACTTGGAATTAGTTGAAGCCTCTTCCTGAGCCTGGTGCCCGCACCACCGAGACTTTCGGGAGATTGGCTAAGTGGTCCCTGCTGCTCAGCGAGTTCGACATAGTGTATCGGCCGAGGTCCTCGCAGAAGGCCCAAGTCCTAGCTAACTGCATAGTTGAGTGCACCGGGCTCGCCGAGGAGCCAAAGCAGACAATAACGGAGCTCGGACCAGGGGAGGAGCCTTGGATCCTCCACGTGGATGGCACATCCAATTCCGGCGGGAGTGGAGTAGGCCTCATCCTCGTCAACAGCAATGGGGTTGTGACAGAATGTGCCCTCCGCTTCAAATTCACCATGACAAATAACTAGGCGGAGTACGAGGCACTGCTCGCGGGTTTAAGAGTCTCCCGCGAGCTGGGTGTGCAGAATTTGAAAGTCTTCACCAACTCCCAACTGGTTACCGAACAAGTCTCCGGAGAGTATGAAGCCAGGGATGCCCAGATGATGAAGTACCTGGAGCGGGTCTACTCGAGCATGATAGGCTTCCGGTGCTTCAGCATCTTCCACATCCCCCGTGGGGAGAATGCACGCGCGGATGCATTATCTAGACTCGTGACCCTGCTGGACTCATCACTGGGATGCGCCTACGTCGAGTATCTCGAAAATCCAAGCTACGAAGGCTTAGAGGAGGTGCATCAAGTCACCCCCGAGCTGAGTTGGATGGACAGGTACGTCAGGTACATCACTGATGGCTCCTTACCCGAGGACCGTGTAGAAGCAAGCCTCATCAAGAAGAAGGCCTCCCGGTTCGTTCTGATGGAGGGCCAGCTCTACCGCCGATCTTACTCCTACCCACTCCTGAAGTGCCTCAGGCCTGCAGAGGCAACCTTCGTGCTCTAGGAGATACACAAAGGCCTCTACAGGAACCATGTGGGAGGGAGAACACTGGCTTATAAAGCCCATTGCCAGGGGTACTTTTGGGAGACCATGAGGGAGGACGCCACTGACTTCGTTAAAAGGTGCGACAAATACCAATGCCATGCTTACATACAGTGCCAGCCGGCAGCGCCGATCTCCCAGCTCTCAGCCCCTTGGCCTTTTGCCCAGTGGGGGATGGACATCTTGGGGCCATTTTCCCCTACACCAGGGCAGCGAAGATTCCTGCTGGTGGCGATCGACTACTTCACCAAGTGGATCGAGGCAGAGCCACTAGCTCAGATCGTGGAAGCTAATATCCGCCAATTCTTTTGGAAGTCAATTATTTGCCGCTTCAGACTCCCCCGCTATATCATCACTGACAATGGACGACAATTCGATAATCGGGAGTTCGAAGGGTTCTGCACCGAACACGGCATCCAACACTGATTCACCTCGGTAGCTCACCCTCAAATAAATAGGGAAGCCGAGGTGACTAATCGAACCATCCTTCAAGGGCTCAAAACCAGGCTGGACCAAGCCAAGGGCAGATAGGCGGAAGAACTCCCAAGTGTTCTGTGGGCCTACCACACAACGTCCATAACGGCAATCGACGAGATGCCCTTCAACCTTATTTTCGGCATCGAGGCGGTCATCCCGGTTGAGCTCGGTGTGCCCATGCTACGAGTACAGTAATATGACGAGGCGCAGAACTTGGCACACCTCCTGCTCAACCTGGATCTCCTCGAATAAATAAGGGATAAATCCCGGCTACGAATGGCGGCATACCGGCAACGAGTAGCCCGGTACTACAATGCCCGGGTCAGGCCAAAAGTCTTCAGATCCATGGACTTGGTGCTACGTCGGACAGAAGCATCTCAACCCTAGGAGTGCGGCAAGTTCTCGCCGAACTGGGAAGACCCTTATAAGGTGGTCGAGGCCCTCTCACAGGGAGCCTATTATCTCGAGGATCTCGATAGCGTCAGGTTCCCTCGAATATGGAATGCCTACAATCTACGAAAATACTATTAATAATGTAAGGCTTCTCCCAATAATAATAATAATGGTTTTTCTTTTGCGCAAGTATCTATCTGCCTTGCAGGAAAATCTCTAAGAAGTCTTCGAGCCCAGCTCTGAGATACCAGGACCCCAGCCCAGCTCTCAAGCAACCTTAGACCGGGGCCCAACTCTCCGGCCAAGGAATCTTCGAGCCAAGCTGCTCTCAAATCATCAACATCTTCGAGCCCAGCTCCAAGGCATCCAAGCCCTGGGCCCAGCTCTCAGGCAACCTTGGACCGGGGCCCAGCTCTCTGGCCAAGGAATCTTCGAGCCAAGCTGCTCTCAAATCATCAACATCTTCAAGCCTAGCTCCAAGACGCCAGGACCTGAGCCCAGCCCTTAGGCAACCTTGGACCAGGGCCCAGCTCTCCGGCCAAGGAATCTTCGAGCTAAGCTGCTCTTAAATTATCAACATCTTCGAGCCCAACTCCAAGGCATCCAAGCCATGGGCCTGGCTCTCAAGCAACCTTGGACCGGGGCCTAGCTCTCCGGCCAAGGAATCTTCGAGCCAAGCTACTCTCAAATCACCAACATCTTCAAGCCCAGCTCCAAGATGCCAGGACCTGAGCCCAGCCCTCAAGCAACCTTGGACCGGGGCCCAACTCTCCGGCCAAGGAATCTTCGAGCCAAGCTACTCTCAAATCATCAATGTCTTAGAGCCCAGCTCCAAGGCATCCAAGCCCTAGGCCCAGCTCTCAGGCAACCTTGAACTGGAGCCCAGCTCTCCGGCCAAGGAATCCTCGAGCCAAGCTGCTCTCAAATCATCAACATCTTCGAGCCCAGCTCCAAGATGCCAAGACCTGACCCAGCCCTCAAGCAACCTTGGACCGGGACCCAGCTCTTCGGCTAAGGAATCTTCAAGCCAAGCTACTCTTAAATCATCAACGTTTTCGAGCCCAGCTCCAAGGCATCCAAGCCCTGGGCCCAGCTCTCAAGCAACCTTGGATCGAGGCCCAGCTCTTCGGCCAAGGAATCTTCGAGCTAAGTTGCTCTTAAATCATCAACGTCTTTGAGCCCAGCTCCAAGATGCCAGGACCTAAGCCCAGCCATCAGGCAACCTTGGACCGGGGCCCAGCCCTCCGGCAAAGGAATCTTCAAGCCAAGTATTCTCAAATCATCAACGTCTTTAAGCCCAGCTTCAAGATGCCATGACCTGAGCCCAGCCCTTAAGCAATCTTGGATTGGGGCCCAGCTCTCCAGCCAAGGAATCTTCGAGCCAAGCTACTCTCAAATCATCAACATCTTCGAGCCCAGCTCCAAGGCATCCAAGCCCTGGGCCCAGCTCTCAGGCAACCTTGGACCGAGGCCCAGCTCTCCGACCAAGGAATCTTCAAGCCAAGTTGCTCTCAAATCATCAACGTCTTCGAGCCTAGCTCCAAGATGCTAGCCCTGAGCCCAGCTCTCAAGCAACCTTGGACCGAGACCCAGCTCTCCAGCCAAGGGACCTTCGAGCCAAGCAGCTCTCAAATCATCAGTGTCTTCGAGCCTAGCTCCAAGATGCCAAGGCCTGAGCCCAGCTCTCAAGTGACCAAGACTGGTGCGGGCACCAGACTCAGAAGAAGACTTCAGGGATCCATCTGGATCTCTGATTGACATTGCCCGAAGAATTAGGGTTTTCTGGTTTTGTAATAAGGGTTGACTTGGTCAACTCAATTTTAGTTTGAGTCTATATTTCCCTACAATTTAAATTTTGTTGAGTCATGTTGACTCAATACAAGTCCTAGTAGTGGTCTAGGTCTTCTCCAAGGTGCCACATTTTCTCCCAGGACCAAGCAAGTGGGCGCCACACTCCCAACCACACGCCAGAGTCCAGGAGGCGCCACATCTCCATCCAGTGTGCCTTGGTCCCCACACCACAAGAAAGCAGGTCCCTTCTTTCATGCGCCACTTGGGGGAGAAATCCATCAAGATACCTCAATCCAAGGAGGAGCCAACTTCTTTCCAGATAAACCCAAGTCAGGATGGCAAGAATTTTTCTTGAAGAGAGGATCAAGGAGGTGCCCCACAATGTTCCATAAAAACCCAAGTTATAAAAGGGAAGAGAGCATGTCTTGGGGAGAAAATCAAGGATGCACCCAAAAGTTTTCTAAAGTGCCAAAGCCATGAAAGGAAGAAGCCTAAACTTGTGGAGCAAGACTAGGAGGTGTCCAAAAGAGCCAAACCATGAAGGGAAAATCCTTGATTCATGGAGAGATACTAGGAGACACCCCCACTACCTGCCAAAAATGTCCAAAACAAAGATGGGAAGGGCCTTGACTTAGGGAGGAAGAAAAGGAGGAGTCCAAAAGAGTTGATCCATGGAAGGAAAGAAATCCTCTCTTGAAGACCCAAGCAAGGAGGCGCCATCTACCTGCCTTTTATAACCCAAATCAAATTTTTTTGGTACCTTGGCCGACCATATGTGTATGGATTATCCTGATTTGTAGATCCCCTCCTTTAGTCCCACATGGGAAGATGTAAAATCCTACTCCCTTGTAAAGTCCTATAAATTAAACCCCTCTTGTAAGTTTAAAGGAATCAGATGAATGAAACCCAATTTTTTTTTTAGCAAACTTTGTGTTTTCTCTCTTCCGCACTTGCATCCAGGTGTTGAGCTCCGTGAGGGAGTAAATCCGGGTTCTCCAGGAACCTTGAGGAGGTGTGAGATCTCCAAAACCCAAACCCTAGGTTAGCCACTCCACTCCCAAACCCTAGCCGCCATCACCCTTCTCTTTCCACCAAGCCCTAGTCTATTCCACTTCTCACGGCCACCCTCTCCAAGTCCAGGCCGACCACCAGCATCCAGCTACAGTCCGAATACTTCAGATCTAAAGCTCTTTCCAGAGGGAGTCGAATCAGCCTTCAAGAGAATTCGGATCTCAGCGACATCAGCCTTCAAGTTCTTCGAACTGGTAAATCCTTCCCTGAGTCTCTGAATCCATCTCTTGTTTTTCTTCTTCCCAGATCTTGAGTCCAGGAGAAGCCGACCAAACCACGAGGCCAGTATTGGAGGATCCATTGCGAAGATAGCCGAATCCGAGGATCCAACAATCTGCTCGAGAGAGTTCTTCCACCCAAATTCTGTGAAGATCACTGTCTGGTTGGTAAACCATCTCTTCTCTTTATTTCTGTCATGTTGAAAGTTCAGAGCGAAACCCTAGGTCTTGGAGTTTCTCAACCCCCAGCGATCCGTTACTTCTGAACTACTCTGATAACTTAGCTTCTTCTAAATTGTGCTTTCAATCCTTACCTAGTTTCCATCAACTTAGTTTACTTTACTTTGAGTCGAGGCCGACTTTTGAAAATATTAAAAAAATAAAAAAAAAAGAATTAATCTTAAATTTACTTCCGCATACGCTTCTTTGTTCTTTATTCTGCATCATTTTTGGTATTAGAGCTTCCGTTCTGCATCAAAGACCCGGGGCCCAGCTCTCCGGAAGAAGAAGTCTTCGAGCCTAGCTCTGAGACACCAAGACCTGAGCCCAGCTCTCAGGCATCCAAGCCCGGGGCCCAGCTCTCCAGCACCAAATCCTTGAGCCTAGCTCCAAGGCATCCAAGCCCTGAGCCCAGCTCTCAAGCACCCAAGCCCGGGGCCCAGCTCTCCGGTACCAAAGCCTCGAGCCTAGCTCCAGGGCATCCAAGCCCTGAGCCCAGCTCTCAAGCATCTTGGACCGGGGCCTAGCTCTTCGGCCAAGAAGTCTTTGAGCCCAGCTGCTCTCAATTACCAAAATCCTATGCCCAACTTGCCGACACTGAAGCCTGGTGGCCAAATCCCAAATAAGATGGAACCCTCCTCTCTGATCTCGCCACTCATCTCAAAAAAAAAAAAGGAAGAGATGAGAAGGAAAGAAAGAGGGTGAGAGGAAAAAGTCAGGCAATGCTCGGGGACGGGTAGCAGGAAAATTCTCATTTCATTAACAAAAGTTAGCTACAAATGTCTTCGGGTCCTCAACATGCCAGGTGACCTAAACCAAATACAAAAAGGAAAAACAAGAAGGAAAGTTACTCCACTCTAGCTGACCCCCCGGCTGGGCCGTGAGGCTGTGAGGTCCCATTTTTGGGAACCTCTGGCTGAATGGTTCTGGCCTCGGGTGGCTCAATCTCAGCCTCGGCTGGCGAAGAAGGTTCAGAGGCAACAGCTTCCTCAATGCCCGCCTCCTGGCCCGACTCCATGTTCGAGGTTAGAGGATACTTGAGGCGACTGCGGCCCTCGTCAGGAACAAACATCACAACTCGACCGTGCAGGAACATGAAGCCTTTATAGAAGGAGTCCGACACCATTTGGTGAACCTCAGCGATGAACTCCTCTGAGGCCTTGTACCTGGCGACGGCCTCTTCAGCATCCTTCCTTGCCCCGATGGCCTCCTTCCTTGCCTCGGTGGCCTCCACCCTGGCCGCCTCCGCTAACTTGGCCATCTCCTCTGCCGCCCTTTCAGCCATGGCCAACTTCTCCTTCTCTGCCACCAGCTCGGCCTCGGTAGACTGAGTGGTTTCCTTGTGCCGAATAGCCTCAGCATTGTACCACTTTAGCCTCTTCTCAGCAAGGGCGAGCTCCTCAGCACTCTTCCTCGAGCGGCTCTGCTCCAGGTAAAGGCCCTCCCGGAGCTTCTTCGCTCGCCCCTCAGAGTCGGCGAGCTGCTTCTCCAGGTCCTTGACCCTTTGCCTAAGCGCTCCATTCGCCTTGGTCCTCTCCTTCAGGCTGGCCTTCAGTGACTCGATCTCAACCGCCCACTGCTGTTCACTAGGTTACCAATTTCGACAACAGTCCCTGATGAAGAGGGCCTCGGCACCGATCTGCACCATATAAAAGGTTAGCAAAAAAAAAAAAAGAAAAAAAAAGAGAAAAGGGAAAGAAAAGAGAGAGAGAAGTGGAGCCACTTAGCAAAAGGAGATGGGGGAAGATGGCGCTAAGCACATCCCCCAGCCGCAGTTCGGCCATCTCCTGCCGATCACATGGCTAGATTGAAAAATCCATCATGCGCTCGTCTAGTGTGGGGCTCTGGAGCAAAGAGCTCTCCGGCCCCAGCTTGAACGGAAGTCAGTGCCGCGCCTCCTCCCTCCTGCTCTCTCCGGGGGTAGGTGCCCTTGCCCCACTAGTAGCAAGGCCCCCGGGGACAGGCCGAGGACCTGGCACCCTTGCAGGCAGCGCCTCAGTCACAAGCTTGGCCCCAGCTCAGACCTTCCCATCCTCGACCTCGATTGCAGCCAGGCTCGGGGGATTGGGGGATGCAGCGGTAGCAGCTGCGGCCCTTGCCTGTACAACCACATCGGGCTCCACGGTGGGGGTCGTTCCATGTCGACCATGACACTATGGAACCTTCCAGACTGCCCGCTAGACTGGCCGCGGCATCGCAGACGTCACCCTCTCCACTGGTGCAGGAGCAGTTTCGGTCGCCCCCGAATTCTGACCAGCTGGCGCGGCGAGAGCAGCTTCGGTCACTACCCGACTCGGGTTGGCCACCGTGGCGGGAGCGGTCGCAGACATGCTCTCGCCCCGGACTCGTCTCGACGGGGCTCATCGACCAGCCCGGTTGGCAGCCTCTTCCAGGTGATCGCCAGCAAGTCGATCTCCGTGAAGATCATGCCTGCATACAAGCCATACAAAAGTTAGAGCCCATAGAAAGCAATGTAAGGAGCATAAAAAAAAAAAGAAAAGAAAGGTTCAAGTCGAACTCATCCAACCCACTCGTTGGGTCGACCCCGGCTTCGGAGAGATTCTGCTCTGACAACAGAACCTCGAGAGAAGGGATCTGAGTGGTGTGGAGCTGCTCGTAGTCATCCCAGTCAACCGCATCGATCATAGAGTTTTGGTTGGGTGATTGGTCAGGGTCACTTCAGACCCAATCGACCCCCTCAACCGTGGCAAAAAAGAACTTGCTCTTCCATCCCTTGACAAAAGAGGGGAGCTTAAACTTAATGCCCTTTAGATAGGAAGACAAGGACCACCACCCGTCCTCAGTCGGGTGGCGCTTCAGGGCAAAGAAAGTCCTGAACAGAGAAAACCGGGCAACAAACCCGTGAAAGTGACAAAGCACAACATAAGAAAAGATGACCCTAACGGTGTTTGGTACTAGCTGAGTAGGGACCAAACGATAGCTATTCAACACTGACATAAAGAATGGATGGAAGGGAAAGCGGAGACCCCCAAAAAAGGTCTCCTCATAAAAGGCAATACGGCTCGGGCTATTGGAAGTAACCCGTTCCCCCAGACAAGGGATTAAAAGCTGGACAGAGTACGGGATGCCATAGACATCTCGGATGGTTCCCAGTTCCTCAGCAATGATCGTCGAGATGACCCCGCCAGGACTCGTGGATCGGACAGACTCAGGAACAAGTTCAGAAGAAGGAGGAGAGTGAGAAGGATGGGAAGGACCAGACCCCGGTCCTCTGATAAGTACTGGACCAGGAGGGCGCCTCCTACTAAACTCGAAACGAGCCGCATCCTTCTTATCACTGGAAGAAGGAGATGCTGGCCTCTGCTCAGAAGGACCAGCCTTGCCCTGGTTGGTGGTGGGGTGGAAGTTTGGGCCAAAGCGAGACAACCCCAAAGAAGGAAGAAGCAAAGGACTCGAAGAAGGAGATGAAGGGACGGACACGATCCGAGGGAAACCCTAGACTCAAAGGAAGGACCCTACTCTGATAAAGGAGGAAGAAAGAAGAAACTAACCTGGTTCCTTAGAAGATCTGAGGCAACCAGGAGGAAGGAGAAGACTTGGGTAGTGCAACGGGTGTGGAAAACTCAAAATAATAGATATTTTGGATAAGAACTTCTTTTCATTTCGAAGTGACCCAGCGCATCCGTACCGTTACGATCTCTCCGCCAACGGATTCACGCCACGTGCTGCCCATCGATGAAAAAGGTATCCCGACCACTCTGAATTCTGTGCCAGCATTAACTACTCCTCGGACATGGCCACGTGGCGCCCCCGCACTGGCCTGAAGGATCGTTACATGGAGCGCCAGCAATCATGGCCATCATTGCACCAGATCTTCACCTTTCCACGTCAACATCACAATTACTCCCTTCGGTCCGAGCGCCATGCACTAACAAGCCTCGGGAGTGGGAGGCAAATGATGTGGCAAGATCGCTGACATGGAGTAGCTGTCAGACGCTACGTCAAAGAAAGTCGTCGAGCCAGGCGCCGTGTCAGATTCCCTGCTCGGACTCCTTTACTAGGCTGAGCTCCCCAGGGACAACGGGATCGCCTATTGAAGATGAGCTCTATCCTCCGCCAGGTCGGACCCGTGAGCCTTGGATGCCTAGGCTGGAGCCGAACGATGCCCTCCAGAGCGAGCCCCTCGGAGATCGATCCCCGTGGTCGGAGTCGAGCTCAGCCCTCCTTCGCCATGTGGAGCCTCTCCGAGGTTGAGCCCTCTGGACCGGGCCCGTGCTTTGCCATCCAGAGCGAGCCCCTTGAAGATCGAGCCCCGTGGTCGGAGTGGAGCTCAGCCCTCCTCCACCACGTAGAGCCTCTTCGAGGTCGAGCCCTTTGAACCGGGCCCACGCTCTACCCTCCAGAGCGAGCCCCTCGAAGATTGAGCCCCGTGGTCGGAGTCGAGCTCAGCCCTCCACCACGTGGAGCCTCTTCGGGGTCGAGCCCTTTAGACCGGACCCGTGCTCTGCCCTCCTCCACCGAGGCGAGCTCACGAGCTCAGGACGCTTAGGTCGGAGTCAAGCCCTGCCTTTCTAGTTCAGCCCCCAGCTCAGGCATAGGCATCGGTGAACAAAGGGACAGCACTGCTGTCCCAGGACACCAGCGAGCCGCCCGAGGATTGCACTGAGACATCCACCAGGCCGCAATGACCACCTGCGATTGCCGGTTACACCAAAAAGAGGAGAGGCCCACTGATCGAGGCACCACGCTCCTCACCAACCACCTGAACCATCCGAAAGAGGAAGTCAACCAAGAGATTCGAATCCGGGGATGGCGGCCCCTCGATCGAGGTACTGCTAGGTTTCCTGGAATGAGGTGACCAGAAGGAATGCCAGAACATATGACAGCTTCTCTTATCATGAATCAGGAAAGGTGCCTCGGGACACTGCCGCATGTGCCTGACAACCCGGCGGAGATCCCAAGATAGGTGCCCAATGGTAACCTAGACTACAAAGGCCAAAAGAAGCGAGGCAAAGGAGGTAAGGCAATACCATTCAAACACAAGTGCAAGCTCAATCAGAGAGCACGGCACCACAAGCAAATCTAAGCAAGGACGGGCGGAAAGGCCACACAGAGAATCCCTCTAGCTAGACCGCTCTTCCCCCGACACACTTGTATCCCACTCTCACATCATTCACTCCTAGCATGGAGTCCATCAAGAGGGGCTCGACCAGGAGGATCTGTTCTCCTGGATCGTCACTGACTTGACTGTTGGAGTGCCCCCACCGAAAATCATGGCCCGGGTCACTAACCCCTGTTTTGCAGGTCCAGGACCACCGGACGGCCATACAGCGAAGGGAGCACACTCCAGTGCCGACAGCAGCTACGGACCACGACGATCTTGGCGGCAACACTTAGTATTATTTTAAGTCCAAAAACTTGGCATTATTCAAAATTTGAAGTCTTAGTATTATTTCAAGTTCAAAGACTTAATATTATTTTGAGTCAGAAGATTCAACATTATCTTCAAGTCCGAAGACTTGGTATTATTCAAAATTTGAAGTTTTAATATTATTTCAAGTTCAAAGACTTAGTATTATTTTGAGTCCGAAGATTCAGCATTATCTTCAAGTCCGAAGACTTGATATTATTCAAAATTTAAAGTCTTAATGTTATTTCAAGTCCGAAGACTTAGTATCATTTTGAGTCCGAAGATTCAGCATTATCTTCAAATTTGAAGATTCGGTATGATTCAAAGTTTGAAGTATTGGTATTATTTAGAGTCCGAAGACTTGGTATTATTTTGAATTTAAAGTCTCAAAGCTATTTTCAAATCTGAAGACTTTATCCTTGGATGATTTTTCATTCGAAGATTTAAGGTGAAAGTTAATTCATTTACTAAAAAGAGTATTTGTTCATAAATTCTCTATGATCAACAAGGTAATTATTTGGTATTTTACCTTCGATGAGTTTATACTTGGTGAGTATTTCATTAAAGCATAATTCATGAAAAGTTCTATTCATAAAAGGTAACACATGTACATTGCCTTTCAAAATAAAAAATAATAATAAAATAAAATAATATCCTACGGGTCGGCTTCAGCTTGAGTATCTTCAGCTTGAGTGAGGTCGATTGGGTCAGCAACCGTTATTATTTCCTCTTTAGCTATCATTTTGGTTGTGACGGTATCTCTTCAGAAGGACCTTTTAGTGATGCAGACTCTTCTATTTCTTCAAGATTAAAAAGCTGAATACTAGAGATATCATGATTTGGATAAAGATTTTGCACTTCTGTTACCTCGTCATTAAAACCCGCTCGGTAGCTGAAGGTCCCAGCTTAATTTAGTTCTTCATCAAACATCGAAGACTTCTTATAGTCCTCGACCACCTTATTTACTTAATCTTTCAAGCCTTTTATTTCTTCAGTCGATATTTCAACTCTTTTGATCGCTTCATCGGCCCTTTTGACTGCTTCATCGACCTTTTTGACCGCCTCTTCAGTCTTCTACTAAGCTTCTTTGACTGAATGTTCCAGGGAATGAATCTTTTTCTTCTCCTTTTTAAGCTTTGCTTCTTGTTCAGAATTCTTTGATTGAACCTTCTCTAGTTCAGCTTTCAAATTCAGAACTGTAGTATCACTTTGGGCAAGCTTTTCTTCCATGACCTGCTTCAGCTCTTCGCCACTTCTTTTTGGCCTTAGCCGTTTGGAGTTTTTCTTTTATACCCTTATGGTAGTCTCTGAATTTGATGATACTTTCTTCCATAAGGGTGATGTCATGAGCCAATTGCATTGATCATATGAAGTATAAAGTTAGCAAAATTGAACATTATATAAAAATGAAGAAGAAAAGAAAATATTTTCACCTTTAGCATGGATGAAAAAGCTGAATCAGATATATCCTCAATGCATCGAGTTTTGTTGACTTCCCAATCCCAAGTGTTACGGCCGTTACGATGACATGGCATACCTCATATTTCACTGGGTGTGATTCGAGCCACGTGGAGTTTTTTCGGCAAGGTCAGATGTGGCTCCACCTCGGTCAAAGTCGAGGTCGGTACGGGCCTCCCTGCTCCTCCGCCAGGTGTCCACCCAGGAGGGGTCCACCTCGGCCGAAGCCGGCGGCCCCTTGCTCCCTCGCCAGGTGGCACCCTGAGACGGTCCCACCTCAGCCGAGGTCGAGTCGGGCCACCTCACTCCTTCGCCAGGTGGCGCCCGGAGACGGGACCACCTTGGCCGAAGTCGAGCGCCCCTCTGACGCTCCGCCAGGTGTCCACCCAGGAGGGGTCCACCTCGGCCAAAGCCGGCGGCCCCTTGCTCCCTCGCTAGGTGGCGCCCTGAGATGGGCCCACCTCAGCTGAGGTCGAGCCGGGCCCCCTCGCTCCTTCGCCAGGTGGCGCCCGTGGACGGGACCACCTCGGCCGAAGTCGAGCGCCCCTCTGCCGCTTCGCCAGGTGTCCACCCAGGAGGGGTCCACCTCAGCCGAAGCCGGTGGCCCCTTGCTCCCTCGCCAGGTGGCACCCTGAGACGGTCCCACCTCAGCCGAGGTCGAGCACGGCCCACTCGCTCCTTTTCCAGGTGGCACCCGGAGACGGGACCACCTCGATCGAAGTTGAGCGCCCCTCTGCCGCTCCGCCAGGTGTCCACCCAGGAGGGGTCCACCTTGGCCGAAGCCGACGGCCCCTTGCTCCCTCGCCAGGTGGAGCCCTGAGACGGTCCCACCTCAGCCGAGGTTGAGCCGGGCCCCCTCGCTCCTTCGCCAGGTGGCGCCCGGAGACGGGACCACCTCGACCGAAGTCGAGCGCCCCTCTGCCGCTCCGCTAGGCGTCCACCCAAGAGGGGTCCACCTCGGTCGAAGCCGGCCAACCTGTGCGGTG
The DNA here is from genome assembly GCA_021397845.1 of Areca catechu. NCBI lineage: Eukaryota > Viridiplantae > Streptophyta > Magnoliopsida > Arecales > Arecaceae > Areca > Areca catechu. The sequence continues at coordinate 147,691,904 of CM038041.1, forward strand.
AAGCCTCCTAGGAGCAGGAGCACGAGCTCCGAGATTGTCCCTCGAGCCATGCACGCCGCACCCCGAAAGAAGCACCCGTACGGTCGGCAGCGACATGCAAAACATCGCTTACATCGGCCCGACAGGTTCCGCAGTCGAGAGGCAAAGTCCTGACAAAACAGGACCCAATAACAGGCATCGTCGGTGCCTGGGAAGGAGAGCGCTCACGCTCGGCCCAAGGTCTGGTCGGCGGTCTAGCCGGCGCCCTCCCTTTACTCTTTCCTCGCTAGGCCCGGCCAGCAAGACAGGAAAGCCGCCGGGTTCTTTGGTCCAAAAGGAAAAGGGGAAAGAGATGGAGGGGAGGAGGTGAAAGCGACGAGCGGGCCTCCCAAAAGCCGGCAAGCGAAAAGGCAACGCGAGGAGTTAAAAGGAAGGGGAGAATAGACGACAAGATAAGCAAGGAACAAAGACTGGGAGAGGAGATTCCGTTCCAAGAGCAGGATCCAAGATCCCGAGAGGGGACCTTTGGCGTGAGCTCGGTGGAGGAACCCGGCCGGATTTCTATTCTTCCTGGGACCTTTCTTGCTAGCACGATCTCTAAGTCTGGGACTCCTTTGGGGGCTCATCTCAGAGATTCTGTTCCCTCTCGCCATTTACTAACTTGACCGTCGGAGCTCCCTCGCCGGGATCCCCGGCCAGGATTTTTGACCTTGTCTTGCAGGATTGAGAGCTAGGAGACCCCGGGATGAGACGGTCTAGTCAAATCGGCGGCTCCGAAGCCACAGGCACGGTGCGAGATCGGTAACAGATTGGCATGCCAGGTAGGGGGCAAGACAACACCCCCAGTGGGAGCTAGCTTTCTGTGGATGGAGCGCGCTCCAACAATGGTGGTCACGCGTGGACACGAAGCGTCCACCAGCCGGATAGGGGAGGTCCCCTCCTCTCAGGGGCCACGCAGCCCGGAGAGGGAGCTCACTGCTCCCCCTCCTCTTCCACAACAGCCGACCTCGGCGGACGGACCCTTTGCGGCTGTCATCCAATAGCTGCAGACCTTGACTATGGCAGTTCGGCAGCTATAACATCAGCAGCGCTCCTTGGCCACGCAGCCTCAGACAGGGACCCCCGCAGCTCGGGCCACGGGGCCGCGTGGGAGCCTGCGCTCCATCCACGACAAGCCATCCCATCCGCGGGCAGCCTCCAATCCCCGCGGGAGCCACCAAACTCCCGCAAAAAGAAATTACTCCGGTTCGGCGGATCACGAGAGTCGATCCCCGACCGATGAGGCCGAGACGGCGCGTCGCAGCAAGCGACGCCGAGGCAAGACCCTGCACCGAGACCAATCGGCGCCCCCCTCACCAGCGGCCTCGGTGGAAGATTTCACTAACGAGGCCATCAGGCGCTTGGAGGAGCACGAGCGCAAATTGGTGGAGTTCGCCCGCTGATTTGCCGACCTGCAGAACTCCTCGGCGGGCCCGGTGGGCTACGACTCCCGTCCCCCCTTTTTCCAGGAAATCCAAGAGGAGCCGATTCCAAGCCAATTCTGCATGCCGCAGGTGGATCCCTACGACGGGACCACCGACCTTTTGGACCATCTGGAGAGCTACAAGGCTCTCATGAGGGTCCAGGGGGCCACGGATGCTCTTTTGTGCATTGCCTTCCCCGCTACCCTCCGGAAGGCTGCTCAAGTCTGGTTCACCCGCCTCGAGCCCGGATCTATCTGCTCCTTCCATCAGTTGGAAGGAAAGTTTATGGCACACTTCGACGCTTATCGGAAGGTGCCAAGAGAGGTGGACAGCCTCTTCTCCATCCACCAGCAGGACCAAGAGCTACTTCGGGACTACATCACCCATTTCAAGACTGCTGCCCTGGAGATCTACAGCCTGGACGAGCCCGTTGCCATGCTGGCTTTAAAACACGAGCTCAAGATGTCCCACCTGACTTATTCCCTAGACAAAAAACCTCCCAGGATGTACTCCGAGCTCCTCCTCCGTGTCCACAAGTACATCCGAGCGGAGGAGGCCGATCGCACCCGCCGAGAGCTGGAAGGGAGGACCTTGAAGAAGCCAGCCCCAAGAGATGTTCCAGGGGCCCGGCGGCCTGGGCCATCTGCTGACCCTCGTCTAGGTCCGAAGCTGAAGGGCGAGGCCACCCCGGAGCGAAGGTTCACCCCTCTCCTTGCTTCCAGAATGAAGATCCTCATGAAAATTGAGGGCGATCACTACCTCCGCCGACCTCCCCCTCAGAACCCAAGGAGCATCCGTGACAAGTCAAAGTACTGCCAGTTCCATCGCGAGCATGGCCACAACACGGAGGAGTGTCGTAATCTGAAGCAGGAAATCGAGGAGCTGATTAAAAGAGGCTACCTCAGGAAGTTCATGAGGAATGAAACCCCGGCGGAGGGACAGCCGCTCACAGCCTTACCCCCGGTTCCCGCGATCGACAACCGTCCGACGGAGAAGCCAGTGGGAATGATCTCTTGTGGAATCGGGCGGGCGGCGAAGAGAGCCCGGGAGGTCGGGAACCCGGAAGATGTACCCCCTTCTAATGAAGGGAATGAAAACAAGAATGTAAATAATGACACTATCATGGTCGAGATAACCATCGCAAAGCACCCTGTACATCGTATTATGATGGATAGTGGAAGCTCCGCTGACGTGCTTTTTTATGATGCTTTCTCCCGAATGAATCTGTCCCATGTTTAGCTAAGGTTGGTGCACACCCCTCTGGTAGGCTTTATCGGGGACTCGGTGGGGGTCGAAGGGGAGATCACTCTCCCGGTCACCGCTGGATCCCCACCTCGACAGACCACAGTCATGATGACGTTTACCGTCGTCAAGCTTCCTTCGCCTTACAACGCGATCCTTGGGCGCCCGGGGCTCAACCAGCTGGACGCCATGATTTCCACAAAGCGGTTGTTAGTGCAATTCCCCACAGCCTCCGGACTTGGGGTGATGAGAGGGATGACCCAGCCAGTTTAGCATTGCCTTCAGACGGTCCCAGGTGCCCGGGGCGCCGAGCTCGGCCCCGACGTCGATGACCTTGACCTAAGAGAAAGGGAACCCAGGGGAGGACCCATAGAGCGTCTATTGACCTATCCCCTCGGTTCGGACCCTCTGAAGACTGTGCAGGTGGGGGCCCAGCTCCAGGAGGAGGAACGGATCCGTCTGCTGGAATTCCTTCGCATGAATGCAGACGTGTTTGCCTGGTCCGCGGCCGACATGCCGGGCATTCCCCACGAGGTCATTACGCACAGGCTGAACGTGGACCCGAGGTGCCGCCCGGTCTACCAGAAGAAGAGGAGTTTCGCCGCGGAGAGGCAGAGGGCCATCAACGAAGAAGTGGAGAAACTCCTCGCCGCCTGTTTCGTGCGGGAAGTTCAGTATCCCAGCTAGCTAGCGAATGTGGTCATGGTGAAAAAGAGCAGTGGCAAGTAGAGGATCTATGTGGACTACACCGACCTCAACCGAGCCTGCCCAAAGGACAGCTTCCCTCTTCCGAAGATTGACCAGCTGGTGGACACCACCTCGGGACATCGCCTCCTCTCTTTCATGGATGCCTTCTCCGGGTACAACCAGATCCGAATGAACTCAGAGGACGAAGAGCACACCGCCTTCGTCACCGACCGCAGAACTTTCTGTTACAGGATGATGCCATTTGGCCTCAAGAACGCCGGGGCCACGTACCAGCGACTGGTCAACAAAGTCTTTAAGGACCAGATCGATCGCAACATGCAGGTGTATGTGGATGACATGCTGGTAATGAGCAAGCCCCTCTTGGACCATGTTACCGACCTGGCGGAGACCTTCGGCAACCTCCGACTTTATCAGATGAAGCTGAACCCGGTGAAGTGCGCCTTCGGTGTCTCTGCCGGAAAATTCCTGGGGTTCATGGTAACCCAAAGAGGGATCGAAGCCAACCCGGAAAAGGTCCAGGCCATCCTGGACATGGAGCAGCCCGCCTCCAAGAAGCAAGTGCAGCGACTCACCAGCCGGATAGCCGCTCTAAGTCGGTTCATCTCGAGGTCGGCCGACCGCTGCCGGTCCTTTTTCAAAGTGCTAAGGAAGATGAACGACTTCGCCTGGACTGAGGAGTGCCAGGAGGCATTTGACGAGCTGAAGAAGATGCTTGCATCGCCCCCACTACTTTCCAGGCCCGAAGAAGGAGAGGAACTCATCCTCTACCTGGCGGTCACCCCGGAGGCCGTCAGTTCAGTCCTGGCTCGGACCGATGACCAGGGAGTCCAGCGGCCGGTGTACTACACAAGCAAACTTCCCCGCAATGCGGAGCTCAGGTATTCTCGGCTCGAAAAGTTCATTTTTGCGTTAATAGTATCTGCTCAGCATCTCAGGCCCTATTTCCAAGCGCATCTCATTGCCATCCTGACTGATCAGCCACTGAAAGCGATACTCAGTCGACCCGACACATCAGGGCGATTGGCGAAGTAGGCACTCAAGCTCAGCGAGTTCAATATCGCTTATAGGCCAAGGTCGGCCATGAGAGCGCAAGTGTTAGCCGACTTCTTGGTCGAGTGCACGGGCTTAGGCAAGGAGCCAGAGGGGGACTCTCTGCACCTATAATTGGAACCAGGACTCGAGGAGGATGCTTGGATCCTTCACGTGGATGGAGCCTCGAACTCCGGTGGGAGTGGAGCTGGACTCATTCTCGCCAACGGCGATGGGGTCGTCGTCGAATATGCACTCCATTTCTAGTTCACCGCAACTAACAACCAGGCGGAATACGAAGCACTCCTCACCGGGCTAAGAGTCTCCCGTGAGTTAGGCATGGCCAACCTCAAGGCCTTCCCTGATTCCCAGCTGATGGCCGGACAGATCTCCGGAGAATACGCTGCACACGACCCTCAAATGGTGAAATATCTAGAGCTCGTCAAGACGAGCACGACCGGATTTCGGCGCTTCAGCATTTCCCACATACCTCGCAGGGAAAATGCCCGTGTGGACGCTCTATCCCGGCTGGCGACGCTGCCGGACTCGTTGTTGGGTCGCGCTCTTGTAGAGCGCCTCAAGGCCCCGAGCTACGAGACCCCTGTAGAGGTCCAACAGGTTAGCCATGAGCCCAGCTGGATGGACAAGTACGCTGAGTACATAACCGGCGGCACCTTGCTGGAGGACCATGCAGCGGCTCGCCTTATCAAAAAGAAGGCCGCGCGGTTCGTCCTGATGGATGGGCAGCTGTACCGGAGGTCTTATTCCTATCCCCTCCTCAAGTGCCTGAGACCTGCGGAGGCCACACTCGTGCTCCAAGAAATCCATGAGGGCATCTGCGGGAGCCATGTGGGGGGCAGAATGCTAGCCTACAAGGCCCTCCACCAAGGTTATTTCTGGGAGACGATGAAAGAGGATGCCGCCGATTTCGTGAAGAAGTGTGATCGGTGCCAACGGCATGCCGTGGTGCAGCGGCATCCCTCCACTCCACTCTCCCAACTCTCGGCTTCGTGGTCGTTCGCCCAATGGGGGATGGATCTCCTAGGACCATTTCCCCCGACGTCCGGATAGTGGAAGTTCCTGATCATGGCCATCGACTACTTCACGAAGTGGGTTGAGACCGAACCCCTAGCACGGATCACCGAGGCAAACGTCACCAAGTTTTTCTGGAAGTCAATCATTTGCCGTTTCGGCCTCCCCCACACCGTGATCACCGATAACGGGCATCAGTTCGACTGTCGGGAGTTTGAAGAATTCTGCAACGACCTCGGCATCCACCATCGCTTTACCTCGGTGGCGCACCCGCAGACGAATGGAGAAGCCGAGGTGACGAATATGACCATTTTGCAAGGCCTCCGAACGAGGCTGGATCAGGTCAAAGATAGGTGGGCAAAAGAGCTCCCGAGCATCCTGTGGGCATACCACACCACCCCAAGGACGGCCACCGACGAGACCCCGTTCAACCTCATCTTCGGAGCCGAGGCGATTATCCCGATTGAGCTCAGTCTACCCACCTTGTGTGTGGAGCAGTACGACGAGACGGGGAACCTCGCCAGGATGATGCTCAACCTGGACCTTCTCGAGGAGACGAGGGACAAGGCCCGAGTCCGAATGGCGACGTACAGGCAGCGAATGGCCAGGTACTACAACTCCCGGGTGCGACCAAAGTTCTTTCGCCCCGGAGATCTGGTGCTCCGGCATGCTGAAGCTTCTCAGCCATGAGAGTGCGAGAAGCTCTCCCCGAACTGGGAAGGCCCGTATAGGGTAGCGGAAGTCCTCCCTCATGGAGCCTATTACTTGGAGAAATTAGGAGGATCCAGATTCTCTCAGACCTGGAATGCCTCGAACTTGAGAAAGTATTATCAATAATGTAAGGTTCCTCAAACTCCTGCAATAAAATTCCTTTACTTCAAATGCTTTTTCTTGCCTCGTAGGAAAAGAGGCACTTAGCTCTGAGCTCGGCAAACACGGCTATAGCCAGAAACCTGAGAAAGCGAGAAGTCCCAGACTTCGGTCCGAAAGGCGGGGCAGAGCCCAGCTCATCCACGCGATCACGAAGAACAGCTCGGCAAGCCGCGCAAGGCTTGGATAAAGCCTGCGACCCCGAGGTTCAGTCCGGAAGTCCCGGACTTCGGTCCAGAAGGCGGGGCAAAGCCCAGCTCGCCCATGCGATCACGGAGAATAGCTCGGCAAGCCACGCAAGGCTTGGATAAAGCCTGCGGCCCTGGGGTTCAGTCCGGAAGTCCCAGACTTCGGTCCGGAAGGCGGGGCAGAGCCCAGCTCGCCCACACGATCATGGAGAACAGCTCGGCAAGCCGCGCAAGGCTTGGATAAAGCCTGCAGCCCCGGGGTTCAGTCCGTAAGTCCCGGACTTCAGTCCGGAAGGCGGGGCAGAGCCCAGCTCGCCTGCGCGATCACGGAGAGCAGCCCGGCAAGCCTGAAGGACTCGCGTAAGGCCTGCTCTACTGTCACCCAACTCGGAAGCTCCGAACTTCAATCTAAATGCTGGATGGGACTCAATCTACCCACGAACTCAGCCCAGAGCAAGCCGCAGGACCTTGTCTTGGCAAATATCTCGACAAGGCAGGAAAAAAAAAAAAAAGAGAAAGAGAAAAGAAAAGAAAGACGAGGTCAAGACTTAACAAAGATCAGAGCTTTCATTAATTGGAAAAAGTGCTACAACGAAAGAGTCCCGACAGGCCGGGAGTCCTTAAAAAAGAAGAAAAAAAAACAGAGAGATACAACTAGGGGCCTAGTTCGGCGCGGTGGCAGAATCTTCGGGCCGGGGTGCGCGCACCCCGTCTTCGCCGTCGGTGGCTGGCTGCTCGGAGGGCTGCTCTGGAGCTGCAGCCATGTCACCCGCTGCAACTGGAGCCTCGCTGGTGGGCTCCTGCCTCCTACCACCGAGAACCACCCCATTGAGGTCGAGCTCGGGATAGAAGGAGCCCATCTTCTCCTGGCACACCTGGAATCCCTTCAAAAAGGAGTCCACGGTGGCCTCCCGGACCTCCGAGACATACTCGTCGGAGGCCCGGAATCTTGGGACGACCTCCTGTGCCTCCCGCTTCAAAGCCTCTAGCAGTCCGTTGATGTAGGCGCTCCGCTCCTTGGCCGCGCTCGCCTCCCTCCGGGCCTCCTCCACCTGGTGCTCCAGCGACTGGGACTGAGCTCGGAGGCGAGCCCTCTCCGTCGCGTCCTCCTCCATGCGCCACTGGTTGGAGATCCTCTCCTCGGACAGAGAGGCCTCCAACTCCTTGACGCGCCCCTCGACACACGCCAGGTCAGATTGCAGGGCCTGGTTACTCCCCCGCAGCTCGACCCCCTTCTCCATGAGGCCCTTCACGTCAGCTACGAGCTTGCCGAGCTTCTCCTCCTTCTCGGCATCCTTCTTGGCGTACCCTGCGAGAAAATTCCTCAATAGGAGCACGTCGTCCCGATCTGCATGAAAAGGTGAGTTGGTCAGTAAGGAGTTAACCGAAATTATAAAGGAGAAGGATCCGAGCTCGGACTTATCGTGAAGAGCTGCGAGAGGATCCTGAGCAGAGCATCGGCATAGTCCTGGTCGCCCCGAAGTCGGCGGTCCCGGGAAGTGTAGGCGAATTCCATCACCTTCTCCGCGAGCCCCTGATCGCGGATCACGGAGCATCGACTTGTGATGGTCGGCGGCGGGGCGTACAGATCGGTGGCAGGAGCGACCGCCCCCCGGGCGGGACTGCCACCGGCGGGGCAGCTAGAGTCGCAGGCGGCGCCGTTGGAACTACAGTGGAGGCAGGCACTGCCCGGGAGGGAGCCGGGCCTCCCTCTTCTGCGGCCCCGTCAAGGCGGATGACGGGGGCGTCGGCGGCTCGAGCCCGAGGTGGCCTGGGCGTGGGAATTGCAGCTACTGGACCGGGGGTGGGCGTCGGCACGGCCTCTCGGCTCACCTCGGTGTGAGCCCTCTTCGCCGCGGGCTCATCTCCCTCGGTAGTGTCCCTCTGAGCCGCGCCCTCCAAGAGATTTTGCACCGAGAACTTCATACCTGCAAAGGAAAGGAGGTCGGTCAGCCCAGTTAAAGAAAGAAGGAGAGAAAGAGGGGAAGTGCAGAGTAAGAGAAAAAGCTGAGCCTCACCCAGCTCTCGGATGGGACTGATCCCCGCCTCGAACAAGTTCTGCTCCGAGAGCAAAACATCGAGCGAGGGGACCACGTCGCTCAATAGCTGGGAGTAAGCCTCCTGGTCTGCCTGCTCGACTTGGGAATTCCGGTTCGAGGACTGATCCGATTCGCTCCAGGCCCAGTCGACGTTCTCGATCGAGACGAAAAAGAACCGGTTCTTCTAACCCTTGATGGAGGAAGGGAGGTCGAACCGGAGATACCTAGGCCGAGGCGGAAATGACTGAGGAAGGAAAGAAGGGGTGCAGAGGAAATCTAAGACCCCCAAGGAGGAAGTCCTCGTAGAAAGCTATACGGCCGGGGCCACTCAAGGTGACGCGATCCCCAGGCCGCAGAAGAGAAAGATGGATCGACCCCGGGATGCCATAGACTTCCCGGAGCAAGTAAAGGTCACCTTCGATCATCGTTGAAACGTGACCGGAGGGACCGACAGAAGGAAGGGTCGGAGGAGGAAGAGAAGAGATAGGATGGGCAGAAAATACGGGGGGAGACCTAAGACACCTAGGAATGCCTATGGTGATACTCCCAGGCTGGAGTCGCCTACGGGTCTCCTCCGGGATCACCTCCGCTTCCGAGGAGGAAGACGATGGAGTCCTCGACCGGGACGGACCGACCTCGTCCGGGTTGGACGAAACATGGCGGCGGCGTGCCATGGAGAAGAAGGTGGTGAGGAAAAGTCGCTAAAGGAAAGGGACGGAGCAAGAAGGAAAATGGAAGCACTCACCGAAATGCACTGTGCAAAAGAGGCGGCAACCCAGGGGAGTGGAAGATAGCCTGCTGCAAACCACCGACGGAGCGTGAGAAAGGGAAAGGGCCTCATTCCAGAAAGTCCCCTCCTTTTCAAATCCGATCGACAGCAGTCGTACCCGTCATTCCGTTCCGGACCGTCAGATGGATGCCGCGTGGGCGCACGCCCGACACCGACGCTTCGGTTACGAGGAAACAGCCTTTGTTTCGAAGCGATGCATTAATTGCAACCGGAAAGGCGATGCGTGGCGGCCTCTTATAGGACCTTGGGAGCAGTGCGGAATGGCGACAAGGATCGTGGCAATCATAGCGCGAGATCTTCGCCTTCCCCATGTCATCTCCGCATTAAATCCCCACGTTCCGAGCCATGACGCCTCAACGGAACGGGGGGATGGGGGGCAACTGTTATGGCCGTTACGATGACGTAGCATACCTCAGATTTCGCTGGGCGTGATTCGAGCCACGTGGAGTTTTTTCGGTAAGGTCAGATGTGGCTCTGCCTCGATCGAAGTCGAGGTCGGTCCGGGCCTCCCTGCTCCTCCACCAGGTGTCCACCCAGGAGGGGTCCACCTCGGCCAAAGCCGGCGACCCCTTGCTCCCTCGCCAGGTGGCGCCCTGAGACGGTCCCACCTCAGCCGAGGTCGAGCCGAGCCCCCTCGCTCCTTCGCCAGGTGGCGCCCGGAGACGGGACCACCTCGGTCGAAGTTGAGCACCCCTCTACCGCTTTGCCAGGTGTCCACCCAGGAGGGGTCCACCTTGGCCAAAGCCGGTGGCCCCTTGCTCCCTCGCCAGGTGGCGCCCTAAGACGGGCCCACCTCAGCTGAGGTCGAGCTGGGCCCCCTCTCTCCTTCACCAGGTGGTGCCCGGGGACGGGACCACCTCGGCCAAAGTCGAGCGCCCCTCTGCCGCTCCGCCAGGTATCCACCCAGGAGGGGTCCACCTTGACCGAAGCCGGCGGCCCCTTGCTCCCTCGCCAGGTGGCATCCTGAGACGGTCCCACCTCAACCGAGGTCGAGTCGGGCCCCCTCACTCCTTCGCCAGGTGGCACCCGGAGACGGGACCACCTCGGCCGAAGTCGAGCGCCTCTCTGCCGCTCCGCCAGGTATCCACCCAGGAGGGATCCACCTCGACCGAAGCCGGCGGCCCCTTGCTCCCTCGCCAGGTGGCGCCCTGAGACGGTCCCACCTCAGCCAAGGTCGAACCGGGCCCCCTCGCTCCTTCGCTAGGTGGCGCCCGGAGACGGGACCACCTCGACCGAAGTCGAGCGCCCCTCCGCCACTCCGCCAGGCATCCACCCAGAAGGGGTCCACCTCGGTCGAAGCCGGCCAACCTGTGCGGTGAAGCATCCGAGGAGCAGGAGCACGAGCTCCGAGATTGCCCCTCGAGCCGTGCGCGCCGCACCCCGAAAGAAGCACCCGTACGGTCGGCAACGACATGCGAAACATCGCTTACATCGACCCGACAGGTTCTGCAGTCGAGAGGCAAATTCTTGACAAAACAGGATCCGATAATAGGCATCGTCGGCACCTGGGAAGGGGAGCGCTCATGCTCGGCCCAAGGTCTGGTCGGCGGTTTGGCCGGTGCCCTCCCTTTACTCTTTCCTCGCTAGGCCCGGCCAGCAAGGCAGGAAGGCCGTCGGGTTCTTTGGTCCAAAAGGAAAAGGGGAAAGAGATGGAGGGGAGGAGGTGAAAGCGACGAGCGGGCCTCCCAAAGGCGGCAAGCGAAAAGGCAACGTGAGGAGTTAAAAGGAAGGGGAGAATAGACGACAAGGTAAGCAAGGAACAAAGACTGGGATAGGAGATTCCATTCTAAGAGCAGGATCCAAGATCCCGAGAGGGGACCTTTGGCATGAGCTCGATGGAGGAACCCGACCGGATTTCTATTCTTCCTGGGACCTTTCTTGCTAGCATGATCTCTAAGTCTGGGACTCCTTCGGGGGCCCATCTCAGAGATTCTGTTCCCTCTCGCCGTTTACTAACTTGACCGTCGGAGCTCCCTCGCCAGGATCCCCGGCCAGGGTTTCTGACCTTGTCTTGCAGGATTGAGAGCTAGGAGACCCCGGGGCGAGACAGTCTAGTCAAATCGACGGCTCCGAAGCCACAGGCGCGGTGGCGAGATCGGCAACACCAAGGAAGGAGTGTATGCTTTAATATTTTCCTAGCTAATTTGGGGTGTACTAAACCCCGTCCATCAGAGAAGGTTGAAAAGTCTGCATGATGTTCTCGATCCATTGGAGCGTTCCTACCTGAATCCTCTTCAGTTTGAGGAGCCTTCCCTTTTGCTTTTCTTTTATCCTTCAGAGAAGCAAGGAGCGACTCTCCAATAGACAGAGTTGGAACAGATCGTTCCGGAGAAGATGACAGGGGTGAGCTCCTTGCAGGAGGTGAGCTTCCTAGAGAAGGTGAGTTTCTTGGAGGAGGTTCCATTAAAGGCACATCGTCTTCGTCAGATGTAACCCTTGTCAGAGTTCTATTAGAAACCTCTTCAGCCCCAGCCTTTTTTCGGGCTTTGGTTTCTTTTTTTTAAGCTGGCACTGGTCTTTTTCTGGATGCTTAACGAAGTTTTTCAAGGTTAGGTTTCATCGGCTCAGTTGCAATAAAAGAAGAAGAATTTTTAGAACAATTATCAGAATAACCTAATAAATTTTGGAAAAAGAGCTAAAGCCGACCACTTCTATACCTAATGTTGGAAGCTTGCTGATATGAGCGAGGTGAAGGTTTTATTCCTTCAACAGTTCCTTAGCCAGAGGAACTCCTGGACTTGATAAAATCTCAAAGTCCTTTTGATCGGCTTTTAAGACTTTCTTCCCAGTGTTTGCATCTAAACGTGGAGTCTTCCAGTCAATGTTAAAACCCCAGAAAGGATCATAAATAAAGAAGAGCAGGGTTTCCACCCATGTAAAGCATCGGGAGTTCCCTTAATCAGTTTATGGCTTGGACGAGGACCGATGACCCACTATCCTTCACCATGAAAGTCTTTTTTCGGTACGAAGGGAAAGGTAAACAAGGAAGTTTTGGGCTCTACATTTCGGAGTTTGCAAAGTATCAGGAACCCACAAATATTTATAAAGCTATTCGGAGTCAATTGTGCTGGGACTACTTGGTAATGATTAAAAATCTTTACAAAAAAGGGATGGAGAGGAAATCTCAGCCCAACTTTCAGGTGGTCTTCACATATGGCAATTGCCCTAGGAGGAGGATGAGTAATCCTCTCATCTGGACTGGGAACAAATGATTTAAAGGTCTTGGGAATATTATAATGGTTCATAAGACTTTCTACCCTAGTGAAAGACAAGGAACCAACAATAGTTCCTAGAGAAAGTTCGAAACCCTTTCTTTTGACGGGACCCCAACTCCCAAATGGTTCACCTCTTGCGGGACCTTTACTGGTTGGACGATCTAACAGTTTAGACATTATGAAAGGAAAAAGAAAAAGACCCCGACCTCCAGGTAAAAATAAGATAGCTTGCTGAAGGAGATTAATGGAGCAGGACCAGAGGAGGAAGAAGAAGGTTTTAGAGAATGTGAAAGTTCGTTCTGTGAAGCCGCTCCCTTTTTTATGGACGGGATGATAGGGTTTTTTCCTTCTCTCTTTTTGAGAAAACATATAGTCTTCTCGATCGTGCAGCGTATCGGCGGTGTTGATCGTGGGTACGAATTACTAAGGGATACCAATAAATGGGTTGTCAGTTACGATTTGCGAGAAATGCCATCAATGGCTAGGATGAGTTTCCAATATGATAACTGAGGCTCACTATGCTGCCAAGTATGCTTTCTTGATCAAATAAAAAACCCATAAAAGTTTCTTTAATAAAAAGATCGTCCAGATTTTTAAATCTATGCCATCTTTTTGAAGCATCAATGAGGGACTGACATTTGTCCTTGGCACGATCTCCAAACCATATATTGGTTATTATAAGCATCAAAATCAGAGACTTGTCTTCATTGATTACTTTCTTTTTATTCATAAATGACAAACTCTAATTTTTTTCATTTTCCGAAATAAAGTTATTTCAAACTTGGAAGTGGGGGGCAGCTGTTGTGGTAATCCAGTTTTAATATAAAATAATTGTCGGTCCATTGGTTGGGTCGATTTTATTTTTGGCCCATAAAATAGATTAGTACACTTTAAGATGATATTTAACAAGGACCACAGTCCATCTCAACAAAAATAATATATTATTATTTTATTAATATATACCTTATTGTCTCATTCAATTTATGTCATCAGCCTGATCCAAAGAGACTATCTTATTATCTCATTCAATTTATGTCATCAGCCTAATCTGAAGAGGCTACCTTATTATCTCATTCAGCTTATGTCATCAGCCTGATTCGAAGAGACTACCTTATTATCTCATCAGCTTATGTCATCAGCCTGATTCGAAGAGACTACCTTATTATCTCATCAGCTTATGTCATCAGTATAATCCAAAGAGGCTACCTTATTATCTCATTCAGCTTATGTCATTAGCCTAATTCGGAGAGTCTGATCCAAAGAAGATAACTTATTATTTCGATCAGCTCTGTCTTCAGCATGGTTCGAAGAGGATATTCTTTTTTGGAGGTATTGTTAATCCCTTCGACCTCCATGATAAATAATTCTTTATTTTTTAGTTCACTTCGAAAAAGATAAATCCGAAGCAAATAGCTAACACCGCTTCGTACCATTCCAAAGAAGACAGTCCAAAGAGGTAGTTAGGCTCATTTCGGATCCCTCCTAAAGAGAGTGTATTTGAAACATGTGAACAACCTTTTAACCCGAAATAGTTAAAGACCGTTCAGGTTGTTATTACCATCTACATGGTCGATAGCTCCGGTTTAAGTAACCATGGTGTAACTAATTTCTGACCGCCACTATTCATTGTTATGAGGAAGTTATATTAACTAATTTTCATAACCATAAGTAGTTGCATCACGCTTATAAATATCGGTAAAAGGGATACTCAAAGTAAGCCAATTTCAGGTAAGTTAGAATCAATCTGCAACTAGCTCTGTTAAAGCCATCCCACTATCTTTTCTCTTTTCATTTTTTTCCATTTCATTCTCCTTTCAAGTTTCCATTCTATTATCTAAATTTTCGCTAACTTTGGCATGGAAGTTGTTCTTCACTAAAAAAATTCTGGCTAACTTTAGCATAAAAGTTGTTCTTCGTTGAAAAAATTTTAATCAAAAAATTTATTTTGCAGGCCTTCTTCGATGGTGAATGCAGGAATTTGGCATCAACACCATCATCCAATTTTAAGCAAAGCAAAGAATAAAATTAAAAAAAAAGCGTGCAGGGTACCTGAATACCGTATAATTCTCCATTTATTCCATGTACGGCCGGTCTACCCGAACCCAGTCAAACCGCTCTCCCGGTTCCGCCGTCTTTCTTCTCAAAGGCTTTGAAATCATAAAAACCCAAAACCCTTGGCTCGGTGGCCCTCTCTGGTTCGCATCTCTTCGAACCAGCAGCGGCGGCCGCACCCAAGCTGCTGCCTCTCTCTCTCCATCCATCACTTCTCATCCCCCGTCAAGATGCCGAAGCATTACAGGCCTCCTGTAATTTCTCCACCATCTCCTCGTTATCGTGACATCTTGAATTCGATTTTTTTCTTTAATTTTCATTTTTTTATTAAATCAGGGGAAGAAGAAGGAGGGAAATGCTGCAAAGTACATCACGAGAACGAGGGCTGTTCACTATCTTCAAGTCAGTCTCCCCACCTTCAGGTGCTCTTCTTCTCGCTCCTCATGTCGAGATTATTAGGGTTTCAAGATTTTCTTTTATTGCTCAGTTTTAATTTTTCTTTTAGCAAGAAGCTTTTTTTTTTGGTTCGAGACTATTAGGGTTTCAGGATTTTTTCAGCTCGGTTTTAGGTTTTATTTATTTATTTATTTTTTGAATCGTCTTTTTGCTGTTTTTGGCTTTTTGTTCAATTTTCTTAATTTTTTTTTTCCCCCTTGTGTTTTATGTAGGAAGCTATGCATCCTCAAGGGCATCTTCCCGCGAGAGCCAAAGAAGAAGGTCGAAGGAAACCGCAAGACTTATTATCACACGAAGGATATCGCGTTTCTTGCTCATGAGCCTCTGGTCGAGAAATTCAGGTATTGCCACATAGCAATGCATGTACCGAACTGGAATGGTTCCAAATCTATTATTTAATCTTGCCTTCAGATTTGTACTCGTATTTGCCTGCATAATGGGGTATAATCTTGATTTTATGGTGATATTGCGAGGATACGAATTGGGATGTGACTGATCTTATTGGATTTGCGGCAGTACCATCTTCTGAGTGCAGCTTTCTTTTTGAGACATATGGTTGATTTAGGTCATGGGTTTGTAAGAGTTGGACGTTTGTCGTGATCTGCTAAGGAGGTTACTGGACTTTATGCAATGGTTTAGAAATCTTGTTCCATCATCTTATTCTGAGTTGATGTGATCTAGGCATCCCTTGATAACCTCGTACTCTGTGTATGTTCAAGGTTTTCTAATCATTTATGTGATTAATGTTATGTTTTTTGTCACTCTTCTCGTGTTTGCTCGGGTTGGTTAGCTGGAATGTATCAATATTCATCAGAGGGTTGAGGAGTTACTAGTTCCATAAATATGCTGGTAAATTATCAGATGTCCTGGTGGCTAACATGCCCAGCATCCTGCATGGGGTTTATAAAATTGGAATTGTGTCACATTATTTCCTCATGGTATTAGTATTGGATGACCGTCAGTGGTCTTGCTTCATGGTTTAATCAAATTCATGCAGTTCCATGGTTACATGTCTTCTTGCCATTCTCCAGGGATATAAGGGCCCATAAGAGAAAGGTTAAGAAGGCTTTGGCAAAGAAGAATAGGGACCTTGCAAATAAGCTACTGAACCGCCAGCCAACATATAAGCTTGATAGGCTTATCTTAGAGAGGTTTGTAGATTCTCAGCTTGCCAAATATGATATGTATTTTGATCAATCCCCTTTTATGATGTTGCATCTTGTAATTCAGGTACCCAACTTTTGTTGATGCACTTCGAGATTTGGATGACTGCCTCACTATGGTACACCTTTTCGCGGCACTGCCTGCTGTAGGGGGTGAACGTATTCAAGTGAAACAAATCCATAATTGTCGAAGGTTGGCTGTTGTTTAAGTCCTTGATTGCGGTTTATAATTTTTTATTCATGTTTGGACAAACACTGTTTAGGCATGAAAAGATCAGTTTGTTAAATGGACAGCAGGTTCTTGGTTTACTTATTTCAACCTCTCTGTGTAACAATATAAATGTCGATATATGTAGGTTTGAATTGGTGGGAATCCAGTATGTGTTGTCTTTTTGACTTCACAACTTTGACTAAGACTCACTAGATTGTTTAGGCTAACAAGTTGGTAGACTTTTGCAAGATATTGGTTTAAAAAGTTTTTGCAATATTAAAAACTCATATTTTGAGTTTATACTTAGAAAGTTAATCTGTTATGGCTAAAGACTCTTGGCTTGGTTTTGTGATAATACATGCAGTTGAAGGTAACTAATGTTTACATCCAACTGCTATTAATATCAAGAATAGCTGTTTTGTGATAATACATGCGGTCAAAGGTAACTAATGTTTACATCCAACAGCTATTAATATCAAGAATAGCATGTCAATTAATCAATTTATCACTTGTTTATATATTATTAATTTGAGAGAGATTGAACTGTTAGAACATCTTTTTCTCTTGTGATAATTATCAGTTTATTAGTGCTACTTGTAGGCTGATGAAGGATGGATTGACTTTATGAATGGGTCCAAAGAAATGAGAACTGAGTATTAGTCGGGCGAGTTTTTTAAAACATCTCAGCTTTGGCTATGCGTGTAAATGTCATGTTATTCATTTGCTTGATTAATGTTTCTTATATAGGATATTATTATAATTTATGTCAACAAAATCTGAAGAATAATTAGTATAAAGTAAATACTAATTATAAATTAAAGAACCTATGACAGATATGTCTATGGATTCTTTAGATTACCAAAAAGAAAAATTTACTATATATATGTTACTAATTTGAGTTCAGTGAAATGATACCATGGAGGTCATTTGTTATCAAATATAAAAATTATGCTGAAATTCAACTACATGGTATCAAGTTAAAGCATATTGCTGTAAAAAGAGTTAGGATTACTATATCTCTTCCTTCGACTTTTTATTGGTAGTTATAATTTATATTTTTGGATATTTGGATGATCATGGTTCTGTAATTGTTTCATGATCCTTTTTACGCAATGCTTCATTAAAGTTCGGTTTTGTATCTGCTTGGAATAAACATGTGCTTGTCCATAAAGATACGTCCTTTAAACAATAGTAACTGATGCAAGCGTTCCAGTTTTATTGCTGTTCTTATTCAACATTTTTATTTATAATTTAGGAGCATGATTTGATGCTGCTTGGTTTTCTATAAGCTTTACTAGAACTGATCTTCAAGGGGAAAAAACCTGATTTGTGTAAAACAGCTTTTTTGAAAAACAGGTGGGCTGCTGTTTTTGATAAAACTCAAATTTAAGAATTTATCTGCATTGGTTTTTCCAGAACAGGTTTTATGAAAAGCAACCAAACATTTATTTTCATAAAGCTTACCTTTTTAGGTTTTGTATTAACTCATTTTACTAAAACCTGATAATGGACAGTGTCATGGTGAGCCAAGTAGACAGAAGACAAAATATTTTGGTTTCTTGATATGATTTGCATAGATGATTTATTTATGAGAGCCTTCATGGGAGGAGGGAATTGATGCAAAAATAATGAAAATATATAGTAGGTTCTCATGATTTTTTTCTTGGAGGATTGTGATGTGAATCTTCTTCTGTTTAGGGTGTTATGCATATGGTTTGACATTGCTTTATTGCCGTGTTGAGATTGGAAGGTAGTTA
This sequence comes from Areca catechu, assembly GCA_021397845.1. Classification (NCBI taxonomy): domain Eukaryota; kingdom Viridiplantae; phylum Streptophyta; class Magnoliopsida; order Arecales; family Arecaceae; genus Areca; species Areca catechu. The sequence goes on from CM038041.1 coordinate 147,710,098, forward strand.
GTGGAACTTGAGACATGCTTCGTAGTTAAGCTATGGGCCTTTTGTTAAGCTTAGAGCTACATGTCGTCGAGGCCACCGACAGGTGTGAGAGGAAAGGGGCAGATCTGAAGTTGATAATAGAGGCTGATCAATGTATAAACCCTATCTGCTGGCTGAACCACTTTTTTTATGCATTTCTTCTTCTTTTACACCATGAGGCTTGATTGCTATGCTTATATTTTTTGTCTTTTTTGAGATAAAATTTACGGAAGCAGAATGGAATCTGTTCTAGTCCTATTTGGAAAACCTAGGAAAGCCATTGGGATGTTTAACTTTTAGAAGGTTTTTTGTTTCATGATGGAGACTTTTTATGCTGTTGTAGAAGCTATTCTATGCAGAAAAAAAGCATTCAGGTCTTGAGCTAGTTTTAGATTTAGAGTGCTGTTTAGATTTAGAGTGCCTTTCATCTGAAATCTGATTTTTAATCAGGCTTCCTTTTATTTGAAAATGTGATACTCTTTTTGAGAAAATGTAAATTTAGTCAAATGAAGAGAGTAGAGAACAAAAGAAAATTCAAAAAAAAGGAAAGAAGGGAAAAGAAATATGATATGAGTGCTATTTGATCTTCTTGAACAATTGTTGAATGGATGTAATAGCATGGTTTCCTACACCAACTTGTGCTTTCCAATTTTATCGATTTTTTATACATGATAGAGATGCCTTTCTGTCTGAACACCAATTCTGCATTTGTACCATGTGTCAATATGATGCCATACCACCATGCTATAGATACCGGTACAAGGTGCCAAGATATGAAAGCTTACATTATAGAAATGTTGTAGATGAGGTCTTAGATCTCAGTGGTCCAACACCATATCAGCCCCATATCAATGCTATGCATTGCACTGTATAGTACCATCTAGTTTGGTGAACCATTAGTAGATAAATTTGCAGGGTGGAGGGGCATGTCGCATCTTATAATGACATGGTGTGGGGTTCTGAAACCCTAAGGTCATGTTTGGATACGCTGGTTAAAGGGCGCGCAACATAAAGTCGTCTGGTTAACAAGCCAAACACCATCCAAAAAGTGGTGGATAAACTTATTTCTATTTCAAGGAGGAGGTTGAAGTAACTTTACCCACATGGTGCTCTCTCCCTTTCCACTTTTACACTTTTTCCATAACTTCATTCTAGTAACCATGGGAGCATCAACCAAATAGCGAATGAAGTTATTCGCTGGTTAGTGGTATTCACCTATGGTTCAATATATTCAGGGGAAGGAGAGGGGGGGGGGGGGTTAACTATTTGACACCAAACACTGCCTAATTGCAGAAAAGGTAAATTGCAGACTTAATTTTTGATTAATTATTTTATACAAGAGAAAAATATGCAATCTTAACCAAGGTTTTAAATCCCGTGGGACAGGGCTGTCCTGTTTTTTTCCTGGAATGGGACGCGTCAGCATCCCACCTCGTCCCGACACTCAAGATAGGGGATGTCCCAAGGTGTCCCGATTGGGACACTGGGATGCTGGTGGGATGTCCTGTCCCGACACATGGGATAATACCCCGTCCCAGTGTCCCGTGGGATGTCCCACCGGGACCTAAATCCTTGATCTCAACATAGAAAAGATGCAGTTTGTTGGAATACTTCTTTGAAGGAGTGAGGGAGTGCAAAGCATTGAACTATGATGCTTTTCAGACCTATTCATCAATGAGAGGTTTTTATTAGGTTTGTTTCATTGAATGTCAAATTTGAGCCTGTGGAATTTGAAGCATATGAAGCATGCAAGAGAGTGTAGAATATAACATGGAAGGTTTTAAGCACCATTCTGTGCTGGCATGCCGGGCTGGTGCCGTCACGGGGCATATGCATGTGCATTGGTGCTGTGTATTGTAGGGCTTTGAACCATGCTGGCTCGTGCAGTTCTAGCACAGGCTTGCCTCTGGTCAAAATTCCTTTTTGTTTTTTTATTTTATTTTAGGATTTTCACACAACATGGCATGACACTTGCAGTACAGGCCTTTGGCTGCCATAGCTCATGATATAGCACTTGAATACTGATAATATCTTAGGCTTTTAGAAACAGAATATGTACATCTGCTACTTTTTTGTCCCTTTTTTGCATGAAATAATCAAATGAATAACTTGTGGGAAGGTGCTTTTTTGATTTTGATTAGGTTAAGTCATGAATGGCAAGCCTACATATCTCGAACTCATAGCCTTCGGAAAACATTCATATCTGTGAAAGGCATATATTACCAGGTAATACTAGCTGATATGTTATACATTGGAATGCTTGATCTATCTGTCTTTCATATGTTGACAATACCTTGTTTCAATGCTTTGACAGGCTGAGCTTGAGGGTCAAAAGATCACATGGCTAACACCACATGCCTTGCAACAAGTTTTGACAGATGATGTTGACTTCAATGTTATGCTTACCTTTTTAGAATTCTATGAGGCAATGCTCTTTCATTCTCTTAAACTCTAAGGGTGACAACATGGTTCCCAACATTAGAACCATGAAAATATTTGAATTACTGTTAGTCCAACAACCATATTATTATTCCGAATTTGGTTTCAACACAAGGTCTGATTTTGGTAGTGGAGCTCGCAGTTCTATATGTTATTTAGTGTGAATCTTAGTCCAACAAGCCCTAAGGTCCCTGTGGATGGATGGACTTTCTTGTCAAGGTTTGATGAGTCTTCTTGTGCTACAAAACTTTGAGGTTTTGCGTAGGTATTGAAGCCGTATTCTAAAGAGTTTTTTCATTATATAATCATTGAGAAAAAGCATAACCCATGCTTTCTAGGTTAACAAATTGACTAAAATCTAATTCATATATCCATGATTTATATCTATGTCATTCCAATCTTTTTCCTGCTCTGCAACCATTTTTCAAGTCAGTGCGGGTATATCTAAGTTGCAGGTGCTTATCATATAGAAACCTGATATTGATATATAATATGGTTGTGGATATAGATGTATAGGTATGCCTTTTTTCGATATCTGGATAATATTGATTTTGATCTCAGAAATTTGTTGTGTTCACAGCTTATATGTTCGTTCCATTTGTCACTCTTGTTCTGTCACTTGTCATCCTGGTTAACTTGCACCATTTTAAGATGTATTTTCTCCATCCTAGTTCAATGTTTGGAGTTACTTCTTTGAATTGACCATGAGAGAATGGCACCTGATTCAGACACATTAAAAGAATAATAAGAATAAACATGTCTGGTCTTGTATGAACACTCTTTGATGATGCTTGCAACATTTTAACATGTACCTTCTCCATCGTAGTTCAATGCTTGGAGTTTTGTCTTTTGAATTGACCATGAGAGAATGGTACCCAAGTTAGACACATTAAAAAAAAAGAATGTTGAGAGTGTAAACATGTCTCTAGTCTTCTGTGAACACTCTTTTATGGTACTTGTAGAATTTATGGGTTTTCTATTTTCAGGAATGTTCTTTGGGTGTTTTTGTTGTACCTTAGCATCTTTTATTCCTGTCTAAGGCTTTGTAATTCTAAAAACCTGTTGCCATATAAATGGTGGGCATGCATTGATCTGTTGTGTGTTCAAGCCCGATAAATCTTGCTTATGAGTCTGAATTGATACTTGAAAGCATGCTGGATCTTTTGTCTTAGTTGGATGGGTGGTAGGCATGTGACATATCCTTGAGCTTTTTCAATTTTCAGGTATTCTGATATGATGGTGGGAAGTGGTTTTAATTTATCACCACTAAGTGAAGAGTGAATGTGGGTGAAAAAATGACCAGAAAGAAATGACAACAGCCTTGGTAGGGTTGAGGCTTCTTAGAAGTTGTCAGCTTTGTACCTTAGCTGCAAACCATAATTTCTATTAAGAAGTTGTTAATTGCTCTTTAACACTTACATGATGGTTCTAATGGATTGAAAATATGGCATGAAAGCTTTAGAATATATGTCTAGACCTTTTTCAAGCAAGTTTGACCTACTTGCTTGTTGTTTGACATCTCATGGCATTTGAATCTGAGAAAGATAGTTTTCTTGGTTTTTATTTCCAATTTGGATGAGTTGCCTATTACACCATGTAATGCAAATTTGATTTCTTAGATTGTGAATTAAGCTTTAATAGGCAAACCTGAGATTTCTCAACCTAACTACAATTTGTTCTCCAGCTTATTTGTCTTGTTAATATAGCGTATGGATCATGTGCTTAGTTAAGGAGTAGTATGTGCTGCCCACATGAATTGCTAGGAGTGATTCATGCTAGTTACTAGATATCACAATGAATTAAAAAAAAAGTTCATAAAAAATGCTTATTTAGTAGTGTTGCTTTAGCTTCTGTTGAAGTACCGAGAACAATGACTTCCTTAGCTACCATTGGATCCAACATGAAGGTTATAGTCAATATGAAATAAAATAATTTTCTGGACTTTCAAGGAACAAACTTGAAATTCAATTTTAAGGATTTACAATTAGAAAATTATCTTAAATAGAGGTTAAATGTAGATGACAGAAAATATTCTGGCTTAAATAGAAAGTTTGTGTTTATTAAATATTGAAGGTGATTTTGGAGTTGGGGAAAGATGTATAGATCTTTTAAAATTCTCTAGTGTGTGTGACAGAAGTTAGCTACATAGCATGTTATACCATGTCCAACCGCCACTTTTAAAATATCAGGGGTTTGCAGACATACCTATGTACTTACATCTGTTCCATCTGAACCTACTTCTTATGTTTCCATTAGCATACTTAATTAAACTTTTTAATGATCATACATTCAACAAGATTGAACTTTGCAGAAAAATTTAATAGAATTTGAACATGATGCTATTTGTATTAGTAATTATATTTATTATTGTATCTGTACTGTTCATTTTTGTAGAGAAACTGTGATGTGAGAGAGTTTTGTTTGTCTAAGAGAAACCAATGTTTACACTATCTGAATAGAATAGAAATACGAAAAGAAATTGAAAACTAGATTTTGTTGGCTGTCTCTAAGCAAGACGTCCAAAAAAATGCGTGTCTATTATTAATTTTTTGTCAGGTTATCATGATGGTATACTGATTCAAAAGGATTATGTTTCTGTAACTCAAAAAGTTATGGTTAAGCCTTTCATACTTATCACAAGCCCAATTCTACAATTAGGGAAATGCACAGTGTCTTTGATCTTTTAGCAGGTTTGATCTAGCTTGAGTTCTAATTGATGCTGGTTGACATCAGCAAAATTGCCATGGTATTAAAAGGTCCTGAGGTGGTGGGACCCCAGAATGCCACTGGTAGTGATTGGTTTGTTGGGCAAGGAGTTTGACTCTCATGGCATAATATATAAGGACTCATTTTGTATTGCTTTTGTTTTCAAAACTCATGAAGAAAATGAACTGGACTGAACAACATGTATGACGGAACCTTTTTGTTTTTAAAAATTTACTGCATTATCTTTCAAGCTTTTGGAAGCAAAATTTGTTGCTTTGTGCAAAAGAGTGAATAATAAAACAAGTAGTATTAGAAGAAGCATGCAAGTGCTATCTTCAACATAAAGCTGTCTTCAACCATGGTTTTCAGAACTGCACTGAATTGGATGGTTTGGGATGTTTTGAGCTATACCAGTGACCAACTGGGATGGTTCCACCTCACGAATTGGAACACCGGCAATAAATGGCAGTGGGAAAGGGAAAGAGAGGAAGAGAGAGAGAAAGGAAGGGAAGGAAAGAGAGGATAATGTCAGAGGTCCATGGAGGCCTTTGGCACTCTATCCTTTGCTAGGACCTATAATCGAGAGAAATAGAGAGAGGGGGATAGAGGGTATCGGTGGGTGGGGAAGGTAGTGAAGAGGGTGTTGAAGGGTTGCCATGGCTAGTGGGCACCGGAAAAGTAGGGGCATGGCCCTTGTTCATTGATTTTTTTAAAAAATAAAGATGAATAGTGAAGTTGATGAATGACTGCCCTGTTCCGCAGTAGTAGCTTCGGAGGAGCCTTTTCCGTCATCTGGTGGCCACAATGGCCACCTAGCAACCCTGTAGTGCCCTCTTTGTTGCCTTCTCCGCCCTCCAGTGCCCTCCCTTTCCATCCTTCTTTATCTCTCTTGATTAGAGGTCCTAGCGAAGGATGCAGATCCTCGAAGGCCTCTGCGGCCATTCGATGACCACCGTTGGCCCTCCGAGAGCCTCCACTCCCTCCAGTGGCTATCGCTGCTGGCATCTCCTTCAACTCCCTGTCCTCCTCTCTCTTTCTCTTTTTCTGCCCTGTTCATCCCTTTGTTTTTGTGTCGGTTTGCACCGGTTTGGTTTGATATGGGCCATACCGACTCGCACTGCTAGTCAGCTGGAACAGGGACCAGTTTCGCATTCCTTGTCTTCAACATAAATCTACATGTAGTGTTTCACTAATTTATATAGAAACAAGAACGTGTAAACAATGATGATGCCAAACAAGCCCTAAGTTTCCTAACTATGTTGGTGTTGGGAATTTTCCTATTAGGTACTTTGGTTACTTCTGGTTTCTGCTATTTGGAAGTGCGTGATTTAGGCTTTTTTTTTTTAGAAATTTGATTTGCAAAAGTTTAAGTGTCTGGATTTCTAGGTGTCTTGGCAGTAAACATAAATACTTGTGGCTTGGGGATAAACACAATCTTCCAGTGATGTTTTCGGTTAATCTTGATTTTTTTTTCCTAGCACTTGGGTGTGGCCTTATGGGTATGGCACATGTATATGTGTCCTCAGCAGGAAATTTTAGGTGGGTGAAATAATTATAGACATGTACTGAAAACTCTCTTGTTCCTGGCTGTTTGTAACATAGATTGTCAGCATAAGCGGGCTCCAATAATTTGAGGTATTTTGATTTATCTTATGTTGTTGAGACATGCATTTGCCTATTCTGATATTTACCTGTATATCATGTATTGTTCTTGTTGCCATTGCGGATTTTCTATTTCTTTCCTAACCTTTTGTTTTGTGCAGGCTCTTCTAGGTTTTGTAAATTTTAAGCTTTACCATTCAATAAATGTGAAATATCCACCTCTTCTGGACCCTCGACTAGAAGCTTTAGCAGCAGGTAGATATTTGGATGCATCCTTCATTTTTTTGGGGTAAATCTATTGCTTTAGCCTGCAATTGTTGGTCATGTCACAGAACTTGGTTCCAATTATTATGGCCTATTACATTTTGTGCCATCCATAGACCATTTTAGTTTTTGAATTTTGTTTTTTTTACAATATTCTTACTCCAGAGCTGGTTGCTTTTTTTGTGTTTTTAGAGCTTTATGCATTATGTCGTTATGTTTCTGCTGCTCCTGAAAGACAATTGGGGGATTCTCAAGCCATCAGTTCTGAAAATGAACAGCCTGAGGACGAAAAAGTAGATGCACAAACTGATGAATCTGATCTTAGATTGGCTCAGCTTCAGCATCAGCTTCCAGCCAATGAACCAGGCACATTGATGCACCTCGTGGAGGATGCTACTGCTGCAGATGATGAGGACAATGAAACAACGGAGTGCAAAAATCTTTTCAAAAACTTGAAGTTTTTTCTAAGCCGTGAGGTGAGTCTTTCAGCATGAATAATTCTGAGTCGGATTCTTCTGAACGTATCAGAACTATTTTCTTTATATAAAGTGGAAACTATTGTTTGGAATTTTTTGCAAGATTTTTACAAGTTATATAAAACATTTCTGTATATATCTTACAATTTTGCACCTGTCCTAGGTCCCTAGGGAGTCACTGCTTTTCATTATTCCAGCTTTTGGAGGTGTGGTTTCTTGGGAAGGTGATGGCTCTCCATTTATAGAAGCCGATGAAAACATCACCCACCAGGTGCAATAAACTATATCCTTTGGAAGTTTATTCCTTTAGTTATTACTGAAGTTCTCATTTTAAACATGGTTTTTAAGTATTATTGTGCACTAAACCTTTTTTGCACAGTATATTGTCAAACTCCACGATGTTGGCACAAATTGACAGTGATGGCTTTGCAAGTGCTAGAATGATAGTTTAAATTTTGATGCCTTTGTAATGGTATATTGCTATTTTCTGAACTTAAGCGTGCTATCATCTTTTGCATGCACACTGGTGCTTATGAACATATTCAGTAATACACTTACCCATGCTTGCAACCTTTAACCCCAACTCTCTCTGTAGTACATGTGTGAACCGGCTCATTGGATGTCTTTATTGTGTGAATGATGCAATGACATTTACACAATATTCACGTACATGTGAACTGGGTTATCAATGATCTTAATGCACAAAATAGTTTTTGAAGTCCTGGATGTGATGGTCATCTATTGTTCTCCATTTATTCATTTTGGATCACTTTTAGACAGACCACATGCAAAGAAGAAGGAAAAAGCTATCAAAATGCATGTATTTGGATGACCAATTTTTGGTTGGGCCTGGCATGTATCGCTTACCAAGATAAATCAGGTCTAAATGATGCTTTATAACAAAATGTATTGACCTGTTTGCATCATTAACTGTAACTAATTTATGCTCTGTAATGACCATGCGTTCTGTCAGTCCAGACCTTGTTGTGGGGCTATTCTTAAAATTGACAATGTTTGATCGAGTTGATCGATGGTTAATTGGTCAGGAATTTAGGATTGTATATGTATGTCACTTGATTAGAAAATTGCTAAGGCTTGCATGGCCATTGGGTTTAAGTTGTTTGTTTTTGATTTTTCCCATCAAAGCATAAAAACTATTATATGAAACACAAAAAAGCAAAGCCTAATTTCCTTGCATTTGAGTAAATCCATAGCACAAAATTCTTTGAGGAAACTTGATCATAGCTTTTGTACCAGGAAAGCTCTCCCTTTTAAGTAGATAAATGTTTGATTATGACATTTTTTATCTTGTTATTATGCTTTTGTAGAAAGTATATTTGGTTATGCAAGAAATCCTAGTAATGGATTTAATCAAACTAAAAATGTTCAAGTAATGATTCCTTGGAAGGGAAATTTCACAGGACTATGACAGAGTTAAGGATGAAATTTATTACTTGGAATGTATTTCATGAATAATAAAAAACTGAGATAGTCTGACGTTTTTCATTCTGTCAATTCTTAAAATTTAAATATTAGATCCTTCTTAAAATTTGTATCTATATTTGAAGTCTGTATGTGTTTAATCATGTTTGTTTACTTGTCTGCATGTGTGCTGGCAATCAAGTGCTTGTAGGTTTTGGATCGTGGATATTGGTATTTCTGCATGTATATATCTCTGTCTGCTGACACATGCATTTGGCCATATTGTTGTATAGATGCTTGTATCATGAACACTAGGATAAGATATTTTATGTACTAGAAGTTTGGTTAATGCAAAGTTACGTAGTTTTGTTGTATTATGCTGAACTGTCTTGGACTGATCTTGGTCCGGTTTCCCTTATAATTGGGTTTGGTAGTCTTCATACATGTTTAATTCTAGAAATATGTATTCAACATCATTTATGCTGTCTTTCTTTGCCATCTAAATTGTTGCTTGCATTAGCTAAATCATGGTAGAAATGCTTTCTCCAATAGATTTGTATAAACTGCATACCATAATTTATGATATTTACCTTGTCACTGGAAATGTTAGTCTTCAGGGATATATAATTACCCCATAGCACTTATGAGAAATATCTTGGTTGAATTTTTGTCATGTGGTTAAGGTCCAAAAATTGATTGTTAAATTTTCCAACTCTTCGATGGTTGATTCTTGTAACTTATCATTTCCCCATTTCTTACCTCACTGCCACTGTGCCGCACCCCCCTCCCCTGTGTGCTGCTTTTTTTTCTTTTTCATGGGTAGGAGTTAAGGTCTGCCAATTCCCTTTTCTTTTTGCGAACCACCTTCCACTCTTCCTTTTGGGTTGGAGTTAATGGAAAATATGACCTACAAGTGTATCCAAGATGCATGAGGAGGTACCATAGGAGTGTTATAACTTAAGGTTGTTGGTGCTGTCCCGAACCACCCGGTTCGAGATGTAACATATCGTACTAGTCAAGAGTTGATACGGTTCAGCCATGAAAAACGGTTCGCAATCCCGAACCGTTAAAAAAATGATTCTGAACCATTCAAAAAATTCTATACCAGACTAATACGGTATGGTACCGGTGCATTTTGTTCGGTTCGGGCCTGGTTTGGGTTAAATAATATAGCTATGTAAAAGGAAGGAAATTTTCTTAATTTTATGGGCCCGGTACAGTACGGTATGGTACCATACCGGCAGTGACCGGTACAAGGTCCGATATTGGTTCAATATTTCTTGGTCAGAACCATCAAAAAATACATCTTTACTATGATGTTGCTAGCTGAGCAATATTTGCAACACATCGGTTAAGCAGTCAATGCTGCTTTAACCCTCCTTAAGCTGACCTGAACTAGCATGATGTTGCACCTGCCACAGATGTGCCCGATACCTAGGAACACCATGTTGGAACACCTCACACGATTTTAATCTAGGAGCTCCTCTAAGTAGGGCATTAGTGCCAATCATGGGTCCATGCCTGATTGGTCTGAAGTTTGTCACTTGGATACCATGCGTTTTGATGTTGGACAGCCATTCAAAGTGTCAGAATTCATACTTCAAAAATTATGATATGTACATGCATGCATGTGTGCATACATGCGTACATATGATCACGAGTATATTTGATTTATCAAAACATAAATTCTTATGGACCCTCAGGTCAACTGAGGTGCTCCATGTTGACCTAGGATCCAATAATTTTGTAAAGCACCTTTTGTTTTACATACATATATACATGTAATATGCACATGTGTGTGACGCAAGTTTTGAGTTTATATTTTGATAACTTTATTTCGCAATTTATTTACTTTCAAAGTAGTGATATAATCAGATGATGATTGTAAATGAGTCAAAAGAAGCATCTGTTATTGATTACTTAAAATGATGTGCAAACCCTGGAAGTTGCATGCTGAGTATATTTAATTTATTAAAACATAAATTCTTATGGACCCTTAGGTCAACTGAGATGCTTCATGTTGACTAGGTTCCTATTATTTTGTAAAGCACCTTTTGTTTTATTTGAGTTAATTTTTTAGGGGTAGGAAAAGGAGGTACTCCATTCTATAAGCCTTGGTTCCTTCTCTTCACTCACACACAAGAATAGAAAAAGAGAAAAAAAGAAGCATCATGTTAGTCAACAAAATACTGAATGTTCTTTTTTTGGTTCGTAAGAATTATTTTTCTTATTTAAATAATTTGTTTGACATTCTGCAAGTATAGGTATGCCACCAACATAAATACATGTCCATCATTTTTACCTCACTTAGGAAACTATAGATTTGATCCTTTCTGAATGCAAATAGCAGAGTAGGAACCATGATATTCAATCCCAGATAAAAGGGTGAGTGGTTGTTGGTCATGGTTGGTAGTCTTCGATGTATTTGTTGGGTTTTGACTTTAATCACTGTGAACTATGCAGAATGAAACAGTAAATCTATCTGTTGCAATGTTTCTCGTTGAATTGTTATATGTTGGCTTATAGACTTACCTTGCTATTGTCCCTCGTTTGGCATTATGCAGATTGTTGATAGGCCAACACAAGGTCATATGTTTCTTTCTAGAGAATATGTGCAACCACAATGGGTTTATGATTGTGTAAATGCCAGGATCATATTACCAACAGAGGCATATTTGGTTGGAAGGTATGTACTAGCGGGAAAGTAGAATTTTCTTTTATGTAGCATAATCATAACTATGGTAAATCTTTAATTAATTATCAACTTATTCTTTGGTTCCGTGAAACCTTTGGTTTCTACAACTTTATGAATGTGCTGTGTGCACCTTAAACCTTATCTAGCTTCCATGTATGCCTTGTCACCGGGCCATGTACCACCTGATTCTCCTTAGCTCTACAGTCTCTACTTTGATGTTACAATTTTTCCTAGCTTTTCCAGCAAAGTTAGGAGTTCTTAGAAGCATGAATTGTAAATTGATCTATGTTAGTAACTTAGTATATTCAAAATATTAAAGCATTATAACCTTACTGATTTACACGCTCAATATGATGTACACTATATGCATTGGTGATTATGGTATCAAATAATTTCGAGGGCAAAAGTCATGGAGCTGCTTGACTAACTGTTTGTACCGTCTTGCTTAGGAAGTTGATGGGAGTATTTTGTTGCATTAAAATAACACAGAATTTGATTAACTTTTTGGAGGCACGACAAAATAGTGTACAATGTGATTTGGTATGTCATATGCAGTGTAAGAGAAAGCATTATGCTTTATTTATAACCTGAGCACAAAATAAATGTAAGATTGGAAATTTTGAGAAATGGTTGCAAACTTGCATATGTTGGATGAGTTTCTCAGACTTGTTTGGAGAATACGAAGATCTGCCCGATGACCTGAAAGAATGTATCAAATCTCAAACTAAACATTCAGGTATTTCTGGGATTTGAACTGCACAAATCTGATAGCAATGTGTTTTCTCCTGTTTCACAAAATGTGGAGCCAAATTATTGTCTAAATGTGTTTGCTTGACTCAATTTCAGGTAAAACTAATTGCTACCGAGGTCAAAACTGTTTTTATTCAGATAGAACTGACTGAATTGGGAAAAGAAAATAAAAAATTGTTAATTTTTGGTTGTTTGAATTTTAGTTCGGCTCTCTGAAATTTAGCTCTGATTGTATTTTATCCCTCTTATTTTCCCTTTGTCATCAATATTCTGATAGCTTATATTCATTATGTGGAACATTGAATGCATCTTTTAATCAAACAAAATTTCAGTGGTGTGTATTTTCATGCAGTCATTGGACTTTCATAAGCTTATGCTCATTTGAAAAATGGGTTCAGATTTGGACTATTCAAGGATAAAAGACTGATAAAATGTTGCATATATAATTCATGAAATTTATTGTGGTTTTGTCAGGTATCTTCCTGTTAATAATATGTTTATTTACCCAGATCAATAATATTACATGTTCTCTAGGTAGATCTACATCTATGTTATAAACCTTTGTTTTATTAGTGTTTATTCAAATTGCCATGAAAAGGTTAGCAAATCCATATTTTTGTTTTTTTTTTTGTAGTAGATTATCATCTAATTCCTTTCACGTTTTGTACTTATTCCTCTTCAAATGATATGCAGTCTGCTCCAGAATTGTGTTCTCTTGAATTCCCAAAAGTTTGTTGTGATGTTATCTAAGTAGAAACCCTGGAGCACATAATTTTTGTAGGACAAACTGATGGCCTGGAGATAGCTAAATGTGATCACATTGGTTGTGTTGGATCAATTATATTTTCAATCTGATAGATTTGGAAGCTTATTTATAAATCAGATTTATGGATAAAGTGGATGGGTGGTTTGAGGGATTTGTTGTTGCATGTTTTCGAGACAAGTATTTTAAGTTACAGCTTTATAGCTGAATTTTTGATTGGATCATGATTTTGAGTAATAAAGATTCTGGTTTGGCCAAGGCAACATTTTTCATGTCTTCTGTGAGATGTTACAAATTAACCCCAAACATATATGGTCCAGTTTTATTTGGTGCTATAAGCCAAAATGGTACTACCAGTACACTGTGTTACTTAGTTTTTTTAAGTTTTAATCGTCATTGTCATCATCAGCATGGAACTAAGGATGACAGTTTTCCAAGAAAACGTAAGGCCTGAGAAGATGTTTACATATGGCATCCAAAAGGATCTCACACCTTTAAGGACCTGTTTGGCAACATCCCTGCTGGATCCATGGGATCGGCAACAAGAGAGCAGTAAATACACTCATAGAAATAGAAAAATATGTCCATATCTATTAGACCATTTATGTCTGGAGAGAGTATATTCGTCTCTTATATTGTAGTTCTTGGATCTACCTACCTGCCTAATGCTTTCTTCCCCGAGGAAAAAGATATGGAAATGTTACCATATGCTGGAAATAGCCTATCTTCTTAAGCTTTTTAAGAGATACAAAAGGGCTGAAGGACCAGGATAACCCTGTTCACGGTTACATTGTTTATATCGTATTTCATAATTTAAGGTTATCAGTTAGCTGTATAATTGCCTTATGATTTTGAATATCTAGGAATTCAGCGCTTGTGTGCGAATTTATCATTTCTAGAAAAATAATTTTTATAATTTTCTTGTTTGGCATAACAGGGTTCCTCCACCTCATTTGTCACCTTTTGTTGACAATGAGGCAGAAGGCTATGTCCCTGAATATGCTGAGACAATCAAACGCCTCCAAGATGCAGCTAGCAAGCAAGTCTTACCTATGCCAGGTCTAGAGAGTGGAGATTTGGTTGATCCACATAATCTTTTGGCTGAAGGAATCCTTGATCGGGCAGAAGCTAGCGAAGCTGCTGAAAAAAAGCGCAAGGTATATGCATTTTTATTTGGCTTCATTTCATTACACTAAAATTGATATGCTTTTTCATGTTTTTGTGCATCATTGGACTGACAGATTGATAATTGTTATTGCAGTTGGCAATGCTTGAGAAGCAGTACCATGATGAATTGAACATGGAACTTCAGGGGATTACTTACTCTGCTTCTTTGTCAACTAAGAATTTGCAGAGCTCAGTTGAAGATGTACAGGAAGATGCTCCTGCTGAGTCAGAGCAAAAGGAAAAGGATGCCCGTGACCTTTCCATGGTTTCCATGTCGCGTAAAAAGAGGAGGCTGTATGAAGCAATGCAGGTACTCATTCATTTGTCTGCTCAAGTGGTCTTGAATCTTGTCTTACAAATGATAAAAATAATCATCAGTTTAGGCGAGGGTAATCTGGAAATTGGCAAAAGGTACATACATTTTATGCTAGAGCCAACCAAGAGATCCTAGAATTCGTGTTGGATATGCATCTGGTGTGGATGTGTTGGACACGCTTGGATTCCTATCAAATTTCATTAAGTGAATCTTTTACAAGCTGGTAGAGCGGTATGGACTCTTGCATACAGTAAGTTTGATGCACTAGTGCTAAAGATGAGCTTTTCTTCATTTCAAAGATCAACGAAGAAAGTAGCAATTAAAATAAGTCTGCAAAATAACTTATATTTTTTTAAACCTCAATTTAATTGGGAAGCTTGAATTAGAAATGTACGTATTAGAAGACCTGAATTAAAAAAAACGCCTTTTTAATATTTCCTTTTATACAATATATAATTTTTCATAAAAGATTTTTTTTTGTCCCGTCTCTTTTTCTTCTCATGCCAAGTCAGGCACTTGGTCATGTGTCAGAACCGATTCATTTGACCTTATCCGCGCAACATTAGAAGAATCTTTTAGCATTTGCAATAAATCAGATTGAAAAGGCCCATATGAGCCGGAAACCCTGGCTTGAGGTTGGGAAATTAGCACTCCTGTACCAATCCTGTAGCGTTTATGAGTTATGCCAAATAAGGTTGGTTGCATCATGGGAAACTTCACCGCTGTCACAATAACAAAATGTTTCAAGTTTTGGTCTTGGATCTGTTCCATGAACATTTTCAAGACTTGGCTTCATTTTTGTAGAATTGATTTTCCTCTCTCTGTTGATATGAGGGGACATGAACCACGGACTCTAGGCTTTTGTTGTTGTGCTGTTATGCCAAACAAAGAAGTCCTCCCTCCCTCCCTCTCTCAAACCCGTTTGCTTGCTGTGGGTGGTGGGTGGTTTGAGCCAGCTAGCACCTAGACCTCCTGATCATAGAAACATCATGCCAGCGGGCAGATTGATTGTATCTGTTTGTGCACGCATGCTTCTGCACGCATGCTTCTGCTGATACTTCGTTGTTTGTTTTGCCTGGTCGTCTTTTCTTTTATCTGTGCACTCCATATGATCGCACTTGTAATTGCTTTAGTACTCCTTTCAAATATCTGTAACGTTTCTCCAATGGCTGATTGGCATGACGTTTTGTCATACAGATCAGCAGAGAACGGAAGAAGGCGAATGTCAATGTTCTCAAAGAAAGGAAGAAAAAGGCCCAAGCCAGCAAAAAAGAGTGACAGTATCGTTGCGGTCCTTGCTGGTTATGAATTCATTCGTCGTTTTTCTGCTCCAAGGGTCTCTCCCTGCAATTTTTATTTATGTTTCCGGCTTATATCACATCGCTGCTCACCCAAAATTTTGCAAATATGATGTATGTTGATGGCCTTACGGGGACAAAGAGGTCTTTAACTTAACTAGTTGCTCTTAATTTGACTAAGCAATGGTAAAGTTGTTTTTCCGGTGTACGATGGCATTTGTTAATTTTCAATCTATTTGACAGTTCTCTTAAAAAGTTTCACTATTATGTATCTTCCCTAAAATATATTAGCTCAATCCATTGCATGGATGGGATTTTACTTGTAACATTTAACGTTCTTGTTAGAATGCTTCCATCAGTTGCTTGGAATGTGTTCATCAGGTGTGGGAAGTTTTGAGTTGTCCGGTGATCTATGGTAGGGGGTCCCTCTTTCTGAGTGTGTGCGCGCCAGAAGTGAGGTCTACAATATCTATTATGATTATTAGATGTAAATTAAACAAGCTGTCAGGATCTATGTAACATATCATAAAAATGCAATCTCAAATTTTTAAAGCTGCTACCAAAAACATCTGATTGAGGCAATGAAATCCTTAGTGACCAGGAGTTGAGGGCATTTTGAAAATGTGGTCAATCTATTGTGCATTTAACCAAAACGGCTGTGCCTTTTGCACGGAGTGTGATGTTATCTCAGGATTACGGGAAGGGTAGGGGGTTTAATAGTGAGAGATGACAATAAGGCATGAATGATATGCGATACAGAAAAAAAAAATTAGGATGATTTAAGAGAAGATAATGTGAGAACAGGTTCTTTAAAATAAAAAAAAGGGATAATTTGATTGCCGGGATTAAATTTTGTAAATCAATGGATGAGTTGAAGCATGGGATTGAAGAATCCCTTGTTTGGCGAATAAAATGTTTGTCAAAAAAAAGATTTGTTAATATATCGAAAGGTCTATAGGGTCTGACCCCTAACCCTAGTAGGTATTAAATTGAATACAAAATCATATTTGAAATTGTTGGCGTGGGCTTCCTGTATCGGCTGGTCGGAGCTGCTGCACCGCAGGACCGTTCCCTGATTCACTTGTAAAATAGGTCCCTTGCCGGAGATGTTCCGACAGGAGACACTCCGATGCCTAAGTCAGTGGCGGATCCCAGCCACAGAATGGGGAAGAGTGTCGAGAGTATGAGAGGAAAGCTCTTAGAGTATGGGTACATCTGTGAGTGTTTTCGTACCTCCCGAGCCATTCTTCTTACCACTATTTAAAAGGAGGCCTCCGGCCTGCGGCCCGCTCTTTTTCCGGTGATTATGGAGAGTTAATTTTTTCCATGATTGGTGATCGTGGGTTGTCATTGAGCGGTTCCGGCCAGATCGGAGGCGTGGTAGCTGGAGTTGCATGCCATGATCGTGTCATGGAGAGTGTTGATTGTAACCGTTGGTTACAGTTGCCTATTTGGGCCAGATTGTGGTCCTATCTTCGGGTTTCACTTTTGCGTGGGCCGAAGACTTGGCGTTTGCCCCGGGGCCGGAGAGCGTGTCTACGGCTAGGACCGAAGAGCGTGTCTTCGGAAGTCGATGAAAAACTTGGTCTTCGGTCTGGGCCGAAGACGTCGTCCGAAGTTCTGTCCTTCGGATGTCGTAGTCCAGTGAGAAGCCTTGGGTTGCCTGCAGTTGGCCTGGCCTTTCCCTGGTCCGAAGTCTGTTATCCGAAGAAAAAGGACTTCGGCCAGTAGAACCGGAGTTCGGTTCGTGGCCGAACCGGGATATCCCAATAGCTGCCCCCCTACTCTCAATTTTCGAAGCGGAGGTTTGCCTCGAGAAGTGAGAGTATTAATGCTTTGTCGTTTTCCTCCCAGGAAATAGTGTAGTGGATGATTACGGGATCTCTGATTGGACTGTCCATTATGACTGCTGGTTGATCTAGAAATCAGGTGGTGGTAGCTGTCATTCCCAGGTTGGGGAAGAAGGAAAAAGCGGGCGGCCCTGGGACCGTCTCTCCTTTTCTCGTTGCACGATGGTTAAGCCAATCTGTTGGTTGAGATTTGGATGGTTGTGACGACTTCCCTTCGTCCGTTGAATGATGGATGCGCCTCATCCCGGTGGTTAGTTGAAGGCGAGTTACCTCCCTGGGTAACCTGGGGTCAAATCAACCTGGTAGGGCTTCAGAGACCCCTGCTTTTCTTTTGGAAAAGGGTGAAGGTCCGGCTAAGGAAGCTTCTTCAACCTCGTTTCATCCTTCGTCCAACTTTCCTTGTTCTGGACCACCAGTCTATTTCGCAGGTAGAATCTTCCTTCTGCTCCCTTGCTTCATTCTTTTATCATGGAAGAAACCGTAGAAAGTTAGGGGGAATAAGTTGGGCCCTCGGGGGCCGGCGATGTTGTAGGTCCGGAGTCGATCTCCAGTTTAATTTCTCAGGGTAAGGCAGCTCTTCTTTGGGAATGCTATCGCATTCCCGAGGAGTTCCCCTTCGTCCTCCCTGCACTCGAGGAACGAGTGAACAAACCTCCCCCTGGGTGTCTAGCCATGTTTGAAGATCATCTGAAAGCTGGTCTTCGATTTTTCCTGCATCCTTTCTTCATCAAGATCTTCCGTTTGTACCAAGTGGTGCTGGTGCAATTGACCCCGAATAGCATCCGGAACATCTGCGGATTCTTGGTCATGTGCAGCTTCGCAAACATAGAACCTAGGACCAATTTGTTCACGGTCCTTTTCGTTCTCAAGAGGGATTTCCACAGCAACGGATGGTGGGTGATTGGCCCTAGATCAGGCCGCAAGGTCATCAAGGACATGCCCAGCGCCATCAACGGGTGGAAACCCATTTTTGTATTTGTATTGTCTTTTGATCCATGGGGCTTCGACACTGTGTGGAAGAAGTCTCGTCTAACCGCCAATGATGGGAAGAAGGTCTTGGCAGCCGATCAGTTGGATTATGATCTCTTGGTCAATTCCGAAGTTACCCCCATCCAGGAATTATTGGAGGAGAGAAATTTCCTTCTGGCAGGAATTAGCAAATTCCCCTTATTAGGTATAGTAACGAAAATTTCTGCTCCCCTTCCTCGATTTTGTTGTAGCTCGATCAATTGAAATGAACTATTTTATTTGTAGGTGGCGGGATGAAGCCCGGTGTGAGTTGGCTCCATCAGACTTCGAAGAAGAGGGTAGCACAGGCCCCTCTCACCAGGTCAGCGATTCGGAAGAAGGCTCGAAGGGACGGCCCTGAGGGGGACCGAAGCACTTCGTCTTCCTGGGAAACTTCGGGAAAGATGTAGCAGCCGCGGAAGGGTCCCCGTCGAGACCCTGTCCAGTCGAAACTCCACCGGTGGCTACCTCCCTGGTTCGCACAACGGGGAGTCCGCCTTAGGGAGTGGATGTGCCACCGTTTTGCCCCCTGCAGTTGATAGGGGCAAAGCACGGCAAGTCGAGGAAGAGTTTGCTCATGGGGCTTCCCTAATTGGAGGCCGTTCGATGAACTCTTCGGAGCTTTCTCCTACTAGAGGATTGCTGGTCCCTGCCATAGCCAGGCAGGCATTGAAGGGTACGCTGCTGCCTCATGACTTGGTGGTTCTTCGGAGTCGGAACCTTCCTAGGGTGTCCGATTCTGCCTTCTTCGCCCTGCAACAGATATGATCCTTGCGGTCCCCTTTATCTTGAGAATTGTTCAATCCATGACCCCGCATTCTTGACGCAACCGGTCTACGATCTTACTTTTATAGAGGAGGGCCTGGGTAATGTTGACAGTCTCATCCATGGCCTCAAGGAGGAGCTTCATACTGCCAGGGCCACCAAGGAAGTAGCTGAAGAGTTGAGGCAGTCTATGGAGGACCGCCTCATCCGGGTGAACGATGAAGTTCGTGAACTGAAGGGCGAACTAAAAAGTGCCCATCTAACAATGACGGAGCAAGGGGCAGGGTGGAGAAAGAGTAGGAAACAAGTCGACTCCCTAGAGCAGGCCGCCAAGGAGGATCAGGAGAAGATAGAAAGCCTGACCAAGGTAGCGGAGGAGGCTTCTAGGAGGGCCGAGAGACGATTTCGGAGTCCGAAGCTGCCAAGAGAGAGTCCGTGTCTTTGAGGAAGTGGGTAAATGATGCTGTAGCAGGCTTCAAAATGTCCTCACAATTCCAAGAGGAGATGAATGAAGCATCCTTGTATGGCTACCAGCATGGCTTTAACGACGGACTTTCCAAGGTAAAGGAGGCCTTCCCTCATCTTGACCTTTTCGGCATTTCTTCCTTCAACATAGCTGAAGAAGAAGAAGGAGAGGAGGCTGAAGCTGCAGTTGAGGCTGAAGAGGTGCCATACCCAGGTGAGGGGGCTTCTGCCTCAATCGAAAATTCGGAGGTGACCCCAACTCCGATTCCGGTTCAGGAGGAAGTTCAGGCTGGGGGAGTCCAAGCCGAAGGTTCTCCGATCCTGGCCCAGATTGATGAGATCCTCTCAGCACAAGTTGACATATTGCTTCAGTCCTGTGGTGTGGGGTCTCCTCCTGTTGATATTGAGTGATTTGAGTCACTTTGGATGTATTTTCTTCCTTTCTCCTTTGTATTGTCAAAGGATTCTGTATGATATTTTTTCCAGACTTTGGAATGACTTCTTCCTTCTTTGCATATGCAATGTGGTGTTTTATATGTAGCTGAAACTGATTTTACTGTTCTTTCTTCTGCTTGGTCGAACAGTCATGGCCAAAGGTCGTTTAGTTGATAGTTGACAAAGACGAACTCTGGAATGGATTAGAACTCCATTACCGAAGACCGTCTACGATTGGTCAGGCCGGTGTCACCTTCTTTTTGATATTAAATCTATCCGTTGGGGCGAACAGGCATCAACTCCCCGTCAACAGTGATTAGGGAAGTTTGATTGTGATTTTCGTTGTCCACGTGGCATGTCGATATTCGTACAGTCACGATTTCTTGCACCTTGTGTGCCGCCGGGTCTCCTTTTTCCATAAAGAAGCCATCAATGTTGCCGTCACACGATGAAAATTTCTTCGGATTCGAAGCGATGGCAGTTGTTGTCTTGGGAATGACCCCCGAGCGACCTTTTGGTTCTCGAAGCGTCGCCCGAACACGTGGCACTTTCTGATGCGGCTGGGAAAGGACGTGGAGCACGCCTCCCCGCAGTTGGTCATGGGTGCAGGGTCTCTATAAATAGGACCCTGCCTTTTGTTGTCGAGGGCTATCATTCTTGTAGACTCCTTCTTTCCATTGAAAATGAAGTTTAGCACTTCTGAGCTCCACTGAGCTGCAAAGAGAAGGGCAGTCGATCCAAAAAGGAAGAGGAGCCCGGAGTACTTCGAGCCAAGGAATGATGAGGAGCCTCTCGTGGATCGTTTGGAGAAGAAGGTCTGCCTGTTGGAGGCCCAACTGAGGGAGGCTCAGGTCCAGGTCGCGGTGGCAACCATGGAGGTAGAAGAGGCCAAGAGGGAGGTGGCGAATGCCATCTCGGATTTCAGGGCGTCTACTGCCTTCAAGGAGGAAGTCGCCGAGGCAGCTCTGGACTCCTTCCATCAGGGGTTCTGGGAATATAGGAGGAAGGCCTTCAAGTTTTACAACTTGAAGGGCCTGGACAACATCAAGCCCTCCGTTCCCTTTCCCGGACATGAATTTGATTCCGACTCTGATGAGGGATCGGATTTTGGTTCGGATGGGAACCCCGGGGGCCCTTCGTCATCCCTCCAGATCTCCCCCCACCGGTATGGAAAAAGCCCGGCGGGAGGTTATTGAAAATTTTTCACATCTTATCAATGTTACTCCTTTTTTTTGTCTCTCTTTTTGAGAGTCTTTTCTTTTTGTTCTCTCTTTGTGAGAGTTTCTTCTTTCTTTTTTCTTCCTTTTTTTTGTAAAAAATTGAAAAAAGAAATGAAGTATCTTTTCTTTACCTCTTCCCATGCATTTCTTGCGATATGTTGTATCATGTTTTGTCTGGAATGTAGACTCCGCAGACCATTTTCAGTTTATAAGGAAGAAGTGAGGTCAGTTGGACCGTTCTTGGAATATCTGTTGTCGACAGAAAGGATGATAGTGATCCTTTTAGGCACATTTTCAAATTTTTCGTAGGGTAGGGTGCTTGCACCGTCCCTGTGCTTTTCTGTCGTGATCAAGGTAGGCTGTTCAGGCCCGCCCCGGCGTGCCTTCAGATTTACCATAGGGTAGGTTACGAAAACCATCCCTGTACCTTTGATCTTCTCGGTGGCCTAGTTAGGCCATCCGTTACACTCGTCGGGCATACCGATAAGGTGAGTGGATCAGACTCTCCTTTGCGTAGTTGACCGATTTTTCAGATCAGGTTATTTTGGCTATTTTCGTTCAGTCAAAGCAACCAGCTATTTTGAGTTGAGTAGGGTCGAGTAACTTTGCACAGGAAATTTAGGAACTCATTTATTGATAGTATTTACGAAGGTTTTGTACATTCCATGGCTGGGATAGAGTCTTCCCCTCCAGGGTCTTGAGTCGATATGCTCTTGGTCGAATGACTTTTTCGACTTGATATGGACCTTTCCAGTTAGGGGAGAGTTTACCCTGTTCCGTTGGCCTGGATACCTCTGTCCTTTACAATACCATGTCCCATGTGCGAAAAGTTTGCTCCTTCATCCTTGAGTTATAGTATTTGGCGACCTTTTGCTGGTACGCCGCCATCCTTATCTGAGCTTGGAGCCTGGTGCTTGGCAGCAGATCTAGGTCGATCCTTCTACGATCGGAGTTCCCAGGCTCTTCATAGTTGTCACTTCTCAGGGATTGCAGGGAGACTTCAATAGGTAGTATAGCTTCGGTACCGTATGCTAGGTTGAACGGAGACTCGCCGGTGGTCGTTCTCGGGATAGTTCGGTATGCCTAGAGAATGGAGGTCAGTTCTTCGACCCAAAGCCCTTTGGCGGCGTTCAACCTTGTCTTCAGACCAAGGAGGATGGTCCAGTTAGTGACTTCGGCTTCTCCGTTGGACTGTGGATGAGCGACGGATGTCAGCCGATGTTGAATATGGTACCGAGCGCAGAAGTCCTTGAATTTTGGATTGTCGAATTGTCTCCCATTATCCGTGATAATGATATGTGGGATGCCAAACCTGAATATGACAGAATTTTTCACAAAATTTTCTACCTTGCCTTCTGTGATCTGGGCCAGTGGTTCGGCTTCTACCCACTTCGTGAAGTAGTCGATGGCCACGAGGAGAAACTTCCTTTGCTCTGATGCCGATGGGAATGGGCCAAGAATGTCCATTCCTCACTGGGCAAAAGGCCATGGGGCTGCTAGTTGAGTCAGGTGACTCGCAGGTTGTCTTTGAACATTGGCGTACCTCTGGCACTGGTCGCACTTTTGCACAAAATCAGCTGAGTCCTTCTGGATGGAGGGCCAGTAATACCCCTGTCGAATGATCTTATATGCCAGAGACCTGCCTCCCAAGTGATCACCACATATACCCTCGTGGACCTCTCTCAAAGCATAATCCGCATCTGTCGGTCCCAGGCATTTTAGCAATGGCTGAGAGAACGATCTCTTATAGAGGGTTCCGTTTAAGATGATGTATTGAGACACCATCCAGCGGATCTTCTTGGCCTCTGCCTTGTCTTCTGGTAGCTCTCCCTCATTCAGGAACTTGATGATGGGATCCATCCAGCTTGGTTCAGCATCGATCTGGAGCACCTTCACAGCCTCTTCGGCTATGCTTGGAGTTTCAAGATGCTCAACAAATGTGCGCCCGAGAGATTCTGGTGCTGTAGTTGCCAGTCGAGATAATGCATCTGTCCGGGAATTCTATGATTGTGGGACATGGATGATCTTAAAATGTTCTAGTTGAGAGGATAGAGCTCGTACCTTCTTGAGGTACTGCACCATGGTTGGATCCTTGGCCGCATACTCTCCGTTAACTCGGTTTATAACCAACTGGGAGTCTGAGAAGGTTCGGAGTTGTTGAACTCCCAAATTCTTGGCAATCCGAAGTCTGGCGAGCAAGGCTTCGTATTCAGTCTGATTATTAGAAGCATGGAAGGATAACCAGAGTGCGTACTCTATGGTGTGACCGTCAGGTTCGGCCAGTATGAGTCCAGCCCCGCATCCAGTAGCATTGGAAGCTCCGTCCACATGAAGCACCCAGACGAACTTCATCTCCTTCGGAACTTCGTCTTCTATCGAAGATGCTTCATTTTCGGACTTCCAGGTGCACTCAACTAAGAAGTCGGAGAGCACCTGGGCCTTCATAGCCGCTCGGGACTGGAAACTGATATCAAATTCACTTAACTTCATAGCCCACTTGGCTATCCTTCTAGAGGTATCCAAAGATCGGAGAACAGCCTTAAGAGGTTGATCGGTTAGCACCACAATAGCATGGGCATGAAAATATGGCCGTAGTCGCTTTGCTGCAATCACCAGAGAGTAGATCAGCTTCTGCATCCTCGCATATCATGTTTAGGCATCATGCAGGACCTTACTGATATAGTAGATCGGTTTGTGGGATCCGTCTTCATCTCTCCGGGCAAGAATCGAACTGATTGCTTCATCTGAAGTAGAGAGGTATAGGTAGAGGACCTCGCCCTCTAGTGGCTTGGAGAGCAATGGCGGGGCCTCCAGGTACTCTTCAACTCCTCAAAGGTAGTACGACAGTCTTCAGACCATTCAAAGCCCTTTGACTGCCGGAGTACCTTGAAGAAAGGAAGGCATTTCTCAGCTGACCGGGAAATGAATCTGCTTAGGGAGGCAATTCTCCCTGTCAATTGCTGGACTTCCTTTTTGCAGAAGGGATGTCTCATATCCTTCAGGGCTTGAATCTTCTCAGGGTTGGCCTCAATCCCTCGTTTGGTGATAAGGAAGCCCAAGAACTTACCCGAAGTGACCTCGAAGGCGTACTTTGCCGGGTTTAGCTTCATGCGATAGCACCATAAGGCACTGAACGACTATTCCAAGTCGTGGATATAATCTTTCTGGAGGAGGCTCTTGATGATCATGTCGTCAACATAGGCCTCCATGTTTCTCCCTAGTTGCTTTTCGAATACCTTGTTGATCAGCCTTTGAAACATTGCTCTGGCATTCTTGAGGCCGAACGGTATCATCTTGTAGTAGTAGAGACCTTTATCAGTGATGAAAGCCATCTTCTCCTCGTCTTGTGGGTCTATTCTAATTTGGTTATAGCCGGAGAAAGCATCCATGAAGCTCAGCAACTGATGGCCGGTAGTGGCGTCGACCAGCTGATCAATCTTTGGGAGAGGGAAGCTGTCTTTTGGGCAAGCCTTGTTGAGGTCTGTGTAATCAATGCAGATCCTCCACTTGCCGCTAGCTTTCTTCACTATTACCACATTGGCCAACTACTCGGGGTAGTGGGCCTCTCTGATGAACCCTGCTTTAAGGAGCTTGCCGACTTCTTCGTCCACGGCTTGCTATCTTTCAGGAGCGAAGCTCCTTTTCTTCTGTCGCACTGGCTTGTACCCAGGGGTAACTTCCAGCCGATGAGTGATAACTTCGGCGGGAATCCCTGGCATATCCGAAGCTGACCAAGTGAAGACGTCGGCATTGTCTCTGAGGAAACGGATCAACTCCATTCTGGTTTCCTCATCGAGTACACTCCCGATCTGTACAACTCTGGAGGGGTCTTCCTTTGTCAAAGGTATTAGGACAGTCTTCTCCATGGGTTCACCAAGGCTTGCGGTTGCATCCCTCGGATCTAGCTGATCCGGAGTTGTTGAGCCATTGGAATGTCTGTCTTCGATCATCAGGCACTGCCATGCTGTTCTCTAGTCTCCTCTAACTTCTCCGACACCGTTCCTGGTGGGGAAGCGTACCAAGAGATAGTGAGAGGAGATCACGGTTTGGAACCTGTTCAAGGCAGGCCATCCCAGAATGATGTTGTATGCTGAGGGGATGCGGACCACCGTGAAGTTGATCGGTAGTGTCTTTTATCGAGGTTCAGTGCCAAGAATTACAGACAACACTATCTCTCCCTCAGCTTGAACTTGATTGCCCCCAAAATTGGTGAGCGGTATGGGGGATCGGGATCTTCGTAGTTGATGTCTAGACAAACATATTTTAGAGAATGCATCATAAATCAAGACATCAATCGAACTTTCATTATCAACAAGGATTTGCTGTACATCA
Source organism: Areca catechu (assembly GCA_021397845.1). NCBI lineage: Eukaryota > Viridiplantae > Streptophyta > Magnoliopsida > Arecales > Arecaceae > Areca > Areca catechu. Next base: position 147,736,089 of record CM038041.1, read on the forward strand.
TAATTGACCACTACGGCCGAGATTACAAGGGGATCATCATGTGGGAGCCGAACTCCTGCAAGGTCGTCATCGGAGAAGAGGATGGCGTTGTTGTCCTTGAGTCACTTTGGGGCATCATCCTCATCCCTTCTCCAGTTGGTGGGTCAGTGTATCATCCCTACACCTCCATTGGTGGGCCTTTGATTTGGCAGTTCGGCCTCTGTAGGAGGTGGATGGGGAACAGTAGCTTCTGACTGAGGTCCTTGGTGACTGATGTACTGCCCCAAATACCCTCTTTTGATAAGATCCTCAATCGCATCCTTCAGCTAGATGCACTCTTCAGTGTTGTGGCCGTGGTCCCGGTGGAATCGGCAGTATTTGTTCCTATTCCTTACGGAAGAGGAGGCCTTCATGGGACGGGGCCATTGGAGATAGTTTTCTTTCTCTATCTCCATGAAGATCTTTTCTTGAGGGAGGTTGAGGGGGGTGCAGGAGTCGAATCTTCCTCCTGATGCTCTAGGTGTGGGAGGACTTCTTCGACGATCTATATATTTGCCGCCATTATTATTAAAAGTTGGGGGACCTTGTCCCCCGTTATTCTTCTTTTTTAAAGGGGATTTTCCTTCAATCAATCATCGGTTAGATGCCTGCTCTTCAGCATCGGCATATTTCTGAGCCCTTGATAGGAGCTCAGCATAGCTTTTAGGAAACTTCTTGTCCAGGAAAAAGATAAGCCTGGAGGTATGAAGCCCCTTCTTCAGTGTAGACATGGCCATGTGCTCGTTGAGATCGGGGATCTCAAGTATGGCCGTATTAAACCTGGAGATATAGTCTCGCAGGCTTTCTCCTTCATTCTGGTGAAGGAGGAACAGTGTATCCGTATTCCATGGAATCTTGTGGCTGGACCTGAAATGCAAGACAAACAGTTTTTCTAACTCGGAAAAAGAGTCAATGGTACTTGGGTGCAGGCTCGAGTACCACATCCGAGTAGCTTTCTTCAAGGTAGCCGGGAACGCGAGGCAATACATTGCGTTCGTAGCTCCTTGGATCATCATATCGACCTTGAAACTGTCCAAGTGGTCGAGGGGGCCGGAGGTGCCGTCGTAGGATTCCATCTGAGGAACCCTGAAGTGCCGAGGAACAACATCGGCCATGATACGGTGGGTGTAGGGTGGGCGTAGATCACCCACAATCAAATCATCGGGATCCTTCAGATCCCGCATTCTCTGTTCTCGTGCCTTCACCATCTCTGACTCGATGGCTCTGAATCTCCCATCATAATCGGGAGTCTGCTTCGGCGCTCTCTCCACGGAGGTGGAATCTTTGGAGGAGGGTGAGGGAGTTTGCCTAGGCCTTTTCCCTTTCTATGGAAAATCGGCAGACCTAGGCAATCTCGAAGTTCGGCCTTCGGGAGAGGGCCGAGAACGGGAGGAGAGATGTGTAGGATCCTCCCGTGGGGCTCTCTTCCTTCGGGATCGAGAGCTATGTCTGGAGGTGGTTAGTGGATTTCCCATCAGAAAAGCTCTGTTCTGGAAGTCCTGAACCATGGCCGTGAGGTTGGAGACCTGGTTCACGAGGGCTTCAAATTGCTGTAGTCCCACAACAACTGTGGGAGGTGGGACAGCGTTCTTCCCCGGGGGTGCGCCCCCTGGGACAGAGCACGACTTCGGCTTGTAGAAGCTATCTGAGTCTTTCCTCTCGCCATCAAGAACTTCTTATTTCTCCTTGTCTAAGAGGGAGCTTAAAGAGTGTTAATGCCCCCTACCTGGCATACCAATCTATTGGCGTGGGCTCCCTGTATCGGCCGGTCGAAGTTGCTACACCATAGGACCGCTCCCTGGTTTACTTGTAAAATAGGTCCCTTGCTGGAGATCTTCCGACGGGGGACACTCCGATGCCTAAGTCAGTGATGGATCCCAGCCACAGAATGGGAAAGAATGTCGAGAGTATGAGAGGAAAGCTCTTAGAGTATGGGTAAATCTGTGAGTGTTTTCGTACCTCTTGAGCCATTCTTCTTACCACTATTTAAAAGGAGGCCTCTGGCCTGCAGCCTGCTCTTTTTTCGGTGATTATGGGGAGTCAATTTCTTCCATGATTGGTGATTGTGGGTTGTCATTAAGCAGTTCTGGCCAGATCGAAGGCATGGCAGTTGGAGTTGCGCGCCATGATCATGGCATGGAGAGTGTCGATTGTAACCGTTGGTTACAATTACCTATTTGGGCCAAATCGTGGTCCCATCTTCAGGTTTCCCCTTTGCATGGGCCGAAGACTTGGCATTTGCCCCGGGACCGGAGATTGTGTCTACGGCTGGGACCAAAGAGCGTGTCTTCGGAAGTCGATGAGAAACTTGGTCTTCGGTTAGGGTCGAAGACGTCGTCCGAAGTTCTGTCCTTCGGATGTCATAGTCCGGTGAGAAGCCTTGGGTTACCTGTAGTAGGCCTGGCCTTTCCCTGGTCCGAAGTCCGTGGTCCGGAGAAAAAGGGCTTCGGCTAGTCGAACTGGAGTTTGGTTCGTGGCCGAACCAGGATATCCCAACAGAAATAGAACTTGGTAATGAAAAAGAATGTTGGAATTATTTACTATTAATATAGAAACATGACTAAACTTTGATATGTTTCTAATAGAAAACTTGTAGAGCAATTAGGCAAAAGCCTCTGAATCCTATTTATTTACATGCTTGCTTATAGAATGGAACTAAAATCAAATATTTGCTTGTCGAAGTTTTTGGCTGTAAATTCACCAGCTCCTGTGAAGCTTATCATGGTCTAACTTGTTATAATACTTGCTAGTTGCGTATTGTGCTGTATCAAATATGAGTAAAATTTGGGTTGGGTTCAACTCCAACTTGCCCCCTTAGTTTATTTAAGGGATTAGGTTAGGTTAGGTTAGGTTTACAAAAGAATGCCATGCTTCGGCAAAAATATCGCAACATAATCTCAAGCAATGTTAGGTTAGGATTGATTTTTAATCCAACTTGAGCTTCCCCTACTCAACTTGTACCTTACCTAACCTTACTCAAGCCTATATATAAATAAATAAATAATCCATATTCATGTTTTGTATGTATTACCTATATATTTATATAATTATATTTTTAGTCTTGTTTTATTATGTGCAAATAAGTATTGATAATATATGAGTGGCAGAGGTCGCAATCCAACAAATATTGATCAAACAAAAGTATATCAAACCTTTTCGTTTGTTTGCTTCTCCAGGAGACTGACTTAGATATCGAAGGGTCTACCACCAGGAACCCATCCCGGTGTCTTAGACTTTCGGGTCTTCTCTGTCTTGCAGGACAACTCCAAGTGATAGGACTCTACGAGGCCCTTCGGTTCCTCGTCAGCATCTACTCCTGCTCCAACCCAATTCGAACTGAGCCCGAGTTAGCACCATTTCCCAGAGATCCACAACAGATTGGCCCTAGAGGAAGGGTTGTGCTCGAAAAGTTCATTAAGGATTAGAGTTTACGTATGTACCGCTCCACCTTTGGTGCACGCTATAGACAAGGGAAAAAGGACCATCACATCCACCCCTACAAGGCATCAATGGCCTTGACCACCCCTACAAGGCATCAATGGCCTTGACCACCCCGTCTCTACTTCCATCGGGAGGAGGAGAGGTGGAGCTTCTGGCTACTCTTTTTAGTCCAACAAGAGGAAGGCGAGTCTCTCTGCTACTACATGGGTCATTTTAAAGTGACCATGCTAGAGATCCGTGGCCTCGAACCCTCTATACCATGTCAGCCTTGAAAAGAAGCTATGTGGAGGCAACTTTTACTTTTCTTTCCCAAAGAGATTATTTTTGAAGCCTTCCTAAGCTTTTAGCTTGCATAGAAAAATACATCAATGCTGAAGAAGGCACGGTGGAGAAATGGAAGGAGAAAGGGGATCGGAAATGTCCTTAAGAGGATCGCTCCTATCTAACCCTTCCCAGCAGCTGCAGTAATAGAAGAAAAAGTGGGATAAGGAGTTTTGTCACCAATCCAGAAGCTCTAGGCCATCCCGCTGGGAGGACTTCATTCTCTTGAATGCCTCCTAGAGACATATCTTGATTGGAATCAAGGATCAAGATTTTGTCTATTGGCCAAGGAAGATGAATAAGAAGGCCTAAAAGGCCCCAAGAAATACTATCAGTTTCTCCAGGACTACGGGCGTGATACTGAGGACTGCATTTCCTTGAAGAAGGAGATCGAGTCACTGATTCAATGAGGCTACCTGCATAGCTACATCGATCAGCCCCATGCTTTGGAGGCCACTGGTCAGGAGCTCCAGTCGGTAATTGAACCCTTTATAAGGAGTAGAATCCATATTGGAATAATCTCTAGCATAATGGTCGCTGGGGGGCCAACTCCTTTGGGCAACGAGCATATGCCAAGGTGGTCCAAGTGGAAATCCCCCAACCTAAGCACCAGAGGGCTAGAGACGAGCCTATCACCTTTGCTGTTGATGACACCGATAGAGTTTTGCTCCTGCATGATGATCCTATGGTTATTTTCCTTGCTATTTTTAACTGTGATGTAAAGAGAATCTTGGTGGATAATGGGAGCTTTGCAAACATTTTGTTTTATAATGCCTTCTTTTAGATGGGATTGTCCAAGGATTGTCTTCGAAGGGTGAACACTTCCTTGATTAATTTTTTTAAGGATGACACTCTCGTTGAGGGCATCATGACACTACCTGTGATACCTAGTCGGGCCTTGAGATAGGCCATGACATTCTTGGACTTTCTGGTGGTCAAGATCCTAGCCGTCTACAATGCCATCCTAGGAAGACCCGATCATAATGCTTTATGGGCCATAGTCTCGACCTACTACCTACTAATGAAGTTCACTCTCCATGGGGTGAGGTATTAGATAATCAAGCCTTGGCAAAGCGATGTTACATGGTGACCCTTAAGCAAAAACCAAAAGAAGCCTTGTCCATTGAAATCCTTGACCTCCAAAATCAACAAAAGCTATAGCATGGAGAGCTTGTAAAAGAATTGATTCCTATCCCGTGGACCCGATCAACTCCTTCCAAGTAGTATATATTGGGAGCAAGTAGAATGAGGAGTCTAGAGCTTGACTTGTAGAGTTTCTCCATGAAAACACATATATCTTTGCATGTACAATAACTGATATGCCAGGCATTGATCCCACGGTCATAGTGCACCACTTCAATGTCGACTCTGTACACCCACCAGTTCACCAAAAGAAGAGAAGCTTCATCCTTGAGCGCCAACATGCCATCAAATAAAAGGTAGAGAAGCTTCTGGAAGCCAAGTTCATTCGTGAAGTCTAGTATCCTGATTAGCTCACCAACGTTGTCTTGGTGAAAAAGGCTAATGGCAAGGGCAGGCATGCATCAACTTCATCGATTTGAACAAAGCTTGTTCGAAGGACTATTTCTCTCTACCATGGATCGATCAACTAGTGGACTCAATCTCCAGGCATGAAACTCTCAGTTTCATGGATGCCTTTTCCAGGTATAACCAGATTTGGATGGCACTTGAGAATAAGGAAAAGACCATGTTTACCATTAAAGAAGGGCTATATTTCTATAAGGTTATGCGCTTTGGCCTGAAAAATATGAGAGCCATCTACCAATGCTTCGTCAACAAGGTCTTCAGCAACCAGATTGACCGTAATATAGAAGTTTATATCAATGACATGTTGGTGAAGAGTGGCAAAGAAAATTAACATATGGCAGACTTGGAAGACACCTTCCAGACCCAACATAAGTATTGTTTACGGCTCATCTTCAATAAGTATACTTTTGGGGTTTCCTCAAGAAAGTTTTTAGGTTTCATGGTATCTCATCGTGGAATCGAAGCAAATCCTGAGAAGCTCCAGGTGATCCTAGAAATGACACCCCCCAAGCTGAATGGAGGTCCAGCACCTTGTGAGATGGGTTGCTATGCTAAGCCAGTTCATGAAGAGATTTGGCGATAAGTGCCTACCCTTTTTCAAGGCCCTAAGATAGATCAAAGATTTCTAATGGATGGAGGAATGCTTGACCGCCTTTGAATAGCTCAAGACCTACCTAGCCACCGCACCGCTCCTTACAAGGCTGCTTGCGAAAGAAATGCTTTATCTCTATTTAGCCATCTCTCCCATGGCTATAAGTTTGGTGCTTGACCGAGAAGAGGATGGTGTGCAAAAGTCAGTTTACTACATCAATCGAGTGCTCAAAGATGCAAAGACCTAGTGTTGCCCAGTTGGCCAACCCAAGAAGGGGGGTGAATTGGGTTTGGAAACTTTTATCATAAATATGTGCTCTTTAGAAATCTTAGTATGGTGAGTAAGATGAATTAAGAATTAAATACGGAAGCAAGAGATAGAACATAAACAAACCAATCACAAATACCATAAATTTTATAGTGGTTTGGAGCAACCCAGCTCCTGCATCCACTATCCAAGATACCACTTGGGATTTCTACTATATTTATCATAGAATACAATCGATTTGTTTTATACTGAGCTCACAAACCAAAATCCAATCTTGGTTTTATACTAGAATCACCAAGAACCCAATACAGTGTTAGTTTTCTCAGGCTCACTAACAATCCAAACTTGGTTTTGAAGGCTGACCAAAAATCTTAAACAATATCCAAGTTATAACCCCTACTGTACTTGGAACAACTCAATCAAAGAGTTAAAAAATAAAGCAATACTAATGACAAACCAAACTTTGTCGGATGGTTATAGTTGATGCCCTTTGAGAAGCCTTCTTGATTGCTCCTTCAATGCTCTTTAAGGCTTCCAAACTTCTCCAATAAATGACTCAAGAGAATGATTGGAGTTTGGTGAAGTCTTGAGTTCTTCCTTGAATGCTTTCATTGGATATTCAATGCCCCCTTGAAAAGTTTCTCTTTCAAAAGTTCTTTCAAAAAGTTCTTCAAAAACTTGTTTAAAACCTTAATTTATAGTCTTTAGAACTGATCCCAAGTAGATATGACCATTGTAGTGCCTTGGAAGTCAAAATCTAGCTGTTGGAGCACTTTTTGGATTCAAAAAATCAATTTTGGAACTAGCCGTTGCATTTTAGAAAATTGGGATTCGAGTCAGCTCGGATGGGTTGAGTTGGCTCGGATTCTTAGATATGTTAAATTTGCACTCTGGTCAAGTCGGCTCTTCTCAATCGAGTCGGCTTGCTTGACTAGTTTTCTTAGAACTGAAAATAACTCACTCTGGAAGAGTTAGCTCGATTGCTCATCGGGTTGGCTCGGATGATTGATTTCAGAAAACTGAACTTTGGTAGCTCTGGATGAGTCAGCTCTAACTTTGTCGAGTTGGCTCAGTTGCCTGTGTGACTAAAATCTTTGTGCCGTGCCAAAACAGTGAGTCGGCTCTCTCCTTCATGTCAGCTCGAGTGATCCTTGTCTAAAAACTTTCTAACTTCTCTAGATTTCTTTCAAAGACTTTTCAACTTCTTCTAAGCTTAATCTAAGTAATTTAACTCAAAAATTACATAGAATTGCCCCCTTTTACAAGTATATACAATTAAGTTTTCTAGGGCTCTTCAATATTTGAACATTTTCTTATGAGTACATCAATATACTACCAAGATAACAGAAATGTAGGTAGAATGACTGTTAATTTGAAACATTCTACAAAAACTTCTTAAATATTCAAAAGTGTTAGTATCAAATACATGCTCCAATATTTTGTTATCATCAAAATCATTCCAGGGGTCAATAATCTCTCCCTTTTTGATGATGACAAAATACTGGGCATGTAAAAACTTTACAGTTATGTATATATGAACACTTAAAAGTATCAAAGTGACTTGTATATGATTTAAATTGATGTATATCAGTAAGCATCAACATATATTAAGAATGTACCAGTAAGTATCAAGAAGTATCAGAGCTTTTTGAATCAGAGCCAATATTTATCAAAAACTACTCTTGCTTTAGAATGTATTAGAACAAATTTAGTATCAGAATGTATCAAAGCAAATTGAGCATTAAAATGTATCAAAGCCAATTAATTTTCATTGATTTAGTATCAAAATGTATTAGAGCTAAGTTTCATTAATTTTCATGCACAACATTAATATTACTCCCCCTTTTTTTCATCAACAAAAAAAATATTTTAATCATTCTTTACCACTCCCCAAATAATGAGTTTTGAAATAGTCCAAGAATATTAAAATGTTTTGAGATAATTTCACCTTCTCTTTGTTTTCTTCATATTCTTATTATCATTTACTCTTTTTTAGTATCAATTGTTTGCAATCAATTATTGAGTTCAAGCATCACACAAAATGAATGACAATCATTGATCATTGATAGGAAAATAGATATATCATTGCTTTAAAAGGCACATTACAAATACATCCAAAAGGTTGTAATCAAAGTAAGATACATCAATAATAACAAATATCAAGATTACTCTTCACTACTACTAGAGTCTAAATTTAGGGTTTGTGAAGCATAAGTTCTAAAACTACAAATAGGTGGGGTAGGTCCTCTAGATGTCCTAGTCCTAGATGTTGGTTCAGTCCTAGGAGAAGGAGGTGGCTGTCTCGCATGAGGTGGAGGTCTAGGTCTGGGTGACGGCTGTGGAGGTGGCTGTGTAGAAGTGGAAGCTCCAGATCCATATCACACTCCAATGACAAAGAGTAGAACAGTCCTCAACTCTGTCCCAATCCTCTGAACCTCCTGCTAAGTATAATGTAATGCTATAGCCTGGCCTCGAGTAAAAGAATCTGTTGCTCCCCAAAGCCTGTCGAAGCCAGAATGTAGCTGTGTAAGATCTGTCCTATAATCATCCTATGTCCTCTGACCCATCTCAACAGACTCCATCCTTAGTGTTAGCTTCCTCATCTAAGTGCGAAACTTCTCTAGTGCTCTCTCGAGTGCCTGGCAAAGATCGCCAAACAACGATCCGAAAGTGCCAGTCACGGTCTCAGTGAACTATGAGAGCTACTCAGATGTAATAGCAGTATGTGTAGGACCAACAGTTGAAGTCAAAGGTATTGAAGGTGCAGCGATGGCCCTGGCGGAGTCCTCGGACTGTCAGGCCGTCTATCCATCTCAACCTATCCCTCAGCCTCCTCATCTATAAAGTCATCATCACTATCACCAGACTCAATGTCTACATCTCTATCTGACTCAGCCTCTCTAGCAGTAGCAGTATCAGTAGTAGCAGTAGTACTAGGTGTTGCCACCAAGATCGTCGTGGCCTGTAGTTGAGGTTGAGGTCGGAATGTGCTCCTATCGCTCAGGACCCTGCTCGATCGCCCGGACCTGCAAAATAGAGTCAGTAACCCGTGCCAGGGATTTTGATGGGGGCACTCTATCGATCAAGTTAGTAATGATCCAGGGGAACAGATCCTCCTGGTCGAGCCCCGTAGATGGACTCCATGTTAGGAGGAGAGTATAATGAACTGGAAGAGTACAGTGGAGTTGAATGCGGAGCAGGGGGAGTGCCGGCTGAGGGGAGTTGGAGCTGAAATGGCTGTGTCCATCAAGACCTTTCCGCAGGTCTCCAATAGCCTGGAGTTCTCAGGCTAGTTTGATGCTCTCCTATGTGCTTGGCCCTCTTCCTCCCGGCTCTGCTATATTCTTTTCTTGATTACCTTCTTTCTGGAACTATGAGTTTTTTTATGCCGTTGAGGGATCGCCAGGTACTTGCCTTGGGATCCTTGCATCATTTGCTGGCACGTGCGACATTGCCTGGTGCCGTGTGTGGGATGCCTTTTCCTATCTGTGAAAGGGGGTGGTACCGTGTGTGCTGACATTCCTTCTGGTTGCTTTACTCCTGGAAACATGGTAGGACCTCGATCAGTGGGCCGCCACCTCCTGGATTCGGATCTGCTGGTTGACTTTTTCTTTGGGAGGCACAGTCGGTTGGTGGGGAGCGCAAGGCCTCGATCCAGGGACTCTTCCCATTTTGGTGCAAGTAATGGCTTAAACCATTATCGAGGGTCGGCAGGCATCTTCTCGCAGTCCTCGGGTGTCGAGCCACCATCCTGGAAGAGTGTGACTTACTTCAGTAGTAGATCTCTCTATCTGAGGCGGGGCTGATCTGGAGAGGCGAAGCTCGACTTCGGCCTTGGTGTCTCGACCCGGAGGGAGCGTGGCCGGGCGAAGTAGGGCAGAGCTCGACTTTGGCCTCGGCATCTTGACCCGGAAAGAGTGTAGCTGGGTGAAGGAGGGCTGAACTCGACTTCGACCTCAGTGTCTCGACCCGAAAGGAGCATGGTCGAGTGAAGGAGTCTGGGTAAAGGCACCCCACATGGCAGTTTCGTCCGCCATGTTGCTCAATGGAATTTGACATGGGTTCCATGTCAGCGATCCTACCACATCATTTGGTCCCCACTCTCGAGTCCCGTTGATGCACGACGTTTAGGGCGAAGGAAGTTAATACGACGCTGACATGGAAAGGCAAGAATCTGGCAAAATCATGGCCACGATCGGCGATGCTTTGGGAGGCAGTTTATCGAGCCATTGTGGGGGAGACACGTGGCCATGTCCGAGGAGTACTTATTATTGGCATAGGATTCAGAGTGGTTGCAACTGAAACGAGGAGCCTCCTCTATCGATTGTTGACACGTGGCATGGATATGATGGTGGGGGCGTAGCAACGGTACAGTTAGGCATCTTGTCATTTTGAAAAGAAAGGTAGTCTTTTCGAAAATACTTTTTCTTTCAAACTTCACGTGCTTGCCATCGTACCAGCACCCTTCTTCTTCTCCGGTTGCTCTTGTCTCCATAGTTAGCCAAGTTTGTCCCCTTTCTCCTTCTTTCGGCTAGGCATAGACTCCTTCTAGAGACTAGACCTCCCCGAACCTCGTCTGCTCTTGCTTTCTGCTTCTTTTTCTTTATTCCCCTTCATCTTCTTCTTCACCATGTCCCACGTCGGTCCAGGTTTCTGTCCTACGACCAACTAAGGTGAGGTCGGGCCTTCCCGGCCGAGGTCGCCTTCTTCCTCCGATGAGGAGGAAGAAGTGGCATGCTTTGAGCTCAGTTGGAGGCCCACACCCTGAGGCATGGTGATTAGGGAGCCTTCATCCAATCTTCCACCTCCTCCTTCACCTGAACAAGTCCTTGAACCTGCTCGATCGACGGGTCCCGATGGGGTCGCTTTGATGATTTCCGTCGATGAGCTGATGACCATCCAGGAGACCTATGGTATCCCAGACTCTATCCAGCTTTCGGTTCCTCGACCCAGAGAGCAGGTTACTTCTAGTGGTCCACGTCAGATTGCCCTCTACGATGAGACACTCGTAAGGGACCTCCGATTTCCTTTCCACCCCTTCTTTCTTTCTGTTTTGAGCCACTACCACCTTGTCCTCGCTCAACTTGTCCCTAACGCTATAAGGACAATCATCTACTTTGTAGTCCTCTACCATTTTCATGGGATTATTGCCCATTTTTCCTTGTTCAAGGCCTTTTTCATCCTGAAATGCCACCCTTCTGAGGAGGGGTGGTGGTCCATCTCTTCTCGGCCTAAAGGCCTAAAATTTAAGCTCCCCTCTTCCATCAAAGGATGGAAGAGCAAGTACTTTTTTGCTTCAGTAGAGGGGGTCGACTGGGCTTGGAGCGACCCGGATTGGACCCCAAATTGGAAATCCACGGTCGAATCAGCTGATCAGGAAATCTACGACTAGCTTCATGCCAACTAGGTCCCATCCCTCTAGGTTCTATTATCAGAGCATAATCTAATCGAGGCCAGGTTCAGGCCAATCCAACAGTTGGGTGAGTTTGGCTCGGGCACTATCTCCTTATTTCTACTCTTCAGTACTCTGAGCTCGGAACTAACATCTTCCTTTGTGCAGGTATGAAACTCTCCTTGGATGATCTTCTCTCCTTCTCCTAGAAGAGGGGTGTGCCGGAGGAGGCCAGTGAGTCCCCTTCGAAGAGGGCTTGTATGGAGGGTGATGTGAGGGCTGCTCCCACCGCACCAGCTGAGCTGAGTAGGAGAGTGGCATTGCCCGACCCTGAGCCGGATAGGAGGGCAGTAGAGCCCGCTCCTGAGCCGAGCAAGACCATCGTGCTCAGCCTCGAGGCACCGAGGTGGGTCGATCTGCCCCTGGTCTAAGAGCCTGAGGTGATAGTCCAGGCTAGATTCGCTGCGGTCGTTGTCGCAGTGATGTCTCCTCCTCCGGAGATCGTCGAGGTTGAGGAGGAGCAGCAGGTGGCAGAGCCTACAGCAATGGCACAGTTCAAGGTGGCACCGAGCTCCTAGTGTGCCCCAGACACTCCCCCAGAAGAAGGAGCAGATGATCTCGCATCGACAGTGGGCAGGAAGGAGTGGGACCATTGCAAGGTTCCCTTCAAGCTGGCACCGAACGTCCCCCTCGTTTGGAACCAGAAGCTTGCCAAGCGCATGATGGACTTCACCATCCAATCATGCGACCGGCGAGAGAAGTCGGGAAAGTTCCTCGTCGATGCCATCGACAGCACCTTCTCCCAGCTCTACTCGATGAGTGTTTCCTCGTTTTGCTATGCTTTATTCTTCTCAGCTTACCTTTGAGGCTAATATTCTTTCTAGTGCAGCTCAGCACCGAGCTCCTCCTGATCAGGGTCTATTGTTGAACCTGGGCCAAGAGGGACAGGCTGCAGGGAGCGGAGCTCAAGTCCTCGAAGGAGGAAGTAAGTTGCAAGAGTAGTGATGCCTGGGAGGCTAGCATGAAGATCAAGGAGCTCCGTGACGAGACCGCTAGGGTTAAGAGGCAGATCCAGGAGCTCGAAGAATCCTTGGACCGAGAGAGAAGTCGGTCCAAGGGCAAGTCAGTCGAGCTCAAGGCCAAGGAGGCTAGGCTCAGGGAGTTGGAGGCCGAGGTCACCGTAGAGAAGGGACGGGCCCAGTCCTTTTTGGCAGTGCTAGAGGTGGCAAAGGATCGGGCCACTACTGTCAAGAAGAAGGCTGTAGCTGCAGAAGAGAAGACTGCCTTAGCAATCTGCTCGGTAGAGGTTGTGGAGAAGAAGGTCGCTGAGGTGATCTACCATGCCGGGATCATCAGGAAGAATGCTACAGAGGCAGTGACCGAATATAAGGCCTCCAGTGAGTTCAGGGTCGAGTTCCAGGAGGCCGCGATAGACTCCTTCCACAAGGGATTCATGTACTGCCGATCCCAAGTGGAGGGTCTTGTCCCGGAGGAACAATTGAGCAGACTGAGACTCCCGGGCACCATGGAAGAGCCAGCTATCACTGAGCCAAATCCACCATTGGAGTCCACCGAAGACGGGGCTCCGCCATCGGAGGCTCCAGAGGACACCGCCCTGGCCAAACGCTATCACGGGAAGGGGGCGATCGGGTAGGATAGGAGTCCTTGTAGTTTTCTCCCTTTTTCTCTTTCCTTCTGATCTGGGCTACCCGGCTTGTCGGGGCCCATAGACACTTGTAAAAGTTTTTAGCAAGTATCAATGAAACTACATCTTGATCATCTAGATCTGCCCTTCTTTTCTTCTATCCTCTCTTCCTTTTTTTTGTGTGTTGTTGAACTTTGCCGAGCTCGAATTTGTGATGAAGTCAGAGAGAAGTCCTTCAACTTGCTGAGTTGCCTCCACTTCATTCGCGAAGTGGATAAATGCTTCTGAATGCTCTTTTGTTTTTTTTAGGATTTTTTTGGTCTCACCGGGATCAGCTTCTGGCATGCCGGAGAGCTGGACTCCAGGCTTTGGTGCTGGGCTGACCGATCTTTAGTGCCGGAGAGCTGGACTTTAGGCTCTGGAGCCGGGCTGACCGATCTTTGGTGCTGGAGAGTTGGGCTCTAGGCTTCAGTGCTGGAGAGCCGGGCTCTAGGCTTTGGTGCAGTGCTGACCGGTCTTTAGTGCCAGAGAACTAGGCTCCAGGCTTTAATGCTAGAGAGGTGGGCTCCGAGCTTCGATGTTGGGCTCCAAGCTTTGGTGCCGGAGAGTAGGGCTCCGGGCTTTGGTGCTGGAGAACGTGGGATCTAGGCTTGAGTGCTGGAGAGTTGGGCTCCGATCTTCGATGCTGGAGAGCTAGGCTCTGGACTTTGGTGCCAGAGAGCATGGGATCCGGGCTTGAGTGCCGGAGAGCTGGGCTCCGGGCTTTGGTGCCAGAGAACATGGGATTTGGGCTTGAATGTCGATGAGCTGGGCTCCGATCCTTGGTGCCGAAGAGCTGGGCTCCGATCCTTGGTGTCGGAGAGTGTGGGATCCAGGCTTGAGTGCCGGAGAGCTGGGCTCCAGGCTTTGGCACCGGAGAACGTGGGATCTAGGCTTGAATGTCGAAGAGCTAGGCTCCGGTCTTTGATGCTTGAGAGTTGGGCTCTGGGCTTCGGTGCCAGAGAGCTGGGCTCCAGGCGGAAGTGTTCCTACAAAGCAAGATTGATTTGCTCAAAGAGAATCATTATCATCATTGTTGGATTGAAATCTTTACATTAGTGATAATATATTCTCAGGTTGTAGGCATTCCATATGCGCAGGAACTTGGCTCCGTCCAGGTTTGCTAGATAATAGGCTCCTTGAGGAAGGGTCTCGACCAGCTTATAGGGGCCTTCCCAATTTGGCGAGAGCTTGCTACACTCTCGGGGTTGGGATGCTTTAGCACGGCACAACACCAGGTCACCGAGGCGAAAGACCTTCGGCTTTACCCGTGCATTGTAATACCGGGCTACACGATGCTGGTAAGCCACCATTTGGAGCCGAGCCTTGTCCTTGGTTTCCTCGAGGAGGTCCAGGTTGAGAAGAAGGCATGCCAGATTCTCTACTTCATTGTATTCCTGTATCCGCAGTGTGGGCACATCGAGCTCGACTGGAACAACTGCCTCTACACCAAAGTTGAGGTTGAAAGGCATTTCGTTCATCGCTGTTTTGGGCATCGTGTGGTAGGCTCGAAGAATACTAGGGAGTTCTTCTGCCCACCTGCCCTTGGCTTAGTCTAGCCTGGTTCTAAGCCCTTGGAGAATGGTCTGATTGGTCACCTCGACCTCCCTATTGGTCTAAGGGTGAGCCACCGAGGTAAATCGATGTTGGATGTCGAGCTCAGCACAAAACTCTTCGAACTCACGGTTGTCGAACTACTGCCCATTATCGATGATGATGCTATGTGATAGCCCAAAGTGGCAGATGATCGACTTCTAGAAGAACTAGCATACCTTGGCCTCTGTGATCCATGCTAGTGGCTCTGCTTCTATCCATTTAGTGAAATAATCAATGGCCATTATTAGGAACTTCCGTTACCCTGATGCAAGGAGAAATGGACCTAGGATGTCCATTCTCCACTTGGTGAACAGTCATGGGACGGAGAGTTGGGAGAGCGGCACCACCGGTTGATGCTGTATGTGGGCATGGCACTGGCACCGGTCACACCTCTTCATGAAGTCAATGGCATCCTCTCTCATGGTCTCCCAGTAGTATCCTTGTCGGAGGGCCTTGTATGCAAGAGTTCTCCCCTTGCGTGGTTTCTACAAAGGCCTTTGTGTATTTCTTGAAGTACGAAGGTTACCTTTATGGGCCTTAAGCATCTCAGGAGCGGATAGGAGTAAGATCGGCGGTAGAGTTATTCTTCCATGAGGATGAACCGTGAGGCCTTTTTCTTGATAAGGCTAGCCTCTGCTCGATCTTCCGGGAGCGTGCCATTGATGATGTACCTAATGTACCTATCCATCCAGCTCGGCTCCAGGTGACTTGCTGTACCTCTGCTGGAGCTTTGTTGCTTAGATTTTTGAGGTACTCGATGTGGGCATGCCCTAGTGACGAGTCCTGCAAGATCGCAAGCCTTGACAGTATATCGGCTCGAGCATTCTCATCTCGGGGGATGTGAGAGATGTTGAAGCATTGGAAACCTGCTGTGCTTGAGCAGACCTGCTCCAAGTACTTCATCATCTGGGGATCTCTATCTTCATACTCTCCGAAAACCTGTCCTGCCACCACTTGGGAGTCGATGAAGACCTTCAAGCTTCGTACACCCAGCTTACGGGAGACCCTAAGGCCCACGAGGGGTGCCTCGTACTCTGCCTGGTTATTCGTGGTGGTGAATTTAAAACGGAGTGCGCATTCAGCCACAACCCCGTCGCTGTTGGTGAGGATGAGGCCTGCTCCACTTTCTCCCACATTGGATGCACCATCGACATGGAGGATCCAAGGCTCCTCCTCGGTTCCGGGCTCCACTTGGTGCTCCAAGGTGTTCTGCTCTAGCTCTTTAGCGAGCCCCGTGCACTCGACAAGGAAGTCGACGAGTACCTAGGCCTTCTGAGATGACATCGGTCGATACACGATGTCGAACTTGCTAAGCTTGAGCACCCACTTGGCCAAATGCCCAGATGTGTCGGGGCGGCTGAGCACAGCCGTCAAGGGCTGGTCAATCTAGACAATAATCGGATGCTCTTGGAAGTATGGCCTGAGATGTTGAGTAGACATGATAAGAGCAAAAATGAGTTTTTTGGATCGGGTGTACCTGATCTCGATGTTCCGAAGGATCTTGCTGACATAGTACACCGGCTTTTGGGATCCATCCTGATATGTGCAGATAAGGACCAAACTGACGGCTCCGGTGACCACCAGGTATAGCAGGAGCTCCTTTCCTGTCTCTGGCCTGGAGAGTAGTGGTGGTGATGCCAGGAAGTCTTTAAGCTCATCAAAGGCTACTTTGCATTTCTCCCTCTAGGTGAAGTTGTTCATCTTTTGTAGCACCTTGAAGAAGGGAAGGCATCGGTCCACCGACCTCAAGATGAACGGGCTCAGTACGGCGATCCGACTCATCAGGCGTTGTACCTGCTTCTTCGAGGTCGGGTGCTCCATGTCGATGATTGCCTGGACCTTCTCTGGGTTCGCCTCGATTCCTCTTTGGGTCACCATGAAGCCAAGGAACTTCCTTGCTTCCATGTGATGCGGGACTAATATGCATGCAATTATTTTTATGGATTTTATGTATGAAGTGAAATTATTAAATCCCGAATATTAGATCAAAATAAGTTGTAGGGAATTCTATATGAATTTTAGAAGCTAAGCATGCAGATTAGGACATAAGAAAATAGTAAAGATGGATCACCGGGGCTGAGAAGCCTCGATTAAGGCAAGTTCTCCTACAATAAAATTACTGGTGGTAGAGGGGGTGTACCTGACAATGTCTGATGCACCCGATGAAGATCGCAGCGAAGGGATCTCTCATTCCTCGATGGATGCGACCTGGAAAACCGAGCTAAAGACCAGCGGATACCCGGCTTTCTGCTCGGTGATCCGATTGCAGCCCGATTAGAGTCATTGGATCTGTAGGAACTTGGAGACCTGCAAACAACCGTCAAGGGTGAGAAAACAAGGTTGGGAGCACAAGAAAAAAATCAGAAACAAGGCAGCAAGGATGTGGGAAGAGGAGGCTTGGATGATGGCTGGAGGCAGTTGCAACACCGGGAAGAAGAAACTCTCAAAACCCCTTTATGCACACAGCAGGATAACACACAAAAGTTGAAGGAAACTCAAGTATTTTTTATATATCAAAATCAATCATCATACAAGATACTAGGATCCTTTAAATAGACCCTTAGTTTTGGGCCCCAAGTAAGGGTACATTAGACATTACATAAGAATCATTTTCCCTCTCAAACCCTAGCTTGAAAATAAGGAAACATTAGGTAGAGAAAATCTCTAAGAATTCTCTTGACTTGGTCAACAATCCAAGGATGCCTAGGGGGGCGTGTTGGGCTTCTAGGAGTAGCAAGGGGCCGGCCCAAAGGGGCTCGAGCACATGGGCTTGGGCCTTTGGAAGCTAGGGTGGCCTAGTAACCAGGTAGTAGGAATATTCCCTAGTATCTTGCTTCTTAAGGGCTTGGGCTTGATTTCCTTGGGCTAGGATACAGATGGACCTCTGAAATCATGGATGCCCTGGTTTATGAATATACTTTACCATCTGGAAGGGAATCTAGATATCTGGAGGGCATCTACAAGAAATCAGGATTTCTGATTTTCCTCCTAGGGTCTTCAAATCTTCAAGCTAGGTTGGACTTGGGCTATACTTCCATGTCTTCAATCTGGTTGGACTTAGTCTTTACTTGTATGATGTAGTCTTGAGTTTTCAGTGTACTTGGATAGGACTCAAAAAAAATAAAATTAGCTCAACATGAGCTAACTAGCATTGGACTGAATTAGCTCAACATGAGCTGACTAGTACAGAACTGAAATAACAACTCAAAAGACTCAAATAACAACTAAAATGGACTCAGATGGGCTAAGCCCTTATTACAGATGGACTCATAAATTATTGATAAATCCACAGAGGGTTGAAAAGCCTCTGTCTTATTCTGGTGCCTCTGGTATCCCCACCAATTCTCCCGGGGTGGGAGGAACTCGATCGTGTCGAGTGAAGATCAAGCTGGCTCACATATCTCTTGAGGAGGTCTAGGTTGAGGTGTTGCAAGTCCTCTCAAGAAATCCATGAATCGTTCGACTCTGTCCAGCCTTACCATCAGACCAGGAAGCGTTGATAGCCACCACCCCGGGTCGTGATGGCTTGATCGTCCAGGATACGCTCGATCTGTTCTCCTCTTTCAGGCCAAATTTGTTAGTGGACACTCTGGATTAGGGTCACTCATAACAGGAGGGGATAGGTCCAACGACCTCACTAGATATCGCTGCCGGTTTCCTGTACTCAACCAGGTATCACTGCCGGTTTCCTGTACTCAACCAGGTTTGTAATATTGAAGGTAGAACTAATGCCCAAATTCGAAGGCAAGTCTAACACCTAGGCATTTGATCCAAACTTCTCTATCACTTTAAATGGTCCAGCTCTGTGAGCATAAAGCTTCTTTTAGGCCTAAGCCTAACCAAGATAGAATCCACTACATCAAATTCTTTGACCCTTCTTTAGGAATTAGCCAGTTTGTTTTAAGATTAGTGCAGGTGGTGAACATGCTGGGCACATGCAGACTCCTAACAGATGATGCAAAGGACTCAAACTAATACCTAATAGACTCGACTAAAGAGGTTTATTAGGTCTTAACTACCACTTAGGCATGGGGCATGAGTCGTGGTTGATGGATGACATCCAGAAGAAAATTTGCTAGTAACTCCTAATAGATGCCAGAGGGTCTACCAAAAGTAGGTAGCAAAAGGGATGGGCTCTAAGGGTTTATGTAACTTGGTAACCCTAATAAATATAACCTAATGGTTCTAGAAATATGAGATGACTCAGGGAAAGGTAGAAAATAGGAACTGGGTTCAGAATTAGTTTGGTAGGACAGGAAAAAATGTTCAAGATTAGTTGGATAAAGTAGGATAAAAAAAGGGGCGTCAGGGACTAATCCTAGACTAATGAGGTTAACCTTATGAGGTTGAGGTATATCTACAGGGTTTGCATAATGGAAGAATGGGTTACTAATCTCAGGGAAGAGGTCCTTAATGGGAACTATAGGAGGAGGCTCATCCCAAGGGTAATGATTCAAAGAGATCAGGTCCTTAATAATTCTTCTGGTTCTTGTATTTTAGGACTAGACTCTATAATTTGGCACTCTATAATTCAAGAAGAGGAAAGAAGGAAGAAAAAATTTTCAAGAAAGAAAATTTCAGCCTAAAAGTCCAAGAATTGAATTCTTGAAAAAGAATTCAAGAAGAGGAGCCAAGAACAAGAAATTATTGTCTTCATCTTTTTCTGTGTGGATCACCATTGGAGGGTGAACATTTGGGCACCTGGTGGAGATTCAGAGTTTGGATTTTAGCGATACAGGTTAGTACTTTAATTTGAGATTAAATCTTATATATACATCTTATATGTTTTAATTCTTTTAAGGAGATCTTGGGTTAAAGGTTTGGTGAAGATTTCATAAAGATAAAAATTTTGAAATCTATGTTTCCACCTTGCCTCCGAACCCTACAGTGGTATCAGAGCCTCCTTATTAAGATTAAAATATATATGCTGATTTTTAGATGCATATTTATATAAGTAACATGAGATGTAGTATATGTTTGATGTAATGTCACCAATTAGGATTTTCACTCAAACCCTAATTGTTGTAGAGATATGTTTAGAGATCTAGTCATCATACTGAAATAAGGTTGCCCTGGCATAATGGTGGATCCATTATGTGGTAAATGGTTGTCCTAGTATGATGACACACTAATCACATATTTGTGTTAATTATGCATATATGTTTGATGTATGCCACTAATTAAGGTTTTCACTTAAACCTTAATTTGTATAGAGACATGTTTAGCCTTCTAGTCATCATACTGAAATAAGGTTGCCCTGGCATAATGGTGGATCCATTATGTGGTAAATGGTTATCCTAGTATGATGGCACACTATGGCACATATTTGCTAGAATGTGCTTTGTTTTAATAAGGCCCTCTTTAAAAACATATTAAGTTGTAGTGTCATATACCAAAAGCAAAAATAATCAATATGATTAGTTTATCATTCGGTGTCTAGGAAAAGTGGTTCATGATCGGTAAAGAGGATGTGGTTTTTAATTGGTTCCGTTGACTGACCTGGCCAATTCTTATTGGTATCTAAGGAAAGCAACGGGGGGACTCCCACCACTCTTCCACTTACCTGGCCGATAAGATTAACTTAATTATTGATTGATATGCTTAGTGTAATATTCACTACATGTGGCCTTCCTTCATGCCAAGTCATTATTATGTTATGATCCATATTAGGTTTGTTGTGTACACACAAGGCTTTTTTTTTTTATGGTAACTAACATAATTTTGGCTTGGTACATTTGATGTTTATGGCATGATTTAATATAATACTTTGTTGTGTACACACAGGGTATTATAATTAATATCATGACTATATAGCAATGAAGGGTCTAACTTAACTAAAATATTATAGTTTGTTGTGTACACACAAGGCTATTAATATTTTAGAGGCCAAGATAAGTTGAGAATTGTATGAATTACAATTGGAAAGAGTTTTCCTACCTTTGAACTTATATAAGATTTGTTGTGTACACACAAGGTCTTTTGTAAGGAATTAGGATCTCAACCCCACTAAGAGAACCAATTAGGGTTTTCTCGATCATCACATGGAGGGTTATGATGCTTGATAAAATAGTGGGAGACATAATTAAGTTAAAGTCCTAATTTAATTATGTTTTGTCAACATTGATTGTTTTCTTATGTAATGTTCTTTGTTAATGTAGATTAAATGGCCTCTTCACTCCACTCCGTAGCATTCTTGATGCAAATAAATTGACTGGACCAAACTATGTTGATTGGTTGAGAAACCTGAAGATAGTACTCAGCCAAGAAAGAATTTCTTATATTCTTGATACCCCAACCTTGGAACCATTAGGGGAAGATTCCTCGCAAGAGGATAAGATCACATATAACACGTGGCAAAATGACTCACTTACTGTCAAGTGTACAATGCTTGCCTCTATGACCAATGAGTTACAGAGGCAACATGAAAGCATGGACACAAACTCCATATTGCTCAATTTAAAAGAACTTTATGGAGAACATAGTCGAACTGCAAGATATGAAATATCTAAGCAGTTATTCCGTGCAAGGATGACAGAAGGTACATCCGTACAAGACCATGTATTAAAGGTTATTGACCTAATCACCCGATTGGGTCAATTGGGTTTTGTTATGGATGGGGAGTTGAATCAGGATTTAATCCTGCAGTCACTCCCAGAGTCATTTTCACAGTTTGTTCTTAATTATCATATGAACAAACTTAACACTTCCTTGCCTGAGCTGTTGAATATATTAAAAACAGCAGAGAGCCATTTAAAGAAAAATAAGGCTCCACTTCTTCTTGTGGATGGTGTAAACAAGAAGAAAATAGGCAAAAAGGGTTCCAAGAGGAGGTTGAACCCAAAAGGGGGCATCAAGAAAAAGAAAGGAAAGAAGGCCTCCGGACAAATGACCTGCTTTCATTGTGGCAAGCCGGGTCACTGGAAAAGAAACTGCAAGGTTTACCTTGCAAGTGTGAAGCCTGGTGCTAGTGATGCACCAAAAGGTATGTATGAGATACATGCAATTTTGTCATTAGACTCTTCTAATTCAAACTCTTGGGTATTGGATACTGCTTGTGGTCATCATATCTGCAAATCATTGCAGGGACTACAGAACATTAGAGTTTTGAAGGAAGGCGACTTTGAGCTCTACGGTGCTGGAGGAGATTCCATCCAAGCAGAAGCTGTAGGGACTTATATGTTGAAGCTACCTTCTGGAAAGATTTTAGAGTTAAAAAATTATTATTTTATGCCTAGAATCATTAGAAACATCATATCTATACCCTTGTTACTTAAACAAGGATATATTATGAATGTAATGAGCAGTGGCTGCTCAATCAGTTTTTCTAATGAAATAATATTTAATGGCATATTTTGCAATGGTCTCTTAACTTTATCTTCTGATGACAATATACTACATGTTAGTAATAAACGAAAAAGAGATGAAGTAAACAATACTTTACTTTGGCACTGTCGTCTTGGACATATTAGTGAGTAGAGGATTAACAAGTTATACAAGGAAAAATTTCTTAATCCTTATGACTATGAATCATTAGGAACTTGTGAATCATGTCTCATGGGTAAAATGACCAAGACTCCATTTAGTGGATATAATGAAAGGACAACAGAGTTATTAGGACTCATACACACTGATGTATGTGAACCTATGACAACTCAGGCCAAGGGTGGATACTCATATTTCATCACATTCACTGATGATTTTTCAAGGTACGGATTTGTGTATCTAATGAAACATAAGTCCGAAGCTTTTGAAAAATTTTTAGAGTATCAAAGTATGGTAGAGAAACAAACGGGGAAAAGTATTAAGATCCTTCGATCAGATAGAGGAGGTGAATACTTATCCACCAAATTTCTTGATCACCTTAAACAAAAGGGAATCATCTCTGAATGGACTCATCCTTACACACCATAATTATATGGTGTTGCTGAAAGGAGAAATCGTACTTTATTAGATATGGTACAGTCCATGATGTGCTTCATAGACTTACCTGTTTCTTTCTGGGGATATGCCTTGGAAACAGCGGCTAATATTTTAAATAGAGTACCATCCAAATCTGTATCTAGCATTCCATATGAGTTATGGAGGGGAAAGAAACCCAATCTTAAGCATCTTAAGATATGGGGATGTCCAGCCTATGTCAAAAGAAATTTTGGACATAAGCTTGATGTTAGAGCAGAAAAGTATCTATTTGTTGGATATCCTAAAGATAGTATAGGATATCTCTTCTACCACCCTACTGAACGAAAGGTTTTAGTCAGTAGGCATGCCATTTTTATGGAGAAAGAGTTCATCCTACAAAAGGGCAGTGGGAGAAATATTGAACTTGAAGAAGTTCAACAAGTAGATACATCTCAACAAAATCATAATATAGTTAGTATAGAACCTGAACACACCACTCCTATCCGTAGGTCTGATAGGGTGCGACATGCACCTGAGAGGTATGGGTTCATTATTGAAAATAATGAAGCCCAAATCATTGATAATGATGAGCCTCTAACATATACGGATGCTGTCATAAGTAGTGACTCAGACAAATGGCTGGAAGCCATGAGATCCAAAATGGACTCCATGTATGTCAACCAAGTCTGGACTTTGGTTGATGCACCAGAGGGTGTTAACCCTATTGGATGCAAATGGGTCTATAAGAAAAAGATTTGGGCAGATGGCCAAGTTGAAACTTATAAAGCCAGATTAGTGGCTAAGGGTTTCAGACAAAAACAGGGAATAAATTATGATGAAATATTTTCTCCTGTTGCCATGCTCAAATCTATTCGGATCATGCTTGCTATAGCAGCATATCATGATTATGAAATCTGGCAGATGGATGTGAAAACTGCATTCCTCAATGGTTTCCTTGAGGAAGAGGTTTATATGTCACAGCCAGAAGGTTTTGTCTTGGAGACTAAACCTAATCAGGTATGTAGGCTGAAAAAATCTATTTATGGATTAAAGCAAGCATCTAGGAGTTGGAACATCCGATTTGATAAGACAGTCAAAGAATTTGACTTTATCAAAAATGAGGATGAACCTTGTGTGTACAAGAAGACTAGTGGGAGTGCCATAGTTTTCTTGGTTCTGTATGTAGATGACATACTCCTCATTGGGAATGATATCCCAATGTTACAATCGGTCAAGGTATGGTTATCTAAACAGTTTTCCATGAAAGACTTGGGAGAAGCATCTTATATATTAGGCATCAAGATCTATAGAGATAGATCTAGGAGGATGCTAGGTTTATCCCAGTCTAGGTACATTGACCAAGTGCTAAAAAGATTTAGCATGGAGGAAAGTAAAGAGGTTACTTACCTATTGGTCATGGCATACATCTTTCTAAGAAGATGTCTCCTAAGACACCTGAAGAAAGAAATAGAATGAATTCTATACCTTATGCTTCGGCAGTAGGGTCTATTATGTATGCTATGCTATGTACTAGGCCTGATGTGGCATATGCCTTAGGTATAGCTAGCAGGTTTCAGGCTGATCCAGGAGAGGATCATTGGAAGGCTGTGAAAAATATTCTTAAGTACTTAAGAAGAACTAAGGATATTTTTCTAATATACGGAGGATCTGATCCTAAACTAGAAGCTTATTCAGATTCTAGTTTTCAATCAGATCCAGATGACAGCAAATCTATATCTGGGTATGTTTTTACCCTTAATGGAGGAGCTGTAAGCTAGAAGAGTTCTAAACAGCAAACTGTAGCTGACTCAACAACTGAGGCAGAGTACATTGCTGTTAGTGAAGCTGCCAAGGAAGCTGTCTAGATGAAGAAGTTCATATCAGAGTTGGGCGTAGTTCCTGAGATTGAAGGTCCAGTATCACTTTACTGTGATAATACGGGGGCTGTTGCTCAAGCAAAGGAACCAAGAGCTCATCACAAATCAAAGCACATTCTGAGACGCTTCCATCTCGTTTGAGAGATTGTCGAAAGACAAGAAGTCTGCATTAAAAGGGTAGAAACGAAGAACAACATAGCAGACCCGTTCACTAAGGCTCTATCATAGCGAGAGTTTGATCGACACCTTGATTGTATGGGGATAAGATTTAAAGGCGATTGGCTTTAGTGCAAGTGGAAGATTGAAAGATTGTGCCCTGAAAGCCAGTTGAAATATTGTATTTTGATCCCAAAATCAATGAATTGACATTTTTTTTATAATAAAGGCATCATTTTCATCATACGCTGTGTCTTTATGATTTTATGATGAACCCCATAGATTAGGGCTATGGTTCTAGGGTTATGATGAGATCATACCAGTGAGATCTAAAGCCTTAAAACCCTAATCTAAAATATTCCTGGTCGATGGGACATTGAGTTGGGGATCAATGTTTCCGGCAAGACCAACACATCCTATATATGCTTTGTGATAAGGGTGACTGATCTCACAGTCACTTGTGTTTGACACTAATACTAGGATGTGAGTGTTTATTAGAGAATGAGTTCACTGAATTGATCCAGATTGAGAATATCTAATGGAACCTTATCTGTTTGTCAATAGATAATTCTCATAGTGGGAGTAGTGAATGTGGTCCTTTGACCTGAGACTACCATTGTATCTTATATATATGAATCCATACTTTGGTTCGCAATCAATCATGACACTGAGTCATGCACGAGGTGATACTGGTTATGGTGGATTATATATGGAGGTTGTGAGTAGGTCAACAAGGAATTGATCAGCCCTAGTAAGAGGGAAATGCATCCAGCTAATTTCAAATGATGGATTCAGGAAATCTTTGATCAAAGTATGAACATTAGAGTTATTTTTTAATGGTTCATTAATGAATCATCATTATAAAGATTGAGCTAGGGATGAATATGAAATTGGATTTGACAAGTATCCATATTCATAATCATATTCGAGATGCAAGTTGATCAAAGGACTGAATTGCCCGGTAACTCACCACTGAAGGGTATTTTGGTAATTCCACCAAAATTCCACATCTTCCAGGTAGACATGATACGTTGCTAGACGTCAATCTTGTCTTGTAGGTATATGATTGAGTTATGGTAATTCAAATCAGTTAATTAGAATTAGATTCTAATTGACCGAGTCGAGCTAATTTGAGTTGACCTAAATCGGCTTAGTTGAGATCTAACCGAATTAAGTCAAATAGCACTCGGACCTACTGCTGGCTAGGTGTGGAACCCAATGGGTCACACATAAAAGAAAATTGATGAAGGATTTAATTTGGAATTAAATCATGTTTGCAGGATAAACACACTAGCATGTGTTGCAGACCAAATTTCTATTCGAATCATATTCGAATTTGGTTCCGAATTGGGCTTAATTGGGTTCTAATTGAACCAGATTAAGGTCTAATTTAAATTTTAGGATATTGGGCTAACCCATGGCTGAACCCAAGTGAATTAAGTTCACTGAGACCCTCTCTCCAAGCCGCCCTCTTCCTTTCTCACCCACGCACGCCAAGAAGAAGAGTCCACGCGCGTGGACTCCTCTTCATGCACGTGAGAAAGAAAATAACATCGGAGAAAAATCTAAAAAAGGGGCGATTCAGATCCTTGTCTGACGCCCTTGGATCTGGATCTGATGGCCAGAAAAAATTAAGGAAAAGATCCGTCGCTTTTCGGTTGCAAATCCGTCTCCAAAAGTCGCGATTCTTCCTGAAGTTTTTTCGAGAGTCCTCCTCGTTAGAAAAATGAAAATTAAATCGGAGAATCATGATTTTTGGTTGAGGGGACGCGTGAGGAATGAGGGATCATGATTCCTGGGGTTTCAGAGGTTTGCGTTGTTTTGAGAAGACGCCCTTCTGAGATCTATAAATAGGGTTGGGTTCTCGGGGGTTTTCATGTAAGATAATTCAGAGATCAGATTCCTTTTCTTCCTCTCCAGAATACTCCTTTCCCTTGTTCTTGTTGGGTATTGTTTCCTTTACAGAGGTATCCTCTGTCGAAACTCTGACCCTAAACAAGAATAAGAGGAAGGTCTTGAACGATAAAGGAAAGAAAAAGGAAAGGATCTGTTCTTCTTCTTTTCCTTCTTGAATTAAGACTTTGCCTGTCTTAATTTTTCTTCCAATTAAATTCAAGAAAATGAATTCAAGAAAGGGAATTCTTAAAAAAAAAAAAAAATTCAAGAAGGGGAAAGAAGGAAGAAAAGAAATTTTCAAGAAAGAAAATTTCAGCCTAAAAGTCCAAGAATTGAATTCTTGAAAAAGAATTCAAGAAGAGGAGCCAAGAACAAGAAATTGTTGTCTTCATCTTTTTCTGTGTGGATCACCATTGGAGGGTGAACATTTGGGCACCTGGTGGAGATTCAGAGTTTGGATTTTAGCGATACAGGTTAGTACTTTAATTTGAGATTAAATCTTATATATACATCTTATATGTTTTAATTCTTTTAAGGAGATCTTGGGTTAAAGGTTTGGTGAAGATTTCATAAAGATAAAAAATTTTGAAATCTATGTTTCCGCCTTGCCACCGAACCCTACACATAGGGTAAAGGTGGCTCAGGTTTGGATCTAGTCTGGGTCCTACGAGCTTTCTCTAGGGTTCCTATCCTACTCTCCGTCTGGTCAAACTTATGGTTCATCTGGGCTACTTGGTCTATAAAGGCTTGAATCTTGGCTTCCAGCTTATCCATGGGTTCAAGGAGATAGAGATGATGGCTGATATGATGCTCCTGATCTAGTGCTCATGCAAAACTCAATCAAACCAACTACAGCTCCCTAGTCCTAGAGTCCAATACTAGATGCTCAATCAAGGTGGCAAGCTAGCCTATATTAACCCTGTACTCAACCAGGCAGGTGTAAGGAGAGTGTTAGGTCCCTGATTGCCAATCCTAGACACTAATCAGAGATTGGCCAGGTAGGTGGACCAGCACACAAGCCCTTCGAGATTGAATCCCTGAACTACCGTTCTAGACACTGAGCACAAGGCACACACAGCTTAACTTGACATAGTGATCTAACACTAGCCCGGACCCGACCAGTTGGTGTCCCTAGCCCACTAGGAAAAATTAAGTCTAGTTAATTTTAGGCTAGGCTTGGGACCGAATGCAAGGGATGTGATTTTGGCCTAAGGAGAGGTTATCAACTCCTCCCCTTATCTGATATAGCAAGAATGCCCTTAAAAGTAAATTATGTAATGATGGCAGGCAGATGAGGATGCAAATTAGGGTTTAGATATTTTTTTGGTATTTTTTTGATTATATGTAACTTTTTTTTTATTATTCTTTTTGCAGAAATATGATTTGCATACAATGACCTAATATGCGAGGAATATACTAAAAATTAAAGATATGCAAAGAGATGCTAAACAAAACCCTAAAACTTCCAAACTTGTCTTGCTAAAAAAATAGAGCCAAAATTTTGTAGGTTGTATTTTGGCTTGCAAAAACTCCACATACCAAAATAAAATCTGAAAAAATCCCATAAAATACTTTGAATTATGATGAATCCAGAAAAATAAATTTCAAAATTTTATGAGTTATGAGAAGGGAGGAATTACTAAAACAACAGAGCATATATGGACTGTAAAGATGCAGAAAACAAGCCCTAATCTAAGCTCTGATACCGGATGATGCGGGACTAATATGCATGTAATTATTTTGTAGATTTTATATATGGGGTGAGTTTATTAAATCCCAAATATTGGATCAAAATAAATTATAGGGAATTTTATATGAATTTTAGAATCTAAGCATGCAAATTATGACCTAAGAAAGCAGTAAAGATGGATCGCCGAGGCTAAGAAGCCTCGGTTAGGGCAAGTTTTTCTACAATAAAATTACTGGTGGTAGAGGGGGTATACCTGACAATGTCTGATGTGCCCGATAAAGATCACAGCGAAGGGATCTCTCGTTTCTCGATGGATGCAGCCTAGAAAATCGAGCCAAAGACCCGCGGATACCTGGCTTTCTGCTCGATGATCCGATTGTGGCCCGGTTGGAGTCGTTGGATTTGTAGGAACTCGGGGACCTACAAACAACCATCAAGGGTGAGAAAACAAGGTTGGGAGCACAATAAAAAAATTAGAAACAAGGCAGCAAGGGTGTGGGAAGAGGAGGCTTGGATGATGGCTGGAGGCAGTTGCAACACCGGGAAGAAGAAACTCTCAAAACCCCTTTATGCACACAGTAGGGTAACACACAAAAGTTGAAGGAAACTCAAGTATTTTTCATATATCAAAATCAATCCTCATACAAGAGACTAGGGTCCTTTAAATAGACCCTTAGTCTTGGGCTCCAAGTAAGGGTACATTAGACATTACATAAGAATCCTTTTCCCTCTCAAACCCTAGCTAGAAAATAAGAAAATATTAGGCAGAAAAAATTCCTAAAAATTCTCTTGACTTGGTCAACACTCCAAGGACACCTAGGGGGTGTGTTGGGCTTCTAGGAGCAGTAAGGGGCTGGCCTAAAGGGGCTCGGGCACATGGGCTTGGGCCTCTAGAAGCTGGGGTGGCCTGGTAGCCAGGTAGCAGGTATATTTCCTAGTATCTTGCTTCTTAAGGGCTTGGGCTTGGTGCCTGGGCTTGATTTCTTTGGGCTAGGATGCAGATGGATCTCTGAAATCATGGATGCCCTGGTTTATGAATATACTTTGGCATCTGGAAGGGAATCTGGGTATCTGGAGGGCATTTGAAAGGAATCAGGGTTTCTGATTTTCCTCCTAGGGTCTTCAAATCTTCAAGCTGGGTTGGACTTGGGATATACTTCCATGTCTTCAATCTGGTTGGACTTGGTCTTGACTTGTATGATGTAGTCTTGAGTTTTCAGTGTACTTGGACAGGACTCAAAAAAAATAAAATTAGCTCAACATGAGCTAATTAGCACAGAACTGAAATAACAACTCAAAAGACTCAAATAACAACTAAAATGGACTTAGATGGGCTAAGCCCTTATTACTACAAATGGACTCATAAATTATTGATCAATCCACAGAGGGTTGAAAAGCCTCTGTCTTATTCTGGTGCCTTTAGTGTTCCCACCACCATGCCGAAGGCGCACTTTGTTGGGTTCAGCTTCATCTTGTGCCCCCAAAGGTTGTGGAAGGCTTCCATGAGGTTGATGATGTGGTCCAAGCTTGGCTTGCTCATGACAAGCATATCATCCATATACACCTGCATGTTCCTGCCAATCTGGTCCTTAAAGACCCGATTGACCAATCGCTGGTAGGTGGCACCAGCATTCTTAAGGCCGAATGGCATCATTCGGTAGCAGTACGTCCCTCGGTCGGTGATGAAAGTAGTGTGCTCCTCGTCCTCAGGATGCATTCGAATCTAGTTATATCCAGAGAATGCATCCATAAAGAAGAGCAAGCAGTGCCCCAAGGTGGCATCCACTAACTGGTCGATTTTTGGTAGAGGGAAGCTGTCCTTCGAACAGGCTCGATTGAGGTCAGTGTAGTCCACATAGATCCTCCACTTTTCATTATTCTTCTTCACTATAACCATATTTGCTAGCCAGCTCGAATATTGCACTTTTTGTATGAAGCCGGTCACGAGGAGTTTGTCTACCTCCTCGTTGATTGCCCTTTGTCTCTCTGGTGCAAAACTTCTTTTCTTTTGCTGCACAGGGTGATACTTTGGATCGATGCTCAGCTTATGAGTGATAATCTCTAGTGGTATCCCGAGCATGTTGATAGCTGTCCAGGCGAACATGTCGGGTTCATCCAGAGAAACTCCAGCAGGTGGGCTCGCTTATCATCTTGCAGCTGCGTCCCAATTTGTACCATCTTCACCGGGTCGGTTCTGAGAGGATACGACAGTAGGCGCTCGACCGGGCCACCTTTGGGGTCCTGCACCCTTTGGTCAATGTCGTCCATGCTGGGGTCGTCCTCGGTAGCCTTGGCCTCAGCGACGATTTAGAGGCAATGTTGGATTGGCTGAGGTGCCCCCCTCATCTTCCCGACATTGTAGGGAGTTGGAAACTGCACTAGCAGCCGCTTTGTGGAAATGATCGCATCGAGCAGGTTAAGCCCGAGTCGGCTGAGGATCATGTTGTAGGCGGAGGGAAGCCTGACAACTGTGAAAGTCATCATTACAGTGCTCTACCGAGGTGGCATCCCAGTAGTAACGGGGAGAGTGATCTCCCTCAACCCTTACAGAGTCACTCGTGAAACCAACAAGGGGTGTATGCATAGGTTTGAGCTGAGCAGAGGGTAGATTCATCCTGGAGAAAGCATCGTAAAAAAGCATATCCGTGGAGCTTTCCCTATCAACCATGATGATTTTACAGGATATTTCACGATCATCATCTCGATGACCATGGTATCGCTGTTTACATTTTCATTTTCATCCCCCCTTCCCTCGTAAAGGAAAGTACATTCTCAAAATTTCTCCCACCTCAGGCCTTCTTGGAACCGTGCTCGACTCCCTAGCATATCATCCCCACCAGCTTCTCAGTAGGGTGGTTATTGACTGTAGGGACCGGAGGGAGTGCGGCGAGTGCCTGAGGTTCCATTGGGGGTCTGCCCCCGACGAACCTTTTGAGGTAGCCCCTCTTTATGAGTTCTTCAATTTCTCTCTTGAGGTGCCTGCATTCCTCGGTGTCGTGACCGTGGTCACGGTGGAACTGGCAATATTCATCTTATCGCGACCGTTGGACGACTTCAGTAGGGGTGGGCACCTTAGATAGTGCTCACCCTCGATCTCCATGAGAATTTTTGCCCTCGGGATGAGGAGAGGAGTGAAGCTTTCTTCTAGGATGGAGTCACTTCTCGGCTTCAGCCTCTGACAGAAGTTCGGTGCAACTGGTCCAGGCTTCTGCATTCCGAAGGTCTCCCCGGGAGCTAGCTTCTTCAGAGGCCTTCCGTCTAGCTCCCTCCTCATACGATCTACCTCCTCGGCATGGATGTACTTTTGGACTCGGAGGAGAAGCTCGGAATAAGTCTTGGGGAGCTTTTTATCAAGAGAGTAGGTCAGGCGGGAAGTCTTGAGCCATCTCTTCAGCACCAGTAAGCGACTGGCTCGTCAAGGTTATAGATCTCCATCGCGGCAACCTGAAATGGGCCACATAGTCCCGTAGGAGCTCATGGTCCTGTTGCTTGATAGAGAAGAGGCTGTTCGTCTCTTGTGGCACCTTCCGACAAGTATTGAAGTGAGTTATGAACTTTCGCTCCAACTGAGCGAAGCAGCTAATTATCTCTGGTTCTAGGTGGGTGAACCACACCCGAGCTGCTTTCCAGAGAGTACCAGGAAAGGCGACACAGAGGAGAGCATCGGTCAACCCCTGGACTCTTATAAGGGCCTTGTAGCTCTCAAGATAATCCAGGGGATCGGTGGTCCCATTGTAGGGATCCACCTGCGGCATGCGGAACCGGCTCAGAATTGACTCCTCTTGGACTTCTCGGGAGAAAGGGGGGCGGGTGTCGTAGCCCACCGGCTTGTTAGTGGAGCCCTACAGGTTTGTAAACAGGCAAGTAAGCTCTGCCAGCTTGCGCTCCTGCTCCTCCAGGCACTTCTCCGCCATGCGCCTGATGGCCTCATCGGAATAACCCTCCACGGAGGCTGAAGGAGTTGAAGAAGGTGACATGAGATGGTGTCCATGATGGGGGATCTTGCCTTTTCAACCTCGATGGGCGCTAGCTGTTACCCGCTCAAGGGTCAGGGACCGGCTCTCCCGATCAGTAGATTTGGCCCGTTGTCTCTTTGCCGGGGTCCGGTGACTACCCCGGTGGTCGGTGGTGGCTCGTGGCTACAAAGGCATTCCCTGGAAGGAATGCAGGTTATTGTGGGGTGCTGCGGAATGGGTCACGGGAGTCCCAGGCTGCTGGTGGGTAGCCAAGGACTAGTGCTGGTGCTAGAGCTGGTGCACTGCTGCAGTGAGAATCTGCATTTGCTGGACGAGTGCAGCCAGCTGAGCATCCACTGGAGGTGGTTTAGCTGAAGCGGGGAGCTCCCTTTCTGGGCTGTGCAGGTCCCCACGGGAAGGGGGATCTCCCGCATGGTTGGTGGAGACCTCTCTCGCTCACGTCATCACCATCCTCCCAGTTGGTTGCTCTCAAGGGGACTGGGTTGGATCAAGATGCGTCCTGCCCCCTACCTGGCATGCCAATCTGTTGCCACCAAGATCGTTGTGGCCTATAGCTGAGGTCGAGGTTGGAATGCGCTCCTATTTCTCAGGACCCTACTCGATCGCCCGGACCTACAAAATAGAGTCAGTAACCCTGGCCGGGGATTTCGGTGGGGGCACTCCAATGGTCAAGTCAGTTATGATCTAGGGGAACAGATCCTCCTGATCGAGCTCCGTAGATGGACTCCATGCTAGGAGGAGAGTATAATGAACTGGAAGAGTGCAGTGGAGTTGATTGCGAAGCAGGGGGAGTGCCGGCCGAGGATAGTTGGAGCTGAAATGGCTGTGTCCGTCAAGACCTTCCCATAGGTCTCTAGTAGCATGGAGTTCTCAGGCTGGTTTGATGCTCTCCTGTGTGCCTGGCCCTCTTCCTCCTGGCTCTGCTATATTCCTTTCTTGCTTACCTTCTTTTTGGAACTATGAGGAGTTCTTTTATGTCATCGGGGGACCGCCAGGTACTTGCCTTAGGATCCTTGCATCGTTTGCAAGTGAGTGTGGCATTGCCTGGTGCCGTGTACGGGAAACCTTTCCCTATCTATGAAAGGGGGTGGTACCGCATGTGCTGACATTCCTTCTGGTGCTCTACTCCTAGAAACATGGTAGGACCTCGATCAGTGGGCCACCGCCTCCTGGATTTGGATCTACTGGTTGACTTCCTCTTTGGGAGGCATAGTCGGTTGGTGGGGAGCTAGGGCCTTGATTGGGGGACTCTTCCCGTTTTGGTGCAAGTAATGGCTAGAACCATCATCGAGGGCTGGCAGGCATCTTCTTGTAGTCCTCGGGTGCCGAGTCACCATCCTGGGAGTGTGGTTACTTACTTCAGCAGCAGATGTCTCCATCCGAGGTGGGGCTGATCTGGAGAGGCGGAGCTTGACTTCGGCCTCGGTGTCTCGACCCAAAGGGAGCACGGCCGGGCGAAGGAGGGTGGAGCTTGACTTCAGCCTCGGTGTCTTAACCCGGAGGGAGCGCGGCTGGGCAAAGGAGGGCAGAGCTCGACTTCGGCCTCTGCATCTCAACTCGGAGAGAGCGCGACCGAGAGAAGGAGGGCGGAGCTCGACTTCGGCCTTGGCATCTCGACCCAGAGGGAGCGAGGTAGAGCAAAGGAGGCTGGAGCTCGACTTCGACCTCGGCATCTCGAACTGGAGGGAGCTCAGTACGGTGGAGGTTGGAGCTCGACTTCGGCCTCAGTGTCTCAACCCAAAGGGAGCATGATCGGGTGCAGGAGTCCGGGCAGAGGCGTCCCACATGGCATCTTCGTTCATCGTGCTGCTTAATGGAATCTGACATGGGTTCCACGTCAGTGATCTTGCCACATCACCAGGCTCAGCCTCATCATCAGAAGACTGATGCACAACTCTCTGCCCCCAAGTCTTCTTCACCCACTGACCATCTATCCTGTGGTAACCCATGCAGTGAAGAGACTTGTTTGTGTATCTATCAGTATGAAGTAATGGTCTACTGTCCTCTCCTAACAGATCAACTCCAAAGTCCTGAAACAGCAATGTGAATGCCATACCATACGGTAGACAGACCCTGGCTCTCCGACCTGCATCCCGGATCTATGTCAGCATAATGTAAGGTAGATTGAGGGCCTCCCCCTCAATCATGTACCTCATAAGCATCATGTCTCTCTCGCTGACCCAGTCAAAATGGCTTGTACAGGATAGAAATATCCTACTAATGATGTTATGTAGTAGTCTCATCTCTAATGATAGAATGTTGGCTTGGACATTGGTTATTCCCTCAACATTTCTTCTTTCAAGTATAGTTCTCAATGTCCTTTGCCTATCTTTCAAATTCAGATGATAGTCCATCTTTAGGCATATGCAAAACCCTACTTAGCCTTGATTCATCAATAGATAAAGTTACCCTCTTAATAGTTGATATTAGCTCATTTGCTCCCAGGGACATATTCTCAAAGAAACTTCTAACTAAGCTCAGGTAAGTAGGAATGTCCAAAGAACAGAAATATTCCCAGCCATGAAGCTCAATCCATTTGCCTATCCTAAACCCCTGATTTTCAAGGAAACTGAAATTAATGTGTCGGCCAGAGGTTACAAGATGGTTACGCATAGGAAAAACCTACCTTTGAGCTGCTGGGGACTAATCTTGAGGTTCACTTTATGCTTTCCAAAGAGTCGGCTTGTCTACTCTTCATTTTGATCTTCTTTCTGAAGGTGAAAAAAAATGTAGGTGAGCATGCACGACAAAAAGATATTTTAAAATTATTTTAAAATAAAATCAGTGAAAGACTTGGTAGATCGATCAAAATGATCTACCAAACTACCTGCAATAGGACCTAGTATGATAAAGCAGCATGCAATAAACATCATAAGCAGGAAAAGAACCAAAGATATAAAGATACCTTACCATTATAGCTTTTAAGGAGGTTATAGAAAAAGCCCTCGAGCCACACACGTGTCTGGCCTCTACGGATAGTTCACATCGGGGCTCGACTCTGATAAACTCCCTTGGAGTGCTAGCTCCTTAGGATCCTTGAGGCCAATCTTCTTCTTCTTGGAAGACGAGGAGGAAAGGTGGAACCCTTCCTAACTAGTTCTCTTTCCAAGACCTAGCTTGAGTGCTAGGTATTTATACACACAATATCCAAGTCCTCACAAGCTCCTTTTCTTTTCCCTCTTAGAATCTGAGCAGCAAGAAAAACTCTTCAATAAGAAAACAATTTCATCCCATTTGGTAGCCTAAAAACAACCCTTATTTATAGAGGTAGCCATGAGAGGGAGAATGAGGAAGGAGGAGTGATTGGAGGAGAAGGTTGAGGGCTATACCAAATAGGTTCCAAGCTTAAATGGAAAAAATGACCATCATTCTATGAAAGCTTGGAGCCAAAACTAGCCTGATTTCGAATTTCAAATTCAAAATTCGAAGTCAAAACCTTCCCAGAAATCTTTCCAGAATTTTTGCTCGTCACAGCCAAGTGTCGACTCAAGTAAGTGTCGACACTTGGAACATGGTCAATCACATTGACCTCCAGTGATGGCAAACGATTCTCAATCATCGATCGGCCTTTAGATTAGATAGAAACCCCTATGGTGTGTGATCCCATAGGTTCGAACACTAAGTCGGTAGCACTGGAATACTTTCAGTACCAGTCAAAGTCCTCATCTAGTAATGATACCCAACGTCCAAATAGGTCGAATATTGCAGAGCAACTTTCAAGAACCTCTGGCATATGGTTACCACATAATTCATCCCTTTGACCTCATAATGCTCATGATGACCTTGGATTTGACTACCAACCCTAATTTGGTTTATCCAGATTGTGTCTCAACCTTACAAGTTCTGTGACTCCTCATAAGAACTACCCTGGCCAAGGTTTTGCTAAATTGAGATACAACAAGTCATTCACTCCAAACTATTTATAGGGTCAATTCCATCTTAATCCACCATCGCTCCATAAGTACTTGACTGTATCCAGAAATCTTTTATCACTGGATTAGAAATCCAGATAGTCCAGCACCAAAGTACAGTGAGTTGCTTGCAAGCTACCATGGTGACCTCAAGTCTAACGGACACATATACCCATATCTCTTCATGAGCAACCCTTTGACAGAAAGGAGCTCTGCAGATGGTCACGTTTAGTGAGATGTTATACATTTTACTTGTATGTCACATCAGTGTCACCATACTCCTTGGTTAAGAAGACAACCAACCAATGTGAGATACAACTTATACTTGATACATCATCATCGTATAATAATGTATCCTTTGGTTATGAACCAGTTTAAGAACTACTTGATATATCCTCTCTATATCAAATATAATGTAGTTCTAAGGACTCCATCATACAAGAGTTCTTTTTAGAAAAATGTATATGTGATGAATAGCCAAAAGAATAACTTTTATTCATTAAAAATTCATATACAATTATAAAATAGCACAACCGTCTACAGCCTGGATGATTGGCTTTGAAAAATAATTCGCAACAAATCCCACTTGGTCTAAATCCAATCGGTACAAACTCTTATTCCTATTTTCCATTTACAACTGTCAAACTCTTGAACTCCGATGACTTTAATGAAGGGGTCAGCCAGGTTCTCTTTTCCATCAATTTTTTGAAGGTCAATGTCATCTCGTTCCACGAGCTCTCGTACAAGGTGATAGCACCACAGAATATGTTTTGTGCAGTGATGAGACTTCGGCTCTTTGGCTTGAGCAATGGCTCTAGTGCTATCACAATACACCAAAATAGGACCATCCAGGTAAGGTGGCACTCCCAGCTCACAAGGAACTTTCGTAACCACACAGCTTCCTTCACTGCATCTGATGCTGCAATGTATTTTGCTTCGCATACTGAGTCCGCCACAGTAGGCTGCTTAGAACTTTTCTAGCAGATTGCTCTTCCATTTAGGATAAAGATAAATCCTGACATAATCTTGCTATCATCCTTATATGACTGAAAACTGGAGTCAGTATACCCTACAAGTTTCAAGTCAGGCTCTCCATAAATTAGCCATTGGTCCTTAGTATTTCACAAATACTTAAGGATAGTCTTTACCATTTTTCAATGAGCTTCACCTAGGTCAGACTGATATTTGCTCACTATGCCTAGTGAGTATGCCACGTCTGGTCTAGTACACATCATGGCATATATGATAGAACCCACTACCGAAGCATATAGGATTCTACTCATATACTCTTTCTCCTTAAGAGTTGTTGCACAATCCCTTTTGGAGAGAGCAATTCTAGTGCCCATTGAAAGAAAGACTTTCTTCAAATTTTTCTTGCTGAATCGCTTTAGCATAGTGTCGATGTACGTAAACTAAGATAGTTGATGGGGGACAAAAATAAAATGATGAATGGAGAGTTTTAACAAGCTAACCAGCAAGCAAACTTGAGCAATTAATTATCAAATAAATAGTCTAAATTAATCCAAGAAAAGAATCTTCATAAGGAGACTAGTTGATCTAAATTATAATATCCAAAATATAGATATAGTTCAAAATAGAGATTAGAATCTTCATGGCAAGGAAACCATTACTACTAGGGCAAGTTAACCTTCAAATAATCAGATTTAATGAAGCTTAGGAAGAGTTTTTCTACCAACAATGATGGCTAATTATTTGGTGGTAGAAGGAGCTCTCTTCACTCAAGGATTGAGATTTAAACCATAAGACTAGCACTCCCTACTTTTAGGACTCACCTTGGCCATGATCCTTGGCTTGGAGACCTTCATCTTGGACTTGGAAAACCAGAGAAAACCTACATCAAATCAGAGATTAGGTGTGGAAGGAGAATTCAAAATTGGAATTGAAACAAGAAGAAGAAGAAAGGGAAAACAAGGAAGTAGAAGCCGGCGCCTTCAAGGAATGATGCTTGGATCTTGGATCAAGCAAGGAGAACTCCACCTTTCAAACACTCAAGGGTATTTTACCCTTCAAACACTCATTCAAGAACCTCACACTCTCTTCTCAAACCTATCTTCTAACTCTCAGACTCAAGAACTTATCACTCCAAATAAGAGAACATTGGGGAACTAGAACAAGAAAGATAGCTTTCTTCATTTAATCCAAAGTAGAATGAATACAATGGTGAGGGATTAGGCCCTATTTATAGCCTTCCATAATCCACATGGGTCGTCCAAAGTGAGGAGGGGAGGTGGAGTTAGGTTAGTTAACCATTTATAGTTAAATCCAACTTCTTTGGTTATATAGTTGCAATAAGAAATAATTTCTAGGTAAGAGGTTGTAACAACTTGCTATGTGGCACCTAGGTGGCTTTGACATGGCTTCTATTTGCTGATGTGGAGTCCTAGGTGTCATGTGATGTGGCATCCCACATGGCAAGTTGGGTGGGGGGTTGTTGGGTGAGTGAAGAGTGGTCCCATGCTTTCCCTCAAAATGCTTGATATGTTGTTTCTCATGTCTCCCAAAATGTATCCCATGTGAAGAATAAAATTGACTTCTAAGAGGTGGCATCATGGGCTTCAAATGGATGGCACCAAGTGAGAAAAATGGGCATTGAAGAAGTGGCATCATACCCAGCTTGAATTTAGGTTGAGTCGACTCATTAACATGAATCGGCTCAAGTATTTGCTGAAAGAGAAGATGGGCTCAAACCCTTTACTAGATTTGTCTATTTTAACTGCAAAACAAAAGTGAGTTAGTCCAAAAATCTTCTTTCTTGTTGATGTCCCCATCAATCCTTCTGGGGTGAAAAGAACTCGATTCTATCGAGTAAGAATCAATTTGACTCTGGCGATACTCTAGTAGGTCTGGTCGATTCTTTGTAGGTCTTCTCAAGTAATCCATGAGTCTTCAGAATCAAGACATCCTTGCCAATGAACCAGGTAGCGTTGATAGTCCCTGTTTTGGGTAGTGATAGTCTTATTGTCTAAGATTCGCTCAATCTTATCTTGCTGCTTTGGTAACTTGGCTGGTGGACACTCATGGGTTGGTTCACTCTCAAAGATAGAATCAGGCTTGAAAGGCTCACTAGGTATCATTGTTGGTTCCTTTACCCTTCTAGATCTGATTTGTTGAAAGTGGAACTGATACCAATGTCGGATGGTCAATCTAGCACAATTAGGTCCAAATTTTTTTCTTACTATTTTGAAAATGACCTACACCATGAGCATATAATTGTTCAGGTTTGGCTTTACCATGATATAGTCTCCTTCCTGAAATTCTTTGGCTCTTTTATGTGAGTTGATCATATGCTTGTTAATTTCATTGCTCAAATTTTATTACTAATCATGCTATGCATATGACTCTCGCAGTCATGGACACTTATGCATGGAAAGGTCAAATGACATCAAATGACAAAACATAAATGACACCAAAATAAAACAAGCTCTAATGGACTTTATTATCTATGAACTAAACTTTATTATTGGGCTAGGAAACAAAATATCCAAATTTTCAATATTCCCCAAAATGGCTTTGAAAACTCTGGCACACAACTTTAGGTAGGTGGTAGTGAATCTTAATTTGGTGCCCAATAAATGCCATAATGTCTTCCAAAACTAACTGTTGAATATTACTGGGACCTGATCAATTGTATGGTGGATGTCCCAGCTGGGTGGATTAGGATTGGGGATGTTCCAAAAGGGTGAACCAGGATTAGGGAAATTATCAAGGAATATGATTTCCATCTTTCTTCTCTTACACTTCCATCTTTCAATTCCTACCATCTCTTCACCTCTAATCCTCATGTTAAATTCTTTTGCAGGCTCCACAATTTCTTGGGGTTGATCCTTTGGAATTGGTTCTAGATTTTCTCCAATGGTCAATACCCTATTAGGTGATCCTTCATTAATCTCTAGATGTAAATCCTTAATAGTGATTAATTCCAGGTCCTCTATTATCTCCTCGAATTGTTCTTCATGGCTT
Source organism: Areca catechu (assembly GCA_021397845.1). Classification (NCBI taxonomy): domain Eukaryota; kingdom Viridiplantae; phylum Streptophyta; class Magnoliopsida; order Arecales; family Arecaceae; genus Areca; species Areca catechu. Next base: position 147,776,335 of record CM038041.1, read on the forward strand.
TGTTCTTGGACTTCATTTTGATCATCCCTGTTATTGACTTCTTTAGGTTGGGTAATTATTTTATCTTCAAGTAATTGTTCTTGATCATATTCGTCCATAACAGACCCAGTTTCATAAACTTCTTCCTTAAGTTTTTCAATGGGTTTAGGATTTTCTCTTTCTAGCCCTTCATGTGGACAAGACTTTGATTCTATTTCATCCTTAAATTCTTCAATAGGTTCAGGAGATTTTTCCTCTAATTTTTCTATGGGTTTTGTCTCTTCTTCATCTCCTTTGTACTTATTGAATTTGGCAATATAATCAGATACAGTTGTATCATCTTGTCTCAATTTGTACCATTGGTCTAAAAGTTTTTATTCATAATATTTACCTAGGTACTTTTTTCTCAGTTTACTCTTCATTTCTCTCCAAGTATTTATTTTATCCCCACTATAATAACTTTTTTGCTCAACCTCTCTCCAATATGCTTTAGCATGTCAGACTAACTTTGATTTGATAAATTGACACTTTGTTACTTCCGACATTTCATCAAATTCAAAGTATTGATCCATTTTCTCTTCTCAATCGACATACACTTTAGGATTTACATTTCCATCGAAAGTAGGTGCATAGTATCGATTGCTCCTAAAGACTCTCTCCTTATGATCTACAAAGTCTTGGCAAGGGTATCTAAGACTATACTCAGGGGTGAGATTATGACATTGGGCTCTTGAACCAAGGGGAGGTGGACTAGGTGATTCAGGCTCGGCATGGATCCTTTGGGCTTCTTCTATGAAGTCATGGTGAAGTCGTCTTGAATTGTATTCAGTAGTGAATTCATGATGATAAACTCTTGGACCTCGAGGAATTGACCTAAGTGACTCAGGTTCGGTGGGGATCATTGGGGTCTCTTCAAGTGTCCCAACATGGTCCTTCACTTGACCTAATTCCTTTCTCATTTGTCCTAATTGCCCATTTATGGTATCAAACTTTTTAGTCAGGGTTCTCAAAAAGAATTCAAGATTAGGATCCATGGGTAAAAATAGATTGAGTGTGGGACTATTGGTATGGAGCTTCAAAACAAGCAAAACAAACCTAACTTCTAGGATTCCTAGACCTAAAAGTTCAAAATACAAGAATTGACTAAGTGCTAGTTAAAGTTGTAATTACCTTTTCCACTGGCCAGGCAAGAGGTGGGGATGCGGGAGGCTTCCCTCACTTTCACGAGGTCCTAATTAAAAAACTACAAGTCCACTTAAGGTGTTTGCTATTGGACCTCTTATCTTGACACCAATTTCAAAAAGTAAGTACAAACTCAACTAATATTTGGTCTCATCTTGCACTTGAACCCAACTTGTGGGTGTCCCTAGCTTTAGGTTCCTACTCGATTTCAATTAGGATTTAGGTCAATGCAAATGTGGGTGATTGTTTTGGGCCAAGGAAAGGTAATGACCTCCTTTCCTTATGTTATGATTGAATGCCCTTAATTAGATTTAGGAATGGATGCACAACAATTCACCAACTAGATAACTAGTATTAGCACAAACATGTGATTCAAACCTGAATTTAAAAAAATTAAAATTCAAAAAAATTAAATTAAAAATTTATATTTTGAAGTCCAAATTTTAGAAATCAAATTTTAAAATTTAAATCTTGAATTAGGATTAAAAATTCATTCTAGAAGTTAGAGTTATTGCAAGATAGTTTCAGCCCTAACAACTTCTAGTCAACTAGTTTTTAAAAAAATTCAAAATTAAAATTTTTAAATTTTAAAAAATTAAAATTAAAATCTTATTTGTTATATCCCTCAGTGAAGATTCTAGATTCTAAATCTTGAAATCTAATTCCTGGAATTTGGTTAAGAAATTTGTTTTGAAAGCTAGTTGCAAAAAAAAATTTCAGCAGGGAACAACTTTCAACTAGCTAGTTTTAAAAATTCAAAATTTAATCTTTTTAAAAATACAGAAATTCAAAATAAAACTGATTTGGTTAAATCTCAGATAAAAGTTCTTGGATTTTAAAGTTTTGACTTCATATTAACTCAAATTTTGGTTGAGAAGGTAGTTTGAAAGCACATGCTAGAAGGTTCCAGTAGTTTAGCTAACTCTTAACGACCTGAATTCAAACTTTGAATTCCTAACTCTAGATCCTTTTAAGATTCAAAATTACAGTTGAAAATAACAAAACTAGAAGTCTAAATTTCATATATAAAAATTAAAAATTTATGAAAAATATTTTTATATTTTTTTGAAAATTAAATAAAATGAAAGGTAAAAATAGAATTCTGAACAAAACTTCAGAAATGATCTAAGAACTCATATTTTTAAATCTAGAAATCAATGGAAAATGTTTTTTTGACTTTTATATTTCGAATCCTAACACACTAAGGCACTATAAAAGTATTTTTTTGGATTTTCTTGATCAATGTAAAAAATACTAAAACTCATGAAAAATCTGGGTGAATACTAGAACAGAAATTTCAGCAATCAAACACTTGACCTAGTAGAACCTTAAGCTCTGATACCGAAAAATTGATGGGGGATAAAAATAAAATGATGAATGGAGAGTTTTAACAAGCTAACCAGCAAACAAACTTGAGTAACTAATTATCAAATAAATGGTCTAAATTAATCCAAGAAAAGAATCTTCATAAGGAGACTAGTTGATCTAAATTACAATACCCAAAATATAGATCTAGTTCAAAATAGAGATTAAGATTTTCATGGCAAGGAAACCATCACTACTAGGGCAAGTTAACTTTTAAATGATTAGATCTAATGAAGCTTAGGAAGAGTTTTCCTACCAACAATGATGGCTAATTATTTGGTGGAAGAAGGAGCTCTCTTCACTCAAGGATTGAGGTCTAAACCATAAGACTACCACTTCCTATTTTTAGGACTCACCTTGGCCATGATCCTTGGCTTGGAGATCTTCATCTTGGACTTGGAAAATTAGAGAAAACCTACATCAAATCAGAGATTAGGCATGGAAGGAGAATTCAAAATTGGAATTGAAACAAGAAGAAGAAGAAAGGGAAAACAAGGAAGTAGAAGCCGACGCCTTCAAGGAATGATGCTTGGACTTGGATCAAGCAAGGAGAACTCCACCTTTCAAACACTCAAGGATATTTTACCCTTCAAATACTCATTCAAGAACCTCACACTCTCTTCTCAAACCTATCTTCTAACTCTCAAACTCAAGAACTTATCACTCCAAACAACAGAACATAGAGGAACTAGAATAAGAAAGATATATTTCTTCATTTAATCCAAAGTAGAATGAATACAATGGGGGGGCTTAGGCCCTATTTATAGCCTTCCATAACCCACATGGGTCATCTAAAGTGAAGAGGGGAGGTGGAGTTAGGTTAGTTAACCATTTCTAGTTAAATCCAACTCCTTTGGTTACACAGTTGCAACAAAAAACAACTTCTAGGTAAGAGGTTGTAACAACTTGCTATGTGGCACCTAGGTGGCTTTGACAAGCTTCTAATTGCTGATGTGGAGCCCTAGGTGTCATGTGATGTGGCATCCCACATGGCAAGTTGATTGGGGGGTTGTTGGGTGAGTGAAGAGTGGTCCCATGCTTCCCCTCAAAATGCTTGATGTGTTATTTCTCATGTTTCCTAAAATGTGTTCCATGTGAAGAATAAAATGGGCTTCTAAGAGGTGGCATCATGGGCTTCAAATGGATGGCACCAAGTGAGAAAAATAGGCATTGAAGAAGTGGCATCATATGCTGCTTGAATTTAGGTTGAGTCGACTCATTAACATGAATCGGCTCAAGTATTTTTTGAAAGAGAAGATGGGCTCAAACCCTTTACTAGATTTGTCTATTTTAACTGCAAAACAAAAATAAGTTAGTCCAAAAAACTTCTTTTTTGTTGATGTCCTCATCAACAGTCCTAGAAGCCTCTTAGATCTATCTCTATAGATCTTCATACCCAGTATGTAAGAGGTTTCACCCAAGTCCTTCATAGAGAATTGAGATAACAACCAGACCTTTATTCCTTGTAGTGCTGAGATGTCATTCTCGATTAAGAGAGTATCATCCACATCTAATGCAAGGAACACAATCATAGAACCATTAACCCATTTGTAAATGCAAGGTTCTTCTCCGTTCCTAGCGAAGCCATACGACTTGATACACTTATCAAATCACATGTTCCAACTTCGTGATGCTTGCTTCAGTCCATAGATGGACCTTTGAAGCTTGCACACCTTTGACTCATCTATGGATATGAACCCTTCAGGTTGTATCATATACACCACTTCTTCTAGCTCACCATTCAGGAAAGCTGTTTGGACATCAATTTGCCAGATTTTATAGTCAAAGTGTTCCGCTAAAGCAAGCATGATCCGAATGGATTTGAGCATGCCATAGGAGAGAACGTCTCGTCATAGTCAATACCATAATGTTGACGATACCCTTTGGCAACCAAACGGGCTTTATAGGTCTCTACCTGTCCATCTGCGCCTCTTTTTCTTTTGAAAATCTATTTACACCCAATGAGTTTTATCCCCTCAGGTGGATCAACCAATGTCCATACATTGTTGATTTCCATGGATTCCATTTTGGATTTCTTGGCTCCTAGCCATTTCTCAGAGTCGGGCCTCTACATCGCATCCATATAGGTGATCGGATCCTCATTGTTCTCATCGAGTTCAATGGGATCACCATCCCAGACCAAGAAACCATAGTACTGTTCAGTCGACTCAGTACCCTACTGGATCTCCTTAATGGTTCCCGTGTGGGCTCTAGATGTGATCTAATCACAACTGATTTTTTGTTATCCCTTAAATATGTCAGTTCTTCTACTTGTTGAACTTCACTAAGTTCAATCTTTGCGGCTACAATTCCTTCACCAAGGAACTCCTTTTCCAAAAAGATAGCCCTAAGACTGATGAACAACTTTTGTTCCTCAGCCAAGTAAAAGTAATACCCCTTAGACTCTTTTGGATACCCAACAAATAGGCACCGATCAGACCTAGGTCTAAGTTTGTCCGTTTCCAAATATTTTACATAAGCCGGGCAACTCTAGACCTGAAGGTATGAGAGTGTTGGCTTACGTCCAATCCATATCTCATATGGGATTTTGCTAACGGACTTACTCGAAGCCCTATTCAAAAGGTAACAGGTTGATTCTAGAGCATATTCCCAAAAGGATAGCAGTAGAGAAGCAAAGCCCATCATGGACCAAATCATGTCTAACAGGATTCGATTCCTCCTTTCAGACACTCCATTTAATTGAGTCCCTGGAGGTGTCCACTGAGAGAGAATCCCATTCTCCTCGAGATATGTCAGAAACTCACCGAAAAGATATTCACCACCTTGATTTGATCGAAGGATTTTGATATACCTTCCAGTTTATTTTTCTACTTCATTACGATATCGTTTGAATATTTCAAACGATTCAGATTTATGTCTCATCAAGAAGACATAACCATACCTCAAAAGGTCATCTGTAAATGTAATAAAATAATTGTACCCACCTCTTCCACTAATATTGATGGGTCTACATACATCAGTATGTACCAGACTTAGAAGCTCTTTGGCTCCTTCACCTTTTCCAGTAAAATATGATTTTGTCATCTTTCCAAGAAGACAGGACTCACAGGTTGGTAGTGAACCACTTTCACTAAACTCAAGGAGACCCTCGCTCTTCCACCGTTTATTCTATTTTTGTTAATATAACCTAGCCTACAATGCCATAGGTATACATCGTTGACATTATCTATCTTAGGATGTTTGCCATATACGTATACTACACTAATAGGTCGCGATAGTACATAAATGCCATTATTCATATATCCATTCATCACAATAAAACCATTCCAAATGATTTTGCAAATGTCATTCTTTATTGATGTTCACAACCATACATGGCCAATTGGCCTATAAAATGACATTCAAGATGAAAGACAGACAATAATGACACTCATTCAAAATGATTGAATAAGACTCAAAAACTAGTTTGAGGACTCCCAACACCAGGACTAGAACTTGGCTTCCACTTTCCATGTTCAAAAATCTCTTGCCGTCCTCGAATCTTCTACTAACTTGAAGTCCCTGCAAAGAATTTCAAATATGAATTGGACTTCCTGTATCTAATACCCAGTTAGTAGTATCGCAAATAGAGAAACTACAAGGTGTTATCATATAAATACCTTGTCTAGCACTGTCATGTTGCTTTCTCTTCTTGGACCTGTTCGAATCAAGGGATGCAATATAAAGAGGACAATTCCTCTTCTAATGACCCTACTTCTTACAGAAGAAGTACTTCGCTTGGCTCTTATCAGCCTTCACCCTCTTGGTCTGACTGGGTCTAGAAGCATTCTGCACCTTTTTTTATTATTTTTCTTTTTCCCTTTCTTGAAGGGATGATGCCCTGCTGAAGATCCTCCCACTAGATTTACCACCCCTTTGTTCAGTTGGTGATCTTTCTCATAAGTTTGCAATAATCCTAACAGACCATGGTAGTTAACTGCAGGCTTATTCATTCTATAATGATCGAGAAAGTCTAGATAGGAAGAGGGAGGGAATTCAGTATCGTATCTTTTCCAAGCTATTCATGCAAGGGACATCCGAGCTTCTCCAAGTGCTCAATCATCTCGATTATATATAATACATGATCATTGACTGAGGTCCCATCACATATCCGCGTGTTGTAGATAGCACAGGAGACCCCGTACATCTTAACATCATCTAATGTACCGAAAGACTCCTTCAACCTTTGAAGGATTTCTTTTGGCTGGGCTTCTTTGAATTTGCAACTGAACTCATCGTTCATCGCTGCCAACATAATGCATTGGACAGTGATCCTGTTAGAGAGCCACTTCTGATAAGTATCTCTGACCGTATCCTAAGCATTGGGAGCAGGAGTTTCAGGTGCTAGATCCGAATCATATACAGGATCTGTTCATGCTCTAGGACAATCCTAAGCCTTCGATACTAGCTATTAAAGTTGGGACACTGGAGCTTCTCGTTGTCGAGAAGAGATCGAAGTGACAGGTTGGAAGACATCTGAAAGAAAAACCAAAATTTATTAGTGTATATGAATTATTAACCTAAAGACATGGACTTTTGTCTAAAGGCCCCTCCCACTATTTTGTTTAGACTGGTAGCCTCTACCTCCAATCCGAGGAATTACTTTAATTCCTTAGTTACTAGAGTCCAATAGACAACACATGAGCCCAACTTTGGTCGGCCCATCCATGCATGTCTAATGGTAGGTTCTTCAACCGATTACTTCTCCAAGTAACATCTAGTATTTAGGTTTTGCCCCAAGGTGCACTTCAATTGGCCTTTAGGCCTCCTATTGAAGGTCCCAGTTAGGTTCAACCATTAACATGACAAAATTCAATACTTCTAACTAATGAATAGTCAAGCCCGACTTTGGTCGGCCCACCTGACCACCGTTAAGAAAGTCGCACTGAGGCATCATATTAAGAACAACAATTTTAATAGCCCGATGAACATCCGATCTTTGGATCTGCCGATGAACACCCAACTATTGGACCCATTACCATCCCACTTAATGGAAGGCTAGGGACTTGGTTATCCCCATAACTTCATCCTTTTATGGACCTAATAATTTAGAGGGTTTAATTTTAATATGATAGAAAAAGATATGAGAAAACATGGATCAACCTCCCACTGACCATATCAGTTAGCAAGGGGGGTTACACATAACTAATGATCCATGGGAACCTAAAATCAGTCAAGACTAATTAATCTTGGGTGACATAGGTTGGTCCATAACTTTATCCTTTTATAGACCTAATAATTTAGAGGGTTTAATTTTAATATGATAGAAAAAGATATGAGAAGACATGGATCAACCTCCCACTGACCACATCAGTTAGCAATGGGGGTTATACATAACTAATGATCCATGGGCACCTAAATTCAATCAAGACTAATTAACCTTGGGTGACATAGGTTAACATGAGTCAATAGGCTATCCAATCAATTTTGATCGACCACATTGGCCAGGTAAGTGAGATAATGGGTTGGGTTCCGCCATTAACCGTCTTGCCTTAGACACCAACCGAGTTGGCCAGGTAAGAGGTAGCCCCAAGGAACCAAGATCAAACTACCAAACTTACCTTGGACACCAATTGGTTCATCAGACTCGATTAGACTAGCCTAAAGAATCAGGCTGTCCACTGAGCCACAAATTAGGTCCATTTAGATTTATGGACTAATCAATCTAACTATTAGAGAGATCTATAAAGAAGAAATCCTAACTCAATATTTGATTAGATTAGTTCATTATTTAGTCCAATGCATCTAAACTTAGGTTTAACCTAATTAAGGACCTAATAGAAGCTAACCCATGACCCTTAAGGCTTATTGAAATGACTTAAATCTTTAAATCATATCCCTAGAGTTTTTTGTCATTCAAGGTAACTTAGTTCTTAATTAAGTTTAATAGCCTTAATAAATCAAAATAATTTCAATTAATAATGTAAAATAAATTTATAATGAATCAAAATTTGAATTTACTATTTTTTCAGCATTCTCATGTCAAGTGTCGACTCACCAGGGGCAAGTGTCGACACTAGGTGTCGACACTTGGATTGACTCATGGCCTGAGATGGGAAGAAAATAGAATGCCATGTTTTTTGGCATGTGCTCATGAGTCGACACATTCAAGGCAAAGTGTCAACTCACGAGCCCAAGTGTCGACACTTTAGCCTTCATGAGTCGACTCAAGGGTCGACTCAAGGCCTATCATAGGGCAAAAAACAGTGATTTTAAATTCAAAGTTTCTCTAAACTTTTAATCAAAGCCAATCAAAACAAAACTCTTAGATCTCATCTAAATTTATTTTAAGATCATAACAATCCATATTTGATTAAAACACTTTTAATCTACATTCTCTTTACCTTTCTTCTTTATGAGTCAAATCACAAGCGGCACCCCTACACGCCATATGAGACCCCATTAAATGGAAAGAGAGGGTCTTGCAGCCCTACTTCTCTCCTATGACCGGATGGTCATGATGACACACTCAATCTAAGTACTTTAAAAGAGAAAACTATGATGTTAAAGCATGCTAGCATTATTATACTATGAACAACCTAGCTCTGATACCATTGAAGGTGAAAAAAAATATAGGCGAGCATGCACGATAGAAAGATATTTTAAAATTATTTTAAAATAAAATCAGTGGAAGACTTGGTAGATCGATCAAAATGATCTACCAAACTGCTTGCAATAGGACCTAGTATGATAAAGCAGCATGCAATAAACATCATAAGCAGGAAAAGAACCAAAGGTATAAAGATACCTTACCATTATACCTTTGAAGGAGGTTATAGAAAAAGCCCTTGAGCCACACATGTTCTGGCCTCTACGGGTAGTTCACACCGGGGCTCAACTTTGATCAACTCCCTCGGAGTGCTAGCTCTTTAGGATCCTTGAGGCTGATCATCTTCTTCTTGGAAGATAATGAGGAGAGGTGGAACCATTCCTAACTAGCTCTCTTTCCAAGATCTAGCTTGAGTGCTAGGTATTCACACACCCAATACCCAAGTCCTGACAAGCCCCTTTTCTTTTTCCTCTCAGAATCTGAGCAGCAAGAAAAACTCTTCAACAAGAAAATAGTTTCATCCCGTTCAGCAGCCCAAAAACAACCATTATTTATAAAGGCAACCATGAGAGGGAGAATGAGGAAGAAGGAGTGATTGGGGGAGAAGGTTGAGGGCTATACCAAATAGGTTCTAAGCTTAAATGGCAAGAATGACCATCATTCCATGAAAGCTTGGAGCCAAAAGTAGCTAGATTTTGAATTTTGAATTCAAAATTCAAAGTCAAAACCTTTCCAGAACCCTTCCTAGCATTTCTGCTCGTCATAGCCAAGTGTCAACACTTCCAAGTGTTGACACTTGAAACATGGTCAATCATATTGACCTCCAGTGATGGCAAACAATTCTCAATCATCGATCAGCCTTTAGATCAGATAGAAATCCCTATGGTGTGTGACCTTATAGGTTCGAATACTAAGCCGATAGCACTGGAACACTTCCAGTACCAGTTAAAGTCCTCATCTAGCAATGATACCCGATATCCAGATAGGTCAAAGATTGTATAGCAACTTTCAAGAACCTCTGGCATATGGTTACCGCATAATTCATCCCTTCGACCTTATAATGCTCAGGATGACCTAGGGTTTGACTACCACCCTAATTTGGTTTATCCAGATCATGTCTCAACCTTAAAAGTTTCATGACTCCTCACAAGAACTACCCTGGCCAAGGTTTTGCTAAATTGAGACACAGCGAATTATTCACTCCAAACTATTTGGAGGGGTCAATTCTATCTTGATCCACCACCACTTCATAAGTACTTGACTGTACCTAGAAATCTTTAATCACTGGATTAGAAATCCAGGTAGTTCGGCACCAAAGTATAGTGAGTTGCTTGTAAGCTACCATGGTGATCTCAGGTCTGAGGGACACATATATCCATATCCCTTCACGAGCAACCCTTTAACAGAAGGGAGCTCCATAGATGGTGACGTTTAGTGAGATGTCACATATTTTACTTGTATATCACATCAGTGTCACCACACTCCTTGGTCAAGAGGACAACCAACCAATGTGAGATACAACAACCTATACTTGATACATTGTTGTCCTATAACAATGTATCCTTTAGTTGTGAACCAGTTTAAGAACTATTTGATATATCCTCTCTATATCAAATATAATGTAGTTCTATGGACTCCATGACACAAGAGTTCTTTTTAGAAAAATATACATGTAATGAACAGCCAAAAGAATAACTTTTATTCATTAAAAACTTATATACAATTACAAAATAGCACAACCATCTATAGCCTAGATAATTAGCTTTGGGACACAATTCCCAACACTTTCTTCTTGGACTGATCTTGGAGCTGGACGCTTGGATCTTTTAGCAACCACTGATTTTGGTGTCATTTGGTCAAGATCTAAGATAGGAAAGTGAGGATTCGAGTGGTCCTAAGATGGAAAGTGGAGTGGTCCTCTAGGGCTATACTTGGAACAGTGAAAGGGAAATGAAAAAGTTTTTTTAGGGCTATCGGTTTATAAGGGTGCCTGACATTCAAGTTGGCTCGACTAGTAGAGTTTTCCTACTCGAGTTGGCTCGAGCCAAAACACAGAAAAAGACTTTAAAATTTAATAAAAAGGTTCTATTTCCTAGATATACACTAGATAAAGTGGTTAGTATCTATAAATTGGTGATGGAGGTCTTCTAGATAATTTTTTCTTACTTTTGAAGAAATTAGGTCAGAATTTCTAAAAAGGGTCACACAAACCTAATTCTCCTCTAATCAATTAAAACCTATCTTCATTAAGTGGCTTAGTAAAGTTGTTAGCTAATTGATCTTCAGTTGGAACAAATTGAAGTTCAATATTACCATTTTGTACATGATCCCTAATGAAATGATGTCTAATTTCTATGTTTAGTTTTAGAATGCCGAATTTGATTCTTTTATTAAATTAATAACACTTGTATTATCATATTTGATAGAAATTTTAGTTTGAATAATACCATAATCTTTTAGTTGTTGCTTAATCCAAAGTACTTGAGCACAATAACTTTCTACAGCCATATACTCTATCTCAGCAGTAGATAGTGCTACGGAGTTTTGCTTCTTACGGTACCATGAGATTAAGTTCAACCCTAGAAATTAACAGATACCACTCTTGCTTTTTCTATCAATTTTACATTCACCATAATTAGCTTCAGAAAAACTAATTAAATTCAATGAAGATTGTATAGAATACCACATACCTAGATTACTTGTTCCTTTTTGTTGCCCAGTAAGCAACCTAAGAGGGGGGTGAATTAGGTTTCTAAAACTATGTGTAAGTACATGTGCCAATTCAATAATCAATTCAAGTGCTAGTGAGAAGTAAGTGTTGTGTGCTCTTAAAGAGTATGCAGTATAAATTTAAATATAATGAAAGTAAGAGTAAGTAAAGAGGAAACAATCAACCACAAACACAAGCAAGTATAGTGGTTCGGTGCTCTCCAAGGTTTCTACATCTACTCCCCAAGGTTCACTCGAGAATTCACTATAATCACTCTCGATTATAGTCGATTTGTTTTCTGAGCTCACTTATCAAAACCCTTTTTGGTTTCACTAGGCTCACCAAAAGAAATCTCTTGGTTTTCAAAGGCTAACCAAAAAGCTCAGTTTTCAACTAGGCTAACCAAAAACATTGATACAACAAAGTAATAATGAAAGTAAAGAATACAATAGAGCTTTCTAAATAAAAGTTGTTATTTCTTTGAAGCTTATTCAAGATGCTTGTCTTCAATTCGATGAAGCCTCAATCAATGCTCAAAAGTGATTGGACTTGAATGCTTTTGATTGCTTTGAATGCTTGGAGGCTTCTTTTGCTTGGAGGCTTCTTTTGCTTGGAAGTAGTTGCTCTCAATGAATTTGAGTGAATGCACTTATTTTTCTTTCTCTTTCTCTTTCTCTATTCATTCTCTCTTGGTCCACTTGAATTTAATTCACTTAAATACCATTCCAAGGCTTAAATGATGGTTTATGACCGTTAGAGAGGTGGAACTATGGTGGGGACACCAAAGGCACCAGAATAAGATAGAGGCTTTTCAACCCTCTATGAATTGATCAATAATTTATGAGTCCATCTGTAATAAGGGCTTAGCCTATCTGAGTCCATTTTAGTTGTTATTTGAGTATTTTGAGTTTTAGTTCTGTACTAATCAGCTCATGTTGAGCTAGTTTAGTCCAGTGTTAGTCAGCTCATGTCGAGCTAATTTTATATTTTGAGTCCTATTCAACCATATTGAAGACTCAAGATCACATCATACAAGTGAAGACCAAGTCCAACCAGATTGAAGACATGGAAGCATAGCCCAAGTCCAACCCAGCTTGAAGATTTGAAGACCCTAGGAGGAAAATTCAGAAAATCATGATTCCTTGCAGATGCCCTTCAGATGCCCAGATTCCCTTCTAGATGCTAAAATATATTCATATACCAAGGCATCCATGATTTTAGAGGTCCATCTGCATCCTAGCCCAAAGAAATCAAGCCCAGGCGCCAAGCCCAAGCCCCTAAGAAGCAAGATACTAGAGAATATTCCTACTACCTGGCTACCAGGCCACCCCAGCTTCCAAAGGCCCAAACCCATGCGCCCGAGCCCCTTTGGGCCAGCCTCTTGCTGCTCCTAGAAGCCCAACACGCCCCCCTAGGCATCCTTGGAGTGTTGGCCAAGTCAATAGAATTTTTAGAAATTTTTTCTACCTAATGGTTTTTTATTTTCTAACTAGGGTTTGAGAGGGAAAAGGATTCTTATGTAAAGACTTATGTGCCCTTACTTGGAGCCCAAGATTATGGGTCTATTTAAAGGACCCTAGCCTCTTGTATGAAGGGAGATTTTGATATATGAAATAAACCTTGAGTTCTTCTATTGCTTTGAGTGATTACCCTGCTGTGTACATAAAGGGGTTTGAGAGTTCTTCTTCCCGGTGTTTGCAACCATTTTCCTGCCGCCAACCATCCTTGTAGCCCCCTCCAAAACTTTCTTTCCTTTGCTATTTTCCTTTGTTTTCTTGATTTCTTCTGAGTTTTCTAACCCCTGATAGGTCGTTTACAGGTCCCCAAGTTCCTACGAATCCAACAACTCCAGCCAAGCCTCAATCGGACCACCGAGCAGAAAGCCGGGTATCCGCGGGTCTTCGGCTCGGTTTTCCAGGCCGCATCTGTCGAGAAACGAGAGATCCCTTCGCTGTGATCTTCACCGGGTGCTTCAGACATTGTCAGGTGCACCCCCTCTACCTCCAGTCTTATTATTGTAGGAGAACTTGCCCTAACCGAGGCTTCTCAGCCCCGGCGATCCTTTTTTAGTACTTTTCTAGGTTCTAATCTGCATGCTTGGCTTCAAAAATTCATACAAAATTCCCTACAATAAATTTTGATCTAAAATTTGGGAATTAATCACCTAACCCCATATATAAAATATACAAAAGGAATTGCATGCATATTAGTCCCGCATCAAACTAGCCATTGCAGGGGAAAAGGATGAGTTCTGTATTTGAAAAAACTAGCCATTACTATTTCCAGAACTCCAAGAGTTGACACTTCAGGCTATGAGTCAACACTTAGGGTCGACTCTTAATTTTCATGAGTTGATACCTAGTTCAAAATTCTACTTAGAAGCTCTCTGGAAATCTCAGGTGAGTTGACACTTCATCTTGTAAGTCCACACTTGGGGTGAGTCTTGAATTTCAGCATGTTTTGTAAGAAATCTGTCTCAGGATTTGAGTTGATCGTTGAGTCAACACTTATGATCGATACTTGTGAAGCATGAGTTAACACTTCAAGCATGTCATCTGAAACTCTTTTCTACATACCGGCTTGAGTCGACACTTGAGCTGTGAGTTAACACTTGCTAAAACTTTTCAAAATTTGATTGAAACTCTGCTGAATCTTCTTTGAACTTGACTCTTAAATCCTTTCAAGCAATTTTCAAATACTTAAATCCATCAATCTTTAATGTTTCATTCATAGAAAGGGCTTCTTCAATCATTTGATAAGCAATTCATTTTAGCTAACTTGATGAGTACCTTTTTCTAAAAGAAATATACTTTAAAGAACTGTTAGTACTCAAATATACTTAAGTATTTTGTTAATCATCAAAATCAATAACAGAGTCAATAATCTTTTCCTTTTTGATGATGACAAAACCTTTAAGTATACTTCATATAAGAAGCTTATTTTTTTTTTTTTCAATGAGCATGTAACTTTATGCAATATGTATCAGAGTAAAGGAAAAATAGAAGCTAGAGTCAAAAGTTAAGTTATTGAAAAACTAGGATTCATTTGAATTGAATTAAGGCTATAAAAAAATATTAGAGCTAAAATTGCATGTACCATGATACTCTAAATGTGTATCAGAGTTAAAACATACTTTTAAAGATAAGAATTTCAGCATATAAACACAATTAGTGAAACCAACAGCAAAAATCTTTAAATAAGAGATTGAAGAGTATAAATACTCCCCCTCAAAAGGTGATTCAAAAAATTAATTTTCTAAGAATTTTCATGAACAGAGAAATCTGATTTTCAAAAATTTTTCAAGAAGTTTCAGCTTAAGAGGAAATTCTTTTTCTTTTAGATTACTCCCCCTCACTTATTGCTCTTATCTTTATTAAAATTATGTTCCATGATACCATTTACCATTTTAGCATAATTCTGCCATTATCTACTCATTTTTCATTATCTTCTTATTTTACTCTCCCCCTTTTTCATTTTTCTCCCATTCTTTACTCATATTTCTCTTACTTATCTCTCACTTATTTCTCCCCCTTTTTGTCAACATCAAAAAAGGTTGGAAGGATTAAATAAGATGCAACAAAAGAGACAATAACAAATTCAAGAATCAGTGACAACATCAAAAACTGAAAGAGATAATATTTAAAAACAAGCATTGATATAATAATTTCATACATTGATACCAAATTTCAGACATTGATACAAAATTTCATACATTGATACAAGCATAGATGCATACAAGTAGTGCTGAAATGTAAACTAGCTAACATAGAGACTATCCTAATGAGAACACTCCTCATCAGAGGATCCAATCTCAATCAGTCAGTATCTCTAGAAGGACAGGAATGTGGCCATATCAGTCGGAGATCGGAGAGTCTAGTTCGGGTAGGTCTCGATACATCATGATGACTTCATCCTCTGCGTCTGACATATGCTCTTTCTCTGGCAGGTGTAGAAGAGGTGGAGGCTATATCAGTAGCAGGAACAGCATTGACCGGAGCAACTATGTCAAAAGAAAAGGGAGTATGGTCAAAGATGGGACCATAATCAAGATGGTGGAAACCAGGAGTATAAAATTCTAGTTCCCTGATAAGGGAAGATGTATGAATAGATGAAGAATGTATGACATGTGTACCAGAAGATGGAATGATAGGTGTCGATGCAAGAATGGAAGTAATGTATGGATCAGGTCTAGAGGGTGAGGCGGATAAAATCAGAGTCTGAAATGGTGATTGGGTGAGATTAGGAATGGGACTCCTAGGAACATTTGCTGCTGCATCAGGCTTTGGTCCATCATAAAATCTACAGTATCGAACTCTGTGAAGTCAGTCTGATAATCTACCATATATGGTCCTGGAGCCGATGGTGCTGGAGGTGGATCTGATGTAGATAAAGGTAGAGGTGCTCTGCTTGATGAAGATCTTGCCAATGCAGATAAAATAGTAGAGATGCCATCACTTAATCCTCAATGACTCTCCCTCATCTCCATATGCATCTGGTCAACTCACTGTCTAATGACCATAATCTCAGTCTCTATACAAGTGACTCTCTCCTCCAAGCTATCTCCAGTATCAGGTACCTCTATCTATGCAGGAGTAGCTGGCTCAGGCTGAGAAGTAGGCTCGGGCTGAGGAGCAAGCTTTGATTGAGTTGTAGGCTCGGGCTGAGCAGCAGGCTTTGATTGAGTCGTAGGCTCGGGTTGTGCCTTTGGAATCTCTCTATGTACCTCAGAAAGCCCGGCCTCACCTGAAAAAATATGCTCCTCCTTTATTACCTCATCATTTGCATCGGTGGCCTGACCGAATATGCATCGTCTCCACTAGCCTCTGACTAGATGATACCCCATCCTATGAAGTGATCTGATGTCATAGATGTCTATATGCAATAACAGTCTGTAAGGCTCGCCATCTAGTCTACTCTGTAAGCCTTGAATAGTATAATCAATCCCATCTCGTAGGGCAGACAAAGTCTCCAAATGGTCGATGCCTCTATCAACTGATGAACCATAAGCACTGGGAGGCATACCGAAGTGTACTGTATTAAAGACACCATAACCAACAACTCACACTCTATGATGAAGTCGAAGTGTCCGATCTTTGGCAAAAGAATCTGGGCTATAATGTGGTGCAGCAACCTCATCTCAAGCGACAATTTTGATGCTACTACTATGGCTCCATCTGGAAGATTATTTGTCTTAAAAATACACTAGAGTCCACTAACTCTGTCCACCAAGGCATCCACCACTGAACCTGTCATAGGAATCTCCCATACTCGGCTCAGAATCTCAGCAGAAACTAGAATGTCTCTCCCTCGGACCTATGCTATCCATCCATCACTACCTCTAGCTAAAGATCCATAGAACTCTCTTATCAGGCCAGGGTAAAATCTCTCGGATAGTGAGCAGAAGTGTGCTAAACTGGCATCCCTCAACCACTGTCCAATCCTTAAGAACGGATGAAGAACAGTAGGAAAATGAAATGAACCTATTCCAGATGAAGAATCAGGTGGTTGAAACTAAGATTGGAGGGAAGGAGGTGTTGGAGAACAATTAGAGGGTGAGTCGACTCAAATTTGGAGAAGAAAATCGAAGAAAACACTTCGTTTTTCCTATTTTAACTCGGTTCGCCATCGGCCAAGTGTCGACTCACGACTGTGGGTCAAGTGTCAACACTTGTAGGTGTCGACACCTCAAAGTGTCGACACTTTGACTTAAAATTTAAAAAAAATGAGAAAAAGAGTATTAAGCAAAAAGAACTTGATTTCAAAGGTTTGAAAGTGATTAAACATGATTCACAAGTAATTTTGATCAATTAAGAGTCAAGGATTATAAAGAGATGGAACTTTTTAGTCAAAAGGGTTGATGACCCCTAATTCTCTTCTAATCATACTGAACCAATCCTCTTGAAGAGATTTAGTCAAAATGTCAGCAAGTTGCATTTCAGTACATACAAAGTCAAGCATAATATCATTATTTTGAACATGATCTCTAATAAAATGATGTCTAATTTCAATGTGTTTACTTCTAGAATGCTGAACAGGATTTTTAGTTAAATTTATAGCACTAGTGTTATCACATTTTATGGGTGTCTTAGTTAATTTGATTCCAAAATCTTCAAGTTGTTGCTTAATCCACAAGATTCGAGCACAACAATTTCCTGCTGCAATATACTCAGCCTCAGCTATGGATAATGCAACTGAAGTTTATTTTTTGCTAAACCAAGAGATTAAGTTAACTCAAAAAATTGGCAAGTTATACTTATGCTTTTTCTATTTAACTTACACCTAGCAAAGTCAGCATCTGAAAAACTAGTCAATTCAATAGATGAATCTCTAGAATACTATAAACCAATATCAGTAGTACCAGATAAATATCTAAGAATGTGCTTAACAGCCAATAAATGAGATTCTTTAGGAGTAGATTGATATCTAGCACATATACAAATACTAAACATGATATCTGGAATACTAGCAGTCAAATATAGTAAAGAGCCTATGATACCTCTATAAAGTTTCTGATCAATAGCTTTACCATGTCATCTTTATCAAGTTTATAAGAGGGGCTCATAGGTGTACCTATTGTCCTGGTGGTCTCCATCTCAAACATCTTTAAGATTTCTCTTATATACTTAGCTTGGTTGATGAAGATCCTTTTTTGGTTTGCTTGATTTGGAGTCTGAGGAAAAAAGTTAAGTTCACCCATCATACTCATCTCGAACTCTCCCTACATAAGCTTGGCAAACTCTTGATAAAGAATTCATTAGTAGCACCAAAAATAATGTCATCAATATAAATTTGTACTACTAAAAGATTATTATCTTTCCTTTTCAGAAATAGAATAGTATCAACATGGCCTCTAGAGAAATCATTTTTAATAAAAAACATGCTGAGTATTTCATACCATGAACAGGGTGCTTACTTTAAACCATAAAGTGCCTTGTATAGTTTGAAAACATGATCAGGATGTGCATGATTTTCAAATCCAGGTGGTTGTTCAACAAACACTTCTTCACAAATAAAACTATTTAGAAAAGTACTTTTAACATCCATTTAAAATAATTTGAAATTCATAAAATATGCAAATGCTAAAAGTAATCTAATGGCTTCAAGTCTAGCTACAGGTGCAAAGGTTTCATCAAAATCAATACTTTCTTCTTGATTATAACCTTTAGCTACCAGCTTAGCCTTGTTTCTAGTGACAATACCATTTTCATCTAGTTTATTCCTATATGCCCATTTTGTGACAATGATTGAAATATTAGATGGTCTTTCTATTAGTGTCCAAATTTTGTTTCTTTCAAACTGATTCAATTCTTCTTGCATTGTATTAATCTAGTTTGGATCTTTTTCAACTTCTTCAATGCATTTTGGTTCAATTTAAGAAATAAAAGTAATATAGTCACATTCATTTCTAATGGAAGATCTTGTTCTTACCCCTTTTGATGGATCACTTAGGATTAACTTCTTAAGGTGTCCATAAGCTAACCTCCACTCCTTGGGTAGATCTTGATACTTTGGTATGGATTGTATGATTTCTTCTCTTCCCTTCTGGTCTCGATCTTCTTCATTTTCTTGAGGGGGTTGATCATCCAAAGTCATCTTCTTTAATCCTTCAGCACCTGCATATGCATCAGAAGTATCCTCTTTTTTAGAGGATTTGTTAGCAGATTCTTTAAATACTACATGTACAGATTCCTCTACTACTATAGTTCTCTTATTAAAGACTTTGTATGCATTGCTAGATGTAGAGTATCCTAAGAAGATATCTTCATCAGAATTGGCATTAAATTTATCTAAGTTATCTTTACTATTATTTATAATAAAGTATTGACAACCAAAAACTCGTAAATATTTTAAAGTAGGTTTTCTTTGTTTCCAAAGCTCATATGATGTTCTCTTTAAAATAGGTCAAATTAAAACACGATTTAAAATATAGTAAGTGGTATTTACTGCTTCAACCCAAAAATATCCTGGTAAATCATTTTCACAAAGCATTATGCATGCCATTTCTTCTAAAGTACGATTTTTCCTTTCTACTATCCCATTTTGTTGAGGTATCCTAGGTACAGAAAAATTATGTTCAATTCTTTTTTCATTACAAAAATTTTTAAAATCTTGATTTTTAAATTTAGAACCATGGTCACTATGAATACAAATAACTGAAGTACCTTTTTTATTAGAAACTTTTTGATAAAACTTAATAAAAGCTGAAAACGATTTGTTTTTGTGAGCTAAAAATAGAACCCATGAAAATCAAGAAAAATCATCCACTATAACTAATCCATATCTCTTTCCTCCTAGGCTAGATGTTCTAGTTGGTCCAAAGAGATCCATATGGAGTAGTTCTAATGGCCTAGAAGTTGAAACAAGACCTTTAGGTTTGAAAGAAGTTTTTACTTGTTTTCCAAATTGACATGCTTCATAAATTTTATCTTTCTCAAAACTAAGTTTTGGTAAATCTCTTACTAATTTTTTTTACATAATTTAAAAAGTAAATACATGCTAGCATTTCCTAATATATGATGCCAAAGCCAGCTAGTCTAATTAACAGTGAAATTCATTGCAACTAGTTATTCACCACTAGGTAAAGATAGATTATCCAAATCAACAAGATAAATGTTACCATGCCTTTTTCCAATGAATTTTACTCCATTATTATCAGGACTAGCAATCATGCAAAAAGATGATTCAAAAATAACTTGAAAGCCTTTATCATAAAATTGGTTAATACTAAGTAGATTATGTCTTAATCCTTTAACTAATAGAACATTATCAATCTATGTAGAAGGGAAGATGTAAATCTTACTGATACCAATGATCTTTTCTTTACCATTATCACCAAAGGTTACTGATGCGAGATGGATGTAAGGGCTAATCTAACAATTAAGAGTTTAATTCTAATGAGCAATGGCAGCAAACTCAAATAAGCTATCAATTAAATTTAAGAAAGATAGACTAAAATTACTACTAACTACCCGCAATGTAATTTGCATGCAATCACAAAAAGAATCCTGGATCCGATGATTAGGAAACCATCGAAACTAGGACTTTCTTACTTCAAATAACCAGATCTAATGAGATTTGGATGTGTAACTTATCAATAATGATTTTCCCTCCTCCGTTGTAGCAGATCTGGATTCGACTCTCAAGGTCTTGTGGTAGAATTCCAAATATCAATTCCTTCGAAGCAGATCTTCCCATTGATGGTTGAATGGCAAGGAAACCTCCTCTTCTGATCGAGAGCACTAGGGATCCTGCAAGAGAACTATGATTAGACAGGTGGAAAAGGAGTGGGAATTTGAAAAGAGATTGGGAAAGAGGGATGGTCGGCTTGGATCTAGATCTGGACTGGATGTTGAAGCTGGCACCTGGATTCTTGGATCTTGGACTCTTGGAAGATAACTAAGGCTTCAGCACCCCCCCCACACACAGAAGCAATGCTTACCCAGCAGAGCACTCTCATATTACAATGCTTAACCAACAATTATAAAAATAAACTGATAGAGTTTCATTAATAGTTCAAAGATAGTTACAAGGGAAGAATGGAGTGGTATTTATAGACTCTCCATACAAGGTAGCAAGATAACATTGAATTTCCTTTGAATACAAGATAGATAAAGATAATAATGAACTCTAATCTTCTTAACTTGGATGAAACTCTTTGAACTTCAAAATAGGTAGAACTCCTTCCATGTAGGCATCAAAGAGATAGGTTGATGGGCAACAAAATGAAATGAGGCACTCTTTTGGATTTGAAATGTGTGACATCTCAAATGAGAAATGGATGTGTGCTAACTCCTACTTCCATCTTGATTTCAGTCTTTTGAATTCAAATTTGAGAGTGGGCGATAACTTGAAAGAAATGTGGCGTCCAAACCTTTCCATCTTGGCGTTAATCCTCTTGTTTTCAAATTGGAAGATAGATAAAAATGTTCTTCATCTTATCTTGAATCTTGAATGGGCTTCTTTGAATTTAAATGGTCTCCATGGGATAAACTCCTTAAAATTTGAATGGTTGAGAGGAGGCACTCCTCTTCAAGTGGGCAACAAAATAAGGATGAGAGAAGGCACTAAAGAGATGAGAGTCCTCTACTTTACTTCTCTTAAATGCTTTCAAATGAGTGACAAAATGAGGCACCCTCCTTTCCTCCCTTTTGGATAATCTTGGACTTTAAATGTTGTCTAAATGTCCCAATGTCTGGATGTCTGGATGTCTGAATGTCTTGATAAAAATAAAAGACACCCTTCTTTTGACATTGAGTTGGCCATCCAAAGTGATGTGGTGAGGCATACTACTCCAAGTGGTGGGTGACAAGGCTCCATGACATGGTGATGTGGCATAAGGTGATGACATGGCATGATGACATGGCATGATGAATTGGACTTGAACCTTGGTTAACTTTGAATCCCTTGACTAATTAAAGTACTAATTACAAGACTCAACTTGACCAATTTGCAAAGCAAAGTAAACTAATTTTATTTACAAGACTCAATCTTAAATTAAAATAGAATAACTACTTATTGGTGATCCACAATGAGCTTGGAGGGTTCTGACATCTCTTCCTAGCTCTAGTATCCTCACCAATCCTCCCGGGATGGAAGGAACTCGACCTTATCGATTATGGGTCAACTCTATTCAGGTAATGCTCTAGCAAGTCTGGGTTGATTCTTTGTAAATTCTCTCGAGTGATCCACGAATCATCAGATTTCGGTTTACCTTGCCATCGAACCAGGTAACGTTGATAATCCTTACTCCTAGTAGTGATAGTTTTGTCATCCAAAATCTGCTCAATCTTATATCTCTATTCTGGTAATTTGGCTGGTGGACACTCAAGGGTAGGGTCACTCTCAGAGATAGAATCAGGCTCAAATGGTTCATTAGGTATCGTTATTGGCTCCTTGTACTCAACAAGATCTGATACATTGAAGGTTGGACTAATACCTAATTTAGGTGGAAATTCTAACACATAGGCATTAGACCCAATTTTCTTTATGATCTTGTATGGTCCTGCACTACAGGCATGTAGTTTCTTCATGGTTCCAAGTGGGAACTGTTTAGGTCGAAGCCTGATCATGACAAAGTCTCCCTCATCAAATTCTTTGAAGCGCTTACGTGAGTTAGCTATATGCTCATAAGATTTATTGCTTTCATTAATTTTTTTACTTATCTCTTTATGCAATTCCTTAATATGCTATGCATATGACTCTTATCAACACCTAATGAACTCAACTATGCATTCCTATCGAATGGAATTTATTAGGTCTACAACCACAGCTTTGGGCTTGATTCCTGGTTGATGGATGACATGTAGATAAAAATTTGATGTGGACTTCTAATAAGTGCCATAATGTCTTCCAGAAGTAGGTAGCAAATTGAATGGGCTTAAAGGACTGATGAAACATGCTAACCTCAACAAAATGTAATTGGGTGGTTCTAAAAACATTGGAAGCCTTAGGAAAAGGCAGGAAATATAAGGTGGGTTCGACAACTAGGTCTGGATTCATGGGGGCGACCTTAAAGTATGGACACTGAGTTATATCTATGGGCACTAAAAGGTCCACTTTATCAAAAAATGGGTCAGTAAGTTCAGGGAAGAGATCATTAATTGGAATCAAAGGGGTGACCTCATCCTAAGGGTACCGTATTAAAGAGATCATGTCTTCGATAAATTCTTCTGGTTCAAGAATTTCAGGACTAAGATCTCCTATTTGGGTCTCTTCTAGGATTTCCTTAGGGAAAGCTTTAATGGTAGCGGTGTTAAATCCCTCATGGTTCTCTTTCCCTAATGGTCCTTCTAATACATTAGGTGACTCATTGGCTTCCTCTTCTCCTTTATACTTATCTATCAGGTTTTCGCCAAATTCATATACTTCCACTACGATTTCAGCTTGAGTAATCTTCTGGTCAATTAACTCTGAGTCTGCAATAGATATTTTCTCTTCAGGGTCATTCATAGAAATAGATAGGGTCACAGGGATGGGTCAGCCTGGATTAGGGTTAAGTTGGCTCGGATTAGGGTTGAGTCGACTCGGGTGAGAATTGGGTCGACTCTGTTGAGGAATGGGTCAACTCGAGTGGACTAGGCTAGATCCAGATTTTTGATAAGGGGCATTAATCCTAAGGGTTCTAGCTGATGAATTTTGGGTCCAGGGGGAGTTGGTTTAAGTGAACTAGGATTAGTACGGGCCCTACGGGTTCTCTCTAGGGTTCCTAACCGTTCATCTAATTGGTCAAACCTATTGTTCATTTAGGTACATTGTTTAGTGAAGGTCCTCAGCAAGATTTCAAGGTTAGACTCCATGGTCAGGCTAGGTTGGGTTTGGGCAGATGGTAAGGGCTCCTAATCTAGTAACCTGCAATACAATCCTAGCTTCTAGGGCTCCCTGACCTAGAGTTCTAGTAGAATGGGTCAGCTCAATTTATAACCAATTCAGTAATTACCCTGTCCCTTGGCCAGGTAAGAGGTAGGGTTGTGGGAGGCTCCCCGTGCTATTGCAGGGTCCTAATTAAAAACCACAAGTTCGCTTAGGGCATTTGCCTCTGGACTTCTACCCTTAGACACCATATTCAAGAGATAACTAAAGGATTGGGTGCACTAGCTTTCACATAATACTTGGAACCCGACCTGTTGGTATCTTTAAACTGTATTAGGTTACTACTTGGTTTTAGATTAGGGCTAGGACAATGCAAGATAAGGTTGGTTGTTTTTGGGTCAAGGAAAGGTGATAAAATCCTTCCCTTATCTTATGATAGCATGCCCTTAAAATAGTTTCAGATAAGATGAATGCACAACCAAACAAACTAGTTTCCAAGATAAGATAAGATAAGACTTGCAACTCAAAATTTAAACTTTAAATTTCAAATTTCAGATTTGGATTTCAGATTTGAATTTTAAATTTTGAATTTCAGAATACTTTCGTATACCCGCTTAGGAGGCATGATTTCTTTCTACCAGAAAGTACTAAGAAAATAATGCAATTTTTTTTAAAAAAAAAATTAGATTTGAAATCTATGAGAGAAGATTATAGATCTGATTTTAATCTAGCTAAATTACTAAAAGTAATGCAAAGGAAACTAAGATATGAAGAGCTATGGAAGAGCCTTCCAGATCCAATGCTAGTATAGTGCAGAAATTTTAGCTAGTCACTAAATATCCTAGTCTAACCTTTGGCTCTGATACCAAAGATGATGCAGAATGGATGCAAGGGCTAATCTAACAATTAAGAGTTTAATTTTAATGAGCAATGGCAGCAAACTCAAATAAGCTGTTAATTAAATTTAAGAAAGATAGACTAAAATTACTACTAACTATCCGCAATGTAATTCGCATGCAATCACAAAAAGAACCCTGGATCCGATGATTAGGAAATCATCGAAACTAGGACTTTCTTACTTCAAATAACCAGATCTAATGAGATTTGGATGGGTTACTTACCAATAATGATTTTCCCTTCACCGTTACAGCATATCTGGATTCAACTCTCAAGATCTCATAATCGGATCCAAATATCAGTTCTTTCGGAACAGATCTTTTCGTTGATGGCTGGATGGCAAGGAAACCTTCTCTTCTGATTGAGAGCACTAGGGATCCTACAAGAAAACCATAATTAGAGAGGTGGAAAAGGAGTGGGAATTTGAAAAGAGATTGGGAAAGAGGGATGGTTGGCTTGGATCTAGATCTGGACTGGATGTTGAAGCTAGCGCTTGGCTTCTTGGATCTTGGACTCTTGGAAAATAACTAGGGCTTCAGCACCCCCCCACATAGATGCAATGCTTACTCAATAGAGCACTCTCACATTACAATGCTTAACCAGCAATTGTAAAAACAAACTGACAGAGTTTCATTAATAATTCATAGATAGTTACAAAGGGGGAATGGAGTGGTATTTATAGACCCTCCATATAAGGTAGCAAGATAACATTGAATTTTCTTTGAATACAAGATAGATAAAGATAATAATGAACTCTAATCTCCTTCTTAACTTGGATGAAACTCTTTGAACTTTAAAATAGGTAGAACTCCTTCCATGAAGGCATCAAAGAGATAGGTTGATGGGAGACAAATTGAAGTGAGGCGCTCTTTTGGATTTGAAATGTGCGACATCTCAAATGAGAAATGGATGTGCGCTAACTCCTCCTTCCATCTTGATTTCGATTTTTTAAATTTAAATTTGAGAGTGGGTGTGACAACTTGAGAGAAATATGGCACCCAAACCTTTCCATCTTGGCATTAATCCTCTTGTTTTCAAATAGAAAGATAGATAAAAATGTCCTTCATCTTATCTTGAATCTTGAATGGGCTTCTTTGAATTTAAATGGTCTCCATGGGATAAACTCCTTAAAATTTGAATGGTTGAGAGGAGGCGCTCATCTTCAGGTGGGCGACAAAATAAGGATGAGAGGAGGTGCTAAAGAAGTGAGAGTCCTACTTTACTTCTCTTAAATGCTTTCAAATGAGTGACAAAATGAGGCACCCTTCTTTCCTCCCTTTTGGATAATCTTGGACTTTAAATGTTGTCTAAATATCCCAATGTCTGGATGTTTGGATGTCTAAATATCTGAATGTTTGAATGTCTGAATGTCTAGATGTCTGAATGTCTGAATGTCTAGATGTCTGAATGTCTGAATGTCTTGATGAAAATAAAAGACAACCTTCTTTTGATATTGAGTTGGCCATCCAAAGTGATGTGGTGAGGCATACTACTCCAAGTGGTGGGTGACAAGGTTCCATGACATGGTGATGTGGCATAAGGTGATGACATGGCATGATGACATGGCATGATGAATTGGACTTAAACCTTGGCTAACTTTGAACCCCTTGACTAATTAAAGTACTAATTACAAGACTCAACTTGACCAATTTACAAAGCAAAGCAAACTAATTTTATTTACAGGACTCAAGCTAAAATTAAAATAGAATAACTACTCATTGGTGATCCACAATGAGCTTGGAGGGTTCTGACGTCTCTTCCTAGCTCTGGTGTCCTCACCAGTTATACTCCCTCCATTTAGTGCCTCAAGAGAGGGGAATTGCTTCACATCTCCTGTCATGTATTTTGAGTAACCACTATCGAGTACCACAATCTTTTCTTTTCTTTGGTTGCAAGACACACATACAAAACAAATCAAGTTTTGAATTTAGGTACCCAAGCCATCTTGGATACTTTTAGGTTAGTACTAAGAGTGGTTCCTTTTGGAATCCAAATCTTTCCAAAATTATTGATTTTTCTTAAATCATAATGATATGCTTTATGACCTACTTTTCTACAAGAGTAACAAATGATGCTTGATGATGCAGGAATAAATTTTTTTTGAAAAACTTTTGCTATTTTTGGGGTTTAAAACTTAATCCAGCTTTTTTAAAAATAGCTCTTTGATTGTTCAAAAGTAGATTCATCTTTTTAGAACTATAGGTGAATTTTTCAACAAAAGGTTTTACCCTATCAAGCTCATCTTTGTATTTCTTATTTTCTATTTCAAGATCTTTATTTTTATTCAAAAGTTCATTGTTTGAAATATTAACTTTAGATCTTTTCAAAACTTCATTTTTCATTACTAAAGCATTGTTTCATTTTTCTAAAACATCAATCTTATTTTTTAAATTATTAGCTTCATTCATAAGATTAGAGTTTTCATGCGAGAAAGAGTTTGCATGCTTTTTCAATTTCCTATTTTCAATCATAATCAGTTTATAGTCATGCACTAACTCATCAAATGCATATCTTAATTCATCAAAAATATAATCAACTTCAAGTTTAGGAGGTACCTCTTCTTCTTGTTGTACCATGAAGCAAAGATTGGCGACTTCAGTTTGTTCTTCCTTATAAATTTCCTAAACTTTCTTGCTAATAGTACTTCATCATCCTCATTCTCTTCTTCTTCTTCTGATTCCTCATTTGAAGACTCTTCTTGTGTTGTAGACTTGAAAGCTATACCCTTCTTCTTCTTATCCATATTCATTGCTTTTTGTTTCAAGTTCAACTCATAAGTCATGAGCGAACCTATAATTGCTCCAATGGAAGTTTATCAACAACTTTGGCTTTTTGAATGGTGGTTACTTTTGGATTCCAAGATGTTGGTAGAGACCTAA
Source organism: Areca catechu (assembly GCA_021397845.1). NCBI lineage: Eukaryota > Viridiplantae > Streptophyta > Magnoliopsida > Arecales > Arecaceae > Areca > Areca catechu. The sequence goes on from CM038041.1 coordinate 147,804,206, forward strand.
GAATTTTGTTCACAAGATCGGCAATAGACATAATTTTACCAAGGCTTCTCATACCATTAACAATATTTGTGAACCTAGTATACATGTCAGTGATAGATTCATTTGGTTCTATGCAAAAGATCTCATAAGTGTGCACAAGCATGTTAACTTTTATATTTTTTACTTGATCAGTATCCTCATGAGTAACCTCAAGTGTCTCCTATATTTCTTTAGCTAAGGTGCAGGTGGAAATCCTATTGAATTCACTAGGATCCAATGCACATAGAGGAGATTCATTGCTTTCGCATTGATCTCAGATTGTTTAATATCATTTTCATTCCAATCATCTTCAAGCTTTGGGATGGAACACTATTAACCACAATTGAAGGAATATGAGGACCTTTATCTATTACTTTCTACAAATTGTAATCAATAAAATGCATATAAATTCTCATTCATGTTTTTCAATAAGTGTAATTTGTACCATTAAAGTCAGGAGGTCTATTTGAGGCTTGTCCCTCAACTATACTAGTACCAAGTGGGGCTGCCATAGATCTTTACTCAAGGCAGTCAGACCTATATACTAAGAACGTGGCTCTGATACCACTTGTTGCCTAGTAAGCAACCCAAGAGAGGGGTGAATTGGGTTTCTAAAACTATTTGCAAGTACGTGTGCTAATTCAATAATCAATTCAAGTACTAGTGAGAAGTAAGTGTTGTGTGCTCTTAAAGAGTATGCAGCAAAAATTTAAATGTAATGAAAGTAAGAGCAAGTAAAAAGAAAACAATCAACCACAAATACAAGCAAGTATAGTGGTTCGGTGCTCTCTAAGGCACCTACATCCACTCCCCAAGGTCCACTCAGGAATTCACTATAATCACTCTTGATTGCAACCAATTAGTTTTTCGGGCTCACTAATCAAAACTCCTTTTGGTTTTTACTAGGCTCACCAAAAGAAACCTCTTGATTTTCAAAGGCTAACCATAAATCTCCTTAGTTTTTAACTAGGCTAACCAGAAATCTCCTTGGTTTTCAACTAGGCTAACCAAAAACCTTGATACAACAAAGTAATAATGAAAGTAAGGAATACGATAGAGCTTTCTAAATAAAAGCTGTTATCTCTTTGAAGCTTGTCGAAGATGCTTGTGTTCAATTCGATGAAGCCTCAATCAATGCTCAAAAGTGGTTGGACTTGAATCTTTTGATTGCTTTGAATGCTTGGAGGCTTCTTTCGCTTGGAAGTAGTTGCTCTCTATGAATTTGAGTGAATGCACTTCTTTTTCTTTCTCTTTCTCTTCCTCTATTCATTCTCTCTCGTTCCACTTGAATTTAATTCACTTAAATACCATCCCAAGGCTTAAATAATGGTTTATGATTATTAGAGAGGTGGAACTAGCCATTGGGGATGAAAAGGATGAGTTTTGCATTTGAAAAAACTAGTCGTTACTGTTCCCGGAACTCTGTGTCGATACTTCAGGCTGTGAGTCGACACTTAGGGTCAATACTTAATTTTCATGAGTTGACACATAGTTCAAAATTCTGCTTAGAAGCTCTCTGGAAATTTCAGGTGAGTCGACACTTCATCTTATGAGTCGACACTTGAGGTGAGTCTTGAATTTCAGCATATTCTATAAGAAATCTATCTCAGGCTTTGAGTCGATCATTGAGTCGACACTTAGGATCGACACTTGTGAAGCATGAGTCGACACTTCAAACATGCCATTTAAAACTCCTTTCTGCGTACTAGCTTGAGTCGACACTTGCACTGTCATGAGTCGACACTTGAATTGTGAGTCGATACTTGCTAAAACTTTTCAAATTTTAACTGAAACTTTGCTGAATCTTCTTTGAACTTGACTCTTAAATCCTTTCAAGCAATTCTCAAATACTTAAGTCCATCAATCTTTAATGTTTCATTCATAGAAAGGGCTTCTTCAATCATTTGACAAGCAATTCATTTTAGCCAACTTGATGAGTACCTTTTTTCTAATAGAAACGTACTTTAAAGAACTGTTAGTACTCCAATATACTAAAGTAATTTGTTAATCATCAAGATCAATAATAGAGTCAACACTTTTAGATATCTTATGATTTTTTTAAGAGCAAGTATATGTGATTCTTTTGAATTAGATTGAAATCTAGCACATATACATATACTAAACAAGATATTAGGTCTACTAGTTGTTAAATACAACAATGATCCAATTATATATCGATATAGCTTTTGATCAACATTTTTCGATCTTCATCTTTGTCAAGTCTATAGCTAGGGCTCATAGGTGTGCCAATTTCTTTGATTGACTCCATATCAAACTTCTTGATGATCTCCTTGATGTACTTAGCTTGGTTAATAAATATTCCTTCCTTTATTTACTTAATTTGGAGTCCAAGGAAGTAGGTCAACTCACCCATTAAGTTCATTTCAAATTCGCCCTGCATAAGCTAAGCAAATTCTCTACACAAATTTTCATTAGTTGCACCAAAAATTATATCATCTACATAAATTTATACAACTAACATTTTATTTTCTTTTTTTTAATGAATAGAGTGGTATCTACATTACCTCTAATAAAGTCATTTTCAAGTAAGAATTTATTCAATCTATCATACCATGCTTTAGGTGCTTGTTTTAAACCATGCAATACTTTATTAAGTTTGATAACATGATTTGGAAGAGCATGATTTTCAAATCCTGGTGGTTATTCTACAAAAACTTCTTCAAAAATATAACCATTTAAAAATATACTTTTTACGTCCATTTGAAATAATTTGAAACTCATGTAGTAAGCAAATGAAAGTAATAATCTAATAGCTTTAAATCTTACTATAGGTGCATAGGTTACATCAAAATCTATTCCCTCTTCCTGATTATATCCTTTGGCAACTAGTCTAGCTTTATTTCTAATTATATTACCTTTTTCATCTAATTTATTCCTATAAACCCATTTAATGCCTATAATAGGATGATCAGAGGGTCTAGCTACTATGGTCCAAACATTATTTCTATCAAATTGATTAAGTTCTTTATGCATGGCCATCATCCAATTGGGATCATTTTCTGCTTCTTCTATGATATTTGGTTCTACTTGTGAAATAAATGCTAGATAATCATGTGCATCTCTAAGTGATGACCTAGTCCTAACTCCTTGCGAGGGATCACCTATAATTAAATCTGTAGGATGTGATGTCACATACCTCCATTCTTTAGGTAAATCACTATGATTTTTGCTTACCATTTCTTCTCCTTATTCAACTTGTTTATCTTTTAAGCTCATGTCCTTCATAGCTTTGTCAATTATACCTGCATCATTATCAATGTACTCTTCTTTTCTAGAAGGTGAGGGGTTAGTTTTATAAAAAAAATATGGATAGATTCTTCAACAGTTAATGTTCTTTTATTGAATACTTTATATGGTTTGCTAGAAGTAGAATAACCAAGAAATATTGCTTTATCTGATCTAGCATCAAATTTTCCAAGGTTATCCTTTTCATTATTCAGTACAAAGCATTTGCAACTAAAATATGAAAATAATGATTACTAGGTTTTCTATCATTCCAAAGTTCATAGGGGGTTTTCTTTAAAATAGGTCTTATCAAAACATGGTTCAAAATATAACATGCAGTGTTCACAGCTTCTGCCTAAAAGTACTTTAGAAGATTGCCTTCACATAACATAGTTCAAGCCATCTCTTCTAATATTCTATTTTTTTTCTCTACAACACCATTTTGTTGTGGTGTTCTAGGAGCTGAGAAGTTGTGATCAATACCATGCTCAGTGCAATACTCTTCAAAATATTGGTTTTCAAATTCAATGCTGTGATCACTTCTAATTGAAATAACTAAAAGATTTTTCTGATTTGAAACTTTCTTGTGAAATTTTTGAAATACTTTGAAAGCTTCATCTTTATGAGCAATAAATAAAATCCATGTAAACCTTGAAAATCATCTACTATCACAAGTCCATATTTTATACCTCCTAGGCTTGTGATCCTAGTTGGTCCAAATAAGTCCATGTATTAAAGCTCTAAAGGTATAGAGGTTGAAAACATATTTTTTGATTTAAAACTCTCCTTAGTTTGTTTACCAAATTAGCATGCATCACAAACATGTTCAAAATCAACTTTAAATTTAGGTAAACCTCTAACTAGATCTTTGAAAATTAATTTAGCTATAGTATGCATGCTAGCATGACCTAATCTTCTATGCCACAGTAAGCTAGATTCCTTAGTTTTAGCATTCATTGCCACTAGACTTGTACTTCTTGACATGGCTAGATCATTTAAGTCTACCAAATAAATGTTTCTAGTCTATGACCAAAAAATTTAGTGCTAGAATCAAGAGAACTGGTTACTATACACATTGAAGATTCAAAGATAACCTTGAAGCCTCTATCACATAATTGACTTATACTTAATAAATTGTGCTTCAACTTGTCTACTAGCAATACATTTTCAATAAAGGTAGAAGGGGTGATTCTGATCTTACCGATGCCAATGATCTTCTCCTTACCATTATCACCAAAAGTTACTAATCCTCCATCTTTCATTTTCAAGGTGATGAATTATTCTTTGTCACCCATCATATGTCTTGAGCAGCACTATCCAGATACCATCTTTTCTTTGAATTCTGGGCTGTAAGACATTCCTCATCTTTGAGTTCCATGAGATATATATTTGTAGTTTTGGATGTCTCTTCCTCTTCATTTGATGTGGACTCATCGCTGTTGCTCCACGTAGCAACCATCACTTTCTTCTTCTTTTTCTTGTATCATTTCTTTAATGTGGGACAATCTGAATGATAATGCCTCAACTTCTTGCACTCGTAGCATATCAGTTGTTGCTCTTTATCTCCTTCTTTATCCTTCTCCTTTTCTTTGCTAAGTTCTCCCTTTCTAAGATTTTTCTTTCAATACCTTGACGTTTTCCTGCCCATAAATCTTTTGAATCTCCTCATGACTAGAGCAATATCATCATCTTCAAGTTCTTCATCAGAGGAGGGGCTTTCTTTTTCTTTTCTTCTTCTTGCTTCTTTAATTTAGCTATAGCTTTGAAGGCTATTGATTTCTTCTTTTTGATATCATCTTCACTTCGATGCTGCATAGTAAGCTCGTGTGTGATCAAGGAACCTAGAAGCTCATCCAATGGGAGTGTGTTGAGGTCCTTGGCCTCTTGAATTATAATGACCTTCGGATCCCATTTATCCGGTAATGATCTTAAAATTTTTTGTACAAGGTATGCATCATTTGAGTATATCTTGCCAAGACTCTTTAAACCATTAATAATATATGTAAATCTTGAGAACATGGTAGATATAATTTCATTGGGCTCCATTTTAAATAATTCATAGTTATGAATAAGAATATTAATTTTTGAAGTTTTAACTTATGAGGTTCGTTCATAGGTAACTTCAAGTTTATCCAAAAAAATTTTTGGTAGACATGCAAGTAGAAATCTGGTTAAACTCATTAGCATCCAAAGCATAATATAAGAGATTCATTGCTTTGACATTCAATTCATCCATTATCATGCCATATTCATCCCATTCTCTTCAGGTTTTGGGATGTCTATGCCATTAACCTTTTTAGTGTGTGTGTGAGGTCCTTTTAAGATAACTTTTCATAACTGAAAATCTACTACTTGAATATAAATCTTCATTCGTGCTTTCTAGTCAATAAAATTTGTGCCTGTAAAAAGTAGAGGTCTATTTGTAGATTGGCCTTCGACCAAAGAGGTACTTATAGGGTTTGCCATAGATCTTTTCTCTAGGAAAATAAATTACAGAGACACTACTCTGATACCAATTGTTGCCTAGTTGGCCAACCCAAGAGGGGGGGTGAATTGTGTTTGAAAACTTTTTCCACAAATATGTGCTCTTTAGAAATCTTAGTATGGTGAGTGAGGTGAATTAGGAATTAAATATGGAAGCAAGAGAGAGAACACAAACAAACCAATCACAAACACCATAAATTTTATAGTGGTTCAGAGCAACTCAGCTCCTACATCCATTATCCAAGATACCACTTGAAATTTCTACTATATTCACCTTGGAATATAGCCAGTTTGTTTTATACCGAGCTCACAAACCAAAACCTAATCTTGATTTTACACCGGGATCACCAAGAATCCAATACAGTGTTAGTTTTCTTGAGCTCACTAACAATCCAAACTTGGTTTTCAAGGCTCACCAAAACCTTAAACAATACCCAAGTTACAGCCCCTGCTGTACTTGGAAAAATTTAATCAAAGAGTTAAAAAACAAAGCAACACTAATAACAAACCAAACTTTATCGGATGGTTGCAGTTGATGCCCTTTGAGAAGCCTTCTTGATTGCTCCTTCAATGCTCTTTAAGGCTTCCAAACTTCTCCAATAAATGACTCAAAAGAATGATTGGAGTTTGGTGAAGTCTTGAGTTCTTCCTTGAATGCTCTCTTTGGATATTCAATGCCCTCTTGAAAAGTTTCTCTTTCAAATGTTCTTCTTTCAAAATGTTCTTCAAAAACTTGTTTAAAACCTTTATTTATAGTCTTTAAAACTGATCCCGGGTAGATATGACCGTTGTAGTGCCTTGGGAGTCGAAACTAGCCATTGGAGTACTTTTTGGATTCAAAAAATCATTTTTGGAACTAGCCATTATGTTTCAAAAAATTGGGATTCAAGTCGGCTCGGATGGGTCAAGTCAGCTCGGATTCTTAGATATGTTAAATCTACACTTTGGTTGAGTTGGCTCGCTTGACTAGTTTTCTTAGAACTAAAAATAACTCACTCTGGAAGAGACGGCTCAGTTGCTCATCGCATCGGCTTGGATGACTAATTTCAAAAAACTAAACTTTGCCATCTCTGAATGAGTCAACTCTAACTTCATCGAGTTAGCTTGGTTGCTTGTGTGCCTAAAACCTTTGTGCCATGCCAAAATAGTGAGTCGGCTCTCTCCTTCGAGTTAGCTCAAGTGATCCTTGTCCAAAAACTTCCAAACTTCGCCAAATTTCTTCTAAAGACTTTACAACTTCTTCTAAGCTTAATCTAAGTAATTTAACTCAAAAAATATATAGAATTGTCCCTTTTTACAAGTATATACAATTAAGTTTTCTAGGGCTCTTCAATATTTGAACATTTTCTTATAAGTACATCGATATGCTACAAAGATTATAGAAATGTAGGCAGAATGATTATTCATTTGAAACATCCTACAAAAACTTCTCAAACATTCAAAAGTGATAATATCAAATACATACTCCAATATTTTGTTATCATCAAAATCATTCCAGGGGTCAACACCTTGTACCCGAAGATGGAGAAGGTTGCTTTCACCTTCCTGACTTAGGCGAGGAGACTTCATCCTTATTTTGAAGTGCATCCAGTCATGGTCCTATCCGAATAGCCTCTACGATAGATCCTACAAAAGGTTGACACCTCTGAAAGGGTCTCTAAATGGGCACTGGAGCTGAGTGAGTTTGATATCCAATATCAATCTCGCCCCTCCATTAGGGCCCAAGCTTTGGCAAACTTTATCATGGAATTCACTGTTCCTAATGATGTAGGACCAGACTGACCAAGATAGAGCCAAAGCTTGCAGATGAGTCCTAGATCTCCACGTTGATGGTGCTTCCAATGTTGGACGATTTGAGGCTTGGATGATCTTTACCAATCTGGAAGGAATTGTCATTGAGAAGGCCCTCCGCTTCAAGGCCTCTAACAACGAGGCAGAGTATGAAACCCTCCTCATGGGGTTGGGACTTGCCCGCGAGCTTGGAATTTAGTATCTCAAAGTTTTCAATGATTTCCAACTGATATTAGGGTAGATTCGTAGAAAGTTCGATACCAGAACCCCCATCATGGAAAAATATCTTTGATGGGTTAGGGAAACCACCTTGTCCTTCCTTTTCTTTGAAATTATGTAGATCTCCTAAGTAGAGAATGCTGAGGTGGACCTACTATCAAGGCTAGCCACCTTCAATTATGTGGATATTCTAAAGACCGCATACTTGGAAAACCTTGAGAAACTAAGCATTGAGGAAGAGTTGGCCTCGATCCTGCAAGCAAGCTGAGAGCCATGCTGGATGGACCCCTTGATCCACTATCTATAAGTAGGAAAATTGCCAAAAGACATGGCTAAAGTAAGAAAGCTTAGACATCGATCTATCTTGTTTGTGGTAATCAATAGAAAGCTGTATAAGTGAGCCTACTCTTTGCCATTTCTCTTTTGCCTTCATCTCTCAAAAGCAGACTTTGCCCTTCAAGAGGTCCACGAAGGGATCTATAGCAGCCATGTCGAAGACCATGCCTTGGTCTACAAGATTCTAAGACAAGGATACTACTAGCTAAACATTCTCAAGGATGCCATTGAGTACGTGCAGTGCTATGATTTTTGCTAAAGGTATGTCAATATCCAGCATCAACCCACTATACATCTAGTTTTCTTGAGCTCTCCTTGGCCCTTTGATTAGTGAGGGATAGATATCCTCGGCCCTTTCCCACAAGCTATCGGTCAGAAAAAGTTTCTAATTATTATCATTGATTACTTTATCAAGTGGGTTGAGGCCAAGCCCCTAGCTTGGATCACTAAGCGAGAGGCACAAAAATTTATTTGGATGTTGATAATTTGCCACTTCAGCTCTCTCATGTTATCATTATTGATAATGGTGGATAGTTTGATAATGCATCCTTCAACGAGTTCTATGAGGACCTATGGATTAGCCACCAGTTTACTTTAGTCACAGATCCATAGATAAATGGAGAAGCTAAAGATACTAACCGAACGATCCTCTAATGGTTGAAGACCTGACTGGATAAAATTGGAGGACTCTAGGTGGAAGAACTACATAGCATCCTCTAGACCTATCGCACCACCCAATGGCTACCAATAGGCGAGATGCCGTTCAACCTCACCTTTGAAATCGAGACCATCATCCCTTTGGAGCTAGGCCTACCATCATCTTTAGTCAAAACTTATAATGAGTGGTGCAACTTGGAAAGCTTCAAGGTGAATCTTGACCTCTTGGAAGAGGTCCGGGACAAAGCCAAAGTTTGAATGGATGCACACCAACAATGTATTGTCTGCTACTTCAATGCTCGTGTGAAGGCGAAATAGTTTTGGCCAAGAGAACTCATCCTTTATAAGGTAGTGATCAGCCAACCCGCAGAGTGCGAGAAGCTCTCCCCTAATTGGGAAGGACCTTACTGTATCATCAAGGTGGTCCGACCTGGTACATATCGGTTGGAGTAGTTGGACAACACATCCATTACCAAAACCAAGAACTCTAATATCTAGCCATACTACTAATAAGATGTACCCAAGCTATTGACTTGAATTGTTCAATGAAAATCTTTTTCTCTTCCACCCAAAAAAAGAAAGCGATTGGGCTAGGGACATCCCTGAAAGTCCTAGGATGAAGCTATCCCAGGCGAGGTTGCTACACCCCTTAATCGATAAGTCCAGGAATGAGATTGTTCCAGGTAGGGTTCCAAAACCCCTTATTCCTGATATCCCGATTGAGCAGTCAGACATGCAGGTTAGGTCCTGATTCTTGGCTAAGTACTTAGTCTCTTGGGAGCCCAAGGTGAGGTCATCTCAAGTAAGAATTGGTGCAGGCACCAGAGTTAATAAGAGACTTCAAGCAAACCAGATCAACCTAAGCTCCTTATGGATTACAAGTGAATAAACCAAACTATGATTTTAGTTTCAACTTTGTGTTACTTTCAGAATTATTCCATGAGTCCTTTAATTTCAACATGAGTCCATGAGTCCTGTAATTAAAGTATAGTAACTTTAATTTTAATTTAGTCATGTAATTTGCTTAAGTTAGGTTTAATTTGGTTAAGTTGAGTTCAATTAGGCAAGTTGGGTTCAAGTTGGGCTCAAAATTAAGCAAGTTTAAGACCATGAAGCTTGGAGATTGGATGGAGAAAACCACCTCAACTACCATGCCAAGTTGGAATGCCACATCACCACGCCAAGATGTAAGCCGCCTTACCTCCTCCATGCCAAGATAGGATGATACCTCACCTCCCATGCCATATCACTCCTTTGGGCACCCAAATTCAGATTTGAATTTAAGTTGGAACTTCTTTCTTATATCTCCACTCTTCATGCATGAATCTCACTTATCCCTCCACTCTTCACTCTATTCTTTAAGCTTGTAATTTGAATTTGAAAGGGCTAGAGAAGTCTATAAATATCCCTAACCCTTTTGTAATCAAACCATTATTATGATGAATGAATGAAAGTTTTTTTTTTCTACTTCCATTTGCTTGTTGCATTTGACACTCTATGAGGGAGAAGGTGTGAGGCCCAACCATCCATCCAAGATGCCACCATCTTCAACCAAGACACCCATCTCTTCAACTAAGATGCTAGCCTATCCCACCAAGATGCCAACAATCATTTCTTTTTTTCCTTCTTCTAAATCTCTACTTTCTTTTTCTCTCATCCTTCTACGCCCACTAATGCCCTCCATTGCAGGATTCTCCTTGATCTCAAGTTGATGAGGATGTTTGCTTTGCTTCAGAACCATCTACGTTAGGAGTCTTCCATTCAAGGAGTGATAGTCTTCAAGTCCAACCGCTAATCCTTGGAGTGCTAAAGTTAAACCACTACCAAAAGTGTGAGAGCTCATTGTTGCTAAGAGAACCCTTCTTAGACTCTTAGGTCCAATTGTTTGAAAGTACAAGTCCTAGTTAGAATAATTTCTCAACCATTAGGTCCTTTCTACTTTTGATTGAATGAAAACTATATTGCAGATAATATAACTTTCATCTAGTAGTCTCTTACATTGAATTTATTTGCTCCCTCTTATGCATGAATCTTGCTGATATGAGGTAGAATCATTGCTCATTTTAATTTGCTAGGTTCTAAGTTTTAAAACTCCATCTAGCATCCTGCATCATTTTTAGTATCAGAGCATGGTTAACTAGGATAAGTTTGCTAGTTGTTGAAATTTTTTACATGCTAAAATTCTACACATTAAGGATTGATCTAAAAGTTCTTTTCATAACTTTCCGGATCCTAGTTTTCATTAGCATTTTTCATTAATATTGCCAGTTCAAAAACCAGGGCTGAAATCTTCCTCAAAGATTTTAGATCTGAAATTTTAAGAAAAAAATTTGCATTGTTTTCATTCTTTGATCTTAGATTTCACGCCTCCTGAGTGGGTATACGAAAGTATACTGTCATAACCCATGGGAGTAATGAGCTACAGTCGGACGTGAGATCCTTAGGTTAAAGGTTTGATGTACTAATTGCTTGCTTGGTGTATGATGGCATGACTTGCTTAAGTAATTGCTTAAATTGCATGATTTTCTTTATTAGCACATTGAACACCACAAATTTTTTTTTTTTGGCACAATTCATATTCAAAATCTACCTAACCATAATTCAAAATTTTAAAATTTAAATTTAAATTTTGAACTCTGAAATTTAAAATTTAAAAATTCAAATTTGAAGTTTGAATTTTGAAGTGCATGTTATTCCTAGTCCTTATAATCTATTGATTAGCTAGATTGTTGGATGTGCATTCATTTTCTTAAAACATTTAAGGGCAATCCTATTACAAGATAAGGGAAGGATTTTATCACCTTTTCTTGTCCCAAAAATAACCAACTAAATATTGCATTAACCCAAGCCTAATTTAAAATCGAGTAAGAACCTCAACTAGGGACATAAACAAGTCAAGTTCAAGGTATTGTGTTGAGACTAGTGTAACTTAATTCTTCACTTACTCCTAGAAATTGGTGTCTAAGTCTAGGGGTCCAACAGCAAACACCTTAATCGAAACTATGGTTTTTAATTAGGACCCTGCAAGAGCAGGGGGAGCCTCCCACACTCCCACCTCTTACCTGGCTAGTTAAAAGGATAATTGTAGACTTGATTATACTCAATCGATTCATTCTACATTAAGCTTCTAGGTCTAAGAAACCCCTGGAATGAGTCTCTGTGCTGCATGTCCACTAGATCAAGAATCCCATACCAACATTTCCAAACCTAACCAAGTGTCACCACGGATCCAAATCTTGAAACTTTGTTGAGAACCATGACTGAACAATGCAAACAACTAAATAATAGGTTTGATCAAATGGAGGAACGAATCAGGACCCTTGAAGAGACCTATAAGGCCTATACTAAACCTGAATCACCCAGACCAACTCCCCTTGGTCCCAGAACCCATCACCATGATCCCACCTCTGAACATGACTTTAGACACCCACATCAAGACTCCACTGATTCGGAGGAAAGAGCTCTTGGAACATTCACCTCGATGCACCCACTTTTGATGGAATTCTAGACCCTAAGGTATACGTTGATTGGGAGAATAACATAGATCAATATTTTGAATGGTATGAGATGTCGGAAGAGAGGAAGTTCAAATTTGCTAAACTTAGGTTAGTCCGACAAGCTAGGTTGCGTTGGAGAAATGTTGAGTGCATTTGTCATCAAAGAAAAGACATGCCCATAGCCACATGGAGAGCCATGAAGATCAAACTTAGAGAAAAGTACCTATCCATGTCTTATGAGCAGAGGGGATCCATAACCCATCGATCCGAACCCAATAGGATTAGTACCTCTGGATATAAGCCAAGTACTAGTCAAGTTTCTCTTAGCTGACCCACCCCTACTACCCCATTTGTTCACAAGGATGACATTTAAGAAGAAATATATATGGTAGACCTAGAATTAGTTGACCAGGAAAGTACTCAAACTAAGGCTATATTGGAAGGACAATTAGAAGAAGAGAACTATGAGAAGCATAACACTACTACCACTAGGGCTTTACTTGAGGGAATACTAGAAGAGAATCAAATTATAGAGCCTGGTCTTGAAATTCAAGAATAAGAGGAAATTAGTAAGGACATGGTTTCTTCAATTCAGTTCCCTCTGGAAAAATTCACTCATTTAGTCCTGGTTAAATATCTCTTTCCTGAAATTACTGACTTATCCTTCCATAAAGTGGACCTTTTATCGTTCGTAGATATAAATCAATGTCCAAACCTTAAGGTCATCCCCATTAATCAAGGACTATTCCACGAATCCTCTTCTTATTTTCTACCCTATCCTAAGGCTTCCAATGCTTCTAGAACCACTCGATTACACTTTGTTGAGGTTAACAGGTTGCATAAATCCTTTGAGTATGTTAGATTTGCTACCTATTTCTGGAAGACCTCATTGGCATTTATTAGGAGTCCATGTAAAATTTTCATCTACATGTTTTCCACCAACCAAGGGTCAAGCACAAAGTTATAGTTAAAGATTTAATAAATTCCTTTTGAAAGGAATGCATAGTCGAACCTGTAATTTATTAAGTATTGGTACGAGTCATATGCATAGTATATTAGAGAATTGCACAAAAAAATTAGTAATAAAATTAATTTAAGCAATGAAACTTACAAGCATATGGCTAATTCCCATAAAAGAGTGAAAGAATTTTATGAAGGAGACTATGTGATGATTAGGCTTAGACCTGAACGGTTCCCACCCGGAACCATGAAAAAGTTACATGCCCGTGGTGCAGGTCCTTTCAAAATAATAAAGAAAATTGGATCTAATGCCTGCATGCTTGAGTTACCATTTGACTTAGGTATCAGTTCAACTTTCAATATCTTAGACCTAGTAGAGTATAGGAACCAACAGTGATACCTAGTGAGCCTTTTGGATCTGATCTCATTTTTGAGAGTGAACCTACCCCTGAGTGTCTACCAGCCACATTACTAAAATGATGAGATAGGATTGAGCAAATCCTAGATGACAAGACTATCACTACCCAGAACAAAGACTATCAACGCTATTTGGTTCGTTGACAAGGTCGACCAGAATATGAAGACCCACAGATCACTCGAGAGGATCTGCAAAGGATCAACCCAGACTTACTAGAATACTACCCATACTCGACAGGATTGAGTCCTTCCCACCCCGGGAGAATTGGTGTGGGTACCAGAGTTCGTAAGAGACTTCAAGCAAACCAGATCAACTTAAGCTCCTTATGGATTATAAGTGAATAAACCAAACTCTGATTTTGGTTTCAACTTTGTGTTACTTTTAGCATGATTTTATGAGTCCTTTAAATACAGCATGAGTCCATGAGTCCTGTAATTAGAGTCCAGTCAACTTTAATTTTAATTTAGCCATGTAATTTGTTTAAATTAGGTTCAATTTGGTTAAGTTGAGTTCAATTAAGCAAGTTGGGTTCAAAATTAAGCAAGATCAAGACCATGAAGCTTGGAGATTGGATGGAGCAAATCACCTTAACCACCATGCCAAGTTGGAATGGCACATCACCATGTCAAGATGGAAGCCACCTCACCTCCTCCACCCCAAGATAGGATGACACCTCACCTCCCATGTCACATCACTCCATTTGGGTACCCAAATTTAGATTTGGATTTAAGCTAGAACTTCCCTCTTATATCTCCACTCTTCATGCATGAATCCTGCTTATCCCTCCACTCTTCACTCCACTCTTTAAGCTTGTAATTTGAATTTGAAAGGGCTAGGGAAGTCTATAAATACCCTTAATCCTCTTGTAATCAAACCATTATTATGATGAATGAATGAAAGTTTTTTTTCTACTTCCATTTGCTTGTTGCATTTGATACTCCATGAGGGAGATGGTGTGAGGCCCAACCATCCATCCAAGATGCCACCATCTTCAACCAAGTTGCCCATCTTTTTAACCAAGATGCCCATCTCTTCAACCAAGATGCCAGCCTATCCCACCAAGATGCCAACAATCATTTCTTTTTCCTCCTTCTAAATCTCTACTTTCCTTTTCTCTCATCCTTCTATGCCGACTAATAACCTCCATTGCAGGATTCTCCTTGATCTCTAGATGAAGAGGAGGTTTGCTTTGCTTCAGAACCATCTACGTTAGGAGTCTTCTATCCAAGGACTGATAATCTTCAAGTCCAACTGCTAATCCTTGGAGTGTTGAAATTAAACTACCACCAAAAGTGTGAGAGCTCATTGTTGCTAAGAGAACCCTTCTTAGACTCTTAGGTCTGATTGTTTGAAAGTACAAGTCCTGGTTAGAATGGTTTCTCAACCATTAGGTCCTTTCTACTTTTAATTGAATGGAAACTACATTACAGGTCATATAACTTTCATCTAGTAGTCTCTTGCATTGAATTTATTTGCTCCCTCTTATGCATGAATCTTGTTGATATGAGGTAGAATCATTGCTCATTTTAATTTGCTAGGTTCTAAGTTTTAAAACTCCATCTAGCATCCTACATCAAGAACTCCACACTTCAAAGCCTTGGATGAGGTTGCCCCAAGTACCCTAACAGAGTTGTTAGACTCTCAGACTGGGTCACGATATTTCTAAGTCTCGGTTAAGCAGTAAGCCTCCCAGGTTCCAAATCCTTAGATGAGGTTGTCCCAAGCACCCTAGCAGAGCTATCAGACCCTGAGCTAGGTCATGATATCCTTAGGTCCTAGTTAAGTAGTAAGCCTCCCAAGTTTCAAGCCTTGGACAAGGCTACCCCAAGCACCCTAGTGGAGCTATTAGACTCTCAAGCTAGACCACAATACCTTTAAGTCTCGGTTAAGTAGTAAGCCTCTCAGGTTCTAAAGCCTTAGCAAGGTTTCCCCAAGTACCTTGGCAGAGCTATCAAACTCCCAGGCTGGGTCATGATACCCTAAGCCCCAGTTAAGCAGTAAGCCTCCCAAGTTCCTAAGCCTTAGTAAGGTTGCCCTAAGTGGGATCAAGATATCTCTTATTTTGAAAAGCTCCAGTAAAGGTTGTTGTAAGAAAGATTCATGAGCCCCTTTTATGCGACACACTATACAAGTATACAAATACAAGCAAGTATTAAAAGAATGAAAGTTTATTTCATTAATAAATGCTTGGTATACATGTTTTCGGCTCTACAACTAGTTCATATCACACCAAAGATACCTTGAGAGATACATGGAGGATAGGGACAAGTTACATGGGTTGTACAAGACCCCTTGAAGCTCTAAAGCATCTTCAATGCCTTGCTTGCAAGTGGTGGGAATAGGACCAAGTCAAAGTTTTCAGGAGATCTCAAGAATCCCACATTTAAATGAGGTATGCTTCGAGAGGCCCTTCCTTTGCTGGATCATGAAGTAGCCCCTAGATCCTTTAGAGAAGCTCGAAGATGATGCCGATCGACAAAGAGAAGATTTGTATTGCTCATAGAAGGCCTCTTTGGTGTGTAGAGAAGGTGGAGGTGAGCTAGAAGAGTTGCTGAGCCTTGCCCACTGGAGATAGAGAGGAAAACCCGAGACACACCAAGGATCCTTTTGGACCACCCCACTGTGGCTTCGATGCGATCCCACTACTCACTGGTAAGGTGGCATTCTCGAGGCTACTTCTACTCTTAACTTGGCTAACTCTCGATGGAGAGCTAGGCCCTGCTCGACAATACCCAAAACCTTGTCAAAAGCAGTGATGGGCCATCATTGCACCCGCCTCATTAGGATTCATCGAATGATGGATGGGGTAGGTTTCCAAGGCTACACCCATTGCTGATCCTCCTATAGCTGGACATGAAGGTGAACCATAGCATAGGAAGAACTGGGTGATGAGGTATACACCCTCGCCTCCCCTTCGGCTCCATTGTCAGATTGGCAAAGGTTACTATCTAATGACAAGAATGCTGACCTTTTCCAATATCTTCCATACCAAGAAGAGTGCCCACCAGCACTTGTGCATAGCGAAGGAAACACCCTTCAGGAGAATGTTCTAACAAGAAAGAGAACTTCTTAGAGGCAAGTCTAGAGAATCTCTACCGACATTGAAGTTTTAGAAGGGTCTATCAAAGCCTAGCTCCCTTAGTGCTCTACTTATAGAGGGTTAGAAGGTAGGATACCATGCCTCTATCCAATTGATGTATGACAAGTGGTGCTATCCTATCAACCAAGTGACCATTCCCATAGACCCGAAAGACAAGGCATCGGGCGGCTTTCCTAGCATTGATAACTCTTCTAGGAGACCACACATTCATGACCCTTTGCACTCTAAGGTGATACCGTAGGAGCATCGTGTCACCTTCAATTAAGAACTTTACCAAAATGGAGCCCACCATTGAGTGATGCATTAGGCCAAGTTGTGAACTATGATTGTGGGTCAAGCCGAGACTCCATATCTTGCTTGAGGCATTACTAGATCTAGAGGTTCTGGCAACCCCTTGAGACCCAAGTGAAGATGTTGTCTAGTCGACAACACATCAGGTACCAGGTGAAACTATTCCAAATTATGTAGAGATAAGCATGGATCATAGTTCCAAGTACTGAACACCAAGAAACTAAATTAAAGAAGGAAGAATTCTTATTCATTTCTTGGAAAAAGATGGGGGAAGTACAAAGTCAATAAGCCCTGGAGCCTTCTTCAATCTCTCCCTCCTATGCTCCACCGCACAAACATTCGTTGGTCGTAGCATTATGGGGCACAAGTAGCTCGGTTGCCCCTCTCATATTAGGGGAACAACCCTGCATGATGAGCTCATACACCCTGAAGCTAAAGTTATCCCCCTGTAGGTGCACCTCGTCTATTGGCTTAGATGAGCCTTGAACCTCCTTGACAATTGGAGGACTGTGTGCACTCTTTGGAGGCCTTTCCTCGATAGCACCTGAGCTTCATCGACCCTCAAGATAATCAGCCCTCACCTCTACCTTGACCACCTGGGCCCATAGTGTTGCCAGATGTTGAACCTCATCCATCCTGGTGGCCTGCTCAAAGGTCACGACTCTTCCGCATCATCAATCTTCCTCATAAGAGGGCTAGTTTGCACTGCAGGTCCTCGGTTCACTCGACGGACCATTGCATCTCCCGTAAGCTCTTCTCATCACCTGTGGCCTCATCTCCTGAAGAAGGAATTACCTTGCCCTCCTTCACAGACACCTCGCTAGTGGTACCAGGCAACATGCTTATCTTGCAGGACGCCTCGCCCACTTCTATGGATATCTCACCAGCAACAACAGTGCACTACTGCTCATGAAAAGATTCCACCATTATGGTTTCACCGACAGCACTGGATAACATGCCATGACCGTGAAGCATGCTACCCACTGGTGAACCAGTGACCTCCTGTTGAGAGGCTGCATGCTCTCCACTACCATTTTTAGTTAGAGCCTCCACTATAGTCCTAACATCAACCTTGGGATCCTCCATCTATATGTTTATGGAAAATATAGTTGCCACCACTAAAGCCTTGCCCATGCTTGACCTTGTCCAGGCACCCTCCAAGAATCGGGTGAACTTATAGTGGATAGCCTTCAGCTCCCAAACCAAATCCTCATTCATGCTCATGTATAGGTTTAGCTAGTGCTTGACCATCTATCTAGCCTCCTCCATTATGGACTAGTCATGCTCTGAGAGGCACACACATCCTCTGCAACCTTCAGTCTGCATCAGCCATCAGCAAGCTCTCTCTTTACACTTTTAACTTCTTCTTAAAGCCATATGGCACTGGTCTCAACCACCTATCAGGGAAATGAAGCCATTAGCCAAGCTAAAAGAGAGAACTTATAGCAATGACAAATGCTACCCCACCTACAAGCTTTGGATAAGGCAATCGATTGGCCTCCTAGGTAGCAGGTCAAGGATTTTGTTGGTCCAAGGTAGAGTCTTAAAGTTGACTGGTGCTGCTATCTCTGGCCACCATGGGGAATATCCTCGATGGGCAGGCCACCTTTGGAAGTGCTAACATAGATTTAGTAACCCCCCATCTTCATTAGCCTCACTTGCAATCTCTTTTGCCACCTCGATCGCAAGCAACTCAACCATGGTAGAAAGAACTCTGGCCATTACCTGGATTAATGGCAAGCTCACCTACAACAAGCACTATAGTTCCTCCTACTGCATTGCTCGATAATGTTCCAGTAGTGGCAAGGAGAACTTCCTTTACAACCTCGATCATTGGAGGATCCATCATGACAGGTTCCTTCTCTTTGGCTACCTCTATAATGACCGATTACCTTGGCACCATAGACACCATGAGCCTGGTCGCCTATGGTTCCTCTTCTAGAATGAAAGGGGCTATAGGCGAGGCAACTACTAGAGTCACCTCTAACACCCCAAGGATCGCTAAGGCAATCAGAGCTGCTACCACCCTTTGGGTCGGGATGTTTGCCCTAAGAATAGTGGTAGATACCCTTGAGCCCACCTTGATGATGCCCCTAAAGAACCAGTGCATCTCTATCTATGCTAGTGCCCTTCTTCCCTATTCCGTCTTTGTCATCACTTCTCTTTCACTTTTATGACTCCTTCTTAGTGAGGCCCTTGATCAGTTTTGCTAGTATGAATCTGAACCTCTTTGCCTAGTCAACACACTAGTGAGCAAGATCAATCCATAACAAAGAAAAATAGGAAGCAAAGCACACTAAAACCAGAGTTTAACAAAGATTGAATTTTGTTTCAATAAACTTTTGTGGTGGCCAATGCAAAAGAAAGGAAAAAAGAGAAGTGAAAAGATGCACGGGCAGATCATGGAAGGCCAGTCTGATCTCCTCCAACTCCAAGATCCTTCTTACTAGAGCTCGAAGAGTCATTGTCACCACCCAAAGGTAATTCTATCTTTAGCTTCCTAGCATCAATATCTGGGAACAGTTTGGCAACTTGGCCCTTTGGGAATTCAAAGCTTTGCCGAAAGTGTCCCTGCTAGCTTCTAGTACCTCCAAATGGTACTCTTTCCTGACCTTAAAGGCCTTGACCAGTTTCACAACCACTTGGGAAGCTAGCACCTCTACTACCCATGCCTCCTCTTGCATGGCTAAAGCCTGGCCTATAAGAAGAAAGGACATTTGCAACAATTATTCCCTATGGATAATAAATTATATATAGGTAAAAGTATTTTTTTGCAACAAATATTTTGTTTGTCGAGAATATATTATTATGTATGATTTTTTTCAACAGATGAGGAATAATCATGGGGAATAATTTTATTCCCAATGGACTGTCTGGATTGGGTGTAGGGAATGGGCCGATTTTTTTTTGTTTGGCGCTACCCGCAAACTCCCATGACCCTCTCAATTTGAGCCTTTCTTTTTTTAATTTTTGGTTAAGTCCCATGCCTCTTCGTTTCCAGCCCTAGGATGATGTCAGCAACCTATCGATGGCGACGAAGGTGGTGGAGATCATTGTCGGTGGCGGTGACGAAGGTGAGTTCATTTCCTTTGGTCGATAGGCTTTTTTTTGATTTCTTTGATGGATTTGGCGAGGTAAGAGGAAGTTCATCATGATGCCAGGGGGTGGGTGCTGGTCGATGAAGGTGACGATGAGGGGACCTTCTCCTCGGACTCAACTTGTGAACCGCCATTGATGTCGATAGTGGGGAGGAGCGGGGTTGCGTGGGGGGCTGTCGAGGGTGTTGGGGGGTTGAGGTCGGCAGTGGGGTGGGGCGGGGCCACCGGGGGAGGGGGGTCGAGGTCGACAGTGGAAAGGGGCGGGGCCGCGGGGGCGCTTCCGAGGGAGCAGGGGCCGGGGGTCCAAAATAGAGAAATGGGAAAGAAGAAGAAGGAAGAGAGAAATAGAGGGGGGTTCACCGTCGGCAGTGGGGACAGGCAGGGCCACCGGGGGGCTGTCGGGGGAGGGGGGCCGGTGGTCCAAAAGAGAGAGAGGGAATAACTCAGAGAAACAGGGGGGTCGAGATTGATCCTGATGGTTAAGGAGAGAGAAATGGAGGGGGGATTCGACATCGACAGTGGGGAGGGCTAGGGCCGCGGGGGGGCCACCAGGGGAAAAAGAGAGAGAGAGAGGGAATGTTTCAGAGAAACAAAGGGTGGGCGAGATTGATCATGATGGTTAGGGAGAGAGAAATAGAGGGGGGAGAATGGCATCATCATCATCGTCTCCATCGAACTCCGGAGTGCCACCAGGGTTCCGGTTCCACCCGATCGAGGATCCTCTACTATCTAAAGAAAAAGGTCTCATTTGAGAAGTTTGATTTGGATATATATCATCCCTTGGTATATTATTTTCTGCCATTAGATTTATTGAATTGATTATAATTAGTAATTAAATAAAAGATAAAAGAGAGATATTCATTGTTACTTTGCTTGATATACTAATTTCATAGTTCTTCTTCTACATTTTGATCTCTAGGAGTAATGGATTATAAAATTCTAGCCCACCCCAACTTTTCTAAGGTAAAAACAGAAGTCTTAAGATATGTTTTTAAAATCTAGGAGGATTGGACTAGATTTTTTTATGTGGATTACATAGTCTATTTAAGTGAGATCCATATGAATCCAATACTTTTATATTTGAAAAGCGCAAGAGGATTAGATTGGATTTCCTATAGGATTATGAATTACATAGTCTATTTAATTAAAGCCCATATTAACCCAATTCTTTTCCAACCTAAATTTTGCTGGAGAGGAAAAAAAAAATTTTTGATAAGTTTTTTTTAAAAAAATATCATGCAGTGCAATAGGTCCATGGGATTAATTTAAGCCAAGACTAAGATGGACTTTTTTATTAAAAAAATGGATTGTGAAGGCTAACAAATTGTCATATAAGATCCAGTCCAATTTTGCTGAATTCTTGAGGGTTAGTCCTTAGAATGATGTTTTGTACATTTATATTTCTCAGGAAAAAATTCTATCTATTTACACACTTGTTTTCCCAGGTCAAGGCCTCACGGGTAATAAAGAAGGAAGATAACTTTAATATTTCCTATTCTTAATGGTCATTCTCTTTAAAATACTTACTGTTCTTGGTGAAGGTTAACGTATTACTGGCAAACTTTTTTTTAGATCATGTCTGAAAGAGAGATAAATTTTAGACATGCACGTAACTTGATAATTAAGAGAGATTTTTAGTGTATAAATATATATTAAACATCACTAAAAGAGATCATCAAAATTGTTCTTAATTAATGCAATTTGTCACATAATCTTAATTAATTCCATGCATGGCTTTAGAGAGATGTAGAATTGGATCCACACCCCGGAATGAATGGTACTTCTTGGGAGAATGAGAACTTTGTTCTGTGGTCATAACATAATTATTTAGTGGGAAAATTTTTGGAATGGTTCAGGGGATTGGGAAGGTTTTTATTTAAAGAGTTTACCTTCATATATTGTAGTTGAAAAAATCAAATGGATTTCAATTTGACTCCTATGCATGATTTGACTTCATTTGTTTTGCTTTTTGCCAAACTACTTGATACTTTCCCAAGCTAAAATTTTGGTGTAGGGGGCATCAATTGCAAATTAATACCAGTAATTTGGTTATGGGATATTTTCTTGTTGTCTTGGTAAGTGGAGTGGATGGTTTGTGCCTTTGTGGGTTTAACTTTGCAATGACTAATGTTAATTCTTTGGCCTACAATGAGCTATAGTCGATGTTATAAAAAGCCTAAGAATTATTATTATGTTTATATTAATTGTAAGACCACAATATAGTATTATAAATTAAACTTCAAGTGTTTGTTGGGCTTTCTTGGCAAATTTACTTTGATAGGCCTTGAAGTATTCTTTTTAGTGTTCTTGTATTTATGTTTCTATTTGGCATGGATGAGTAATAACCATTTCATTGTTTTGTTGATAATATGCTTTTGCAACTTGTTAATGTTTTCCTGCTTTTTTTCTTAATTGATAGGATGGTATGGCTGGAATAAGTAAAAACAGGATGCATATTACTAATAGATTATCTCTTGAGTATAGAAATGGAGTGAAAGATTTTCTTGACTTTGCATTCGAGCACACAGATCAAGGGGATAAAATTTGGTGCCCTTGTATCAAATGTAACAATACTCAATATAAATATCGAGATGATGTTGAGGCTAATCTTGTGATTCATGGAATAGTTCCATCATATACTCGGTGGTCATTACATGGTGAAGGTGTAGGTAACATTGAAAGTGATAATGTTGATGTCAATGAAGAAACATGGTGGGGGCACTAGGATCAGACACAGTTTACTGAGCCCTATTTGGTTTACCTAGCCATGTGTCAAATTTTATAATCAACTAGAATTGAGTCCTGTAATAAGTTGAGGTTAGTTGATTTGTTCAACCCTCAACCTAGTCCAGTACATTGAGTTCTGTATACCAGTGTGAGTCTAGTGTGAGTTCACATCTTGTATAAGAGAGGAGGCTACGCTATTTTGGAGTTCCACCAGACCTCATTCTGAAATAAGAAGCAGTTACACCAGCTTAGGGGAGCTCAATCGACACCCAGGTGCCCTAATTATGCCCTGATTTTCTCCGGGCGCCATTTCAGATGCCAGATTCCATCCAGATGCTTTCAGAATATTCTATATGACAGGAACCCATGTTTACCAGGTTATCCCAGCACTCCAAGCCTCCAAATTCAAGCCCAAGAAGAAAGCCCAAACAAGGAGAACCAAGATTCCCTTTTGATACTGGGAATATGCCAGCCCAGGGAACCAAGTGCCCCAGCTTCCAGGGGGCCCAAGCCCAAGCCTTCCAAGCCCACGGCCGACCTCCCCATTGCTGCCCTAAAGCCCACACACCCAAAGGAGGGTCATCCAAAGAGGTTTGACCAAGTCCAAGTTGAAGTGGAGTGGGAGAAAACCAAGTTTATTCTAACCTAGTTAGGATTCCTAATTCCTTTAAACCTTGTAATTCTAACCTAGCTAGGAAAGGACTTGTACTCCAATTTGGAAGAGGACTTGCAACCCAAGTGTAACCATGGTTAGTGAGGGCATGGAAACTCTATAAATACCGCATCCCTCCCCCTCTTGTAATCATCTCTTTCTTATGAATACAACTTGCTGAAATTTTGTATTATTGATTTGTGATAGGTGTCTTTGTTTTGGTTCTTTACTTCGAGTGCTCTCCTTGTGTGCCCTAGCTGAATCCCTGTTGCCCTAGCATCCTTTTGCATCCCTGGAGATCAGCCATGCCTAAGGAATAGAATCCCTTGCTGCCATCCAAGCCTAGGAGCTTCTTCTTCCCCGGCTACCATCTTCTAACCCTAATCCTGAATCCTTCCAAACCTTAGTTCTTTTTCTCTTTTTTATTTGCTGTTTGGATTAACCCTGATGCTTGCAGGATTCTTGAGGTGCTTCCCCTCCCCTGAGGAGGACTTCTTTGCTTCCAAGACCGCCCAGATCAGCCATCAAATTCAAGGAAACCGAGGCTTCTTCATCCAGGCTCCAATCAGAGTGCGTGTGATCCCTTCTATTACTAAATTTTAATCTATGACTGGTAAGAACCCTTCCCTTCTCTTATTATCTGATTTAAATGAAGACAAACTATCCTAATCTAGGAGTTTCTCAACTCTTGGATCCTGGTTATTTCATTAGTTTGCGTGAGTATGCCTACGACCCGATGATTCTTTGCACTGCTAGTCTTTCCGCTAGTTCTTACTTTATTTTGGGAATCTAGCTTGCAAAAAAATTATAAAAATCAAAAAAAAATTATTTTACTATTTTCCATGCATGTTTAATAGTCTTAGAGTCATCTCACATTATTTTGGTATCAGAGCAGGTTTAGGATAGTTTTTTTATTTGCTTTGCATTCACAAACCCTAATTCTGCATTTTGTCCACTGCATTGAGTGTCTAGGTTTCATCTGATTTTGGCATCTTAAATATTTTATTTTTCTATGAAATTTGCACTGCATGTCCTATATTCTATATTAGTAATTATTAGAATTCTTAATTAATTTTACTGAAACCTAAATCTCTAAAATTTGGTATATTAGAACCCTAATAGAATCCTAATAATTTTTGTAGCAGTCTGAAGAACCCTAGGTTTGAATCATCATATGATTTTTGTTCAACATAAAATTTGGTAGGTCTCATCATCACCATCCATCCTATATTCCAGATTTTTTTTGATTTTTTTATGCATCGGGATCTATGTCAAACCCTACATCGACTGAAACCCTAATTCTCTAATTTTTGCTAAATTCTGCATCTTGATTAAACCTAACCTAATCAACCTCCACACCCCCAATCCCAAGCCTAATTGATTGCTAACCTAATCAACTTAAACCTAATTTGTCATTGCATAAAATATACATAAAATAAATTTTATTTTACTGATTGTTTTAGATTGCATTAGGGCCATTGATTGCCATCATTTTAACCTAATCTTAAGGGCAACTCAATATCTCAGATTAGGACAGAATTTCATCACCTATCCTGGGCCCAAAACCACCATCATCATACCGAACCAAGCCTAATTTAAAATTAATTAGACTTAATTTGCCCTAGTAGGCTAGGTTACACCCAACAGGTCAGGTCCGAGCTGTGTGGGACAAGTAGTGCATCTAATCCTTTAACTATTACTAAAAGCTGGTGTCTAAGGCTGGGGGTCTAGAGTCAAATGACCTAAGTGGTGCTGTGGTTTTTAATTGGGTCCCTACGAAAGTAGGGGGGCCTCCCACACTCCCACCCCCTACCTGGCCAGTGGAAGGATTATCTATTGGGTTAGGTGTAAGTTGAGCTGACCCACCTAGTTTCTGGCTCTAGGTCTAGGAAACCCTAGATTATACTTGCCTTTTCTTTCTCTTTTGCATGATTGACTGCACCACATCACTATTTTTGCTCGATTGATTATTTGCATTAGGTTAGGAACCCAATGCCAGTAGACTTAATCCAATCCAACTAGTGTGACCATGGAGTCCAACCCTAGGAGAGCCCAATATTATGATCCATATAGGAAGCCCAACCCTAGGAGAACCCCATACCATGACCCATACTTGGAGCCCAACCCTAGGATAACCCAATACTATGACCCTTACTAGAAGTCCAACTATAGGAAGTCCAACTATCAAGTACCAACCTTCAGTGGCACCTCAAATCCTAAGGATTACATAGACTGGGAAAAAGACATGGAACAAAATATTGAATGGTATGGTTTGCGTGATGAAAGGAAGTGTGAATTTTTCAAACTGGGGTTAATTGACCTTGCCAGGATATACTGGGGAGACGTAGAGAACCTAATTAGACTACGATACGAAGCTCCTATAAATACCTGGATGGCCATGAAGCTGAGACTTAGAAAACTATATGTCCCCCCATACTATCGACAGTGCCTTCTAGACCAATGGAATAGGTTATATCAAGAAAATAGGTCTGTGTCGGAGTATATAGCCCAATTTGAAGAATGTGCCCTTAGGTGTTTCCTAGATGAACCTGAATCAGTGACTTTATCCAGGTTTGAGACTGGCCTTCGTGAAGACATCCAGTGGGAACTATCTCATTGGCAAATTCAGAACTTAGAGGAAGCCTATAACATAGCTTTGGAATTCGAGTCAACCCTTAGGACTGAACCCATAACCTATGAACCCATAACCCATAGTTAGCCTGAACCCCATAGGATCAGCACCCCAGACTCTAGCAAGTTTTCCTTTAGGCAAACCCCTCCTACTACCTTATTGGTTCACCAAGATGACCTAGAAGAAGAGATATATGAGGCTGACCCAAGTCCGGTAGAGGAGTATGAAGATGATGAGTCCATAGAAGAATTAGAGGAAGACCCACCTATAAAAGACCCAGAAGTAGTTGACTGTGACCTAACCCAGATTGCAACCAATCCAGTGTTAGTTGAATCAATAGAGACCCAGGTAGAAGCCACCCTAGAATCAGTTAACCCTGATCATACCCAAGTAGTAGCCAATCTAGATTTAGCTAACCTTGACCATAATCAGTTAGTGGCCGACCTGGAATAAGATAACCCAGATCACACCCAAGATGCAATGGAAGAGCAATTAGAGGAGACTTTAAAAGAGGATCCAATTATAGAGCCTAGTCCTGAATTTCCTAAGCCAAAAGAGTTTATTGAGGACTTGGCTTATCACACCCAGTACCCTCAAGATGAAGTCACTTCCTTGATCCCAATTGAAGATCATTTTCCTGAAATTAGTGACCCATTCTTTTATAAGGCAGACCCAGTAGATAGACACCAACCCCTTAAGGTCAATTTTAATAGTTTAGGATTATTCCCTAACACCCCTTCTTATATCCTAGTATATCCAATTAACCCGGAACCCTTTTCTTACTTTCCACCCAATCAGACTAACCCTCAACCCACCTCTTATTTTCTACCATTTCCGGAAACTTCTTCTGTTTTCTTTACTATTAGGTTGCATTTTATAGGAGTTTGCATATTGCATTCATTTATTATTCATGTTATGTTTGCATTTTACTTTAAGAGAACCCTATGGAACCTAGTTGGATTACATAGTAAGTTCTCATGTGCATGCCATGCTAGGATCAAACTTAAAGAGTCTATAATCCATTAGGTTTTGTCTCTTAGAGTCTAATAAAATGCCCGTTGACAGGGATGTCTAGTCGAGACTATCAGGTATTAGTTGAGTCCAATAAATGCACAGCCTGAATTACATGTCTGTACCTGCACTACCCTTTGCACAGCATATGCATATAGAAATTAGTCAAAAGCTGAACATAACAAATGAACTAACTAACAACTTGGGTAATTTCCAAAAGAGATAAAGAATTTTGCAGGGGATTTTGTAATTGTAAAGAATTTTCTGCTCGCGAAGCTGGCCCATCCAAGATAATGAATATCGGTGGACTCAATGCCTATATGCATGAGATACTACCTTATTTAGGTATTAGCTCCACCTTCATCAACTCAGATCTTATAGAGTCTAGGGAGCCAGCAGTGATACCTAGCGAGCACCTTGAGCCTATCCCTCCCTTTGAGAGAGAACCCATCACCGAGTGTCCACCAACCAATTGGCCAAATAGTGAGGAAAAGATCGAGAGAATCCTAGACGATCAAGCCATATGTACCTAGAATCGTGGCTATCAGAGGTACTTGGTCTAGTAGCAAGGTCGGCCAAAATTTGAGGACTCGTGGATCACCCGTGAGGATCTGTAGCGCCTCAACCCAGACCTACTCGAGCACTATGAGAGCCAAGTTATCCCACACTCAATGGGGTCGAGTTCCTCCCACCCCGAGAGAATTGGTGGGGGCACCAGGATCAGACATAGATTATTGGGCCCTATTTGGTTTACCTAGCCATGTGTCAAATTTTGTAATCAACTAGAATTGAGTCCTATAATAAGTTGAGATTAGTTGATTTGTCTCAACCCTCAACCTAGTCCAGTACATTGAGTCCTGTATACCAGTATGAGTCTAGTATGAATTTACATCTTGTACAAAAGAGGATGGTACACTATTTTGGAGTTCCACCAGACCTCATTCTGAAGCCAGAAGCAGTTACACCAGCTTAGGAGAGCTCAATCGACACCTAGGTGCCCTGATTGTGCTCTGATTTTTCTCGGGTGCTATTTCAGATGCCAGATTCCCTCCAGATGCTTCCAAAAAATTTCATATGCCAAGAACCCATGTTTTTCAGGTTATCCCAATACTCCAGGCCTCCAAATTCAAGCCCAGGAAGCAAGCCCAAATAAGGAGAACCAAGATTCTCATTTAATACCGGGAATATGCCAGCCCAGGGAACCAGGCGCCCCAGCTTCCAGGGGGCCCAAGCCCAAGCCTTCCAAGCCCATGGACGACCTCCCCCTTGCTACCCTAAAGCTCACACACCCAAAGGATGGGTGTCCAAAGAGGTTTGACCAAGCCCAAGTTGAAGTGGAGTGGGAGAAAACCAAGTTTATTCTAACCTAGTTAGGATTCCTAATTCCTTTAAACCTTGTAATTCTAACCTAGCTAGGAAAGGACTTGTACTCCAATTTGGAAGTGGACTTGTAATCCAAGTGTAACCATGGTTAGTGAGGGCATGGGAACTCTATAAATACCCTACCCTTCCTTCCTTGTAATCATCTCTTTCTTATGAATACAACTTGCTGAAATTTTATGTTATTGATTTGTGATTGGTGTCTTTGTTTTGGTTCTTTACTTTGAGTGCTCTCCTTGTGTACCCTAGCCAAATCCCTGCTGCCCTAGCATCCTTTTGCATCCCTGGAGATCAGCCACACCCAAGGAATAGAAGCCCTTGCTACCGTCCAAGCCCAGGAGCTTCTTCTTCCCCGGCTACCATCTTCTAACCCTAATTCCGAATCATTCCAAATCCTAGTTCCTTTTCTCTTTTTTATTTGCTGTTTTGATTAACCCTGACACTTTCAGTCCCTCCCCTAAGGAGGCCTTTTTTGCTTCCAGGACCACCCAAATCAGCCATCAGATTCAAGGGAACCGAGGCTTTTTCATCCAGGCTCCGATCAGAGTGCGTGTGATCCCTTCTATTACTGAATTTTAATGTTTGACTGGTAAGAACCCTTCCCTTCTCTTATTATCTGATTTGATGAAGACAAACTATCCTAATCCATGAGTTTCTCAACTCTCGGGTCCTGGTTATTTCATTAGTTTGCATGAGTATGCCTGCGACCTGATGATTCTTTGCACTGCTAGTCTTTCCACTAGTTTTTACTTTATTTTGAGAATCTAGCCTACAAATAAAATTATAAAAATTACAAAAAAATATTTTATTATTTTTTATGCATTTTTAGCTATCTTAGAGTCATCTCGCATCAAAATAGATATGGAAGATGAAAAGATTGATGATATGCAAGAGTTGATACATAATGTATATGGAGTCCCTTATTTAGAGGGTGACGACTATACAAATTTAAATGCAAATGACCAAGATGAGCCTCATGAGGGACCTTCAAAGTTTCATAGACTACTAAGTGAGATTGAGACATGTTTATATCTGAATTGCAAGAAGTTCTTAAATCTATCTTTTGTTTTAAAGCTATGGCAACTAAAATGTCTTCATGGATTGAGTAACAAGGCTTTTGATACTTTGCTTAAATTATTTAAGGAGGCACTTCCCGAGGGTGAGACATTACCAAATTCATTTTATGAATATAGAAAGATGATTTGAAATCTAGGCCTTTATTATGAGAAAATTGATGCATGCGTCAATGATTGTATGTTGTTTTGAAAAGAATATGCTAATGAGAATCACTGCGTTATATGTGAGGCATCTCGATGGAAATCAGATAGAGGCAAAGCAAATTTTGTTAAATCTTCATTTTTGAAAAGTGGCAAAAAATTTCCTATTAAGACTTTATGGCACTTTCCATTAATTTCGAGGCTTCAGAGGTTGTATATATCTTCGAAAACTGCTTCAGACAAGAAATGACATCATGATAATCATCTTAAGGATAGGGCTTTAAGGCATCCAGTAGATTCTTAAGCATGGAAACATTTAGATGAGTTGTATCCGTCATTTGCTATAGAGCCTCATAATGTGAGACTTGGATTAGCAAGTGATGGATTCAACCCATTTGGAAATATGAGTACTGTACATAGTACATGACCTGTGGTGCTTGTTCCTTATAATTTACCACCATGGTTATGTATGAAACAACCTTCCTTTATTTTGGCATTGCTCATTCCTAGTCCAAAAGCTCCAGGAAATGATATTGATGTGTATCTGCAACCATTAATTGAGGAGTTAAAGGAGTTATGGGAAAAAGGAGTCGATACTTACGATGCCTCAATGAAACAAAACTTTCGAATGCATGTAGTAGTCTTATGGACTATAAATGACTTTCCTGCATATGGCAATTTGTTAGGATGGAGTACTAAAGGGAAGCTAGCTTGTCCTTGCTGTAATAAAGATATATATTCATATTGGCTAAAGCATTGTGATAAGTTATGCTATATTGGTAGTCATCATTTCTTGGCCCTTAACCATAAACGGCGAAATTCTAAAAAAGAATTTAATGGTGAGAAAGAGCTAAGGCCACATCCTAAGCAGTTGTTAAGATATGATGTGCTTGAGCAATTGCATGGGCTAAAACATATTATATTTGGTAAGATTGGTAAAAAGAGAAAATGGGAAGATTTCATACAAAGCTATAATTGGAAAAAGCAAAGTATTTTCTTTGAATTATCATATTGGAAGGACCTTCTCTTGCATCATAATTTAGATGTCATGCATATTGAAAAGAATATATGTGATAGTGTGGTTGGTACACTCTTAGACATTGAAGGAAAAACAAAAGATAGTCTCAAAACTCATTGTGATCTTAAGGATATGGGTATAAGAGAAAAGCTTCATCCAACACTAAATGAAGGAAATTGAAAAATTTATGCTGCATGTTATACACTGTCTATGAAAGATAAAATTGCTTTATGTGATTTTTTTAAAGGATATTAAGGTGCCTAATGGATATTCTTCAAATATGTCAAGATGCATTCATTCCAAAGAGCACAAGATATCTGGATTGAAAAGTGATGACTGCTATGTCCTTTTATTAAATTTCTTACTGCTTGCAATTCATGGAAGGTTATGTAAACCACTATTAGAAGCCTTAATTGAGCTTTCCACTTTCTTTAAAGAGTTATCTTCAAAGGTTTTGTGGATGGAGGATATGGAAAAGTTGGAGTCTGCTATTGCAATAACTCTTTGTAAGTTAGAGATGCTCTTTACATTATCATTTTTTGATATTATGATACATTTGCCACCACATTTGGTGAACAAGGCTAAAATTGCTGGACCGGTATAATATCGATGGATGTACCCAATTGAACGGTTAGTGCATTTCGAATTTTCATATTTATAATATAGATGATATATTTATCCATCTTCTTGGTATTATTCTTATTATTACTTTATACTTTCAATAACTATAGGTACTTGTGCACACTTAAACATTTTGTGCATAACAAAAGTCATCTTGAGGATTCAATTACAAAGGGATATATTGTAGAAGAATGTGTCACATTTTGTTCTAGGTATCTACATGGTATTGAAACAAGATTCGATAGATTGGAGAGGATCTATGATGGCTCAAATGCTAAATCTCATCATGGGTTAGCAATTTTTGCACAACTTGGATGTACTTTTCAAAATAATAAGGAGAAGGTTAAATTCAGACGTAAGCTAAGTAGAATAGAGCTACTACAAGCTCATCTATATGTGCTAAAAAACTGCAACGAAGCATTGCCAACTTAAGGTAAGTAACTCTACTAATGCACTCTCTTTCCTCAGGAGTTGTCACACAATCCTTCTTGGAAAGAGTAATTCCAGAACCTATCGAAAAATAACCTTTCTTAGAATTTTCCATGCTGAACCGTTTCAGCACGGTATCAATGTATGTAGACTGGGATAATCCCAGAAGCCTCTTAGATCTATCTCTATAGATCTTCATACCAAGTATGTAAGAAGCTTCACCCAAGTCCTTCATGGAGAACTGAGATGACAACCAGACCTTTATTCCTTGTAATGCTGCAACATCATTCCCGATTAAGAGAATGTCATCAATATACAGTACTAGGAATATAATCACAGAACCATTAACCTACTTATAGATGCACAATTCTTCTCCGTTTCTAACAAAGCCATACGATTTGATACACCTATCAAACTATAAGTTCCAACTTTAAGATGCTTGCTTGAGTCCATAAATGGACCTCTGCAACTTGCATACTTTTGACTCATCTGATGATGTGAACCCTTCAGGTTGTATCATATACACCTCCTCTTCCAGCTCCCCATTTAGGAAAGTGGTTCGGATATCCATCTGCCAGATCTCATAATCAAAATATACTACTAAAGCAAGCATGATCTGAATGGACTTGAGCATTGCCATAGGAAAGAAAGTCTCATCATAATCGATACCATATTGCTGACGATATCCCTTGGCAACCAGACGGGCTTTTATGATCTCCACCTTTCCATCCGTGCCCCTTTTTCTCTTGAAGATCCACTTACACCCGATGGATTTTATCCCTTCAAGCGGATCAACCAATGTCCAAACATTGTTGATCTCCATGGACTCCATTTTGGATCGCATGGCTCCAAGCCATGCTTCAAGGTCATATCTCTAAAGTGCATCCATATAGGTGATCGGATCCTCATTATTCTCGTCGAGCTCAATGGGATCGCCATCCCAGACCAAGAAATCGTAGTATATGTCTGGCTGATGCGGTACTCGACCGGATCTCCTAATAATGGGTTCTGGGTGTGATCCAATCACAGCCGGTTCTATGATGTCCTTAGAGTGTGTAGGTTCTTCTATTGGCTAAACTTCACCAAGTTCAATCTTAGAGGCTACAGTTTCTTCTCCAAGGAACTCCTTTTCCAAAAAGATAGCCCTAAGAACGATGAACACTTTCTGTTCATCCACCAAGTAGAAGAAATATCCTTTGGTTTCCTTAGAGTAACCAATAAACAGGCACCGATCAGACCTAGGACCAAGTTTATCTAAGTCTAAATGCTTTACATAAGCTGGACAACCCCAAACCCGATGGTGTGAGATTGAGGGCTTACGTCTAATCCACATCTCATATGGAGTGGAAACAACAGACTTACTCAGAATATTATTAACAAGTGACAAGCTATCTCAAGAGCATATCCCCAAAAGGATAGCGGCAGAGTAGGATTGATCGAACCATGTCTAACAAGGTTCGATTCCTCCTTTCGGACACACCATTCAATTGTGGTGTTCCTAGAGGAGTCCACTGAGAGAGAATCTTATTCTCCTCAAGGTATGTCAAAAACTCACCAAATAGGTATTCACCAATTCAATCAGATTGAAGGATTTTAATACTTTTTCCAGTTTGTTTCTCTACTTCATTACGATGTCGTTTGAACATTTCAAACGACTCAGATTTATGTCTCATCAAAAAGACATAACCGAACCTCGAAAGGCATCTGTAAACGTAATAAAATATCTGTATCCACCTCTGGCACTAACTGTCATGGGTCCGCATACATCAGTATGTATAAGACTCAGAAATTCTGTAGCTCGTTCACCTTTTTTTAGTAAAAGGTGACTTGGTCATTTTACCAAGTAAACAGGATTCACAAGTAGGCAGTGATTCAGAATCACTGACCTTGAGGAGACCTTCTCCTCTCAACTTGTTTATCCTATTCTGGTTAACATGACCTAGCCTACAGTGCTAAAGATACAGATCACTGACATTTTCTAACCTTGGGCATTTGCTAGATG
Organism: Areca catechu; assembly: GCA_021397845.1. Taxonomy (NCBI): domain Eukaryota; kingdom Viridiplantae; phylum Streptophyta; class Magnoliopsida; order Arecales; family Arecaceae; genus Areca; species Areca catechu. Next base: position 147,838,010 of record CM038041.1, read on the forward strand.
TGTACATTACACTAATAGGCCATGACAGTGCATAAATGCCATTATTCAACTTAGCTTTCATTATCACAGAGTTATTCAAAATAACTTAGCAAAAATCTCCTTTTATTGATAGTTCAAAACCACAATTACTAAAAGGCCTACAGAGATTATGCACATAATGAAACTAGGACAATAATGACAATCGACTAACTCGACAGTACATGACTCAAAGACAAGACTTAGAACATCGATCGCCAGTACTTGAACATGATTTCTATTCCCGATGCTCAGGAACTGTTCCCCATCCTCAAATCTCTTGCTAACTTGTAGTACTTGTAACGAATTACAAACATGAATAGGACTACCGGTATCCAATACCCAGTTAGCAATATCACAAATAGAGAAATTACAAGGTTTTATCATATAAAAACCTTGTCCAGCATCTGCTATTTTCCCTTCCTTGGCCTGTTCAGGTCTAGGGATGCTTGGTAAAGAGGACAGTTCCTCTTCCAGTATCCTCACTTCTTATAGAAGAAGCACTCTGCAGCTGATTGATCAGCTATCACTTTCCTAGTCTAACTTGGGCCAGGAGCATTCAACACCTTCTTTCCCTTCCTTTTATTCTTCCCTTTCTTAAAGGGACGACGACCTCTAGGACCTCCCACTAAATTCACCACCCCTTGTTCAGTTAGTGGTCTTTCTCGTAAGTCTGCAGTAATCCCATCAAACCACGGTAATTAACTGCAGGCTTATTCATTCTGTAATGATTGAGAAAGTCAAGATAGGAGGAGGGTAGAGAATTCAAAAATCGCATCCTTGCCGAGCTGCTCGTATAAGGGACATCCGAGCTTGCCCAACTTTTCAATCAACTCGATCACGTACAATACATGATCAGTGACAGAACCACCATTTAGCATTTTGGCAATGTAGATAGCACAAGACACTTTGTACCACTCTACATCGTCTAGCGTGCCGAAAGATTACTTCAACTTTTAAAGAATCTCATCAGGTTGGGCCTCCTCGAACTTGTGACTGAACTCATCATTCATTGTCGCTAGCATAATGCATCGGACAGTAGTCCGATCAGAAACCCACTTCTGATAAGTGTCCCTGACCGAACTTCGAGCATTGGCAGAGAGGATTTCAGGTGCCAGATCCATTATCACATAAAGGATCCGTTCATGCTCCAGGACTATTCTCAACTTTCGATACCAACTATCGAAGTTGTGACCCTTCAACTTTTCATTATCGAGAAGTGACCGGAGCGAAAGATTTGAAGACATCTGAAACGAAAAAACAAGACCATATGAGTATGAATTAATTAATTAATTAACCAAAAGACTTGGACTTTAGTCTAAAGGTCTCTCCCACTAATTTTTCAGATTGGGAGCCTCTAACTCTAATCCATGAAATCACTATTTCATAGTGGGTACTAAAATCCAATAGACCATGTATGAGCCCGACTATGGCCAGCTCATCCAAACGTGCCTAAAGGTAGGTTCACCAACCAATTACTTCCCTAAGCAACTTCCAGTAATTTATTTTGCCCCAGAGAGCACCCAAATCGGTCTAGGGGCCTCCTATTATGGGTCTCCAGTTAGGTCCAACAATTAATATGATCAATCCAATACTTCCAGCCAACGAATGACCAATCCCAACTATGGTCGGCTCACCTGATCACCGTCAAGAAGGTTGCACTGAACCATCATCTATGAGAGAGCAATTCCAGTAACCGGATGCACACCCATTCTATGATACTGCCGATGAACACCAAGTTAAAGGATACATTACTAACTCACTTAATGGGAGGTTAAGACACTATCAACTCCTTGATTTAGTCTTTTTCGGGACCTAATAATTTTAGAGGATTTTAGGTTATGACAGATGAAAAATAAAAGAACATGGTTCATCCTCCCACTGAACAAATCAGTTTCCAGGAGGGTTGAACCAATTCAATAATTGATCCATGGGCACCTACCGATCAGTCAAACTGATCAACCTGGATGACATGGGTTAACTCATGTCAATGAGCTTTTCTAATCAGTCCTGGTCGACTCGACTGTCCAGGTAGGTGAGATCATGGGTGAGTATCCGCCATTAACCATCTTTCCTAGACACCAACCAAGTTGGCCAGGAAAGAGGTAGCCTCATATAACCATGATCACAATGCCAAACCTACCTCGACACCAATCGATTTACCAGACTCGATCAGACTAGCCTAAAAAACTCGGGCTTCCACGGAGCCACTAATTAGATCCATTTAGTGAATGGGCTAACCCATCTAACTATTAGATAGATCTAAAAGGACCTTAATCAACTTTTGATTAGTGTTCTTATTATCCAGTTCAACTAAACATAGGTCTAACCCATATTATGGACCCAATTAGATAGCTAACCCAATTAACCCAATTGGCTTATTTAAATGACATTAGGTTTCATAAACCCTAAGATAACTTGTCATTTAATTAATCATACAATTCAAAATTGTTTGAATATAAGCCAATAATTTTAATTAAAACCATTTTAATTAAAACATGTAAAACTCCTTTTACATATCAAATCATGCATCATATCTAGTCATTCTTTTATAAATATTACATGCCAAAAATATATCTAAATTAAAATAATTTTAATTCCTTTTATTTCCTTAAAGGATCTTTCTGAAAAGGCCAACACAAACGATCCGCATCGTGCCAAAGACACATGGTCATGGTGAAGGTCTCAACTAGGTTCCTAAAAGTATTCTCTGATCATACCCTATGATAAAGATACATATCTATAGATTAAACAGTTTAATCTATTATACATGCAATCAAGAAATGTAATACCAGAACCTGGGCTCTAATACCATTGAAAGAAAATCGAGGTTGCAGGTACCTACACTAAGCATGCAATAGCGGGGAGCATGTATGTATTTTAACACTATTTTAAAATAACAGCAGAAACTACCTACTCCGCACAAGATCTAACATATTCCAGATGCATGTACAGTCAAAACAAGGCATGAACAAGGGCATGTAATATTTATAAATAATTATATAAACCTAGATCTAGGCATGCATAAAAATAAAACCAGAAATCTTACCTTATTCCCGCTTGGAGTAAAGCTGGGTTAAAGCTAGAATAACTGGGATAACTGAAATAATTATTCCAGCCTTCTTCTTCTTCCAGTACCCGTTGGAAATGTTTTTGAGCTCTTCTCCAAGTGCAGCAAAAATCCAAACCAAAGCAGCAATCTTTTGGTCTCTTCTGCTGCTACAATGGCAAGGTAGTAACTTGATGGAAGTAGCTCTAAAGGAGACCTAAAGAATTGTTCATCCAACAATCTCTTCCTCTCTTCCAAGTGCAACAAGCCTGCAACCAAAAACAGGGCAAAACAAAAACAACAGCTTGGACGGTTGATGCAGCTCCCAGGTGCTCAAGCGAACACCCTCTGGAGGGGGGACACGCTTTGGGCTCCTTTATTCCAGCCTCTCGCACGATGCTACTCGCCGGAAACCACAAGAGCAGTGATAGGGAGGAAGAAGAACATATTGCTATATTCTGCAATTTGTTTTCACCAAAACTATTTTTCTTCCTTCCACCAGTTGAGCACAAACAACAGGGAATCAATTCACTCTTTTACTCCCAATCTCTTTACAAATCCCAACCCAAAAAACAGTGGTGGAAAGGATGATAGAGCTCTCAAAGGGAGAAGACTTTCTCATGGTTTTTCAGCCTTACAAAATCACCGCCCAAAATTTTATTATATAACAGCAAGAGCAATCAAAACGGTGAATTGGGAAGCACAAGAGATTAGCTGGGAATCCAAACAGCCACACGGTTTGTGAACGAATCAAATTCGTTCATAAACAAGCAATTAAGAGGCATTAAAAGGTGGTTAAATTCCAACCAAAAATTGAGGAAATGGGAGAAGAAGAGATGCTTTGAATCCCTGTACACCCAAGCTAAATTACCATGTTGATGTGTTCAATCCGGTTCACAACCGGTTCAAAAAATCTCAAACCGATTCTAAATCGGTTCACAACACTATTATATCAAAATATAATTAATTAAAAGGCTTGGCCAAGTCCTGATCACCTAGAAATAATTCCCAGTGTGTACCCGAACAAATTTTGATCGATCCAAAACCGAGTCAATCCAATGTGCTCAATCAAACTATTATCAAAATGATTCCTAATCATAAATCGGTACCTGGATCAGGGAGAGATCCTCTATGGCATGTGATCTCATAGGTTCGAACCTAGGCGGTAGCACTGGAATAATTCCAGTACCAGCATAAAATACCATCTAGCAATGGGTCCCGGTGTCCGGATAGGTCGAAGATGCGAGAGCAATCAATCGAACCTTTGGCATATGGTTACCATATAATTCATACCTTTGACCTCCAATGCTCAGGATGACCAAGGATTAGACTGCCAACCCTAGCTGAGTCAATCCACAACATGTCTCAACCTCATAAGTCCAGTGACTCCTCACTAAGACTATCTCGGTCGAGGATTTGCAAAATTGAGACACTGCGAGACATTCAATCCAAACTGTTTGGACAAGTCAATTCCATCTTGGTCCATCACTGCTCCACAAGTACTTGCCTATACCTAGAAACCTTCCATCATCGGATTAGAAATCCGGGCAGTCCGGCACCAAAGCAGAAGGAGTTGCTTGTAAACTACCATGATGACCTTAGGTCGGAGGGACACATATATCCATATCCAATCGGGAGTATCTCTTTGGCAGAAAATGGGCTACACGGAGTCATGTTCAATGAGATATCATATATACCACTTGCAGATCACATCAGTGTCACCATACTCCTTTGGTTAGGAGGACAACCAAATGATATGAACAACAACAACCTACACTTAATACATTGCCGTCCAGTATAATATATCCTTTGGTCATGAACTTGATTTAAGGATCACTCGATATATCCTCTCTATATCGAAATCAATGTAGTCCTAAGGACTTCATCACATGAAAAAGAGTTCATTAGAGGGAAACGTAAGAATGTGATGATCTGCCAAGATATAATTTATTAATTTATACAAAGAGTACAATACTTTGATCAATCGCCTACAGCCTAAGCGATTGGCTTTGGGGCACAATTCCCAACACCACATCAACTAGAAATCATTGCCTGGTATGCCAAACCTAATTTCCATCTCTTTTTGTTTGATTTCTTGAAGGTGAACATGCTCTTAATAGGCCTTCTTAGACCTTGGATCCTTGTTTTATTTCATCGATAGTTCTAGCATGTTGATAAGAATTCTAACTGTTGCATAAAACCTTAACCTAGTCTTAGCTATTTTTAATAACTAAATCTAAACAACCTTAGAAATCATTGCTCCTTTAATTTGATTTTCTTATCCTTCTTATATCATTCATCTGCATGCATCATGTTAGAGTCTCATCTCTCATTAGAAGGGACCACTCTTCTTTCCTTATTTGCTTGGGTGCCCATTACTTTCCTTCCTGGCTTGCATGAAACGGGGCACCATCTTCATTCCTGATGGGCGGCTACAACTTTTCATCTGGGGAGGATATGGGGTGCCATCTTGCTTGAGTGGGGACCGCTATGGGTGGTGCATGAAATCTTGAGTGGGGGCCAGGGGTCTAGGTCTTCAACTTCTTGATTACAGACTCTGACTTAACTCAATTGAACTACAAACTCTAACTTAACTCGATTGAACTACATACTCCACCTTAACTCAATTGAACTACATGACTCACATTGACAGGACTGAGATAACAGCTAACTGGACTTAAATAAAAAAAAAGGGTGATAGACTCCCAATACAATAATCAAAGATCCAAATGGAACCCTGCAATCTTTGTCTGATCTTGGTGCCCTCACCAATTGAGTCTTCCATAAGCTCACCACTTGAGTGAGATCCCGTGGGCCGCTCATATACACACTTTTCATTTCCTTTGAAGTCGACTTCCATGACCCCACTTATCTATGAGCCATCCCCTGGGAAGCAGGACTCAAATGCACTGAAGTCCCCTTCCTCCACAGATTATGTTCCATCCCTCTCTCTATCTCTCCTCTACTTCTCCAGCTCCTCTCCTACTCTTACTCCAAGCCCAGAAGGGACTCCAAGCCTCCTTTATTACCTCTCCAGAAGATTGATTTAGGCAGTTATGGGTCCATCACCAGGAACCCAACCCTAGTATGTTAGACTTTCTGGTCTTCTCAGTTTTACAGGACCAACTCTTAGTGATAGGAACCTGCAAGGCCCCCTGGCTTCTCATTAGCATCTGCTCCTACTCCAGTCTAGTCCAGGACGAACCTAAGTCAGCACCATCTCAGAGATCCACAACACCGTACACTCTTACAATCTTTGCCAGCTCTTCCTCAAACTTCGCCCTCTCCCTCTTGAGCCTTGCCTATTTTTCTCTTAGCCTTGCTTCCACCCTCTTAAGCTTTGCTTGCTTTCTCTCAAGCTTCACTCACATCCCACCACTTCCATCTACCACTTTCACTGCTTTGCCCTATTTCACTCCATCCATATACTGTGATCTATCACCGCTTCTATCCATCCAGAACCTATAGATCTTTTCCTTTTGTTCACTTTTATGGAAGACTGGCTTAGGCATTAAAGAGTCAACCATAAGGAAAGCCCCCATCATGGTCGAACTTCTATATTTTTGTTGCTTTTGCAGCTTCCAGAGTACTCATGCATCTAGAGGGAATCTAGGAGTTGCACACTAAAGCTACCACATTTAGCCAGATCAGCACATCTTCGATAGAACTGCAATAGATTAGTGCTAGAAGGATGGGTCCTTGACCCTTGTGTTTGTAGAGAAGGCATGTAGCCTTCCTTTCCTCTTGTACAACCATGGTAAAGTAGAAGATGGTGGCAAAATCCATCATTCCTCCTATAGAGGAACCAATTGTCTTGGCCGATCACCCTTAAGCTCTCCCGGACCAGAGCACCATCAAGCCTTCAGTCATTCATCCTATTATAGCTAAATAGTTTCATTAACTATTGCTCCAAGTCCAATCACTGGCTACCATAGTGTGGGGTTTGCAATAACCCTTAGCATAGCTAACCCTGGTGCTAGGTAGGCACCCACCTATGGACATCCTTCTCCAGTATAGGGCTGAGAGCAAGGTGGCTTACCCCACCCGGTTGGAGTAAAAGGGGCCTCAGGGGGCTTCTAATTGGCCAATAGCCTTGATCAGGCTTCTCATCATCTCTTGTCACAACCATTGGATCATTGGGAGAAATCTCATGCACACCATTCCCACCCCTAAGCGAGTCATTGAGGTAGGAATTATGAACATAATTTTTTTATTTCACTTCTTCTTTTTCTTCTTCTTTTTCAAAAAATTCCTCGATAGAAGGACCATCATACTGCTAGTTGGAAAGGCATACCAAGTAGCAGGACAGCTAGACCAAAAACCCCTAGAGGTGGATGGCTACTTAGAGGTCCTCCATTAGTAGTAGACAATGTCAATGGGTGAGCCACTCTTCATAATGCATTCATCCTTCTTGCGGGCGATTATGGAGGAGCCTATCCCTTGTCGCTTCAAGGCACCATCCATGGAGACTTATGATGGCTCCATTGATCCCAGTGACCACCTAGAGAGCTTTAAAGTTCTCATGATGTTGTAAGAGGTGTTGATGGAGACCGAGAATCTATTTTTTTATTTTATTTGAGTCCATTAGTCCTATGTCACTTGAGTCAAAGTGAGCCAATTGAGTCCTGTAACAAAGTGAGACAACTGAGTTCAGTTGAGTCCACTTAGTTAGATCCAGTCATTTTTAGTTCAGTCAAGTCCGATCGAGTCCATTCAAGTTATGTTCAAGAGGAGAGTCAGCAGACCTGGAGATTCACCAGGCCTCCCCAACCAGAGCTGGCCTTCATGCACCTGGATCCTTTCATGCCGCCAGGCCCGCAAGAGAGAGCTCCAACCCAAGACAAAGGCCCACTGTTGACCAGGTCCACCAAGATTTCTTGTCCCACAAGTCAAGGCTTCTTAGCCCTCAAGTCATGTACCCTGGGATGAATCTATAAATACCGCCCCTCCCCTCTTGTATGAAGTATCTTTTTCTTATGAATACAAATTAAAAGTTATTTTGGTTTGAGTTTTGAGTTTTTTTCTCTGAATTGGAGTGGGTGTGATGCCCGAGTTCTCTGTCTTGAGTGCAAGCCCTAATCCCATGGTGACTTCTACGCTCGCCAGCGATCCCCCGCTTCCCGTCCCGCATCAGGTGTCTAATGCCTTGTTATGCAAGTCCATCCTTACCATCTTCAAGGATGCATCCCCAGCTTGGTACACCAGGTTTTAACCTAACTCCATCAACTCTTTCAAGAAGTTTAGCCTAAAGTTCATTACTCTATTCTAGAGTAGCAAAAGGCCTGAGAAAAGCTCCAACTTCCTATTTTCCATCTGCCAGGAGGAAGGGGAGTCTATTTGAAGTTTTATGGGTCATTAATGGATAGCCATGCTAAAGGTTCACATGCTGGAACCTGTAGTCACAATGTCAACCTTGTTGTAGGGACTCTGAGCGGGGGGCTTCTTTCACTCTCTCTAAAAGTTTCCCCCATGATCTTTTGGAGCTTTTGTCTTGCTCCAAGAAATACATCAATGCTAAAGAAGGCATGGCAGAGAAGAGGGAGAGAGGGGAGTGCAAACATTCTCAAGAGAGCTACCCTCTTCATCCTCAACCCAAGAAGTAGAGCAATAAAGTCAGATCTCATCGCCACTCTAGAAGTCCTCATTATTGTCACCATGGGTTCACTCTGTTGAACACTTCCCATGGGTAGTTCTTGATGGAAATCAAGAATCAAAATATTATCCACTAGTTTGAGAAGATGAGAAAGAGGTTCAAGAAGAACATAATAAAATACTACCATTTTCACTAGAATTATAGCATGACATAGAGAGCTGCTTCTCCTTAAAAAAAGAGATCAAAGTCCTAGTTTGCAGAGGCTACTTGCAGAGCTACATCAATCAATCCAAGGATGCAGATACCACTGGCCACCAATCCCAACCCATTGTGGAGCCTTCGGTGGATAGCCATCCCATTGCTGAGGTCATCCACACCATTATGGAAGGGTCCCCCACTAGAAGAGTGACCTCGTCAGCAAGGAGACTTGCACTTGTGTAGCTCTAGTGGAAGTCTCTTGACTCAAATGACATAGGCAGGATGAGGCCATCACTTTTTAGGACATTTGAAAGAATTATGCCTTGAAAGTCAATCACAGTTATTGTATCAGTGGTATTTTTATATTCTCCCAACTCAAGATTGATATTAATAAAGAAAATTTTTGATTCATCATATGCTATGTCTTATATTTTAATTATAAGATTATGATGAACCCCATAGGTTAGGGCAATAGAATTAGGGTTATGATGAAGATCATAACGGTGAGACCTAATTTCCTATAAATGCTAACCTAAAATATTCCTAGTCGATGGATCATCGATTTGAGAATCGATGAATCCAGAAAGACTAGCATATCTTATATATACTCAATGAAGAGCGTGGTTGGTCTTACAACCACTTATTTAGAGATACTAATACAATGATGTGGGTGCTCATTAAGTTATGAGTCCACTGAACTGATCCGACAAGAGAACATAAAGTCTGACTTGTCGAAAGCAATATTCTCTTAGTGAGAGTAGTGCATGTTGTCCTTAAACCTGAGACTACTATAGTATCTTGTGCACATGAACCTATGTTTTGGTGCATGCTCATTCATGATAATTATGGGGTGCTTCTATATATGATGGATTGTGTATGAAGATAATGAGTAGGTCAACAAGAACTTGATCTCTCCTAGTAAGAGGAGAAGTTATCCTGTGTGATCTCTTCGAATGATGACTCAAGAAGTCTTTGATCAAAGCATGATAAGATTAGATAAGGTTTCTAATCTTTCATCAGTCGAGTCATCATTATCAAATTAAGATTTGAAAGGATTAAGTACTAGGATTTGATATTTATCCATGCCTATAATTTAATCAAGATAAAGTGAGATCGAAGGATTGAATTGCCTCTTTCCATTAAAGGATATTTTGATAATTTCTATCAAATTTCTCATCTTTCGAGTAGGCATGATATATTGCTAGATGTCAATCATGTCTTGTAGGTTTTCATAAATCAATTTGATTGGACTCATGAGTCAATTCAGAAGTTGGTTTGAATTGACAACTTAGGTTAGCTTAATTTGACCTAATTAGGTTAATCATGTTTGATTAAATCAAATTGGCTTGGACCTAGACCTACTACTAGCTAGATGTGAAATCCAAAGGGTCATACACATTAGAAAATTAGCCAAGAAAGTCAAATATATTTTTATTAGGATCATGGGATCCTAATTGGCTAGCTAATTAACATACTAGCATATGTTGGCTAGCCCAACTCCTAACCCAATTCGATTGCATCATCTTGCTTGTTATTTGGGCTAACCAAATTTAAATGGGACTTAAATTGGATAGAATCCTAAGTGGGGCAGCCTAATTCAGTATTTATCTAGATTTATTTGGGACTTATCTTGAATTTATGGAAGAGTCCTACTTGGCATGGCTCTTAGGCACCAATTTGCATTCATGCTAATTTCATGCACGTAGAAGGACTAAGAGTCCTTCTGCCAGTCAGTCATAAATGCCAAATAGAGTCCAAAGGACTTCTCCCTTATCTCCATGCCCAAATGAGGGGCTTTGACTAGTCAAATAAATGTAATATGGCATGGAAGGAGTTGGCGCAAAAATGAAGAGTTGTGTCTCTTCATTATGTTGCAAAATTGAAACCAGAAGTCCTATTTGAAGTCTCCCGTATTTCTCCAACACCTTTTAGAGTTCACACCCCTTAACCTTAATATGACTAGTAAATACCATGTGGCAGGTGGAGAAGATGGCTGAAAAAATGAAGAGACATTAATATATCTCTTGGCGCATGATTAGTTGTATCATGATATGTCCTCTCATCCAAAAGACTCCTTCTGATTGAAGGGTCTTATCAAATGGCTGAAGGAGAGACATATCAGGCACCCCATCCCTCTCTATAAAAGGCATCATATTCTAATGCCAGAGTAATTGAGTTTCCTATTTGAAAATACTACCTGCTATTTTCTCTTCCTCCTCCTTAAGACAAGGTTTGTCTTTTTAAGACAGAGCTTGTTCTTTTAAGATAAGGCTAGTCTAATTAAGACAAGAGTCTAGGAAGAAAAATAGAAGAGGTATTCAGGATCTGAGAGAGGATTCAGAGTATTCTTTGAGTGCCCTACAGGAGGGTAGGGGTTCCTATAAAAGAAGAAAGTCTGAAAGGCTGCTAGAAGAGTCCCAGTCAAAGAAGCAACTTTCATAGGAATGCTTCTTTGGTCCAGTTCCTATGTGAGTCACCTTTGGAGGGCATACACTTGTGTGCCTCATAGAAATAAAGGAATATAGCATTCCGGGTATTCCTCTATAATCCTAAAGTTTAGATTTATTAGTTGTCATAATCAAGTAGTCCTAGGGTTTAGGGTTCTGGCCGGTTAAAGTTTCGAACATGAAAAATTTTGAAACCTAGTCTTTCACTATACCTGGCCTAGGTAACCCAATAGTGGTATCAGAGTAACCTTAATGCATGCAATTAGTAATCTCTTTAGTGTTGATTGCTTACTATGCTATGAATCGATGCATAATTAGTTTATATTACATATGTGATATGTTATATCCTAGTAACTGCTTCAGATTTGGTTAGTCGCCATGGTCGTCCGGTCATAGGAGCCAAGTAGGGTTTAAAGGCCCTCTTTTCATTTAATGAGATCTTCTATGGCATGTAGGGGTACCGCTGTGGCCATATCCCATGAACAAGTGAGGTGAACGGATTGATGTTATAATCATCCTTATGTTATGCATATTAGGGATAATATGCTTAATTATTGGAATGAATGTCATGTTGACATGATTAATTAGGATGTGTTTGAGACCATCAAAACCCTCATAAAAATTATATTTAGTCATAGTGTAAGTTAATCATGATGCAAATCTGATTACGGTATGATCAGCCAATTAGTGTGTAGGCAAAGTGATTCTGGGAAGGTAAAGGGAATGAGGTTTTTAATTGGTTCTGTTGTCTGACCTGGCCAATTTAATTGGTATCTAAGGAAAGCAACAGGGAGACCTCCTTATCTCTTCCACTTACCTGGTCAATTTGGTCACATCTAAACCTTAAATTGGAAATGTTAATTGATTAAGCACACTACAAATTGCCTTTCTTCATGCTATCACAAATTTGTGTCAAAACTATAGTAGGTTTGTTGAGCAAACTCAAGGCTTACTGTTAAGGTTTGATATAAAGTTTGACATGGTGCATTTTATGCTTTATAGTATGATTGATAATGCTACTTTTTTAAGCAAACTCATGGGTAACATTATTCAATCATGACTATATAAAATGAAGGGTTCGATTAAACTAAGACATTATTGTTTGTTATGCAAACACAAGGCTATAAGTGTCTTAGAAGCAAGTGTTATGCTAAGAATTGTAAGGGATGTAATTGGAAAAGAATTTTCTATCCTTGAACTTATAAGTATTTGTTATGCAAACACAAGGCATTTATAAGGAATTGGGATCTCAACCCCACTAAAGAAATTGGATATTGGTTTCTCGTCTGTTGGCTTTGGCTCCTTAATTTTGATGAATAACAATATGCTGAGTATATGTTTGAACTATATTTCAATTGGAGTATGAATTTCAGGCCTTGGGTACATTAATTTCTCCAACAAGAAGGTAACAAGTTTAAAATTTTAAGAGCAAAAAATTTCTTATGGTTAATTGAGTTTTTCACATTGGAATATCATCAAAACGATCTCGTTGGACTTTATGAAGAATGATCAAATGGATTCATGCACAAATCCTTAAGGAATTCAAGTTTGGCATATTTTTTGGATGGGACAAAAGCAAGTGTCAACTCATAAGGTCGACTCATGAAGAAAAATTTAGAGTTTCAGAAGACCGGCATGCAAATCTAAAATGGCACACCCAAGTGTCGACTCATGAGGTTGACTCACACACCAAGTGTCGACTCATGAGGTCGACTCATCACCTGAGAAAATTTCTGGATAGAACTTCAAGTTTTCTGGATTCTGCATCAAGTGTTGACTCATGGATCATGGGTCGACTCAAGGTCTAATGGCTAGTTCTTTAGAATTTCATACTTACTTCCAAACGGTTCCAAATGGTTATTTTTTGAATCCTAACGATCTTCAACGGTCTTTTCAGTGGATTTGAGGTATTTAACACTCACCAAATCTCATAAAGTCAAGAAGGAAGAGTGAATTCATATGAGACAAACTCCAATCATTTGAAAAGATAAGAAGAGTGTGTTTAAAGAGATTCCCTTACAAAAGCCTTCCATTTTTGAGTTGTTAAGGTTTCAAGTGCTTGGCCATAATTATGCATTCAAGAGATTCCAGGAAGAAATCAACTCAAGCAATCAAGAGAGCTTCAACGATCTTCATTTCAGCTCATTCTAGGAGTTTTTATTGTGCTCTTTATTATATTCTTGTTCTTGCTTTGTTGACATAGATTTCAAGGTTTTTGAAACTAGGTTGTAAAGGTTGTTGGTGAGCCAAAAGATAAAACCAACTAGGGTTTGACTTGTGACCCTGAAGACAAAACAAGTTATAAAGATTGTTGGTGAGCCTAGGTGATAAAACCAACTTAGGTTTTGACTTGTGAAACTTGGTAAACAAGTCAGCTGTAATCTTGAAGAGATTATAATGAAATTTTCAAGAAGAAGCTTGGGGAGTGGACGTAGGTACTTGGTGCGCACCGAACCAATATAAAACATTATATTTGTGTGTGATTGCTCTCTTTCCTACTTGCTCTTTATTACTTGCATTTAATTTGTTGTTATTCGCTGCAGTCTTCAGATATTCCTCCTGCCCTCACCTTGACCTCCATTTATTTGCTCATGCTTACACTTGCTTGTCCTTGCTTGCACTTATTTCTACTTACCTTTGTCGAAGGCCCTTTCATGCTTCTTATAGAAGCATGTCTCATCTGGCAGGGCATAGAGCCCCGGTCCAATGTTCTCTGGGAGTGCCTCATGTGGGCAGAGCGTAGGTCTATCCCTCCTTCTTCTGAGAAGAGGGAGACATGGTCTGAAGCCTTCGAAGGGTGGTTCTACCATGGATGCAGGTGAAGTATTATGAAGTGCGCATCCCTACTACGATGAGTACGAGTGGCATGCCACGGGGCCTAACACCTCGATAGGACACTACCTCTTACGGGCATCGTGCTACCATGTCTGGGGACCTAGCATGGCATTAGCCTGGTAGGAAATGCTACAGGGTCTGAGACTCTTGATAAAACATTCCTCTTCCGGATGGTACAAGCGGTAGGTTGAAGGGCATGATGCTCCAGGCAGAGCACCTTTCCAAAGAAGGTACCGACAGTGAGCTGAGAGACTTGGTGCTCCAGCAGGATGCTTCTCCATAGAAAATACAGGTGGCATGCCCTGGTGGAGTGCCCCTCCCAGAGGTTACAGGAGGCGTGCCCTAGTGGAGCGCCACTCCACAGAGGTTGCAGGGAACGTGCCCTGGCGAAGCACCACTCCATGAGGTGGCAGGCGGTGTGCCCTGGAGAAGCGCCTCTGCACAGAGGTGGCAGTTTCTCTAAGCAACATGGGGGTTCCAGCGGGGATGGTGACACCACCTGCTGGGGTCTCTATCCCGGCTGCTCCCAAGGTCGTTTCAGGGGGAGACTGGGTCCACTTATCTTTATCCACACTTGACTTCAGGTAGGGAGTTTGACTTTGACCAGGAGCTCAATCTTGGACTAGAGCTCGATCTCATATGGGAGCTCGATCTCGGACGGGAGCTTGACCTCGACACTTATCTGGTGACAACATCTAGGTGGCACCTTCCGCCAGCTCGACTGCCAGCTGGGTCTAATGCGGGCTCCACATCAGCGGCCATGCCATATCAACTATCATGACCTCTTTTGACTCGATGGGGTTGAGTTAGGCCCTGCTCTAGAAAGAAATATTTTAGCTTAATTATAGATACTAATTAAGATTCTTGAGCACTAATCTTAGTAGCTACTCACTACTACTTGAAGGCCTCAAATCACACACACCAAGAGGATGTGGATGTGGATGTCTAGCCTCCTCCCTCCATCCTTTATCACCACTTATCATGAACATTACCCTCTCTTACATCACGAGAAAACTCTATTGATAAACCTCAACATCCTCATTAGCCTCATCCTTCCCTTTGTGTAAGTACTGGCCTTTGGAGGAGGAGAAATCAAAGGTTTGTGCCACTAGAGTGATCCAAGAAAGGTAGATGTTGTAAAGGACTTGTCATCTTGGTGATAAAAGTAGATTTGTCAATTGCTAGCAACCATGGAATGGATAACTCTACTTTTGCATGTAGTTGAGAGGATGATACTACCAAATCTTATTGTACCTAACTTTCAAGTCACTATAATTTATAACTTTTATTACAATTATGATATCCTCTTGACCTTATTATGGTAGTTTTCAACCAATCATGACAATAATTTGAAGCTATTTACTTCTCGAATCTAATTATCAAGAACCAAAAGTAGATTAACAATTATCCAATGACCAATTATGAGAACCTTAAGCTTGCTGGCTTCCAATTTGAATTGAAAGGTAAGAAAGCTAGCATACATGGAAAAATAATCATCTCAACCATCTATTTATTCGGGAGGGTACTTTTGGGATATCCCTTCAAGAGTCTTCTATTGATAAAGTACTTTACCAAGAAATTATCCATTACTTTTAAACTTTAAATAGCTTAGTTTTTGAAAACTCAAGCATGTCAATGAGATGCTTTTTGAGCATCATTATTTTTCCAAGTTGCAAAAAGATCAAATTAGATGGCCTTATTATTGCCATTATCCATCTTAGGTGTAACAATTGAGGATCATATCCAAAAAGGCTAGCCAAAATATGTTATTTAGATTTTTGGCTCTTTATAAGTATCCAAGATTTGCACTGTACATAGTCGATATGGGATTGTATATATACTTACATGGATCATTATATATTCCTTCTATTTAAACTCTGATATCCTCACCAAGCTAAGGATCCCAGATCTATTTAAATCTAATCATAAGTATTATAAATCTGATTACAATTACTATAATTAACTTGCAATCAATCCAAATACACTCATGCTATTGTGTTCACTAGTCTATGTGGGCCATGAGTTGAGTTTGCTCTAATACCATTTGTAATAGTTCGGGATCTCATTTAACAAGGTTAGAAAAAATATGCTATTTGGGTTCCTTGGCTTTATATAAGTTCCAAAGATCTACACAATACACAACTGATGTAGGATTGTACATATGCCTGGGCACGAGTCCTTATATTAGGTTATGGGTTGATTTGGGGTGAAGGGATATTGTTAAAGTGCCACCTGGATTTGATGGTGAGAGAGAGGAGGGGTTGGTTTATCTAACTCATAGAGACAAGCAATATGTTAGAAGGATAGACTTGTTAGTAGTCTTCTTGAAAGTACAAGAACATCTTAGGAATATTATATTAGCTGACTTTTTAGGTTGTATTCATATCCGTTCTGTGCAATGAATACACTATTTTATTAAAAAAAAAGTACAAGAATAGCTAGTTCGCTAATCAAATGTTCAGCCTTAGTGCTATAGGCAAGGATTTCAAAAAAATAGCTCACCAAAATGAGATCATAAATAAAAATAAAAAAATAAAACTAGAAGCCAAAACTAAAAGCAATGCTAAGCTACAATTGGAATTAGAAGATAAGGAAAAACTTAGAGGCTCTGGCACATTCTTTTTTTTTAATGATTCTTTAGCTTTACACCTTTAATCTTTTTATGGACTTGGTTGAAAATCCCTAGCTTATACTTGTATCTTTTCCTAAATTACAATTTTGTACCTGTGCTTGAACAACATCATTGGAAGAAGTATCAAAAAAAAGTTTTATTGACATTGATTAAATAGAGAGATTTTATAGATATTTATAATAAAGGTTTTATCCTAGTACTTCTAAATTATCTTGCAAATATTTTTGAAAAAAGAAATAAGAAATATGATAAATATACGAGAAAAACCACCTCTAACTTAAGTAAGCATGGAATGACATTGTCTTATATAACTAAAACTTTATTAATAATGATAATTCTTTATAAATTGATTATATTTTTCTTATTCAACCCCATTTTTGATGATTTAAGATATATTAGGAAGTCAATTTGATTAAACATATTGAAAATATCTTATATAAAATTTTTGTAATAATGGTTGCTAATAAAGTTTCTTTTTGTATTATTGTACACAGGATTATTTTATACAAAAACTTGAGTTCATGAATATTTGTAAGTCATGTACTATCTATATTTTTATATAATCATGATTTTTGATCTTTTGGAGTGTTTTTTTATCCCACCTATTATGTTGGAATAGATTTCATATTTTTCAAAAATAACTCTTAGGGTACTTATGCCATTCTTTTGAGTTTTAATGGTCTTCCAACACAAATTTTTCTGTATTTGGTTTTGGAGACATAATAAGTATAAGACCACTCACCTACATTACCTAGAAGGATATAACTTAAAAAGTTAGGAAGTGAAATATGTTTTTTTATCTTAACCATGGACATAATAATGAATATATATATATATACACACATGATTAGTAGATTCAATAAATCTTGTAATTATTATCTTATTTAGATTTGACTTATTATTATTTAGTTATGATTGGGACCTTATAATTATTATTTTACTTTATTTTGACTTATTTGTAAAATAAATTGAATTTCAATAAAAAATTAGACCCCAATCATAATTAGATTGAAATGGCCTAATCTCGACTTGGTCCAATCTCACTTTTGTTATCTTGTTAATAAAGCTGATCATTGACCAGAATTAGATACAAAAAATATAAAATTTCAAATTAGCCCGATCCAAAGCTTGACTAAAAAAATATATAGTTTAGGTTCAAGACCCATTCTATGATTAATTATGCTTGACAAATAAAGAAATGAATCATTTAAAGGCGTGTAGTACCTTGAAGTTCATAAATTATCACTTGGATCCAAGTAGAGTGTCAAACAAATCAAGCAGCTCGAGAATAGCTGGAATCAAGTCATGTTTGAAGCTAAATAGGATTGGATTAAAGAAAGTGTTCAAAATTAATTTTAAGTCTAGCAAAATATCAGACTAGACCGGTTCCTTTTTGCAATTCGATCGGGCCGCTCTTCCAAAAGCTCCGACGACCACACCACTCAGAAGTTCGACCCACCGGAGCAGAGGTCTAAACGATCCACTCCTGCTGGGATCCGGCCCATTGCTCTCTTTCAGAAGTCTGACCCACCGGAGCAGAGGTCCGAACGACCCACTCCTGCTGGGATCCAGCCCATTGCTCTTTTTCAAAAGTCCGATCCACCGGGACAGAGGTTCGAACAACCCACTCCTGCTGAGATTCTGTCCATTGCTCTCTTTCAGAAGTCCTCCTCGAGAATAGCTGGAATCAAGTCATATTTGAGACGGCCGCAACAAGTGTCAAACAAATCAAGCAGCTCGAGAATAGCTGGAATCAAGTCATGTTTGAAGCTAAACAGGATTGGATTAAAGAAAGTGTTCAAAATTAATTTTAAGTCTAGCAAAATATCAACTAAGTTTGATCGGACTTAATTGGATAAAACTTGAATATATTTAAATTAAATATTTTTATACAATAGATCAGTGAAGTAAGATTTTAATTATTGTAATTTTTATTCTTTCGATCAATTAAGTGTTGATTTAGGTTTAAACGAAATCTTAAACTAAGTTTGAAATTAAAAAATGAGCTTGCATTCAATCTTGAACCAAGCTTCATTGAATCTCATATTCATTTTAGATTCATTTTGGATTATCAAACTAATCAAGCAGGGTTGTGTTTGGTTTGATCTGAAATCAAACCCATGCTCGGTGAGATGGTAAACAAACCATGATCTCAGGAGTTCAATCTATCTCGATCAAACCCAAGCTAGATCAAGCTACGCTCGCTTGCCATCCAACGGCCCCAGTTACTTCCGCGTCCCCGGAGGTCTTCACTCTCTTCTGACCAAAACCACAAGACCAGCCGAAGCGAAGTCCCTTCCATGGCCTGAGAGTTCCCTTCTCCCATCGGCACCACCATCTCCGCCGTCGCCAACATGCCATCGCCGGCCAGTCGATCTGCGCCACTCGTCGTCCTCGTCCCTCTCCTCCTCCTCCTCTTCACCGCCGCTTCCGCCTGGAAGAAGGACGAGTTCCGGAACTGCAACCAGACCCCCTTCTGCAAGCGCGCCCGCGGCCACAAGCCACACTCCGTCCCCTCCCTCTCCGCTGCCGACATTTCCATCTCCGACGGCGCCATCGTCGCCCGCCTCCTCCCCTCGCAACCCCTCCGCCAGGCCACTACCGGCGACGACCCCGAATCCGACACCGTTCCCCCTCGCCCCCTCCTCCTTCGCATCTCCGTCTACCAGGGTGGCGTCTTCCGCCTCCATATCGACGAGGACACCTCCGCCCCCCGCCGCCGCTTCCAGGTCCCCGACGTCCTCCTCCCCAACCTCGACGACCGCCGCCTCTGGCTCTCCAGACTGTCCTCCCCTGCCGCCGGATCCTCTTCCTTCTACCTCGCCGACGGCTTCGAGGCCGTCCTCGTCCACGACCCCTTCGAGATCCAGGTCCGCCGGAAGGGTTCGGGAGAGCCCGTCCTCTCCTTCAATTCCCACGGACTCTTCGACTTCGAGCAGTTGAGAGCCAAGAAGAACGACGGCGAGGACTGGGAGGAGCGGTTCCGGGTCCACACAGACACCCGGCCGTACGGCCCCCAGTCGATCAGCTTCGACGTCTCCTTCCACGGCGCCGACTTCGTCTACGGCATCCCCGAGCACGCGTCCGGATCCCTCGCCCTCCGCCCCACCAGGGGTCCTGGCATCGAATACTCGGAGCCTTATCGTCTCTTTAACCTCGATGTCTTCGAGTACATCGATGATTCCCCCTTCGGGCTTTATGGCTCCATTCCCTTCATGCTCTCCCACGGCGCCGGATCCTCCTCTGGCTTCTTCTGGCTTAATGCCGCCGAGATGCAGATCGATGTCCTTGCCCCCGGGTGGGACGATCCGGCCGCGCCGGCCGAGGGCAGGATCGATACCATGTGGATGAGCGAGGCCGGGGTTGTTGATGCCTTCTTCTTTGTTGGGCACGAGCCCAAGGATTTGCTGCGGCAGTACACCGGCATCACCGGGACCCCTGCGATGCCGCAGGAGTTCGCCGTGGCTTACCATCAGTGCAGGTGGAATTACCGGGATGAGGAGGATGTTGCAGCTGTGGATGCTGGGTTCGATGAGCATGATATTCCTTATGATGTGCTGTGGCTTGACATCGAGCACACCGATGGGAAGCGGTACTTCACCTGGGACAGGGTGCTGTTCCCCAACCCAAAGGAGATGCAGGGGAAGTTGGCGGCCAAGGGGAGGCACATGGTGACGATCGTTGACCCTCACATCAAGCGCGATGATTCGTTCTACATACACAAGGAGGCAAGTGAGAGGGGTTACTATGTGAAGGATGCCGCGGGGAATGATTTTGATGGGTGGTGCTGGCCAGGCTCCTCGTCGTATGTGGATGTGTTGAATCCAGACATACGAGAATGGTGGGCTGAGAAATTCTCCTTCCAGAACTATGCGGGTTCAACTCCATCATTGTATATCTGGAATGACATGAATGAGCCTTCTGTCTTTAATGGCCCCGAGGTATGTCACTGTGCAGCTCTACTGCGGCTTATAAGCTCCATATATTTGCTCTTTAATCTGAGACAAGAACAATGATTGGCACATTGCTACGCAGAATTTACTTTTTCTTGGTCAACCGGTTGTTCATTTGATATTTTGGAAGGTTTGGCAATTTATAAGGATTTGATAGAATATCCTAGTGATGGATTGGAGTCAAAGAATATTGAGTTCTTTAAATTACATTTGGATAACCAAAACACAAACTATATTAACTAGGTATAGAATTTGTGATATTGGAACATACTTAGAATCCCATAAGCTTTGATGGAAAAATTATAACATCAACCTTTGCACAATAGTTCAAGTGACTTGTTAAGTTGCCATTTTGCCATGGTCCTTCAAAATTGTACATTCATCTGTCCTCCCTTTTCTTTCCTTTTTGACCGGTAATTAGGATAATTAATAGCCAGGATGCTGGAACCCTCAATAAGGATCTAGTTCTTACAAAATGTCCAACTTTTGGAGGATTTGTAGATATAGATTCATCTTTATTCGCAAGGGCACTGCAATTTGTCACAGTAAGCCTGCTTGATGTGTCCTGCATAAGGAGAGTCCAATTTATTTATGAGCATATAGTGAAATTTTAAATAAGGGGATTCAAGTAAACGATCATGTCCTTATTGGCAAGAAACTTCTACCTTCTATGGAGGGTGCCATATTTGCTTCTGTCTCTGAACAAACTTGTTCTATACCTGCTTCCTGAGCTCTTTCTATTTGAAATTATTTTTGAGAGATCAACTTTGTTGCACCTACAATAACATCTACTCATGCACTTGCACTTGCTTTGGACAACTAAGACCTTGGCTACTGAGAATTTCTGAGCCATTACCCCTATAGCTTTCTTTGGTTTTATAAGAATTCTTTATGCTCTAGAACAAAGCTTTGATCTATAAGGCAAAAGTTTGAATATCCTCAATGATTTTCCACTAAAAAAATCTTCTTTCAAGTACCCAAAAATTCTAACATATATTTATGTAATCATACTTTTTTATTCCAACAAGATTCCTCTGTCACTGAGTCCTTCTAAGTTCTAATAACCAACCAATCAGATGATTTAGTTCTGAATAATTAAGTGCATACATAGTTTTGTTTGCTTCTGTCTATTTTGTACTTGGATTGTAAAACAATTAGGAAGATGAAGGCTATGAACGCATTTTCCTACCCATCTTATATCAAATGTTACAATATTTCACTAGTTAGCTGTCTATGCCAAAAATCCTACCTTCCAAGGAGCCTGGGTAACCGAAGTCCTTAAGAATACCCAAAAATATGTAAACAAAATGATTTTGTATGTATGGCTGTATTTGTTTCAAATTAATCTTGCAATTTTACTCACTTATGATTTGGATAAATTCATGACATTTATGGTGAACATATGATGTTTCCTTCCATTGATTTGCATTGTTTTATGACCACTACCTCTTAATTGGAGACAGATTGATATAAATGAGGGAGTTGATTCTTATGAATCATATTGAAAGAATGTATCAAGTTTCAGATAAAATTGATCCTTTTCAGCTCAGACTGAACATAGCCTGACCTCAAGTCTTGAGTTTTAGTTGATTTCTGTGGCTTTGGTCACATCCAGTTTTGTCTAAAACTGACTGAAACTAGCCATACATGATTTGTTTCTAAGTTTAATGTTACTGTTTTTTTTTTTTAATATTTATTTATTGATTTTATTCTTTTATTATTAAGTATGTAGGGTATATAGGATCACTTTTTAATGGTTTTTGTTTTCTTTTCTTGAGTTAAAAGAGGAGATAGATTATAAGTTTAACACTTGATTAGCTGACCCTCCCAAAAACACTCTTATTATAGTAACTTAAAGAATAATATGTAAAACTAGTTACAACACATTTGATCAAGCAATCACTTTATGACAAAAATATAAAAACCCAAATTCAATATATTTGTGTGTCCTACTAAAAGTGAAGTGTAATGAATTTGCAAATAACTGAAGTCAAGAAGTCACACATGAACTCACAAAACAAAGTATGAGCAAGTCTAATTTCACTTATATGTAGCATTAACTTTAGCCATAAATTATCAAGACTGCACAAATAATGATCCATATAATACAAAATACTCTAAAATGTTGTGTAACTATTTTCTGGGCTTATTTTATTTTATTTTATTTTGAAGTTTCAAATTTTTTGGCTGGAATTTTGAAACTTGGAGCCAAACTTCCGAAACCATCAAAATTGCTGAAAATAAGGCCCCAAAGACCAGGTCAAAACTGAAACTGAAACTGTGCCTTCAAAACTTGTGTTGAAGATGATATGTTTGATATGGTTTGCTACTTTTTTACCTTTTCATTTTGTGGAGATGGAACTTTATGATTAAATCTCATTTCAAAGCTCACTTTTGCTAAAATATGTATTAATTCTGCTTCTTCTTCTTAATACATGGTAGGACATCTATGATAATATGCAACCATGGTAACCATCTCTTACATGGATCACCTTTTGGTTAAAAGTTCTCTTCCAGGGTATGATCTAAAATGAATGTGTATTAACTCTGCTACAGGCTATGGGAGTGGGTGAGCAGGGAGGTAAACAAGAAATTGTGGAAAAATGTATATGCCCATAATACAATTAATATTTATTTGATAATGGTGACCAATGCATTTGAATAAGCTAGTTTGCTTGGAAAGAGTACCTTCTGGTGCTGTTGAGGTTGTAAAAAAGAAACAACATGATATTGGGTAAAAGTAGGTGACTCACCCAACACTGGATTTGAGCATCTTTGTGATTACCTAGTGGGGAAGCTAATCAGACTTGAACATAGAGACATTTGATGTGTTGGTTCACGTTGCTCAATATTTGTCATATAGACCTAATTTTTTTTCCCTTATAATCATGGGGGGTTTGACAGCTGACTGGAAATGCGGGAAAATAAAGAATGTGTCTGCACTATTAATGATAGCTATCTCAATCTTTAGTATCTTTGGTTGCTCCCTTGTTAGCTTATTGGAAAAAGGGCTCCAAGTGGAATTGCCTGGGCCTGGTCCTTAAACAACTACTGTTTCAGTTATGACTGTCATTCTCTTGTTTTTATTTTAAGCTTGGAAGTCCTCATATCTCTTATTTTGGTATTTTTATAGATTTTTTTTTATTTAGCTATGTGAGTCACTTGATTGCTTAGTTTCCACTTATTTGTAGTGTTGAAATAAAATTGAGTCTATTTTGGCCAAAAACACCTTTAAAAGTTCTTTTTGGTGGTATGTTTAAGTAGTCTTAGAACCTCCGGGGTTGTGTCTCAGAGTTGTCTAGGTGTCCTTCATTGTTAGTTTCCACAAGGATTTAATTTTTATTACATTAATTATGATTATGAGCATTTTTTGGCAACAGGAACCTTTAGCAAAAATCATGACTATGTTCTCCATAACCAGCGAGAAACCTCTATATACAAGTGGCTTTTTTTCCAGAAAAGATAATCTATATTTATTTGCCAAACCTTTTCAGTCCTTTGTCTCTGCTTTTGCTAAGTGTATTGTCTACCTTGTTGGATAATTATAATCTCCTCACACTGCACTAAAAAGGTTATAGTTTTTGTGCCACACTTTTATCTTTATAGTTTCCATGCTTGACGAAGAAGAATTAGGCTTGAATTTAAGGATCTTGTTTTAAAGCTAAATTGAACAAAAAAAAAAAATAATATTGCACATTCTTCAGTTTGCTCCGTTATCCATATAGGACATTGGGTTTACCAAATGTGAAGCGTAAGCGTTGTGCATATTCACTTCTGTTAGATCATAGTTTGTAAAACTGCCAACAAAAGCATGGAGCATCAAAGAACAATTGTCTTTCGTGCTCTAGAGTCTCACAAATAACCATGTAATAGCATGTAATTTTGACCCTCAACCAGGATCTTCATGCCATATGATGTTCTACCCAGTGGTCTCTCTCTTTTTACTGGTTAGTAAGTTTCTATTGTAGACCTGGTTATTTAGCATATCAGACCAATTCAGAGGTTGAGTACGTTGTTTCCTTTTTGACTCAAAGTGAGCTGTTTGGCACATATTTTTTCGATTCTTTTGGCATTTTAGCCATATCAATTATCAAACACTACAATGTGATGCCTTGTATGAACGGAATGTGTTACTATATGTGGATTTGAAGCAACATATTCTACTGATTCTGCTGTTTAAAATCATTTTTTTCTTCATCAGATTAGTATGCCTAGGGATGCCATACATTATGGAGATGTAGAGCATCGGGAGTTACATAATGCATATGGTTACTACTTCCACATGGCTACATCAGATGGACTTCTAAAGCGAGGAAACGGAAAAGATAGGCCATTTGTCTTGTCAAGGGCTTTCTTTGCTGGAAGTCAACGGTATGGTGCGATATGGACTGGAGATAATATTGCAGATTGGGACCATCTCAAAGCATCAGTTCCAATGATTTTAACACTTGGTCTTACTGGCCTGACATTCTCTGGTAAGTAGACTTGGTCAATAGACTTGGATGCTACATCCTTTTCAGTGGACATGGCTGATATTTGCAATTTATATAGGTGCTGATGTTGGTGGATTCTTTGGCAACCCAGAACCTGAACTGTTAGTGCGTTGGTACCAACTTGGTGCTTACTACCCTTTCTTTAGAGCTCATGCCCATCAAGACACTAAGAGACGGGAACCTTGGTTATTCGGGTAATATATTCATTACTGCCTTATGGAATTTGTATTATCATAATTGATGTAGCTTGCCAGTGTGCCATGTTACTCACAGGAGCTTAGTAACTGGAACTTTGGTTGCCACAGATGTCTCAAATCTTGCTTCAACTCTTAAACTTGCACCCTTCCTTTTATTCAAGCAATCATCTATTATTGCTACCATATTGCTACCATTTGACATGGTATACAATATACAGTTATATGAATCTGACATTCATTTCTTTTGTTTTGCGGGTCAAGTCCAAGTGAATGCAGAAGTTTGTTCTTCACCTTTTAACATTTATGTTCAACATTTTTATTGTTTCATGATGTACCATGGGCAGAGTTACCTATAATGTAAAACAACCACAAATAGATGAAATTTACTTTTTTTCTGAATTTTCAAATTATTTATATAGATGAATGCTACTTTCTGGACCTTCAATAACACTGCTTTCTTGCTCTGGCCGTCATATATGCTATTGCACCTGCATAATGTTCAATTTACTTATCATAGTAGCATATGCAGCAAACTTAATTCTGCACATGATTTACCAGACACTCTGGCCCTGACCACATACCAGCTGATATGGTTAAACTAGTATTTGGGGCCACAATAAGCCCTGGTATATATTATTTGGGACCCGAGTTGTATCGAAGCAGGATGGATTGAACCCAAACCTCTTGTAACTGAGCAGGATGGCTAAATCCTCCTAATTTGTTTTAAATGCCATATGAAGGTGAGAGAGTGAGTGAAAGGCAGTAAGGAGCTCTCCAAGCACTAGATTGCACTGCTCGACTTTGTATAAAATGCATAAATATAGTTCTTTTATTATGATAATCCATATGAAATTATGTAATACACTGTGAAACACATTTAACTGGCAGTCCAGAGCTTCAATACAGATATAAGATAGAATGGTTCCAGCAACTAAATCACTATATACACTTATATTAATCTGACACTCATTTCTTTTGTTTTGCGGGTCAAGTCCAAGTGAATGCAGAAGTTTGTTCTTCACCTTTTAACATTTATGTTCAACATTTTTATTGATTCATGATGTACCATGGGCAGAGTTACCTATAATGTAAAACAACCACAAATAGATGAAATTTACTTTTTTTCTGAAATTTCAATTATTTATATAGTGAATGCTACTTTCTGGACCTTCAATAACACTGCTTTCTTGCTCTGGCTGTCATATATGCTATTGCACCTGCATATTTACTCATCATAGTAGCATATGCAGCAAACTTAATTCTGCACATGATTTACCAGACACTCTGGCCCTGACCACATACCAGCTGATATGGTTAAACTAGTATTTGGGGCCACAATAAGCCCTGGTATATATTATTTGGGACTGGACCACCCGAATTGTATCAAAGCTGGATGGATTGAGCCTGAACCTCTTGTAACTGAGCAGGATGGCTAAATCCTCCTAATTTGTTTTAAATGCCATGTGAAGGTGAGAGAGTGAGTGAAAGGCAGCAAGGAGCTCTCCAAGTGCTAGATTGCACTGCTCGACTTTGTATAAAATGCATAAATATAGTTCTCTTTTTATGATAATCTATATGAAATTATGTAATACACTGTGAAACACATTTAACTGGCAATCCAGAGCTTCAATACAGATAAGATAGAATGGTTCCAGCAACTAAATCACTATATGCACTTATATTTTAATCTGACATTCATTTCTTTTGTTTTGCGGGTCAAGTCCAAGTGAATGCAGAAGTTTGTTCTTCACCTTTTAACATTATGTTCAACATTTTTCTTGTTTCATGATGTACCATGAACAGAGTTACCTATGATGTAAAACAACCACAAATAGATGAAATTTACTTTTTTCTGAAATTTCAAATATTTATATAAATGAATGCTACTTTCTGGACCTTCAATAACACTGCTTTCTTGCTCTTGCTGTTAAATATGCTATTTTGCACCTACTTAATGTTCAATTTACTCACCATAGTAGCATATGCACCAAACTAAATTTTGCACATGATTTACCAGGCACTCTGGCCCTGACCACATACCAACTGATATGGTTGAACTAGTATTCAGGGCCACAATAAGCCCTGGTATTTATTATTTTTGGACTGGACCACTTGAACTGTATCAAAGTGGGTTGAGCCTAAACCTCTTGTTACCGAGCAGGACAGCTAAATCCCCCTAATTTGTTTTAAATGTCATGCGAAGGTGCGAGAGTGAGTGAAGGGCAGTAAGGAACTCTCCAACTGCCAGATTGCACTGCTCGGCTTTGTTTAAAATGCATAAATATAGTTTTCTTTTTATGATAATCTATATGCAGTTATGTATCACACTATGAAACACATTTAAGTGGAAATTCAGAGCTTCAATAAAGATAAGATAGAATGGTTCCAGCATCTAAATCACTATAGTTACTCTATTTTCATAGAAAATGAGCATTAAAACAAGGGAGAAAAGGAAAAAATGGCTAGGTCAGCTGGCCCAAGCATTGTGGGCTGATACACTGTACTGGTATAAAATGTACAGAAATACTTGCTGTACTGACCTGGAACTTGAATTGTCCAGTCCCTTGATTTTTGATACCTAGGTTGTGCATCTGGAATACTCTGACCACTTAATGGACCTGATCTCTTGATCTGAACATGGCAAGTCCATATATTTTTAGCAAAATAAGCAGTAATATGGAAAAATTAAGTCGGCAAGTAAATTCTGATTGTTTCTAGTGTTTTTATGTTGCTAGACTTAGTGCATTTTTATATGTTCCGAATGCCTAATCTTTATATATGTTTGCATGTGTGCGTGTATGAATGCAAAGACAGACATATATATTGTCTTAGCCAAGTTCCATCTGTTAGTGAAACTTGATTATCCTTCCTAGTTACTTTAATACATCTTGGCTTCTCACATCTTATTTCTGTCATGCCCAAAAGTTTCTAGACATGGAGAGTTGTTCTTTGTCTTTTGGCTAAACATATGACCTTTTGATTTGATTACACTTCCTGATGGCCATGATATGCAGAGAGCACAACACTGCGCTGATAAGAGAGGCAGTACATGTTCGATATTCATTGTTACCATATTATTATACACTATTCAGAGAGGCTAGTGTAAGTGGCATCCCTGTTATGCGCCCTTTATGGCTAGAGTTTCCTGCTGATAAAGAAACATATAACAATGGTGAGGCTTTCATGGTTGGGCCAAGTTTGTTGGTCCAAGGGATTTATGAAGAGGTACCTTATATGATTTACTCTCTGTTTTACCATTCTCTATCTGTGTATATTTCTACTGTGACTGCAATTTGAGTACTTCTTCCTTATGTACTCTTGATGCTGGACAGAGGCAAAAATCTGTATCAGTATATCTTCCTGCTGGGCAGTCTTGGTATAACCTGAGAAATGGACTTTCATATACCGGTGGTGTATCTCGCAAACTGGAAGTTTCAGAAGATAGCATACCCACTTTCCAGAGGGCAGGAACTATAATACCCAGGAAGGACAGATTTAGGCGTAGTTCTACTCAAATGGTGAATGATCCTTACACCCTGGTATGTCTTTTATACCCTTTGCAATCTTTGTTACCTGCTGAGCCCTAGATTTCCTTTTATGCTGCCTCTTAAGCAGTGAATTTTCCATCTGATAGGCAGACAAATGTGATGTTTTCTAAAAAGCAACAACTCTATTATTCATTCTAATCAAAATGATGTTGGGATTTGCTGAATTTCATTTCATTTTTTTTGTTTGAATAATAACAATTAATTAAAATAAGCATATGATTTTATAAGATTTGCTTTCTTTCCTTATATCTTATTATATATGATGGGTTTATGGATTTTTAACAAATCCATAGACCTGTAAAAATCTTTCTGTTATTTTCTTCCGGAAAGGCATTTTCAGATAATTTTATTTTTCAAATGTAGAGATTGCTTCTCAGATGTTATACTATTAATTGAATTCATTTAAAAGGAGCTTCACTCCATAGATCATCCATAATATCTTCTAGAAGTAATAAGAATTTTGATTAAATGAAGAACCTTCCATTCTTTATGTTTTCATAAGGAATTTATCTCCTGTGAAAGTATGAAATATAGATTTTCATGCTTGCCTTGTGCTTCTTTTCTTTTCTTTTCTTTTTTTTTCAAATTCAAAAACTAAGCTTATTGCATTTTAGTGCATCATAGAGGCAACTTGTCCTGTAATCCTGACATAGATATGTTCTTTTGTTTTTAGTTTGTGGTTCTATTTGTAATTGTGCCATAATGCATGTGAATTTTATCTTTCTATGAACGGATGTATCCAAAGTCATGTGGTCCATTTGTAAATGGACTTGTATATGGAAATTCGCCTTTCATGACTGTTTTAATTAAAAATGCTACTATATCTAAAATAAGTTTATCGTATGCAATTTGATGTTTTTCTGTTAATAATATGCATGAGATAAACAAAGTATGCTTCCTTTTGGGTTGACCAATTGAGGCATGATACAGCTATAGGACTTAATTTCCTATCTGTTTATTTTCTTCTTGCTACATACCTCAAGTTGGCATGCTAACATCTGGGTTTTGGAGGATCATGCTTAGCATAAGATTAAATAGGCAAGTCTAGGATCTCAGTCCTGATTTGAATCCTTAGGATTGGGAAGAGAAAGATCCACAGTGGGAGGATTTTGTTGAG
This sequence comes from Areca catechu, assembly GCA_021397845.1. Taxonomy (NCBI): domain Eukaryota; kingdom Viridiplantae; phylum Streptophyta; class Magnoliopsida; order Arecales; family Arecaceae; genus Areca; species Areca catechu. The sequence continues at coordinate 147,868,087 of CM038041.1, forward strand.
GGAAAAGAAGAGATACCACAGTGGGAGGATTTTGTTGAGGGAAAAGAAGAGATATTGGAAAAAGAAGAGATATTTCTTCATGAATGTCTATGTCATCTAGGTCTTTGGAGAAGTTATATGAAAGTAGGTTTCGATTTGCAGTACACGCACATTCATGTGCATGTATGCAATTGTGTGTGCGAGTGCTCATGTGTATGCATGTGTGAAAATGACCTATGAATTTGATCATGGTTCATACTGATATTTTCATCTACCTTGTTTTTTGAAAATGAAAGATATTGTTGACTATAGGCTAAAGACTTGAATGGATGGGATAACAACCAAGTTCACTACTTTAATCGAATACATTATGTTCTGAGTTGTATGCCAAGTGAGATTTTTTCAAGAGTTTGCCTGGAATTTATTGACTAAAAAGGAAATATTAAGGTTATTGGGTGTTTTAGCAGTAGTTATACAACAAATAGATATACGAAGAATAGTCATGCATACTGAATACTGATATGACACTATACAAATTCACCAGTACGATAAATCTTGAAAAGTAGGATATGATACATTTAGGATATGCCAAGATATATATATATATTTACAGGGTTCTCGGTACCGCCCTGAACCGTTCGGTTCGGGATGTACCGTACCTTACCGGCCAAGAGCCAGTACAGTTTAGCCATGAAAAATGGTCCAGAATGCTGGACTGTTCAAAAAAACCATGTACCGATATAGTACGGTACAGTATGGTACTGTACCGGCATATTTTGCCCAGTTTGGATCCGGTTCGGGTCCAATTCAAGTTAAACAATATAATCATGGAAAATGAAGATATTTGTTTTATAATTTCTTGGATCCGGTATGGTACGGTACCATACTGGTCAGTGACCAGTACGGGGCCTGGTACCAGTTCAGTGTTCCTTGTATATATATATATATGTTGTTTGTTTGTGTGTATTCATTTTATATACACATGCATGCATACATATATACTTGTAGATGAATAGATATGTATGTATTTAAAAAAGCATCGATAAAGCATAGCAGGATAATAAAATAATTTAGTTTGTACTTTATACAGGAGCATTAAGTTTTACAAGTTCATCATTGGTCATTGTTTCATACACCACAATTCATACTTCATGTTTTAATATTATTATCAATAGGCTACAAAATTGGTCATTATTTCATGTTTTAGCGGTCCTCTCGCTTGAGCTCATGATTACTTACAGTGATTTTAGTTCAATAAATTTGCAGCCAAACCTGTATATCAGCAATGATACCATGAACTTTGTCCTTGATAGGAAGCACAATGGTTTGTTGTTCTTTGTAATGAGTAAGGATTATTTCAACAAGGAATCCACCTACGACATTTTATCCATATCAGAAGACAGACATGTTAGATATGGGAATCTTGGTACCAAGCAATGTTTTAACTGAATTAGTTATCATATAATAACTATTGTTTTTCTAAATATAACATAAGATTAATCAAAATTAGTTTTTCATGTGCAATGATTTTTTATTATGTTTGCACGTGATCTAGGGTTTTGATGGGTTATGAAATCAATTGGCAATGAGTTTGCTAGTGTAATGATTTCTTCCCGACTGTCAATTGAGCATAAAGAAAGGTGGAGGGATTAAATTGCAAGATCAGTTGCTGTGCATGAGGGGGACTAATCTGTCCACTCTGTCTACCAGGGATTAAAATAATTATACATTTTTATACATAGATAGGCTGGTCCACCTTGCTTTATTGTTACTAGTGTACACCCATATGGTAAAATGGGACATGGTAGACGAGAGATCCAGGGCCTCAGATGATGGGGGATGGGATAGGGGAGGATCGTCGGCGAGCTGAGAAGTCACCGATAATTAGGATACCACTAGTTTTTTTTTATTCTTTCTAAGAAGGTGGAGAAGGAACAATGGTGATGGAAGGCAGGGATTTGGACTCTATGAACTTTGGGACTCACACTCACAGAGAGACTTCCCATCTCTAGGGCATCCCACCCACCTCACTAATGGAGCCGTTAGGGTGAATCTCAAAGGACACGAGGGGTAAAGAAGATGGAATCAATGGAGGTGATAACTAGACATGACTTTCCATCATGTCCTGGGGTTGGGCTTCTCACCCTCTCCACGGAGTGACCATGGTTGGGCATCCCACCCGGGCTTCAGCACCCACTCCTTCCCAAAGCGACCATGTAGGGCTTCGCACCCTTCTCCTTCCCGAAGAAACAAAGGTTGGGCTTCATGCCCTTCTCCTTCCCGAAGAAACTCCTTTACGAAGCGACAATTGATACCTCAAAAATAATCTTCACTAATTTTATTCGAATCAAATAAGCATCTTAAATAAAGTTTGTAGTCCCTGGTTAGTTGAGAACCAACCTAATCAGAACTCTAACAGACTCCAAACACATCCTAACAAACAAACTGAGATATATCTAATCCTATTGCAAATTCTAAAACGACAAATCCAAATTAATCGTAAAAACTATGATCCTAAATCATATCCCATTCCCCAAAAAAAAAATCTAAAAGATGATATCCATCTGCATCGGGATTGGTGCTGCCGATATCCCCATCATTTTCCTGAGGTGGGGAGAACTCGACTCCATCAAATCAGGCTTAGACTCCAGCTTCAGCTTGACTTCAGGCTCCTGGGACTCCAATTTGCGATAACCATTAGATTTTTTTTCCTTTTTTTTCATCAGCTTTACTCTGAAATCTGTGTAGCCCTAAGATCCATTGGCTTTGAGAATCGTGCAACTTTGAAATGCGTGCAGCTTTGAAAACTATGCGGGGCTTGAAGTCGGTAATAGTAATGTGAATTGCTTTCATGTTCGTGCTAATGGTCCTCCACGGACTGAAACCAGAGAACAGGGGCTTGTGGGGCGGTAATCCGGCGGGTTTCGTCGGCAACGGTGCTGAGAACGACGGCGGCGGTACAGGGAAATGATGGCATGGGCTCTCCGGTGGGTGTCGGGCATCATGGCAGCAGGGAGCCGGGCGGGCGTCGGTGAGGTGTCGCGAGTGGAGATGGGAAGGGGAGATGGTAAGGTGTCACGGGTGTGGGCGTGCCAGAGCGATGGGGATCGGGCATGCCGGAGGGGACGCGGGCGACACTGGGGGGCCAGCTCGCAGGCGATGCAGGAATGCCGGCTTGAAGGTGATGCGGGCGACGGCGAGGAAACAGCGGCACAGGTTGAGGGAGGCGTGACTTGTTCCGGCGACTGGGAACGGCGATGTGGTTCCGATCAGTCGCTGTGGGTTCGGACGGAGAGTGGCCAGCGGTTGTCCATGGCTTCACTGGCGTACATCGACGGTGGGGCGTTTGGAGGGGTCCGGCGGCTAGACAAGCCCGGAGATGAGCAAGACAGTGGAAGTGACTGTGGGGTTCCGGACGGAAAGGGGGTAGCGATGAGGGCTCTCCGGTTGGCGTCATTGGCGCCGATCGGCAGGAGGGGGCTTCGGATCTGGGCGGAGAAGTGTTGATTAATGGTGCCCGTTAAGTGGATCTGGGGCTTCCTGGGACGGGGATGAACCTCTCGGCGAAATCGATGCTAGGGGCGGTGCATCCGTGGGGGAGATTGACGATGGAGACGGGGGACTGAGCTCTCTCTTCCTCCATTAATGGAGGTCACGAAGAGAGATCTCGGCTCTGGGGCGAGGAAGGAGGTAAAGCCGTGAGCAACGTGGAGGCGGGCCCTGCGATGGGATTTTCATTTGGTGGTGGAAGTGGCGGAGAGTGGAGTCAGGGAGGGAAGGCGGAATGTCGGCACAGAGATGCTCAGCGACAAAATCGAAAAAAAGGGAACAAGAAAATTGTTGGTGACTTGGATGAATTGGTTTGGGGATCTGATTTTTTTTTTTCTTTTTTTGGGGATATGGGAAGATGAGAGGATGGAAAAGATGGATCAGTGTGAAGTGGATGAATCTGGTGTGATTCAGGAAGATGAAGTGTACCCTAATCCTCAGGCTCTGATACCAAAAAATGATGGGAGATGGAATAGGAGAGGATCGTCGGCGAGCTGAGAAGTCATCGATAATTAGGGTACCACTAGTTTTTTTTTTTATCTTTCTAAGGTGGCAAAGGAACAATGGCGATGGAAGGCAAGGGTCTGGACTCTATGGACTTTGGGACTTGCACTCACGGAGAGACTTCCCATTTCTAGGGCATCCCACCCACCTCACTAATGGAGCCGTTAGGGTGAATCTCAAAGGACATGAGGGGTAAAGAAGATGGAATCAATGAAAGGGATAACTAGACATGACTTTCCATCATGTCCTGGGGTTGGGCTTCTCACCTCTCCTTCACAGAGTGACCATGGTTGGGCTTCCCACCCGGGCTTCAACACCCACTCCTTCCCGGAGCGACCATGTAGGGCTTTGCACCCTTCTCCTTTCCGGAGAAACAAAGGTTGGACTTCACGCCCTTCTCCTTCCCGGAGAAACAACTCCTTCACGGAGCGACAATTGACACCTCAAAAATAATCTTCACTAATTTTATTCGAATCAAATAAGCATCTTAAATAAAGTTTGTAGTTCCTGGTTAGTTGAGAACCAACCTAACCAGAACTCTAACCGACTCCAAACACATCCTAACAAACAAATTGAGATATATCTAATCCTATTACAAATTCTAAAACGACGACAAATCCAAATTAATCGTAAAAACTATGATCATAAATCATATCCCATTCCCCATAAAAAAAATATCCAAAAGATGATATCCATCTTCATCGGGATTGGTGCTGCCGATATTCCCATCATTTTTTTGAGGTGGGAAGAACTCGACTCCGTCGAGTCAGGCTCGGACTCCAGCTTCAGCTTGATTTTAGGCTCCTGGAACTCCACTTTGAGGTAACCATTAGATTTTTTTCCCTTTTTTTTCATCAGCTTTACTTTGAAATCTTTGCGGCTCTAAGATCCATATGCTTTGAGAACCGTGCAACTTTGAAATGCGTGCAGCTCTAAAAATTGTGCAGGGCTTGAAGTCGGCAATAGTAACGTGAATTGCTTTCACATTCGTGCTAATGGTCCTCCACGGACTGAAACTAGAAAATAGAGGGGCTTGTGGGGCGGTATTCCGTTGGGTTTCGTCGGCAACGGCGCTAAGAATGATGGCGGCGGCACGGGGAGATGATGGCATGGGCTCTCCGGCGGGTGTTGGGCATCATGGCAGCAGGGAGCCGGGCGGGCGTCGATGAGGCGTCGCGAACGGGGATAGAGAGCGGAGATGGTAAGGCATCACGGGCGTGGGCGTGCCGGAGCGATGGGGATCGGGCATGCCGGAGGGGACGTGGGCAGCACGGGGGGGCCAGCTCGAAGGCGACATGGGCGGCACGGGGGGGGCCAGCTCGGAGGTGACATGGGCAACGCAGGAATGCCGGCTTGGAGGCGATGCGAGTGACGGCGAGGAAATGACGGCACAGGTTGAGGGAGGCGCGACTTGCTCCGGCAACTGGAAATGGCGATGTGGTTCCGATCAGTCACTGTGGGTTCAGACGGAGTGGCCTGCGGCTGCCCATGGCTTCATTGGCGGACGTCGACGGTGGGGCGTTTGGAGTGGTCTGGCGGCCGGACAAGCCCGGAGATAAGCGAGATAATGGAAGTGACTGTGGGGTTCCGAATGGAAGGGGGCAGCGATGAGGGCTCTCCGATTGGCGTCGATGGCGCCGATAGGCAGGAGGGGGCTTCGGATCTGGGCGGAGAGGTGTTGATCGATGGTGGCCGTCGAGTGGATCTGGGGCTTCCTGGGACGGGGGTGAACCTCTCGGTGAAATCAATGCCAGGAGCGGTGCATCTGTGGTGGAGATCGATGATGGAGACCGGGGATCGAGCTCTCTCTTCCTCTATTAATGGAGGTCACGAAGAGAGATCTCGGCTCTGGGGTGAGGAAGGAGGTAAAGCCATAAGCAATGTGGAGGCGGGCCCTGCAATGGGATTTTCATTTGGTGGTGGAAGTGGGGGAGTCAGGGAGGGAAGGCGGAATGTCGGCACAGATATGCTCAGCGACGGAATCGGAAAAAGGGAACAAGAAAATTGTTGGTGACTTGGATGAACTGGTTTGGGGATTTGATTTTTTTTTCTTTTTTTTGGGATATGGGAAGTAAAAGGATGGAAAAGATGGATCAGTGTGAAGTGGATGAATCTGGGGTGATTCGGGAAGATGAAGTGTACCCTAACCCTCAGGCCCTGATACCAAAAAATGATGGGGGACTGGATAGGGGAGGATCGTCAATGAGCTGAGAAGTCATCGATAATTAGGGTACCACTAGTTTTTTTTTTTATCTTTCTAAGAAGGTGGCGAAGGAACAATGGCGATGGAAGGCAGGGATTTGGACTCTATGGACTTTGGGACTCACACTCACGGAGAGATTCCCCATCTCTAGGGCATCCCACCCACCTCATTAATGGAGCCGTTAGGATGAATCTCAAAGGACACGAGGGGTAAAGAAGATGGAATCAATGGAGGTGATAACTAGACATGACTTCCCATCATGTCCTGGGGTTGGGCTTCTCATCCTCTCCTTCACGGAGTGACCATGGTTGGGCTTCCCACTCGGGCTTCAGCACCCACTCCTTCCCGAGCGACCATGTAGGGCTTCGCACCCTTTTCCTTCCCGAAGAAACAAAGGTTGGGCTTCACGCCCTTCTCCTTCCCAGAGAAACAACTCCTTAACAGAGTGACAATTGATATCTCAAAAATAATCTTCACTAATTTTATTCGAATCAAATAAGCATCTTAAATAAAGTTTGTAGTCCCTGGTTAGTTGAGAACCAACCTAACCAGAACTCTAACAGACTCCAAACACATCCTAACAAACAAACTGAGATATATCTAATTCTATTACAAATTCTAAAACGACAAATCCAAATTAATCGTAAAAACTATGATCCTAAATCATATCCCATTCCCCATTAAAAAAATATCCAAAAGATGATATCAATCTGCATCGGGATTGGTGCTGCATCGGGATTGGTGCTGCATGGGATTGGTTTTGCCGATATCCCCATCATCAGAGTTCCTCACTAGTCCATCATCCTTGATCTTCTTGGATCTCTCTTGAGTTGTCACCAAACTCAGGCTCAGTTTTGATCAGGTGAGTCAAACCCTTGGTATACATATTGCTTCATATAGATTAGCCTAATGAAGTCATATTGGGCTGATATTTCATACCAAGACATGGACTTATCCTTCATGATTTACTAGAGTAGCTGGCTCCTAGGGCTAATCCTCTGTGGCCAACTTTTTCTAGAAGCCCTATTGGCAATCAACCAAGCCTAGGGTTTCCTAGATGGCTGCTAATTACTAGGGTTTATCTCTGGATGGATGCCAAGAGGAGGATTCAATCCTACTGGGTGCCACATGCCTAAGGACTTCTAAGGTGGAAGCACAAGAGTCCTGTGGTTTTTACTCTAGCGTCCGAGGGTTTCACCCCATGCTGGCTCCTGTGCTATGAGGGGGTGTATGTTTGGCAAGAATCACATATATGTTAGAGCGCCTTGGCTAGGGGCATCCAAGAAAGGGAGCAAAAACCATAGAGCACTGTCTAAAGAGAGAGAGACATGGAGAGAAGGAAGAAGAGGGAGATCGAGATTGGGAGGCGGTTACCAAGTGTGATTTGGAGGGCATGCCCGCTGCGAGTACTTTATGCAGTGCTTAAACACCCCTCTATTATCATCTTCATCATCTCTTTTTGTCATCTTTGCATGCATGCATCTCTCTTATCATGCATACAAACTATGTGATTATTGTTGATTTATAGAAAAAGAGATATCCTGTTCATGCTATTCATACTATTCCACCACATAAAATCCTGCTGGACCTATTCCATGTCCTTCAATGACTGCTTTATAATTACTTGCTATTTTTGTTTATTGCATTTCTTGCATCATAATCACCAGCTGCAGAAACTAAAAAGTTGCAATGAATGGTGTAAGGCATCCATCCAATTTTGACAGTGAATTGTATATCTTTAATATGCTTCATCAAGTACAGCAGTTTCACTAGGAATGCATGCTGCTTTGTGTGATCAGGTGATAGCTCTGAATGGTTCACTTGCTGCTGAAGGAGAGCTTTATGTTGATGATGGAAAAAGCTATGACTTTGAGCAAGGGGCTTACATCCATCGGCGTTTTATCTTTGCTGATCGCAAGCTAACATCAGTAAATGTTCACCCTGCTAATTTAGGAGGGAAGTTCTCTTCAGAGTCTGTTATAGAAAGGGTTATTCTGTTAGGGTTACCATCTGGGGCAAAGAAAGCTGTGATTGAACCTGGAAATCGTGAGGCTGACATTGAACTTGGTCCTCTCACTCTGCGAGGAGGGTCAAGCCCAGATGCAATTACAATCCGGAAGCCCAATGTCCGCATTGCAGATGACTGGGCTCTGAGGATATTATAACGATAGACTTCCTGATTTTTGCATATTAAAACGATATACTCTCTGGATTTTGCTGGATAAGGAGTACTCATGTTAGTTTTTAGTCATATTCAAGAGCAATATTGTTCATTACCCATTGTGCATCTGTTGTGGCCTACGAAACCTTTTTCATGCATGTCTGTAATGCATGCGGATAGAATTTTGTTTATGTTCCAAAATTCCAAATGATTGACTGCTGATGATTAATTATGATCAGCTTCTTGCTTTTCAAGGTTGGGATGTCCTGGGAGATCCCTCTAGACTCACCTGCCTACAGTTTACCTGTTGCTGTATAGCTCTTGGTTATTGAAGACGGAAATTTATGCGTGTGTTGTAGTGTTTTAACATCCTTGCAGTGATGATATAATTGGTGATCTTTGCTAATCTGCCAATTTTTTATGGATTCTAGAGATTAAGGCGCTAGTTTCGGCCCCTGGGCCCTTGGGTATTAAAAGGAGCTGTTTTGCACCTCTAGTTGAAAAACTTCCTTTTTTGGGATGTTTGAAAAGGAAAATTTATGTTAATACTCAACGGAAGATTGGCAAGGGATTGTGGAGGTTTGTAGTATTCATTTATCCCACTTCAGGTACTCCTTAGCACGCTGGTGAGTTCTACAATAAGAAGAAAGTAGGGGAAAAAGAAAAAGTTGGTATGAACTTGCCGACAACCATACCCCATGAATTAGGTCTCAGGCGCTGATGTAAGTTGCGGTGCCACCAATATTTTTGACTCGGCTGTCATATCCAGATTTATTATATGGAAGATTGCTCTGGAAATGGTCATCCTGATTATGTTAGTCATTGCTTGATGTCAGTTTTGCCCAATGGAAGGTCAAGTAGGAAACCATCAATGTCCATGAACTGCTTTGTTAACCAGTCTGGCCCTAACGCCATTGCTAGGTTGGCTGTTGCATTGTCAAAATTGCAATCCTTGTGCCATGGTTGGTGGCTGCATTGTCAAAGTTACAACGAATGCTGCATGAAATGGATTGCTTGAATGCTGTCTGATGTTGCCGAAGGTGATCAGTTCCTAATCAGAAATTTCAATTCCAGTTCCAGATGAACCGTGATTATTGCCTCCAGCTAGCACCTCCCATGATCCCATCTACCCTTGTTTGACATTGCATTCAAGAATCCATTTTTCAATGGCGTCAGACAATTCAGGAACGAAGATATTACTGGTGAAATGTCATGTTGAAATTTTTAAGCAAATGTTTGATACACCAGGACTTCTGGATCGGTAGTCGGTGCCCTGATGGGACCTCTTCTACCAGCATTTTCCCCTGCAGTTTCCTCATAATTTTGTTTTGCATTTCATCTAAAGTGAAGGCATTCTTTGCTTTCTAAAATTAATCCTCTGTTTAATAATTTCCCGATCTGTTTATATGACGTTGGATGCTGCTACGGCTCAGCGGAGTTCTCTGTCATCACTGGGGGGTTTACCGCACGCAAGAGCACGAGAAAAGAAGGGAATTCGTTGAGACCGGGCTGTCTTTTCAAACTCTTCTTCCGTACGGCATCCATGTACTTAGCCATCTTCTAAAGGACCAATTCATGATGAAACGAAGAGCATCGTACATAACGCACAACCTAATTTAATTTTAAAATTTTCCCAACACGGTTGTACTGAAGGTTCCGCTCCCAATTCGGCATCTCTGTCCTCTACCAACTTCCCAGCCCGGCAATTTCCATCTCTAATCCCAACACTAAAATGGAGTGTTAGTTGTTAAACCAAACAATTTTCTTTTTTCTCTGTAAGGCACAAATCAATACTAAGAATGCTGCTATTAAATTATATGTTTGGTGTATGGTGCTCTTTGGATCAATTCCAAGGTTCCAAGCTGAAATCACTGACAGAGACAGCAGCAGAGACTTCAGCCATGGATGAAGCAGCGATGGAAACCGAATCTTCCTCTCGCTTTCGTACTGGTAACGGGATGCAGGCCGACCAGCTTCGCTCCTGGACCGACCGACTTGGTTTGGAGGGCCATGTCTCGAGTTTTTATTGGATTAATCTATGGCTGACGTGGTAGACAAAATTTATCTAATAACTAGCATATTACCGGTACGATGCATGTGATACAATTTTAATCTTAAAAATAATATATTTTATTAAGTTATGAAATATTTATTTTATTAATAAATATTTTTAATAATTATTAATAAAATATGTTTTTATTAATTTATTAATTTATTATTATATATTATTTTATAAATATATGAGTCATACATTATTTTTATTAGTTTCTAAGAATGCATCTATATACAGCCTCTTAACTTATCACGTGGATGAAAATTTCGTTCTTTTAAGAAATGAAGTAAAATTGGACTTAAGTTATGATTAATTAAGCTTTTAAGCATAACATAGTCTAACACTTAACCAGAAAGCTAGCACCATTTAAATTGCAAACTACTTTTCTTTTAAAAATGATCTAGAATTACCTAATCATTGCCAAAAAAATAAAAACTAATATTAATCTCTTTTTTTTTAAACCATAGTTTAAAGTTCAAAGTCAAAGTGATATTTTTTTGCCAATTGCCTGTCTTCATAATATAGGAGAAGTGATCTCTAATAAGAACTACTTTTTAACCTACATTTAATAAATTATTTGATATTTATTAAGAATCTACTTGATTATAATTTTAGCTACTTGATTATAAACTTAACTATCAATATCTTTAAAAACTACTTTTTAACCCATTTTTAATAAATCATTTAATGCTCTCAATTCATCGAGAATCGGCTTGATAATAATTTTAACGGTCAATAATTAATCAAGGGCCCGAGAATAAGGTTGCAAATGGGTCGAGTTGATGCGTGACCCTACCCAACCTGTTTAAACTTGATTCAATCCATTTTTAGGGACCCGTAGATCTAGGTCGAGTTCTAAAATTAGATATGTTCTATTTTCCAAGTTGGGCTGGGTTTACTAAATTTGGAGCCGATCCGATCCGACCTGACTCCAATGTACTAATACTGTTATGATCATATTTATTTAGACCTTTAATTATAATTTAAAACTTGCATGAAACTTATTTTTAAAATAGAGATAGATTTATAATTATTTTTATATCTTAAATTATTTTAAAAATAATATTATTTGTTATCTATCTTATGGTTAATAATAGTTAGCTATGTAATAATTAAAATATAGTTATTTATATTTTATTCAGATCATATCTAGATCTAAATTTTTTAGATTAAAATCGGGTTATTTATGGACACGATCCAACTTGAATGACCCGTTGGGTTGAAAATTCTGATAGTAGACCCAATCCAACCCGACCTGATTTTCTAGTGGATTGGGTATGTGATGGGGACATCAGTATTGGAAAAAGAATTCATGCTTCAACCAAGTTCCTTATGGAATAAGCCAAGAGGATAAAGACCATTTGAATGGGAGTTGACTCAACATTGAAGCCCAGAAGGATTAATCAAGGAGGACATCTAAAGGGATTAAGCTCAATGTGTCAATGAAGGAAGCCTATTTTTTCATGAGCCAACTCAAGAAGAAAATGTATTAACCTCATGAGTCAACTCAAGCTCTTTGAGTCGGCTCAACCTGTTCTTGAGCCGACCCATTAATCAAGCAAAATCTTTTCTTATACCACTTGTAAGCTCTCCTCTGAAACCATTTGGAAGCACTCTTTGATGGCCATTTGGAAGCCTTCTTGAGGCCAACACAACCCCTCATTGAGCGCCACATGGAGGCCACTTCATCAAGACTATTTTGGGGGTCACATGGAAGGAAAAAACTGTTGAGAATTATGTTCCAAAGCCAATCACCTAGGCTATAGACGGTTGTACTCAGTATTGTAATTTGTATATGAATTAATAAAACTTTATTTTGGCAGCTCATCACGTTATTCATTTTCCTGTAATGAACTCTAATTATGTGATGAAGTCCTTATGACTGCACTGACTTCGATATAGAGAGGATATATCGAGTGGTCCTTTAAAAATGTTCACAACCAAAGGATACATTGTACAGGACGGCAATGTATCAAGTGTAGGTTGTTGTGGTTCACATCGTTTGGTTGTCCTCTTGACCAAAGAAGTGTGGTGACACTGATGTGATCTGCAAGTGAGATGTATGATATCTCATTGAACGTGACTCCATGGAGCTCCTTCCTACCAAAGGATTGCTCGCGATTGGATATGGATATATGTGTCCCTCCGACCTGAGGTCATCATGGTAGCTTACAAGCAACTCCCTGTGCTTTGGTGCCGAATTACCCGAATTTCTAATATGGTGATAGAAGGTTTCTGGATATAGGCAAGTACTTATGAAGCTGTGGTGGACCAAGATGGAATTGACATGTCCAAGTTGTTTGGATTTAATGTCTCGTAGTGTCTCAATTTAGCAAATCTTCGACCGGGAAAGTCCTAGTGAGGAGTCACTGGACTTACGAGGTTGAGACATGCTATGGATTGATTCAATTAGGGTTGGCAGTCTAACCCTAGATCATCTTGAGCATTTGAGGTCAAAGGGATGAATTATATGGTAACCATATGCTAGAGGTTCGATAGATTGCTCTCGCATCTTCGGCCTATCAGGATGCCGGGATCTATTGCTAGATGGTATCTTGTGTTGGTACTGGAAGTGTTCCAATGCTACTATTTAGATTTGAACCTATGAGGTCACACGTCATAAAGGATTTCTTCCTGGTCCGAGAACCGATCAACGATTGGGAATCATTTTGGTATTAAGGTCAAATGGTCTAATTGAGCACACATTGAATTTTTTCTGGTCCACCTGGTCTGATTTGGATTGACCAGAATTGGTTTGGGTCAACCAGGAACTGTTCCTGGTAGACCAGGACTGGGCCCGTATTTTCTTATTGATAGGGTTTGGTCGGACCGAGGTTTTTGATGAACCAGTTTTTGGGTTTGGTGAACCAGTGTTTTAAATGGTTCAACAGTGTTTTATTTTTCCCCTGCTCTTGTTTTGTCCCGTTTTATCGTGTGAATGGGATAAGCATTGCCTATGAGAGTGGTACGTGGCTTGAGAGAGAGATTGATTCAGGGCATGCGAGAGGATGAAACAGGGCATTCGTGAGGGGAAGTAACAGGGAATGAGCAGAGAGCGATTCTTTGTGAGAGCTTTTGGGAGAAAAATATGAGTACAGGAGATTTGTTCTGCGTCCCGTAAATCCTTCCCTAGTTTTTTTTAAGTTCTCCTTTGTGTGCTCTTTGTGGAGTTTTGGCAGTTTTGGAGAAGACCGTCCATCAAGATCTCTTTGGTCTTCCCTGCTCCACACATCCATGACCTTTCATTGATTCCTGGAGGACTAGCATCCATCCGAGAGTTGGATCAGCGAGAGCCCGTGCGTGGATACTCTATAGGGTGGATATTTGGACACCTTGAGAGATTGGACCGATCCTCTCTTCTTCTTGTAGTTGCATAACTGATTTGCTATTGAAGGAGTTCAACCGGGTGCCTTGATTTGCTGCCGATATGTTCTGAAGACTGAGGGAGTCGACTTCTTCCTGCTTTGATCAAGTATATTATTTAATTTTGTTATCATACATGCTTAGATCTAGATATTATCATATTGTTTATAATTATTGTACTTACCTTTACATGCCTGTGTATATATTTCATGCATCATGTTTATGTTAGATCCTGTGCATGAGTAGGTTTTTTCGTATGTATATTGAAAATTTTAATTATTCAATACCTACTCCCTAGTGTAGCGTGCTTAGAATAGGCGTCCGATGCACTGGTTTTCTTTCAATGGTATCAGAGCCACAAGTTTCTGTGTAGCATATCATGATTGCATGTGTTGTTTTTGGATTTGTATCTAGATTAGGGATTACTTTTAGGAACCTAGTTGAGACCTTTACCATAGCCGTGTGTCCATAGAGATTAATTAGGATTTAAAATCTATAATTTTCTATGGCATGAGGTGGTTCATCTATGTTGGCCTTTTCAGAAGGATCCTTAAAGGAAACCTACGGTATTAAAAATATTTTAATTCTGATACATGACTATACATTGGCATGTCTATAATTGTTATGGCTTGCAATATTATAAATTGATATGATATAACTAGATATGATGCATGAAAGATATAAAAGTGTTTTACATGAATTTAATTAAAAATATTTTAATTAAATGTTGGCTTATAATCTAACAATTATGAATTGAAAGATTAATTAAATGACAAGCCAGATTAGGGTTTATGAAACCTAATATCATTTGAATAAGCCATCTGGGTTAATTAGGTTAGCTGTCTGATTGGGACCATTTATTGGATTAGATCTAAGGTTAGTTGAATTGGACTTAAGAGAACTAATCAAATGTTGATTAAGGACCTTCTCTTTAGTATCTATCTAATAGTTAGATGTGTTAGTCCATTCTTCTAAAATGGATCTAATTAGTGGCTCTGTGGTAAGCCCGAGTTCTTAGGCTGGTCTAATCAAGTCTAGTTAATCGATTGGTGTCTAGGCAAGTTTGGCATTTTTGATCATGGCTGCATAAGGCTACCTCTTTCCTAGCCAACTTGGTTGGTGTCTAGGAAAGATGGTTAATGGCGGATACTCATCTATGATCTCACCTAGCTGGCCAATCCAGTTAACTAGAACTGATTAGAAAAGCTTATTGAATCGAGTTAACCCATGTCACCCAAGTTGATCAGCCGTCTGATCTTTAGGTGCCCATGGACCAACTTGTTGAATTAAATTCGACCCTCTTGAGAATTGATTTGATCAGTGAGAGGTTGATCCATGTTCTTCTCTCTATTCTTCTATCACAAATTAATCCTCTAAAATTATTAGGTCCTGAAAAAGACTAAGTCAATGAGTTGATGGTATCTTAGCCTCCCATTAAGTGGATTAGTAATGAGTCCTTTAGCTTGGTGTACATCAGCAGTTCCAAAGAACGGGTGTGCATCCATTTATTGAGATAACTCTCCCATAGATGATGGTTCAGTGCAACCTTCTTAACGGTGATCAGGTGGGCCGGCCAAAATCAGGCTTGGTCATTCGTTAGCTGGAAGCATCAGATTTGTCATATTGATGGTTGGACCTAACCAAAGACCCGCAATAGGAGGCCCCAAGGCCGATTAGGGGTTCTGTGGGGCAAAATTTATTACTGGAAGTTGCTTAGGGAAGCAATTGGTTAGAGAACCTACCTTTAGGCGCGTATGGATGAGCCGGCCAAAGTTGGGCTCATACGTGGTCTATTGGATTTCAGTACCTACTATGAAATGATGATTTCACGGATTGGAGTTAGAGGCTCCCAATCTGAAAAATTAGTGGGAGGGACCTTTAGACTAAAGTCCAAATCTTTTGGTTTAATAAATTAATTCATATACTAATTTGATCTTAATTTTCCTTTCAGATGTTTTCAAATCTTTTGCTCCGGTCACTTCTCGATAGCGAGAAGTTAAAGGGTCCCAATTTCGATAGCTGGTATCGAAAATTGAGGATAGTCTTGGAGCATGAGCGGATCCTTTATATGATAATGGATCCAGCACCCGAAATCCCTCCTTCCAATGCTCGGAACTCGATCAGGGACACTTATTTGAAGTAGGTTTCTGATCGAACTACTGTCCGATGCATAATGTTGGCAGTAATGAACGACGAGTTCAGTCACAAATTTGAGGAGGCCTAGCCAGACGAGATCCTTCAAAAGTTAAAGGAATCTTTCAGCATGCCAGACGATGTGGAACGGTACAAAGTGTCTTGTACCATCTATAATGCCAAAATGTGGAATGGCAGTTCGGTCACTGATCATGTATTGTACATGATCGAGATGATCGAACGATTGGGCAAGCTCGGATGTCCCTTGCATGAGCAACTCGGCAAGGATGCGATCCTGAATTCTCTACCCTCCTCCTATCTTAACTTTCTCGATCATTATAGAATGAATAAGCCTGCAGTCCATCACCATGGTTTGATGGGATTGCTCAAACTTACAAGAAGGACTACCAACTGAATAAAGGGGTGTTGAATTTAGTGGGAGGTCTTAGAGGTCGTCGTCCCTTTAAGAAAGGGACGAAAAAACGTAAGGGAAAGAAGGTGCAGAGTGCTCCTGGCCCAAGTCAGACCAAGAAAGTGAAAGTTGATTAAGCTGGTGCAGAGTGCTTCTATTGTAAGAAGTAGGGATACTGGAAGAGGAATTGTCCTCTTTATCAGGCATCCTTAGACCCGAACAGTTCAAGGAAGGGAAATTGGCAGGGTGCTGACAAGGTATTTATATAATAAAATCTTGTAATTTATCTATTTGTGACATTGTTAACTGGGTATTGGATATTGGTAGTCCTATTCATGTTTGCAATTCGTTGCAGGGACTAGGTTAGCATGACATGGCCTGTTAATGTAATGTACACATCTAGCAAATGCCTAGGGATAGAAAATGTCAATGACTTGCATCTATGGCACTGTAGGCTAGGTCATGTTAATCAGAATAGGATAAACAAGTTGCGAGGAGAAGGCCTCCTCGAGGTCAGTGATTTTGACTCACTGCCCACTTGTGAATCCTATTTACTTGGTAAAATGACCAAGTCACCTTTTACCGAAAAAGGTGAACGAGCTATAGAACTTATGAGTCTCATACATACTAATGTATACGGACCCATGATAGTTAGTGCTAAAGGTGGATACAAATATTTCATTACATTTACAGACGACATTTCCAGGTATGGTTATATTTTCTTGATGAGACAAAAATCTGAGTCGTTTGAAATGTTCAAATGATATTGTAATGAAGTGGAGAAACAAACTGGAAAGAGTATTAAAATCCATCGATCTGATCGAGGCGGTGAATACCTATTTGGTAAGTTTATGACATATCTTGAGGAGAATGGGATTCTCTCTTAGTGGACTCCTCCAGGAACACCCCAGTTGAATGGTGTGTCTGAAAGGAGGAATCGAATCCTGTTGGACATGGTTCGATCCATGATGGGCTTTGCAACTCTGCCGCTGTCCTTCTGGGGATATGCACTTAAGACAGCTTGTTACTTGCTGAATAATGTTTCGAGTAAGTCTGTTGTCTCCACTCCATATGAGTTATGGACTGGACATAAGCCCTCAATTTCACACCTTTGGGTCTGGGGTTGTCCGGCTTATGTAAAGCATTTAGACTCAGATAAACTAGGTTCTAGGTCTGATCGGTGCATGTTTATTGGGTACCCTAAGGAAACAAAAGGGTATTTCTTCTACTTGGAGGACAAACAGAAAATGTTTATTGCTCTTAGGGCTATCATTTTGGAAAAGGAGTTCCTTGGAGAAGAAAATGTAGCCTCTAAGATTGAACTTGATGAAGTTCAACCAGTAGAAGAACCTGCACACTTTAAGGAAATCATAGAACAGGCTGTGATTGAATCATACCCGGAACCCATTATTAGGAGATCCGGTAGAGTACCGCGTCAGCCGGACAGATACTACAGTTTCTTGGTCTGGGATGGTGATCCCATTGAGCTCGATGAGAACGATGAGGATCCGATCACCTATATGGATGCACTTCAAAGATCTGACTCTAAGGCATGGCTTGGAGCCATGCGATCCTAGATGTAGTCCATGAAGATCAACAATGTATAGACATTGGTTGATCCACCTGAATGGATAAAACCCATCGGGTGTAAGTAGATTTTCAAGAGAAAAAGGGGTGCAAATGGAAAGGTGGAGACCTATAAAGCCCGTCTGGTTGCCAAGGGGTATCGTCAGCGATATGGTATCGATTATGACGAGACCTTCTTCCCTGGGGCAATGCTCATATCCATTCGGATCATGCTTGTTTCGGCAGCACATTTTGACTATGAGATCTGGCAGATGGATGTCCGAACCACTTTCCTGAATGGAGAGCTAGATGAGGAGGTGTATATGATATAGCCTGAAGGGTTCACATCCACAAACGAGTCAAAAGTGTGCAAATTATAGAGGTCCATTTATGGACTCAAGCAAGCATCTTGAAGTTGGAACATGCAATTTGATAGGTGTATCAAATTGTATGGCTTCGTTAGGAACGGAGAGGAACCCTACATCTATAAGTGGGTTAATGGTTCTGTGATTGTATTCTAGGTACTGTATGTAGATGACATTCTCTTAATCGGGAATGACATCGCAGTATTGCAAGGAATAAAGGTTTGGTTGTCATCTCAGTTCTTTATGAAGGACTTGGATGAAGCTTCTTACATACTGGGTATGAAGATCTATAGAGATAGATCTAAGAGGCTTCTGGGATTGTCCCAGTCTATGTACATTGATATCGTGCTGAAACGGTTCTACATGGAGTATTCCAAGAAAGGCTATCTCCCGATAGGTTCTGGAATTATTCTTTCCAAGAAGGATTGTGCGACAACTCTTGAGAAAAGAGAGCGTATGAGTAAAGTTCCTTATGCTTCTGTAGTGGGCTCTATCATGTATGCTATGACATGTACTAGATCAGATGTGGCATACTCACTAGGAGTAGTGAGCAGATACCAATCTGACCCAGGTGAGGTGCATTGGAAGGTGGTTAAGACCATCTTAAAGTATTTGAGAAATACTAAGGACCAATGGCTGATTTATGGAGAACCTGACTTGAAACTTGTGGGGTATACTGACTCTAGTTCCAATCAGACAGAGATGATAGCAAGAGTGTGTCAGGGTTTGTGTTTACCCTGAATGGAGGAGCGATCTGCTGGAAGAGTTCCAAGCAGGCAACAGTTGCAGACTCGGTATGCGAAGCATAGTACATTGCAACATCAGATACAACAAAGGATGCTATGTGGTTGCAAAAGTTTCTTAGAGAGCTAGGGGTGGCAATTTTCCTAGATGGTCCTGTTCCAGTATATTATGATAGCACATGAGCCATTGCTCAAGCTAAGGAGCCAAAGTCTCATCACCGCACCAAGCACATTCTGCAGTGCTATCATCTCATGCGAGAGATCGTGGAATGAGGCGACATCAATCTTATGAAGATCGATAGAAAGGAGAATTTGGCCGACTCCTTTACTAAAGCCCTCGAAATCAAAGAGTTCGACTATTGTAAAAAGGAAAATGGGTATTAGATACTGTTCTGATTAGCTTTAGTACAAGTGGGAGTTGTTGAAAATTGTGTTCCAAAGCCAATCGCCTAGGCTGTAGACAATTGTATTCAGTATTGTAATTTGTATATGAATTAATAAAACTTTATTTTGGTAGCTCATCACATTATTCATTTCCCTGTAATGAACTCTATTTATTTGATGAAGTCCTTAGGACTGCACTAACTTTGATATAGAGAGGATATATCGAGTGGTCCTTTAAAAAGGTTCACAACCAAAGGATACATTGTATAGGATGGCAATGTATCAAGTGTAGGTTGTTGTGGTTTACATCGTTTGGTTGCCCTCTTGACCAAAGGAGTGTGGTGACACTGATGTGATTTGCAAGTGGGATGTGTGACATCTCATTGAACGTGACTCCGTGGAGCTCCTTTTTGCCAAAGGATTGCTCGTGATTGGATATGGGTATATGTGTCCCTCCGACCTGAGGTCATCAAGGTAGCTTGCAAGCAACTCCCTGTGCTTTGATGCCGGACTACCAAGATTTCTAATCCAGTGATGGAAGGTTTCTGGTATTGGCAAGTACTTATGGAGCAGTGGTGGACCAAGATGGAATGGACCTATCCAAGTTGTTTGGATTGAATGTCTCGCAGTGTCTCAATTTAGCAAATCCTCGGCTGGGATAGTCCTAGTGAGGAGTCACTGACTTGCAAGGTTGAGACATGTTGTGGATTGACTCAGTTAGGGTTGGCAGTCTAATCCTAGGTCATCTTGAGCATTGGAGGTCAAAGGGATGAATTATACGGTAACCATATGCCAGAGGTTCGATAGATTGCTCTCGCATCTTCGGTCTAGCCAGATGCCAGGATCCATTGCTAGATGGTATCTTGTACTGGTACTGGAAGTATTCTAGTGTTACCGTTTAGGTTCGAACCTATGAGATCACATGCCATAAAGGATTTCTTCCTGATCCGAGAGCCAATCAACAATTGGAAATTATTTTGGTATTAAGGTAAAACGGTATAATTGAGCACACATTGTATTTTTTCTAGTCCACCTGGTCTGATTTGGATCGACCAGGATTGGTTTGGGTCAACCAGGAACTGTTCCTGGTAGACCAGGATTGGACCCGTGTTTTCTTACTGATAGGGTTTGGTCGGACCGGGGTTTTTGATGAACCAGTTTTTGGGTTTGGTGGACCGGTGTTTTAAATGGTTCAACGGTGTTTTATTTTTTCCGTGCTCTTGTTTTGTCCCATTTTATCGTGTGAATGGGATAAGCATTGCATGCGATCGATTGCTGCTTGAGATTTCATCAATAGCATAGCGATCTGGATAGGGTATCATGTAGTTTTCTCCCGCACGTCTTTCCTTGCTTACGGACTCTGTTTTCATGCTGATTTAGCCCTTGTTTCTCTTCCAAGTCTGCATTCCCAGCTTTTTTAAACCGATTCAAATATATTTCAAAAGGTTTTTTGGTATTATCTAAACACCTCTCTCACGCTGATTTCTCTTCTTCACGGGTTTTCTTTGCTTTGGATTCATCTTAGTTGCTGGTCGTGAGAGGGGAAGTAACAGGAGATTGATCTTGGTAGAAGGCCGTAGGGCTTGCGGTGAGAGTGGTACATGGCTTGAGAGAGAGATTGATTCAGGGCATGCGAGAGGATGAAACAAGGCATTCGTGAGGGGAAGTAACAGGAAACGAGCAGAGAGCGATTCTTTGTGAGAGAGCTTTTGGGAGAAAAATATGAGTGCAGGAAATTTGTTTTGCGTCCTATAAATCCTTTCCTGGTGTTTTTTAAGTTCTCCTTTATGTGATCTTTGTGGAGTTTGGGCAGTTTTGGAGAAGACCGTCTGTGAAGATCTCTTTGGTCTTCCCTGCTCCACACGTCCATGACCTTTCATTGATTCTTGGAGGACTAGCATCCATCCGGGAGTTGAATTAGCAAGAGCTCGTGCGTGGATACTCTAGAGGGTGGACATTTGGACATCTTGAGAGATTGGACCGATCCTCTCTTCTTCTTGCAGTTGCAGTTGCAGATTTGATTTGCTGTTGAAGGAGTTCAACCGGATGCCTTGATTTGCTGTTGATCTATTCTGAAGACTGAGAGAGTCGGCTTCTTCCTGCTTTGATCAGGTATATTATTTATTTTTGTTATCACGCATGCTTAGATCTAGATATTATCATATTATTTATAATTATTGCACTTAGCTTTACATGCCTGTGTATCTATTTCATGCATCATGTTTATGTTAGATCCTGTGCATGAGTAGGTTTTTCCGTATACATGTTAAAAACTTTAATTATGCAATACCTACTCCCTAGTGTAGCGTGGCTAGGGTAGGCGTCCGATACACTGGTTTCCTTTAAAAACTACCCACAACTTTCTCTAAATAAATCTCCAACTAACTTGACACGTGGGATGCCACTTGGTCCTCCACTTCATCAGCTACCAAGACCACTACATCAGTAAGAAAGCCACATGGATAACACTTAGGCACCACATGACATTAGTTATAACAAATTCTAGAAGAAAATGTTGTTAGAACCACTTTTAGTTGGATCTACTTAATCTATCAATTAGTATAACTAATCAAGAGATTAGTTGGGGATTAATTTGGCAAAATTATGGTTTTCTTGGCCTATAAATAGGGCCCGAAGCTTCTCTTGTAAAGCATCTTATGTTGAGTAATGAAAGGATTTTTTTCTTGCTAAAAGTTTTCTTGAGTTCTTTTGTATGGAGAGGGTGAGATGCCTTCTTTTGCTTGAGGTGTGAAGTCTCATTTTGAGAAATGTGGGATGCCCTTGATTTCGTTTTGAGGAGGATAAGATGCCCTTGATCCGGTTCCAAGCTCAAGTCCATCAAGCTCCATGCCAAGTTTTCTTCTTCTCTTCCTTTCTTTCCTTTCTTCATTTCCTTCTTTTGATTTCATTTCCATGCCTCATGATGGATTCTTTGCAGGTTCTCTCAGGGATCTCGGGTTAAAGATGAAGGTTTCCAAGCCATGAACCATCTACAAGATGAGTCCACAAGATTAGGGAGTATATATCTTATGATCCAAGTCTCATTCCTAGAGTGTTGAGTGAATCCTTCCATCAAATAATTTTAGCAATCATTGTTATTAGAAGAACCATTCCTAAGCTCTTTGGATCTGATCATTTGAAGGTTAACTTTCCCTAGTAATGATGGTTTCCTTGCCATGAAGATCCTATTCTTGGTTTGAACTAGATCTACATTGCGGGTGTTGTAACTTTGATCAACTAGTTTCTTTCATGAAATTTTTTTTTTTGGATTAATTTAGCTCGATTGTATGTGGATTTATTGCTCAATTTAGCTTATTAATCATCTTACTCGAATCTCCATCCATCATGAATGCATGATCTCTTCCCGTCCCGTATTAGTATGGGTCTAATATTAATACTCGATCAAAGAACCGGATCGGATCGGGATCACTCATGACCCGGTCTAACCCGACCCATTTGCATCCCTACCTGAGAATAGTGAAGTTTAGGAGAAAAAACCAAGCTAGCCAAATAAAGAATATTTTGTCAAAATATGCATTAATGGTATAGGCATTAAAAGTATAGTATTTAAATTATCATTAATCAAAATGTATTCTTAACATTTAAGATGATCCCTTTTATTAAATAAATATAATAATTTAGAAGGTATTTCTCGAAATAAAAGATCAAATGCTAACACTTTACTGAAAGAAAAGACACACTCTCTTTTGAATTTTTATCCATCTAATAATATTTTTATATGCAATTAAATGTTATGTACATGCATTACAGATGTCCATGCATACATGTGGTAGAGGGAGAAATTCAGCCTACTTTCCTTCCTAAGCAATTTAAAAAATACCATTTGGTTGTAGAAAAAATACTTATGCTATTTATGGCTCTGGCATTAATAGGATAGTATGTAAATTAGCATTACTTTACTTTATATTATATTTTTTCCTATGTCAAGTTAATAAAAGAGAGGTCTTAATACATCTATTATGCTACATCGAAATTCCCACACCCCCCCTCCCCAAAAAAAGAAAAAAGAAAAAAAAAGCCATGATGATAAATACTTACTTTTTTTTAAAAATATTCACTATGTACCGGTGGTGCATACCCTGTAATGATAAAAAAAAGAATTATTATTTAGAATTTATGGATGGGAATACAGATTAGTGGAATACCTTATTTTGAAATACACATAAGGCTTCTCCTCCATTTTAATATTCTTAATATTTATGGATCTATTTTCAAAAGATGTCATTAATGAAATATATTAATAAAATATTCACATGTCAAATGGAAGCTTTAATATTGAGATTTGCAACAGAGAAGAAGCCTCCATTTTAATATATATATGTGATGGTGCTGAAATCGTCGGAGTAAGCTGAAAAAGAGGTGGATATGATTGTACTTGCAAAAAAAGTTATAGTCGGAAGAGTTTCTAGTGAAGGCCATTCGATAATTAAATCAGTATTCTAGATTAATTAAGAAGAATAAGTGTAGGTGCATGAGGATAAGAAATGAGCAAAAATGAGAGTGTGTAGGTAGGTATTTTTTGGGGGTTCGTTAAGAGCCCCTTTCCTTAATAGTTGATCTTAGGGGCAGTTTAGAGATAATCTACCATGGTAGCTAGCAGACATGAAATGATGGACTCCTGGAGTTGATACTCGGATTTTTGGATGAAAATCATTTTTGTCTACCTGTGATATCTTTCTATTAATGGAGAGTTTTGTTTTATGTACTTTTCTATTATTTGCCTCAATAGCTCCAGAAAATATGGTTTAAAGGAAGGTCATGCTTCTTTAATGGCTGAGATATATCGTATATACTAGGACTTAACATTTTGTCTGTTACAAAGGGTCCTTGAGAATGAATATTGATAGATTGCCGCTTTGGTCTTTCAAAGGATATTTTTATAAGAGTGGCTAATTGAGTAGAAGCTTTGCACCGGAGTTTAATAGGTTAAAGGATCTTTTGTAACTGGAGTTCCATGGAACTTGGGATTAGGGAATCCAGTTTTTTAACATATCGAAAGTAAATAGGGCATATATCGAATTAGGTGCGCCATATGTTAAGATTACTATTGGTAGGACTGAAAGAATCAAAGTACTCTTTCCCATCTCTTTTCTTTCAAGAGAAAAACAAGGTTTTCTCCCCCGTTTGTCCGATTTACCTAGACGTCCTATCCTTTTTATCCGTGCTTGATATATCATAGATCCAGATACTAGAGTTTGAAATAGTTAAATATGGCTCCTCGTCCATCTTAGAGCTAGTTTGATTGAATCATTGTTAATTCTATTATCTTCGAGATCTTGGATACAGGATTTTCCCATATCAATATACATATTAGATATATGCATAAAAATGCTATATACATATATGATAGATGCCAATGCATATATATATATATATATGGTAGATAAAGAGATTCGGTCCACTATTTTATAAGGAGTTTAAACGATATCAATATTTGATTGAAGCAAAAATAAATATTATTTATGATTTTGATATTAATAAAAATAGTATTTAAACTAATATTATTTTATTTTTTTATATAATTTTTAATATATATATATATATATATATATATTAGATTTATGAGCTCATTTTCTAAGATGGCATTAACGATTAAATGGAGGTCTTTCAATGGAATAGGCATTAATATAATATCATTTTTTGAGATATATCTATTAAATGAAGGATTTTTTTTTTTTTTCGATCGATTAATTTTTTGATGGCGTTGAATTCACGTACTCATTATTGGATAAAAAAAGATGGTAAAAATTTAGTATCTTGAATTAAATATTTTTTTGATAGGATGGGGACTTACAGAATAACTATGCAGGATTTATTCTCTATCTCTCTTATTTAAATTTTTTTTTTTTTATTTTAATATATGTATATTTGATTATACTAGGATTTAAATTGTCACTGCAAAGAAGGTCGCATCCGGTTTAAATTTTTTACAAACATCTTATTTATAATAATTTTAAATAAAGAAAAGACAACTCGGAGAATCTTACATTGGTAGTGGGAAAGTGACATACGGCGACAGGTTGTCAAAGTCTATACAATAATTTCACGGAAGGGAGGTACTTTTTCTGGTTTCAATTTTTTTACAAACATCTTATTTATAAATAATTTTAAATAAAAAAAAAGGACTACTGGAAGAATCTTATATTGGTGGTGAGAAAGTGACATGCAACGATTTGGTTCGCTCACACTTGTTCTCCTCCTTTTTTTCACTTTGAAACGCAAGCTTGAATTCTTCGTCTTTATTCGATGTAGAACGTAACGGTCAGTCAAAAACTACTGATTTAATATTATTGGGACTTTTTCTTTCTTTTTTGTTTACATGCATTGGATTTCAACTTTTTACCTGGGTAGGAAAGTAGCAAATGACGGTCGGGACCTGGGCAGGAGGGAATGCTTTAAGAGGTGCAACTTCTGGGTTTGGAGAAGGCTGCAACCGAGGCAGGCTCTTCTCCTTTTCTCTAATCCTACTTCCTTCATCGTTTTGTGTGACTCTGTTTCATCGGTTAACTTAAATGTGAAGCGTTTTCGCAAGGTGTCAACTCTCCCCACCCCCTCCTCGGTCCTCCACATTCCTCTCCCTCAGCTTTGTGTGTGCGTGGGAGTGGAAGGTGGGAATATCGAGGAGAGGTACGGTTATCTTCTCTTTGTGGGGTCTCTTGTGTTGTAATTTTAAGGTGGTTTTCTAGCTCTTCTTCCGGTTTTTTTTTTTTTTTTTTATGTTTTGTTTGGTTTTTTCTTTTTCCCTCAAATCATTAAATGTTTTATGGTAGGATTGAGGCGTTTGAATTGCTATCTACGAGTTTGATGTTTTCTACTGCATGTCGAGATCGAGCAAGTTGTTTATGGGGCAAGTTTGTTCCTCTTGGAATGATAATTTGTTATTGAAACATGGATCCTTTGAATGATAGGCTCCTTGAAGACTCCTTCTCGATGTCCGAAGAGCGATCGACATCCCCTCTTCTTGTGCTCTTCAAAGACACATGGTAGAGATATGGTTTATTCTAGTTGCTATGCCAATACTCAAAAATTTATGATTCGATTGCATGCCGCTTTGGTTTTCCTGTTTATTCGTGATGGGGGTTTTTGGTGGGTCCAGTTTTTAGCTAATCATTTGTTATTTGATTTCTTGTATCGTGCAGGCAAGTCTTCAAATTGGATGAGCTAGGATTAGAGATTGCATGGATCGCTTTCCCTGCTGCGTTGGCATTGACGGCCGATCCTATTGCCTCTCTAGTGGATACAGCATTCATCGGCCAGATAGGTTAGTTTGACCTTCTTCTCAGCTTGCTTCTAGTTGCATCTTGTGATCATGCTTTTGCCAAATATTATTTGCACCTTTGTGTATCAATAATTTCCTGAAAGTTTTTTTTGTATGTCGGTTGCTTTTTCGAGACATGGCTCGAATTCATATTGATGAGATATCTTGTTCTTTTAGCTCGTACATCAAATCTGCCCTTGGTTTTTTTTTTTTGTAGATGATGAATTTGGTTGGCTTTAGAATGAGATTTTTCTGTTAGCAGTTTGTTTAAATTTATGATCATTGACAGTCTCGAATATATTTTATGAGCTTCTAGCTTCCAGTGACAAATACAAGGAGAGAATCAGCAATAGTGTTTTGGTTATAGCATGTGGGAAGAGTCTCTTTTTTTCCATCTTTGATATCTGCACCATGACTTCACTTCCTAGATATGTGGGTCGACTTGTTTGAAATTTAGACTTCAGGTTTTTTCACAACATACTGGAAATAGTCATCAGTTTACTAATTCAAGTCACCTTAATAGGTTTGCTATCAATAGTTTGTAAATTTTTTCGAGGTTTTGTTTTCTTTCTTCAAAGTTGTCACCCTGTCTTGTCTCTGAATACAAAGTTCGCGATATGTCTTGCATGGATTATTTGATGTAAAACCATAAAATTTTTGATTTTCTGTATGGTAGCAGAGACCATATGAAGTCAGTCAGACACCATATGGGAAGCTAAGCAAATTCAAACACTACAACTTGAATTGCTTGCAGGCTTATCGAAGCTCACTGTCCAAACTATTGAGCCTTCAACCTAATACATGAACTTTTTGAATATTTGACCTGTAACAATTTTAATATATCACCTTGCATTGCAAGATTTTTGATTAGCTTACCTGTGTGTTGTAGTTGAGCATCCACATATTTGATGCAGCCATTATGGGCATTGTAATAACATGATGAACTGTTCTCGTGGAGTTAACAATCCTGCAGTCTACAGTGGATTAACTCTTGCCTTGTCATCTAATTAAAGGCCATGTTTCAAGTACCTGGTTATTATATAGTTGGTGCATTATCTTATTTCCTGTCATCCATCTTCAATCAGTTGTAGTTTACATACGAGTTTCTGTTTTTGTCAATTCTGGTGTGACAAATTTTCATTGAATGAATGCTTGAAGTTCCTTAGAATTATTCTTGAAAAAAGAAAACAGAGTTCCTTAACGATGTTTACGCACCAGCTACTGGTTTTAGGTTTTAGCTACCTAAAGAATAACTATTTAAGCCCTTTTCTTTTTGTCAATGTATTACAACAGGTCCAGTAGAGCTTGCTGCTGTAGGTGTCTCCATTGCAGTATTTAATCAAGTGTCAAGGATTGCTATCTTTCCTCTTGTTAGTGTAACTACATCTTTTGTTGCTGAGGAGGATGCTGCTTGCAAAATGGCCAGTGAAGAATTTGAATGTGAAGAACATGAAGGGCCTTTTTCTGTAAATAGTGAAATGAAAGAATTGATTCCCCAAAATGGTATGTGAATATGAAATTTTTACATATTATAGAGGATGATTGTAGATGGAAAAACAAATATGGCAATTTATTTTAGATTCTCTATGTTTCATATATTCCATTTTCTTTGTAACTTTAATGAGCTCTGAAAGTGATAGCTCTCTAAAATTTTGTCATTGCTTTGTCAGATCCTGAAAGGAACATGCACAACTCATCTCCCCACTCTGATAAATCTACATGCAAGACCAAACTTGGGCACGAACGGAAACATATTCCATCAGTGTCTTCAGCATTAGTAATTGGTGGGATACTTGGCATTCTCCAAGCTCTCATTCTCGTTTTTGGAGCAATACCTATCTTGAATTTTATGGGTGTAAAACCTGTAAGTATATTCTCTATGCATATTGAAGAATTTTATTTAAGTTCTTTCTTCTCTGATGTTTTTACTTTATTAGTGATGCCTGCAGCCAGAGCATCATTGTAAAGTTTTAATCGTAAAATAAATTTTGAGTCCTGCAGCCAGAGCATCATTGTAAAGTTTTAATGGTAAAATAAATTTTGAGTCCTGTGTGGGTATACAGATATGTAAGGCAAGAAATACATATCTTAAGCATCTTTCCTTTAGTTAAACATCAAAATTTCACTTTATCTTTAGCATCCTATAGATCCTATTTGGGTATGCATTATATAGTAATTACACACAGATACATAAGTTATTAGATATGCAAGTATGCATGCATACAATTATGCTCTGTGTGTTTGCCATGCATGTTTTCAGATATTTACATCTATATTGACAATATGGATTCTGCTTTTGGAAAAGCAACTTCACTGGCCTCTTCTTGGATATGTAATTAGTTGAAAACGTGTTGATTGGGTCATACTACCCATTTGGAAAATGGTTTCCACTGAAATGAAAGTATAGGATAAAATCTTCAGTATGCCATGCTTATTGCTCTGAAAAAAAAAAATCTGATGCTGTGCTTCTTGGTTGGATCCATGCAAGAGTTGTCTCTTTGACTGGGAGGGTTAGTCCAATGTCTTTATTGCTGAAAATTTTAAAGAGACCACTCTCTCTATTTATCTTTGTTACATGTTTGCAATTTTGTTGAAAACTGTGACAGGAACTATTGCCTATATATTGACAGGGCCTTTTGTCTCTACAGGATTCCCCCATGTTGACCCCAGCATGTCAATACTTAACATTGAGGTCTCTTGGTGCTCCTGCTGTTCTCTTGTCTTTGGCCGTGCAAGGGGTCTTTCGAGGACTTAAGGATACAAAAACTCCTTTATATGCAACAGGTAAGAAAGAAATGAATTTTTTTTTTATATTTCCCCTTCTTCTTCTTGTTCTTTTCTTGCTGAAGAGTGGCCCTAACTCTTGCATTAGAGCATATTCATATTCCCTTTGTTTGGTTAGGTCATACAGTATTTCCAGGTTCCGGTTGTCTGAGATGTGAATGAACATCATAACATCTACCTAGATTATGCATTATTCAATAATATGGAGTTATTTTTGCAGGATAAGGATGTTAAGTCATACACTCTTTCCAGGTTTCAGTTGTCTTAGATATGAATGAAAATTATAACATCTACCTAGATTATACATTATTCAATAATATGGAATTATTTTTGCAGGATAAGGATGTGAAATATTAACACTATAGTATTCAATATCATGCATCTCTTTATGTATTAAATATTCAACATTGCATGCTTGGGGTTTGCATGAAATTCTGCTGCTAGTTCTTTAGAATCAATAGCATCCCTCATGTGTTGTGCTTTGTTTTCTGCTTTTTTTATTCAAGTATCCGATTTTTATCCGTGTAGATAATTACTTAGAAGGGTACTTTCACCATTATATCAACCAGATTCTGGATGAATTGTTAGCTAATTTTATACAATAATTATATGCAGATTTTATTGAATGCAGAATGTAGATATATGACAATTATATCAGAAGTATAGCAAGCATCATGTCTATAATTATTTATGTTAGGTTATGCCAATCTCGGTTTGCCTTTCATTTCTATTTTTTTTCTTTTCTTTTGAAGTCGTCTTTTGTTTCAATCAACAGTTGTTTTATTCCATCAAAGCATCCTTTGTAGTTGAGTCCACTCAGTTCAACCCTGTAGATTTTTGCAGGTCTGTGACTTTTCAGTTGTATATAACATGTCCTTAAGGGGGCATATTCTCTTAATGCATATAAAGAATTCATTTAATTTGACAATGCACTTCTTTTTCTTTTGGGAGAGTTATGGAATAATTTTTTCGGGGGGGCTAAAATTTGTACGTCAAGGAAAATATAGTTCCTTATGCTAAATCATTCCTTGTCCCTCCAGACTCTTTCCAATGGCACAGATTAACTGAAATAATGTGTTACAAACTAGAGAAATTGAAAGGGGCCAAAAAAATTGCCAGCAGGCATTGTTTACTTACTACAGATGTTCCAATCCGCTTACAGTACACTGGTTCAATGATCCAAATTTATAGTTGACTTCCGCTGGTCAATTTACATAAAATCACCCTGGTTTGAGGTTGCCAGAAATGATCCTCAATGATCAAGTGATACTTTCTGGTGGGAAAATATTCAATGCATCCTATCAATTGGTCTTGCATTAAATGGTGGAGATTGACTGTCGATAATCCACTCTTGCATGGTAATCTTTGAAGTTTATAAAGGTTTAGAAGTGTGCACTCGGGCTTTGATAGTATAAAACTAGTGAAGCAAGGTTCAATGGTTGCAAATTGCTTCAATAATCCACTTTGTTAGGGGGAATGCCAATTTCATATGGTCAAAGTTGGCAAACTCCTTATGCATAAGGGCCACTACCTAGTTATGGTCCTATCAATTCAGGGTCCTAGGAGGGGCGGACTTGAGACAGCCCTAAACTTTGGCATATTTTGCACAAAATGACTGCCCCAGAAATTGAACCTGCATGATTATGCTTGTCAGCCCAAGCCTTTTGCAATTTCATCAAGCATGGTTCACCATCTCGATATCAGACCTTGTATCAGTACCATGTTGGTATAGTATCAGTATACCCAGTATGGGTGTCAGTTTGGCATAGTAAGACTTGATATGCCCCATATTGAGTCTTGATTTGGTACTGGTATAGTATGGTATGCCCAGTAGTAGTACAGTGAACCTTAGAACCAAGCAGTGCCCCACTATGCATAATCTGTTGGAAGTAAAATTTTCTCTCACAAGGACAAAGCTTACTACTAATGGATTCTTTTCCTACCACTAGCAATGGTCCTTTTCATGGACAACACTTGAAAATCTCTTTACGTTAGTTATAGTATTAATATCCTCATGAACATGGATGCATTGCTTTTCATTTATATCTTCATGTACTAAATTTAGTGGTGCATTTTGACACTATTTCCCCGTTAGTTTCAGCTGATACATTTTTATCTTTGAAGACTTTTGGTGAAGTCATTTCCTTTCAGGTGTTTTTTAATAGTTTTAAATTCTAAAGTAATAGTATTCAGTGTAGCCATGAGTTTTGAAACTTTAGTTGTTGTTTCTAAATGATAATTATGTCTAATTAAAATTAATTTTCTGTGACAATTCAGTGGCTGGAGATGCAACCAATATTATCTTGGATCCCGTATTTATGTTTGTTTTCCATTTAGGTGTCAGTGGTGCAGCTATTGCTCATGTTATTTCTCAGTAAGCATTTTTCACATAAACTTTACCAAGCGATATATTTTTAATTTTTGGCTTATACAAATTAATGGCATACCTTGTTTTCTTGCTTATTGATAATACATTACTTTTCTTCTTCTTCTTCTTTTTCTTTTAAAGCATGATATATTACCTTTCTTATTTGTCATGTTTTCTATATTCTAGATACTTGATTGCATTAATACTTTTGTGGAGACTATTGAGAGAAGTTGACGTGTTAGCTCCTAGTATCAAAGATCTTCAGTTTAGCCGCTTCCTGAAAAGCAGTAAGAAATTAGTTTACTGGAATCAATAGCATGCTCATCATTAATTTCCTTGAATGTCATAGAATTTGATTCCCTATCCTGCACTGATGATTACTTCAGGACTTGCTGCTTTACTAAAAGACATGCTCATTATTTCCATGTCTTCAGCTCATGGAAATTTATGATACTAGAATCACACATCATACAATATTCAAATGAGGAAACTTTATATATTTGATATATCCTTCCTTGCACAAGATTATTGACCTATTATGTCACTTATTACTTCATTATCTTTCCTTCTTAGTTATCTTATATTATGTCATGCAGATGTAACTTGCTCTTTTGTCCTGAAACTATAAGATTTTATTGCTTTTTGGAAAGCTTTCTCTCTATTAAGTTGTGCCACCATACATGGTTTCAGGTTTTCTATTACTTGCAAGGGTAATTGCAGCGACCTTCTGTGTGACACTGGCAGCATCGATGGCTGCAAGACAGGGATCAACTACTATGGCTGCTTTCCAGATCTGCTTGCAGATCTGGTTGGCGACGTCTCTTCTTGCTGATGGATTGGCCGTTGCTGGACAGGTTAAGAAACCATTTTTTCTTATATATGTTGATTGGTTGATAAATATCCTGTCACCAGAATAAGATGATCTATATGCAGAGTTCTTGGTGGTTATTCTTTGTCAAAAGCAATTGAGTCAGTTTGATAAGGTTTTCAAGAGTACTGATTTACATCATCAGTAACTCATATTACCAGACAACTGATGGGTTCAATATGTAAAGAAAAAGTCATGCTACTATGAAAATAGCACTTCCTGCTAATTCAATACCATCCTTCTAGGGCCTATTAATCATTATCACAATAATTATTACACTTGAGAATAAGATTTTGCACCTCCATTATTGCAAGTGCATGAACACATGGTGTTTGGATGACTCTCAGTAGCAGGAATCTTTTGCTTAGGTGGTGCATGCACTTCATAATTTCTCTGGAAGCTCATCCCTACACCTACTTTGTAACCATTTCATATTGAAAAGTTTTTTACACTCATGCAAATCCTCTCCTGCACCCACATCTGCTTTGCATAACTAAGGGATGACCAAGTTATAATATATGAGCATAGCATGTTAACCTCCAAGCTCTTTCATACGTTGAATCTTAATGCCAGATAAATTTCACTATAGGCATGGTGATAAATTTCACTATAGGCATGGTCTGTTTACATAGAGAAACCAATGTGCCATGTGTTTTTCCAGGGTCCTGTTGGTACTGTATTGAAGAAAGTATCTGTATGCCAACAAAATAAAAACACCTGAAGGGAAGATTTTCTATGGATTCTTTGGTTGAACATTTAATGCTTATATTTCTTGGGCATTGAAGACCCAGACATAGGGCAATCACTTTGGGCATTATGCCCGAAAATTTCTCAGGAATTTCTAAAATCTTTAGTGAGAATTCCTATTGATCAGAAATTAAAGACTGCCTACCAAAAATAATTTATTAAATGGTTCAATTGGTTGATTAAAATCCGAGCATAGTATGGAGCATCTCTTGTGAGTGCTGTTCGGGCATGTATTTAGTCTCATATGGTTATTTGTTGGGAAGATATTGGATATTTATAGAGGACCAAGATTCTAAATAGTACCTTTCAACTAGCTTTTTTAGGTAAGGTCCTAGGTTGTTACAAATGGTATCAGAGCTGACCTAGCCTATAACTTATATGGACCAGGGGATACTACGGCATGGGATCATTGGGGCTGACCATGAGCCGATTGTTGTATTTATGAATAGATTCGAATCCTTAGCCTAGTAAGGATGCCAAGACTTAAACAGGAGAGAATGTGAAGACCTGTGGGGCATGTATTTAGTTTCATATCGATTATTTATCAGTAAAATCTTGGATATTTATACAGGGCCAAGGAACTCAAATAATACTTTCCAGCTAGTCTTTTTGGAGGAGGTCCTAAGTTATATCTCTAGTCCTAACTTTTATCTTAAACAAACTCAGTTTTTTCAGAATCTATGCAGGCAATACTTGCAAGTGCATTTGCTAGAAGAGATCATTCCAGAGCAATAGCTGCTGCATCCCGTGTTTTGCAGGTAACCAAAAGTCATTCATTTTTCCAAAGTGCACATGTTTTATGGATTTCATTAACTCAGAACCAACAATGACTTTCTATACTATGTCTTTCAGTGGGGTGTGATTCTAGGTCTGGTTCTCTGTGTCCTAATTGGAATTGGCCTGCAGTTTGGATCAAGATTATTTACCAAGGATGCCAATGTTCTGCAACTTATTCATATAGGAATCCCGGTATGTTAGCACCTTCAGTTTGGAGAAATAACTTAGGATAGGTTCTGTTACGTTTGCATTTGAATTCAGGAAACTCTTGGTGCAATGAAACCAAATTTGAACATATTCAGAATCCATGCACCAATGTTCCCCTGTTCAGTGTATTGCTGTTAATTGGTTTCTGAGAAAATTCCATATCATCCAGTTTCTAATATTGACTAAATATTTGCTATTCTATTTCAGTTTGTAGCATTTACTCAACCAATTAATGCCTTGGCATTTGTTTTCGATGGCATCAATTTCGGAGCATCAGATTTTTCATATTCTGCATATTCTATGGCAAGTTGTGCTGATTTGTTTTTGCTTTGTGATATAGATAAGTTTTTTGTACTTCTTTTGCTCCTTGCATATCATGAACTTATGATGGTTCTTTATATTCAGATCCTAGTGGCCATTTTCAGCATCTTATGCTTGGTTGTCCTCTCTTCTAGTCATGGTTTTATTGGAATCTGGATAGCTCTAACGATCTACATGAGCCTACGAATGTTTGCTGGTTTTTGGAGGTAAGTTTTCAAGTATTACTTTTAGATATGTACTAGTTTTTTTTTTTTAGATAGTTAAAAGATAATAACTGCATGCGCACCCACATATGTTGCTTGCATACTAAATATGCACTATGCGATTCTTTGACTGCTTGCATACTGCCTTTTAAAAATTGTTTGTTACCTTAACCATAGGCATCCAGCCTTATACCAACTATTTATGGTTGTCTCTATGGATCTTCATTTGCCAAGCATGCCTACTAGGACCACTGTTGATATTATTTCAATCTTTTCCATATCATTACTCACAACCTCCATCCATGTTACCTTCGGTCTTCCCATTCTCCTACATCCTTCAACAGAAGCATCAATCCTTGCTAAAGCCTCTTCATATATGAATATACATGCCCATAACATCTCAAACTATTCTCCATTATGCCGTTCTGAAGTTGGCAAAACCTACAGTCGAGTATATTCCTTAGTATAAATAAAGGGATGCCTTAACATTCACGTGTCTCAATTTGGGATCCATTTCATAGTTTCTTACATGAGTGAGTTTGATAAATTATGCCACCTCACTCCACGTTAACTGTTGAGATTCTGTCTTGTCTGCTGATAGCAATATTATGTTCTTATAGTTTTTTATCAGTGCCATTTTAGTTGCCTATTCAATCACAGAAGCTCTTTGATGCCGAGCAGCTAGAATGATTTGCCTTTTCTGTCTTAATAGTAGTGATATTATAGAAGTACTTCTTATGTTATTGTACAAAGGAATTGAAAAAATATGAAACATTTTATGTTAGGTTTTCAGTAAGTGAAATAGTAGAAATTTTAAAAGCTATAAGAAGAGAATCAGGTGGTCTTTCAAAATTTCATAACCAAAACTCAAGGTACAAAAGTTTGGAAGGACACATTTGGTTTTGAATGTGTCTGGTATCAGATTTGTGATGTGATAAAAATTTACCTGTCTACCAGCTAACACCATGATGACTTATGGATTCTTCCAGGATTGACATTACTGCTATGTGTTATTAAGGCTGATTTAAGAAGTATTCTTGCTTTTTAACCAACAAAAGGATGACTTAATAGAGTTATGCTTTTATAGCATGCAACATGAAAAGCTTATTTTCTTGATCTCCACTCAATCAAACACAAGGTTTCAGTGATGTCATTATCCTGTCACAACAATCCACCTCAGGATCTGTTATTGACGACTAAAATGGAAATAATGGCAGTCACTTGCCTAGTCTAGTGCTTGACTGAGTTTTATGGAACAAGACAATGGTTGCTATAACAACAATGACTAGCTAGCATATGGAAATGAACTGCAAAAGGACAGTGTTACTTGATGTCTTAACATTATATAATATTTCAATTGATTCATGGGTTTAATCTAAAAAGAAATACTGTATGAATTGGATGATCTGTAAAAGGTCTAGTAATGGCTGTTATTTCATACCACATAGCAATCACTGATTGCATATAGCATAACATGGAGGCTCTGCAACTATTATAGCAGCTGTTATTTTAAATCTTGGATGAAAATTCTGTCCATAGATCCATTATTACACATACCGCCAAGCACTTGACCCTCATTCTATTTAGGGCCTGTGTGGATGATTGGGCTGAAAATCCCATTGGATTTATGGATCGGGCGAGTGCAACTAGTTAGATAAAAGAATACAGGCTGGGATGGGCCTGTCTATTTAAGTACCTGGGAATGAATTAGGAGTGGGCTGGCTTGATTTCCATAGGAGTGTACTGGCCCAATCCATAAATCCAATAGGATTTTCAACCCAATCATCCAACAGGCCCTTAGATTACTCGGAAGCCTACTCGAGTTTACCATAGGGATCCCTTTATTCCTTGGTGAAGCTGTGGGGATCCTTTAGAGGATAAAATATATTATAATGAATTATCACATTATGATACGGTGTATGATCTGAAAATCGACAGAACATTAACCATGTCATTGTGGTGCAAGAAGCCAAGAACCATAAAATAGGATATCAAATATGCAATCACAACAAGAGACCAGAGAATTAGTGAAAAAAATCTAGGGTTTTCAACATTTTATGATTACTTTGGTGCATGCAACTCCTTTCTGTTTTCTTGTGTTCTGAAACCAGTGTTCAACTTGTGCAGGATAGGGACAGCAAGAGGGCCCTGGACATTCCTCCGGAGTGTTTAAAGTTTTATCTTTGGGATTCTTTTCTGTCTTACCAAATGTTTAGCATGCGATCTCCATTAACTCAGTTATTAAAGGTGCGTCCACTTGTATTCCTATAGCTTCTTTGACTCTTTTTGCATCACTTCTTGCTTTGGTGATCTATATATGCACACATTCTGTCTTCTACTAATATACTCTTCATTTATATGTCATAAATCGATATTAGTTGGTCAAACACCTAACACGTAAAAGGATTAAAAAATTGAATTCTATCTGAGACTGAAATTTCCTTCAGCAGGTTCTTATTGGAAAGCTATCCTTGACATAAAACGAGAGCATTACTCTGGTCTGGACAAAGGCACTAGCAGTTTGCATGACGGTAATAATACTTTATACAGGCTATAGAAGCCAAGAACATCTAGACAGTATGATGCCATATATGTCTTTAATCGAGCTGATATATTGGTGCACAAATTAAAGATTATATATAATCAATGTCTCAAAAAATTTCTTTATGCTGAGAAATGGACCAATGTGCACAACAAATTTGTACAGCACTCTTGTGACCATCTGGATGAAAATTTACCCCATTTTTTTTCTCTTAAAGTGTAAAACAACTTGCTATCCATATTTGCAATTTTTTAAGTTATTTCTGTGGTTATGTGCTATAAGAAGCAAAGGGGAAGGTGTTATGTTTGTTGTTGACAAATGATCAAAAACTTATGTTGTGAATGTTTGAAAAAGACAACCATTGTACATTTCCAATTGGACTTGAAGAATCTTGTGTATGTAACTATAATGTGCTCAATATACAAGGTTATGATATAAAAGATTTTTTATCAAAGCAACTTAATCCAATACCTCTGATTTTGGAAATCTGACATGTCAATGTCAATACTATCATAATTTTTTCCAGTTTTTCTAATCAATTGGGCAGTGACAGCAACAGAACTTGAGCTTTGTCTCACAAAACCTTAATTAATATCTGCGTTTCTCGTTGAGTCACGTCTTCCATTTTTGGGAGTAGGTACTAGATATGGTACGCCAAGTAGGTTATTGCTCATGATAAGATTTCTATGAGGCTTGGATGTCTCTAAAGATAACAGCATGTTGTTGGGGGTAATTCTGCTTGAGGCCAGGATATGAAACCAGTTCAACGGGCCTAGCCATTTGGCCCAGTTATATGGCCTTTGACTATTAGTCATCAAGAATATGAAGCCCAAGCTAGAAGACATGGTCGCATAGCTTAACGCCTATCTACCGACCACTTGTTGGATTAGAATCTTGATTGAAAGGAGATTCTCCTTCTGTTATAATGTTTGGCAGGTCAATATGATCAATACTTGGTTGACCCCATTACTCAGCTGATCCCTTATCTGTGGAGCGGGTGCTCTTTCCAACCGTTCAAGTCCGACTAAATACCATCATCAAGTTTCTTGCTTGAGCAAGCCTTAGAGTCGATTATACTTTCGAGCATGGCTCGATCACATCACTAGCACCTCTTTCGATAAATCGGATCTAGCCAAATGCTATACCGCTGAGTGCCCTGGTTCAAATAGGTCTTGGTAGTAGCTGGCACTTATCAACTAATCCTAGAAAGCTATCTACAAGCACTCACCAATCGCTTATTGGACCTGATCTCTGGTTCACAATTTGCTCCAACATGCTTGGATGTAGCTTGATCACATGCTTGGTACATGAGTAGCCTCCTTTCCAACCATCTATTATCTTATTGAAAAAATAACATCTCGATTTGCCTGATCAGGTCTAGTGTCGCCCACCAACTATCTTCATCCGACCTAGCCTCGGTAGTGACTAATCCCGATCAGTCGAATGGTTCAACGGCACAGGTATCTCATCTTCAACTAAAGCCATCTAATCAAGCATCTTCTGACCAACCATTCCTTAGACTCAATAGAAATGCTTAGATCAAGTCCCGTTCCATAAGTTTGACGGTGAATGGGTTCCTAGGTGGTACTCCTACTTAGATCCTCTAAAAGTCAACATTATCAATTCTCGTCCCCAAGCACTAGATTACATGGCCAAAAGGTCACATTACATCTAGTGATCGTTAATTTTTCCATATCTCTGTTTTTAAAAGGAGCTCGTTTGGGCTTATATAATAGTTCACATTGCCATCAAAGAAACATGGCAAAACTTCATATAGAATAAGTTTTTAATTAAAATAGAATGAACATCCCCTATAAATAGAAGATCCTCTGACAGCTTGCTAGTAGGCC
Organism: Areca catechu; assembly: GCA_021397845.1. Taxonomy (NCBI): domain Eukaryota; kingdom Viridiplantae; phylum Streptophyta; class Magnoliopsida; order Arecales; family Arecaceae; genus Areca; species Areca catechu. The sequence goes on from CM038041.1 coordinate 147,907,448, forward strand.
CCGTCACTTCATACCAAATCTGTCAAGATTCTCCTTATTTTAAAGATGCTCTTACCCTTCACTTATAAGATGAAACCCCCTGGAGACTCCTAAGGTATACAAAAATCTCTCTACCATGCTCTTCATACTATGTAGCCATCCCTGTACTTCCTGCGGTGTAGCCTCCTTCGATGGTGCCACTCGTGTCCTCTTAATTTGTAGTGCAACTAGCTTCCATACTGCCTGCTATGACACTGCACCCTTATTGAGTGCCACAAATAGCACCACCACCATCAGAGAAGTTGTAGGTCCCTCCTAGGGACTTAGAAAGGATGATTGCCCACCATCATTATCTACGGAGCCTAAAGCCAAAGAGAAGACGATATCAAAGCCCCCGCTCGGGACATGACTCAATTCTGAGCCTACAATCCCCTCAGCAATTGGAAGCCCCCACCATTCAGGACCTTGAAGTCAAGCGGACCTTAAGGTGCTGGACTAGTGGATTGAGATGATCCACAACCTCTCCTTAACACCACACGGTGGATTCAACAATAACCCACCTTTTGATGCCAAGATGATGTGGGCATCACTTCTCTGACACTTTAAGATCCCATAGTTGGAAAGTTACGATGAGATTATTGATCCCATCAACCACTTGGAGAGTTTCAAAGCAACGATACTCCTCAATGGAGGCTTTGATCCTATCCTCTACCGAGTCTTTCCATCTACTTTGAAAAGAGCGGGTCGATATTGGTACTGAAGTTTGAAGCTAGGAATGGTCTACTCTTTTGAGCAATTAAGCTGGTCTTTTGCTAATTACTTTATAAATAACAGGTGACAGCAAAAGCTGTCAGATTACCTTTACACCCTCAAGCAAAAGGAAGGGGAGTCAATTCAAGCTTATGTCAGCCATTTCAACATAGCCACCCTAGAGCTTCGCGACTTAGATCAATTATTCGCTATATCAACTTTGATGAATGACTTAAAGAATAATGATCTCAAGAAATGCTATTCAAGACTTATCCCTGAGACTTTGCTGATATGCTGACTTGGGCGAAGAAATATGCATAGACAGGGGATGCCTTCACATAGGAAGAAGTTCCTACAACTTGCTTACTAGGGAGTGGTGGAAAGCTACAAGTCAATTGTAAACACTTTTTGAGATGAGGAAAGAATTTGCCCATGCTCTAGGTCCCTACTTTGGTAAAAGAAAAATAGGATCCTTTGAGATCACCAACCCATGAGTCCTTGCAGAGAAGGCTGCTAGGCATCACCATTGAAGAAGTTTAACACCTACACTCCACTAAACGTACCCAGGGAGAAAGTGTTGATGAAGATCAAAGGGCAACTCTTAGAAGCCTGATAATTGCAGACTCCTTCAGCTTGTAGAAACCTAAACAAATGTTTCTTGTATCACCGTGACTACAGCCATGACACCAAAACATACATCTAGCTCCGAGATGAGATCAAAGAGCTCATTAGATGAGGCCACCTCGACCAATTCATTCGACACTAAAGGGAGCAGGGGGATCACCTGAGGTCACCTCGGCCAACTAAACATCCATAGTGGTCCAAGCCCTAAGAAAAGGGCAATCTGCTTCCATTTGGGATGGTGGGCACCATCATTGTGGGGTGCCACCACATTGACTTCAGCATGATAGATGACTGACTAAGAGATGGGTTGGAGAACCAAAAATCTTTTACAGAGGAAGATAATTAAGGGATCTAGTTCTTGCATAATGATATGGTAGCTGTACTTTAAATGTTAAAAACTATGATGTATGCCGCATCCTCATAGATAATGGAAGTTCAATTGATATTCTGTATTATGATGCTTTTGTTAAAATGGGAATACCCCTGACCGACTTGGAAGAGTAGACCCTCTATGGTAGGCTTTACGGGAGATGTAATATAGGTTGAAGGAGTGGTCACCTTACTCGTGAGGATGGGATATTATCCTAGTCGATCTATCATCTAGGTTGATTTCTCATTGTTTGAGCACCTTCGACCTACAATGTTATCCTTGGATGACTAGGCCGCAATGCTTTTTGGGCGGTTGTATCAACTTATTTCTTGAAGATAAAGTTTCCAATGATGCATGGGATCATAGAGGTTTGTAGAGATCAGGGTTTGGCACGCCACTGCTACCATATTATGCTTCGATGAACCAAAATCTCGAACACCTATCCAGTCAAAGGGCTAGACACCGTTGATGATCTGGCTGAGCAGCGAGGAGAATCGATCGAGGACCTCATCTCCATACCTCTGACAAACAGGATCCAAGAGCGCACGATTTGGATTGGGTCCAATTTAGATCAGGTAACCAAAAATCAACTGGTTTTATTTTTATAGAAAAATGCCAATATATTTGCTTGGACACTAGCTGATATGCTAGGTATTGATCCTTTGATAATGGTGCACCAACTGAACCTGGATCTAAAGCATCGACCCTTCAAACAAAAAAGTAAAACTTTGTACTGAATGCTAAAAGGCAATAACCAAGGAGGTCAATAAATTGCTCAATGGAGGCTTCATCAGAGAGACCTCTTACCAAGAGTAGATCTCTAATATGGTCATGGTAAGGAAGGTGAATGGCAAGTGATGAATTTGCATCGACTTCACTGACTTGAACAAAGCATGCCTAAAGGATAGTTACCTACTGTCGAGAATTGACTAGATGGTGGATGCCACTCAGGCTATGATTTCCTCAACTTTATGGATGCTTTTTCTAGCTATAACCAAATCCAGATGCTCCCGAAGATGAGGAGAAATTTACTTTTATCAGTGACCAGGATCTTTTCTATTAAGAGTCATGCCATTTGGTCTAAAAAATGTAGGTATAACTTACTAGTACCTTATGAACAAAATCTTCAAATATTAGATTGGGAAAACATAGAGGTACATATGGATGATATGCTTGTCAAGAGTAAAGTTATCAGGACCCACATCGATGACCTCTGAGAAGTCTTTGTCACTTTGCAAAAGTATCTAATGAAGTTGAATCCCACCAAGTATATCTTTGGAGTGACATTTGGAAAGTTTCTCAGTTTCATAGTCTCCAATCAAGGGGTGGAGACCAACCTTGAGAAACTCAAAGCTATCTAGGAGATGGGTCTCCTAAGGATGATCAAAGATATCCAGTACCTCACAAGAAGGATTGTGGCCCTCAATTGGTTCATCTCCAAGTTAGCCAAGCGATGCCTTCCCTTCTTCCAAACCTTAAAATAGCCCAAGAACTTCTAGAGGACCGAGGAATAGCATAAAGCTTTTGAAGACCGTAAAAGCTACCTCAATTTTCCCCAATTTTAGGCAAGCCAGATCCGGGCAAGGAACTATTCCTGTACCTAGCAACTTTGCCCCTAACAATGGGCATGGTGCTGATCCTAGAGTGAAACAAGATCCAGAGGCTGATCTACTATATCAGTCAGATCTTGAGGGATATGGATACTTTGTATTCCAAACTAGAGAAGCTGATATACATCCTTCTTTTCACTACTTAGAGGCTCCGACCCTACTTCCAAGCCTACACCATCACCCTCTTGACCAACCAGCCTATGAAGAGCATCTTGCATTGACCTGATATATCGGAATGGATCACCAAGTAGGCGATCAAACTTTCTAAATTTGACATTAAATTTTAGTCCCAACTATCAATTAAAGCTCTGATATTAATCAACTTTCTGATTGAATGTACCATCCTCAATGAACTAGTAATACTAGATGATATGGAGCCCTCAACATTGACATAAGGGCCCATCTTAGAGCCCACTAGCACCTGGGAGGTGTATGTAGATGGCTCTTCCAACTCCAAAGGATCGGGGGCCAGATTAGTCATTGTAAGCTCAGAGGGAGTCATAGCTGAGCATGCAGCATGCTTTGAGTTCCCTGTGATGAACATAAAGCTGAATACAAAGCTTTAGTCATAGGACTCAGCATGGCTAAAGAATTAGGGATATAGGACCTAAAGGCTTACAGTGACTCACAGCTAATCATTAGACATATCAAAGGTGATTATGAAGCTCAGGAGGAAAACATGACCAAGTACCTTTCGAAGGTTAAGGATCTGGCTTCCACCTGCTGTAGCTATGAGATTTAGCAAAAACTAAGGAAGGAAAACTCTCGAGCTAACCTTTTGGACAAATTGATGACCACTATACCAATGACGTTACCTAGAGGAGCCTACTTTGAGCTGATTAAGAGATCGATCATTGAAGAGTTGACGGAAATGATGCAACTGGATGATGAGCCCTCTTGGATTGATCCATTGATCAACTTTCTAAAGAACATCGTGCTCCCTACAAATCAGAAAGAAGAATGCAAAGTGAAATACTAAGCCTCCCGCTATCTCCTATACGAGAGGAAGCTCTACAAGAGGTCATTCTCTCTGCCCTTCCTTAGGTGATGCAGAACAAAGAACAAAGAAGCGTATGCGGAAGTAAAATTAAGATTAATTCTTTTTTTTTTTTTTATATATTTCAGAAATTGGCTTCGACTCAAAGTAAAGCTAAACTACGTTGAAGGAAACTAGGTAAGGATTGAAAGCACAGTTTAAAAGAAACTAAATTATCAAAGTAGTTCAGAAGTAACGGATCGCTGGGGGTTGAGAAACTCCCAGACCTAGGGTTTCGCTCTGAACTTTCAACAGAACAGAAATAGAGAGAAGAGATGGTTTACTAACCAGACAGTGATCTTCTCAGGATTTTGGTGGAAGAACTCTCTCGAGCAGATTGTGGGATCCTCGGAGTCGGCTATCTTCGCAATGGATCCTCTAATACTGGTCTCGTGGTTTGGTCGGCTTCTCCTGGACTCAAGATCTGGGAAAGAAGAGGAACAAGTGAAGGAATTCAGAAACTCAAGAAAAGATCTTACCAGGTTGAAGAACTTGAAAGCCGAAGTTGCTGAAATCGAATTCTCTTGGAGGCCGATCTGACTTCCTCTTAGAATTGTTGTAGATCTGCAGTATCTGGACTGGAGCTGGATGCTGGTGGTCGGCCTGGACTTGGAGATGGTGGCCGTGAGAAGGGAAATAGACTAGGGCTTGGTGGAAAGAGAAGGGTGATGGCGGCTAGGGTTTGGGAGTGGAGTGGCTAACCTAGGGTTTGGGGTTTTGGAGATCTCTCACCTCCTCAAGGCTCCAGGGGAACCCGGATTTACTCCCTCACGGAGCTCAACACCTGGAAGCAAGTGCGGAAAAGAGAAAACATAAGTTTGCTCATAAAAAATTTCTTTCATTCATCTCATTGGTGTAAACTTACAAGAGGGGTTTAATTTATAAGGCTTTATAAGGGAGGAGGGTTTCACATCTTCCCATGTGGGACTAAAAGAGGGGATCTACAAATTAGGGTAAATCATGCACATATGGTCGGCCAAGGTACCAAAAAATTGGATTTGGGTTATAAAAGGCAGGTAGATGGCGCCACCTTGCTTGGATCTTCAAGAAAAATTTCTTCCCTTCCATGGATCAACTCTTTTGGACTCCTCCTTTTCTTCCTCCCTAAGTCAAGGTCCTTTCCATTTTTGTTTCGGATGTCTTTGGCAGGTAGTGGGCGCCCCCTTGAAGTTCTCTTCCAAGAGAATTTCTTCCCTTTTTTGCTTTGGGTTTCTTGGGAAAGTCTTGGCCGCCCCCTTGATTTATGGTCTCTTGGTGGACTTCTCTTTATCTGGCGCATGAGAGAAGGAAGTTGCCATCTGTGGAGTGGGGACCAAAGGCTGCTGGATGTAGATATGGCACCCCTTGGACTGGGAGTGTGGTGTCCACTTGCCTGGTCTTGGGAGAAAATGTAACATCCCAGGTTGAAACCCTAGTCCACTACTGAGTCAACATGACTCAACAAAATAAAATGCAGGTAATGTAGACTCAAGCTAAATTGAGTTGATTTAGTCAACTCTTATTATAAACCAAAAACCCTAATTCTTCGGGCAAGGTTAATCAGAGATCCAGATGGAGTTCTGAAGTCTTCTTCTGAGTCTGGTGCCCGCACCAATTCTCCCAGGGTGGGAGGAACTCGACCCTGTCGAGTATGGATCAAGTTGGCTCTGGTATCTCTCCAAGAGGTCTGGGTCCAGCTCTTGTAACTCTTCTCGGGAGATCCAAGAGTCATCAGAATCTGGCCTTCCTAGCCAGCGGACCAGGTATCTTTGGTATCCTCGATTACGAGTAGAGATAACCTGATCATCCAGGATCTTTTCAATCTGCTCTTTCCTTACAGGCCAATTTGTTGGTGGACACACAGGGTCAGGTTCACTCTCAAGAGCAGAATTAGGTTCAAAAGCCTCACTGGGAATCACAGCTGGCTCCCTATACTCTACTAGGTCTGTAATGTTGAAAGTGGAGCTAATGCCCAATTCTGGAGGCAACTCGAGCACATAAGCATTGGATCCTACTCTCTTTACCACTCTAAATGGTCCAGCTCCCCTAGAGTGTAACTTTCTAACGGTTCCAGGAGGAAACCGTTCAGGCCTTAACCTAATCATTACATAGTCTCCTTCGTCAAAAGTTTTGACTCGCCTTTGAGAATCAGCCAATTTCTTATAAGTTTCGTTACTTAAATTTATTTTGGCTTGAATTTCTTTATGCAAGTCTTTTATATGCTGTGCAAAAACTTCGGCAGACTCGGAGACCCGTGTGTGGACTGGTAAAGGAGCTAGGTCAAGAGGTGTGTGGGGTTTGTAACCATGCACAATTTCAAATGGACTCTTACCCGTAGACCTATTGACCGAGTCATTATATGCAAATTCTGCTCTAGGTAAGTACAAATCCCAGTTCCTAATGTTTTCACCAACAAGATACCTTAGCAGATTGCCTAAACTACGGTTCACTACTTCGGTTTGGCCGTCAGTCTGGGGATGATAGGCAGTTGAAAACTTAAGTTTCGTCCCTAACTTATGCCAAAGGGTTTTCCAGAAATAGCTGGTGAACCGAACATCCCTATCTGAAACAATGGTCTTGGGTAGGCCATGGAGTCGAACTATTTCATTAAAGAACAGGGTGGCTACCTTAGACGCATCAAATGTTTGGGAACAAGGCAAGAAATGGGCCATCTTGGAAAATCGGTCTACTACAACACAGATAGAGTCATGCCTCCTCTGGATTTTAGGCAAACCTAACACAAAGTCCATGCTCACATCTTGCCAAGGACGATCTGGGACAGGGAGTGGGGTATAAAGGCCGATGTTCTGTTTTTGCTGTTTGGCAACAGCGCAGGTCCGACACCTAGCCACAATGTTTGCTACATCTCTTTTTAAGCTAGGCCAGAAAAAATGGTCTTCAAAAGCCAGGGTGGTCTTATCTTTTCCGAAATGGCCAGCTAAACCTCCAGCATGAGTTTCCCTAATCAAGAATTCCCTAAGAGAGGTTCTAGGGATGCAAAGCCTATTCTTAAAGAACAGAAAGCCATCTAAAAGGGAATAATCCTTATGTTCACTAGATGGTCCTTGAGTTAGATCCTGGTACACAGTCTTGAAATCCGGACACGACTCATATTCTTCTTTGATTTGCTCAAACCCTATGACTTCAGCCCTAACAGAATTCAACAACAAAGATCGACGACTAAGGGCATCAGCTACCTTATTTTCAGACCCAGCCTTATGCTTCAAAACAAAAGTATAGGACTGAATATACTCTACCCACTTAGCATGCCTAGGGTTAAGCTTCTTCTGAGAATTCAAGAATCTAAGAGCCTTATGGTCCGAAAACAGCACAAATTCTTGCTGTAGTAAATAATGTCTCCAGTAACGCAAAGCTTGCACTACCGCATAAAATTCCTTATCATAGGTAGAATACCTAAGCTTAGCATCATTAAGTTTTTCACTAAAGAATGCTACGGGATGGTTCTCTTGGCTTAGGACTCCACCTATACCTACTCCTGAAGCATCACAGGCAACCTCAAATACCTTTGAAAAGTCTGGTAGTCTCAAAATGGGTGCCTGGGTCATCCTATCCTTAAGATCTAGGAAGGCTTTATGGGCTGCTTTGGTCCACTGAAATTCTCCCTTCCTGATGCAATCTGTGATAGGAGCAACTATGGTACTAAACCCCTTGATGAATCGTCTATAGAAGGTAGCCAAGCCATGGAAACTTCTGACTTCATGTACACTGGTCGGCTCTGGCCATTCTACTATAGACCTAATCTTTTCAGGGTCGGCAGCCACGCCGTCAGGGGTTACAACAAATCCAAGGAAGATAATTCTACTAGTCATAAATTCACACTTTTTGAGATTACCGTAGAGACTATCATTCCTCAAAACTTGACAGACTTGTCTAAGGTGGCCTAGGTGATCTGCAGGGGTCTTAATATAGATCAGGATGTCATCAAAATAGACCACTACAAACTTCCCTATGAAAGCTCTAAGTACCTGGGTCATAATCCTCATGAAAGTACTAGGGGCATTGGACAACCCAAAAGGCATAACAACCCATTCATAGAGACCATCCTTAGTTTTGAAGGCTGTTTTCCACTCATCCCCTGGTCTAATCCTAACCTGATGATAGCCGCTCTTGAGATCAATTTTAGAAAAAACCATGGCACCGGCCATCATATCAAGCATGTCATCTAGTCTAGGGATGGGGAACCTATATTTGATTGTGATTTTATTGATGGCACGACTGTCAACACACATCCTCCACGTGCCATCCTTCTTCGGGGTTAGAAGTGCAGGGACTGCACAAGGGCTAAGACTCTCTCTAATGAACCCCTTCCTCAACAATTCGCCAACCTGCTTCTACAGTTCTTTATGCTCCGATGGATTCATCCTATAATGGGGCAAGTTGGGTAAAGTAGCTCCTGGGACTAAATCTATGGAATGCTGAATATCCCTAAGAGGTGGAAGGTGGTCTGGCAGATCCTCGGGAAAAACATCCTCAAATTCTTCTAATAAAGGCTTAACTTCCTGAGGAGGCTCTGAGGGTGTAGGAGTCCTAAGTTCCTTAGCAGTCAACATCCAAATGGGTGAACCACTATGAATTTCTTGTTCTAGATCCTTGGCACTAATTAGGTTCACTCCAGTCTTCATTTCTCTGACCTTACTAGTTCCTTTAGCTACCTTGTCCTTAGGAGGGACTGAATGGATTGTGATTTTCTTCCCATTGAAACTAAAGACACAGGTGTTGGATTTTCCTAAGAGGGTGGCATCATGATCATACAACCAAGGTCTTCCAAGAATTATACTGCTCACCCCCATGGGCAAGACATCACACCAAATCTTTTCTTGATAGGATTGCATTTGGATTTGGACCTGACATCTAGACTGGATGGGTATAGAGGTAGAGTCTACCCAAGAAACCTTATAGGGGTTGGGGTGGGGGACTGGGGTTAAGCCTAACATTTTGACAGTGCTAGTAGAAATGGCATTCACACAGCTCCCACTATCTATGATGATTTTACATACCTTATCCCCTAGTTTAAGGAAAGTCTGTAGGATGTTAGTCCTACGCCAATCTTCTTGAACTTTAGTCTGGGACAGGATGCATCTCATAACCCCTAAGTGGTCAGATTCAGTGGATTCTTCCTCTCCATCATACTCATCAACCAAATTCATTCCGGCCTCATAAACTTCTTCTTCAAATTCATCATTAGGCTCGGAACTCTCTTCTCCTCCCTCTTCTATATATAGGGATCTACGAGGGCACTGGCTAGAAACATGACCTACCTTATGACACTTAAAGCAAGCTATGGCTATGCACTGAGTGGAGATATGACCGGGCTTCTGGCACTTAAAACAGACGATACCAGGGGTTCTCTGGGTGTCAGGTGCCTTACCTTTGTCCATGGGCCTAGGGGTGGGGATACCCTGATTAGGCTTGCTAGGGGTAACCTGGCTAGGTCCATTTCTTGGGATTGGGGTACTAACCCTAGATGGCATGGGTCCTCTCTGAAACTTCTCAGTGTTCAGTGCAATCTGATAGGCTTGGTCTAGGTCAGTAACCTCTCTCAGAAATAACTCTCTCTTAATATCTTCCCTAAGCCCAGCCCTAAATCTAGACAAAGTGACTTCATGGGCTTCACTCACATCACATCTCATCAGGTATTCATCAAAGGTGGTTATGTAGTCTGAAACAGATCGGTTCCCTTGTTTCAAAGTCTGCCATTGGTCTAACAGATTTTGCTGGTATGAAATGGGTAGGTACTTGTCTCTAAGTTTCTCTTTCATACCCTGCTAAGTGGTTATGGGCTCTACATTTCATCTTCTAGTAGTCAGCTCAATGTTCCCCCAGTATAACCTAGCTTGACGTATTAATTTCATCTTGGCAAACTTGAATTTCCTCTCCTCAGACATGGCATACCACTCAAAGTACTGGTCCATCTCACCCTCCCAATCAGAATACACCTTAGGATTTAGGCTACCATCAAAAGTGGGTGCATCTAACTTGATGTTTCGAATGAACCTATCATCTCTATCCTCAGGTTCTGGGTCAGGCCTCCTATGATTAGGTTCAGGATCTCGGTATAAAGGTCTCCTGGGCTCTTGGTGTGGGTGAGGTTGAGGCACATTAAAATCTGGGTCAAGAGTCCAATTCCGATGCCTAGGTTCCTCAAGTACTTGGACTCGATTTCTAAGCTGGGCAAAATTCTCATTCATATCCTGACTTAATTTGTTCATACTCTCTGTAAGAGCTCTAACCATGGCCTCTAAATCAGGTTGGGTTTGACCAGGTTGGTAGGGTACTCCATTCCGGGTAGACATGATGCAAGCAAACACACAAAATGAGACTCAACTGAATGACTACGGGCTAACTAGACCTAGAGCCCAAACTAGATGCCCAATCAGAGTGGCAAGCTAGCCTGTAGTAACTCAGGACTCAACCAGGCAGGTGTAAGGGGAGTGTTAGGTCCCTGAATGCCAATCCTAGACACCAATCAGAGATTGGCCAGGTAGGCGGACCAGCACACAAGTCCTTCGGGATGGAATCCCTGAACCACCGTTATAGACACTGAGTACAAAGCACACACAGAGTAACCAGACAAACTGACTCAACACTAGCCTTGACCCGACTTGTTGATGTCCCTAGCCCACTAGGGCAAATTAGGTCTAATCAATTTAGATTAAAGGCTTAGGTTCGAATGAAGGGGTGGTGGTTTTGGGCTAAGGAGAGGTTATCAACTCCTCCCCTTATCTTAGATGCTCAAATGCCCTTAAGTTGAATTAAGAGATGAACACTCAAAAAATAATGGATTGCAGAACACAAAAACAGAGTTGCAGTAATTTAATTCTCAGAAATTGCACGGAAACCAATAAATTATGAGAAAATTATGAAAATTAGTTTCAATTATAATGGTTTCAGAAAAACAAAAATCACTAAATTTGGAGTTACGTGTAGTGAGAAATAATTCCTGCAATAGGATAATTACGGACTGAAAACAGAGCACTTCCCCGTTTACAATTTCTGCTACGAAGTTGTAACCCAACGGATCCCCTACACGCCCTAGGAACACCCCGTGGAATGGGAAGAGGAGGTTTGCACCTCGCTTCATTCCTAGGACCAGACGTCCTGGGGAGTCTACTTCGAGCAGACAAAGTAAAAAGAGAGGGACTCAAACAGGCAATCAAACAGAAACCCTAGACAGGGCTCTGATACCAAAATTGATGCAGAACAAAAGCTTTGATACCAAAAATGATGCAGAACAAAGAACAAAGAAGCGTATGCGGAAGTAAAATTAAGATTAATTCTTTTTTTTTTTTATATATTTCAGAAATTGGCTTCGACTCAAAGTAAAGCTAAACTACGTTGAAGGAAACTAGGTAAGGATTGAAAGCACAGTTTAGAAGAAACTAAATTATCAGAGTAGTTCAGAAGTAACGGATCGCTGGGGGTTGAGAAACTCCCAGACCTAGGGTTTCGCTCTGAACTTTCAACAGAACAGAAATAGAGAGAAGAGATGGTTTACTAACCAGACAGTGATCTTCTCAGGATTTTGGTGGAAGAACTCTCTCGAGCAGATTGTGGGATCCTCAGAGTCGGCTATCTTCACAATGGATCCTCTAATACTGGTCTCGTGGTTTGGTCGGCTTCTCCTGGACTCAAGATCTGGGAAAGAAGAGGAACAAGTGAAGGAATTCAGAAACTCAAGAAAAGATCTTACCAGGTTGAAGAACTTGAAAGCCGAAGTTGCTGAAATCGAATTCTCCTGGAGGCTGATCTGACTTCCTCTTAGAATTATTGTAGATCTGCAGTATCTGGACTGGAGCTAGATGCTGGTGGTCGGCCTGGACTTGGAGATGGTGGCCGTGAGAAGGGAAATAGACTAGGGCTTGGTGGAAAGAGAAGGATGATGGCGGCTAGGGTTTGGGAGTGGAGTGGCTAACCTAGGGTTTGGGGTTTTGGAGATCTCTCAACTCCTCAAGGTTCCAGGGGAACCCGGATTTACTCCCTCACGGAGCTCAACACTTGGAAGCAAGTGCGGAAAAGAGAAAACATAAGTTTGCTCATAAAAAATTTCTTTCATTCATCTCATTGGTGTAAACTTACAAGAGGGGTTTAATTTATAAGGCTTTACAAGGGAGGAGGGTTTCACATCTTCCCATGTGGGACTAAAAGAGGGGATCTACAAATTAGGGTAAATCATGCACATATGGTCGGCCAAGGTACCAAAAAATTGGATTTGGGTTATAAAAGGCAGGTAGATGGCGCCACCTTGCTTGGATCTCCAAGAAAAATTTCTTCCCTTCCATGGATCAACTCTTTTGGATTCCTCCTTTTCTTCCTCCCTAAGTCAAGGTCCTTCCCATCTTTGTTTCGGATGTCTTTGGCAGGTAGTGGGCGCCCCCTTGAAGTTCTGTTCCAAGAGAATTTCTTCCCTTCTTTGCTTTGGGTTTCTTGGAAAAGTCTTGGCCGCCCCCTTGATTTATGGTCTCTTGGTGGACTTCTCTTTATCTGGCGCATGAGAGAAGGAAGTTGCCATCTGTGGAGAGGGGACCAAAGGCTGCTGGATGTAGATATGGCGCCCCTTGGACTGGGAGTGTGGTGTCCACTTTCCTGGTCTTGGGAGAAAATGTAACATCCCAGGTTGAAACCCTAGTCCACTACTGAGTCAACATGACTCAACAAAATAAAATGCAGGTAATGTAGACTCAAGCTAAATTGAGTTGATTTAGTCAACTCTTATTATAAACCAAAAACCCTAATTCTTCGGGCAAGGTTAATCAAAGATCCAGATGGAGCTCTAAAGTCTTCTTCTGAGTCTGGTGCCCGCACCAATTCTCCCAGGGTGGGAGGAACTCGACCCTGTCGAGTATGGATCAAGTTGGCTCTGGTATCTCTCCAAGAGGTCTGGGTCCAGCTCTTGTAACTCTTCTCGGGAGATCCAAGAGTCATCAGAATCTGGCCTTCCTAGCCAGCGGACCAGGTATCTTTGGTATCCTCGATTACGAGTAGAGATAACCTGATCATCCAGGATCTTTTCAATCTACTCTTTTCTCACAGGCCAATTTGTTGGTGGACACACAGGGTCAGGTTCACTCTCAAGAGCAGGATTAGGTTCAAAAGCCTCACTGGGAATCACAGCTGGCTCCCTATACTCTACTAGGTCTGTAATGTTGAAAGTGGAGCTAATGCCCAGTTCTGGAGGCAACTCGAGCACATAGGCATTGGATCCTACTCTCTTTACCACTCTAAATGGTCCAGCTCCCCTAGAGTGTAACTTTCTAACGGTTCCAGGAGGAAACCGTTCAGGCCTTAACCTAATCATTACATAGTCTCCTTCGTCAAAAGTTTTGACTCGCCTTTGAGAATCAGCCAATTTCTTATAAGTTTCGTTACTTAAATTTATTTTGGCTTGAATTTCTTTATGCAAGTCTTTTATATACTGTGCAAAAACTTCGGCAGACTCGGAGACCCGTGTGTGGACTGGTAAAGGAGCTAGGTCAAGAGGTGTGTGGGGTTTGTAACCATGCACAATTTCAAATGGACTCTTACCCGTAGACCTATTGACCGAGTCATTATATGCAAATTCTGCTCTAGGTAAGTACAAATCCCAGTTCCTAATGTTTTCACCAACAAGACACCTTAGCAGATTGCCTAAACTACGGTTCACTACTTCGGTTTGGCCGTCAATCTGGGGATGATAGGCAGTTGAAAACTTAAGTTTCGTCCCTAACTTATGCCAAAGGGTTTTCCAGAAATAGCTGGTGAACCGAGCATCCCTATCTGAAACAATGGTCTTGGGTAGGCCATAGAGTCGAACTATTTCATTAAAGAACAGGGTGGCTACCTTAGACGCATCAAATGTTTGGGAACAAGGCAAGAAATGGGCCATCTTGGAAAATCGGTCTACTACAATACAGATAGAGTCATGCCTCCTCTGGATTTTAGGCAAACCTAACACAAAGTCCATGCTCACATCTTGCCAAGGACGATCTGGGACAGGGAGTGGGGTATAAAGGCCGGTGTTCTGTTTTCGCTGTTTGGCAACAGCGCAGGTCCGACACCTAGCCACAATGTGTGCTACATCTTTTTTAAGCTAGGCCAGAAAAAATGGTCTTCAAAAGCCAGGGTGGTCTTATCTTTTCCGAAATGGCCAGCTAAACCTCCAGCATGAGTTTCCCAAATCAAGAATTCCCTAAGAGAGGTTCTAGGGATGCAAAGCCTATTCTTAAAGAACAGAAAGCCATCTAAAAGGGAATAATCCTTATGTTCACTAGATGGTCCTTGAGTTAGATCCTGGTACACAGTCTTGAAATCCGGACACGACTCATATTCTTCTTTGATTTGCTCAAACCCTATGACTTCAGCCCTAACAGAATTCAACAACAAAGATCGACGACTAAGGGCATCAGCTACCTTATTTTCAGACCCAGCCTTATGCTTCAAAACAAAAGTATAGGACTGAATATACTCTACCCACTTAGCATGCCTAGGGTTAAGCTTCTTTTGAGAATTCAAGAATCTAAGAGCCTCATGGTCCGAAAACAGCACAAATTCTTGCGGTAGTAAATAATGTCTCCAGTAACGCAAAGCTTGCACTACCGCATAAAATTCCTTATCATAGGTAGAATATCTAAGCTTAGCATCATTAAGTTTTTCACTAAAGAATGCTACGGGATGGTTCTCTTGGTTTAGGACTCCACCTATACCTACTCCTGAAGCATCACAGGCAACCTCAAATACCTTTGAAAAGTCTGGTAGTCTCAAAATGGGTGCCTGGGTCATCCTATCCTTAAGATCTAGGAAGGCTTTATGGGCTGCTTTGGTCCACTGAAATTCTCCCTTCCTGATGCAATCTGTGATAGGAGCAACTATGGTACTAAACCCCTTGATGAATCGTCTATAGAAGGTAGCCAAGCCATGGAAACTTCTGACTTCATGTACACTGGTCGGCTCTGGCCATTCTACTATAGACCTAATCTTTTCAGGGTCGGCAGCCACGCCGTCAGGGGTTACAACAAATCCAAGGAAGATAATTCTACTAGTCATAAATTCATACTTTTTGAGATTACCGTAGAGACTATCATTCCTCAAAACTTGACAGACTTGTCTAAGGTGGCCTAGGTGATCTGCAGGGGTCTTACTATAGATCAGGATGTCATCAAAATAGACCACTACAAACTTTCCTATGAAAGCTCTAAGTACCTGGGTCATAATCCTCATGAAAGTACTAGGGGCATTGGACAACCCAAAAGGCATAACAACCCATTCATAGAGACCATCCTTAGTTTTGAAGGCTGTTTTCCACTCATCCCCTGGTCTAATCCTAACCTGATGATAGCCGCTCTTGAGATCAATTTTAGAAAAAACCATGGCACCGGCCATCATATCAAGCATGTCATCTAGTCTAGGGATGGGGAACCTATATTTGATTATGATTTTATTGATAGCACGACTGTCAACACACATCCTCCACGTGCCATCCTTCTTCGGGGTTAGAAGTGCAGGGACTGCACAAGGGCTAAGACTCTCTCTAATGAACCCCTTCCTCAACAATTCGCCAACCTGCTTCTACAGTTCTTTATGCTCCGATGGATTCATCCTATAATGGGGCAAGTTGGGTAAAGTAGCTCCTGGGACTAAATCTATGGAATGCTGAATATCCCTAAGAGGTGGAAGGTGGTCTGGCAGATCCTCGGGAAAAACATCCTCAAATTCTTCTAATAAAGGCTTAACTTCCTGAGGAGGCTCTGAGGGTGTAGGAGTCCTAAGTTCCTTAGCAGTCAACATCCAAATGGGTGAACCACTATGAATTTCTTGTTCTAGATCCTTGGCACTAATTAGGTTCACTCCAGTCTTCATTTCTCTGACCTTACTAGTTCCTTTAGCTACCTTGTCCTTAGGAGGGACTGAATGGATTGTGATTTTCTTCCCATTGAAACTAAAGACACAGGTGTTGGATTTTCCTAAGAGGGTGGCATCATGATCATACAACCAAGGTCTTCCAAGAATTATACTGCTCACCCCCATGGGCAAGACATCACACCAAATCTTTTCTTGATAGGATTGCATTTGGATTTGGACCTGACATCTAGACTGGATGGGTATAGAGGTAGAGTCTACCCAAGAAACCTTATAGGGGTTGGGGTGGGGGACTGGGGTTAAGCCTAACATTTTGACAGTGCTAGTAGAAATGGCATTCACACAGCTCCCACTATCTATGATGATTTTACATACCTTATCCCCTAGTTTAAGGAAAGTCTGTAGGATGTTAGTCCTACGCCAATCTTCTTGAACTTTAGTCTGGGACAGGATGCATCTCACAACCCCTAAGTGGTCAGATTCAGTGGATTCTTCCTCTCCTTCATACTCATCAACCAAATTCATTCCGGCCTCATAAACTTCTTCTTCAAATTCATCATTAGGCTCGGAACTCTCTTCTCCTCCCTCTTCTATATATAGGGATCTACGAGGGCACTGGCTAGAAACATGACCTACCTTATGACACTTAAAGCAAGCTATGGCTATGCACTGAGTGGAGATATGACCGGGCTTCTGGCACTTAAAACAGACGATACCAGGGGTTCTCTGGGTGTCAGGTGCCTTACCTTTGTCCATGGGCCTAGGGGTGGGGATACCCTGATTAGGCTTGCTAGGGGTAACCTGGCTAGGTCCATTTCTTGGGATTGGGGTACTAACCCTAGATGGCATGGGTCCTCTCTGAAACTTCTCAGTGTTCAGTACAATCTGATAGGCTTGGTCTAGGTCAGTAACCTCTCTCAGAAATAACTCTCTCTTAATATCTTCCCTAAGCCCAGCTCTAAATCTAGACAAAGTGACTTCATGGGCTTCACTCACATCACATCTCATCAGGTATTCATCAAAGGTGGTTATGTAGTCTGAAACAGATCGGTTCCCTTGTTTCAAAGTCTGCCATTGGTCTAACAGATTTTGCTGGTATGAAATGGGTAGGTACTTGTCTCTAAGTTTCTCTTTCATACCCTGCCAAGTGGTTATGGGCTCTACATTTCGTCTTCTAGTAGTCAGCTCAATGTTCCCCCAGTATAACCTAGCTTGACGTATTAATTTCATCTTGGCAAACTTGAATTTCCTCTCCTCAGACATGGCATACCACTCAAAGTACTGGTCCATCTCACCCTCCCAATCAGAATACACCTTAGGATTTAGGCTACCATCAAAAGTGGGTGCATCTAACTTGATGTTTCGAATGAACCTATCATCTCTATCCTCAGGTTCTGGGTCAGACCTCCTATGATTAGGTTCAGGATCTCGGTATAAAGGTCTCCTAGGCTCTTGGTGTGGGTGAGGTTGAGGCACATTAAAATCTGGGTCAAGAGTCCAATTCCGATGCCTAGGTTCCTCAAGTACTTGGACTCGATCCCTAAGCTGGGCAAAATTCTCATTCATATCCTGACTTAATTTGTTCATACTCTCTGTAAGAGCTCTAACCATGGCCTCTAAATCAGGTTGGGTTTGACCAGGTTGGTAGGGTACTCCATTCCGGGTAGACATGATGCAAGCAAACACACAAAATGAGACTCAACTGAACGACTACGGGCTAACTAGACCTAGAGCCCAAACTAGATGCCCAATCAGAATGGCAAGCTAGCTTGTAATAACTCAGGACTCAACCAGGCAGGTGTAAGGGGAGTGTTAGGTCCCTGAATGCCAATCCTAGACACCAATCAGAGATTGGCCAGGTAGGCGGACCAGCACACAAGCCCTTCGGGATGGAATCCCTGAATCACCGTTCTAGACACTGAGTACAAAGCACACACAGAGTAACCAGACAAACTGACTCAACACTAGCCTTGACCCGACTTGTTGATGTCCCTAGCCCACTAGGACAAATTAGGTCTAATCAATTTTAGATTAAAGGCTTAGGTTCGAATGAAGGGGTGGTGGTTTTGGGCTAAGGAGAGGTTATCAACTCCTCCCCTTATCTTAGATGCTCAAATGCCCTTAAGTTGAATTAAGAGATGAACACTCAAAAATAAATGGATTGCAGAACACAAAAACAGAGTTGCAGTAATTTAATTCTCAGAAATTGCACGGAAACCAATAAATTATGAGAAAATTATGCAAATTAGTTTCAATTATAATGGTTTCAGCAAAACAAAAATCACTAAATTTGGAGTTACATGTAGTGAGAGATAATTCCTGCAACAGGGCAATTACGGACTGAAAACAGAGCACTTCCCCGTTTACAATTTCTGCTACGAAGTTGTAACCCAACGGATCCCCTACACGCCCTAGGAACACCCCGTGGAATGGGAAGAGGAGGTTTGCACCTCGCTTCGTTCCTAGGACCGAACGTCCTGGGGAGTCTACTTCGAGTAGACAAAGTAAAAAGAGAGGGACTCAAACAGGCAATCAAACAGAAACCCTAGACAGGGCTCTGATACCAAAATTGATGCAGAACGAAAGCTCTGATACCAAAAATGATGCAGAACAAAGAACAAAGAAGCATATGCGGAAGTAAAATTAAGATTAATTCTTTTTTTTTTTTAATATATTTCAGAAATTGGCTTCGACTCAAAGTAAAGCTAAACTACGTTGAAGGAAACTAGGTAAGGATTGAAAGCACAGTTTAGAAGAAACTAAATTATCAGAGTAGTTCAGAAGTAACGGATCGCTGGGGGTTGAGAAACTCCCAGACCTAGGGTTTCGCTCTGAACTTTCAACAGAACAGAAATAGAGAGAAGAGATGGTTTACTAACCAGACAGTGATCTTCTCAGGATTTTGGTGGAAGAACTCTCTCGAGTAGATTGTGGGATCCTCGGAGTCGGCTATCTTCGCAATGGATCCTCTAATACTGGTCTCGTGGTTTGGTCGGCTTCTCCTGGACTCAAGATCTGGGAAAGAAGAGGAACAAGTGAAGGAATTCAGAAACTCAAGAAAAGATCTTACCAGGTTGAAGAACTTGAAAGCCGAAGTTGCTGAAATCGAATTCTCCTGGAGGCCGATCTGACTTCCTCTTAGAATTGTTGTAGATCTGCAGTATCTGGACTGGAGCTGGATGCTGGTGGTCAGCCTGGACTTGGAGATGGTCGCCGTGAGAAGGGAAATAGACTAGGGCTTGGTGGAAAGAGAAGGGTGATGGCGGCTAGGTTTTGGGAGTGGAGTGGCTAACCTAGGGTTTGGGATTTTGGAGATCTCTCACCTCCTCAAGGTTCCAGGGGAACCCGGATTTACTCCCTCACGGAGCTCAACACCTGGAAGCAAGTGCGGAAAAGAGAAAACACAAGTTTGCTCATAAAAAATTTCTTTCATTCATCTCATTGGTGTAAACTTACAAGAGGGGTTTAATTTATAAGGATTTACAAGGGAGGAGGGTTTCACATCTTCCCATGTGGGACTAAAAGAGGGGATCTACAAATTAGGGTAAATCATGCACATATGGTCGGCCAAGGTACCAAAAAATTGGATTTGGGTTATAAAAGGCAGGTAGATGGCGCCACCTTGCTTGGATCTTCAAGAAAAACTTCTTCCCTTCCATGGATCAACTCTTTTGGACTCCTCCTTTTCTTCCTCCCTAAGTCTAGGTCCTTCCCATCTTTGTTTCGGATGTCTTTGGCAGGTAGTGGGCGCCCCCTTGAAGTTCTCTTCCAAGAGAATTTCTTCCCTTCTTTGCTTTGGGTTTCTTGGGAAAGTCTTGGCCGCCCCCTTGATTTGTGGTCTCTTGGTGGACTTCTCTTTATCTGGTGCATGAGAGAAGGAAGTTGCCATCTGTGGAGTGGGGACCAAAGGCTGCTGGATGTAGATATGGCACCCCTTGGACTGGGAGTATGGTGTCCACTTGCCTGGTCTTGGGAGAAAATGTAACATCCCAGGTTGAAACCCTAGTCCACTACTGAGTCAACATGACTCAACAAAATAAAATACAGGTAATGTAGACTCAAGCTAAATTGAGTTGATTTAGTCAACTCTTATTACAAACCAAAAATCCTAATTCTTCGGGCAAGGTTAATCAGAGATCCAGATGGAGCTCTGAAGTCTTCTTCTGAGTCTGGTGCCCGCACCATTAGGTGCTTGCACCCATCCGAGGCTAATTATGCACTAAGAAAAGTTCACAAAGGGATATATAGGATGATGTGAGACGAAGGGATGGGAACATCAACATAAATAAATGTAGAATTTTAAAGTGAGCAATGATCCAAACAAGATGGCATAACTTATCCTCAAAGAATGAAAAAAGGTGCACTAAAGCAGACTACTAGAAGATGTAATCACTTTCCCGCAGAGTAGATCTAGTTAAAGCAAAATGTAAATGGAATCACTTTCCCGCAGAGTAGATCTAGTTAAAGCAAAATGTAAATGGACCTAATGGTTGAGAAACCATACAAATTAGGATAATGCTCTCTTCAAGAGATCAGATCATGAAGTGTAGGGTAGGACTTGTTACCAGACAATGAGCTCTTTACCCTCATTAGTAGGATCACTCTACACTCATGGAGTGGGTGGTTGGATAAGAAGGCTGACTCCCTTGAATGAAGTGCTTCTCATCAATGGTTCAAAGGAAAGGAGGACCTCCTCTTTGGCTATATGCACCCAGGGATCCTGCAAATAGATTAATCAGAGACCATGGAAGAATAGGTGAAAGGAAAAGAAAGGGAAAACAGCAAAGGAAGGGGAAGAGACGATTGTAGATTCTTGAAGACCAGAAGACTTAGCTAGGCCTCATACCCTTCTCTCTCATGGAGTGACAATACCAAGGAGCAATTGGAAGAGAAAATAAATTTTCATTTATTCATCAAGCTGCCTTACAAGAGGAGGAGGGGAGGTATTTAACATTTATCCAAGCCCCTTTGAAATTTAAATGGGCGAGATTACATGTATTAATCAGGGAGGATAAAGTGGGGCACCCAACTTGATTTTGAATTTAAATTTTTTATGAAAAAGTGGGGCACCCAACTTAATTTTGAATTTGATGCCTTGGATGACAAGGGTGGGGACCTTCCATGTTTTACATTGAGAGTGAGGTGGCCTTCCTTGTTGGCATGGAGAGTGAGGTGGGGCTCTTCTTATGTGGGGGATGAGGTGGTGCAAGGGGTGTGGTCCTTTCTGGGGTCCTTTCTTGCATGGGGGTGAGGTGGCTTCCTCCTTTCAATGGTCATGCTTCTTGGTCTTGACTTGGATCTATGTTGGCTGTCCTCTTGAGTTGAACTTGACTAACTTGACTCAAATAACCACATTGACTAACTACAGGACATAAACTTAAGAAAGAATAAATTGACTAATTACAGGACTTTGGCTAAGAAAAAACTCATGAAAGAAAGAACATAGCTTAAAGACTCAAAAACTTATTCATCTGCAATCCATAATGAGTTTGGGTTGGCCTGGATTGAGTGTAGCCTCTTTCGAATCCTGGGGCCCATACCAACACTCTCAGGGTAGGAAGAACTCGACCCTATTGAGTATGGGTCATCTTGACTTTGATAATGCTCTAATAAGTCTGGATCCATGTGTTGCAGATCCTCTCGAGTGATCCATGAGTCCTCAGATTTAGTTGATCTTGCCAATGAACCAAATAACGTTGATAGCCTTTATTCTAGGTAGTAACAGTCTGGTCATCCAGAATATGCTCAATCCAATCTCGCCATTTTGGTAAAGTGACTGGTGGATACTCAGGAGTGGGTTCATTCTCAAGAATAGGATCAGGTCTAAAAGGCTCACTAGGTATCATTGCTGGTTCCTTGTACTCAACTAGATCTAAAATATTGAAGGTCGAGCTGATGCCAAAATCAGGTGGCAACTCAAGCACATAGGCATTAGGTCCAATTTTCTTTATTACTTTAAAAGGACCTACTCCACGGGCATGTAATTTTTTCATGGTTCCGAGTGGGAACTATTCAGTTTAAGCCTAATCATCATATAGTCTCCCTCAGTGAACTCTTTAACTCGTTTATGGGAATTAGCCAAATGCATATAAGTTTCATTGCTCAAATTAATTTTCTTGCTAATTTCTTTATGTAGATCTCTAACATGCTGTGCATATGACTCTGCAGACTCAGAAACTCATGCATGCATGGATAAAGGGATGAGATCTATGGGTCTTTTAGGCTTTTATCCATGGATAACTTCAAACAGGCTCTTTTCAATGGACCTATTGACTAAACTATTGTAGGCAAGTTCAGCACGAGGTAACAAAAGATCCCAATTTTCAAGACTCACCAACAAGACATCTCAATAGGTTTCTAAGACTCATATTCACAACTTCAGTTTGGCCGTCAGTTTGTAGGTGGTAGGTGGTAGAAAATTTAAGTTTGGTTCCTAACATGTGCCAAAGGGTCTTCCAAAAATAGCTAGTGAACCGAACATCCCTATCAGAAACAATGATTTTAGACAAACCATGTAACCTAACCACTTCATCTAGAAAAAGTTTGGCCACTTTCAAAGCGTTGAAAGTTTGAGAACAGGGTAAAAAATGTGCCATCTTAGAAAATCGATCGACCATAACAAAGATAGAATCCTGTTTCTGAATGGTCTTCGGTAACCCTAATACAAAATCCATGCCAAGGTTTTGCCATGGACAATTAGATACTGGTAAAGGGTAAAGGTCGGTGTTTTTTCTCTATTGCCTGGCAACAGCACAAGTTCGACATCGGGCCACAACTTAGGCAACATTTCTCTTAAGGCCTAGCCAAAAAAATTAATCTTCAATAGCTAGGATGGTTTTGTTTCTACCAAAATGGCCAGTTAAGCCTCTAGCATGGATCAACCAAACTAAAAATTCTCTAATGGAGGTTCAAGGGATGCACAACCTATTTCCTTTGAAAAGGAATCCATCGTGAATGGTATACTCACTATACAAGCTAGATGGTCCTTGGCGAATAGATCGGTAGATATCACTAAAATATGGATAATTTTTATATTCCTTTTTAAGTTTCTCAAATCCTATGGCTTCAATGTTAACAAAGGTCAAAAGCATAGATCTATGGCTAAGAGCATCAGCGACTCGATTTTCAGTGCCCGCACGGTATTTTAAGATAAAGGTGTAAGCTTGAATGTACTCTACCCACTTTTTGTGCCTAAGGTTCAGTTTCTTTTAGGAACTAAGGAATCAGAGTGCTTCATGGTCTGAATATAGGACAAACTCCTGTGATAAAAGATAGTGTCTCCAATACCTTAAGGCTTGAACTACCGCATACAATTCTTTATCATAGGTTGATACTTCAATTTGGCATCATTCAGTTTCTCACTAAAAAAGGCCACAGGATGGTTTTCCTGACTTAAAACTCCTCCAATTCCAACTCCGGAGGCATCACAAGAAACTTCAAAGATCTTTAAAAAGTCAGGTAATCTCAAAATGGGTGCTTGGGTCATTTTCTTTTTGATGTCTAGGAAGGCTCTATCGGCAGCCTTGGTCCATTCAAAGGTTTCCTTCCTAATACATTCAGTTATGGGTGCAATAATCATACTGAATCCTCGAATAAATCATATATCGAAAGTAGCAAGGCCATGGAATCTATGCACTTCATGTATACTATTGGATATAGGCCACTCAACTATGGACTTAATCTTTTCTAGATTGGCAGATACTCCTTCGGGGGTAACGACAAAACCTAGGAAAATGACTCCATAGGTCAAGAAGTCACAATTCTTCAAATTGATATAAAGGCTGTCTTTCCTAAGGGCTTGGCATACTTGTTGAAGATGGTCCAGGTGGTCTTCCTTAGTCCTACTGTAGATAAGGATGTCATCGAAGTAGACCATAACAAATTTTCCAATGAATGATCTCAAAACTTGGGTCATGAACCTCATGAAAGTACTCGGGGCATTTGAAAGATCAAAAGGTATCACTACCCATTCGTAAAGGCTATCCTTAGTTTTGAAAGCTATTTTCCACTCGCCCCCTAGCCTAATTCTAACTTGGTAATAACCACTCTTAAGGTCAATCTTAGAAAAAATGGTGGCTCCGACTATCATGTCCAACATATCATCAAGATGGGGAATGGAAAAATGATACTTGACCGTTATCTTATTAATGGCATGACTATCTACACATATTCTCCAAGTGCCATCCTTCTTGGGGGTCAATAGCGTAGGTACTGCACAAGAACTCAGACTTTCTCTAATGAATCCCTTTTAGGGAATATCTCCAACTTGCCTTTGTGGCTCTGAATGTTCAGTGAGATTTATCCTATAGTGTGGAAGGTTGGGTAAAGTGGCCCCTAGGACTAAGTCTATGGCATGCTGAATGTCCCTTAATGGTGAGAGGTGATCAGGAAGATTTTCTAGGAAGACATCTTGAAAATCCTTTAAAAATTTTACTACTTCCTGGGACTGTTCCTTCTTGGGTTGGTCCTGGACTTCCTTAGTAGTCAATATCCAAATGGGTGAACCTTGATAAATCTCTTGTTCTAAATCCTTAGTGTTGCCACTCGGATCGTCGTGGCCTATAGCTTCAGCGCATCACCATTGAGTCGGGTGCCTCCTCTCGCTGGGTGCACTTCCTCCTCTTCGAGGGTTGACTCTTCGGTCTGATCAATTTGCAAAAAAGAGGAGATCCGGGTTAGGGATTCCAGTGGGGACACTCCGATGATCAAGTCAGTGGGATGACCAAGGGGAACAGAACCTCTGTGGTGGAGAGTTTCGGGGGACTCTCCACATAGAGGGTAAAAGAAAATGTAGGATTGAGATTATGAGAGCAAGGCAAAAAAGGGATAGGTGAGCCTGGGAGGATCTTCTGGCTAGCTCCCTACCCGGTAGCTCCCTCGTCTCCCTTTCTCCCTTACTTGCTTGCCTACCTATCACCTTCCTCTCTTCTAACTTTATGCCTTGTGTGATGGCCCAGACCGGGTCTGGGACTTCGTCCTGGTGTCCTTCTCAGTGTGCCCTCTCTCGATGCCTTCACCAGAGGGGCTTGTCACTGCTCGTGGCTTCTCCTTCTTCTCCCCTCTTGGACTGGTCCTTTTGGAGGAGGGGACGATCAGGGAGCCCCTTCTATTGGTGATGTCGTTTTTCTTAAGAGGGGCAGGTGCTGTGCCACTGAGCCTCGTGCCATGATGGGATGTTTCCATTGTTGGAGGGACCATCCCCGCATCGCAGGGCCTGTGGCCTTGGCAGGATCCTCCTTCTGGAGAAACTTTGGGTCTTGTGCTGCGTGGGTCAGCATCCTCCAGCCATACGGTAGAGGATATGGTGGCACATTACAAGGCCTTAGGCCTGACGTGGCTTACCTTGTGCAGAGCATGTGGGCGGCATGTCGCAGAGTTTGAATTCATGGCTGGGTGTGGTCAAGCTTCGTCCCGCCATGGTTTGAATTTTTGTTGGCCTTCCTGATGTGGGGGTGAGTCCCACCCTGGAGAGAACTTCACCCCAGAACTTGCCTTGACAGCATAAGCATGACCCTGGTTGGGTGTTGACCTCAGATGGAGGGCTCGTCTCATGAGCATGATCCCGCCTGGGAGCTGACCTAGGCAGGAGGGCTCGCCTTGGTCGCATGAGCATGACCTCGACCGGGTGCCAACCTCAGACAGAGGGTGCGCCTCATAAGCATGACCCCTACTGGGAGCTGACCTTGGTAGGAGGGCTCACCTTGTGAGCACGACCTTGGCCGTGTGCCAACCTCAGATGGAGGGCATGCCTTATGAGCACAACCCCGACTGGGAGCTGACCTCAGTAGGAGGGCTCGCTTCATAAGCACGACCCTGGCCGGGTGTTGACCTCAGATAGAGGGCTTGCCTCACAAGCATGACCCTAACTGGGAACTGACCTCGGCAGGAGGGCTCACCTCGATCTTCCACCTGGGAGCCGCATCCAGGTGGCAGTCCCCACCCATGTGGCTGGCGGCTGTATAGGCTCCATGTTAGTGGATGTTGCCATATCACTTAGCATTGATCAAATGTAATCCTTGTTTTTTTTCCTTCAAATTATTAGACCCTCTTTTGGTGTTGTCCTTAGGTGATGAAGAGTTTATAATGATTTTCTTTCCTAGATGGGTGAATGAACCAGAGTTTGATTGACCGTACAAGATAGCATCATGATCATACGACCAGGATCGACCTAGAATAATACTGCTAACCCCCATAGGAAGAACGTCACACCAAACTTTCTCCTTATAGGATTGGAATTGGATTGTAACTTGGCATCTTAACTTAATAGGAATGGAGGTCGAATCAATCCACAATACCTTATAAGGGTTGGGATGGGGAATAGTGGTCAATCCTAGACTCTTGACAGTACTAATGGAAATGGCGTTAACATAGCTCCCACAATCTATGATGATCTTGCAAACCTTTTTCCCTATTTTGATAAAAGTTTGTAGGATGTTGGTTCTATGCCAATCCTCATGCTCTCTTGTTTAGGTCAGAATACATCTAACGACTCCTAGTAACTCAAGTAGATCTATAGTTTTCTCATCTCCCTCATACCCATCCACTAAGTTTGTTCCTGCTTCATACATTTCTTCCTCAAATTCTTCAAAGGATTCAGGAGCTTCTTCCTCTAATTCTCCTATGTGTAAGGCTCGAGTAGGACACTGACTAGCATAGTGGCCAACCTTATGATACCTAAAATAATGAATCTCATTATTACTGCTTCTTTGAACTTCAAGGCCCTTATCTTTGTTATCCTTGTGAACTAATGGGGTAGTAGGAGTGGGTCGGTTTGAAGGAACTTGACTAGAACTTGGCCTATGTCCAAGGGTACTAATCTTGTTGGATTCAGGTTGATGGATCATGGGTCTCCTCTGAAATCTCTCGAAGTCCCTACCAATTTGATAAGCTTGTTCTAGGTTATGGACTTCTCTTAGAAATAATTTCCTTTGGATTTCCTCACATAGGCCAACTCGAAATCTAGATAGGATCACGGTCTCAGACTCGACTATGCTGCATCTCATGACAAACTCATTGAATTTGGCAATGTACTCAAACACAGTTATATTACCTTGACTCAACCTTTGCCATTGGTTTAAAAGTCTTTGCTTATAGGACATAGGTAGGTACTTCTCCCCAAGTTTAATCTTTATGGCTCTCCATGTGGCTATGGGCATGTCTCCTCTTTAACGACAAATGTGCTCAACATTTCTCCAATATAACCTAGCTTATCGGACTAACCTAAGTTTGATGAATTTGAACTTCCTTTCTCCCGACATCTCATCCACTCAAAATATTGATCCATGTCACATTCCCAATCAATGTACACCTTAGGATCTAAATTTCCATCAAAGGTGGATGCATCAAGGCGAATATTTTTAATGGCTCTTTCATCCTGGTCTACAAAATCATGGTGAGGGTGCCTAAGGTTATACTCCAAGGTGGGATCATGGCGATGGGTCTTAGGACTGGGTGGCATTGGTCTGGGTGATTCAGTTGCAGTACGGGTCACATGGGTTTCTTTAAGAGTCCCAATACACTCCTCCATTCAATCGAACCTATTGTTTAGGTGGGTGAATTACTCGGTCATGGTTCTTGGTAAGGTCTCAAAATTGGGATCCATAGTGACACTGGGTTGGGTTTGGGAATGTTGATATGGGATTCCTGATCTAGTGGTCATGCAGCACAAAATCCTAGTTCTAGGGCTTCCTAGATCTAAAAGTTCAATATAGCATGAATTGCCAAAGCACAAATCAAGACTGTAGTCACCATTTTAATCGACCAGGTAAGAGGTGGGATTGTGGGAGGCTCCCCCTGCTCTCACAGGGTCCTAACTAAAAACCATAGATCCTCTTAAGGCATTTGCTGTTGGACCTCTAGCCTTAGACATCAATTTTTAGAAATAAATACAGACTTAATCCATACTAAGTCTCAACTTGAAATATGAACTTGACTTGTTGGTGTCCCTAGTTTAGGTTTCTACTTAGTTTTAGTTTAAGCTTGGGTCAATGCAAATGTTGTCGGTTGTTTTTGGAGTAAGAAAGGTGATGAAATCCTTCCCTTATCTTACGATGGGATTGCCCTTAAGTGATCTAGAATGAATGCACAAATAAAGATCTAACTTATCAACACAATGTAAGGACTAAGCTAGACATGTTTTTCAAAAATCCAAATTTTAAAATTTAAATCTCAAAACTGAAATTTCAAATTTCAAATTTGAAAATTCAGATTTCAAGAATTCAAAATTTTCAAATTTGAAATTTCAAATCTAAAATTCCTTATGGGGAACTTAGATTTGAATTGTGCTAGTAAAAGAAAAATAAAAATGTTCATTATGCCAGTAAAAGATCATTCAATGAAGCATTCACTAATCTAACTTCAATCATGCAAGCATGCAATTAGCACATCAAACTCTCTAATCTAGAAGGTCTCGCGTCTGGCCATAGCTTATTACTTCCATGGGTCATAAGTATACTTTCGTATACCCGCTCATGAGTTGTGAAATCTTAGATTAAAGGTTGAAAATAAGGAAATAAATTTTGAAAATTCAGATCTGGAAATCTATAGGAGAGATTTTAGATCTGGGTTTGAATATGGCAAATTAATTAAAAAATTACTATTAAACTTAGATCCAGTCCTTAAAATATAGAAATTTCAACAACTAGCATATCTTGTCCTAATTTAACCATACTTTGATACCAAAAATGATGCAAGACGAAGGGATGGGAACATCAACATAAAGAAATTCAGAATTTTAAAGTGAGAAATGATCCAAACAAGATGGCATAACTTATCTGCAAAGAATGAAAAAAGGTGCACTGAAGTAGACTACTAGAAGATGTAATCACCTTCCCGCAGAGTAGATCTAGTTAAAGCAAAATGTAAATGGACCTAATGGTTGAGAAACCATATAAATTAGGACAACGCTCTCTTCAAGAGGTCAGATCATGGAGTGTAGGGTAGGACTTGTTACCAGACAATGAGCTCTTTACCCTCATTAGGAGGATCTCTGTACACTCGTGGAGTGCATGGCTGGATAAGAAGACTGACTCCCTTGAATGAAGTGCTTCTTGTAAATGGTTCAAAGACAAGGAGGACCTCCTCTTTGGCTCTATGCACCCAAGGATCCTGCAAACAGTTTAATCAGAGATCATGGAAGAATAGGCGAAAGGAAAGGAAAGGGAGAATAAATAAGGAAGGAGAAGACAAGATTGTAGATTCTTGAAGACTAGAAGACTTAGCTGGGCCTCACACCCTTCTCCCTCATGGAGTGACAATGTCAAGGAGCAATTGGAAGAGGAAACAAATTTCATTTATTCATCAAGCTGCCTTACAAGAGGAGGAGGGGTATTTAACATTTACCCAAGCCCCTTTGAAATTTAAATGGGAGAGATTACATGCATTAATCAGGGAGGATAAAGTGGGGCACCCAACTTGATTTTGAATTTAAATTTATCATGAAAAAGTGGGGCGCCCAACTTGATTTTGAATTTGATGCCTTGGGTGACAAGGGTGGGGACCTTCCATGTTGGCATGGAGAGTGAGGTGGCCTTCCTTGTTGGCATAGAGAGTGAGGTGGGGCCTTCTTTTATGGGGGATGAGGTGGTGCAAGGGGTGTGGTCCTTTCTAGGATCCTTTCTTGTATGGGGGTGAGGTGGCTTCCTCCTTTCAATGGTCATGCTTCTTGGTCTTGACTTGGATCTATGTTGGCTGTCATCTTGAGTTGAACTTGACTAACTTAACTCAAATAATCACATTGACTGCCTACAGAACATAAACTTCAGAAAGAACAAACTAACTAATTACATGACTAATTATAAGACTTTGACTAAGGAAAAAAAACTCATGAAAGAAAGAACCTAGCTTAAAGACTCAAAAACTTATTCATCTGCAACCCATAATGTGTTTGGGTTGGCCTTGATTGAGTGTAGCCTCTTTCAGATCCTGGTGCCCGCACCATAGGAGCCATATCAGAAAGAAGGTGCTGGCATACAAACTCCTCTGACAAGGTTACTACTGGCTTACGATGAGAAGGTGTGCGAAGGGCTTCATCATGCGAAACGATACTTGCCAAAGGAATTCAAACATCCAGTGCCTACCTACCCCACCGCTCACCCCTATATGCACCCCCTAGCCTTTTGCATAATGGGGGATAGATATCCTTAGTCCATTTTAGCTTGCCTCAAGATAGCAAAAATTCTTGCTTGTCGTCGTAGATTATTTCACAAGGTAGTAGAGGTAGAGCTGTTATCTCACATTACCAAGATGAAGGTGATAGATTTTGTATGAAGGGTCATAATTTGCTGATTCGGGGTCCCTCAGGTATTGATCATCGATAATGGAAAAAAATCATTAGAACTAAATTTAAGGAGTTCTGTGAAGATTATAGAATCTTAGATCGCCTTACCTCGATGGCTCACTTGCAAGCTAATGGAGTGGCAAAAGTGACAAACCAAGCTCTTCTTCGAGGTATCAAAAAGAGATTAGGCAAAGCCAAAGGTTCGTAGAATGACAAGCTTTACCATGTACTCTGGGCATATCGGACAACACCGAGAGTTTTGATGAGAGAGACACCATTTAGCCTAGCTTACAGAACTAAAGCCATGATACACATTGAGCTCAAAATCCTACTAGTGCGAGTCAAAAATTTCGATGAGCAAACCAACTTGAAAAAATGACTCACAAACTTGGACCTACTGAATGAAGCCTAGGAAAGAGCATGCATTAGAATTGCAGTGTCCAACATAAAGTCGCTCGATACTTTAACTCCAAAATTCAAAGCAAAACTTTCAAAGTTGCTAACATGGTACTATGCCGAGCAAAGTTCTCCAAGCCTGGCCAAAGAGGTAAACTTTTATCTAACTGGAAAGGACCCTATCAGGTGGAGGAAGTTATCAAGCTAGGGACCTAATGACTGAAGTAATTAGATAGAACCCTTCTACTCTGATCCTGGAACTCGACTAATCTCTGAATGTATTACAATAATGTAGTTCCCCCACTTATTAAATAAAAGTTTCTTGAGTTATGCATATCCTCACAAACTAGCAAGAAACCAAGAAAACTTCGATGATGATGGCCACTGAGCCAAGTTCCTTGAGCTGGACTTTGCCAAAGCTTGTTGGATATCTTTAAAGCTTCTAGTAAAAATCTCCTATAGGAATGTGAGAGGCCCAAACACAATATGGCCATATGGTTTGAAATTTGACAAATAACAAGTAAACACGAATGAGAATAGAAAATGATTATTTTATTAATAAATTTTGGATTATACATGTTTTTGGCCTCAGCTAAATTACATTATTTCAAGGATGCTTCATGAAGTATTGCAAAGATGGATGAACTTTGAAGGGCTAAGACTTGACCTTCAAAGGCTCCCAAGCTCTGACCGGCAAGAGAAGAATTAGGACCATGTCCGAGCTTTTTGGAGCAACAAAGTTCCCCTCTGAAAAGTAGCAAAATCTCCTCTGTGCTTGACAAGCAACCGAGATGCCTTACAATGTGCAGGAATGCCACCATGAAAGGAAGGAAGTGCATCATGAAGGCGAGGTTGATTGGCATGAAGCATAGGCGTAGACCCCCTTTGCATGGAGTTGATGTGAAGAAAAGCATACCTCAACCTACAAACAGATGGAGGAGAAAAAGTTAGCACAACCCAAAGGTTCCACTCGGAGAGGAAGAATAACATCCTGGGGCCTTTACTGCCTGCTACTTATGACTAAGGCCCTAGAGGTGCACCTACCACCTCTCCACCTGAGCTTAGGTCTTGGTTAAGGTGGTGACAGATGATGAGGCATATAGCCTAAGTTCCCCTCCAACTCTATCATTCGGTCGGTGACAATTGTAGTGAATAACCGGAACACTAGCCATTCTCAATACCTCCTATTCTAAGATGAGCATTAGTCATCACGTCCTTAAAATAATCTAAGCAACCTTTCTAGAGATAACCATTCCATCAAGAAAGAGAACCCTACATCCGTAGCACCTGCACCAAAAATTGGCTATGACATTTCTCTACAAACCTTGATAGAAAGGAGATTGAGTTGAGACTCATTCCACTAGTCCTCTATTTATAGAGGAGACAAGTAGAAGCAAGCCATGCTCGTACCCAACCGCTATGAGGTAGGTGTCCTCCTAGCAACCAAGCACTTTCAGGTTGGGAAGTCAAAGTAGCAAGCATCCCGATCGAGATCCCTATCAGGAACAATACATTAATGCCCTAACATTCTCACCAAAGTGGTGCCATAAAGGCACCCGATACCTAATACTCATTCCAATCAAAACCTCCCTAGGGAACCAAGTTTATGATAAGTGGCACTCTTGGCCATGTTTCATCCCATGACTTGGAGGAACAATACTAAGGTATCCACTGCGTGACAACGCTTCAAGAACACTCATAAGAGAAATTCTCGAGGAATGAGAAGATCCCAATATAGGTTCAAACTTACAGTATTGACTGTGAAAAACCCACAATGGCTGCTCAATGGCCCCACAGTGGTCCATTAAGTTAAAGTGCAATCCAGTATCCATGGCTCCAAAGATCTTTGATAGATTAGAGTCCCAAGGCCCTTTAGCGCCTATGGCTCCAAATAACTTTTGATTGATGAGACTTAAGGCCTTTCAATACCATGGGTTCAAATGACCTTTGATCGATTAGAGCTTGAAGGCTATTCAATGCCCATAGCTTCAAATGATCTTTGATTGGCCAAAGTGCTAAGGCCATTTAGGACTCATGACTCTAAATGACCTTTGATTGATTAGAGCCTTAAGAGGATTCAGTGTCCATAGCTTTAAATGACCTTTGGTCGATCAGAGCTCCAAGACTATTCAGTGCCCATGACTCCAAATGGCTTTTGATCGAATAGAGCTCCAAGGCCATTCAATATCCATGGCTCCAAATGACCTTTGATCAATTAAAAACTCAAGATGATTTAGCATCCATGGTTCTAAATGACCTTTGAACAGCCAGAATTTCAAGGCCATTCGATACATATAGCTCCAAATGATCTCTGATTGGTTAGAACTCTATACCCTTTCAACACTCAGTTACAAATAATCTTTAATTGGTTAGAGTCCTAGGACCATTCAATACGCATGGCTCTAAATGATCTTTAATCAATCAGAGTTTTAAGATAATTTAGCATCTATGGCTCCAAATGATCTTTGACCAGTTAGAGCTCCAAGGCCATTCAGCATCCATGGCTCTAAATAACCTTTTGATCAATCAAAGCTCTAAGGCCTTTTATCATCCCTGGCACCAAATGACTTTTGATTAGTTAGAGCTCCAAGGCTATTCAATGCCCACCGCTCCAAATAAAATTTGATCGATTAGAGCTTCAAGGCTATTCAATGTCCATGACTCCAAATAACCTTTGGTCGATCAGAACTCCAAGGTAGTTCAGCATCCATGGCTCCAAATGATCTTTGATTGACTAGGGTCCTAAGTTCATTCAATGCTCATGGCTCTAAATAACCTTTGATTAGTTAGAGCCTTAAGGTTTTTCAGTATTTATGGCTCCAAATGACCTTGATCGATCAGAGCTCCAAGGTTATTCAGCATCCATGGCTCCAAATGATTATTGATCGATCAGAGGCCCAAGTCTATTCAATACCTATAGCTCCAAATGACTATTGATTAGTTAGAGCTCCAAGATCATTCAGCATCTATGGCTCCAAATGACCATTGATAGGTCAAAGCTCCAAGATCATTCAGTATCCATGACTCCAAATGATCATTGATCAATTAGAGCTCCAAGGCCATTCAGCACCTATGGCTCTAAATGATCATTGACTAGTTAGAGCCCCAAGGCCATTCAACATCCGTGGCTTTAAATGACCATCGATCAGACAGAGCCCTAAGACATTTCAATGACCTTTGGTCAACCAAAGTCTTGAGGATCTTTGATTGGTCCATGAAATATTTATATTTCAAGTACAATCACTTGACATCATGACACCTATAATCGATTGTGGCCTTTAATCAGCTCTGAACAAAGAAGGATCATCCAATCATTCAAAGTAATAAAGATGTAGATACCATAGAGAAAAAGAAAGGGGAGGTAAAAAGTAAGAATATCATGATATCAAAAATGCCTGAAGGCTATAAAGGGTGGTTATTGGAACAAATAACATGTGAAAGAAGGAAAAATTTTATAAAGGAGGCTGATCCTCTTCAGCTTCCAAGTTTTCCATAGACTTTGTCTCATGGGTCAGCACTCCACGATATGCACGGCAAGGAATAACAAACTCTGGGAGCTGATATGAGCCTACCCTACAAATTTCTATAAAGATATCATCCAAGTTTCTTCCAAAAGGAGCTAGGTGAGAGAGGTCCAGGTTTGGATAAAGAGTCCGACCCATGTTCTTGTAGTTGGTATAGCCAACAGAATGGCTAACATTGAACATCTTATACATCCTCTTTAAGAAATAATTGTCTTCCTCGAAAGTCCCTTGCACCCTTTGAGGTCCTATCTCATGGTGCATTTCCACATGAGGTTACCTACTCGACTGAGGGGCAACCATGGCAAGTTGTCTCAACCCAGCCCTAGAGCTGGCCACCTCCTCTTTATCCCTTAATGACCATTCGAGACTAGAAATCTTTTCCTGAGTTCTATGCAATTTGTTTTGAAGTTGCATAGTTTGAGTGACCAACCCCCATCTCACCTCCCCAGATGCAAACAATGACTCTAGTGTAGAAATCTTTCCTTAGGTAGAATAAAGTTGACTGTGCATCTGAAATGCCTTAGTAGCTATATCCCAATTCACCATCTCAGCTATCCTAGAAAGCTTCTTTGACTCCTCAGCAAACTTAGCTTTCTTGTCAATATTCACCGTATCTCTCTGCCAGATTGCTAATTGGAGTGTTTGATTTTATTATCCTCCTTTTTAAATGCCTCTTGCACCTTTGAAAGGTTATTTTTCTGATCGGCGACCTTCTTGCCTGCCACCTTGATTTTCTTCTCTAAGCTATCATTGTGGGCCCTAATTTCTATGGCCTTGGGGAGAGGAGCAATGATAAGGTATTTACCCGATGAAAGCTCAGTACCCTGAAGGCAACCATACAACCAAATGGACAAACAGTACCCCAAAAATAAAAAAATTCAGAAACTTCATTTCATGGTTGAAAACTTCTTTTACAAGGACAAAAAATAAAAAGAAATGGAAATAAAAAATTACAAATTTAACCCCTTGACCTTTTCTTTGGGGTCGGCAATAGCAGGAGTGGCCTCAGAGGGCACGATCATGGCTTTGGCTGGAGGGGGCTTGGACATAATGAAAGCTTCGACTAGAGAGGGCTTGAGTATGATAATAGGTGCTACAACCTCTTTGTGCTCAGGGCAGAGCTCTTGAATGGACTCTTCCTCTTTGTCTAAGGAGAAGAGGTCCAATCCTGGGTGATGATTCGTGACCTTGATGCAGCAATCATCTTTGCCCAATTTGAAGCTTTCATGAAAGGCTTCCTTGCTAAATTGGTCGTGGTCAGCATAGAATTCCTCTAATGTATGAAAAATTGCCACTGCCTGGGCTTTCTCTACCATGAAGATCGCAGAGGACTTATATACCTCCATGGCCTTCTTCCCAGCTCTTTTCCCTGCCTTGGCCAACTCCTCTTTGGCCTTCACCACCTCCACCTCCTTCCTATTTTTCTCCAAGGCCAAATTGGTCTCTATCCTAAAAAGCACCTCTCTCAAGTGCTCGGATGTAGCCTTCGCTATCTCAGCCCTTTAGCGGGCCTCTGTAACAGCATCTTCAAGCCATTTTTAATGCTTAAGGGCCTTCACTCCCTCTAATGACCAATTCATTAAAACCACTATAAAATGCATTAGCTGTAATAAAACCAAACATCAAAAATAGCAAAGGGAAAAGAAAAAAAGGGGACCAACTGAGAAAGAACCGGATGCATAATAGTCACCGAATACTTTCTTAGGTTTGAGAAGCACATTGCATCAATTCTCTTTAACTTTGCTGAGAGTAGAGTCCTCTCAAATAGCTCCCAGGAAACTTTCTAGTTGAGGAGGGTTGCATCCCCAAAGATTTCTTGTAAAGGGCTCGAAATTAGGTAGGCTCCTTGAGACCACCACGTTTGGAGCATTGGAAGATGATGGCTGAGTGGCTAGTGTCGAGGATGGGGTTGGCAAGAACAACAAAGCGGCAAGCTTTAAGATGACCTTAGCCACAACCTCTAAGGCTTGCTTGATACGGGCCTCCACTGGACTAGCATCCATGGGCCTCATCTTTTTTGATGAAGTACTGGTAGCCTAAGCCTTCCTCTTTTGAGGAAGGATCTTCTTCAACTCAACCAAGTCCTCGAGCCTCATGTCTACAACCAAGCAACATTTGGTTAAAACCAAAAGAGAAATGGCACTAGATGAATGAAAATAAGTCCTAAACTCACCTTTAGGATTGGCCCGACTGAGCCTTATGCTAGAGAGGGCACTCCCGGACAGGAGTTGCCCCAGAGGAGGGATTTTGAAATCCCTAAGAGTCTTGAAATGCCATTCATCCTCAGCACTTAGCCTCAAAATCTAGAGAGTGGAAGCCTTGATGGGGGACAGATGGATAGGACCATTGGTGAGCCTAGAAGTCACCAAAATTAGGGTATCAATTTTTTTTGGATTTTCTTTTAGGGATGGCGAAGGAATAGTGGGGATGGAAGACAGGGTTTGAAACTCATGAACTTTGAAACTCACCCTAACGAAGAGACCTCTCACCTCTAAGGCATTACACCCTCATCGATACTTGGAGGTGCTAGGATGAATCTCAAAGGTATAAGGGGATAAAGAAAATAGAGTGGAAAAGGGGATAACTAGGGCCTCATGCCCATACCCGAAGGTGAAGGCAAGAAGAATCACTCTTCTAAAAACTCAAATTTTTTTCTCTCAAAACTATTTTTTTATAAAGGACTGAGGGTGGTATTTATAGACCTGTCCAACCCTCATTTGAATTTGAATACAGGATAAAAAGATAGGGATGACTCAAATTCAAATACAAGATAGGATAAGATAAGCCTATCCATATCTCAATCCTAACCAACTAAATCCTAATTCAAATTTCAAACAAAAGATAAATCCTAAAAAATATTCTTCAAATTTAAATTTATTTGCTGTTTCAAAATCTATGCTACTTCGAGATTCGTGTAGGCTGATGTCCCCATCATTCCCCTGAGATGGAAAAAACTTGACTCCGTCGAGTATGGATCAACAGGGACTCTAGTGGACCGCATTCAATCAAAAAAGGCTCCACTCTGAAAATGGTGTAGCTTTGAGATTGATGCGGCTTTAAGAATGGTGTGGATCCCTCGAGTGAAGTTGGCAGCAAGGCTAAAACTAACAAAGATGCTGACAGTAATAGCAAAAATTGGAATGATGACAGACTTATGTCCCAAAGCAAGCCCAAAAATAACATTAGTGGCAGCTCCAGTTCTGTAGGAATCAGCTACATCTTGCACAGGGCTGCATGCATTGCTTGTGAAGTATTCAATGACAAACCCAATAATCAGGCCAGCCCATAGACTAATTGCAACACAGAAGAACAACTGCCAGTTTGTTACTTCCTTCTGGGCACCAAAATTGAAGATTGTGAATATAGATGGGAGGGCAATCCAACTGATAATTGCAATACCCACAATCATAAGAATAGTTGAGATTATAAGCTGCTTCTTCAGTGCAGACTCAATCTCCTTTATTGTCTTTATTTCAAACAAGTCAGCTGCAAATAGAGTGGTGATCAAACAAACAATGATACCCACAGAGCTGATAAGCAGTGGATAGCACATCCCAATCAAATCATGGTTGTTTCCAAAAGATGAGATTGAAGCAACAACAAGGGCGGCACAGGAAGATTCGGCATATGAGCCAAAAGGATCAGATCCCATCCCGGCAATATCCCCAACATTATCTCCAACATTGTCAGCAATCACCGCTAGATTTCTCAGGTCATCTTCAGGGATGTTCTTCTCAACCTTGCCAACAAGATCAGTACCAACATCAGCAGCTTTTTTGTATAGATGCCTCCCCCAACTATGCCGAAAAGAGACATGGAAGATCCACCAAGACCATAACCAGTAATTACCTTAAAAAAGGCCTTCCCAGTCATCACCATAATACAACTTGAATACGTTGATTGCAATGTAAAGATGGGGGACACGGGTAGGATCGTTGGCAAGCCTAGAAGTCACCAAAATTAGGGTATCATATTTTTTTGGATTTTTTTATATAAGGGATGGTGAAGGAAATAATGGGGATAGAAGACAGGGATTTAAATCTCATGGACTTTGGGACTCACCCTAACGAAGAGACCTCTCACCTCTAAGGCATTACACCCTCCTTAATACTTGGAGGCGCTAGGTTGAATCTCAAAGGTCATGAGGGGATAAAGAAAATAGGTTGGGAAGGTGATAACTAGACATGACCTCACATCATGTCCTGGGGTTGGGCCTCACACCCTCTCCTCATGGAGTGGAAGAAAAGAATCCCTCTTTCCTAAGGCTCATTTTTATTGACTGAACTTTTTTTTTTGGTTGAATCCGGGAAGCGGGGGGGAATGGCTCTAAGAGGAAATTTGGAATGATACGAAGGTACCCTAATTTTTCTTGGCTCTAATACCATAATTGATGGGGGACAGATGGATAGGACCATTGGTGAGCCTAGAAGTCACCAAAATTAGGGTATCCTTTTTTTTGGATTTTTTTTTTAGGGGTGGCGAAGGAATAGTAGGGATGGAAGACAGGGTTTGGAACTCATGAACTTTGAAGCTCACCCTAACGAAGAGACCTCTCACTTCTAAGGCATTACACCCTCCTCGATACTTGGAGGTGCTAGGATGAATCTCAAAGGTACGAGGGGATAAAGAAAATGGAGTGAGAAAGGGGATAACTAGACCTCACGCCCATGCCCGAAGGCGAAGGCAAGAAGAATCACTCTTCTAAAAACTTAAATTCTTTTCTCTCAAAACTATTTTTTTACAAAGGACCGAGGGTGGTATTTATAGACCTATCCAATTCTCATTTGAATTTGAATACAGGATAAAAAGATAGGGATGACTCAAATTCAAATACAAGATAGGATAAGATAAGCCTATCCATATCTCAATCCTAACCAACTAAATTCTAATTCAAATTTCAAACAAAAGATAAATCCTAAATAAATATTCTTCAAATTTAAATTTATTTGCTGTTCCGAAATCCATGCTACTCTGGGACTCGTGCAGGCTGATGTCCCCATCAAGCCTCCAGCCATTCCTTGTTTAGCAAATCCCAGTCTTTAATGAAAGAGCAAGAAACAAATAGAAATCACTTTTTGCACCCATGGATAGCAGAAGGAGCACCTTTGATCAGAGGGGAAATGCCCTTTCGAGTAGAAAAATATCACCATTTCTTATTATAAGGATGCCTCTTGATAGTATAGAGAGCATGGAACAAGGGGAGAGAAGCTTAAGTTTCAATCAGGAAATAAATAAAGAGGAATCCTAAGATTATTCTAAGAGAGTTGGAAGTCAAGGTACACAAAGAGATATTGTAGAATCTAAGGAGCTTGAAAAGAAAAGAAGGGAGGGAAATCTCAATCTAGCTTCAAATGCCTCCTTATATACTCCTAACCTACCTAGAGGTGGAGTTTATCCACTCGTCGGACTTAGGGATTTTCAAGTTGAACTTCCCTGAGATTCTGTACAAGATTCGAATCTTAAATAAATCTTCCAGGCCCAGTACAGACTGGTACACCTTAAGGACCATATGCCTACAGTCCAGTATGTCCCTTGCCCACCTTTTTAGAATCCCTCTTCGATGGTGACTTCCCTCTCCCAAAACTCATCATCATGAAGAAAAAAATGAAGAAGCTGGAAGAAAAAGACTAAAAGACTCACTTGAGAATGAAAAGGCAGGAGTGGTCATGGATGACAAGATGACCTCTAAAAGGTCTCCGACAGGGGAGAGTAAGGAAGGAGAGAAAGAAGAGAACATCGACAACTAGAGCTATGGGAGACAAGAGGATGCTCTAGGGAAGAAGGTCTTGGAAAGCAAAAATGCAAATAAAAAGCCAAAGCAATAGAAGAAACCACCTCTTATAGTAGGAAAAGGGATGTTTCAAAAATCCTGGGTCACTTTGAGTTGATCGATGCATGAGACATGGTGGCCTCCTGTTGGCTTCCTACAACCATTAGTTACTTGGAATAAATATAGCATGCCCGACAAAGCATCCACCAGATTCATAAATCAGAGCTCGTGATTGCTTGATCTATTCGGATCTACCTCAAAAGCCGTGTATGACCTTTCAGTGAAAAGGTCCATAT
Organism: Areca catechu; assembly: GCA_021397845.1. Classification (NCBI taxonomy): domain Eukaryota; kingdom Viridiplantae; phylum Streptophyta; class Magnoliopsida; order Arecales; family Arecaceae; genus Areca; species Areca catechu. Next base: position 147,947,913 of record CM038041.1, read on the forward strand.
CCCTGTCACCCTTGATGATTACTCCCATAATCTGACCAAAGCTTGGACTAGAGAGTAGAGGGTATATGTTGAAGGAATTCTACTCGAGCCCAGGGATATGAAACTAGCTTAATGAACCTAGCCAGTCAGCCTAGCTATATACTCTCCAATCACTAGTCACCAAGAATATAAAGTCCAAGTCAATAGACCTGGTCGCATAGCTTAGCACCTATCTTCTAACCCTTCATTGGGTTGGGATCTTGATCGAATGGAGATTCCCCTTATGTTTTAATGTTTTGGTAGGTCAAGATGGTTAATGCTTAGTTGACCCTACTACTCAGTCGATCCCTCATCCCTACTTGAGCAAGCCTTAGAGCCGATTATACTTTCGAGCATGGCTTGACCACACCATCGATGCCTCTTTCAACAAACTAGATCTAGCCAAATACTAAACCATTGAGTGCCCTCATTTGAGTAGGTCTTGATAATAACTAGCATTTATCAATTGATCCCTAAAAGCTATCTACATGTACTTGCTAGCCACTCATTGAACTTGATCCCTGATCGTACATAATTTTACTCCAATATACTTGGATATAACTTGATCATGTGCTTAGTGTATGAGTGGTCTCTTGTCTGACTATCTATTACGTTATTAGGAAAAATGATATCCCATTAGGCCAGATCAAGTCAAGTGTCACTTGCCGACCACCTTTATCTGACCTAGCCTCAGTAGTGACCAACCCCCATCTATCGGATAGTGCAAAGGTATAGGCATCTTGTCTTCAACTAAGGGTATCCTATCAAGCATCTCCTGGCTGACTATTTCTCAGACTCAATGGAAACACTCAAATCAAGTCCCATTTCGTAAGTTTGATATCAAATGGGTCCCTAGATGGTACACTCACTTAGACCCTCTAAAGGCCAACATTATCGATGCTCATCCCTAAGCACTAGACGCATGGCCAAAAGGTTACATCATGCTTAATGATCATTAATCTCCACTATATCTTCGTATTTAAGAGGAGCACATTTGGGTTTATGCAATAGTTCACATCGCCATCAAAGAAACATGGCAAATCTTCATATAGGGACAATGTTTTAATTAAAATGGAATGGATGTCCCCTACAAATAGAAGATCCTCTGATAACCTATTGGTAAGCCCAATCACTCCCCACCAAATCTATTAAGATTCTCCTTATTTTAAAAATATCCTTATCTTTTACCTATAAGATGAAACTCCCTGGAAACTTCTAAGGTATGCAAAAATCTCTCCACCAAGCTCTTCATACTGTTGTCATGCCCAAAACAGACTTGGATGTTAGAGGGCCCATGCTGAAATACCTTCTGGCTAGGACTTTTTCTTTTTTGTGAGTTTCACCTCCTAGAGACCTGCCTACACCACCAGCTCTAACTTCTCTGGTGCTTAATGAATTTTGGCACCAACACATGTCAAAGAGCATCATCTTTGAATCTATTCTTACCTAGGATCGATGGTTTTTCTTTATAGTAGCCAAATTGCAAGTCTTACAAAATCGTCTCTCATTTCTAAGGAATCTACATTGGCTATGCAGAATGAAATGAAAAGGTTTTATGGTTTCCTCTTCAGCTACCTAATTATTAACCTCTATTTTATGACTCTAAAGAAGTCTCTCAAGCGCCACCTCAAAACAATTATGGGGCCATGTGCTTATTGTTTGTTCTACATTACATTGAGAAAAATATTCAAAGTAATCCAATTCATGTTTGCTGATGTTCTAGGTCCTATCATCCATTGACTTCTATCGAGTTCCTTCAGTTTATTTGATATCAGGCTTACAAAATTGATGCAGAACAAAGAACAAAGAAGCGTATGCGGAAGTAAATTTAGGATTAATTTTTTTTTTTTTTTATATTTCAGAAATTGGCTTTGACTCAAAGTAAAGCTAAACTAAGTTGAAGGAAACTAGGTAAGGATTGAAAGCACAATTTAGAAGAAACTAAATTATCAGAGTAGTTCAGAAGTAACGGATCGCTGGGGGTTGAGAAACTCCCAGACTTAGGGTTTCGCTCTGAACTTTCAACAGGACAGAAATAGAGAGGAGATATGGTTTACCAACCAGACAGTGATCTTCTCAGAATTTGGGTGGAAGAACTCTCTCGAGCAGATTGTGGGATCCTCGGAGTCGTCTATCTTCGCAATGGATCCTCCAATACTGGTCTTGTGGTTTGGTCGGCTTCTCCTGGACTCAAGATCTGGGAAAGAAGAGGAACAAGTGATGGAATTCAGATACTCAAGAAAAGATTTACCAGGTTGAAGAACTTGAAAGCTGAAGTTGCTGAAATCAGGATTCTCCTGGAGGCTGATCTGACTTCCTCTTAGAATTGCTGTAGATCTGAAGTATCTGGACTGGAGCTGGATGCTGGTGGTCGGCCTGGACTTGGAGAGGGTGGCCGTGGGAGGTGGAATATGCTAGGGTTTGGTGGAAAGAGAAGGGTGATGGCGGCTAGGGTTTGGGAGTGGAGTGGCTAACCTAGGGTTTGGGTTTTGGAGATCTCACACCTCCTCAAGGTTCCTGGGGAACCCGGATTTACTCCCTCACGGAGCTCAACACCTGGATGCAAGTGCGGAAGAGAGAAAACACAAAGTTTGCTCACAAAAAAATTGGTTTTATTCATCTCATTCTTTTCAAACTTACATGGGGGTTTAATTTATAGGCCATTACAAGAGAGTAGGATTTTACATCTTCCCATGTGGGACTAAAGGAGGGGATCTTCAAATTAGGATATCAATCCCTACTCATATGGCCGGCCAATTAATTCCAAAGTTGACTGAAGCTTCAAAAAGGAAAGTGGGTGGCACCTCCTTGTCTTGACCTCCAAGAAAATATTTTTTTCCTTCTATGCTTGGCCTTATCTGGAAGTGTTTGGGTGCCTCTTAACCTTGCCCTCCAAGAGAAAATTTGTTGCCTTTTATATCTGGCTTTAGTTGGAATGATTAGGGCACCTCCTAACCTTGCTTTTTCAAGAGAAATCTCCTTCCTTCCATGGCTCAACCCTTTTTGGATACCTCCTTTTCTTTCTCCCCAAGTTATGGCTCCTTCTAACTTTGTTTTGAGTATTTCTGGCAGGTAATGGGCGCCTCCTTGAATTCCTCTCCAAGAGAATTTCTTCCCTTTTATAGTTTGGTTCTTTTGGGAAGTCTTGGGCCACCCCCTTGATTTGTGGACCCCTGATGGATTTCTCCTCAATTGGCGCATGAAAGAGGGGAGCTGCTATCTATGGTGTGGGGACCAAAGCCTGCTGGATGGAGATGTGGCACCCCCTGGACTCAGGCGTATGGCTGGGAGTGTGGCGCCCACTTGCTTGGCCTTGGGAGAAAATGTAACACCCTAGGTTGAAGCCCTAGTCCACTACTGAGTCAACATGACTCAACAAAATAAAAATTGCAGGTAATATAGATTCAAGCTAAAATTGAGTTGATCAAGTCAACCCTTATTACAAGCCAAAAAAAACCTAATTCTTCGAGCAAGGTTAATCAGAGATCCAGATGGAGCTCTGAAGTCTTCTTCTGAGTCTGGTGCCCGCACCAAAAACTGAAGGAGAGGTTTAGATGTGACCTAGCTGCTTGATTTTGTAATAGAGGTATTTAGACTTGTTATGTACTGGATGATTGATATGTATTTCCGCATAAACATAAGCAATTAGATGTTTTTTGAGAGAAAGGGAGCAAAACCTTCCTATGCTATAATTACATAGATGCGGATTTTGGAAATGCTCCATCTAAGAATGGAACCTAAAGTTTCTTGTGCTAAGTAGAGGGGTGTGACCATTGTTGTTGAATCCTTGGCTATCCAAAATGATGTATCATTCATTTAGTGAATGACTGGTTAGCCAAGTTAAAGAAAAATACCCTACAGCAACGCCACCAGCCTGCCACACCGCAATCATTCTGTCCCTTTTATCTATTCTTTCCGGAACTTGTCTTGATAAATTACTTGATGTAGTGGTAATAGTGAAATTTGAATTAGATCAAATGTTCTGTATTCTTTTTTGTGTAAGATATATTGATGTAAATCTTGAAGTTCTTCATTAACCATTTTTCTTAGTGACACTTTGGCTTTTATGATCATGATTTATTTTTTTAATTTAATATATTCAATATTTTTGTTGGTTTCAGAACTTATGATAGATATTAATTTTTTTTTTATTTTAATTTTTTAATATTTCCATATTTTCCTTTGTTGAAACCCTGAGTTCTATTAACTTTGGTTTAATTCTTTTGGTTCCATGGTTCAAGAATACACTTTTTTAAGAATTAGGATTTGAGGACACTTAGCCAAAGCTGGGTGAGAGTTGTTACAGAACTGCGGGAGACTTGCTAATATGCTAGATATGGTTGCTATGTTGGATGACTCTAGATTTTCCCTCGTGATGCACATTAGGCATTTTGAAACATGTAAAACAAAGAAGACATGAATGTTTGGCCATGGTGGGGAGTTTTCCAGTGGTAGACCCTCTAATGTCTAAGTCAGTCTTCCGGGAAAATAAATAGAAAAGAAAAATTTATAGCTTTCTTGATATGTGGTATGGAGGTGGAGTGGAAGCTAGCGAGGTAGTGGGAGTGGTATCTAGCGAGGTAGTGGAAGTGGCAGCGGGATGTAATACAGTGGATGAGAGACTAAGGAAAGTGGCAGATCGATGTGATGGAGTGGAGGTGAGATAGTGGAGAGAGTGAGCGGGGCTTAGGCGAGGCAAGGCAGCCTTAGCCTTCATACAAGTAGCAATCTCAATGCTTTGGATGGCTCTAAGAGAGTTGTTGAGACTCTCTGAGGACTCTGGGCTATCAAGTGAGCTTGCCTGAAGGAAAACCTTGGAAAATCTTCAAAAATCTTACTTGGAGAGTCTTAGGGAATGATTTTATAAGTAAGGTGTATGTTGTACCTGATACTAAAAAGATATTATGTAATATAGGGAGTGGTGTTTGGCATGTTTCTACAGAGCACATGCCCTTACAGGAGTGGTTGGAGATGGCATGGTGATCATCTTCATGGCAGGTATGCCTTTGTAGTATGCTTGAGTCTGTAGGAGTGGCTGGTGTCAAGGAGTGGCGGTGCTATTCTTACTATCCTTCTTATAAAAGGGAGGTGTGCCATGCTTCTTAGCATAGATCCTGATGACTATGTAGTTAAATCTATGAGTCAACTTCCTATGTTGAGCTGGTAGATGATATGGCGAGCTATGTGGAAATCAATGTAAGCGTGATAATTTCTGGGTGTATCAGTTATCCCCCTCTTCTTAGGATGATATATTTCCTTTGCCTTAGGCATAAGAAGTAGAGGTTGAGAGTCACTGGGCTCATCATCAAATCTGCACTTACTATAGTCTGCTACTTGGATGGTCTGCCTTTGGCTTTAACAGGTGAGGTAGTTAGGGATACCTTGCACTATGCTAGGCGAGGCAATTGTTGCTAGTGATGCAGGCTGCATGTGACTGGATGAGATCTGAAGTATCGTGTCCACTTGGATTGTGTGCTTTACCTGCATTTAGTAGGGCTCACATGAAAATCTGGAGTGATTGAGGGTACATGATAGCAGTTTGTGACTCAAAATGGCTAGCAATTTGTGACTCGAAATGGTTGGAGCGGAGCAGCACATCTATTGGTAGGTAGGTACATATCCATTAGCAAACTATTGCTTGATATTGTGGCTTTTGAGAGGCTATCTTTGGCAACCGACCATAAATAGGAGTAGAATAAAGTGCGTATCCTTCCATCTTTGCTTTCTACTGTAGGGAGAATCTAGAGTCTTCACTACCTAGGGTGTCCATTGCTATTATTGGAGTTGCTATGACTAGGATGGTGGGTCTTCTTTCTTCTTCTTCCTCTTTCTCTTTCCTTTGCTTTGATTTTAGGTGTCTTTTAGGAATCTAGAGATAGGACCCATGGTAGCTGAGGATACTCCCCAAATAATCAAGTCCATTTTGAATAAGGAGGACCTGGCAAGGATCTAGAAGAAGTTCAAGATTCTAGTGTTGATCAAGCTAGAGCTATTGGGTCCCTCTAAGAGGGTAACCATAGGGCCGGTGACTCCGGTGGCCCTATATGAAGAAGTGTTCAAGGCTAGATTAAGACTTTCACTTCTTGTTGTCATCACTGAACTGCTACAGTGGTACCGAGTGTGCCCCATGCAACTGGTCTTGAATGTGTGGTGGTTGATCATGGGCTTCTTTTGCCATCTGGTGTAGTGCGGGGAGATGCCTTGCACTAGGATTTTCAGAGCCTTCTTCTAGTTGAAGTTTAGTTTGTAGGATTAGTGGTATGCCTCATCAAGGAAGGGATACCAATTTTTAAAGGGCCTGGCCAAGGTATACTAGTGGAAGAGCTAATTCTTCTTCGTAGCTTCCTTAGTGGCCTGGTTGTTTCCCATCGTGTGGGGATCATCGGATAGGAAAAGGGTGCAAGAACACCCGGAACTATAGCTTTTGAAGAAGGAGATGTGTAGAGGTTGGAGATAGCTACAGTTCTCCCTCCTGAAGATCTCTTATACAAGGAGTTTCTGACAATATTATGTCAAGGGACCCACCCACCACTCATAAGTATTTCTTTTGACTTTTTCTGAGTTGTCTCACCTTCTCAAGAAAGGGGATGTCAATTTGTCCTTTGGTAGTTTTGCCATTTTAAAGAGTGAAGGCAGTGACTAAGAGGCCTGCTTTGCCCGTTGAGGATAGAAAGGGGAAGCGGGTTCTGGTTTAGTTGGAGAAGGCTCCCAAGATCGAAAAGTGACAACAGTGCCTAAAGGACACCCTGATCCCTGAGTAGGCAAGGCATCCTTCAGGACTTGCAATGTTTTGGTGGGCGAGGTGGTAGAGATCTATGGTGAGGTTATGAGGGTAGTCGGTGAGACTCCAGCAACCCCCTCGAGGATATGGGGGCTGTTGGCAAGGATAATGAGATGATGGAGGATGGTTGCCATGAAAGAAAAATAGTGCAGGTGGTTTGACATGATCCTACACTAGGCATGCAAATAACTGTGGGAGCAGATTGGATTTTAAAAACATTTTTAAAAATCTACGCAGCGAAAATCTGCTCCGCCCAGAAACTAATCTAATTCTAGTTGCAAATAGGCATGTAAAATGATATAAAATATTTATAAAATATTTGAATTAAAAATTCAATTCATGCATGATAAAAAAATAATTTTTTCATACCTTATTTCAGATAGAATAACTCTGGGATAAAGTTGGAATAGGCTGGAATAAGTGGGATAAACTTATTCCAGTCTTCTTCCTCCTTGGATCGTTGAAAACTCTATTTTGGGCTTTCAAAACGTCATCCAAATGGCAGCTTCCGGAGCTCCGTTTCCTCTCGAATCGAAGCAACAGCAACTTGGACAAGTGCTCTTCAATCTCCAATTGAAAGCTGCAAGAAAATGTTAGCCAAAAAAATATAAAAATTCACCAAAGTCTGCTGCCAGATTTTCTGCAGAAGAACTGGGCAGTAGGCTTTGGCCTTCGACTTGGAGCAGCTGGAGCGATCTCGGCTCGCGTGGCTTGCTCCTAGGAGTAGAAGGGAACTCCCTCTACAGGGGAGACATGCCGGGGGATCCCTGAACCTCCCTCACGAGCGGTGCTAGCCGCTGGAAGGATCAAAAAATAAGGCCACGGTGAACGACAGCAACAGGTCTTGCTGTAGTCCAGAGTTTGAGCACTCAAAAGGAGAAGGAAATGGTGCCTAAGACTCTCCCTCTACCCTCCAAAACCCAGCCTATGAGTACCTAAAGGAAGCAAGCAAAAACTCTCTCAAATGGGCCTCTCTTCTCACGGTGAAATTCACTCTGAAAACAGGGCAGACTGCTAGTTTAAATAGGACAGCAGGGAGAGAGGGAGGTGGAGAGACGGGGAGGCCAAGAGGCAGCAGTTGCCAACACATTTAACCAGCAAATAAACGGGAGTTTAAGATCACGGGTGGAGGAGAGGAAGAGGCGCCCACAGCCAGCGTCGTTCGTTAGGGAGGTTCGGCCTTTCTCCGGACGTTTTGCCTTCACTGAACACAGGAAAAAACTTCCCAGCGAATTTACCGTGTAAAACAGTCACCGGTTCAAAGAAAAAAAATGGTTCAATCAAAAATGGTCCAACCCCTTTTTAAACCTCTTGGTTCAATCCAATTGAACCGGTTCAAACCCAATTAAAATTGGTTCAAGGGATTAAAATTGGTTCACAAACAATTGAAGGCCAAAACGAACTCCGAATCAGTTCAAAGCTGATTCAGAAAAATCCAGGCGCAGTGCTGATCAACCCGGAACAATTTCTGGTTAACACAGACAAGGGAAAGATGGGAAAAAAAGTGCTAAAAAATATTGTGACCATAAAACCGAGATGATTCCCAATCGTAATCGGTATCTGGATCAGAGAGTAATCCTCTGTGGCGTGTGATCTCATAGGTTCGAACCTAAATGGTAGCACTGGAACAATTCCAGTACCAGCACAGGAAACCATCTAACAATGGATCCCGGCGTCCGGATAGGTCGAAGATGCGGGAGCAAACTATCGAACCTCTGGCATATGGTTACTGTATAATTCATCCCTTTGACCTCTAATGCTCCGGACGACTGAGATTGGGCTGCCAACCTAGACTGAGTCAGTCGACTACATGTCTCAATCTTGCAAGCCCAGTGACTCTTCACTAGGGCTACCCCGGCCGAGGATTTGCTAAATTGAGATACTGCGAGCATTCAATCCAAACTGTTTGGACAGGTTAATTCCATCTTGGTCCATCACTGCTCCACAAGTACTTGCCTGTACCCAGAAACCTTCCGTTACCGGATTAAAAATCTGGGTAGTCCGGCACCAAAGCATAGGGAGTTGCTTGCAAGCTACCGTGATGACCTCAGGTCGGAGGGACACATATACCCATATCCAATCGTGAGTATCCCTTTGGTAGAAAGGGGCTGCACGGAGTCACGTTCAATGAGATATCACATATCCCACTTGTAGATCACATCAGTGTCACCACACTCATTTGGTCAAGAGGACAACCAAACGATGTGAACTACAACAACCTATACTTGATATATTGCCGTCCAGTACAATATATCCTTTGGTTGTGAACAAGGTTTAAGGACCACTCGATACATCTTCTCTGTATCGAAGTCAGTGTAGTCCTAAGGACTCCATCACATGGAAAGAGTTCATTTCAGGAAAATTTAGTATGTGATGAGCTGCCAAAAATAATATTTTATTAATTCATAAAAAAAATACAATACTGAGCTCAACTGCCTACAACCCAGGCGATTGGCTTTGGGACACAATTCCCAACAACTCCCACTTGTACTAAAGCTAATAAGAAGAGTATCTAATACCCATTTTCCATTTACAATAGTCGAACTCTTTTATTCCGAGGGCTTTAGTGAAGGGGTCGGCTAGATTTTCTTTTCCATCGATCTTCAGAAGATTGATATCGCCTCGTTCTACGATCTCTCGTACGAGGTGGTAGCGCCGCAGTATGTGCTTGGTGCGGTGATGAGCTTTAGGCTCCTTAGCTTGAGCAATGGCTCCAGTGCTGTCACAGTACACCGGAACAGGACCATCTAGGGAAGGTGCCACCCCTAGCTCTCCAAGGAACTTTCGCAACCACACAGCTTCCTTTGCTGCATCTGATGCTGCAATGTATTCTACTTCGCATACCGAGTCTGCAACAGTTGCCTGCTTGGAACTTTTCCAGCAGATCGCTCCTCCATTCAGGATAAATACAAACCCTGACACACTCTTGCTATCATCTCTATCCGACTGGAAACTGGAGTCAGAGTACCCCACAAGTTTCAAGTCAGGTTCTCCATAAATCAGCCATTGATCTTTAGTATTTCTTAAATACTTAAGGATGGACTTAACCACCTTCCAATGCGCCTCACCTGGGTCAGACTGGTATCTGCTCACTACTCCTAGTGAGTATGCCACGTCTGGTCTAGTACAAGTCATAGCATACATGATAGAGCCTACTGCAGAAGCATAAGGTACTCTACTCATGCGCTCTCTTTCCTCAGGAGTTGTCGCACAATCCTTCTTGGAAAGAGTAATTCCAGAACTAATCGGGAGATAGTCTTTCTTGGAATTTTCCATGCTGAACCATTTCAGCACGGTGTCAATGTACGTAGACTGGGACAACCTCAAAAGCTTCTTAGATCTATCTCTATAGATCTTCATACCTAGTATGTAAGAAGCTTCACTCAAGTCCTTTATGGAGAACTGAGATGATAACCAGACCTTTATTCCTTGTAATGCTGTGACATCATTCCCGATTAAGAGAATGTCGTCAACATACAGTACTAGGAATACAATCACAGAACCATTAACCCATTTATAGATGCATGGTTCTTCTCCGTTCCTAACGAAGCCATACGATTTGATACACCTATCAAACCGTAGGTTCCAACTTCGAGACGCTTGCTTGAGTCCATAGATGGACCTCTGCAACTTGCATACTTTTGATTCATCTGTGGATGTGAACCCTTCAGGCTGTATCATATACACCTCCTCTTCCAGCTCCCCATTTAGGAAAGCAGTTCGGACATCCATCTACCAGATCTCGTAATCAAAATATGCTGCCAAAGCAAGCATGATCCGAATGGACTTGAGCATTGCCACAGGTGAGAGTCTCGTCATAATCGATACCATATCGCTGACGATATCCCTTGGCAACCAGACGAGCTTTATAGGTCTCTATATTCCCATCTACGCCCCTTTTCCTCTTGAAGATCCATTTACACCCGATGGGTTTTATCCCTTCAGGCGGATCAACCAATGTCCAAATATTGTTGATTTCTATGGACTCCATTTCAGATTGCATGGCTCCAAGCCATGCCTCAGAGTCAGATCTCTGAAGAGCATCCATATAGGTGATCGGATCCTCATTGTTCTCATCGAGCTCAATGGGATCGCCGTCCTAGACCAAGAAACTGTAGTATCTGTCCGGCGGATGAGGTATTCTACCGGATCTCCTAATGGGTTCTGGGTGTGATTCAATCACAGCCGGTTCTACGATGTCCTTAGAGTGTGCAGGTTCTTCTATTGGCTGAACTTCATCAAGTTCAATCCTAGAAGCTATAGTTCCTTCTCCAAGGAACTCCTTTTCCAAAAAGATAGCTCTAAGAGCAACGAACACCTTTTGTTCATTCTCCAAGTAGAAGAAATACCCTTTGGTTTCCTTAGGATAACCAATGAATAAACACCAATCAGACCTTGGACCAAGTTTGTCTGAGTCTAAACGCTTTACGTAAGCCGGACAACCCCAGACCCGAAGGTGTGAGATTGAGGGTTTACGTCCATTCCACATCTCATATGGAGTGGAGACAACAGACTTACTTGGAACATCATTTAACAAGTAACAGGCTGTCTAAAGCGCATATCCCCAAAAGGACAGCGGCAGAGTTGCAAAGCCCATCATGGATTGAACCATGTCCAACAAGGTTCGATTCCTCCTTTCGGACACAGCATTCAACTGTGGTGTACCTGGAGGAGTCCACTGTGAGAGAATTCCATTCTCCTTAAGATATGTCAAAAATGCACTAGATAAGTATTCGCCATCTCGATCAGATCGAAGGGTTTTAATACTTTTTCCACTTTACTTTTCTACTTCATTACGGTATCGTTTGAATATTTCAAACGACTCAGACATATGTCTCATTAAAAAGATATAACCGAACCTTGAAAAGTCGTCTATAAAAGTAATGAAATATTTGTATCATCCTCTGGCACTAACTGTCATCGATCCACATACATCAGTATGTATTAGACTTAGAAGTTCTGTAGCTCGTTCACCTTTTCCAGTAAAAGGTGACTTGGTCATTTTACCTAGTAAACAGGATTCACAAGTGGGCAGTGACTCAGAATCACTGACCTCGAGGAGTCCATCTCCTCGCATCTTGTTTATCCTATTTTGGTTAATATGACCTAGCCTACAGTGCCAAAGATACAAATCAATGACATTATCTAATCTTGGACATTTGCTAGAAGTGTACATTACTCTAACAGGCCTTGATAGTACGTATATGCCATTATTTAATCTAGCTTTCATTATAATAGAGTTATTCAAAATAACATTACAAAAATCTCCTTTTATTGATAGTTCAAAACCACAATTGGCCAAAAGGCCTACAGAGATTATGCTCATAATGAAACTAGGACAATAGTGACAGTCGACTAGTTCGACAATACAAGACTCAAAGACAAGATGCAAGACTCCGACCGCCAGTACTGGAACACGATTTCCATTCCCGACGCTCAGAAACTGTTCTCCATCTTCAAATCTTCTGTTAACTAGAAGTCCCTGTAACGAATTACAAACATGAATTGGACTACCAGTATCCAATACCCAGTTAGCAGTATCAACAATTGAGTAATTACAAGGTTTTATCATATAAATACCTTGTTCAGCAGACTTCTGCTTCCTCGGCCTATTCGAATCAAGGGATGCAATATAAAGAGGACAGTTCCTCTTCCAGTGTCTCTTCTTCTTGCAGTAGAAACACTCTGCAGAAGATTGATCAGCCTTATACTTCCTGGTCTGACTAGGGCTAGGAGCATTCTGCACCTTCTTTCCCTTTTTATTTATTTTCTTCTTCCCTTTCTTAAAGGGACGACAACCTCTACTACCTCCCACTAAATTCACCACCCCCTTATTCAGTTGGTGGTCTTTCTCGAAAGTTTGCAGCAACCCCAAAAGACCATGGTAGTTGACTGCAGGCTTGTTCATTCTATAATGATCGAGAAAATCAAGATAGGAGGAGGGAAGAGAATTCAGGATCGCATCCTTACCGAGCTGCTCGTGCAAGGGGCATCCGAGTTTGCCCAGTTTTTCAATCAGCTCGATCATGTACAATACATGATCAGTGACTGAACCACCATTCGGCATCTTGGAGTTGTAGATGGCACAAGACACTTTGTACCGTTCTACATCATTCGGGGTACCGAAGGATTCCTTCAACTTTTGAAGGATTTCATCAGGTTGGGCCTCCTCGAATTTGTGACTGAACTCGTCGTTCATCGCCGCTAACATAATGCATCGATAGTAGTCCGATCAGAGACCCACTTCAAATAAGCATCTCTGACCGCACTCCATGCATTAGCGGGAGGGATTTCAGGTGCCGGATCTGTTATCACATAGAGGATCCGTTCATGCTCCAGAATGATTCTCAATCTCGATACCAACTATCGAAGTTGTGACCCTTTAACTTCTCGTTATCGAGAAGTGACCGGAGCGATAAATTTGAAGACATCTGAAAAGAAAATAAGACCAAATTAGTGTATGAATTAATAATTTAACTAAAAGACTTGGACTTTAGTCTAAAGGTTTCTCCCACTAATTTTTCAGATTGGTAGCCTCTAACTCCAATCCGTGAAAACACTTTTTCAAGTGGGTACTGAAATTCAATAGGCCACGCATGAGCCCGACTTTGGCCAGCTCACCCATACGAGCCTAAAGGTAGGTTCGTAAACCAATTATTTCCTTAAACAATTTTCAGTATTTCATTTTGTCCCAGAGAACACCCCAATCGGCCTTGGGGCCTCCTATTGCGGGTCTCTGGTTAGGTCCAACCATTAAAATGACAAATCCAATGCTTCCAGCTAACTAAAGACCAAGCCCGACTTTGGCCGGCCCACCTGGTTGAAAGGATTCCGGTGCAACGTAGCGGAAAGATAATTTCAAAATGATGAAATTTACACCAAAACCCTTAGCCAGGATCTCCTTATTCAGGATTAAAACATATGAGAAACATCCAAACCTACACTATTAGAATTAGGGCACCAACCTGTTATCGCTAAACCTAATTTTGATATAGGATCAAAACTTGATGTTGAATGACCCTTTTGAATTCACCAGGCGTCCAAATGTCCACCCTCCAATGATGATCCACAAGAAAATTGATCAAGATGCTCGCTTCTTCAAAAGGTTCCTTCACTTGAATTCTTCTCCCAGAACTCAAGATGACTATGGCTGAAAAACTCCACGGCAGGGACTTCTTACTTCCTTTCTTTCTTCTTCCTCTCCCTTTCTTAAGACCTTGTCCTAAGAATACACTCTTGTCTTGAAGGAGGAGGAGGATTTAAGATACTAATGTCTTAATGTAAAGGAAATAGGAAACAGAGTATATCTTCTTTTCTTTTACCGTTTGAGAAATTCTTCCTATCTCTTGTTTTAGACTTGAGTTTCAACAGAGAAGAGAACTCTGTAAAAGGGAAACTCTTGTGTCCTAAACAAGCTAAGGAGGAATCAGTCTCCTGGAAAGGAAAGACAAATAAAAGAAAAACTCTGTTGTACATTCGCCAAAACACCCGAGGCCTCTGTTCCTTAAATAGACTACAAAAAGATGTCTTCTCAAAAGAACACAACTCTCCGTAAACACCATTCCCTTTTTTCTCATGCCCCTTCCCTATTTTCTCACGCCCCATCCTTCCTTCTCACGGCCTTCCGGATAAATCCCACGGCCTTTCTTAAAGGAAAAGTCACGATGCTTTTAAAAGAAAGGAGTCGTGAATTTAAATCTCCGAAGAGATGTTATTTCGCGCAACCGGGAAGCAACAGGCGCTTTCTTCCTTTCTTAAAAACCCATCAACCGTTGGATTCCCATCCAAGGGGGCACATCTGAGGTTCTAATTCTAAGAAAGGAGGCTACCCCATCTTAATTCATCGGAGAATTAAGTGGGGCGCGCCAAGAGTCCATGCGCCATGGACTCTTCCAAATGGCGCACCAAGAGTCCATTAGCGCATGGACTCTTGGCATTTTGGCATGAAAATGCTAAGGGGCTGGTGGGGGGCCAGCCTAGGTGCATGGTTAGCCAATAGGGTTGGCCATAATCCCTATAACCTCAATTAGGGTCTAATTAGATCCAATTAGAACCCAAATTAAATCAATCCGGAACCCTAATTCGAATCTAATTCGAATAGAAGCTAGGATTTGCAACACCTGCTAGAGTGTCATCATGTAAAATGATTTAATTACAAAATTAAACCATTGATCAATTCTCTTAAGTGTGTGATCCATTGGGTTCCACATCTAGCCAGTAGTGGGTTCGAACACAAGTTGACCTAATTTGATTAGAACTCTTTCTAATCGATTTAGGTCAATCAGGCTTACCTGATTATGATCAATTAGGACTCTTCCTAATAAGTGATCATTCAATTTAATCAACCCACAACACAAGATTGACGTCTAGCAACGTGTCATGTCTACCCGGAAGATATGGAAATTCTGGTGAAATACCAAAACTACCCTTCAGTGGAAAGTTACCGTATAATTAAATCTTTCGATCATCCTACACCCAAAATATAATTATGGATATGGATATATGTCAAATCCAATATTATATCTGTATCTAGCTCAATCTTATATTGATGATTCAATTATCTTGATATTAGAAACCATCTCTAATATCATTACTTTGATCAAAGATTCCTTGAATCATCATCCGATTGATAACTAGCTAGATGCAATCTCCTCTTACTAAGAGTGATCGATTCCTTGTTGACCTACTCATTACCTTCATATCCAATTTTCCATTCCCAGTATCAAACCTGTGCATGACTCAGTGTCATGATTAGGATTGAACCAAAGCATGGGTTTATGTACATAAGGTACTTATGGCAATCTCAGGTCAAAGGATTACTTGTACCACTCCCACTATGAGAACCTTCTATTGACATGTAGCTAAGACTCCATTAGATGTTCTCAAGTTGGATCATATCAGTGAACTCATTCTCTAATGAGCATCCACATCCTAATATTAGTGTTATACACAAGTAACTGTGAGAGCAGTCACCCTATTCATTATACATAGGATGTGCTAGTCTTACCGGAAAAACCCTGATCCCCTACTCAAGGTTCCTTTGACTAGGAATATTTTAGATTAAGGTTTTAAGACTTTATGTCTCACTGATATAATCTCATCATAACCCTAAAATCATAGCCCTAATCTATGGGGTTCATCATATAATAATAAACACAGCGTATGATGAAAAATAATGCCTTTATTAGAATATTGTCAATTACAATGGTTTGGGAGATACAACATAGATTGGCTTGTAGGGCATATCCCTTTCACTGGTCCTATTAAGGAGGTTGCACTGAACCATCATTGATCAGATAGAAATTCCAGTCGCCGGATGTACACCCGTTCTTTGGAACTGCCGATGCACACCAAGCTAGTGGACACATTTCTAACCGACTTAATGGGAGGCTAAGACACTATCAACTCCTTGACTTAGACTTTTTAAGGACCTAATAATTTTAGAAAATTTTTAGTTGTGATAGAAGAAAAAGATAATGACATGGATCATCCTCTCACTGAATCAATCAGATTCCAAGAGGGTTGATTTAAATCAACAAATGATCCATGGGCACCTATAGATCAGTCAGACCGATCAGACTGGGTGACATGGGTTAACTCGAGTCATTTAGCTTTTTCAATCAGCTCTAGTCGACTCGACTAGCCAGGTAGGTGAGATCATGGGTGAGTATCCGTCATTAACCATCTTTCCTAGACACCAACCAAGTTGGCCAGGAAAGAGATAGCCTCATACAATCATGATCACAATGCCAAACCTACCTCGACACCAGTCGGTTTACTAGACTCGATCATACTAGCTTAAGGACTCGGGCATCTACTGAGCCACTAATTGGATGTATTTTAGATGAACGGATCAACTAATCTAACTATTAGATAGTTCTAAAGAAGGGCCTTAAACAACTTTTGTTTAATTTTCTTGTTATCCGATTCAACTAAACTTAGGTCTAACCTATTAATGGACCCAACTAGTCAGCTAACTCGATTAACCCAAAATGGCTTATACAAATTTGATTAGATTTCATAAACCTAAAAATTTTTTAATAAGCCAAACACTTAATTAAAATAATTTTTAATTAAGTCTCTATGTAAAACAATTTTTACATACCAAATCATGCATCAGGATATTTTACAAATATTTTATATCCAATATAAAACATGCCTAAAAACATGTATCACCAAATTAAAATAATTTTTAATTTTTAATATTCTTTAAGGATCCTTCTGAAGAGGCCAACACAGACGATCTGCATTGTGTCAAAGACACACGGTCATGGTGAAGGTCTCAACTAGGTTCCAAAAAGAAAATTGGATACATATTAGATTAAACCAATTTTAATCTATTAAACATGCATACTAGATTAGATTACACATGCAACCTGGCTCTGATATCACTGAAAGAAAAACAGTGCAGGTGGTTTGACATGATCCTACACTAGGCATGCAAACAACTGCGGGAGCAGATTGGATTTTAAAAACATTTTTAAAAATCCATGCAGCGGAAATCTGCTCCACCCAAAAACTAATCTAATTCTAGTTGCAAATAGGCATGTAAGATGATATAAAATATTTATAAAATATTTGAATTAAATATTCAATTCATGCATAATAAAAAATAATTTTTTCATACCTTATTCTGGCTGGAATAACTCTGGGATAAAGCTGGAATAGGCTGGAATAAGTGGGACAAACTTATTCCAGTCTTCTTCCTCCTTGGATCGTTGAAAACTCTATTTTGGGCTTTCAAAACGTCATCCAAATGGCAGCTTTCGGAGCTCCGTTTCCTCTCGAATCGAAGCAGCGGCAACTTGGACAAGTGCTCTTCAATCTCCATTTAAAAGCTGCAAGAAAATGTTAGCCAAAAAAATATAAAAATTCACCAAAGTCTGCTGCTAGATTTTCTACAGCAGAACTGGGCAGCAGGCTTTGGCCTTCGATTTGGAGTAGCTGGAGCGATCCCGGCTCGCGTGGCTTGCTCCTAGGAGTAGAAGGGAACTCCCTCTAGAGGGGAGACATGCCGGGGGATCCCTGAACCTCCCTCACGAGCGGTACTATCCGCTGGAAGGATCAAAAAATAAGGCCACGGTGAACGACAGCAACAGGTCTTGCTGCAGTCCAGAGTTTGAGCACTCAAAAGGAGAAGGAAATGGTGCCTAAGACTCTCCCTCTACCCTCAAAAACCCAGGCTATGAGTACCCAAAGGAAGCAAGCAAAAACTCTCTCAAATGGGCCTCTCTTCTCATGGTGAAATTCACTCTGAAAACAGGGCAGACTGCTGGTTTAAATAGGACAGCAGGGAGAGAGGGAGGTGGAGAGACGGGAGAGGCAGCAGTTGCCAACACACTTAACCAGCAAATAAACGGGAGTTTAAGATCACTGGTGGAGGAGAGGAAGAGGCACCCACAGCCAGCGTCGTTCGTTAGGGAGGTTCGGCCTTTCTCCGGACGTTTTGCCTTCACTGAACGCAGGAAAAAACTTTCCAGCGAATTTACCGTGTAAAACAGTCATCGGTTCAAAGAAAAAAAAAAGGTTCAATCAAAAACGGTCCAACCCCTTTTTAAACCTCTTGGTTCAATCCAATTGAACCGGTTCAAACCCAATTAAAATTGGTTCACAACCAATTGAAGGCCGAAATGAACTTCGAATCAGTTCAAAGATGATTCAGAAAAATCCTGGCGCAGTGCTGGTCAACCCGGAACAATTTCTGATTGACATAGACAAGGGCAAGATGGGAAAAAAAGTGCTAAAAAATATTGTGACCATAAAATCTAGATGATTCCCAATCATAATTGGTATCCGGATCAGAGAGTAATCCTCTATGGCGTGTGACCTCATAGGTTCGAACCTAAATGGTAGCACTGGAACAATTCCAGTACCAGCACAGGAAACCATCTAGCAATGGGTCCCGGTGTCCGGATAGGTCGAAGATGCGGGAGCAAACTATCGAACCTCTGGCATATGGTTACCGTATAATTCATCCCTTTTACCTCTAATGCTCAGGACGACTGAGATTGGGCTGCCAACCCAGACTGAGTCAGTCGACTACGTGTCTCAACCTTGCAAGCCCAGTGACTTTTCACTAGGGCTACCCCGGTCGAGGATTTGCTAAATTGAGATACTGCGAGACATTCAATCCAAACTGTTTGGACAGGTTAATTCCATCTTGGTCCATCACTGCTCCATAAGTACTTGCCTGTACCCAGAAACCTTCCGTTACCAGATTAAAAATCCGGGTAGTCCCGCACCAAAGCACAGGGAGTTGCTTGCAAGCTACCGTGATGACCTCAGGTCGGAGGGACACATATACCCATATCCAATCGTGAGTATCCCTTTGGTAGAAAGGGGCTGCACGGAGTCACGTTCAATGAGATATCACATATCCCACTTGTAGATCACATCAGTGTCACCACACTCATTTGGTCAAGAGGACAACCAAACGATGTGAACTACAACAACCTATACTTGATATATTTTCGTCCAGTACAATATATCCTTTGGTTGTGAACAAGGTTTAAGGACCACTCGATACATCCTCTCTGTATCGAAGTCAGTGTAGTCCTAAGGACTTCATCACATGGAAAGAGTTCATTTCAGGAAAATTTAGTATGTGCTGAGCTGCCAAAAATAATATTTTATTAATTCATAAAAAAAATACAATACTGAGCTCAACTGCCTACAACCCAGGCGATTGGCTTTGGGTCACAATTTCCAACATGCCATACCATCATGATGGTGGATCGATAATTAACAAGGTCCTTTGGGCCCTAGGCAAGGCTAGCGATGGCTACAGCAAGAATGTGGAGGAGGTCGCTGGGTCACTAGTGAGGAAGGGTGAGGCTTCAAGAAAGTTTTATCCCAAAATAGTGAAGGCAATGCAGGTGGCCACCTCTGACATTAGAATTCTTGGAGTGGAGACCTGCCACATGATGTTGGAGGAGTATATTCCTTCCAAGTACAAGGAAGTGCTTCTTCAGGAGGCCATCTCTGATAGTGTTCAGCATTTCATCTGCACCATGGTGCTAGTAAGTTTATCAAGCTTGGGCTCCTTTATATTTTTGATGGGTTTCACTGGAAATCTGAGTAGTGACACTTTTTCAAAGCAACTTCATGGCATGGGGGTAGCTTCAGCATCTAGTGAGGCTAAAGAATGACTATCAATAAACTTATTAGCACATTTCAGTGCTGGAGAGCAAATGAAATGACATCATGAGAGAGTTGAGTGTCATCTCCGGTTAGTTGACCACTAAAAGGAATCAATTAATAGATGATTATAGGCAAGCTGGTAGTGGCACGGGTGTAGGTCAAAGATCTCCAAGTTGAGGTCATTGAGCTAAGGGGTGATGTGACTTGGTGGATAAGTGAGGCTGCCTAACTGAGGAAAGAATTAGCTAGGGCTGAAGGCGAGATGACGATGTTGCAGAGGTTGCTTGCCATAACCAAATGTGAGGTAGCGATATTGAAAAGTTCACTAGCAGGGTGGAGAGTGAGGTGACCAGACTGAGAACCTCACTCATTGAGGTAGGAGGCAAGGCAATCGGGTTGAGAGCTTCACTTGTCAAGGCAGAGGAGGGAGCAATCAGGTTGAGAGGGTCACTTGTCAAAGTTGAGAAGAAGGCATCTCTCATTGAGTGTCGGGTCTCAGAAGTTACTGTAGAGGTCATTGAGGCTTTTTGAAAGGGAAAAGATTTCTGTGAAGAACTATTGGAGTCTTGCTATGATGCCTACACCAGGGGTGCTCGATGGTATAGGAGGAAGGTGGCAAAACAATACGAGGACATCGATCTTGGCATACTATCTTCGGGGAGATCCTCTTTCGATGGTGAGTCTAGCAACTCCAATGGAGAGGAGGATGGCAAGGCAACATCGCTTGTCTCCAAATTTTATTTTTTAGATTTTTTCTCTTTTGTAAAGAGACTATCAAGTCTTTTGTAATAGAGATTAATTTGTAATGAAAAGACTTTTTGGTTTGTCCTTCTCTAATGCATCTCATTTTTTAAGAACCTGATGCAAGGCTTTGCATCTTGTTTGATATCTAGATAGTGGATATAATTTTCTGGGAAGGAGTTGCATGCTAGGTTGTCAAAGGCCTGCCCATCAAAAAGGAGAAAGAGAAGCAGTAGTCATGAGTTAGTTGCTGAGAGGGCTAGACCTGAAATTATAGAAGAATAGAGAGAAGCTATCATTCCTATAATCCCCATCCTTGTCGCTTCGATGTTGGCATCTCTTTTTGGGATAACTGAGGCAAGCCTTGAGACTAAAATAGAGGTAGGCAACCGCACAAACTGAGGCCAAGGTGGAGGGTGATGACCAACTTGTTGAAGTGAGTGAAGCAAGTCCCGAGGAGGAGATGAAGCCTGCCTACCCATTCACCAAGGAGGCACCTATACTTAGGCAAGGCTTCATTGAGATTCCTTCATAAATGGAGATGGTCCTAGAGATGGGGGAGATGTAGCTAGAAAATATTATCATCCCAATTGAAGCTTTTGATCAATATGGTGAGGTAGGCATAGCCATGGAGATTATTTCATCGACAACGATAAAAAAGATGGAGTCCCTAATGGACTAGGGGTGTTACAGGCATTATCGGGAGATTTGGTAGCTATAGAGGATGTGCCAGCAACTATTGAGTTTACTGGTGCTACCATTGCTTCGGTGGTGGCACATGCCCAAGTCCCTGTCCCTTGCTAGGCGATCAAGGAGGATAGTTCAAATCTTATGCATGCCATGAAGGATAGAGAGTTGGTGCCACAAGCTACCTTTCCTAGTGGTGTCGTAGTGCCACAATGCATGTCGATGGAAGAGGTGCTGGCATCCTTACATCATTACATTGTTGGGAGTCATAGTCATAATCTTTGTTTGGTGCTGATATCTTTGGCACATCTCTTGGAAGTCATAGTCATAACCTTTGTTTGGTGCTGATATCTTTGGCATTGTTGGTGGGTTTTTGTGCTCAAGTATTAGAGTAGTCTATTAATGGCCACGAAGTAATGCTCGCAGAGAGGGTTGCTCATGTGGAGGGAGCACGGGAGGCTGTTGAAGAAGGCCAGGCTTTGGTAGAGCAGGAATGAAGCATGGTCAAGGAGGCTTACCGTACCCTCGTATGGGAGCTTAATAGCCTATCTATGAGAAATAATGATTTGTAGAGAGAGTTGGAGGTTGCTTACTAGGAGGTGGCGATGCTTAGAAGCAACCCCTTGACATCTGGAGTGCCTCTAAGGGCCGTCATTAGCCAATGAACAAAGATAGAAAGTGACAAAGCATGGTGCTCTATCGACCAGGCAATTTAGATAGATGCTAGTGATGGTAGCTCATGGCCCCATCCTTGCCCCATGCTAGACAGTGCCTAGGGGTAGGCTAGCATGCAGAGCCCTCATGATCTAGGCACATTGTCCAACATAGTTGGTGTTGCTAGAGGAGCGATGCCTTATGGGCTTGGCACATTGTTCGATGCCACTAAAGAAGTTGATGTGGAAAAATGTGAGGTAGTTTACCTTATAGCGGGAGAGATTGTTGAGAGTGGTAGAGGCTCGTGGAGGACATGATGGTGTGACCGAGACTATGCATACCTTCTACAAGGGAGATATATTTTCTTTCGACCATCATTCTTCTAGAAATAGGTGAAGACACACGATGCTTGGCTGAGGCATGAGTATAGTTATTTGTGCCTACATGAGGTTAACCACCTAGGAGCCAAATTCGGGGGGTCATTAGAGGCTCATGTGGTGGGTTCGGAGGGGGTTCACTAGGACATAGTTCCTAAGGAGATCCTTGTAGCAGCGACTATTGATTCCTTCAACCGATGCTTTGAGTGTTGTAGGATGATACATCACAGTTGCTATCCAAAGATTTGACCCATAATTGAATCCCTAATCCTTGTAAATACCTCTTTAGAAGAGAGGGTGAGGATTATAAGGTCTAGGAGAGAGAGACTTGTGGAAGTGCTCGACTCCTGTTATGCATATCTTCCAAATCAATAAAGAGTTATTCTATTCTTTTTTCTAGCTTTGTTTCCCTATAATCATGAATGTACTCAATGTGTTGTAACAAGGAGGGTGCCTTGGCATCCTCAGCATCTATTTGCATTCCAGGAAGAAGGCACATAGACCTGACTTGCCCCCAATATGGGGTGCAACATGGTTTGGCACGTTATTTGGGGTACACCTGATCCCCAAAAGGAGACCTTAATTGGATGCAACTCTTTAAGAGGAAGGGATGCACTCATTCATGGTATCACTTCGGTGGGGGTGTAAAGAACATAAATGCACTGCACCCCAAGAAGACATGAATGCTGAATAGGGTGCTCGATGCCCTATCTTTTGTTTCGAGGAAGTGCAGGCATCTGACTAATTGGACAAGGATATCTATTATGTGCTAGTTGGATGCTGGTGTGGCGGGATCTTCCTTGACCCCTTTATAGATTAGGGGCCAGAGAAGCAGATCTTAGCTAGGCTTCTGGTTGTGAAGTTGAGTAGAGGGAAGTTGAGACTATCGCTTGCTTCCTTTTGTGTAGATGCTGTCAGGTTTCCTTTCTCAATGGAAGGGTTTTCTTCGGGATGGTGGCTTTGATTGCTTTAGCATTGTGCTGATGAATGCTCATCTTGGCATGAGAGGTATTGAAAATAGCTGGTGCTTGAGTTGCTATATTATGACTATCACTGATCAAAGGATGAAGTTGGAGGAGGGGTTATGATTGTTTACCTCATGATCCAGTTCCTCCTTAAGGAGTACCCGACCTTTGGTGGAGAGGCGATCAGGTAGGGAGTAGAAGCCACCATGGGAACCTTGCCTTGCTTAATGTCTAGTGATGCCATGCCTAGGATGTGTAGGGTATGGTCTCTCGATGCCATCCTAGGTCTCCCGAGGTTTTCTCCTCCATCTAGGGCAATGCTTTACAATTTTCATGGCATCAACCACATACAAGGTGGTTAGCTTCTATGCTACTCAGCCAGCTTTACCTTCATGAACTTTGGGAGGAATGGCTACTTCCCGGGCCCGTAAGAGGTGCCTCATTGTTCTTAGCATGGTATAGAAGGAATTTTGGGGGCTCCAAGAAGTTTAGATTTGGTCTTGATCCTTCTCTTGCTAGCACAAAAGTTGGAGGCCCTTGGGAGATATGTCGTAACCCTTTAGGATCATAACCTGTCCTTATCCTTCATCTGCATCTCGTGAAGCATCCTTGAGGCAATGTAATCCAGTTGTAAAGTAGTGAACACATGTAACTATCTGTTAATAAAACAAATCTTCATTTTTGGTATCCTCTTGTGTTTGCATCTTAGATGCTTTGTAATGTCTTTATATGAGGCTTTCACCCATTGATCAGGGGTCTTAGCTTGTCAAGGCTTCAAAGGATGTTGATCTAGTGTCGGTACTTTGAAAACAACTTCACTTGAAAGCATCACTGCTCAGCCAGGACTTAAGGGGAGAATCCGGTGACCCTGTCGCGTTGCTCCCATAGGACTTAGAATTGAGGGTGCACAAACCCTACTTATGATGTAAGGTTCACCCAAGATTTCAGGATAGATGGTTTGCTAACCCTGCCTAGGGATGAGGTTTGCCTAGGATTTTTGAATAGAGGTTTCAACGACCTTGCCTAGGATGCAATGGTTGCCTGGAACTTTGAAATAGAGAATGCAAAGACCCTGCTTGGGATGCGAAGCTCATCTAGGACTTTGGAATAGAGGGTTCAGCAACCTTACTTGGGATGCGAAGCTCGTATAGGACTTTGGAATAGAGGATTTAAAAACCATACCTAGGACACGAAGCTTGCCTAGGATTTTAGACTAAAGGGTTTAAAGGCCCTACCTAGGATGCGAAGCTCATCCATGACTTTAGAATAAAGGGTGCAAAGACCCTAGCATGGTTGAGACTTGCCAATGATTAAGTGAGGGTCGTTCTCCCTTACCACATGCATGTATGCCTTATTTCTGGAGATGGACCAAATAGAATTCTATGACCCTCATGTTCCATTCCAAAAGGTGCTGTATATAGGGAAGGAGGGTCCTCCTGCTTAAACCAAGGCTTTCCTTTGACCTATGATTGGTAGGACACAATGCCTGGTTGCCTCTCCCGGGGGCATATAGCTCGTTCGATTTTTATCCAGGAGTCTAATTACTCAACCAAGGATTATGGATGTTGGATCTCGACTTAAAAGTCTTATTGCTTAATTGGGACTTAAAGGTGGTGAGAATGCCATGCCTGGGAGGTTGATCTCTTAATTGAGAATTACAGGTATTGGAACCTAACCTGAAAGTCTTATTGATTAACCATGTCTTGAGTAAGGGCATGGTGACCCTTTGGTGGCAAAAATACCATACCTAGGAGGTTGATTTCTTAACTAGGGATTACAGATATTGGAACCTGACCTAGGAGTCTTATTACTTAACTAGGTCTTACATAAGGGCATGGTAACCCCTTGGTGGTAAAAATGCGATGCCTTGGAAGTTGATCACTTAACTAGAGATTACGAGTGTTAGAACTTGACTTGAAAGCTTTATTGCTTAACCAAGGCTTGAATAAAGGCATGGTGACCCCACCTGGGATGTAAAGCTCAACCATAGTTTGGATAAGGGCATGGTGACCCTACATGAGGCACGGAGCTCTCCTAGGATTTTTCAAGTGTGTCTCCATTTTCATGAGTTGGTTATTTAGTTATCACTTCACACAAAGGAGAAAGCCTTCATCATGAATTGAGTCAACTCAAGAACTGAAGAGGCACATCTTATTGATAGTAAGGCCAAAGATTATCAAAATTCTAGGTATGTGGGACAAGCATCCTGTCAAACTATTCTATACTTTAGTGACATGATAAGGTCCTTCCTAATTAGATGAGAGTTTTTCTTGCTTGGTCCACTAGCTGACCACGACATTCTTGGGCACCAAGTCTCCTGACTGGAACTACTTCTCCTTGACTTTGGAATTGAAGTAAGGAGCTGCTCGTCACCATTTGGATCTAAGCTTTTTCCTAGACTTCTTCAAGCAGGTTGAGGTTCACTATGAGGTCCTCTAGATTTCAATGCTTGTCATAGGCCTAGACCCTATATGAGGGTAAGTCTAGCTCCAAGGGGATGACAACTTTTGTTTTGAAGGTGAGGTTGAATGGGATCTCTCCAATCAGGAGTTGGTACATCATCTGATAAGCTCAAAGGACACTGTATAGTTTGTTTGCTCATAACCCCTTGACTTTATCTAGCTAAGTGTTCAGATCCTGGAAAATGGTTTAATTGGTGACCTCCACTTCTCCATTCATCTGTGGATGTGCGATAGAGGTGTACTAATGAATGATCCACAAGCCCTTGTAGAAGTTATCAAAGGATGCATTGTTAAATTATCAACCATTATCGATAACATTCACCCAAGATAGGCCAAATCGATAAATGATGGACTTTCAAAAGAAACTACAAGCTTCTCTTTAGTGATCCAGGCAAGATGTTCCACTTCCATCCACTTGGTGAAGTAGTCGATGGCAACTATGAGAAACTTTCTTTGCCTGGAGACCGAAGGAATAAGCCGAGGATATCTATCCCCCATTGAGCAAATGACCAAGGAGAGTTGTTAGGGGCAAGGGATGCAGATTGTTGATGCTAAATGTTAGCATGCCATTGGCAATCGTTGCAACATTGCACAAACTTGATGGCATCCTTATGAATGTTGGGCTAGTAATATCCTTGTCGAAGATCTTGTATGCTAGAGCTTGTCCTTTGAGGCAACTCCTATAGATACCTTAATGGACTTCGCATAGGGCATAATCAGCCTTCATAGGTTAGAGGTAGTAAAGAAGTGGCATCGAGTAGGATCGCCTATATAGCTTTTCCTTGATCATCACGTATTGGACCAAGAAACTTTATTCTTCGAGCCTCAACCTGATTTTCAGGCAATTGTCCATCCTTCAAGTACCATACTAACGGGTCTATCCAGCATGGCTCACAATCTACCTGCATCACTAGAGTGGGCTTGTCCTCGATTCTAGGCTTCTCCAGATGCTTCTCATATGCTCTTCTGTGGATCTCTAGATACTCCACTATCACGAGTCTTGACAGGAGGTTCACCTGAGAGTTCTCTATCTGCAGTATGTGTATAATTTCAAAGAGAGATAAAAAGGAGTTATTTCCTTTACATTCCCTATATGCTTCTCAATAGTAGGTGCCTTGGCTTCAATACTCCCCATGAACTTGGTCGATGACTAGTTGGGAGTTGCTAAGGTCTTTGAGGCACCATACCCCAAGCTCACAAGCCAATCTTAGTCTCACTAGAAGTTCTTCATTCTCCACCTCATTGTTAAACGTTTTGAAGTTGAATCAAAGGGCTTGTTCAACGATGATGCCATCCGAGCTGGCGAGGATTAGCCCTACTCTAGAGCCTCCCGCATTAGATGCCCCATCTATGTAAAGCATCCAAACATCACTCAATGTGATGGGGGCTTTAATTTCTACTTCTATTTTGACCTCTTTAGGGAGTATACATTTCATGAGAAAGTTGGCAAGTGCCTGGGATTTGATGGAGGGCTGCAGCGATAGTAGATGTTGAACTCTCCAAGCTCCACCTCCCACTTAGCAATCCTCCTGGAGGTGTCTAGTTTATGCTAGACCGACCTCAAGGGTTGGTCCATCAAGGTGGTGATGGAGTGCACCTAGAAGTAGGGTCAGAGCCACCAAGCTAAATTAGGAGAGTATAGGTGACCTTCTCCATTCCTGGATAGTAGGTTTCTATATCTTTCACTAGCTTTTACATGCCTTTGTCTTTCTTGACAAGGATTGAACTTACCACAACTAGAGATATGGCCAAATACAGGTATAACATTTTTCCTTCTACTGACCTGGTCAAGAGAAGAGTAGCATCTAGGTATGCATGAAGCACTTCGAAGGTGATCTAGCATTCTTTCATCTAGTGAAAGTCTTTGATCTATCTTAGGGCTTTAAAGAAAGGTAAGTACTTATTGCCTAATCTGATGACAAACCTCTTAGTGTGGCTATCCGTGTCACCAGGCATTGCACCTCTTTCCAAGTCCTAGGTGGCAACATCTCCTAGATAGCTTGAAGCTTTTTGGGTTTGGCTTCAATCCTATGGTGTGAGACTATGAATCCCAAGAATTTTTTAGAGGATACATTGAAGGTGCACTTGACTGGGTTGAGCCTCATCCAGAATTTCCTTAAGGTCTGGAAGGCTTTCTCAAGCTCGGCCATGTGATGCTTTGCCTACCAGCATTTGACCAACATGTCGTCAATGTAAACTTTGACATTGTAGTTGATCTAGTCTTTGAAGACCTTGTTGACAAGGTATTGGTGCATGGCTCTCACATTCTTTAGGCCAAAGGGCATCACTTTATAAAAATAAAGCCCTTGGTCTATGATAAAGGATGTTCCTTTCTCATCCTTAAGGCCATCTAGATTTGATTGTACCTAGAGAAAGTATCTATAAAATTAAGCAACTCATGTCCTGATGTAGAGTTAACTAGCTGATCTATTAGGGATAAAGGAAAATTATTATTTGGAGAAGCTTTATTTAAATTAGTAAAATTCAAACATATCCATCTTTTGCCACTTACCTTCTTGATGAGCATCACGTGCACCAGCTATTCAGAATAGTTGACTTCGTGAACAAATTTAGTAGCATGTAGCTTGTTGACCTCATGCTTAATAGCTTGATATTGCTCAGGAGTGAAGCTTTGTTTCTTCTGCTTCAATGATTTGTATGAAAGATTGATGTGCTACTAGTGCACCATGACCTTTTGATATATGCCGGCCATGTTAGAGGTAGTCCATGCAAAGATATTTGCATTAGATCTTAAAAAGGAAAGGAGTTAATCATGCAAGCTTCTTTCGGTTAAGATCCGATCTAGATTTTTCGAGTTGGTCATGGTCATCTAAAGGGATTGAGAGAAGCTCTTCAACTGAATGACCATGCTGTTCACCTTGCTTATCCCTGAGGTTGAGGCTGTCGATGGGCAGTGCCTCCTGGGTTCTCTTGCCTTTAAGGGTGGCTACGTAACATTACCAAGATAGAGCTTGGTCGCCTCGGATTTCATCCATACCCTGGGCAGTTGGGAACTTTATGAGTAGATGGTAGGTGAGACAATAACATGGAGGGCATTCAAACTTGATCTTCCCAAGATAATATTATAAGCCGAGGGGACTTTCACCACCAGGAAATTGAGCATGACAGTTACTTGCCTTGGGATTAGACCTACAATTACAAATAAGGTGATCATGCCCTTTATGAAGACGATATCTTCTGAGAACCCTATCAAAGGAGAACTTATCTTCTATAGATGGTCCCTGGAAAGGTTCATTCTATATCATAAAATAAGATGCCCATGGAGCTTTCCTTATCTATCAAAACATGCTATACATTATAGTTGGTAATGGTAAGGGAAACTATAATGGTGTCATCAAGGGGGTTTGGATGCCTTATGTGTTCAAGTTTGAGAAGATGATGATATTGTCCTGCCTATGTTGCTTGGCTTGGGAAGTCTTAGGAACTACATGAACATAAGCTCTCCTAGCTAGCGAAGTTGCCCCCTAGGAAATCCTTTGATGATGGTGTTTACCAAGCCTTCAATGGGTCGATTGTCCACTGGAGACTTCATAGCAAGCTGGGGCCGATCACTAGAGACTCCCACTTCTTCGGGTTGGCTAATGTAGGTTTGTAGGTAGTCTCGGCAAACCAAAGCTTTGATTTCCTTTTTCAAGGAAAAGTAGTTCTCCGTATTGTGCCCGTACTCAAGGTGAAAATCACAGTACTCGGAGAGATCCTTCTTGGTCTTCTTACTCATCTTTCCAGGCTAGTGGATGATATCCTGGTTCTTTATCTCCTTCAAAATTTGCTTCTTGGAGGAATTCAATAGTATGCAGTCTTCACAATAGTGGTGGGGGCTTCGGATCGTCAATGTGGGCTCTTGGAATGGCAATAGGATCTAGGTTCGTCATCCCGCCTCTTGGATTAAGGAAGAGGAGGGCTACCCTCTTGAAGGTGCCTATGCTCCCCCTTCTTTTTCTTAGCCTCCATACCTTCTTTGCATTGATGCTTTTCTTGGAGTTAGATAAGAGCTTGGATAAATCATGAGGGAACCTTTTAAAGGAGCGGTAAAAATCCCTTGCTCAGAGCCCCCTCATAGAGCTAATATTGCGACCACTAGTTCTAGGCCATGAACTTTCAATATAGCTGCTCTGAAGTGACTCATAAAACTCTGGAGGGACTCCCCTTCCTCCTATTAAATAGAAAAAAGGAAGCTAGAGTTCTTCACAGGCTTTCAACTGCTTTGAAACTGAGTGATAAACTTTTGACTAAACTCCTTAAAGGAGCAGATAGAGTCCGACTGGAGCCTGGATACCTAGCTCAAGATACATCTCTAAAGATGGTTGGGAAGAATTTGCATATCAAGGCATCAGATGCCTCTTGTAGTATCATAAGAGCCTTGGAGCTCTCTTAGTGATTTTAGGGATTGATGGAGCTATCACAGGCCTCCATAGATGATGCTTTGAAGCATCAAGAGATGGGCTCCTCCATGATGGCTCGAGAGAAGGGTGGATGCATGGTGAATAGCTGCTCACCCATTGGTGTTATCTACTATCATCGGAAGGCCTCCAAATAGCCATCTACTTTGTGAAGCTTCCAATCTAGCCATTATGCTTCTGGGCTCACCTTTCCAATCATCGGTAAGACAACCCCTCTATTGAGGAATCTTGTGAAGAAGAGAAGATGAGGAAAGTGAAATGGAAAAATCACATTTACAAGTCTTGCCTCATTGGCCCATTGGATGATGGGTACGATATGCATAGGATGCCCCCAGAGGGCCTGATGGGTGTTATGGGTGATGATGAAGGCCCACTTAGAGCTGCCAGCTAGCTATGGGGCCTCTAGGAGTACTACTTCAGCAAGGTGAGGTAAATTACTTGATCCTACCCCCCACTCGAGAGGAGGAACATCTAATAATGGGTGCCTATCAGGCACTGAGGAAGGCTGGGTTGGGAGCTACTGCGAGCCCGACACTACTGTAGTTAACGACTATAGTTCAAGTTGGTGGAAATGCTTAGTGGTGATCGAAGGAGTAGCCAGAGGCTTGCTAGTGGTTGGGTTTTGGGGAGCCTAGAGGTGATCCACCCAGGCTTCCAAATACCATTATACATGTAATTGTAAAGTTTTCTTTTCCATGCTTGATGTTTTGTCATCATCAAAAATGGGAAGATTGTAGAACCCTTGAATGATTTTGATGATAACAAAATATTGGAGCATGCATTTGTTTTGCTAACTACTTCCAAGTCTTTTCTAAGTTTTTGTAGGATGATTTTAATGCATATTCACACTTCCTATAACTTTATAAGTATGTCAATCAAATTTCTAGTAATATTGGAAATATTTTATGAAAAGAAGTGTCCAAGAAAAATCACTCAAGAATTCATGAAAATGGACAACTTCAGTGAAGAGCCGACTCAAATCATAAAGAGCCGACTCGAGTTCTAGCACAAAACATAACTTACTGGCATGCAAATATCCAAGCTGACTTGAAGGAAGTCGAGTTGACTCATTCAGCACTTCAGTTTCTCAGTCAGACATTCGAGCCGACCCGAAAGCAAAGAGCCAACTCAAGCAGAGTACAAGTTCTAAAATTCTAGAATCCGAGTCGACTCGAGGGTATCCAAGCTGACTCGACCCGAGTAAAAATTTCTCAAATAGACAGGCGAGTCGACTCAAGGACAGAAGAGCCGACTCTTACAGAGTTCAGATATAATCAGTTCTGTAAGAACAAGCCAGGTGAGCCGACTCGATGAAGTGGAGCTGACTCCTCTAGTACACCTTTCTGACCTATCTGAGAATCCGAGCTAACTCGAAGCATCCGAGCGAACTCGAATCCCAGTTTTAGGCAAGTAATGGCTAGTTCCAAAACTTGCTGTTTGAAATCAAATCAAGCTCCAATGGTCATATTTCAAATCCCAACGGTCTACAATGGCTATATCCACCAAAGAAAAGTACAAGACTCTATTTATAAGGGATTTGGACATCTCTTGAGAGGTTAATGATCTTTAATGTTTATTTGGTGAAAATATTCAAGAGAAAGCATTCAAGAGAGTCTTCAAGTCTTCACCAACTCTCATATGAAGCTTGAAGCATTTTTGAGGAATCTAAGAAGCCATTAAGGAGCATTCAAGTGCAATTAAGAAGGCTTCCTTTGAGCTACAACTGCAACCATCAGACAACTTGAGTTTGTCATAAAGTTGCTTGTCTTTTCTTAACTCTTTTATGAGTTTGTTAGGTTCTTGGTGAGCCTGTTGAAAACTAAGTGTGGGTTGTTGGTGATCCCATCTTAAAACTAACATTATAGTGGATTTTTGGTGAGCTCGGTCAAAACCAAGTTTGGATTTTTGGTAAGCCCAGTTAAAACCAAGTTTGGATTTTAGATTATGAGCCTGTGAAAATAATCCGGCTATATTCCATGGATGATATAGTGAAAATCCCAAGTGGTATCTTGGATAGTGGATGTAGGAGTGAGGTTGCTCCAAACCATTATAAACTTGCTGTGCTTGTGATTGTGCCTTTTCTGCTTTTACTTGCTTCTGCTTCAATTATTCTAATCACAACACTTTCCACACTAAAGAACATTTAATAGAGCACACATTTTCTTAAATTTTTTAAATTCCTAATTCACCTCCCTCGTAGAAAAAGCTACATGGGCAACAACATGATTAATGTCTAGCAACATGTCATGCCTACCTGAAAGATTTGAAATTTAATAGAAATTATTAAAATACCCTTTAGTGGAAAGTTACCGTGTAATTCAATCATTCTATCTCCCTTTATCTTGATTAAGTGATGGGTATGGATAAATGTCAAACCCTAGTACTTAATCCTTTTGAATCTCAATTCGATAATGAAGACTCGATCGATGAAAGATTAGAAACCCTATCTAATCTCATCATTCTTTGATCAAAGACTTCTCGAGTCATCATTCGAAGAGATCACAAAGGATAATTTCTCCTCTTACTAGGACTGATTGATTCTTTATTGACCTACTCATTACCTTCATACACAATCCACCATATCCAAAAGTACCCCATACATGACTTAATTGTTATGAATCAGCATGCACCAAAACATGGATTCATGTGTACAAGATACTATGGTAGTTTCAAGTCTAAGGACTACATGCACAACTCCCATTAGGAGAACATTCTTGTGACAAGTAAGTAAGACTTCCATTTGATGTTCTCTTGTCAGATCAGTTCAGTGAACTCATAGCCTAATGAGCACTCACATCCTTAGTGTTTCTACATAAATGGTTATGAGACTAACCACTCTCTCAATCAAGCATATGTAAGATATGCTAGTCTTTCCAGATTTATCGATCCCTGAATTGATGATCCAAATCTAGGAATATTTTTTATTAGGATTTATAAGAACTTAGGTCTCACCGTTATGATCTCCATCATAACCCTAATTTCATTGCCCTAACTTATAGGGTTCATCATAATCTTATAATTAAAAAATAAGACATAGCATATGATGAACCAAGAATTGCCTTTATTAATATCAATCTTGAGTTGGGAGAAGACAAAAATGCCATTGAAACAATAACTGTGATTGACTTTCAGGACATAATTCTTTCAACCTCCTACTTGCACTAAAGCCAATCATCCTTGTATTTAATACCCATACAATCTAGATGGTGATCTAACTACTGTAGTGGAAGTGCTTTAGTGAATGGGTATGCTATGTTGTTCTTTGTATTGACTCATTCTTTTACCACATCATTTCTTTCAATGATTTCTTAAATGAGGTGGAAGCATCTTAGGATGTGGTTGGACTTATGATAATATCTCGATTGCTTCGCTTGTGCAATAGCTCCACTATTATCACAATACAATGGTACTGATTGTTGTATTGTAGGAACCATGCCCAATTTCGTGATGAACTTCTTTATCTAGACTGCTTTCTTAGCGACTTCACTAGCAGCTATGTATTCTACCTCAATAACTGAGTTAGCTGCAGTTGGCTGCTTGGTACTCTTTCAACTCACTACTCCTCCATTCAGAGTAAAGACATACCGTGATATAGATTTACTATCATCTGGATCAGATTGGAAACTAGAATATGTATAGCCTTCTAGTTTCAACTTTGATCTACCATATATTAGAAAAACATCTTTACTCCTTCTCAGGTACTTAGAATATTTTTTACAGCTTTCCAATGATCCTCTCTTGGATCAGCCTGGAACCTGATTACTATGCCTATGGCATAGCATCATCAGGCCTGGTACATAGCATTGCATACATTATTGATCCCACTGTCGAAGCATAAGGGATCCTATTCATCATATTTTTTTTTTTGGAGTCTTAAGTGACATCCTTTTAGATAGGTGTATGCCTTGACTCATGGGCAAGAAACTCTTCTTACTTCCCTCCATATTGAATCTCTTCAATATTAAGTCTATGTACCTGGATTGGGGTAAACCTAGCATCTTTTTAGATCTATCTCTATAGATCTTTATTCCTATAATATATGATGCTTCTCCCAAATCCTTCATGGAATATTATTTTGATAGCCATGATTAAACTGATTGCATCATTGGAACATCATTTCCAATGATAAGTTTGTCATCGACATACAAGACGAAGAAGACAATGGCACTCCCACTTGTCATCTTATACACACATGGCTTATCCGTATTCTTGATGAAGCCAAATTCTTTAATAGTTTTATCAAAATGAATGTTCTATCTCCTTGATGCTTTCTTCAATCCATAAATGGATTTCTTAAGCTTGCATACTTGGTTTGGTCTCCCACTTGAGACAAAACCCTCTAGCTATGACATATAGACTTCTTCCTCAAGATTTTCATTAAGGAATGCAATCTTAACATCCATCTTCCAGTTCTCATAGTCATAGTATGTAGTAATGGCAAGCATAATCTTAATAGACTTGAGAATGGCAACTGGCAAAAATGTTTCATCATAGTCGATACCATGCTTTTGCTTGAAACCTTTTTTCACTAACCTGGCCTTGTAGGTTTCTATTTGCCCATCTACTCCAGTCTTCCTCTTGAAGATCCATTTGCACTCTATTGAGACAATTCCCTCAGGTGGGTTAACCAAGGTCCAAACTTGGTTGTTATACATGGAGTCTATTTTAGATTTCATGGCACTGAGCCATTTGTTAGAGTCCTTACTCATGACAACTTCCATATAGGTCATAGGATCATCATCTTCAATGATGTTGGTTTCATTATTGTTTCCAATCATAAAACCATATCTTAGAGGTGCTGCCCGCACTCTCTCTGACCTACAATGATGAGGTGTGTTGTGTGGTTGCACCTGATCAACTCGTACTTCTAGTTGAGGAACTTTAGTTTGTTTATTTTGAACTTCACTCAATTCAATTAGTCTCCCATTACCTTCTTCTTGGATAAATTTTTTATCAAAGAATATAGCATGCCTACTATCAAAGACTTTTTGTTCAGTAGGATGATAGAATAGGTATCCAATACCTTCTTAAGAATAACCAATAAACCTACATTTCTCGACCTTAGCACTTTGCTTATGTCCAAATTCCTTTTTAACATAAACTGGACAACCCTAAATCTTAAGATGTTTAAGACTTGGTTTCTTGCCATTCCATAATTCATATGAAGTGCTAGGTACTATTTTTGATGGTACCTTATTTAATACATATGCAGCAGTTTTTAGAGCATATCCCCAGAAAGATATTGAAAGATCTATGAAGCACATCATGGACCTTAGCATGTCAAACAAGGTATGATCCTTCTTTTTTGCTGCACCATTTAATTGTGGTGTATATGGAGGGGTCCATTCAAAGAGAATATCATTTTTCTTTAGATGATTAAGAAATTCACTAGATAAGTATTATCCTCCTCGGTCAGGTCGAAAGATTTTTAATACTTTTTTCTAGTTTGTTTCTCAACTATACTTTGATACTCTTTAAATTTATCAAAGGCTTCGGATTTATGTTTCATGAGATATACATATTCAAACCGAGATAAATCATAAATGAATGTGATAAATAAGAGTATCCTCCTCTAGCATGAGTTGATATAGGTCCACATATATCTGAATGTATTAATCTTAATAACTCAATTGCCCTTTCTCCATGTCTAGTGAATGGATTCTTGGTCATTTTTTTCATGAGGCAAGATTCACAATTTTTTAATGATTTATAATCATAAGGACCAAAGAAATCATCTTTGTATAACTTGTTAATCCTTGACTCACTTATATGACCTAATCAACAATGCCAAAGGAATGTTTTATTGGTATCATCTCTCTTTTTCCTTTTATTTTCTACAAGCAAGACTTCATCATTGAGCGATATAATTAAAAAATGATTCATAAATTTATCCATTCCAAAGAATTCATTAGATAAAAATGGAATACCCATTTCTCTTAACTTTTATTTCATAACATTGTCTTAATAACAAAGGTACAAAAATAATATTTCTAACAATACTTTGAATGTAATAATAGTCTTTTAATTCCAATATCTTGTCTGAAGGCAATAATAAAATGTAGGTTCCAATAGTTTTGGCATGAATGGCCTCTCCACTTATGCCAAAAAGCTTTAAGTCACCTTTCTTCAAACTTCTAGGTCTCAGTAACCCCTGTAATGTCTTGTAGATATGAGACCCACATGCGGTATCCAATACCCATAAATCAGAAATTGAAGAACTCAATGATAAGTTCATTTGTATCATAAACAAATCTCTTGATGCTCCATTGGCATCTTGCTTCAGACCTGCAAGGTATATCTTGCATTTCTTCTTCCAATGTCTCTTCTTGTCGCAGAAGAAATAGGATCCATTATTTAAAAGCCTCTTTGCCTTCTTCCTCTTATTGATGCTTTTATTTGGATTCAGTTTTTGCTCTGTACCCTTCTTCATTACACCTTTCTTCTTTCCATCAACTAGAAGAAGATGAATAGCCTTATCTCCTTTGAAGTGGCTTTCAGTTATCTTAAGCATGTTAAGCAGCTCTGGTAATGAAATGTTTAGTTTGTTCATGTGGTAGTTCATGACAAACTAAGAGAAGAAATCTGAGAGTGATTGCAAGATCAAATCTTGATTAAGCTCTCCATCCATGACAAAGCCTAATTGACCTAATCGGGTGATTAAGTCAATCATCTTGAGAACATGGACCTGTATGGGTAAGCCCTCACTCATTCATGTCCGAAATAACTGCTTAGATGTTTTATATCTAGCAGTCCTACTATGCTCTCCATATAGCTCTTTGAGATTGAGCAGTATGGACTGAGGATCCAGATCTTCATGTTGCCTCTGTAATTCATTGCTTATCGAGGCTAACATGATGTACTTGACAGTCAAGCTATCATTCTATCATATTCTATAAGTAGCCTTGTCCTCTTCTATAGCATCATCTCCGATCAGATCTGGGTCTGGAGAATCGAGGATGTAGGATACTTTTTCCTGAACAAGTACTATTCTTAGGTTCCTTAACTAGTCCACATAGTTTGGTTTGGTTAGTTTATTGGCATCCAAGATGCCCCGCAGTGATAATGATGAAGTCATTTAATTTAAATCTATGAACAAACAAGAAATATGCATAAGCAGACCACTCAAGATGATAATCGTAATTAGATAAGGACTTTAAATCTAATTATGTCTCCCACTATTTTCTTTGAATACTATAATCCTTGACTATGGTAGATGAGAAACCAATATCAGATTTCTTTAATGGGGTTGAGATCCCAATTTCTTATAAATACCTTGTGTCTACACAACAAATACTTATAAGTTCAAGGATAGAAAATTCTTTTCCAATTGCATCCCTTGCAATTCTCAATATAACACTTGCCTCTAAGACACTTACAGTATTGTATTTACACAACAAACCATAATGTCTTAGTTCAGTCAAACCCTTCATCTTATATAGTCATGATTGAATAATGTCACCCTTGAGTTTGCTCAACAAAGTAACATTATCAAACATACTATAAAGCATAAAATGCACCAAGTTAAATTTTATATCAAACCCGAATAGTAAGCCTTGAGTTTGCTCAACAAGCATTTTGACCCCTGGAATGTTTTTGATGATAATAAAATATTGGAGCATGTATTTGATACTAACACTTTTAAATGTTTGAAAAGTTTTTGTAAGATGCTTTAAATGAACAATCATTCACCAATATTTCAGTAATCTTTGTAGTATATCTATATATTCATGGAAAAATACTCAAATATTAAAAAACCCTAAATAACTTAAGTGTATATTCTTATAAAAAGGGGACAATTCTATGTATTATTTAAGTTTAAATTACTTAGACTAGGTTTGGAAGAAGTTTGAAAGTTGGTAGAAGTTATTTGAAGAAGCATGGATACTTTTTGACATAAATCACTTGAGCTAACTTGAAGGGTTAGGGCCAACTGATTGCTTTGGCACGGCATAGAAGTTTCTAGCATATAGACATCCGAGCTGACTCGAAAGAAATAGAGCCGACTCATCTTGAGTATCAAATGTTCAATTTTCTGAAATCAAACAATCAAGTTGACTCATGAACGACCGAGTTGACCTTTTCAGAGTGTGCAAAATTTCAATTCTAAAAAAACTAGTCAAGTGAGCCGACTCGACCAAAGTGCAATTTCAACATGTCTGAGAATCCGAGCTGACTTGACCTAACCGAGCCAACTCGAATCCTAGTTTCAGGTGCATAATGGCTAGTTCAAGAATTAACTTTTTGAATCCCAAAAGTGCTCCAACGGCTATTCTAGATTCCCAAGGTATTACAATGGCTATTTTCACATGGGATCAATTCTAGAGACTATAAATGAAGGATTTAAACATGTTTTAAAGAACTTTTGAAGAGAGAACCTTTGAAAGAGGAAAACCTTTAAGAGGACATTGAATATTCAAGAAGAGCATTCAAGGAAGAACTTAAGTCTACACCTACTTCCCATCAGCTACTTGAGTCATTTATTGAAAAAGTTTGGAAGCCTTGAAGAGCTTTAAAGGAGCAATAAAGAAGGCTTCTCAAGAGAATCAACCACAACCATCCGATAAAGTTTGGTTTGTCATTAGTGTTGCTTTATTTTTTAACTCTTTTATTGAGTTGTTCCAAGTACAGCAGGGGCTGTATCTTGGATATTGTTTAAGATTTTTGGTGAGCCTTGAAAATCAAGTTTGGGTTGTTTGTGAGCCCGTAAAAACAAACATTATATTGGATTCTTGGTGACCTCGATGTAAAACAAAGTTTGGATTTTGGTTTGTGAGCTCAGTATAAAACAAACCAGCTATATTCCATGGTGAATATAGTGAAAATCCCAAGTGGTATCTTGGGTAGTGGATGTAGGAGCTAGGTTACTCCAAACCACTATAAATTGCTGGTATTTGTGCTTGTGTTGATTGTGTTCTTTACTTGCTTTTGCATTTCATACTTA
This sequence comes from Areca catechu, assembly GCA_021397845.1. Classification (NCBI taxonomy): domain Eukaryota; kingdom Viridiplantae; phylum Streptophyta; class Magnoliopsida; order Arecales; family Arecaceae; genus Areca; species Areca catechu. The sequence continues at coordinate 147,987,100 of CM038041.1, forward strand.
AATCACATCCTCACCACACTAAGTTTCTAAAAGAGCACTTACTTGTGAAAAAGTTTTAAATATCCCATGATGTGGCAAGACTGCTGACATGGGGCAGCTGACATGCGCCATGTCAAAGAAAGTCACCATGTTAGATGCCACATCGACTTACCTGCTCGGACTCCTTCACCGGGCTGAGCTCCCCCAGGACAACAGGACCGCCCATCGAAGCCAAGCTACATCCTTCGCCAGGTCGGACCTGTGAGCTTGGGATGCCTAGGCCGGAGCTGAGTGGCACCCTCCAGAGCGAGCCCCTCGGAGATCGAGCCCCGTGGTCAGAGTCGAGCTCAGCCCTCCTCCACCACGTTGAGCCTCTTCGAGGTCGAGCCCTCTGGATTGGCCCCGTGCTCCGCCGTCTAGAGCAAGCCTCTCGGAGATTAAGCCCTGTGGTCGGAGTCGAGCTCAGCCCTCCTCCACCATGAGAAGCCTCTCCGAGGCCGAGCCCTCTGGACCGGGCCTGCACTCCACCCTCCAGAGCGAGCCCCTCGGAGATCAAGCCCTGTGGTCGGAGTCGAGCTCAGCCCTCCTCCACCACATGGAGCCTCTTCGAGGCCGAGCCCTTTGGACCGTGCTCGCACTCCACCCTTTAGAGCGAGCCCCTCGGAGATCGAGCCCCATGGTCGGAGTCAAGCTCAGCCCTTCTCCACCACATGGAGCCTCTCCGAGGCCGAGCCCTCTAGACCGGGCCCACACTCTACCTTCTAGAGTGAGCCCCTCGGAGATCGAGCCCCGTGGTCAGAGTCGAGCTCAGCCCTCCTCCGTCACGTGGAGCCTCTCTGAGGCTGAGCCCTCTGGACTGGGCTCGCACTCTGCCCTCCTCCATCGAGGCGATCCTGCGAGATTAGGATGCCTAGGTCGGAGTCGAGCCCTGCCTTTCCAGCTCAGCCCCCAGCTCAGGCATAAGCACCACCATCCCAGGACTCCGGCGAGCCACCCAAGGATCGCACGGAGACATCCGTCAGGCTGTAGTGACCACTTGCGACCATCGGTTATACCAAAAATGGGAAAGGCCCACTGATCGAGGCACCATGCTCCTCACCCACCACCTGAACCACCTGAAAGAGGAAGTCAACCAGGAGATTCAAATCCCGAGGGTGGTGGCCCACCAATTGAGGTACTGCCAGGTTTCTCGGAATGAGACGATCAGAGGGAATGTCAGAATATATGACAGCTTCCCTTATCACGAATCGGGAAAGGTGCCTCGGGACATCGCCGCACGTGCCTGACAGCCCGACGAAGATCCCAAGATGAGTGCCCAATGATAACCTAGACTACAAAGCTCGACGGAAGCAAGACAAAGGAGGTAACACATGCAATACTACCAAAACACAATTGCAAGCTCAACCATAGAGCACAGCACCACAAGCAAATCCATGCAAGGGCGGGCAGAAAGGCCATAGAGAATCCCTCTAGCTAGGCCGTTCTTCCCCCCGACACACTTGCATCCCACTCTCATACTACTCACTCCTAGCATGGAGTCCATCAAGAGGGGCTCGACCAGGAGGATCTGTTCCCCTGGATCGTCATTGACTTGATCATCGGAGTGCCCCCACTGGAAATCCCAGCCCGGGTCACTAACCCTTGTTTTGCAGGCCCGGATGGCCAGAAAGTCAAGGGAGCACACTCCATCACCGACAGCAGCTATGGGCTACAACGATCTTGGCAGTAACAAATTGGCGCACCAGGAAGGGGGGTGTTCCCGTGAACAGTCCTTGATCTAGTTCAAGCCCCCCCTCTATTTTGCAAGCAAGTTCCACGGAAGGATGGTGACAACACGGGCACGAGAGGCCTCCACCAGTCGTGCAGGGGACTCCCCCTCCCGGGGGAACCCGCATAAGCCAGAGGTGGGGCCATCCGCTACGGTTCAACCACCTCCGACGGAGTCTCAGCTAGCTGCACTCGCCCAGCAAATACAGATTGTTGCCACAGCAATGCATCGGCTTCAGCAGCAGCACCGGTCCTTGGCTACCCACCAGTAGCCAGGGACTCCCACGGCCCATGTCGTGGCCCCCTGCGATAGCCTGCATTCCTTCCAAGGAAGGCCTTCACAGCCGCGGGCCATTACTGACCACCGGGGTAGCCATTAAACTTCGGCGAAAAGGCAACGAGTGGGGTCTACCGACAGGGAGAGCCGCTCACCAAACCTCGAGCTGGCAGCATTCAAGCCCCACCGAGGTAGGAAAAGCAAGACCCCCCACCATGGGTGCCATGCACCCATGTCACCTTTTTCGTCTCCCTCGGTGGAGGGGTCCATTGACGAAGCCATCAGGCACGCAATGGAGAAGCGCCTGGAGGAGCATGACCGCAAGTTGGTGGAGTTAGCCCATCGATTTGCCAACCTGTCAGGCTTAGCTAGCGAGCCAGTGGGCTACGATGCCCGTCCCCCTTTCTCCCAAGAAATCCAAGGGGAGCCAATTTGGAGTCGGTTCCGTATGCTGCAGGTGGATCCTTACGATGGGACCACTGACCCCTTGGACCACCTGAAAAGCTACCGGGCCCTCATGAGGGTCCAGGGGGCCACCGATGCTCTTCTCTACATCACTTTTCCTGCTACTCTCTAGAAGGTAGCCCGGGTATGGTTCACCCGCTTGGAGCCAGAGAGCATCAACTCTTTCGTCCAATTGGGGTAGAAGTTTGTGGCCCACTTCGATGCCTGTCGGAAGTTGCCACGTGAGGCAGACAATCTCTTCTCCATCTGGCAGAAGGACCACAAACCACTGCGGGACTACATGGCCTGCTTCAAGGCTACTACATTGGAGATCTACAACCTTGATGAGCTAGTTGCCATGCTGGTACTAAAGCGAGGGCTCAGGACCTCCCGCCTGACCTACTCTCTCGACAAGAAGCCCCCAAGACTTATTTCGAGCTCCTCCTCCGAGCTCAAAAGTACATCCACATCAAGGAGGTGGATCGTACGAGGCGGGAGCTCGACGGGAAGCCACCGAAGAAGCCAACCCCCATTAAGATGCCCAGAACCCAGAAGCCAGGACCTCAGGTTCCGAACACCCGGAGGGGGCCAAGACCAAAAGGCACTCCCACTCCTAAGGAGAGTTACACCCCCCTCCTCTCCCCGAGGACGAAGATCCTCATGAAGATCGAAGGCGAGGACTACCTGAGACGCCCGTCTCTGATGAAGTCCTCCACTAGTCATGATAAAATGAAGTACTATCACTTTCACCACGACCACGGCCACGACACCGAGGAATGCCGCAACCTCAAGTGGAAAATTGAAGAACTCATCAAGAGGGGCTACCTCAAAAGGTTCGTGGGGGGCAGATCCCAAGTGGGATCCAAAGCGCTCGTCGCTCTCCCGCCAGCTCCAGCTATCGACAACTGCCCTATTGAGAAGCCGGTGGGCATGATCTCCTAGGGAGCCGCGCGCGTGCCAAAGAAGGCCCGGGGGGCAGGGGATCCTAAGAATGTACTTCCCTTTATGAGAGAAGGGAAAGACGGGAAAAAAAATGTAAATAATGATGTCGTGGTCGTCGAGATGATGATCGTGAAGCATCCTGTAAAATGCATCATGGTTGATAGTGGAAGCTCCATGGATGTGCTTTTTTATGATGCCTTCTCCAGGATGGACCTTTCTCCCGACCAGCTCAAACCTGTGCATACTCCCCTTGTTGGTTCACAGGTGATTCTATAAGAATGGAAGGAGAGATCACTCTCCCGGTCACTGCCGGGACCCCACCTTGGTAGGCACCGTTATGATGATTTTCATGGTTGTAAGGTTTCCTTCTGCCTATAACATGATTCTGAGCCGACCCGGGCTCAACTTGCTCGATGCCGTTGTCTCCACCAAGAGATTGCTTGTACAGTTCCCCACTCCCTATGGTGTTAGGGAGATGAGGGGAGCACCCCAGCCGGTGCAACATTGCTTCCAAACCCTCCTTGGGGCCAAGGTCCTCGAGGATGATCCCAAGGCAGATGATCTTGACCAAAGGGCCCAAGACCCTAGGGGAGGCCTGGTCGAGCGCCTACTCTCCTATCTGCTCGGGGATGACCCCACGAAGATGGTGCAAATTGGAGCCTAGCTACTCGAGGAAGAGATGGCTCAACTACTGGAGTTCCTACGGGCAAGCACGGATGTATTCACCTGGACAACGGTGGACATGCCAGGTATCCCTCCTGACATCATTACTCACAAATTGAGAGTTGATCCAAAGCACAGGCCAGTTCGGCAGAAGAAGAGAAGCTTCACCCCGGAGAGGCAGGCGGCCATTAAGTAGGAAGTGGACAAACTTCTAGCCGCTGGTTTCGTCCAGGAGGTCCAATATCCGAGCTGGCTGGCGAACGTGGTGATGGTAAGGAAGAACAATGGCAAGTGGAGGATCTGTGTAGACTACACCGACCTTAATAAAGTATGCCCGAAGGATAGCTTCCTTTTATCAAAGATTGACCAGTTGGTGGATGCCATCTCTGGCCAAAGGACATACTACTACAGGATGATGCCCTTTGGTCTGAAGAATGCAGGAGCCACATACCAGCATCTGGTCAATAAGGTCTTTAAGGACCAAATTGGCTGAAACATGCAAGTATATGTGGATGACATGCTCGTCATGAGCAAGCCAAGCTCGAGCCATATTACTGACCTCGCTGAATCCTTCCACAATCTGCGACAGCATCAGATGAAGCTGAATCCAGCAAAGTGCACCTTCGGAGTGGCGGCTGGGAAGTTCCTCGGCTCATGGTCACCCAGAGAGGCATCGAAGCAAACCCGGAGAAGGTCCAAGCAATCATCGACATGGAGCACCCGACCTCCAAGAAGCAGGTCCAGCGCCTAACGAGGCATATTGCCGCCTTGAGGCGGTTCATCTCGAGGTCGGCTGATCGTTGCCTTCCATTCTTCAAGACGCTATGCAAGATGCACGACTTCACCTGGATGGAGGAGTGCAGGACAGCCTTCGAGGAGCTGAAGAAATTCCTCGCCTCTCCCCCATTGCTCTCCAGGCCAGAAGAGGGGGAGGAGCTCCTGCTCTACCTGGCGGTTACACCTACAGCCGTTAGCTCGATTCTCATCCCCGCAGATGAGGACAAATCTCAAAAGCCGGTATACTATACTAGCAAAATCCTTCGCGATGTGGAGATCAGGTATACTCACTCTGAGAAACTCATTTTTGCACTAATAATGTCTGTTAAGCATCTCAGGCCCTATTTCCAAGCACACCCGATAGTGGTCATGATGGACTAGCCGCTGAGGACCATACTCAACTGCCCCGAGACTTTCAGAAGATTGGCCAAGTGGTCCTTGTTGCTCAGCGAGTTTGACATAGTGTACTGGCCAAGGTCCTCGCAGAGGGCCTAGGTCCTGGCTGACTTTGTAGTTGAGTGCATCGGATTCGCCGAGAAGCCAGAGCAGACAATAGCAGAGCCCAGACCAGGGGAGGAGCCTTGGATCCTCCACGTGGATGGCACATCCAATTCTGACGGGAGTGGAGCAAGCCTCATCTTCACCAACAGCGATGGGGTTATGACAGAATGTGCCCTCCGCTTGAAATTCACCGTGACAAACAACCAGGTGGAGTACGAGGCACTCCTCGTGCGTCTAAGAGTCTCCTGCGAGCTGGGTGTGTAGAATCTGAAAGTCTTCATCGACTCCCAACTGGTTGCCGACAAGTCTCCGGAGAATATGAAGCTAGAGACCCCCAGATGATGAGTACCTGGAGCAGGTCCACTCAAGCACAACAGGCTTCTGGTGCTTCAGCATCTTCCATATCCACTGTGGGGAGAATGCACGTGCGGATGCACTGTCTAGGCTCGCGACCCTGCTGGACTCATTGCTGGGATGCATCTACATTGAGCACCTCGAAAATCCAAGCTGCAAAGGCCTAGAGGAGGTGCATCAAGTCACCCCCGAGCCGAGCTGGATGGACAGGTACGTCAGGTACATCACCAACGGCTCCCTAACCGAGGACCGCATAGAATCAACCCACATCAAAAAGATGGCCTCCCGGTTCGTTCTGATGGAAGGCCAGCTATACCGTCGATCTTACTCTTACCCACTCCTAAAGTGCCTCAGGCTTGCAGAAGCAGCCTTCGCGCTCTAGGAGATCCACGAAGTCCTTTGCGGGAACCATATGGGAGGGAGAATGCTGGCTTATAAAGCCCTTCGCCAGGGGTACTTTTGGGAGACTAGGAGGGAAGACGCCACTGACTTTGTTAAAAGATGCGACAAATGCCAGTGCCATGCTCACATACAGCATTAGCCGGTGGTGCCGATCTCCCGGCTCTCAGCCCCTTGGCCTTTTGCCCAGTGGGAAATGGACATCTTGGGGCCGTTTCTCCCTACACCAGGGCAGCGAAGGTTCCTGCTGGTAGCGATCGACTACTTCACTAAGTGGGTCGAGGCAGAGCCACTGGCCTGGATCGCAGAAGCCAATGTCCGTCAATTCTTCTGGAAGTTAATTATTTGCCGCTTCGGACTCTCCTATTGTATCATCACTGATAATGGACGATAATTCGACAATCAGGAGTTCGAAGGGTTCTGCACCGAACATGGCATCCAACACCGATTCACCTCGGTAGCTCACCCTCAGACAAACAGGAAAGCTAAGGTGACTAATCGGACCATCCTTCAAGGGCTCAGAACTAGGCTGGACCAAGACAAGGGCAGGTGGGCAGAAGAACTTCCAAGCATTTGGTGGGCCTACCACATAATGCCCAAAATGGCAACTGACGAGATGCCCTTCAACCTTGTTTTCGGCGCCAAGGCAGTCATCCCAGTTAAGCTCGGCATACCCATGCTACGGGTGCAACAATATGACGAGGCGCGAAACTCGGTACACCTCTTGCTCAACCTGGATCTCCTCGAAGAAACATGGGATAAAGCCCGGATACGAATGGCGGTATACTGGCAACGAGTAGCCCGGTACTATAATGCCCGTGTCAGACCAAAAGTCTTCAGACCCGGAGACTTGGTGCTATGCCGGGCAGAAGCATCTCAACCTCGGGAGTGCGGCAAGCTCTCATTGAATTGGGAAGGCCCTTACAAGGTGGCTGAGGCCCTCTCACAGGGGGCCTATTACCTCGAGGACCTTGATGTTATCAGGTTCCCTCGAACGTGGAATGCTTGCAATCTACGAAGATACCATCAATAATGTAAGACTCTTCCCCCAATAATAATAATAATGGTTTTTCTTTTGCACGAGTGTCTATCTACCTTGCAGGAAGACTATCAACCACATCTTCGAGCCCAGCTCTGAGATGCCAAGGCCTGAGCCCAGCTCTCAGGCAACCCAAGACCAGGGCCCAGCTTCTGGCCAAGGGATCTTCGAGCCACACTGCTCCCAATTCAACAACGTCTTCGAGCCCAGCTCCGAGATGCCAAGGCCCGAGCCTAGCTCTCAGGTAACCCAAGACCAGGGCCCAGCTCTCCAGCCAAGGGACCTTCGAGCCACGCCGCTCTCAAATCATCAACGTCTTCGAGCCTAGCTCCGAGATGCCAAGACCTGAGCCCAGCTCTCAGGCAACCCAAGATCGGGGCCCAGCTCTCCGACCAAGGGACCTTCGAGCCACGCCGCTCTCAAATCATCAACGTCTTCAAGCCCAGCTCCGAGATGCCAAGACCTGAGCCCAGCTCTCAGGCAACCCAAGATTGAGGCCCAGCCCTCTGGCCAAGGGACCTTCAAGCCATGCCACTCTCAAATCAACCACGTCTTCGAGCCCAGCTCCGAGATGCCAAGGCCTGAGCCCAGATCTCAAGCAACCCAAGACCGGGGCCCATTTCTCTGGCCAAGGGACCTTCGAGCCACGTCGCTCTCAATTCAACTACGTCTTCGAGCCCAGCTTTGAGATGCCAAGGCCTGAGCCCAGCTCTCAAGCAACCCAAGACCGAGGCCCAGCCCTCTGGCCAAGGGACCTTCGAGCCACGCCACTTATAATTCAACCACATCTTCGAGCCTAGCTCTGAGATTCTAAGGCCTGAGCCCAGCTCTCAGGCAACCCAAGACTGGGGCCCAGCACTCCGGCCAAGGGATCTTCGAGCCATGCTGCTCCCAATTCAACAATGTCTTCGAACCCAGCTCCGAGATGCCAAGGCCTGAGCCTAGCTCTCAAGCAACCCAAGACCGGGGCCCAGCTCTTCGACCAAGGGACCTTCGAGCCACACCGCTCTCATTTCAACCACGTCTTGAGCCCAGCTTCGAGATGTCAAGGCTTGAGCCCAGCTCTCAAGCATCCGAAGATCGGGGCCTAGCTCTCCAACCAAGGGATCTTCGAGCCACGCTGCTCCCAATTCAACAATGTCTTCGAGCTTAGCTCTGAGATGCCAAGACCTGAGCCCATCTCTCAGGCAACCCAAGATCGGGGCCCAGCCCTCCGGCCAAGGGACCTTCGAGCCACGCTGCTCTCAATTCATCAATGTCTTCGAGCCTAGCTCCAAGACAAGACCTTAGCTCAGCTCTTAGGCAATCCTTGGACCGGGGCCCAATGCCCCGACCAAGAAGGTCTTCGAGCCTAGCTCCAAGACAACAAGACCTGAGCCCAGCTCTCAGGCAACCCTTGGACCGAGGCCCAGCTCTCCGGCCAAGAAGGCCTCGAGCCTAGCTCCAAGATATTCAAGACCTGAGCCCAGCTCTCAAGCACCTTGGACCAGGGCCCAGCTTCCTGGCCAAGAAATATTTGAGCCTAGCTGCTCTCAACTGCCAAAATCTTATGCCCAGCTTGCCAACACCGAGGTCTAGCAATTAAATCCCAGACGAGGTGGAACCCTCCTCTCTGATCTCCCCACTCATCTCAAAAGAAAAAAAAAAGAGAAGAGAAGAAAAAAGAAGAAACAAAGAGAGGGGGAAGGAAAGATAGAGAATAAGAGGAAAAATCAGGCAATGAACAGGTAACAGGAAAATTCTCATTTCATTAACAAAAGATAACTACAAATGTTTTTGGGTCCCCAACATGCCAGGTGACCCTGACCAAGTACAAAAAGGAAAACATAAAAGAAGACTACTCCACCCTAGCTGGTTGGCCGGCTGGACCTTGAGGCTATGAGGTCCCGTTCCCAGGAACCTCCGACTGAAAGGTGTCGGCTCCGGGTGGCCCAGCCTCAGCTTCGACCGGCGAGGAAGGCTTGGAGGCCACAGCTTCTTCAACGACTGCCTCTCGGCCAGACTCCGTGTCCGAGGCTAGAGGATACCTGAGATGTTCACGGCCCTCATCAGGAACGAACATCTCAACCCAGCCGCGCAGGAACATGAAGCCCTTGTAGAAGGAGTCCGACATCGTTTGCTGAATTTCGGCGATGAACTCCTCCGAGGCCTTGTACCTGGTGACGGCCTCTCCAGCATCCTTCCTAGCCCTGGTGGCCTCCTTCCTTGCCTCGGCAGCCTCTATCCTGGCTGGCTCCGTCGACTTGGTCGCCACCTCTGCCGCCCTCTCAACTGTGGCCAACCTTTCCTTCCTTGCTGCTAGCTTGGCCTGAGCAGACTGGGTGGTCTCCTTGTGCCGATCAGCCTCGACATTATACCACCTCAGTTTCTTCTCGACAAGGGAGAGCTCATTAGTACTCTTCCTTGAGCAACTCTGCTCTAGGTCAAGACACACCAGGAGTTTCTTTGCTCGCCCCTCAGCGTCAGCGAGCTGCTTCTCTAGGTCCTTGGCCTATTGCCCAAGCGCTCCGTTTGCCCTAGCCCTCTCCTTCAGTGATTCAATCTCAGCCGCTTGTTACTGTTCATGGTGCTCCCAGTTTCGACAGCAGCCCCTGATGAAGAGGGCCTCGGCATCGATCTGCACCATGTAAAAGGTCAGCCAAAAAAAAAAAAAGAGAAGAAAGAAAATTGAAGCAACTCATCAAGTAGAGCTGGGGGAAGATGGCGCTAAGCACATCGCCAAGCCGCAGCCCAGCCATCTCCTGCCGATAGCATGGCTGGATTATAAAATCCATCATGTGCTCAGCTAGTAAGGGGCTCTGGAGAAAAGAACTCTCTGGCCCCATCTTGAAAGGAAGTCAGTGCCGTGCCTCCTCTCTCCTATTCTCTTCAGGGATAGGTGGCCTTGCCCCACTAGTGGCAGGGCCCCCATGGGCAAGCCGAGGACCCAGCACCTTTGCAGGCGGTGCCCCGGTCGCAAGCTCGACCCCAGCCTGGACCTCCCTGTCCTCGACCTTGATCATAATTGGGCTCGGGGGACTGGGGGATGCCGCGGCAGCAACTGCAGCCCTTGCTCGGACTACCACCTCAAGCTTCGTGGCGGGGGTCGATCCATGTTGACCGTGCCTCTCTATAATCTTCCGAACTGCCTGCTGGACTGGTCCTGGTGCCGCAGACGCTGCCCTCTCCACCGATGCAGGAGCAATTTCAGCCACCCCTAAACTCTGGCCAGCCGGTGCAGCAAGAGCAGCTTCAGTTACCTACCAGCTCAGGTCAGCCACCATGGCGGGACCGGCCACAGACGTGCTCTCTCCCCAGGCTCGTCTCGATGGAGGCTCCTCGACCAGCCCGGTTGGCGGCCTCTTTTGGGTGATCACTAGCAGGTCACTCTCCGTGAAAATCATGCCTGCATGCAAGCCTTATAACAGTTTGAGCCCACAGAAAGCAATATAAGGAGCACAAAAAAGAAGAAGAAAAGTTTAGGTCGAACTCACCAAACCCATTCGTTAGGTCGACCCCAGCTTCGGAGAGGTTATGCTCTGATAACAAAACCTCGAGAGGAGGAATCTGGGCGGTGCGGAGCTGCTCGTAGTCATCCCAGTCAGCTGCATCAACCATAGAGTTTTAGTTGGGGGACTTGTCAGGGTCTCTCCAGACCCAATCGACCTCCTCAATCGTGGCAAAAAAGAATTTACTCTTCCATCCCTTGATGGAAAAGGGGAGTTCAAACCTAATGCCCTTCAGGCGGGAAGACAAGGACCACCACCCGTCCTCAGTCGAGTGGCGCTTCAGGGCAAAGAAAGCCCTGAACAGAGAGAACCGAGCAACAAACCCATGAAGGTGACAAAGCACAACAAAGGAAAAGATGACCCTAATGGCATTTGGTACTAACTGAGCAGGGACCAAACGGTAGTTATTCAAGATAGACATGAAGAATGGATGGAAGGGAAAGCAAATACCCCCAGAAAAGGTCTCCTCATAAAAAGCAATATGACCCGGGCCACTGGAAGTGACCCGTTCCCCCGGACGAGGAATTAAAAGCCGAACAGAGTGCAGGATGCCATAGACATCCCGAATGGTCCTCAGTTCCTCGGCGGTAATCATCGAGGCGATCCTGCCAGGACCTGTGGATCGAGTGGACTCAGGAGCAAGTTCAGAAAAGGGAGGAAGAGAAGGGAGAGAAGGACAGGATCCTGGTTCCCTAATGAGTATTGGACTAGGAGGACGCCTCTTGCTAAACTCAAAATGAGACGTATCCTCCTCCTCACCGAAAGAAGAAGGAGATGTTGGCCTCCGCTCAAAAGGACCAACCTTGCCTTGGTTGGTGGAGGGGTGGAAGGTCGGGCCAAAGCGAGACATCCCCAAAGGAAGAAGAAGCAAAGGACTCAAAGAAGAGGATGAAGGGATGGACTCGACCCAAGGGAAACCCTGAACTTGGAGGAAGGACCCTACTTTGACAAAGGAGGGAGAAAGAGAGAACTAACCTGGTTCCTTAGAAGATCTGAAGCAATTAGGAGGAAGGAGAAAGCTCGGATACTATGGCGGGCATGGAGAATTCAAAAGAATAGATATTTCGGGTAAGAAACTCCCTTCATTTCGAAGTGACCCGGCACATCCGTTCCGTTACGACCTCTCCACTAACGGATATATGCAATGTACCGACCGTCGATGAAAAAGCCATCCCAGCTGCTTTGAATTTTGTGCCAACTTAACTGCTCCTCGGACGTGGCCATGTGGCACCCCCGCACTAGCCTGCAGGACCATCTCCCGGAGTGCTAGCAATCATGACCATCATTATACCAGATCTTCACCTTTCCATGTCAGCATCATAATTACTCCCTTCGGCCTGAGCGTCGTGTACTAACGAGCCTCGGGAGTGGGGGGCAAATGATGTGGCAAGATTGGTGACGTGGGGTAGCTGACAGGCACCACATCAAAGAAAGTCACCGTGTTGGATGCCACATCAACTTCCCTGCTCGGACTCCTTCATCGAGTTGAGCTCCCCTAGGACAATGGGATCGTCCATCAAAGCTGAGCTCCGTCTTCCACCAGGTCAGACCCGTGAGCTCGGGATGCCTAGGTTGGAGCTGAGTGGCGCCCTCCAGAGTGAGCCCCTTGGAGATCGAGCCTCGTGGTCGGAGTCGAGCTCAGCCCTCCTCCACCACGTGAAGCCTCTTTAAGGTCGAGCCCTCTGGACCGGCCCCGTGCTCTGCCCTCCAGAGCAAGCCCCTCGGAGATCGAGCCCTATGGTCGGAGTCGAGCTCAGCCCTCCTCCACCATGAGGAGCCTCTCCGAGGCCGAGCCCTCTAGACCAGGCCCGCACTCCGCCCTCCAGAGCGAGCCCCTCGGAGATCAAGCCCCGTGGTCAGAGTCGAGCTCAGCCCTCCACCACGTGGAGCCTCTCCGAGGCTGAGCCCTCTGGATTGGGTCCGTACTCCGCCCTCCAAAGCGAGCCTTTCAAAGATCGAGCCCCGTGGTCAAAGTCGAGCTCAACCCTCCTCCACCACGTGGAGCCTCTCCGAGGTCGAGCCCTTTGGACCGGGCCCGCACTCCGCCCTCCAGAGCGAGCCCCTCAGAGATCGAGCCCCATGGTCAGAGTCGAGCTCAGCCCTCCTCCGCCACGTGGAGCCTCTCCGAGGCCGAGCCCTCTAAACCGGGCCCGCGCTCTGCCCTCCTCCATCGAGGTGATCCCGTGAGCTCAGGATGCCTAGGTCAGAGTCGAGACCTGCCTTTCCAGCTCAGCCCCCAGCTCAGGTGTAAGCACCACCATCCCAGGACTCTGGCAAGCTACCCAAGGATTGCATGGAGACATCCGTCAGGCCGCAGTGACTACTTGCGGCCACCGGTTACACCAGAAAGGGGAAAGGCCCACTGATCGATGTGCCATGCTCCTCACCAACCACCTAAACCACCTGAAAGAGGAAGTTAACTAGGAGATTCGAATCCCGAGGATGACGGCCCACTAATCGAGGTACTGCCAGGTTTTCCAGAATGAGGCGACTAGAGGGAATGTTAGAATATATGACAGCTTCCCTTATCATGAACCGGGAAAGGTGCCTCAAGACACCGTCACACGTGCTTGACAGCCCAGCAAAGATCCCAAGATGAGCGCCCAACGGTAACCTAGACTACAAAGCTCGATGGAAGCAAGATAAAGGAGGTAACACATGCAATACCACCAAAACACAAGTGCAAGCTCAACCAGAGAGCACAGTACCACAAGGAAATCCATGCAAGGGTGGGCGGAAAGGCCACACAGAGAATCCCTCTGGCCAGGCCATTCTTCCCCCCGACACACTTGCATCCCACTCTCACACTACTCACTCCTCCTAGCATGAAGTCCATCAAGAAGGGCTCGATCAGGAGGATATGTTCTCCTGGATCGTCACTGACTTGACCATCGGAGTGCCCCCACCGGAAACCCCGGCCTGGGTCACTAACCTTTGTTTTGCAGGCCCGGATGGCCAGAAAGTGAAGGGGGCGCACTCTATCACCGACAGCAGCTACGGGCGAGGACGATCTTGGCGGCAACACCCCATTCACCCCCCCTCTTGGGTTAGCCAACTGGGCAACAACTGGTGTTAGAGAGTGTCTCTATAATTTATTTCTTTAGAGAAAAGATTTATGTTAAACCCTATGAGTACCTCTTTAGTTGAAGGCCAATCTACAAATTGATTTTCACTTTTCACAAGCACTAATTATACCTACTGGAAAGCATGAATGAAGATTTATATTCGAGCAATAGATTTTCAATTATGGAAAGTTATTCTAAAAGGACCTCACACACCCACAAAGAAGGTTGATGGCATAGACATCCCAAAACCTGAAGAGGAATGGGATAAACATGACATGAAGATGGATGAATTCAACGCCAAAGCTATAAATTTTTTTACTGTGCTTTGGATGCTAACGAGTTTAACCGGATTTCTACTTGCATGTCTACAAAAAAAAAATTGGGATAAACTTGAAGTTATCCATGAAGGAACCTTTCAAGTTAAAACTTTAAAAATTAATATCCTTGTTCATAATTATGAATTATTTAAGATGGAGCCTAATGAAACTATATCAGCCATGTTCTCAAGATTTATAGATATTATTTATGATTTAAAGAGTCTTGGCAGGACATATTCAAATGCAGACCTTGTGCAGAAAATTTTAAGATCTTTATCGGATAAATGGGATCCGAAGGTCATTGTGATTTAAGAGGCCAAGGACCTCAACACATTACCATTGGATGAGCTACTGTGTTCCTTGATCACTCACGAGCTTACAATGCAACACCGCAGTGTGGATGATATCAAGAAGAAAAAGTTAATAACCTTCAAAGCTGCGACTGAACACAAGAAACAAGAAGAATAAATAGAAGAAGAAAGCCCCTCCTCCGAAGATGAACTTGAAGACGATGATATTACTCTAGTTATGAGAAGATTCAAGAAATTTATGGGCAGGAAAAAGGCAAGATACTGGAGGAAAAACTATAGAAAAGGAGAACATAGCAAAAAGAAAGAAAAAGAAAAAGAAAGAGAAAAAGAGCAATAGCCTATCTACTACGAGTGCAAGAAACTAGGGCACTTCCAATCAGATTGCCCTATATTAAAGAAATGATCAAAAAAGAAGAAAAAGAAAGTGATGATTACAACTTGGAGTGACACCGAGGAGTCAACATCAAATGATGAAGAAGAGACTTGCAAAATTATGAACATATGTTTGATGGATCTCGAAGACAAGGTAATGTCTCCCGAACCTAATGATAAATTTACTTATGCATAATTAAGTCTTTGAATATATTTTATAAGTTTTTATCTGAATATAAAAAGTATGGATTGAAAATCAAGTCTTTGAAAAATAATTATGATACCTTAACAAATGAAAAGAATGAAATTGCTGAAAAGAACAAAATTTTGCAAAAAGAATTAAATAGCATTTCAAAAAAATATAATATTTTGCAAGCAAAAAAGAATGAATATCTTGAAAAGAATAAGCCTTTACATGAAAAAAATATATGTTTGCAAAAAGAAGTTGATAAACTCAAGTCCTTAGTTGAAAAATTGACTTTGAGTTCAAATAAGCTTAAGCTAATTTTGAAAAATCAAAGAGAAACAAATAATAGAGCTAGAATTGGATATAATTCATTGAATATAAACAAATTTTCAGTTCCAAAATCTTATGTACTGAAGTTTTCAGCTCCGAAATCTTTTGCATCAATGTATTCTACATCTAAATCTTTTCAAAAATGAAATATAATCTATTATTCTTGTAATGGGGTTGGTCACAAGTCTTTTGAATGCAACTTGAAAGGAAAAAAATAGAAGTAAAATGAAAAAGATTTGGATTCTTAAAAGAACCACTTCTACTAACCTGCAAGGATCCAAGAAAGCTTGGATACCTAAAAGAATTACATGATTGTTTTGCATAAATGTCTTGTAGCCTAGAATTCAAAAAAAAGATGGTATCTGGATAGCAGCTATTCAAGACATATGATGGACGACAAAGAATAATTCATCACCCTAGAAATGAAAGATGGAGGAATGGTCACTTTTGGTGACAATGGTAAGGGGAAGATCATTGGCATTGGTAAGATCAGAATTATCTCTTCTATATTCATTGAAAATGTATTGCTAGTAGACAAGTTGAAGGACAATTTGTTAAGTATAAGTCAATTATGTGATAAAGGCTTCAAGGTTGTCTTTGAATCTTTAATGTGCATAGTAACTAATTCACTTGACTTTAGCACTAAGTTTATTGGTCATAGACTTGGAAACATTTAAGTGGTAGATTTAAATGATCAAGCCATATCTAGTAGTACAAGTATTGTGGCAATGAACGCTAAAATTAAGGAGTCTAGCTTACTTTGGTATAGAAGATTAGGTTATGCTGGCATACATACATTAGCTAAATTGACTTCCAAAGATCTAGTTAGAGGTTTATCAAAATTTAAAATTGATTTTGAACATGTTTGTGATGCATGCCAATTTGGTAAACAAACTAGGAGGAGTTTTAAATCAAAAAATATGGTTTCAACTTCTAGACCTTTAGAACTACTACACATGGACCTATTTGGACCAACTAGGACCACAAGCCTAGGAGGTATGAAATATGGACTTGTGATAGTAGATGATTTTTCAAGATTTACTTCGATTTTATTTATCACTCATAAGGATGAAGCTTTTAAAGTATTTCAAAAATTTCATAAGAAAGTTTTCAATCAGAAAAATCTTTCAGTTGTTTCTATTAGAAGTGATCACGACATAAAATTTAAAAATCAATATTTTGAAGAATATTATACTGAACATGACATTGATCATAACTTCTCTGCTTCTATAACACCACAGTAAAATGATATTATAAAGAGGAAAAATAAGACATTGGAAGAGATGGCCTGAACTATGTTATGTCAAGGTAATCTTCCAAGATACTTTTAGACAGAAACTGTGAACACTGCATGTTATATTTTGAATCGTGTTTTGATTAGCCCTATTTTAAAGAAAACCCCTATGAACTTTGGAATGATAGAAAACCTAGTATTCATTATTTTCATGTATTTGGTTGCAAATGCTTTATACTTAACAATGGAAAGGATAACCTTAGAAAATTTGATGCTAAATCTGATGAAGCTATATTTCTGGGTTATTCTACTTCTAGCAAAGCTTATAGAGTATTTAATAAGAAAACATTGACTGTTGAAGAATTTATCCATGTTATATTTGATGAATCTAACCCCTCACCTTCTAGAAAAGAAGAGTTCATTGATAATGATGCAGGTACAATTGATAAAACTATGGAGGATATGAGCCTAAAGGACAAACAAATAGGATAATGTGAAGAAATGGTAAGCAAAAATCATGGTGATTTATCAAAGAAATGGAGGCATGTAACATCACACCCTAAAGATGTCATCACTTAGAGAAGCACATAATTATCTAGCATTTGTTTTACAAGTAGAACCTAATAGCATAGAAGAAGCAGAAAATGATCTAAATTGGATGATGGTCATGCATGAAGAACTAATTCAATTTCAAAAATAATAATGTCTGGACCTTAGTAAATAGACCTTCTGATCATCCTATTATAGGCACTAAATGGGTTTATAAAAATAAATTATATGAAAAAGAAAATTTAATTAGAAATAAAGCTAGATTAGTTATCAAAGGATATAATTAGGAAGAAGGAATAAATTTTGATGAAACCTATGCACCTGTAGCAAGACTAGAAGCTATCATATTACTACTTGCATTTACTTGCTACATAAATTTTAAATTATTTTAAATGAATATAAAAAGTATATTTTTTAATTATTTCATTTCAGAAGAAGTTTTTGTATAACAACCACCGGGATTTGAAAATCATGCTCTTCCAAATCATGTTTTCAAACTTAATAAAACATTATATGGTTTAAAACAAGCACTTAGAGTATGGTATGATATATTAAGTTTTTGCTTAAAAATAATTTTGTTAGAAGTAATGTAGATACCACTCTATTCATTAAAAGGAAATAAAATGATATGTTAGTTATACAAATCTATGTAGATGATATAATTTTTGGTGTAACTAATAAAAATTTGTGTAGAGAATTTGCTGAGCTTATGCAGGGCAAATTTGAAATGAGCTTGATGGGTGAACTAACCTACTTTCTTGGATTCCAAATTAAGCAAACAAGAGAAATAATATTTATCAACCAAGCTAAGTACATCAAGGAGATCATCAAGAAGTTTGGTATAGAGTCAGTCAAAGAAATTGGCACACCCATGAGCCCCACCTGCAGACTTGACAAGGTTGAAGATGGAAACAATGTTGATCAAAAACTCTATCGAGATATGATTAGATCAATCAAATCGAAAAGAGTCACATATACTTGCTGTTAAAAGAATCATAAGATATCTAAAAGGAATAGGTAATCTAGATCTATGGTATTCTAAGCAATCTTCATTGAATTTAATTGAATTTTTTGATGCTGATTATGGTGGATGTAAAATTGATAGAAAAAATACTAGTGATACTTGTCAATTTCTAGGGTTGAACTTAATCTCATGGCACTGTAAGAAGCAAAACTCCATAGCACTGTCTACTGCCGAGGCAAGGTATATGGTTGCAGGGAGTTGCTGCACTCAAGTGCTTTAGATTAAGCAACAACTAGAAGACTATGGTGTTATTCAAACTAAAATTCCTATCAAATATGATAACACAAATACTATTAATTTGATAAAGAATCCAATTCAGTACTCTAGGACAAAACACATATAAATTAGACATCACTTCATTAGGGATCATGTATAAAATGGCAATATTGAACTTGAATTTGTTTCAATTGAAAATCAATTAGCTGATATTTTTACTAAGCCACTTAATGAAGATAGATTTCAAATGATTAGAGGAGAATTAGGTTTATGTGACCCATTTTAGAACTTTTGACCTAATTTCTTCAAATTTAAGAAAAAATTATCTAGAAAACCTCCATTAGCAGTCTAAGGTTACCAACCACCTTATCTAGTATGATTCTAGAGTATAGACACCTTTTTATTGAATTTTAAAGCCATTTTCTGTGTTTTGGCTCGAGTCGACTCAAGCAGGAGTTGAGTCGACTCGAAGTCGGATACTATTATAAAACCGTTTGCCTTAAAATTCCTTTCACTTTCCCTTTTCACTATTTAGAAAGAAACCTAGGGGACCACTTCCCATTCCATTCCAAGAACTATCCGAATATTCCCTTTCCCACCTTAGATTTCTACCTAATGGTGCCAAAGAAGGCCGTTGCCAAGAGACCTAGGCTTGCAGATCCAAGCTTCGTCCAACAAGAGAGAAGACCCAAACGTAGAGCTGATGAGTTGACTCAGGTAGAAGCACAAGATGAGCTGAGAAATTTATCTCCGGTACCTGCAAGGCAAGTTATCCCTATGGGAAACCATCCTGTAACCTTTGGTAGATAAATCAATTTCTCATTTCTTGAAAACTAGGGTTTTAGGATAGGTAACTGGATTGAACTGCAAGGTTGGGACTATTTTTGTTCTCTTGATATTCCAACTTACCCCAATCTTGTGAGAAATTTCTTTGAAAACTTGTCACTTGGAGAAAATTTTGTGATGTCCACTGTGAAGGGAGTAAGAATGACAGTTGATGAGAAAAGGATTAGTAGGGTTTTGAGAATGCCCAAAGAAGGAAGATATTTTCTGAATTTAAAGGATAAACAAAAGACTTTAAGACTTATACTGGAAAGGAGAGATGTTAATGAAATTACTAATGTTCAGGCCAACATGTTATTATTGGAAATGAGACTTTTTCATAACATCATCAGTAGGATCTTTTTGCCCCGCATACGCCGCTTTGTCTAGGTCAGTGAATGAGATATGATGTTCATGAGATACATGATTAAGGGGGAGGCCCTCAATCTACCTTATATTATGTCGACACAGATTCGGGATACAGCTCGAAGAGCGAAAGCCTATCTACCTTATAGGATGATGTTTACTTTATTGTTCTAAGAGTTTGGTGTAGATCTGACTGGAGAGGATGGACGACTCCTTCACCACATAGACAGAAACTCGATGAAACCCTGCATAGGATGGGATATCAGCAAGTTGATAGAATTTGGGTCAAGAAAACGTCTGGTCAGAGAGTGTTGCATCAGTCTTTATATGAGGAGGAGGCAGAGCATGAGACTGCAGCTACTGGCATTACCAGAGAGGAGTATGATGGAGATAGTGATAGTGACTCTAGTGACAGTGATGAGGATCCCATATATAAGGAGACTCGGGGACAGGCTAGGATGATTGATAGACCGGCAACCCCAGGACTCCATCAGCACCATCAGTAGTACCAGCAGCAATTCAGTATCATCGACCTCAGCTGGCACTCAGATTGGTGTCACTATGAAGCAGCTCTCATAATTTGCTGAGATTCTGATGGGATCCTTCAGATCAATGTTTGGCGATCTTCGCCAAACACTTGAGAGAGGCCTAGAGGAGTTTTGGACAGAGATGAGGGAGCGACACTCAGAGTTGATACTATGGAGATGAGTTAGAGGATCCAGGATGACCACAGTACTGATCTTAGAGACTTATGATTTGACTTTGGCAGGCTTCGGGGGGTTGCTGACTCCTTTTCTAGAGATCAGGCCACTGCATTACATGAGTTACAACAAGGAGTTCAGAGGATAGGGATGGAGTTGAGGACTATTCTACTCTTTGAAACTGGAGTGCGATTTGGAGCTGGAGGATCTGGAGCTTCTACTTCTTGGCAGCCACCTCCACAGCACTCACCTAGATCGAGATAGCCTCTACCTCATGCCAGACAGCCACCACCTCCTGTTCAAACTGATCTACCTTTTATAAAGACTGAGCCTATTCCTACTAGACCTAGAGCTAAACCTAAAACCAAAACTACTATACCTAGAGCTCCCACTAGAACTAGACTTAGAGATATTAGGCACAAACCATTGAAAACTAAAGTTTCTTCTATTGTTTTAGAAATAGTTTCTTCCTCTAGTGAGGAAGAAGATGATTAGATCTTGCTAGATCTTGTTTTTGTTGGTTGTATCTTTTGTATCAAAAACTTGCTTATATATATACGTGTGTTTACCTTGTTTAAATGTTATTGGTATTTTAACTCTTCTGTGATGCACAAAGCTTAGACTCACCAATTGATATCAAATATTTGTCATTGAAAAAGAAAGGAAAATATTAACAAGAAAATAAAAAATATAAAGAGAAGGTGAAATTATATCAAAATATCTTAATATTCTTGTTCTATATCAAAATTTATTGATTTGTATTCCCATAAAGACTGCTTAAAGAACTTTTTGTTAATGATAAAAAGGGGGAGTAATATTAATGTGCATGGAAAATCCAAATTTCATGAAAATATGCAAGTCAGGGGGAGAAGTTATTTATGCATAAAAGATAATGGATTTTAGCTCTGATACATTTTAATGCTCAATTAGCTCTAATACTTTCTTGATGCTAAATTAATGGAAATTAATTGCCTTTGATACATTTTTGATACTCATTTCGCTCTAATAAACTTTGATACTTAATTGGCTCCAATACATTCTCAAGCAAGTATAGTTTTTGACAAATATTGACTCCGAAACAAAAAGCTCTAATACTTCTTGATACTTATTGGTACATTCTGATACACTCTTGATACATGTTGATACTTATCAATTTAAATCATATATAAGTCACTTTGATACTTTAAGTGTTTATACATGCATAACTGTAAAGTCTTTTCATGCCCAATATTTTGTCATCATCAAAAAGGGAGAGATTGTTGACCCCTAGAATGATTTTGATGATAATAAAATATTGGAGCATGTATTTGATACTAATACTTTTGAATGTTTGAGAAATTTTTATAGGATACTTCAAATGAACAATCATTCTACCTACATTTCAGTAATCTTTGTAGTATATCTATGTATTCATGAGAAAATTTCAAATATTGAAAAGCCCTAAATAACTTAAGTGTATATTCTTGCAAAAAGGGGGCAATTCTATGTATTGTTTAAGTTTAAATTACTTAGACTTGGTTTGGAAGAAGTTTGAAAGTTGGTGGAAGTTATTTGAAGAAGTTTGGACACTTTTTAACATAAATCACTCAGCTAACTTGAAGGGTTAGAGCCGACTCATTGCTCTGGCATGGCACAAAAGTTTCTGGCATGCAGACATCCTAGCTGACTCGAAGGAAATAGAGCCGACTCGCCAGAGTATCAAATGTTCAATTTTCTAAAGTCAGACAACCGAGCCGACTCATGATCAACCGAGCCAACTCTTCTAAAGTGTGCAAAATTTCAGTTCTAAAAAACTAGTCAAGCTAGCCGACTCGATTGAAAAGAGCCGACTCGACCAGAGTGCAATTTTAACATGTCTGAGAATTCGAGCTGACTCGAATCCCAGTTTCAGGTGCATAATGGCTAGTTCCGAAATTGACTTTTTGAATCCCAAAAGTGCTCCAATGGCTATATCTCGATTCCCAAGGTACTACAATGGATATTTTTACTTGGGACCAGTTTAGAGACTATAAATGAAGGATTTAAATATGTTTTAAAGAACTTTTGAAAGAGGAAAACCTTTAAGAGGGCATTGAATATTCAAGAAAAGCATTCAAGGAAGAACTCAAGTCTACACCTACTTCCCATCAGCTACTTGAGTCATTTATTGAAGAAGTTTGGAAGCCTTGAAGAGCTTTAAAGGAGCAATCAAGAAGGCTTCTCAAGAGCATCATCTGCAACTATCTGACAAAGTTTAGTTTGTCATTAGTGTTGCTCTATTTTTTAACTCTTTTATTAAGTTGTTCCAAATACAGCAGGGGCTGTATCTTGGGTATTGTTTAAGGTTTTTGTTGACTTCGTTATTGATTTTGATGAAAAGCAAAATACTTAAGTATAAGTTGAGTACTAACTATTTCTTTGAAGTGTGTTTTTATAAAAAAAATGTGCTCATCAACTTAATAAAAATTGTTTGATTGAAAAAGTCCCAAATATAAATGAAAAACTTGCTTAAGAGGACTTTGGTAGTTGAAGAATACTTGAAAGGATACAAGAGTTCAACACAAATTTATTTCAGCAGAAGTTCAGTTATTTTTTAAGAGATCTCAGTCAAGTATCGACTCAAAGTATCGACTTACAACCCAAGTGTCGACTCATGATAGTGGAAGTATCAACTCAAGCCGGTACATAGAAAGAGTTTCAGATAGCATGGCTGAAGTGTCGACTCATGCCAGTCAAGTATTGACTCAAGGTGTCGACTCAAGGATCGGCTCATCGCTTTAGACTTTTTGTTACAAAACTTGCTGAAGTTGAAGACCTGCCTGAAGTGTCGACACATGGATATCAAGTGTCGACTCACAGTGTCGACTCACCAGTGGAAGTGTCGACTCACCTGAGAATTTTAGAGAACTTCATTGAAGATATTTGAACTAGGTGTCGACTCATGGAGTGCAAGTATCGACCCTAAGTGTCGACTCACAGCTTGAAATGTCGACTTATAGCTTGAAGTGTCGACACTTGGAGTTCTGGGAACAGTAACGGCTAGTTTTTCAAATGTAGAACTCACTCCTCTTGGCTCCCAATGGCTAGTTTTTCATGTCTAACAGCCATAAGCCGAGTTTGAGGTCTTGGGAAGGTATTTAAGTGATTCAAATCAAATCTAAACATAAGAGAATGAAAAGAGGATAAAGAGAAAAACTCAAAGAGAAAGAAAGAGCTAGTGCATTCATTCCTATTCATTGTGAGCAACTACCTTCAAGCAAGAAGAAGTCTCCAAGCATTCAAGAGCCTTCAAGAGCATTCAAGATCAACCTTCTTAAGCATTTATTGAAGCATCATCAAGTTGAAGGTAGCACTACAATAAAGCTTCAAAGAGATATCTACTTTTATTAGAAAGCTTTCATTGTTTCTTTACTTCAAACTTATTTTTTTGTTGTAAAGATTTTTGGTTAGCCTATTAGAAAACCAAGGAGGTTATTGGTAAGCCTTGAAAATCAATTAGGTTCTTGGTTAGCCTGCAAAACCAAGGGAGGTTGTTGGTAAGCCTTAAAACCAATTAGGTTCTTGGTTAGCCCGGAAAACCAAGTGAGGTTTTGACTTGTGAGCCTTGTGAAAACAAGTCGGGTTTGATTAGTGAGCCCGAAAAACTAATCGGCTCTAATTGGTTAAGATTATAGTGAATTTCCAAGTGAGTCTTGGGGAATGGATGTAGGTGCATTGGATAGCACCGAACCACTATATTTTCTTTACGTTTATGACTATTTTGTCTCTCTCATTTACTGCTCTTTTATTACTTCTAAATTTTCACTACATACTCATTAAAGAGCACTTTGCACTTGCATTCATAGTACTTAGTTTGATTGTTGGATTGGTTCACACACTTGCATTTAAATTTTTAGAGACCCAATTCACCCCCCACTTGGGTTTCTTACTGGCCAACAATTTTTGGTGAGCCTTGAAATGAAGTTCGGGTTATTTGTGAGCCTGTGAAAACAAACATTATATTGTATTCTTGGTGATTTTGGAGTAAAACCAAGTTTGGGTTTAGGTTTGTGAGCCCGGTGTAAAACAAACTGGCTGTATTCTATGGCAAATATAGTAGAAATTCTAAGTGGTATCTTGGATAGTGGACGTAGGAGCCAGGTTACTTCGAACCATTATAAATTGCTGGTGTTAATTGTGTTTTTTACTTGCTTCCGTATTTCATCCTTAAATCACATCCTCACCACACTAAGTTTCTAAAAGAGCACATGTGAAAAAGTTTTAAATACCCAATTTACACCCCCTCTTGGGTTAGCCAACTGGGCAACAAAGCCTACTATAGCTTTGATACAAATTTGGCATTGCATGAAGGAAGACATATTGTAGTGTGCTTAATCAATTAGCATTTCCAATTTAAGGTTTAGTGTGACCAAATTGGCCAGGTAAGGGAAAGAGATGAGGGGGTCCCTTGGTTGCTTTCCTTATCACCAATTGAATTGACCAAGTCAGACGATGGAGCCAATTAAAAATTTCATTCCCTTTACCTTTCCAGAACCACTTGCTTAGACACCAATTAGCTGATCAAACCCTACTTAGATTTGCATCATGATTAAATTACACTATGACTAAATATAATTTTTATGAAGGCTTTGATGGTTTCAAACACATCCTAATTAACTATTTTAATGTGACATTCATTCTAGCTAGCAAGCATATTAACCCTAATATGCATAATATAAGTATGATTATAATAACAATCCGTTCACCTCACATTTTCATGGGATAAGGCCACATCAGCACCCCTACATGCCATAGGAGATCCCATTGAATAGGAAAGGAGGGCCTTTAAACCTTACTTGGCTCATATAACTGGACGGCCATGGTGACTAACCCAATCTGTAGTAGTTACAATGATATAACATATCACATATGTAAGATAAACTAATAATGTATCAATTCATAGTATAGTAAGCAATCAACACTAAAGAGATTACTAATTACATGCATCAAGGTGGCTCTGATACCACTATTGGGTTTCAAATTTTTCATTTTTGAAATACTAACTGGCCAGAATCCTAAACCCTAGGACCACTTGATCATGACAACTAATAAATCTTAACTTTAGGATTATAGAAGAATACCTGAAATGCTATAATCCTTTATTTCCATGAGACATATAAGTGTATGCCTTTCAGAGGTGATCTACATAGGAACTAGACTAAGGAAGCACTCATACGAAGGTTGCTTGTTTGACTGGGGCTCTTTTGGTGGCCTTTCGATCTTTCTTCCTTTGTTGGAACCCCTACCCTCTTGTAGGGCACTCAGAGAACTCATTGATTCCTCTCTCAAATTTTGAATATCCCTTCTATTTTTCTTCCTAGGCTCTTGTCTTAGATAGACTAGCCTTGTCTTAAAAGAATAAGCTTTGTCTTAAAAAGACAAACCTTATCTTAAGGAGGAGGAAGAGAAAATAGATGTAGTATTATTCAAATAGGAATTGAATGCTTTGGTATCAGAATATGATGCCTTTATATAGAGAGAGATGAGGCACCTTATTTGTCTCCTTCTCAGTCCCTTGATAAGACCCTTCAAGTAGGAGTCTTTTAGATGAGAAGACATATCATGATACAACTTATCATGCGCCAAGGACATACTAATGTCTCTTCATTTGTCCAGCCTTCTTCTCCACCTGTCACATGGCATTGACTGGTTATATGAAAGCTGATAGGCATGAAATCTAAAAGGAGGCATCGAAAAAATATGGGAGCCTTCAAACAGAAGGGCTCCTGGTTTCAAATTAGCACCAACAATGAAGGGACGCAACCCTTCATTGTGCGCTACCTTGTTTTCATGCCAATCCACTTATTTGACCGGTCAATCCTAAACCAAATAACCTGAATATAAGGAAGAGGTGTTTGGGCTTTATCTAGGATTTGTGTTTGACTAGCAGAAGGACTTTTGGTCCTTTTGCTCACGTTTATTCTTGGCACACACTGTAACTTGGTGCCAAGAGTCCATGCCATGTAGGACTCTTCCATAAATCCAAGATAAAACCTAATAAAGTCTAGATAAATACTGAATTAGCCTGCCCCACGTAGGACTCTACCCAATTTAAGTCCCACTTAAATTGGTTAGCCCAATTAACAAGCAAGCTAACCCAATCCAATTGGGTTAGGAGTTGGGCTAGCCAATACATGCTAGTATGTCAATTAGCTAGCCAATTAGGATCCCATGACCCTAATAAAAATTTATCTGACTTCCTTGGCCAATTTCCTAATGTGTGTGGCCCTTTGTGTTTCATATCTAGCCAGCAGTAGGTCTAGGTCCAAGCCGATTCAATCTAATCGAACCCAATTGACCTAATTAGATTAAATTAAGCTAACCTAAGTTGCTAATTTAAACCAGCTTCTAAATTAACTCATAAATCCAATCAATTTGATTCGTGAAAACCTTTAAGACATTATTGATATCTAGCAATGTGTCATGCCTACCTGGAAGATGAAGAATTTGGTGAAAATTATCAATTTATCCTTCAGTAAAAAGTTACCATGCAATTTAATACTTTGATCTCCCTTTATCCTAATTAAGTGATGGGTATGGATAAATGTCAAATCCTAGTACTTAATCTTTTCGAATCTCAATATGATAATGAAGATTCAATCGATGAAAAATTAGAATCCCTATCTAATCTCATCATGCTTTGATCAAAGACTTCTTGAGTCATCATTCGAAAAGATCACAGGGATAACTTCTCCTCTTACTAGGAGTGATCGATTTCTTGTTGACCTGCTTATTACCTTCATGCATAATCCACCTATCCAGAAACACCCCGTACATGACTTAATTATCATGAATAAGCATGCACCAAAACATGGGTTCATGTGCATGATAATTATATTTTATGTATATATAAGAGTATTAAATTAATAATTAATTATTTTTAGAATTAGTACTTTTATATATCTTTTATAGAAAAAATGATCATCATTATGTAGAGCTCGAATTATGGAATCCAATGGCACAAACCGGACCCAAATTGGAGTTTGTATGGGCCTAAAATTAATTTTAGAATTTTATAGCGCATATTTCAAAGCTACATGATTTCTAGAGCAGCCCCAAAAATCTTTCAGCCGGTTCATTGTGGACTGGAATCTTTTGTAGGAAAAATAGTCATCATTGTGTAGAGCTCGAATTATGGAATCCAACGGCACAAACCGGATCCAAATCAGAGTTCATATGGGCCTGAAATTAATTTTAGAAGATTATAGCATGGATTTCAAAGCTATACGATTTCTGGAGCAGCCCCAAAAATCTTTCAACCGGTTCACTGTGGACCGGCTTAATGGTCCACCCACAAACCGCCAGTCCACAGCTACCATTACCCACGGTCCACGGGCAGAACCGTGGACCACCATCCACCGAATGCGCCCCAACTCGCCGGAGGGACCGCCCCAGCGCCGCCCAAGCAGCCGCCAACCTTACCGCCGGCCAGAGAGCCTCCAATGGACCAAAAATTGTCGAAGAAGGGGCTGTTACCCTTCTTCAATTTCTCTTCAATGCCCCTCACCGCCAAGCCACCCCAGTGCCACCTAGCACCATCGCAAGCCACCCCGCTGCCACCGAAGCCATTCCCATTGCTGCTAGCCATCCACCATCCCAAGCCGCTGGCCCATTTCTCCTCATCTCCACGGTCCCGAAGCCACCGTCCATTCCACCGCCGGCTTTCCTTCACCAAAGCCGTGAGCCACGCCATCCACCACTGGCTGCGGTGGTCGCCACACTTCCCAACGTCGAGAAGCCCCTGTTGTTTCCCAGCCTCCTCTTGGTGCCATCCCTTGCTGTTTCGTGATCACGGAGGAAGCTTGCTGTGACTTGGACCGGGATGTCCGAAAATGAGGATAAATATCAGAATGAGAAGATAGGAATGTGGGGTTTGATGTGAAGTTTGGAAGATCGGATCGATGGGTGCGGGATAAGATTTCTGAATGTACGCGGAGGAGGATACAAGGATAAGCATCAGAAGTATCAAGTTGATCTTGTGGATAACACCGAGGAGCATATTGGGATGAGAAAATCACCATGGTTCCCACACGGGCCCGACACGGTGTTTCCCATCTATAAATCCCTGAGTCATTCTACGCTTCGGGGAATAATTGCAAGAGACTCCACTTTTTCATCGTCCGTAGTTCTACTTCCCTGGTCCCTGCTGCTATCGCTTCCTATTGTACAGAGAGTTAGAAATTATAAAAAGGGAGAAAGGGACCCTTGTTCCCACAGTTTTATTTTTTTATGTACTCCATTTTCATGAAATAAATGTCTCTTTTACTTTACATTAATCCATGTTTCTTTATCTTGTTTGAAGTAATGCTGGAATAAGTCATTGTCATGTTGGTTTAGCATTTGAGGTAAGCCCTAGTGAGTCAACTTTTGACTGATCTATACTTAAGGGATGGGCCGTGATCTACGGGTACGGGCCGTACTCTCAAGATAGATCATATCTTGGTTGTCTTCATGGGTAATCATTTCTATCTCTTGTTATTTGCATTAGTTTAGTATTAGTTTTATTTTTTTTAAAGTAACACAAAAGTCTCCACGGGTTCGATCCTTACTCCCGCTATTCTACCCTTTTAGATTAGTGGAATTAAGGTTTCAAATTGGTGCGTTGTGATGCGCATCAGATTTTTAGCACCGTTACCAGGAACTTTTGGCATTATTCTGAAAAAAAAAATGAAAAATAAAAAAAAATCTAAAATCCAAAATCAAAAAAATTTCAATTTTCAAAATTCAAAATTCGAATTTCAAAAAAAAATTAAATTTCAAAATTCAAAATTAAAAAATTAAAAAAATAAAAATAAAAATTTTAATCTTGAGTGCCCTGACATAAGATTGCCCCGGCATAACTGGGAGGTTATGTTGAATGGTTGTCCTGGGGTACAAAAAGGTTGAGCAAAAAAAAATTATGCTTTTTGCTTTCCATTTTTAGATTCACTTAGGTAAATTTATTTTTTTCTGCAAAACAAAAAAAAAATTCCTTGACATTTCATAATTTATTAGGATTAGAGACTTAATCATCAAATTTTAAAAAAAACAAAAAAAATTAGTTTTAGATTAATTTTGTTTGTTTATAACTTTTATTTTGGACACCCTACTTGTTGTATTTCATAATTTCATAATCAACTTAAGGGCACAGCCCATTAATCAGATAAGGTGGGGAGTTTAATACCCTTCCTTAGCCCACAAACCACCACCCAGTATTTGCATTGACCCAAACCTTAAATCTAAAATCAATTAGACGTCAACCCTAGGAATTTTGAGCTCAATAGGACAAGGGAACCCTAGAGTTGGACCGGGTTCAGATCATTTAGCTGCTTAGTGTCTAAGGAAAGTGGTTCATGGATAAGACCTCGAAGGAAGGTGGTTCTTTAATTGGTTCCGTTTGCTTACCTGGCCAATTTTAATTGGTGTCTAAGGCAAGCAACGGGGGGACTCCCACCAACCTTACACTTACCTGGCCGAGTCAATTAATTGATCTTGGGTTTGGAGTGCTCGAAGGTAACTTTGGATCAGTTAGGAGTTGTCGAGATCCAGGTTAATCCTAGGATAGTGATTTCGATTTGTTTCACTTTCTTGAAAAAAAGAAAAAAAAATAATTAACTCTCTTTTCGCTAGCCTAGGACTCTCTTAGGATTTTTTTTCCTTTAGACCTCTTCTCATTCTTCCACTTTTCTTTAATTAAAAAAAAATCTCTAATTGCTGTTTGCTTTAGGAGGGTATATGTTAGTGTATTCTAGGCGTCGACTTCGAGAACCTAAACATATATCCTTAGATCCAAAAATTGAAAGCTCCAGTAGAGCAAACAGCCTAGGTACTATGGATCACAATCAAGGAAATCAAGGAATTGACCCTTCGCTGAAGGAGTACTTTACTCCTTCAAAATATACCTATTCACCTTGTATCTAAGTACCTCCTGTAGATGTTGTCCAATACGAAATCAAGTCCAGTGTAATCTAGATGTTACCCTCTTTTTATGGACTTACAACTGAAGATCCATATAAACACTTAGACGAATTCTTGAAAATCTGTTCAACCGTTAAGATACAACATTTCTTCGATGATGCTTTAAGGCTTAAGTTATTCCCTTTTTCCTTGAAAGACAAAGCTAAATACTGGTTGAATTCCCTAGATATTGTGACTATTTCAACTTGGGATCAACTTCAGAGGGAGTTTCTTAAGAAGTATTTCCCCATAGGAAAGACGAATCAAATTAGAAAAGCCATTACTAGTTTTTCCCAATTGGACAGAGAAATGTTTTATAAAACCTGGGAGAGATTGAAAGAGTTGATCAGAAAATGTCCTCACCATGCCATACCAAAATGGCAATTAGTCTAGTGCTTCTATGATGGTCTGTCAGAAAGGCACCAGCAAATGGTGGATGCCTCATGTGGAGGAATGTTCATGCTTAAAAATGAACATGAGGCATGGTAGATATTTGAAACCCTGAGTGAAAACTCTTGCATCATATGTCAGTTGCCCATAGAGATCCTCCCATAGGACCCGTAGGATCCAAAAGAGGGGGAATGTATGAAGTTGGTCATGCTGTAGACATCTATAGCAAGGTAGATGAGCTATCTCAGAAGCTCGACTAAATTTTGCAAGCTGAAAATAATTCCTCATTATCTCATCACAATCAAGATGTCTATATTATCTGCTCGAGTCCTACCCACTTGTTAGGTGATTGTCCATCCACTTACCAGTTTCCTGAGCTGCTTCAGGAGCAAGCCCATCAAGTCCAAACCCAAATGGCTCATAGACCAGGAAACGATCCCTACTTGAACACATACAATCCTGGCTGGCGCGATCACCCAAATTTCTCTTAGAAACCCCAACCTGGAATCAATTCATCTGTTAGGCCCAACTATCAGGAGACCAATTTTCAAAGCATGCCATTTTCACAGTACCCAAGTGCCCAACAGCCTCGACAACCTCCGCCGAGCAATCATGACCCTTTGCTAGAGAAGGTGCTCTAAGCATTAAAGGGGCTGGACATGAATATCCAAATCCTTCACTCCCACACACAATCCATTGCCAAGCTAGAGTCCCAGATAGGTCAGCTAGCTACAACTTTTAATCAGAGGAAGGTAAGTTACCTAGCCAGCTCATTAGCAATCCTAAAGGTCAATACATGGCTGAGATCTCCATTGGACATGCAGATTTTTCTGAATATGCTAAATCTATCATAACCCTAAGAAGTGGGAAAACATTGAACCAGCTTGACCTGACCCAAGAGGTAGAAGTGGCTAAGCCAGAGAAGAAGCATGAAGAGGAAAAGGAATCCATTGGTCAAGCACTTGCACCTAAGGCTCCATTCCCTAGTACTCTAGAATCACCTTTACCATTGGATAAGAAGAATTTGAAAATGAATAAGATGCTTGAACAATTCAAGCAAGTCCAAGTAAACTTACCTCTCTTCGATGCCATCAAGCAAGTGCTGACTTATGCCAAATTTCTTAAGAATCTGTGCACACAAAAATGGAAATCTAAAGCACACATCCCTAAGAAAATCCAGTTAACTGAGCAAGCCAGCTCAGTTTTTCAATAGATAGTCTCACCCAAACTCAAAGATCCTGGTACCCTAATCATATCTTGTGTCATAGGGGACCTTATAATCAAGAAAGCCTTGTTAGATTTGGATGCGAGTGTAAACCTTCTCCCAAGCTCAGTGCATGATTTGTTTAGATTTGGAGAACTAAAACACACGATGGTGACTTTACAGTTAGCTGATCGATCTGTTAAGGTACTCCATGGAATGCTTGAGGATGTGTTGGTGAAAGTAGATGAATTCTACTTTCCTGTTG
The DNA here is from genome assembly GCA_021397845.1 of Areca catechu. Classification (NCBI taxonomy): domain Eukaryota; kingdom Viridiplantae; phylum Streptophyta; class Magnoliopsida; order Arecales; family Arecaceae; genus Areca; species Areca catechu. The sequence continues at coordinate 148,019,037 of CM038041.1, forward strand.
ATTTTCTTATGCTGGATATGGAAACAAGCAATAATCCTAGCCAAATCCCAATCATTCTTGGAAGACCCTTCCTAGCAACTACCAATGCTTGTATAAATTGTAGGGCAAGGGTTATGGATGTTTCATTTGGAAACAAGAAAATGAGGTTGAATATTTTCAATGCATGCCAATGACCACCCTCGTATGATGAGGTAAACATGGTAGAGGAAGTGCTAGAGGATGTTACCGAGGATAAATCTTCTAGTTTGCTTGACTCAGATCCTCTACAAGCATGCTTAACACATTTTGAAGTAGATGATTTTGATGTTGATGGGTATACTGAAGAAGCGAACATGTTGTTAGAAGTACCTGATTTTTGCACCACTCTCCCATGGGCCAAGAAATATAAGCAGATAACCTCTCCTTTTGATATACCGATAGCTTCTTCATTTGAGACCATACCTATAGTGGAACAAGAGCCACACCTAGTCATGGTAAAGGACCCCTCTTTCGAGCATGATGCCATTCCTGACCAGGAAATCCAATTGGTAGGTTCATCGTTGGTGAATCCTACTTATATTGGTATAGGCATCATAAAAAGTCCCCGAGTTTAATAATAAAGGTTTTTAGCATTTCTCACTGTGTAATCGGGGCCCTTCACCTAAGTAAGCGTTGTTGTTCGCGTCAAAAGGTAGGGATGTAAAGAAATCTTTTGTAGAGTAAGTCTTGACTTGACACCTTTTTGACTCGAGTTAGTAAGCCCGAGAGGTGTTTTACACCTAATGCCCTAAAGCCAACTGGTTTGGGAGTCATTGGCCTAAAGCTCGCTATAAGGATTAACTAGAAAGCAAGATGTCAGGACATTACACTAACTCTACGTTTTATCTTAAAAAAAAAAAATGGGGACTAATAAATATTACACCAAAACTAAAGTAAGTTGGAAGATTTAGAGAGTGAGATAGAAAGTTGGGAAAAGAAAAACTCTTAAAACTTCTATGGACTTTACTCTACCACTTAATGGATGGAATTGGTAATCCAATGAAGTAAGTTTTTAATGGTCTAACCGGATATCCTCTGATTTTAGTATTAGTAAGATGATTTTTACTTCATGGACCAAGTTAGTGCACAAGACTAATTCATTTTCTTTACTTGAGGACGAGCAAAGTTCAAGTTGGAAGGTGTGATAATTATATTTTATGTATATATAAGAGTATTAAATTAATAATTAATTATCTTTAGAATTAATACTTTTGTATATCTTTTGTAGGAAAAATAGTCATCATTGTGTAGAGCTCGAATTATGGAATCCAACGGCACAAACTGGTACCAATTCGGAGTTCATATGGACTTGAAATTAATTTTAGAAGATTATAGCATGGATTTCAAAGCCACAGATTTTTGGAGCAATCCCAAAAATCATTCAGCTGATTCACTATGGATGGGCATCTTTTGTAGGAAAAGTGGTCATCATTGTGTAGAGCTCGAATTATGGAATCCAACGGCACAAACCGGATCCAAATTGAAGTTCGTATGGACCTGAATTTAATTTTAGAAGGTTATAACACGGATTTCAAAGCTATACGATTTCTGAGCAGCCCCAAAAATCTTTCAGCCGGTTCACTGTGGACCGGCTCAATGGTCCACCCACAAACACAGCTGCCATTACCTGCAGTCCACGGGCGAAACCATGGACCACCGTCCATTGAATGCGCCCAAACTCACCGGAGGGACCACCCCAGCACTGCCCAAGCTGCCGTTGACCTCACCGCCTGCCGGAGAGCCTCCAATGGCCGGAAAATTGCCGGAGAAGGGGCTGCTGCCCTTCTTCATTCTCTCTTCAACGCCTCTCGCCACCAAGCCGCCCCAGCACCGCCCAGCACCACTGCAAGCCGGCCCACTGCCGTCGAAGCCGTTCCTGCTGCCGCCAGCCATTGCCGTCGTGAGCCGCCAGCCGTCCACCGTCCCAAGCCACTGTCCCATTTCTCCTCATCTCCACGGTCTCGAAGCCACCGTCCATTCCACCGCCGGCTTTGCTTCACCAAAGCCGTGAGCCACGCCGTCCACCACTGGCTGCGGTGGTCGCCACACTTCCCAACGCCGAGAAGCCCCTGCTGGCCTCCCAGCCTCCTCTTGGTGTCATCCATCATGGAGGAAGCTTGCTGGGACTCGGACCAGGATGTCCGAAAGCGAGGATAAGCATCGAAACGAGAAGATAGGAACGCAGGATTTGATGCAGAGTTTAGAAGATCGGATCGGCGGGTGCGAGATATGATTTCTAAACATACGCGGAGGAGAATACGAGAATAAGCATCGAAAATATCAAGTTGATGTTGTGGATAATATCGAGAAATAAATTGGGACGAAAAAATCATCACGGTTTCTACATGGGTCTGATATGGTGTTTTCCATCTATAAAACCTTGAGTCATTCCACATTTTGGGGAATAATGGCGGGAGACTCCACTTTTTCATCGTTCATAGTTCTACTTCCTAGTCCCTGCTGCTGTCGCTTCCTATTGTACAGAGAATCAAAAATTATAAAAAAGGAAAAAGGGACCCTTATTCCCACAGTTTTATTTTTTTATGTACTCCATTTTCATGAAATAAATATCTTTTTTACTTTATATTAATCCATGTTTCTTTATCTTGTTTGGAGTAATGCTGGAACAAGTCATTGTCATGTTGGTTTAGCATTTGAGGTAAGCCCTAGTGAGTCAACTTTTGACTGATCTATACTTAAGGGATGGACCGTGATACTCTCAAGATAGATCATATCTTGGTTGTCTTCGCGGGTAATCATTTTTATCTCTTGTTATTTGCATTAGTTTAGTATTAGTTTTATTTTTTTTAAAGTAACACAAAAGTCTCTGTGGGTTCGACCTTTACTCCCGCTATTCTACCCTTTTAGATTAGTGAAATTAAGGTTTCATATCGATGCATTGCGACATGCATCAGTACACAAGATACATGGTAGTCTCAGTTCTAAGGATTACATGCACAACTCCCACTAAGAAAACATTCTTTTGACAAGTAAGACTTCCATTTGATGTTCTCTTGTCGGATCAATTTAGTAAATTCATGGCCTAATGAGCACCCACATCCTTGTATTAATTTCTCTCTATACAAGTGGCTATGAGACCAACCACTCTCTCCATCGAGCATACATAATATATGCTAGTCTTTCCGGATTCATCGATCCCCGAATCGATGATTCAATGACTAGGAACATTTTAGATTAGGATTTATAGAAACTTAGGTCTCACCATTATGATCTCCATCATAATTGTAATTCCATTGCCCTACCTTATGGGGTTCATTATAATCTTAAAATTAAAACATAAGACACATCATATTATGAATCAAAAATTATCTTTATTAATATCAATCTTGAGTTGGGAGAATACAAAAATACAACTGAAACAATAATTGCGATTGACTTTTAGGGCATAATTCTTTCATTCTTTAGTATATGTCTAATAAGAACATGGTTCAGAATATAACATGCAGTGTTCATAATTTTAGTCCAAAAGTACTTTGAAAGATTGCCTTTATATAACATTATTTTAGCCATTTCTTCTAATATTCTATTCTTTCTCTCTACAATACTATTTTGTTGTGGTGCTCTTAGAGCCGAAAAGTTATGATAAATGCCATGTTCATTATAAAATTTTTTAAAATATTAATTTTCAAATTCTATGTCGTGATCACTTCTTAAAATAATTGATAGATTTTTTTATTTGAAATATTTCTATGAAATTTCTAAAAAATAGTGAATGCTTCATCTTTATGTACAAAAAATAATACCTAAGTAAATCTAGAAATATCATCTACTATCATAAGTCCATATTTCTTACATCTTAGGCTTGTGTTCATAGTTAGTCCAAATAAGTCCATGTATAGTATCTCTAAAGGTTTAGATATTGAAATAATATTTTTAGATTTGAAACTCCTCTTAGTTTGTTTGCTATATTGACAAACATCACATACATGATTATTTTCAAAATTCAATTTAGGTAAACCTTTAATTAAGCCTTTAAAGATTGATTTAGATAAAGTATGTATGCTAGCATATCCAAGTCTTCTATGCCAAAACCAACTAATTTTTTTAATTTTAGCATTCATAGCTACTAGATTTGTACTATTTTTTCATGGTTAGATCATTTAAGTCTACAATGTATATGTTTCCAAGTTTACATTCTATAAATTTGATGCTTGAATTAAAAGAACTAGTAATTATGTATACTTAAGATCCAAACAAAAATTTGAAGCTTTTGGAATATAATTGACTAATGCTTAATAGATTTTGCTTTAATATATTTTCAATAAATGTTGAATGAGTGATCTTGATCTTACCAATGCCGATAATTCTTTCCTTATAACTATCTCCAAAGGTTACCATGCCACCTTCTTTCATTTCTAGGATGAAGAATTATTTTTTATTACCCAACATATGCCTTGAATAGCTACTGTCTAAGTACCATCTTTTTTTAGATCATTAGACTACGAGACATCATCGCAAAATAAATCAAGTAAGGATTTTAGGTACCCAAACTTTCTTGGGTCCTTTGGGATTAGTCATCATGATTCTGTTCGAAATCCAAATTTTCTTAACTTTATTTCTATTTTTTTTTTAAGCTATACTCATAAGCCTTATGTTCAATTTTATTATAGCAAAAATAAATAACATTTATTTTTTGTAAAGACTTAGGTGCTGAAAATTTGGTCGTAGAAAACCTGGTTGCTAAAAATTTATTGTTGAAATTTGAGTTGTACCCAATTCCATCTTTATCATTTGATTCTCTTTGGATCTTAAGGATTAGCTCAAGCTTGTTTAAGCTAAAAGTCATCTTATCAACCAAAAGTTTAAGTTTTTAAACATCTTTTTTCTAAATTTTCATTCTCTTCCTCTAAAACTTTAAGTTTTTCAGAATATTTCTCTTTTTCTTTTTGCAAAGCCTTGTTTTTTCATAAATTTTATCTCGTTCTTTTGCCAAGATCTTATTTGTTTCTAATGCATCATTTTTCTTTTTTCGTATCATTTTTCTTTAAAGTCTCCATCAATTCTTTAAGCAAAGTGTCATTTGATTATTTGAGAGCTTTATTTTTTAAACTAGCTTTCTTGAATGCAACAAGCAAATCAAAAAAAGCTGTGTAATTCATCAAAAGTAAATTCAATATTAGGTTCAGAACAAATCTCATCTTCCAAAGCCATCAAGCATAGATTAGCAGACTTTGTTTGCTCTTCCTCTTAATTGGAGTTTGATCCATCACTGTCGCTCTATATTGCAACCATGACTTTCTTCTTCTTACTTTTCTTATGTCTCTTTTTCAACATTGGACAGTTTGACCGATAGTGTCTTGATTTTTTGCATTCATAGCAAATGGGCTATTGATTCTTGTCCTTTTTATCTTTTTCTTTACCTGGCTTCTCCTTAGTAAGGGTGGCAAAATATGACTTGACTCGCCAACCCGACCCACGTTCGCCCGCTTTAAATAGGTTTGGATTGAGCTTAAATGGGTCAACCCATTTAACCAATTTAATATACAGGTCGGGTTTAAGTTTTAGGTCCTTGACCTGTTTAACCCATTTAATATATGGATCAGACGGGTTAGGGCATATCAGGATGCATAACCTATTTAGGGTAATAGGCCACATGCCCATAGCCCACATGTCATAATATTTTGTCGTTTGTGCTGGGCCAGGCCCACCAACAGGATGAGCATCATTCCAAATATCCTTCTGCTTCCACATTGAAACTTGAAAGGAGCAAACCCTAAACTATGAAAAGGATCTAGGGATTCCATTTTTTTGCTTCTCTTTACTTCTTCAGCAATGGCTAACCCCAACCCCAAGTCCCTAACTCCCTTTTTCCTCATCCAGTGAATGAGCAGTGGTGGCCAACCCAAACCCCAAGTCCCCAACTCCCTTCTCCCTCATCCAGCAAATGAGCTCTCTAGAGTATGTTTCCTCTTTTATTGTCTATTCTTTGACTTCTTTTTCTCTATTTTGTGATGAGATATATTAAAGATATTATGGATCGATCAATTTGATGTGGTTTTTCCAGGGACAATCACATATGATTTAGATCTTGATGCTATTGGGAATTGTGGCCCAAAATCAATAATCTAGGCTGTAGATGGTTGTGTGACTTATATATATGTATATGAATTATTGAATTAAATAAAAAATTTTATTTTGGTTGTTCATCACATAACATCTTCCTAATTGAACTGTTGTGTGATGATATCCTTTGAGCTACCTTGTATGCGATGTAAAGAAGATGCATCGTGTAGTTCATAAATTGGTTCGCAACCAAAGGATACGCTATTTCAGGATGATGATGTATCGAGAGTAGGTTATCAATGTCATATCTATTGGTTGTCCTCTTAACCAAGTAGCATGGAGATGCTTGTGTGACATCAGGTATTGTGTTTGACACTTTACTGAACGTGACTCTCATGCGAGACTCTCTTTCTGTCGAAGAGGAGTCTTCATTATAATATGGATATGAATTATTTCTTTGACTTGATATCACTATGGTAGCTTGGAAGTAACTCACTATGCTTAGGTACCAGACTAACTAGATTTCTAATCCGGTGATAGAAGGTTACTGGGTACAGTCAAGTACTTGTATAGCGTGTTGGCTTTATCCCATGATTTTGATGAATAACAAAATGTTGAGTACATATTTTATACTAATGATCAATTATAGTTATGAGTTTTCAGGAATCAAGCACCTTAAATTTTCAAAGTTAGAATATCATGGCATGCTTTGGAAACAAAGCATTTTTCATGATTTGAGAAGTCTTCTCCATTGAAAAAGGATACAAATGGGTTCAATTATTGTTTATATATGTTGCATTTAAGTTTCATGAAAAATCTTTATATTTTTGGCTTGTTTGGCACTTACTTTTGAAATTTGTAGAACCAAGTGTCGACACCTGGGAGCACAAGTGTCGACACTTCAGCATTTGGCATGCAGAATTTTTTAGTGGCACACCAAATGTCGACACTCAAAACTCAAGTGTCGATACTTGAAACTCAAGTGTCGACACTTAGAATTCCAAGTGTCGACTCAAGGCTATAGACTTTTTGAAAATACAGAACTTGCCTCTAGAGAATTTTTGTGTTAAGTGTCAACACCTGAGAATTAAGTGTCGATACTTGAAAGTTCAAGTGTCACACATGACAGCCAAGTGTCGACACCTAACAGCCAAGTGTCGACACTCGGGTTCTGATAGCTTCAATGGATCTATTTTCTGATAGCCTGAATTTGTATTTTTTAGCTTCTAACGGCTTGTTCTTGATCCCTAACGGTCTAAAATAATTTTTTAGATATTTTTCATGTATTTAAGCTTCACCAAACTCATTCATGAAGTAAGAGAAAAGATAAAAGTAAGAAAATATCCAAGAGTTAAAGACATTCTTCAAGAACTCCACTTCCAAAAGCTCTAAAAAAGAGAGATTCCACTAAAAAAGCCTACATTCCTTTCATTTCATCTTTCCAAAAGTGTTATTGAGAAGATTCCAAGTCAAGTCACATCAAGCAATCATCAAAGAGCTTCAAAGATTCCTCATTCCACTCTAAGAAAAGAGTTTGCTTGTGTTTAAATTCTTGTATTCTGAATTTATTATTGTCTTTGACCTAGCTTTCAAGGATTTCTTGAAAGTAGGTTATTGTGGTTGTTGGTGAGCCAAAGGGACAAAACCAACTAGGGTTGACTTGTGAGCCCGAAGATAAAATAAGTTGTAAGGTTTATTGGTGAGCCTAGGTGACAAAACCAACTTAGGTTTTGACTTGTGAGCCTTGGAAAACAAGTCGACTGTAATCTTTGAAGAGATTATAGTAGAAATTTCCAAGGAGAGCTTGGGGAGTGGACATAGGTGCTTGGAGAGCACCGAACCACTATAAAACTTGGTGTTTGTGTGTGATTGTCTCTTTTTATTACTTGCACTTTATTTCCTGCATTATATTTGTTGTTGTCCGTTACATATACTTAAGTGCATTAATCATATTGCTCATAAACACTACAAGGCTTGCGCATTATTGTTTTAATTTTTTAAAGACCCAATTCACCCCCCCTTTTGGACTCCATCTCTGGAAAACAAGTAATATCAGAGCACCGGTACTCTCTTGGAGGTCTAAGGATCTTGAGTAAAAGATCATGGCAGCCTCAATAGGTATGGGTGTTGTTAAAGGTTAAGCTTCAAATCGTCCCCCACTATTTAATGGCATGAATTATACAAATTGAAAGACACGCATGCGCAAATTCATTCAAGCCATTGATTATAATCTTTGGAGGACTATTATCAAAGGTTCTCATCAGCCAACTATTTTGATTAATGGCATTCCCACTCCCAAAATGGAAGATGATTGGGATGAGAATGATATTAAGAAAATATAGCTTAATGCTAAGGCTATGAATCTATTATTTTACTCTTTAGATCCAAGTGAATTCAATAGAATCTCTAACAGTCTCTCCGCTAAGAAAATATGGGATACACTTGAGGTTACCCATAAGGGTACATACCAAGTGAAAATAACTAAAGTTAACATGCTCATTCATACATATGAAATGTTCAAAATAGAACCTACTGAATCTATAAGTGAAATGTATACTAGGTTCACAAATATTGTGAATGGCATAAGAAGTTTAGGAAAGATTATATCTGATGATGAACTTGTAAACAAACTTCTCAGGTCTCTTTCGGCTTCAAGGGATGCAAAGGTGACTATTATAGAAGAAGCCAAGGACGTCAACACTTTTCTCTCGAGCAATTGTTGGGCTCATTGATGACATATGAGCTCTCTTTAAAGCAAAAGAATATGGATGTTGACAAGAAAAAGAAAGTGATCGCTTTCAAGTCCACCAATAAAGATGATTCAAGTGAAGAATTAGAAGAATAAGATGAAGAAGATAAGACAGCTCTCATGGCTAGAAAGTTCAAGAGGTTCATGAGAAAGAAGAAGTATAATTTTAAGAAGAAACCTCTAAAAGAAGAGCCTATCAAAGAGAAGGAGAAAGAGAAAGAAAAGGAGCAGCCTAAATGTTTTGAGTGCAAGAAATTAGGCCATTTCAAGATGGACTGCCCCATACTCAAAAAGAGCAGAAGAAGATTAAGAAAGAAAGCTATGATGGTAACCTGGAGTGACAGTGAGGACCCTAGTTCTGAGGAAGAACAACAAGAAGTTGCAAACTTCTGTTTTATTGCCCAATAAGCAACCCAAGAGAGGGGATGAATTGGGTCTCTAAAAATTAAAGCTAAGCTAACTTGATATGACAAGCTATTGACTTAACAAGGCTTGAAATAAAGCAAGACAATCCAATTCAACAAATATATAAGCAAGATACTATGATTCAAATGCAAAGCTCTAAGATATATGTGCAATGGAAATAAAGAGCATTAAATAAAGAGTAAGGAGAGAGAGAGATCAACCAATCACAAACACCAAAAGCTATAGTGGTTCGGTGCCAACTAATGCACCTACATCCAGTCTCCAAGATCTCCTTGGGAATCCACTATAATCACACGATTATAGCCGATTAGTTTTCTGAGCTCACTAATCAAAACTCAATTTGTTTTACAAGGCTCACAAGTCACAACCTCACTTGATTTTACGGGCTAACCAAGAACCTAATTGGTTTTTACAAGGCTAACCAACAACCTCCCTTGGTTTTCCGGGCTAACCAAGAACCTTAATGGTTATGTGGGCTAACCACCAACCTAATTAGTTTTCCAAGGCTTACCAATAACCTTCCTTGGTTTTACAATAAGCTAACCAAGAACCCTTACAAGAAATAAGGTTTAGAAATAAAGAACTAATGTAAGCTTTCAATAACAAAGCAAATAAGTCAATGTAGCTCGATTTAGAGTTGCTTTGCACTTGTTGAAGCCTTTTGAATATCCAAGATTGAATGATCTTCAATGCTCTTGATGGCTTTTGAATCCTTGAAGGCTTCTTTTAGCTTGAGAGTGGTTGAAACTTGAATGAATAGGAGTTATAGCTATTCTCTCTTCTTTTCTCTCTACACTCTTTAATGGCATTCAATCTTTCTTTTTTGATTTGATTTGGAGCATATAAATACCCTTCCAAGGCCTTAAAACTGAATTCTAGCCGTTAGACTTGAGAAACTAGCCATTGGGAGCAATTTGGGTGAATTCTGTGTTTGAAAAAACTAGCCGTTACTGTTGCCAAAACTTCATGTATCGATACGTCCTCAGTTGAGTCGACACAAAAGGTCAACACATGTTCTTCTTGAGTCGACACATAGTTCAAAAAGCTCCATTCAGATTCTCTGAAAATCTTAGATGTGTCGATACCTTTTCAGTTGAGTCGACACCTTGAGTCGACACCTTGCTTCCATGTGTCGACACTTCAAATGTTCCTTCAGCTTCTTCAAGTTCTGTGGCTTAAAGGTCTTAGGCGATGCGTTGATCCATATGTTGAAACTTTAAGTCGATACTTCAGGTCCATGTGTCGACACTTCATCGGTGCCATTTGAAACTTTGCTGCGTACCGGCCTGAGTTGACACTTTATCCTCATGTATCGATACTTCATGTCATGTGTCGACATTTTGAGTTGACACATCACTGAAAAATTCACACAAACTGTTGAACTTGAGCTGGAACAAGTTTTTACTTGGCATAGCTATCTATTCAACCATCTCTTAAGTGTCCAAGTCTTCTTTTGATCAATCTTTTCATTTCAAACTTGATTTCTTCAAGGCAGTTGGGCTTTTTCAATTTTTGTGAGCACCTTTCAATAAAAACACACTCAAAGCAAATCATTAGTCCTCAGCTTATACTTAACTATTTTGCTTATCATCAAAATCAATTAGTGGAGTCAACAATCTCCTCCTTTTTGATGATGACAAAATTCTTAAGTATAAATTACTTTAAAAGTAAAGCTTTAAGAGAATTGACCAAGATGCACAACATTGAAAGCATTAAGTGTATCAACATTACTTGCATTAAAGATATGATCATTCAACACACAAGTATTTGAGCTTGTTACAAAGATAGAGAGTATCATAACTTTGATATTTATTGAAATGCATAGAAAGCATGTATCATGATACTCTACAAGAAAATCTCAGCAAATAATAAAGCTCCTCCTGAATCAATGATTCATAACAGAATTTGTAAAAAATCTTTTCAAACATTGAATGAGGGGTTTTAAGGGTTAAGTTTGCTTTAAAAGGATTTTTGAATGAACAACAAGTAAAGCTCTCCCTTTCTTAAGGAATTTTGTAAATGATTTTCAATTCAGGTTTTTCAAAAAATTTGTCTATCCTTTGCATATCACAAAATCAAAAATCAAAACTCGAACTTATACTTAAATCATATTAAATTACTTAAATTACTCCCCATTTATACTTAAATTAAATATCACTAAATTACTCCCCCTTTTTGTTATCATTAAAAAGATAGGAAAACAAAAAAATCGAATAGTCAAGAAATAGAATTGAGATAATAAGTTCATATAACATTCATCTCATCAAACACATAGAAATAAGGAACAATAAGTGTTTTCATATAAACTTAGAATTTTTTACAGCAAAATGATACATAACAGAAATAAAAGTACATAGAAGCATGAAAGCAAACTATCTAAAAGTACATAAAAAGTCCTAATCCTCATCCATCGAATCATTAGAAGATGAACCGATCTCAATCAGTCCTGTATTAGTGAAGCATCGAGCTCTCGACCATCGCGATTGAAGATCTCGATGTCTGGTCCTGGTCGGATGTGGAGGGGTACGACGACCACGTCCTTTCCGACGAGCATTAGTCCGACCTCTGGCTGGAGTAGTAGAGGTATAAGCTATGTCCTTTGCAGGAACGGAAGTGATCGGGTTAACCAACTCAGCTACTGCTGGGAGAGGTGTGAGATCAAAAGATGGTCCATAGTCAAGATACTGAAAGCTGGGTGTATAAAATCCAAGCTCTCGAATCAATGATGATGTATGAAGGGTAGGAGTATCAGTAAGCTGTGTATCAAAAACAGGGATCTCAGCTACTGGAATACTAGGTGTATCAGCTGTAGAAAGTATCGGTGACTCTATGATAAATGTATCCACAGTGGGGGTCTCAGTGATAGGTGTATGAACAAATGAAGTGTCAATGTTAGGGGCAACAAAATCAGGTATATCAATGACAGGTGAATCAAAAATAGAAGTGAGAATAGGAATAGAAACTAGAACAAAAGTACGATCATCCGATCTAGATGATGGATCAGGAATCTGGGTAGGTAAGGAAGATGGGTTAACAACAGGACTCGTAGGCAAGTCAGCCATCACCTCCTCAACTGGCTCTGATGAAAGATCAGTAATGTCAAACTGGTCTGAGTCAGTCTCCTCGTCTCTATCAATATCTCTAACAACAGTCTCAGCACCAGTATCAATATCAATAGTGTCATCAGCTGGTGCAGGAGCAGGTACATGAACAGGTGCAGGAGCAGTATCTGCAGCCAGAGCACTCGTCGAAGATCTGGACAGTGTAGAGAGAATAGTCGAGATGCCATTAGTAAGACCAATATGGCTCTCTCTCATCTTAGCTATGAAAATGTCAAGACGCTGCCTCATGATGAATACATCGATCTCAATGCGTCTGACTCTATCCTCTAAGCTATTAGGAATGTCTGGAGTCTCCATCTGTGCTGGCCGAGGCTGTGCAGATGTAGAAGGATCAGACTAAGAAACAACTACTGCCTGTACTGCCATCTCAGGCTGTATCTCGCTCGATCCTGCCTCGCCTGAAAGAATCTGCTCCTCTACTATGTCCTCATAATCAGCTTTATCCTCGGCTTGACCTGATATCCTACATGTCCACTGGCCTCATACCAAATGATAGCTCATCCGATGCAATGACCTGATGTCATACACATCGGTGTGAAGCAATGTGCGATAAGGCTTATCCTGGAAGCTGACTCCATACTCTTTGAATAATACAGTCAATCCCATGTCGTAAGGTAAGCAGAGCCGCTGGCTAGACGATGCCTCAGTCATCTAATGTACCATCAGAACAGGAAGGCATACTAGCATGCACTGAACCAGTGAGACCATCATGAGCAACTCCCGCTCGATGATATAGTCGAAATGTCCGGTCTTCGGCAGAAGAATCTGGGCAACGATATGGTGCAGTAGTCTCATCTTTGCAGATAGCCTAGATGCTGGAACAGTGGCTCCCTTTGGCAAGATGTCTGACTCGAAAATATACTAGAGACCACTGACTCGATCCATCAAGTTGTCAACAACCGATCCGGTCATCGATATATCCCACACTCGGCTCAAAATCTTTGAAGAAATAGGGATATCCAGTCCTCTGACTTGTGCAACCCAACCATCTGCTCCTCGGGCAAGTGATCCGTAAAACTCTCTCATCAGCCCGGGATAATATCTCTCACTGAGTGAATGGAAAGAGGTCAACCCAGCATGTTGAATCCACTCTCCTATCCGGAAATGCTGCTAGTCTACAAAAGAAAAGTCCACTCGACGTCCTCCAACCACTGTCTTGGAGCTCATTCAGCTAGATGGAACAAACAAGGGTTGTGTAGGCGGATCCGGAGCTCTAGACTCGTGTCGGGCCTTCGTCCTTTGCTCTTCTTCTTGCTATAATTATCGAGGTCAACGAACAACTTGCTTGCGAGGACCCATTGCCAAGATTCAAGATTTGGGCAATGTTTTTGGTTGAAAAAGGGATTTTCTAGGGTTTAGGAAGCTAAACCTAGGAAGAAGTCTAACAAAAATGGCTACCAAACATTCGAATCCAAGAAAACGATGGGCAAAAATAGTGAAATGGAAAGATGAATAGTATGGGTACCTCAAATTTAGGTGTCGGCTCGGAGGAGAAACAAATTTGGGAAAAAATGATTCAGAAACCCCTTAAATCTCGGTTCGCTGTCGGTCATGTGTCGGCTCATGCATGTGTCGACACATTTTGGTGTCGACACATAAATGTGTCGACTCAACGACTTAAAAAAACCAAAAATTCAAGAATTTCACAAGCAGATCAAAATCAATTGAAGTGAGATAGATCTAGAGTCAATCAATAATGTTTAAACATGATTTATCATGAATAAGGTCAAATTGATCTAGGTTGAGTCAAATTAAAAAAAATTAATCAAATGGATTGATGATCCCGAGCTCTCTTCTAATCATATAGAATCGATCTTTCAAAAGAGGTTTATTCAGAATATCTGCTAATTGAAATTCAGTACTTATAAATTCAAGCAAAACATCATTTTTTTCTACATAATCCCTAATGAAATGATGTCTAATTTCAATGTGCTTAGTCCTAGAATGTTGAACAGGATTTTTAGTCAAGCAAATAGCACTGGTATTATCACATTTAATAGGAGTACTAGCCAACTTGATTCCAAAGTTTTCAAGTTGTTGCTTAATCCATAGGATTTGAGCACAACAACTTCCTGCTGCAATATACTCAGCCTCAACTATGGATAGTCCAATTGAAGTTTGTTTCTTGCTAAACCAAGAGATTAAGTTCACTCCAAGAAATTGGCAAGTTCCACTAGTACTCTTTCTATCTAATCTACAACCAGCAAAGTCGGTATCAGAATATCCAATCAATTCAGCAGAAGAATTTCTAGAAATACCATAAACCAATACTAATAGTACTAGACAGATATCTTATAATGCGCTTAACAGCCATAAGATGTGATTCTTTAGGTTCAGACTGATATCTAGCACATATGCAAACACTAAACATTATATCTGGTCTACTAGCAGTCAAATACAATAAAGAGCCTATCATACCTCTGTATAACTTCTGATTTACAGATTTATCATGTTCATCTTTATCAAGTCTACAAGAGGGGCTCATAGGCATACCTATTGGTTTAGTAGTCTCCATTCCAAACTTAATGATTTCTCTTGTGTTCTTAGCTTGGTTAATGAAGATACTATCTGTAGTTTGCTTGATTTGGAGTCCGAGGAAGAAATTGAGTTCTTCCATCATGCTCATCTCGAACTCATCCTGTATTAGCTTAGCAAACTCTTGACAAAGAATTTCTTTAGTAGAACTGAAAATGATGTCATCAACATATATTTGTACTACTAATAAATCATTATCTTTTATTTTCAAAAATAGAGTCTTATCAACATTTCCTCTAGAAAACTTATTTTCAATAAGAAATTTTCTTAACCTTTCATACCATGCTCTAGGTGCTTGTTTTAATCCATAAAGTGCTTTGTGTAATTTGAAAACATAATCAAGATGTGCATGATTTTCAAATCTAGGTGGTTGTTCGACAAAAATTTTTTTAGATATAAAACCATTTAAGAAAGTACTTTTAACATCCATTTGAAATAATTTGAAGTTCATAAAACAAGCAAATGCTAATAACAGTCTAATTGCTTCAAGTCTAGCAACAGGAGCAAAAGTTTCATCAAAGTCAATCACTTCCTCCTGATTGTAGCCTTTAGCAACTAGCCTAGCTTTATTTCTAATAACAATACCATTTTCATCTAGTTTATTCCTAAATACCAATTTAGTGCCAATAATTGAAACATTAGGTGGTCTTTCTACAAGTGTCCAAACATTATTTCTATCAAATTGTATTAGTTCTTCTTGCATAGCATTGATCCAATTAGAGTCTTTTTCAGCTTCTTCAAAATATTTAGGTTCTACTTGAGATACAAATGTAGTATAATTACATTCATTTCTAATAGAAGCTCGAGTTCTTATCCCTTTAGATGGATTACTTAAGATTAATTTCTTAGGGTGTCCGTGAGCATACCTCCACTCCATAGGTAGATCTTGATGCTTTGGAGTGTCATCTTCTTTCTTATCCTTATCTTGTTCTTCTTTATTTGGTTGAGCTTAATCATTCAGTGTTAGCTTCTGAAGCTTGTCAGCACCTGTACATTCTTCAGATATATCCTCTTTTCTTGAGGATTTGTTAGTAGATTTTTCAAATACAACATGTACTGACTCTTCTACAACCAAAGTTCATTTGTTCAATACTCTGTATGCCCTGCTTGATGTAGAGTATCCTAAGAAGATACCTTTATCAGACTTGGCATCGAACTTTCCAAGATGATCTTTTCCATTATTCAAAACGAAACATTTACAACAAAAAATATGAAAATATTTTAAAGTCGATTTTCTTTGGTTCCAAAGCTTATATGGAGTTTTCTTTAAAATAGGGCATATCAAAACTTAAATTAAAATATAACAGGCTGTATTAATAGCTTCAGCCCAAAAATACCTTGGCAAATCATTTTTACAAAGCAAAGAACGTGCCATTTCTTCAAAAGTATGGTTTTTCCTTTCTACTACCCCATTCTGCTGAGGTGTCCTAGGTGTAGAAAAATTATGTTCTATACCTTTTTCATTGTAAAAATTTTTGAAATCTTGATTTTCAAATTCAGTTCCATGATCACTACGAATACAAATGATTGAAACACTTTTTTCATTTGAAACTTTTCAATAAAACTTTATAAATGCTGAAAATGATTCATCTTTTTGTGCTAAAAAGAAAATCCAAGTAAATCTTGAAAAATCATCCACAATGACTAATCCATATCTCTTGCCTCCTAGACTTGATATTCTAGTTGGTCCAAAGAGATCCATATGAAGTAGTTCAAGTGGCCTACTAGTAGTTACAAATCCTTTTGGTTTAAAAGAAGTTTTGACTTGTTTACTAAATTGACATGCTTGGCAAATTCTATCTTTTTCAAAACAAATTTCAGGTAAATCTCTAACTAAATTCTTTTTACAAAGTTTTGAAATAATGTACATACTAGCATGTCCTAACCTTCTATGCCATAACCAACTAGTCTCTTCCTTAGTAGAATTCATTGCAACAAGGCATCTCCATTAGGTAAAGAGAGATCATCTAGGTCTACCAAATAAATATTTCAATGCCTTTTTTCAATGAATTGTACTCCATTTATATCCAGACTAGTAATCATGCAATATGATGATTTGAAAACTACTTGAAAACCTTTATCGCAAAATTGACTAATGCTTAAAAGATTATGCTTTAAACCATCTACTAAAAGTATATTACTAATACTATTAGAAGGAGTTCTGTGAACCTTACCAATACCAATGATTTTTTCTTTACTATTATCATCGAAGGTCACACTCCCTCCATTCAAAGCTTCAAGAGAAGTGAATTACTTCACAACTCCAGTCATGTGCCTTGAGCAACCACTATCAAGATACCAAACTCGTTTATTTTCCTTGGTTGAAAGACACACCTGCAATAAGATCAAGCTTTGTTTTTAGGTACCCAAGCTAACTTTGGTCCTTTAGGGTTAGCATTTAGAATAGTTCCTTTTGGAACCCATATTCTACCAAAAGACATGATTTTTCTAAAATTATATTGATATGATTTATGACCTAATTTTTTGCAAGTAAAACAAGTAATGCTAGATGATGCAGGTACAAAAAAGTTTTTGAAATAATTTTATTGCTTTTGTGGTTTATATTCTAAACCTGCCTTATTAAAAACTACTCTTTGATTGTTTAAAAGTAAGTTTAACTTTTCTGAACTACAAGTAAATTTGTCAACAAAAGGTTTTAACTTTTCAAGTTCATTTTTGTGTTTAGCATTTTCATGTTCTAAATCCTTGTTTTTCTTTAAGAGATCATTATTAGACATAATATTTTTAGATCTTTTTAAAACTTCATTTTCTATACATAAAGCACTAATTTTCTTTTCTAAAACATCTAATTTAGATTTCAAAGAACTAACATCATTTAGTAAAGAGTTGTTTTCTAAAGAAAAACTATTTGCATGCTTTTTCAATTTCTTATTTTTAGATAAAACTAATTTATAATCATGCATTAATTCTTCAAAAGCATTCCTAAGTTCATCTAAAGTGAAATCAATTTCAGAGTCAGAACATACCTCATCATTGTCTTGATGCACCATGAAGCAGAGATTTGCAACTTCAGTCTACTCTTCTTCTGAACTGGAGTCTTCGCTGTCACTCCAAGTGGCCATCATAGCTTTCTTCCTTAATTTCTTCCTTGATTTCTTGAGGAGAGGACGGTCGAACTTGCAATGTCTCGGCTTCTTGCACTCGAAGCATATAGGCACTTTCTTCTCCTTTTCCTTTTCTTTCTCTTTTTCTTTTTCCTTTTCCTTTTCCTTGGACTGATATTTCTTTTTGTAGGAAAACTTCCTCCTCTTCATGAATCTTCTAAACTTTCGTGCAAGGAGGGCTTCTTCACCTTCTTCTTCTTCTTCATCTTCGGACTCATCTATTGAGGATTCTTCTTGAATATTTGACTTGAAAGCAATCCCCTTCTTCTTCTTGTCCATGTCCATAGATTTCTGTTTTAGATTGAGCTCATAAGTCATGAGCGATCCCACTAGCTGCTCAAGAGGTAGCTTGTCCATATCCTTTGCTTCTTGAATTGCAGTCACCTTCGGATCCCATGATGTTGGAAGTGACCTACGAATTTTTATCACAAGATCAGCATTAGACATGACTTTACCAAGACTTCTCATACCATTAACTATATTTGTGAATCGTGTATACATATCAGTGATAGATTCATTTGGTTATATCTGGAACATCTCATATGTGTGCACTAACATATTAACCTTAGTGTTCTTCACTTGATCGATACCCTCATGGATAACTTCAAGTGTGTCCCATATTTCTTTGGTAGACATGCATGTAGATATCTTGTTAAATTCACTAGTATCTAATGCACAATAAAGGAGATTCATTGCCTTAGTATTGATCTCCGATTATTTAATATCATTTTCATCCCAATCCTCTTCAAGTTTTGGAATGGAAACACCATTAATCACCATCGAAGGAATATGAGGACCCTTATCAACTACTTTTCATAAATTATAATCAATAAGATGCATATAAATTCTCATTCTAGTTTTTCAATAAGTATAATTTATACCATCAAAAAATGAAGGTCTATTTGAGGCTTGTCCCTCAACTACACTAGTACCAATTGGGGCTGCCATAGATCTTTACTCAAGGCGATAAAGCCTATATACTGAGAACAGGGCTCTGATACCACTTATTGCCCAGTAAGCAACCCAAGAGGGGGGGTGGTGAATTGGATCTCTAAAAATTAAAGCTAAGCTAACTTGATATGACAAGCTATTGACTTAACAAGGCTTGAAACAAAGCAAGACAATCCAATTCAACAAATATATAAGCAAGGTACTATGATTCAAATGCAATGCACTAAGATATAAGTGCAGCGAAAATAAAGAGCATTAAATAAAGAGCAAGGAGAGAGAGAGAGATCAAGCAATCGCAAACACCAAAAGCTATAATGGTTCGGTGCCAACCAATATACCTACATCCACTCTCCAAGATCCCCTTGGGAATCCACTATAATCACACGATTATAGCCGATTAGGTTTTTGGGCTCACTAATCAAAATCCGACTTGTTTTACAAGGCTCACAAGTCACAACCTCAATTGTTTTACGGGCTAACCAAGAACCTAATTGATTTTCGCAAGGCTAACCAACAACCTCCCTTGGTTTTCTGGGCTAACCAAGAATCTTAGTGGTTTTGCGACCTAACCACCAACTTAATTAGTTTTCCAAGGCTTACCAATAACCTTCCTTGGTTTACAATAGGCTAACCAAGAACCCTTACAAGAAATAAGGTTTAGAAATAAAGAACCAATGTAAGCTTTCAATAACAAAGCAAATAAGTCGATGTAGCTCGATGTAGAGTTGCTTTGCACTTGTTGAAGCCTTTTGAATATCCAAGATTGAATGATCTTCAATGCTCTTGATAGCTTTTGAATCCTTGAAGGCTTCCTTTAGCTTAAGAGTGGTTGAAATTTGAATGAATAGGAGTTTTGGCTCTTCTCTCTTCTTTTCTCTCTTAACTCTTTAATGATATTCAATCTCTCTTTTTTGATTTGATTTGGAGTATATAAGTACCCTTCCAAGGCCTTAAAACTGAATTATAGTAGTTAGACTTGAGAAACTAGCCATTAGGGATGATTTGGGTGAATTCTGTGTTTGAAAAAACTAGCCGTTACTGTTGCTAGAACTCCATGTGTCGACACAAAAGGTCAACATATGTTCTTCTTGAGTCGACACATAGTTCAAAAAGCTCTATTCAAATTCTTTAGAAATCTCAGATGTGTCAACACCTTCTCAGTTGAGTCGACACCTTGAGTCGACACATTGCTTCCATGTGTTGACACTTTAACTGTTCCTTCAGCTTCTTCAAGTTCTGTGGCTTGAAGGTCTCAGGCGATGTGTTGATCCATGTGTTGACACTTTGAGTCGATACTTCAGGTCCATATGTTGACACTTCATTTGTGCCATTTGAAACTTTGCTGCGTACCGGCCTGAGTCGATACTTTATCCTCATGTGTCGACACTTCATGTCATGTGTCGATACTTTGAGTCGACACATCACTAAAAAATTCATAAAAACTGCTGAACTCGAGCTGGAACAAGTTTCTACTTGGCTTAGCTATCAATTCAACTATCTCTTAAGTGTCCAAGTCTTCTTTTGATCAATCTTTTTATTTCAAACTTGGTTTCTTTAAGGCAGTTGGGCTTTTTCAATTTTTATGAGCACCTTTTCAATAAAAACACACTTAAAGCAAATCATTAGTCTTTATCTTATACTTAACTGTTTTGCTTATCATCAAAATCAATTAGTAGAGTCAACATATTTGATGGCTAATAATGATGAGATATTTTTTGAAACCGAAAATGAATTTACTTTTGATGAATTGCATGAGGTTTTTGATGAATTAGTTATTGAATTTCAAAAACTGAAAGCAAAGCATAAAGAATTAAAAAAGCAAAATATGGTTTTGACTAAAACAAAAGACAAGTATTTGATTGAAAATAATTGCTTGTTTCAAGGAAACAAAAAATTGAAGATAAAGTTTGTCTTCTTGAAAAAGAAAAAGAAGATTTGAAAAAGAAAAATTCTTTTGTTTCAATTGAAAAGTTTACAAAACAGAACAATGAGATTTTGCAAGAAAACAAAAAGTACAAAGAAGATCTTGAAAAGTTAAAACCATTTGTTAAAAAATTTACGTACAGCTCTGAAAAATTGAACATGATTTTAAATAGTCAAAGGACTGTTTTCAACAAAGCTAGTTTAGGTTTCAAAACTCAAAAAAAACAAAAACATTTCAAGAATTTCTTTATACCTGCATCATCATCTATTACTTGCTATGCTTGTGGTATTATAGGACATAAATCTTACTTGTGTAATAGAAGGAAAATTAGTAAAGTTAAGAAAGTTTGGATTTCAAAAGAAACCATTACCACTAACCTAAAAAGATCCAAGATGACTTGGGTACCTAAAGTCTTCACCTGATTTTTATTATAGGTGTGCCTTGCAACCAATAAAAAAAAAATGTGGTACCTCGATAGCGGTTGCTCAAGGCACATGACTGGAGATGTGGAGTAGTTCTCATCACTTGAATATCATAATGGTGGTAATGTAACATTTGGTGATAATGGAAAGGATAAGATTATCGAAATTGGTAAAGTCCATATCACCCCCTCTACTTACATTGATAATGTTTTGTATATTGATGGTTTGAAATATAATTTACTTAGTATTAATCAATTTTGTGACAAAGATTTTAAAGTTGTTTTCGAATCTTCAATGTGTATTATTTCTAGTTTAGATGACAATGGCATCAAGTTCATTGGTCATAGGCATTGCAATATTTATATGGTTGATCTTGATTATCTTCCTATTCAAAATGGTCAATGCCTAGTGGCAATGGAAGCCAAGATCAATGAAACTAGTTAGCTTTGGCATCATAAACTAGAACATGATAGTATACATTTGATTTCAAAACTTAGCAAAAATAATTTGATAAAAGATTTGCCAAAACCTGGTTTTGAAAAAGACAAGATTTGTAGTGCTTGCCAACTTAGAAAACAAACCAAATCATTTTTTAAACCAAGAGGAATAGTCTCTACATCTAGACGCTTAGAATTGCTTCATATGGACCTCTTTGGGCCAACTAGAACATCTAGTTTGGGAGGTAAGAAGTACAGTCTAGTTATTATAGATGATTTCTTATGTTTTACATGGATTATATTTTTAGCACACAAAGATGAAACATTTTTTGCATTCATTAGATTTCATAAAAGAGTTTCAAATGAAAAAGGTGCTTTTATTGTATCTTTGAGAAGTGACCATGGAATCAAATTTGAAAATTCTGAATTTGATAAGTTTTATAGTGATAATGGCATTCATCATAGTTTTTCTGTACCTAGGATACCTCAACAAAATGAGATGGTAGAAAGAAAAAATAGAACTCTTGAAGAAATGTCATACACCATGCTTTGCGAAAATGACCTACCTAGATATTTTTGGGCAGAAGCTATAAATACTACATGCTATGTTTTGAACCGTGTTTTAATCTGACCGATTTTAAAGAAAATACCTTATGAGCTTTGGAAAGGTAGGAAACCTTTAATAAAATATTTTTGAGTTTTTGGATGCCGTTATTTCATCTTAAACAATAGCAAAGATAATCTGAGAAAATTTAATGCCAAGTCAGATGAGAGTATCTTTCTAGTCTACTCTACATCTAGCAAGGTATACATGGTCTTCAATAGAAGAACACTTGTTGTTGAAGAATCCATACATGTTGTATTTGATGAATCTAACCAAAAATCTTCTAGAAAAGAAGATATGCTTGGTGATGAAACAGGTATCAATAGAAATGAAGAAGTGAACAACCATGAAGAACCCACCAAGGAGCAAAATGACAATGAAAGAGATCAAGCACAAGGAGATGAAAATACATCTACAGTTAATTCTCTACCAAAAGAATGGAGGTATGCTCATGGACACCCCAAAGAACTTATCATTGGTGATCCATCTAAAGGTGTAAGTACTTGATCATCTCTTATAAATGTTTGTGATTATTTAGTATTTGTATCTCAAATAGAACCTAAAACTATTGAAGAAGCTGAAAATGATTGCAATTGGATTAATGCTATGCAAGATGAACTTAATCAATTTAAAAGAAACAATGTTTGAACTTTGGTAGATAGACCTTCTAATATTTCGATAATTGGCCCAAAATAGGATTTTAGAAACAAACTTGATGAAAATAGAATTGTTACTAAAAATAAAGCTAGACTAGTTGCCAAAGGATACAATCAGGAGAAGGGATTGATTTTGATGAAACCTTTGCTCCTGTTGCTAAACTTGAGTCAATTAGGCTATTATTGGCTTTTGCTTGTTTTATGGATTTTAAATTATTTCAAATGGATGTCCCAAGTGCCTTTTTAAATGGTTTTATCGAATAAGAAGTTTATGTTGAACAACCACCTGATTTTGAAAATCATGAATTTTTAAACCATGTTTTTTTACTTTATAAAGCTTTGTATGGTTTGAAACAAGCTCCAAGAGCTTGGTATGATCATTTAAGTTCTTTCTTGCTCAAAAATGATTTTACTAGATGTAATGTAGATACTACTTTGTTTTTGAAAAAAAAGGATGAAAATCTCTTAGTAGTACAAGTTTGTGTGGATGATATCATATTCGGTGCTACTAATGAATCTCTTTGTCAAGAGTTTGCAAAGTTAATACAGGGTAAGTTCGAGATGAGCATGATAGGAGAACTTAACATCTTCCTCGGACTCTAGATAAAGCAAACCAAAGAGGGGATCTTCATCAACCAAGATAAGTACATAAAAGAAATACTAAAGAAGTTTAGGATGGAGAACACCAAGCCATTAGGTACACCAATGAGCTTCTCTTGTAAGCTTGACAAAGATGAATCAGGTAAATCTATTGACCAAAAACTTTATAGAGGAATGATAGGTTCATTGTTGTATCTAACTACTAGTAGGCCAGATATTATGTTCAGTGTTTGTATGTGTGCAAGATATTAGTCTGCCCCTAAAGAGTCTCATCTTTTGGCTGTTAAATGCATACTCAGATATCTATCTGGCACAATTGATATTGGTCTTTGGTACTCTAGAGATTCTTCATTTGAATTGATTGCTTATTCTGATGCTGATTTTGCTGGGTTTAAACTTGATCGAAAAAGTACTAGTGGAACCTATTAGTTTCTTGGAGTTAATTTTATCTCATAGAGTAGCAAGAAACAGAATTCGGTTGCTCTATCTATGGTGGAAGCCGAATATATAGCAGCTGGAAGCTGTTGTGCTCAAATCCTATGGATCAAATAATAACTCGAAGATTTTGGCATAAAACTAATTAAGATACCCATAAGATGTGACAATACTAGTACAATCAACCTAACTAAGAATCCTGTGCAACATTCAAAAAGTAAACACATTGAAATAAGATATCATTTCATAAAAGATTATGTATAAACATTTAATGTGATGTTTGAATTTGTGTGTACTGATAATCAACTAGCTGATGTGTTTACCAAACCCTTGAGTGAAGAGAGATTTTGTGTGATTAGAAGAGTTAGGAATCATTGACACATTCTCTTAGAACTCTCTCAAATTCCACTCTACCTAATTTATTTTTACTCAAAATCACCTTCACCGAGTCCTAAAAATGTTCAAAAAGTTCCTTGATTTTTTACAAATTTTTCTAATTTCTTTTGGAAATTTCTTGGCCAAGTGTCGATACTTGGATTTTTGCGAAGTATCGATACTTGAGAAAATCAAAGTGTCAACACTCGCGAAAACTTCAAAATTTTTAGGACTTCACCAAATCATTTTTATTTGGATTTCTTTCCCTCCACTCGAGCCCTAATGGTCCCCTTACTGTCCGTAGAGCTTGGAACAGTGGTCTTCCTCTCTTGCCCCCCAATTTTTTGATAAATCCCCTCACTTTCTACCATTGATTTATGCTTTTACTGTTTTTCCCATGGTTTTCACTAATTTTTTATCATTTGTCCATGATTTGCTCATTCTCCCATCGAAATTCCCTATTTCTCTTGGATTTGTGTTTAGATTCATGGATTTCTCTTATTTGGATCGTTTATACACTTCAATCCTACAGTGTATGCCTTATTTTGCCCTTTGTTCTGCATGGTTTCACTGTTGGATTGATGTTTTTGGGCCAAAATCAACCACATTTGATACTTTCCTTTATTTAAATCATTTTTGTACTGAATAGAAAGCAAGTTTTACCTGGCATTGTCCGATTTCACTATTTTTAACTATTTTTTCCAACTTCTACTTTTTGATTTCAAGGTTTTACAGTTAATCCCAAAACCTAAACCAACCTATTTGGTTTCTTTCCTCTTTAAACCAAACCCTAAGTGTTTTCTTCAAATTATTATCGATTTAAATCAAAACCAAGCCTTGATTTCCCTTTTTTTTGGTCACTTTCTCGGTCGATCCACTGTTTTTGACTTCTTTTTCCCTATGTCTTCCTTAGACCGATCCCTATTCCTTATGTTTATCCCTTTGTTCCTTCCCTCAGCTGGTAGACATGGGACCCAAGAAGAGATTGGCTGTTAAAAGGAAGTTCGGTCAGAGTTTAGCAGAGAGAAGATCCAAGGCTAGGAATGACAGTGGTCAGATTGGTACTTTAGCAGCCCCTGGTACACCTTCCATAGAAAGGATGTCTAGGAATGTGGTGGCAGCAGGCAGACAAGTGGATCTCGATTTCTTCGATAGACAGGGATTTCAGATCAGGCAGACTCTTCAAGATTCTAGATTGATCCCCGTCTGCACCATACAAGAGAGGTATTATCCACATCTAGTGTGCAAGTTTTATGGGAGACTTGATTGCCGTCGATTACTTTGGAGTATGACAGTCGGAGGCATACAGATTTCACTTTCTGAGGAGGTTCTGAGTCAGGTCTGGGAGATCCCACAACGAGGGATTGCTATTTTTGCTGTTGAGGATCATAAGGAGGTGTTTAGATGCATCCTGGAGCGTGAGGATGTTCGTGGTGTGGCTATGGTCACCGTGAACCAGTTGTCAGTAGAGATGCGTCTGCTTCATCACATCACTGCATGGATCCTGCTCCTGAAGACTGGCAAATTCGATTTTATTACGGAAAGTGAGCTGATGCTTATGACTTGCTTGAGTCAGAGGACATAGATTGATCTTCCATTACTATTATTAGTCCAGATGAGAGACACCGCCTCATAGAGGAGGCATTGCTTGCCATACGGGATGGCTCTCATACATCTATTTCGTGCATACAGAGTTCCTTTGGAGGGGGAGACCTCCAAGAAGATCCTTCATATGAATGTGTATGATGAGAGATCACTCCACCGTATGGGATACAGAATTGTTTCTAGTTGCTGGGTTCATGGAGAGTCTGGTCAGGAGCCAGACGAGGAGGACAAGTTGCGAGAGGCTGAGGTCGGGCCATTAGGGCCAGCTGTTACACCTCCTCGAGTAGGACCAGCATCAGAGCCTGAGCCATTGACTCCTGTAGCTATCCTTTCTACTCCTCCTCCATCTTCTACTGGTACATCATTTGAGGAGCATGCACGCCAGCAGTTTACTGAGATTAGGAGTGAGATAGTAGGATTGGCTGTCCGCACAACTCAGTTGCGTATAGAGATAGAGGGCCTTAGAGCCCATACTGCTATGGAGTACACTGAGATTTGCAGGACTATGGAGGCTGGTTTCACCTGTATTAAGGAGATGCTGAGAGCTCTATTGCCATCAGGGACATCTGGTCTAGCTGATCCTCCACCTCCTCCACCACCTGCTGATGATGGTCATGATAATTCCCAGGGTGGTGATGGTGCTGAGGTGGTGATGGCGATGATGATGTAGATAGAGGCATAGATATTTTTGGTAATGGTAGTATGGATGGCAATATAGACCTAGCTGGGTGATATCAAATGGTCAGCAGAGATACTCAGACACCAGCTGCTCCTGAGGTCCCTCCTCCAGCTGATGAGATTGTTACCACTCCTAATTTTGTGACACCAGCTGAGCTACTTCCTCCCCCATCGACGAGATCATCCAGGGTTGTACCTATACATGGACCCTCTATATGAAAATATTCAAGAGTTAAAGACATTCTTCAAGAACTCCACTTCCAAAGCTAAAAAGGAGAGACTCCACTGAAAAAGCTTACATTCCTTTCATTTTATCTTTCCAAAAGTGTTCTTGAGAAGATTCCAAGTCAAGTCACTTCAAGCAATCATCAAAGTGCTTCAAAGATTTCTCATTCCACTCTAAGAAGAGAGTTTGCTTGTGTTTAAATTCTTGTATTCTGAATTTATTATTATTTTTGACCTAGCTTTCAAGGGTTTCTTAAAAGTAGGTTGTTGTGGTTGTTGGTGAGCCAAATGGACAAAACCAACTAGGGTTGACTTGTGAGCCCGAAGACAAAACAAGTTGTAAGGTTTGTTGGTGAGCCTAGGTGACAAAACCAACTTAGGTTTTGACTTGTGAGCCTTGAAAAATAAGTCGGCTATAATCTTTGAAGAGATTATAGTAGAAATTTTCAAGGGGAGCTTGGAGAGTGGACGTAGGTGCTTGGAGAGCACCGAACCACTATAAAACTTGATATTTGTATGTGATTATCTCTTTTTACTACTTGCACTTTATTTTCTGCACTATATTTATTGTTTTTCGTTGCATATACTTAAGTGAATTAATCACATTGTTCACAAACACTACAAGGCCTGCACATTATTGTTTTAATTTTTTAAAGACCCAATTTACCCCCCTCTTGGGCTCCATCTCTAGGTAACATAGCGGTAGTAGGATTGAGATAGGATTGATCTCTCCAAATGGTTTAGATTGAATGCTTAATATGCCTTAATTGAGAAAGACCTTGGCCAGGGCATTCCTTGTAAGGAGTTATAAGGATTCTTTATTTGAGACATATTGAGATGGACTGATTAGGGTTGGGCAGTTTAATCCTAAACCATCCGGAGTATTAGGAGATTAAAGGAATAAGTTCACTGATATTCCATATTCGATAGGTTCATGTTATTCTGCAACCTTTAACCTATCCAGATGCTGGGTGTCATTGCTAGATGGCGACTTTGGCTAGTACTGAAAATGTTCCTGTGCTACCGATTTAGTGTTTGAACCTACGAGGTCACACACCATGGGGTTTCGTCTTGCTTTGTTGGCATGCGAATGATTGGAAATCATTCCTGACTAGTTTGAGAAGAGTTGTTAATGCTGCTCTTGAGCTGACTCGAACAGTCGAGTCGACTCGTCCGACAAACTGCTGAAATTTGAGAATACTTCATTAAATGCTATAATAGTTATGGGATTTAATGCTGGACATTTTGAGGCTTTAATAGTTGCTGTTGCTGAATTCCAAAGGTTTTCATAACCTCCCTGGAATCTCAAGAGACCCCAAACTGCTCATTAATCTCTCTTGTATCCTCTTAATTATTTTGAGGGCTGCTTTATAAAAGCAAGGGTTGAAGAAGGTGAATAGTTCACATTCAACGTTCCACACTCCAGATTTGGATCAAAGTTGAGACTCTACCCAGAAAACTTCTCGGATAGAGATCTTGCTTGATCCTTGAGAGATTACGAGATTTGATCTCCGGGATAGAGTGAGCTTGGGTTTTGGGATTCTCGTGTGTATACCTTCTCTTAAAGGTTTGAGACAGAGTATTGGGAAGGGTTCTCAAGGGTCTTTGATCCAGCACCACTGCAGCAATAGCCCTTCAAGGAGTTGAAGGAGTCCACACATCTTCAAGGAGTTGAAGAATGAGTCGCTGCTGCTATCAGTGCTTTCAGAGGGGCTAGCATCTCGAAGGAAGGAGAAGGAATCCCTCTACCCAGTGTAAACCACCCATAGAGGCGGTATGCATGTGCTGCTCGCAGAGCCAGATCATCTTTCTTTAGGGTTGATCTCCATTGAGTACTGTTCCACCTTGCTGTCGGAGCACATGCCTTCCAAGTGATCGTCATCTCAAAGGTACGCCTTTAGATTATATGTTTGATATATTATAATCTGTTGCATCATTGTGTGAATGTCTAATAGTTCTGTCTTTCATTCAATGGATGCTTGATTTCATACATACATTATTCTATACATGCATCAAGATCTGTATAGGGAACCTGTGTTAATTAGATTAACATGCTTAGATAAATTATTTATCTGCTTCTACTATATCATATAATCTAGAAAATGCTTTTAAATTGTATGTCTCGAACCATGTCACACACTCTTGCCCTATACCTTGGTTCCCCAACAGTGGTATCAAAGCATCCATGTTGGATGTACATGTAGTTTAATGTTTTTGTATGAAATCAGATTATTTCCTTCATAAAGTACTTGGATTAAGGTGGATTTGCCATGGCCATCTGGTCATAGGAGACAAGCATGGTTTAAAGACCATCTCTTTCCATTCCAAGGGATTCTCCTATGATGTGTAGGGGTGTCACTGCGTCACGACCTTATGAAAAAGAAAGTGAGGAATTTAATGGATTAAAATGGTTTTAATCTATGGTTAATAGATCATAACTATGTTTAGATGAGATCTAAAAGATGTTTGATCTAAAACTTTAAGAAGTTCAAGTGAAAATGACTGAAATTTGAAGTTACCATGTTCTGTAAGAGCTGACTCGGCCAGAAAATTATGTTCTGGAAGAGCTGACTCGATCTGTAAGAGCTGACTCGACCAGAAAATTATGTTCTGGAAGAGCTGACTCGACCAGAAAATTATGAAATAGTAATTTTAAGTTTCAAATTTTTATAAAATTGTTTCACTTGATTTTGAAAATGTTTCAATTAGTGTGATACACTTAATTGAAAATTAAGTTGTATATTTTTAAGATTTAGGATATGATTCTAATCTTAAGTCATGATTGATAAACCATGGGTTGATTGGGTTAGCTAGAATTGGGTCCTTAAATGGGTTAGACCTAGGTTTAGATGAATGGATTAAATAGAGAAAAGACTTATGAAAAGTTGAATTAGGCCTTTCCTCTATATATCTCTCTAATAGTTAGTTAGATTAGTCCATACATCTAAATGGACTTGATTCATGACTTCGTGGTGAGCCCGGATCTTTATATCAGTCTGATTGAGTCTGGTAAACCACTTAGTGTCTAAGGTAAGTTTGACAGTTGTGATCAAGGTTCTTAAGGGGCTAACTCTTACCTGGCCAACTCTTGGTTGGTGTCTAAGGCAAGAGGCATACTTGGCTTAACACATCCCTTGATCTTACTTACCTGGCTAATGTGGTGAATCATATCTGATTAGATTATCTATAGATTCGAGTTGACGCATGACAACTAAGGTTAACCAGTTTGATTGGTTTATAAGTGCCCATGGACCAAATTGATTTGGAAACCCTCTAAGTATTTGGTGTGAGTTTTCTTGATCAGGGTCCATGTCTTCTTTTCAAATGTCATAAAATTTAAATCCTCTAAATTTTTAGGTCCATAAAAAGACTAAGTTATGTGATAGTCTAAGTCTTAGCCTCTCATTAAGTTGGATTGGCAATGAGTCTATATGTTGGGTGATCATCAGTAGTTTCAAAGAATGGGTGGTCATCAAGCGAGTGGGGTTGCCATTCAATATATGATGGCTTAGTGCGATTATCTTAACACGTGATCAGGTGGGCCGGCCAAAGTCGGGCTTGATCATGGATTGGTTAGAAGCATTGAATTTGATCATGTTAATGGTTGGACGTAACTAGGACCTTCAATAGGAAGCCCAAAGGTAGATTATGAGGATCCTTGGGGCAAAATGATTACTAGGAATTGCTTGGAGAAGCAATTGGTATTGTACCCACCTTTAATGCATTTGGGTTGGCCGATCAAAGTCGGGCTCATATGAAGTCTATTGGATCCTGTTGGCATGGAGTTCCTAGATCGACCGGTCGGAGCTGCTGCATCGCAGGACTGCTCCCTGGTTCACCTGCAAAACAGGTCCCTTGCCAGAGTTGTTCCGGTGGAGGACACTCTGATGCCTAAGTCAGTGGCGGATTCCAGCCACAGAATGGGGAAGATGTCGAGAGTGGAAGAGAAAAAGAGTTCTTGGAGATTGAAAATATATATGTGCGAGATTATTCACGCGTACCTCTTGAGCCATCCTTCTTATCCATATTTAAAAGATGGCCTTCGATCTATAGACCGCTCTTTTCCCAGAGATCATGGGGAGCCATTCACTCCCATGATTGGCAATCATGGATTGTCAATGAGCGGTTCCAGCCAGATCAGAGGTGTGGCTGCAGCAAATGCGTGCCATGATCATGGCAAGATGAGTGTCGATTGTAACCGTTGGTTACAGTTTTCTTTTTGGAACAGATTGTAGCTCAAGCTTCGGGTTTCTCCTTGCATGGGTCGAAGGCTTGATATTTTCCCGAGGCCAGAGATCATGTCTACAGCGGGGACTGAAGTTCGTGTCTTCAAAAGTCGATGAGTAGTTCAGACCTTCGGCCGGGGTCGAAGGTGCTACCTGAAGGACTGGCTTTCAGACGTTGTAGTTTAGTGTGAAGACTTGAGTTGCTTACAGTTGGCCTTCGCTTAGTCCGAAGTCCGTAGTCCAGAGAACTGGGGCTTCGATAAGTCGAACCGGAGCCTGGTTCGTAGCTGAACCAGGATATCCCAACAGTTGCCCCCCTACTCTCAGTTGTCGAAGCGAAGATCTGCCTCAAGAAGTGAGAGTATTATAGCCTTGTCACTTTCTTCCTGAGAGATGGCGTAATAAATAATTACGGGACCTCTATTGGGCTGCCCATCATGATCTGAGAATCAGATGGTGGATAGGTGCCATTCCCTGATTGGAGAAGAGTAGGTGGCCCTGAGGCTATCTCTCCTCGTCCCGTTGCATAGTGGTTGAGACAATCTTTTGGTTGGGATTTGGATAGTTGTGGTGGCTGTTCTCCGCCCATTGGATGAAGGATGGATCTTATCCTGGCGGTCAGTCATAAGTGGGTTACCTCCCAGGGTAACACTGAGTCAAATTAACCCTCTGTGGGGGTCCAGAGATCCTTACTTTTCTTTTAGGGAAGGGTGAAGGTCTGGGCAAGGAAGCTTCTTCAACCTCATCTTATTCTCCGCCCAAATCATTCTGGAGTACTAGTCTATTCTTCAGGTAGAATCCTTTTTCCGCCCCTTGCTTCATTCCTTTGTCATTGAAGAGACCGTAGAGAGTCAGGGGAAGTAGGTTGGGCCCTCGGGGGCCGGAGATACAGTAGGTCCGGAGTCGGTCCCCAGCTCGATTTTTCAGAGCAAGGCAGTCCTTCTTTGGGAATGCTACCGCATTCCTAAGGAATTTCCCTTTGTCCTCCCTGCACCCGAGGAGCGGGCGAATAAAGCTCCCCATGGGTGCCTAGCTGTATACAAAGATCACCTGAAGGCTGGTCTTCGATTTTCCCTGCACCCCTTCTTTGTTAAGATTTTTCGCTTGTACCAAGTGGTGCCAGTGCAGTTAACCCCAAATAGCATCAGGAACATCTGCGGGTTCCTGGTCATGTGCAGCATTGCCAACATAGAGCCTAGGACCAACTTGTTCTCAACCCTTTTCATCCTCAAGAGGGACTTCCACAGCAACGGATGGTGGGTGATTGGTCCCAGATTGGGCCGCAGGGTGATTAAGGATATGCCCAGCGCCATCCATGGGTGGAAACCTGTCTTTGTATTTATGTTGTCCTTCGACCCATGGGGCTTCGACACTGAGTGGAAGAAGCCTCGCCTGACCGCCAATGATGGAAAGAAAGTCTTGGTGGCCGATCAGTTGGATTATGATCTTCTGACCAACTCGAAAGTTGCTCCTATCCGGGAGCTGTTAGAGGAGAGGAACCTCCATCGAGTGGGAATCAGTAAATTCCCCTCACTAGGTATAGCAGTGGAAATTTTTGCTCTTTTTCTTTAGGTTTCACTGTAGTTTATTTAACTGAGGTGATCCCCTTTGCCTGCAGGTGGTGGGATGAAGTGCAATTTGAGCTGGCTTCGCCAGACTTCGGAGAGGAGGGTGGCACAGGCCCCTTCCACCAAGTCTGCAGCTCGGAGAGATGGTCCCGAAGGGGACCAATGCACTTCGTCTTCCTGAGGCACCTCGGGAGAAAATGCAGCGACTGTGGAAGAGGTTCCAGTGAGGCCCTGCCCAGTCGAGACTCTAGCGGCGGTCGCCTCCCCAGTCGACACAACGGGGGGCCCGCCTTAAGGAGTGGATGTGCCACCAGTTTGCCCCTCTACTGCCGATAGGGGCAAGGCACGGCAAGTCGAAGGAGAGTCCGTCTACGGAGCTTCTTCAGTTGGAGGTCGCTCGACGAACCCTTCGAAGCTCCCGCCTATGGGAGAGCTGCTGGTTCCGGAGGAGGCCAGACAGGCATTGAAGGGTACGATATAGCCCCACAACCTGGCAATTCTCCAGAACCGGAGCTTCCTCAAGGTGTCCGATTCTGGCTTCGCCACCCTGCAATAGGTATGACTATCACCGCCTCCTTTGCCTTGAGAGTTATTTGACCCTCGACTCTTCCTTTTTGATGTAGTTGGTCTATGACTTCACCTTCATGGAGGAAGGCTTGGGGAACGTGGACAGCCTCATCTACGACCTCAAGGAGGAGCTTCAAACTGCTAGGGCTGCTAGGGAAGTAGCCGAGGAGCTGAAGCAATCCATGGAGGACCGTCTAGTCCGGGTGACTGATGAAGTTCGCGACCTGAAGGGTGAACTGAAAAGTGCCCACTCGAGGATAGCGGGACAAGAGGCAGGGTGGAACAGGAGTAGGAGGCAAGTTGAATCCCTAGAGCGGACTGCCAGGGAGAACCAGGAGAGGATGGAGAGCTTGTCTAAGGCGGTGGAGGAGGCTTCTAGGAGGGTCGAAGAGGTGATCCTAGAATCCAAAGCTGCCAAGAGGGAGGTCGAAGCCGCCAAGAGGGAGTCCGAAGCTTTGAGGAAGCAAATAGGCGATGCCGTGGCTGACTTCAAGATGTCTTCGCAATTTCATACAGAGATTGATGAAGCATTATTGTATGCCTACCAGCATGGCTTCAATGATGGGCTTTCCAAGGTAAAGGAGACCCTCCCTCACCTCGACCTTTCGAATATCCCCTCCTACAACATAATTGGAGAGGAAGGAGGAGAAACGAAGGAGGCCAAAGTCATAGGGGAGGTCGAGGAGTCACCATGTCCAGCGAAGGAGGCTGCTACCCCAGTCGAAAACCCGGAGGTGATCCCAGCTATGATCTCGGCATAGGAGGCGACTCAGGCTGGAGGAGTCCAGGCTGAAGGTTCTCCAGTCCTGGCCCAGATTGATGAGACCCTCTCCGATCAAGTTGATAGGTTGCTCCAGTCCTGTGGTGTGGAGCCCTCTCTTATTGATGTTGAGTGACCTGGATCACTCCGAATGTATTTTTTTCCTTTCTTACTTGTATTGTCAATGAACTTTGTATTGCAATTTTCCCAGATTTTGGAATGAATTCTTTTTTCTTTGCATATACATTGTTGTGCCTCATGTGTAGCCTGAAACGATTCTATCGTTTCTCCTTTGGCTTAGTCGAACGATAGCCTTCAAAGGCCGTCCAGTTGATAAGAGCCGATTTTGCCGCTCTCTTTTCTGCTTAGTTGAATAGTCATGGTCGAAGGCCGTTCAGTCAGTAAGGACGAACCCTTGAACGAACCAGAACTCCATTGCGTTGCCTTCCTTCGGGTGATTAGCTTGTCCGTTGGGGCGGACAGGAGTCATCTCCCCACCAATCAATAATTAGGGGGATTTGATTAGGATCACCGTTATCCATGTGGCACGTCAAAAATTATACAGTCATGATCTCTTGTGCCTTATGAGCTAATCTCTTGCGCCTTATGAGCTGTCTGGCCTCTTTTTTCCAAAAGAGACCATTAATGATGCCGTCGCATGATGCAGATTTCTCCGGATTCAAAGCGATGATGGTTGCGGTCCTGGGGATGGCTTTCGAGAGACTTTCTGGTTCTCGAAGCATCACCCGGACACGTGGTGCCTTCTCATACGGTCAGGAAGGACGTGGGACGCGCCTCCCCGCAATCGATTATGGGTGCAGGGTTTCTATAAATAGGATCCTGCCCCCTGCTGTCGAAGGCCATTATTTCTGTTGGTGTCTTCCTTCCATTAGCCATGAGGTTCAGCACTTCCGAGCTCCATCATGCAGCGAAGAGGAAGGCTATTGACCCCGAGAAGAAGCGAAGTCCGGGGCCATCTGGGCCTATTGGCGAAGAAGAGGAGCCTCTGGTGGACCGTCTCGAGAAGAAGGTCCGCCTTCTGGAGGCTCAGTTGAGGGAGGCCCGAGCCCAAGTCACGGTGGCGACCACGACGGCGGAGGAGGCGAAGAAGGAGGCGACGAAGGCCATCACAAATTTTAGAACTTCTGCCTCATTCAAGGATGAGCTCACCGGGGTGGCCCTGGACTCCTTCCACCAGGGGTTTCGGGAGTGTCGGAGGAAAGCCTCCAGGTTTTATGACCTGAAGGGCTTGGATAATATCAAACCCTCCGTTCCCTTTCCCGGCGATGAATTCGATTCTGACTTCGATGAGGGGTCGGACTCAAGCTCGGACGGGAACCCCGGGGGCCCTTCATCGTCCCATCTGGTCTCTCCCCGACGGTATGGGAAAAACCCGTCGGGGAGTTAATACAAATTTCCCAACCCTGCTGTTGCTGCTGCTGTTGCTTTTTTTTTTCTTTTTTTTGTATCACTCTTTAGGAGAGTTTCTTTTCTTTTTCTTACTCTCTTTATAGGAGAGTTTCTTTTTTTTCCTATTTTCTTTCTTTTCTTTTCTTTTTGTAAGAAAAATTGAAAGAAATGGAAAATCTTTTCTTTTACCTCTTCCCGTGTATTTTCTGCAATGTGTTGCATCACGATTTGTCCATAATGTAGACTCCATAAACCACTTATGGTTTGTAGGGAAGAAGTAGAGTCTGTTGGACCACTCTGAGAGTGTTTGTTGTTGACAGAGAGGACAACAATGGTCTTTTTAGGCACGTGTTCGGATTTTTCGTAGGGTAGGGTGTTTTCACCATCCCTGTGCACTTTCTGTCATGATTAAGGTAGGCTATTCAGGCTCGCCTCGGTGCATGTTCGGATTCACCGTAGGGTAGGTTACGAAAACCATCCTTGCACCTTTGATCTTTTTGGTGGCCTGGTTAGGCCATCCATTACGCTCGTCGGGCATACCGGTAAGGTGAGTGGATCAGACTCCCCTTTGCGCAGTTGATCGATTTTTCAGATTAGATCATTTGGGCTGTTGTCGTTCAGTCGATGCAACTAGCCATTCTGAGTCGAGTAGGGTTGAAGAGCTTTGCACAGGAGTTTTTTGGAACTTTTTCATTGTTAGTATTTGCGAAGGTTTTGTACATTCCATGGTCGGGATAGGGTCTTCCCCTCCAGGGTCTTGAGTTGATATGTCCCTGGTCAAATGACTTCTTTGACTTGATATGGGCCTTTCCAGTTGGGGGAGAGTTTATCCTGTTCCGTTGGCCTGGACACCTCTGCTCTTCGCAATACCATGTCCCCCATGCGAAAAGTTTGCTCCTTCACCCTTGCATTGTAGTACTTGACGACCTTTTGCTGGTATGCCGCCATTCTTATCTGGATCTATAGCCTGGTGCTTGATAGCAGATCCAGATCGATCCTTCTGCGATTGGAATTCTCAGGCTCTTCATAGTTGTCAATCCTCAGGGACTGTAGGGAGACTTTGATAGGTAGCACGGCTTCGGTACCGTAGGCTAGGTTGAACGGAGATTCACCGGTGGCTGTTCTTGGGATAGTTCGATATGCCTAAAGAACAGATGTCAGTTCTTCGGCCCAAAGCCCTTTGGTGGCGTTAAACCTTGTCTTTAGACCATGGAGGATGGTCCGGTTGGTGACTTCAGCTTCTCTGTTGGACTGTGGATGTGCAACGGATGTCAGTCGATGCTAGATATGGTACCGAGCACAGAAGTCCTTGAACTTTAGATTGTCGAATTGTCTTCCGTTGTCCGTGATGATGATGTGTGGGATACCGAACCTGAAGATGATGGAGTTTTTCACAAAACTTTTCACCTTGCCCTCTGTGATTTGGGCCAATGGTTCGGTTTCCACCTATTTCGTGAAATAATCAATGGCCACTAGGAAAAACTTCCTTTGCCCTGATGGTGGTGAGAACGGGCCAAGAATGTCCATCCCCCACTAGGCAAAGGGCCATGGGTCTGCCAACTGAGTTAGGTGACTCGCAGGTTATCTCTGCACATTGGCATACCTCTGGCATTGGTCGCACTTCCGCACGAAATTAGCTGAGTCCTTCTGGATGGAGGGCCAGTAATATCCTTGTCGAATAATCTTATATGCTAGAGATCTACCTCCCAAGTGATCCCTGCATATGCCCTCGTGGACCTCTCTCAATGCATAATCTGCATCGATGGGTCCGAGGCATTTCAGTAGTGGTTGGGAGAATGATCTCTTGTAGAGGGTTCCATCTAAGATAATGTATTGAGATGCCATCCAGTGGATCTTCTTGGCCTCTGCCTTATCTTCGAGTAGTTCTCCTTCATTCAGGAATCTGATGATGGGATCCATCCAGCTTGGCTTAGTATCAATATAGTGCACCTCTGAACCTCTTTAGCAATGCTTGGAGTTTCAAGATGTTCAACAAAGATGCTCTCGAGAGACTCCGGTGCTATTGTTGCCAGTCTGGTGCGGGCATCAGACTCAGAAGAAGACTTCAGGGCTCCATCTGGATCTCTGATTGACCTTGCCCGAAGAATTAGGATTTTCTGGTTTTTTAATAAGGGTTGACTTGGTCAACTCAAATTTTTTGAGTATGTATTTCCCTGCAATTTAAATTTTGTTGAGTCATGTACAAGTCCTAGTAAGTGGTCTAGGTCTTCTCCAGGGTGCCACATTTTCTTCCAAGCCCAAGCAAGTGGGCGCCACACTCCCAGCCACACGCCAGAGTCCAGGAGGCGCCACATCTCCATCCCAGTGTCTTGGTCCCCACACCCAAGGGAGCAAGAATTTTTCTTGAAGCCAAAATCAAGGAGGCGCCCCATATGTACCTTAAAAGGACAAGCTAAAGGAGGAAAGAGGAATTTCTTGGGGAGCACTTCAAGGGGGCGCCCAATCCATGCCTAAAAAGTCCAAAGCAAAGTTGGGAAGAGCCATGACTTGGGGAGAAAGAAAAGGAGGTGTCCAAAAGAGTTGAGCCATGGAAGGAAGAAAATTTTTCTTGAAAAGCAAGGCTAGGAGGTGCCACCTACTTACCATTTGGAGCTTTCAATCAACATTTATGGAACCTCTTGGCCGGCCATATGGGAAGGAATTGATTCTACAAACCTAATTTTAAGATCAATCCTATTAGTCCCACATGGGAAGAAGCAAAACCCTGACCTCTTGTAAAGTCCTATAAAATAAACCCCTCTTGTAAGTTTTGAAAACAACTGATGAATGAATTCAATTTATGTGTGAGCAAACTTTGTGTTTCTCTCTTCCGCACTTGTATTCAGGTGTTGAGCTCCGTGAGGGAGTAAATCCGGGTTCTTTAGGAACCTTGAGGAGGTGTGAGATCTTCAACCCCAAAACCCTAGGTTAGCCACTTCAATTCCAAACCCTAGCCGTCCATCATCTTCTTCATTCCACCAATCATCCAAACCCTAATCTACCTCATCATCTCACGGCCCCTCTCTTCCAAGTAGAGGCCGACCACCAGCATCCAGGTCCAGATCGGCTACTTCGAATACAGAGCAAATCCCAGAGGAAGCCAGATCAGTATCCAGGAGAATCAGGATTTCAGCAACATCAATTTTTCAAGTTCTTCTTATCTGTTTAATCCTCTCTTTGAGTATCTGGTTCCTTAACTTGTTCTTCTTCTTTACCAGATCCTAAGTTCAGGAGAAGCCAACTCTGCCAAAAGACCAGTATTGGAGGATCCATTACGAAGATATCCGAATCTGAGGATCCAACAATCTGCTCGAGAGAGTCCTTCCACCAAACTCTGTGAAGATCACTGCCTGGTACATAACCCTTCCCTTCTCTTTAGTTATGTCCTGTTGAAAGTTAAGAGCGAAACCCTAGGTCTGGGAGTTTCTCAACTCCCAGCGATCCTTTACTTCTGAACTACTCTGATAATCTAGTTTTTTTGAATTGTGCTTTCAATTATTATATAGTTTCTTTCAATTTAGTTTAACTTTTCTTTGAATCAAAGCCGACTTCTGAAAATATATATAAAAAAAAAGAATTAGTCTTAATTTACTTCCGCATCGCATCATCTCTTCTTTCGTTCTGCATCATTTTTTGTATAAGAGCTTTCATCCTGCATCACAGTCGAGACAGTGAATCCACCCAGGAGTTCTCCGATCGGGGAACATGAATAATTTCAAAATGTTCCAATTGGGAGGATAAAGCCTAAACCTTCTCCAGGTATTGCACCATGGTTTGATCTTTGGCTGCATACTCTCCATTGACTTGATTCACAACCAGTTGAGAGTCGGAGAAGGTTCAGAGTTGCTGGACTCCCAGATCTTTGGTGATCCGAAGTCCAGCGAGTAGGGCCTCATATTCAGCCTGATTATTGGAGGCGTGGAAGGAGAAACAGAGTGCATACTCTATAATCTGGCTGTCAGGTTCGGCCAACATGAGTCCAACCCCGCACCCGATAGCATTGGAAGCTCCGTCCACATGAAGCACCCAAACGGACTCATCTCCTTCGGGGTTTCTTCTTTATCCAAAGAGGCTCCATCTTCGGACTTCCAAGTATACTCGGCCAGAAAATCGGAGAGCACCTGGGCCTTCATAGCCGCTCGGGGCTGGAAGCTAATGTCAAATTCGCTTAGCTTCACAGCCCACTTGGCTATCCTTCCAAAAGTATCCAGAGATCGGAGAATGGCCTTGAGAGGTTGATCAGTCAACACCACGATAGCGTGGGCCTGGAAATATGGCCGTAGTTGCTTTGCCGCAATCACTAAACAGTAGATCAGCTTCTGCATCCTTGCATACCATGTTTCTACGTCATGTAGGATCTTGCTGATATAGTATATCAGTTTGTGGGACCCGTCTTCCTCCTTCCGGACAAGAATCGAGCTCACTGCTTCGTTTGAAGTAGAGAGGTATAAGTAGAGGACCTCACCTTCTTTTGGCTTAGAGAGTAATGGCGGGGTCTCCAAATACTTCTTCAATTCCTCAAAGGCAACGTGACAATCTTCAGACCATTCGAAGCCCTTTGATTGTCGAAGTATCTTGAAGAACAGAAGACATTTCTCGATGGACCAAGAGATAAATCTGCTTAGGGAGGCAATCCTCCCTGTCAACTATTGGACTTCCTTTTTACATGAGGGATGTTGCATATCCTTCAAGGCCTGGATCTTCTCGGGGTTGGCCTTAATCCCTCGTTCGATGACAAGGAAGCCCAGGAATTTACCCGACGTGACCCCGAAGGTGCACTTCGCCAGGTTTAACTTCATTTGGTAGCACCGAAGAGTGCTGAATGACTCCTCCAAGTCGTGGATGTGGTCTCTCCAGGGGAGACTCTTGATGATCATGTCGTCAACATAGGCCTCCTTATTTCTTCCCAGTTACTTTTCAAACATCTTATTGATGAGTCTTTGAAATGTTGCTCCGGCATTCTTGAGGCCGAACGGCATCATCTTGTAGCAGTAAAGACCTTTGTTAGTGATGAATGCTATCTTCTCCTCATCTTGCGAATCCATTCTGATCTGGTTGTAGCCAGAGAAGGCATCCATAAAGCTCAGCAACTGGTGGCCGGCGGTAGCATCGACCAGCTGATCAATATTTGGGAGAGGGAAGCTATCTTTTGGGCAAGCCTTGTTGAGGTCTGTATAGTCGATGCAGATCCTCCACTTACCACTAGCTTTCTTCACCATTACCATATTGGCCAGCCACTCAGGGTAGCGGGCCTCTCTGATGAACCCTACCTTGAGGAGCTTGCCAACCTCTTCATCAACAGCTTGCTTTCTTTCGGGGGTGAAGCTTCTCTTCTTCTGTCGCACCGGCTTATACCCAGGGGTTACTTCCAGTCGATGAGTAATCACTTCGGTGGGAATCCCGGGCATGTCCGAAGCCGACCAGGCGAAGACATCAGCGTTGTCCTTGAGAAAACGGATCAGCCTCATCCTGGTTTCCTCGTCAAGGGCACTCCCGATTTGCACAACTCTAGAGAGATCTTCCTCTTTCAAAGGTATCGGGATGGTCCTCTCAATGGGTTCACCAAGGTTTGTGGTTGAATCCCTTAGATCCAGCTGATCTGGAGTAATCAAATCTTAGAAATGCCTGTCTTCAATCATTAGACATTGCCGTAACGTCCTCTGGTTCCCTCTAACTTCTCCAACACCATTCCTGGTGGGGAAGCGTACTAAGAAGTAGTGAGAGGAGATCACAATCCAGAACCTGTTCAAGGTAGGCCTCCCCAGAATAATGTTGTATGCAGAGGGGATCTGGACCACCCTGAAGTTGATCGGCAATGTTCTTTGTCGAGGCTCGGAATCGAGGGTTACAGGCAACACTATCTTCCCCTCGGCATAAACTTGGTTGCCCCCAAAACCAAAGAGTGGTATTGGGGATCTTTGTAGTTGATGTCTAGAAAAACACATTTTAAAGAATGCATCGTATATCAAGACATCAGTCGAACTTCCATTATCAATAAGAATTCTCTGTACATCATAATTGGCCACTACGGCCGAGATTACAAGAGGGTTGCCGTGCGGGAGCCGGACTCCCGCAAGGTCGTCGTCGGAGAAGAGGATGGAGTTGTTATCTTTCAGTCACTTTGAAGGTTCATCTTCATCCTTTCTCCAGTTGGAGGGTCGGTGTATCATCCCTACACCTCCATTGGTAGGCCTTTGATTTGGCAATTCGGCCTCTTCAGGAGGTGGCTGGGGAATAGTTGCTTCTGACCGGGGCCCCTGGCGACCGATGTACCGCCCCAGGTATCCTCTCTTGATGAGATCCTCGATTGCATCCCTCAGCTGGATTCATTCTTCTATGTTATGGCCATGGTCCCGGTGGAATCGGCATAATTTGTTCCTGTTCCTTGCGGAAG
The DNA here is from genome assembly GCA_021397845.1 of Areca catechu. Lineage (NCBI taxonomy): Eukaryota > Viridiplantae > Streptophyta > Magnoliopsida > Arecales > Arecaceae > Areca > Areca catechu. The sequence continues at coordinate 148,060,873 of CM038041.1, forward strand.
AGGAGGCCTTCATGGGACGGGGCTGTTGGAGATAGTTTTCTTTTTCTATCTTCATGAGGATCTTTTCTCGAGAGAGGTTGAGGGGGGTGTATAAGTCAAATCTTCCTCCCAATGCTTTGGGCTTGGGAGGGCTTCTTCGGCGGTCTGCATATCTGCCGCCGTTGTTATTGGAAGTTTGGGGGCCTTGCCCACTGTTATTCTTCTTCTTTGAAGGGGGTTTCCCTTCAATTAAACGTCGATTCACCACCTGTTCTTCAGCATCGGCGTATTTCTGAGCCCTTGATAGGAGCTTAGTGTAGCTTTTAGGAAACTTCTTGTCCAGGGAAAAAATAAGCCTGGAGGTTCGAAGCCCCTTCTTCAGTGCTAACATGGCCACGTGCTCGTTGAGATCGGAGATCTCAAGCGTGGCCGCATTGAACCTGGAGATGTAATCTCTCAGGCTCTCTCCTTCATTCTGGTGAAGGAGGAAGAGTGTGTCCGTATTCCGAGGAGTCTTGCGGCAGGTCCTGAAATGCAAGACAAATAATTTTTCTAACTCAAAAAAGGAATCGATGGTACCTGGACGCAGGCTCGAGTACCACATTCGAGCGGACTTCTTCAAGGTAGCCGGGTATGCCAAACAGTACATTGCGTCCGAAGCTCCCTGAATCATCATATGGGCTTTGAAGCTGTTCAAATGGTCGAAGGGGTTGGAGGTGCCGTCGTAGGGTTCCATCTGGGGAACCTTGAAGTACCAAGGAATGTCCTCAGCCATGATGCGATCGGTGTAGGGTGGGCACATATCACCCACAATCAAGTCCTCGGGATCTCTCTGATCCCGCATTCTCTGTTCTCGCACCCTTGCCATCTTTGATTCGATGGCTCTGAAACTTCTATCATAATCGGGAGTCTATTTGGACGCTCTCTCCATCGGAGTGGAGTCTTCGGAGGAGGAGGAAGTTTGCCTAGGCCTTTTCCCTTTTTGTGGGGAATCGGTAGACCTAGGCAGTCTCGAAGTTCGGCCTTCAGGAGAGGGCCGAGAATGGGGGGAGGGATGCGCTGAATCCTCCCGTGGTGCTCTCCTTCTTCGGGATCGAGAGCTATGTCTAGAAACAACCGGTGGGTTTGCCACTGGAAAGGCTCTGCCTTGAAACTCCTAAACCATGGCCGTCAGGTTGGCGACCTGGTTCATAAGAGCTTCGAAGTGCTGTACTCCCATAGTAACCGTGGGAGGTGGAACATCATTCTCCTCTGAAGGTGCACCCCCCTGAGACGGAGCACGACTCCGGCTTGTAGAAGCGTTTTGAGCTTTTCCTCTTGCTATCAAAAAATTCTTTATTTCTTCCCCTTGTCTGGGAGGGATCTTAACAAATGTTAGTAATACGCCCCTCCCCCTTCCTGGTGTGCCAATCTGTTGGCGTGGAGTCCTTGGATCGGCCGGTCAGAGCCGCTGTGTCGCAGGACCGCTCCCTGGTTCACCTGCAAACAGGTTCCTTGCTGGAGTTATTCCGAAGGAGGACACTCTGATGCCTAAGTCAGTGGCGGATTCCAGCCACAGAATGGAAAAGATATTGAGAGTGGAAGAGAAAAAGAGTTCTTGGAGATTGAAAATGTGTATGTGCGAGATTATTCACGTGTACCTCTCGAGCCATCCTTCTTACCCATATTTAAAAGATGGCCTCTAGTCTGTGGCTCGCTCTTTTCCCGGAGATCATGGGGAGCCATTCACTCCCATGATTGGCGATCGTGGGTTGTCAATGAGCGGTTCTGACCAGATCGGAGGCGTGGCTACAGGAATTGCGCGCCATGATCATGGCATGATGAGTGTCGATTGTAACCGTTGGTTACAGTTTCCTTTTTGGAACAGATTGTAGCTAAAGCTTCGGGTTTTTCCTTGCATGGATCGAAGGCTTGATATTTTCCCGAGACTGGAGATCATGTCTATGGCGGGGATCGAAGTTCGTGTCTTCGGAAGTCGATGAGTAGTTCAGACCTTCGGCCAGGGTCGAAGGTGCTACCCGAAGGACTAGCCTTCGGACGTTGTAGTTCGGTGTGAAGACTTGAGTTGCTTATAGTTGGCCTTCACTTAGTCCGAAGTCCGTAGTCCGGAGAATCAGGGCTTCGATAAGTCGAACCGGAGCCTGGTTCATAGCTGAACCAGGATATCCCAACAAATCCCATTACCTGCTAAAGGATAGATGTTATTCTTTGGATTGGAGTGTAGAGGCTACCAGTCTGAATAAAAATATGGGAGAAACCTTTAGAATAAAATCCATGTCTTTAGGATTTTTTAAATAATTCATATACTAATAGGTCTTGTTCTCCTTTTTCAAATAATATCGATCACTTTGTTGCTCTGATCATTATTAGATAATGACAAACTTTTTTGACCCAACTTCGATAGTTGGTATCGAAAACTCAGGATTGTCTTGGAGCACAAGCGGATCCTCTGATCCAGCACCAGAAATCCTAGGTCCCAATGCTTGTGGCACTGTCAGGGATGCTTTCCAAAAGTGGATCTCCGACCGTACCATGGTGCATTACATAATGTTGGCTACGATGAATGATGAGTTCAGTCACAAATTTGAGAAGGCCTAGCCAGAGGAGATTCTTCAAAAGTTTAAGGAGCCTTTTGGCACATCGAATGATACGAAGAAATACCGGATCTCTTTCGCCATTTGTAACACGCGTATGCATGATGGAGCTTTGGTGATTGATCATATAATGTACATGATTGAGTTATTTGAGTGCTTGGATAAACTTGGATGTCCTTTGCACGAGCAGCTCGACAAGGGTGCGATACTGAATTGATGCGGACATCGAGATGAATATTGAATCTGATCAGTTGACTCATATATCAGGATAGCCCGGTGATAGTTCGGTAAAGCCCAACCCAGACGTTTCAATTCAGCTTCCAGCACATGACGATTTGGGGCAGCCAGCCTCGCTAGCAGGAAACGTGTGCAGGTCTAGACGCCTTCAAGGGAAGCAAGTTTTAAATCTGACTCGTTTATGGGATGAAAACAATTAATTGGGAATTGGGCAGAAGACCCAATACACTATTAGCGCCCGTGGAGTTTCGAATCAGGGAAATCACTGGAGTCTTTAGTCTTATTATTATTATTATTATTATTTTATTAGTGACGTGATCTCTTGATCGGTTGTATTGATTCTTTAAATACCAAACCAAGGAATAAAAAAAAAGGAGGAGAGCATTTTGGATTTTTTTTTGATGGTGCTTTGGTGTTTCCGTGGAAGGCCGTCCGATTTTCTTTTCCCCCTCGCGCACACCAGGTCGAAAGCCTGGTTGGGAGAGGACGATTCCGTGAGGAATCTCTTCCTCCGTTCCAAGTTCTTGTTAAAATAAAAAAAAGAAACAGGGACTCACAGTGAGAAATCCATCGTTCGTCCCTTCCATTCGTGAAGACCCGGATTGAAATCCGGTAGAGGGCTGGCAACGTGAGGAATCACGCTGCCCTTCCAGCGCTTGATCGTTGCAGGTTTCAAAGGATCTTCCCCATCTTGCTCAATCCTAGCATCCAAGAATTCTAAGAACCCGTTCTCGCTGAGTCGGGATTTTTTTGGTCGCTGCAGGCATTTGACAACCGCCCTGCACCAGCTTGGTATCAGAGCCTTGATTCATTCTTGATCAGAGCCTTGATCCATTCTTGATCTGTCCTTGATCCGTTCTTGATCTGTCCTTGATCCGTTCTTGATTAAAAAAAAAAAAAATTCTGCCGGCAACCATGGAGCGGAACAACGAGGAGCCTTCTCTTCGTGATGTTGTGGCGACCCAGCAGCAGATGATGGCTATTTTGCAAGCAATGATGGCACGGTTGGAGGTGCAAGATCGTGCTATACCTCATCAAGATCGCAATGTACCTGACGAACATCGAGAAGGTGATGCCGACCCTTTCCAGAATATTGAAGATTCTCCATCATTGCAAAGAGGGCAGCAACCACGGCGTGATGTAGCGCTTCCCAGGGATTTCGGACCGCTGCCTGTGCATGACAATCAGACTCGTTGGGAGTCTGGGTTTCGGATTGAGATACTGGAGTTTAGAGGTGGTTTGAATCCTGATGAGTATGTGGATTGGACCCTACAGGTTGATGATGTTTTTTGGCTGAAAGAAGTGCTTTTGGATAAGCAAGTGCCGCTTATCACAATCCGATTCCGAGATCGAGCAGCGGCTTGGTGGCATGCACAGCACTACCGGAGGTATATGGATGGGAGGCCACTAATTGCATCATGGGCAGCCTTGAAGCAGGAGATGAATCGGGAGTTCCTTCCTCAGAACCATGAACAGGTCCTTTATTCTAAATTGCATGGTTTAACACAAGGAAATCGAAGTGTGGAAGATTATACTACAGAGTTCTACCGACTGGTGGCTCGAAACCGATTGATGGAGTCAGAACAGAGGTTGGTAGCTATGTATTTGCTTGGACTGCGATTCCCGATCCAGGATGCATTGGCTCTGCATCGGATTGACAGTGTTGGTGATGCGCACATGCGGGTGCAAGCAGTGGAGCGGAGCCTGATGCGGAATAGAGGGTTCTAGAGTAGAGGAAAATTATCTGGTCAGTCTTTGGGGCAGAGTTCTAGTAGTAGGAGTGCACCTCCTATGGTAAGGCAACAAACTTCGGCAGTTCCTCCGAAACCTGCAGTGCCGAGTGGGGCTTCACATCCCCAGTAGAGGGTGGGCAGCAATCGAGCCAATGTTCGCTGCCATCGGTGTCATGACTTAGGACATTATGCCAATGAGTGCCCCAAGGCACGTACCCAATTACTTATGGAGGAGGAGCAGGAAGTTGAATTTCCCGAGGATGAGGAGTTCGAGGATGAGATGTATGTGATTGACCCAGACCACATCCAGGGAGAGAGTCTGATCATTAGGAGGATGTGTCTTGCACCAAGAGCTGGTGGAGATTGGCGTCGGCATGATATTTTCTCAACAAAGTGCATGTAGCTGGTAAAACTTGCAAGGTAATTATTGATTCTGGAAGTTGGGAGAATATGATTGCTGAGGAAGTTATGAAGAAATTGGGGTTGATGACTGAGCCCCATCCTCAACCATATAAGCTCGGTTGGGTGAATCGGGATGCAGATATTCAGGTCAGTCGACGTTGTAGGTTGGCCTTGTCTTTTGGTCCTCAGCTTGAGACGTCAATAGTAGCTGATGTTGTACCGATGGATGCGACACACATCATTTTGGGACGACCTTGGCAGTTTGATAATAAAGCAGTGTATAATGGTTACACTCATACTTATATGCTGCGACCAGATGGGAGAAAAGTGATCTTGAAACCGCTACAGGACATGGTTGATCAGAAGGTAGTAATTTATTTGCCAAGCAGGGAGTTTGAGACGAGTTTAGATGGAGAAGATTTATGTTTTGCCCTGGTTAGTAAGCCAGAAGAGTTTGGCCATAATGGGGAGCAGGAGCTACATGATCTTTCTCAGGAGTTGGTGTTAGTTTTGGAGGAATTTCGGGATGTTGTACGAAGTGAGCTTCCTGCGGGTTTACCACCACTTCGAGATATTCAGCATGAGATTGATCTGATTCCGAGTTCTTTGTTGCCGAATAAGGCTCATTACCGAATGACCCCGCAATAGCATGAGGAGTTGAAGAGGCAGGTTCAAGATCTTTTAGACAAAGGCTTTGTACGGGAAAGCATTAGCCCGTGCACGGTACCAGCACTTTTGGTGCCGAAAAAGAATGGTTCATGGCATATGTGTGTTGACAGCCGAGCAATAAACAGAATTATTGTGAAGTATAAATTTCCAATACCGAGGCTGGATGATATGCTAGATCAGTTGAGTGGTTCCGTGTTCTTTACTAAGATTGATTTGAAAAGTGGGTATCATCAGATCAAAATGAAGCCAGGTGATGAATGGAAGACATCCTTCAAGACAAAGGAAGGCCTGTATGAATGATTGGTGATGCTATTCGGGCTATCTGATGCACCTAGTACGTTTATGCGAGTAATGAACCAGGTTTAGCGTCCATTCCTTAGTTCTTTTGTTGTTGCATACTTTGATGATATATTGATATACAGTAAGACATCACAAGAGCATGTTGAGCATGTTTCACAAGTTCTAACAGTATTACATGAAAACCAGCTTTTTGCTAACCCAGAGAAGTGTATTTGGATGGTAGACAAATTAATTTTTCTGGGATATGTTGTTACTGGTGATGGGATTCTTCCAGATGACAGTAAGGTGCGAGCGATAGTGGACTGGCCAGCACCAACAACTTTGACTGAATTGAGATCCTTTTTGGGTCTTGTAGGTTTTTACAGAAGGTTTGTGAAGAGGTATAGTGAGATTGCTGCACCCTTAACAGACTTGTTGAAATTAAATCAGTTTGGATGGAATGACACTGCTCAGGCAGCATTTGATGAGATGAAAGTCAAGTTGACACAAGCACCACTGTTGGTTCTTCTAGATTTTGACAAGGTATTCAAAGTGGATTGTGATGCTTCAAAGACTGGGATTGGCGCAGTACTCAGCCAAGATGGGAGACCCGTTGCATTCTACAGTGAGAAGCTTTGAGGTGCCAAACTGATGTATTCGGTTTATGATTTAAAGCTATATGCCATTGTGAGGTCATTGCATCATTGGCAACATTACTTGATCCAGCGAGAATTTGTGCTGTAATCAGATCATCAAGCATTAAAATTTCTACAAAGACAGCATAAGTTGAGCTCCAGACATGCAAAATGGGTAAGTACTCTACAGGAGTATACTTTCAGCATCAAGCATAAGTCAGGAACTTTGAACAAAGTGACAGATGCTTTAAGTAGACGGAGTTTATTGATTGGTGCTATGCAAGTATATACCCTTGGGTTTGAAAGCATGAAGGATGATATCCGTGTAGATGAGCATTTCCAGAGCATTGTGATTGAATTGGAAGCTGGAGGTCGATCTGACTTCGTCCTACATGATGGATATTTGTTCCATGATAATTGCCTCTGTATTCCTAACACTTCACTGCGTGTATTGATTATTCAGGAGCTGCATAATCAAGGACATTTTGGAAGAGACAAAACTGCATGGTTAATTCGTCAACGGTTTTATTGGCCTGGGCTTAACCGAGATGTTAAAGCCTTTGTGAAGAGATGCCGTTTGTGTCAGGAATCCAAAGGATCATATACAAATCAAGGTTTATATACCCCTTTACTGATTCCAGATGAGCCGTGGTGAGAGGTATCTATGGATTTTGTTGTAGGTTTACCACGGACAGTGAGAGGTCTAGACTCAATTATGGTAGTCATAGATCGGTTCAGCAAGATGGCTTGTTTCTTGCCATGCAAAATGATATTTGATGCATCGAAAGTAGCTGATCTTTATTTTTCTGCAGTTGTTCGACATTATGGGTTACCATCATCGATAGTTTCAGACCGAGATAGCATGTTTATGGGGCATTTCTGGCATGAATTATGGAAAAAATTGGGTACAAAATTAAAATTCAGTAGTCCCTATCATCCTCAGACCGATGGGCAAACCGAGACTGTCAACCGAAGTCTTGGTAACTTGTTGAGAGCCAATGTACAAGAATTTAAAAACTGGGATGTATGTTTGCCAAAGATTAAGTTTGAGTTCCATTCTTCGGTGAACCGTTCTACTGGTTTTGCACCCTTTCAGGTATTGTATGGATTTCTGCCAAGAGGACCACTTGATATTTTACCTGTTGATGTGCCAAACAAATCAAGTAAGAAGATAGAAGATCGAGTGGCTGATCTACGTGAGGTGCACGCAACTATTAAAGCCAATCTAGAGCAAAATTATGCCAAGTATAAGGCTAAGGCTGATCAGACACGTCGACAGCAGACTTTTGAGGTTAGTGATTTGGTATGGGTCTTCTTGCCAAGAGAACGATATCCACAGGGGGCCTACACCAAACTAAAATCAAAGAAAATTGGTCCTTGTCAGGTGTTGGAGAAATTTAGTGACAATGCCTACCGAGTTGAATTACCAGACGATGTCCTTATTTCTGATGTATTCAATATTCGACATCTAACCCCTTATGCAGGTGATAATTCAAGCTTGAGGACAAGCTTTTCAGAGGAAGGGGAGAGTGATGTGGACATCGAGATGAATATTGAACCTGATCAGTTGACTCATATATCAGGACAGCCCGGTGATAGTTCGGTGAAGCCCAACCCAGACGTTTCGATTCAGCTTCCGGCCCATGACGATTTGGGGCAACCAGCCTTGCCAGTAGGAAACATGCGCAGGTCCAGACGCCTTCAAGGGAAGTAAGTTTCAAATCTGACCCGTTTATGGGATGAAAACAATTAATTAGGAATTGGGCCGAAGGCCCAATACACTATTAGCGCCCGTGGAGTTTCGGATCCGGGAAAACACCGGAGTCTTTAGTCTTATTATTATTATTATAATTTTATTAGTGGCGTGATCTCTTGATCGGTTGTATTGATTCTTTAAATACCGAACCAAGGAATAAAAAAAAAGGAGGAGAGCATTTTGGATTTTTTTTGATGGTGATTTGGTGTTTCCGTGGAAGGCCATCCGGCTTTCTTTTCCCCCTCGCGCACACCAGGTCGAAAGCCTGGTTGGGAGAGGACGATTCCGTAAGGAATCTCTTCCTCCGTTCCAAGTTCTTGTTAAAAAAAAAAAAAAAAGAAACAGGGACTCACGGTGAGAAACCCATCGTTCGTCCCTTCCATTCGTGAAGACCCGGATTGAAATCCGGTAGAGGGCTAGCAACGTGAGGAATCACGCTGCCCTTCCAGCGCTTGATCATTGCAGGTTTCAAAGGATCTTCCCCATCTTGCTCAATCCTAGCATCCAAGAATTCTAAGAACCCGTTCTCGCTGAGTCGGAGTTTTTTTGGTCGCTGCAGGCATTTGACAACCGCCTTGCACCATGAATTATCTATCTCCTTCCTACCAGGTCTTTCTTGACAATTTTAGAATGAATAGGCTTGCAGTAAACTATCATGAGATGTTAGGGTTACTGCAGACTTATGAGAGAGACCACACCTTAACAAGGGGTTAGTGATTCTGGTGGGAGGTTCTAGAGTAGGACGTCTATAAGCCAGGATAAGTAGCAACCCAAGGGGGGGTAAATTGGACTTTAAATCTTTTTTGCAATACTTCAAATAATATGCCAATTCAAAACATGTGTTTGTGAGCATGATAGTAAAGTGTTGCAAAAATAAAGAAATAAATGCAAGAATAAAAATAATCATAAATACTTAAAGATTTATAGTGGTTCGGTGCACTCCAAGGCACCTACATCCACTCCCCAAGTTTTTCTTGGGAATTCACTATAATAACCAAGATTACAGCCAACTTGTTTTCCGTGATCACAAGTCAAAATCCTTTGATTTTCATGGGCTAATCAAAAACCCCTTGGTTTTCACGGGCTCACCAAAAATCCCTGGGTTTTGTGGGCTAACTAAGAACCTAGTTGGTTTTACGGGCTCACCAACAACCTTGATGGTTTTCTGAGCTAACCAACAACCCAACTTGTATTTTCCAGGCTCACAAGTCAAAATCCTTGTTGGTTTTTATCACATAGGCTCACCAATAACTAGATACTAGTTTCAATTTTCCATTGAAACTAGTAAACAATACAAGTATAAGAATAACAATGAAAATATAAAAGCTTTCTTACAAAAAATGGATTTATCTTTGATGCACTTGATTGTTGTTGTTGAGCTTGTCTCCATGTTGTAGAGCTTCAATGGATGCTTGAAGATGCCACTCTTAGAAGCTCCCTCTCTACTTTGAATCCTTAGAGGCTCAACACTCTCAACAATTGGGTCCTTAAAGTATTTTTACTTGATCTTCAAGAAATTCATCATTCAATCCAATGGATCCCCTTTCTGTTGAGCTTAGTAGTGTATAAATAGCCTCCATACCTTTTTGACCATTTGTGACCGTTGGAGAAGAAAATATAGCCATTGGAGCCAAGTTGGAAAAGTTCTGCTCTTCAAAAAAAACTAGCCATTATAGCAAGTGTTGACACTTGATCTTCGTGAGTCGACACTTCATTTCCTTGAGTCGACACTTGACCAAAAATATCTTTTGAAGTCTTTTACTCTGCACTGGTGAGTCGACACCTTGAGTCGATACTTTAGTTCCATGAGTTGACACCTGACCAAACTCCTGAGATCACCACGTTCTATATCCTGTTTGGTCTCAGGCCTTGAGTCGACACTTCACTATTCATGAGTTGATACTTTAAGTCAATACTTGGATTTTATGAGTCGACACTTGGCTGCACCAGTGCTGAAACTTCTTCAAAATTAAATCTTGAGTACCTATATCCGATTTACACACTTAATGCATAATTAGTACTCAAATTACTTAAGTGTTTTGCCATAATCAAAATCAGAGTCAACAATCTCTTCCTTTTTGATAATGATAAGACCTTTAAGTATATAAACAAGGTAAGCTCAAAAATAAATATAACATGCTCCAAAATATTAACACTAAGCATAGAGCAAATGTAGCAATGAAAAATATTGAGCTCCCCCTCAAAATATGATCTAAAAATGATTTTTCAAAAGCTCCCCCTCAACATATGATTTATAAATTTTTTTCAAAGTTTTTCAAAAAATTCAAACTTTTAAATTTTCAAACTAGGGCTGCCATGATCTTTAACTCAAAACTATTAGATTTTCAAGAAGAGCACTGGGCTCTGATACCAATTATAGGCTAGAGTAAGGTAGCAACCCAAGAGGGGGGTGAATTAGACTTTAAAACTTTTTTGCAATACTTCAAATAATGTGCCAATTCAAAATATATATTTGTGAGCATGATAATAAATTGCTATGGAAATAAAGAAATAAATGCAAGAATAAAAATAATCATAAACACATAAAGATTTATAGTGATTCGGTGTACTCCAAGGTATTTACATCCACTCCCCAAGTTTTTCTTTGGAACTTACTATAATCACCAAGATTACAGCTAACTTGTTTTCCAGGCTCACAAGTCAAAATTCCTTGGTTTTCATGGGCTAACCAAAAACTCCTTGGTTTTCATTAGCTCATCAAAAATTACTTGATTTTACGGGCTAACCAAGAACCTAGTTAGTTTTACGGGCTCACCAACAACCTAGTTGGTTTTACGGGCTCACCAACAACCTTGATGATTTTCCAAGCTAACCAATAACCCAACTTATTTTCATCGGGCTCACAAGTCAAAATCCTTGTCATTTTTTATCATATAGGCTCACCAACAACCTAGATACTAGTTTCAATTCCATTGAAACTAGTAAGCAATACAAGTACTAGAATAATAATGAAAATATAAAAGCTTTCTTATAAAAAGTGGATTTATTTTTGATGCACTTGATTGTCGTTGTTGAGCTTATCTTCATATTGTAAAAGCTTCAATGGATGCTTGAAGATGCCACTCTTGGAAGCTCTGTCTCCATTTTGAATCCTTGGAGGCTCAACACTCTCAACAATTGGATCCTTAAAGTATTTTCACTTGATCTTCAAGAAATTCATCATTCAATCCAAAGGATCCCCTTCCCCTTGAGCTTGGTAGTGTATAAATAGCCCTCCATACCTTTTTGACCATTTGTGACCATTGGAGAAGAAAATATAGCCATTGGAGCCAAGTTAGGAATGTTCTGCACTTCAGAAAAACTAGCCGTTACAACAAGTGTCGACACTTGATCTTCGTGAGTCGACACCTTGAGTCGATACTTCATTTTCTTGAGTCGACACTTGATCAAAAATATCTTCTGAAGTCTTCTGCTCTGTATTGGTGAGTCGACAGTTCATCTAGTGAGTCGACACCTTGAGTCGATACTTTAGTTCCATGAGTCGATACTTGACCAAACTCTTGAGATTACCATGTTTTGTATCTTGTTTAGTCGCAGGCCTTGAGTTGACACTTCACTATTTATGAGTCGACACTTTGAGTCGATACTTGGATTTCATGAGTCGACATTTGGCTACACCAGTACTGAAACTTCTTCAAAATTAAATCTTGAGTACCTATATCTGATTTACATACTTAATGTATAATTAGTACTCAAATATACTTAAGTATTTTGCCATAATCAAAAACAGAGTCAACAACATCATCTCTTCAAGGAAGGAAAGAAGAAGAAAAAGAACAAGAAGGTGCAAAGTACTCAGCCTAGTCAGACTAAGAGGGAAAAGGCTGACAAGAGTAAGGCAGAGTGCTTCTTCTGCAAGAAGCCGGGTCACAAGAAGTAGAATGTTTTGCTTACCTTGCTACTCTGGACCCGAACAGGCCAAGGAAGGGAAAGTAGCAAGGTGTTGCTGGTCAAGATATTTATATGATAAATCCTTGTAGTTTCTCTGTTTATGTACTATTAGCTGGGTATTGGATACCGAAAATCCTTATCATATTTGCAATTCTTTGAAGGGACTTCAAGTTAGTAAGAGATTCGAAAGCGGTGAAAGATTTCTGAATGTTGGGAATGGAAGTTAAGCTCCAGTTCTGGAATTGGAAACTATTTCTTTATTTTTCGAGTCTTGTACTATCGTTCTTAATGAATGTCATTTTTGTCCTTCCTTTTTTATAAATATCATTTCTATAGGCCTATTGGCCAATGATGGTTATGAATTATCAATAAAAAAAGATATTTGCTACATCACTTTGAATGGTTCTAATGTGATGAATGGATAAGTAAAGAATGGTGTATATGTACTTTCACAGCCTGTTAATGTATTGTACGCTGCTAATAAATGCCCTAGGTTAGATAAGGTCAGTGATTTTAATCTCTGGCACTGTAGGTTGGTCATATAAACAAGAACAAGATAAATAAGTTGGTGGGAGAAGGTCTCCTAGATATCACTGAGAGTGAATCTTTACCAACTTGTGAATCTTGTCTTCTTAGAAAAATGACCAAGTCACCTTTTACTAGAAAGGATGAAAGAGCCAGTGATATTCTAAGTCTGGTGCATACTGATATATGTGGACCTATGAATATCAGTGAAAGAGGTGGATATAGTTATTTCATTATATTTACAAATGATCTTTTGAGATATGGTTATGTCTACCTCATGAGATATAAATATGATGTATTTGAAATGTTCAAACGTTATCGTAATGAAGTTGAAAAACAAACTGGAAAGTTTATTAAAACCCTTCTATCAGATCGAGGTGATGAATATCTTTCCAGTGAGTTTTTGACTTATCTTGAGGAGAATGGGATTCTCTCTCAATGGACCCCTCCAGGGACATCTCAGTTAAATGGTGTGTCTGAAAGGAGGAATCGAACTCTGTTAGACATGGTTTGATCCATGATAGGCTTAGCTAGTTCACTTAAATCCTTTTGGGGATTTGCTCTTGAGTCAGGGTCCTACCTTATGAATAGGGTTCCAAGTAAGTCTATTGATAAAACACCATATAAGATGTGGACTGGATGCAAGCCAACTCTCTCACACCTTTGGGTTTTGGGGTGTTCGGCTTATGTCAGACATTTAGAGATGGATAAACTATGACCTAAGTCTGATAGATGTCTTTTTGTTGGGTATCCTAAAGAATCCACAGGATATTATTTCTATCTGCTTGAGGAACAAAAGTTGTTCGTCAGTCTTAGGGTAACCTTTTTAGAAAGGGAGTACCTTGGTGAAGGCACTCAAGCTATTGAGGTTGAACTTGGAAAAGTTCAACAGATAGAAAAACCTTCTCACTTTAAGGCCACTATAGAATCAGATTTGATTAGATCAGTTCTAGAGGCCATAGTGCAACCATTAAGGAGATCTGGTAAAGTATCACATCAATTGGACAGATACTACGGTTTCTTGGTCCAGGACAGTGATCCTGTTGAACTCGATGAGAACAACGAGGATCCGGTCATCTATATGGATGCAATTTCAACATCAATTTTGAGTTATGGCTAAGAGCTATGAAATTCAAAATAGAATCCATGGAATCAATGATGAATGGACATTGGTTGATCCACCTGAAGGGATAAAATCCATTGGGTGCGAGTAGATCTTCAAGCAAAAGTGAGGCATAGATGGGCAAGTAGAGACCTATAAAGACCGTCTGGTTGTCAAGGGATATCGTCAGCATTATGGTATTGACTATGATGAGATGTTTTCTCTTGTGGCAATGCTCAAGTCCATTCGGATTATGCTTGCTTTAGCAGCACATTTAGATTATGAATTATGGCAAATAGATGTCCGAATAGCTTTCCTAAATGGTGAGCTGGAAGAGGAGGTGTATATGATACAACCTGAAGGGTTCACATCCACAAATGAGTCTAAAGTGTGCAGGCTGCATAGGTCCATTTATGGACTGAAGCAGGCTTCTTGGAGTTGGAATATATGCTTTGATAAGTGTATCAAGATGTATGGCTTCATTAGAAACAGAGAGGAACCTTGTATATATATGTGGGCAAATGGTTCTGTAGTTGTATTTCTTATTTTATGTGTGGATGAAATTCTCCTAATCGAGAATGACATTCCAGCATTACAAGAAATAAATGTCTGGCTTTTATCTCAATTATCTATGAAAGACTTGGGTGAAGCCTCATTCATACTAGGTATAAAGATCTATAGAGATAGATCTAAGAGGCTTCTAGGACTGTCCCAATCTATGTACATAGACACTACGTTGAAGTAGTTCAGCATGAAAAATTTCAAAAGAGGCAGTCTTCCGATAGATCATGGAATTACTCTTTCCAAGAAGGATTATGCGACAACTCCTGAAGAAAGAGAGCATATGAGTAGGATTCCATATGCTTCGATAATGGATTCTATTATGTATGCTATGCTATGTACTAGACCAGACATGGCATACTCACTAGGGGTAGTGAGCAGATACTAGTCTAATCTAAGTGAAGCTCATTAAAAAATTTTTAAGAACATCCTTAAATATTTGAGAAATACTAAGGATCAATGGCTTATTTATGAAGATTCTGACTTAAAACTTATGAGATATACTGACTCCAGTTTTCAGTCAGATAGAGATGACAGCAAGAGTGTATCTGGTTTTGTATTTATCCTTTATGGTGGAGCTGTCTGTTGGAAAAGTTCCAAGCACATATAGTGGCTGATTCTATTTGTGAGGTAGAGTATATTGCAGCATCGGATGCAGCAAAGGAGGCTGTATGGTTGTGGAAGTTCTTAGGTGAGCTAGGAATGGCACTTTCCTTAGATAGTCCTATTCCAGTGTATTATGATAGCATTGGAGCCATAGATCAAGCCAAAGAGAAAAGTTACATCAACGGACCAAGCATATTCTGCATCGTTATCACCTTGTCTGGGAGATTATTGAATGAGGTGACATCGAGCTTCTGAAGATCGATGGTAAGGAGAACCTGACCAACCCCTTCATTAAAGATGTTGGAATTCAAGAGTTCAATGACTGTAAGGGTTTTGGTGACCAGGGCGGAAGCGTGGATTTCAAAAATTTATTATGAAACCACTACCAAACCCTTAACCCAAGACCTCCTTACCAAGAATTAAAACATACAAACATGCATATATAATATAAACTAGAGTTTAGGCACCAACCTGAACCACTAGTATCCAATCCAATGAAAATAATCCTGATTCACCCTTCTTCTCCACCAGGTGCCCAAACGTTCACCCTCCAATGGTGATGCACACAAAACTCGAACCAAGGAAGAACTTCTTCTTCAAGTTGCTTGGAGAAGTGGAACTCTTTCGGCAGCCTTTGGTCTATTGACCACTGTAAGACACCCTATCCTACTGTAGGGCAATAAAGACACTCTCCTAAATCACTCTTGGTTTTAGGACAACCCTCTTCTAGGATCCCTTAGGCTTATATCCTAAAACAAAGCCTTGTCCTAGTAGAAAAGACCATGTCTTAGCAAGACAAGTCTTGTCTTCAAGAAAAAAGGAGGGAGAGAGAGACACTTAGAATAGTACTTCAGTGGAATTCTTATATCAGACTCATTTCACTGCCCCCTATTTATAGATACAAGAGGGGCGTGTGATATGTCCTCCCATCAACTTATCAGATATGATTTTTCAAGATCGAAGAGAAGTTATCTGGCTTGAAAAATCATATCTAGTAAGCCCATTTATGCACCAAAGGCCTTATTCACATCCCTTCTTTTATCTGGACGAATTCTCACTTGCCACATGTCAATTACCGATTCCTAGGAAGCTAAGAGGTGCCTCTTCAATCTTCAAACTTTGAAGATTATGAAGAGTCCTGATAGCAGAAGGACTCTCCATCAGAACCACGTGCCACATGAAGAGTTGTGACTCTTCATGCACCGCACGCGCCATCCTTCTTCCACACAAATTTTAAAGAATGTTGATCAGTCAAAACATAGGCAATATGGGTGTCATTGGAAAGATCATAAAATTTCCTTTCTGATCATATAAATTATATTCAAATTAGAGATTTATAGCTCATTCTGTGACCTTTTGAAGTTAAGGTATCATTTAGGTACCAAGAGTCCCATGCCATTGGGACTCTTCATGTATGGCACCTAAAATGCCCTTAAATCCAAATTAAAATCATATTTAGCTCTGATTAGGCTAGCCCCACTTAGGACTCAACCTAATTTAGGTTTTCCATAATTAGGTTAGCCCAATTAGCAAGCAACCGGACCCAATCCAATTGGGTTAGGAATTTGGTTAGCCTACATATGCTAGTATGTAATCCGGCTAACCAATTAGGATCCTATGACCCTAATTAAATCATGAATGACTTCCTTGGCCAAGTCTCTATTGTGTGTGACCCATTGGGTTCCACATCTAGTCAGCAGTAGGTTTAGGTTTCAGCCGATTCGACCCAATCGAACCCGATAGACCTAATTAGGTCAAATTGGCTCACCTAATTGTCCAATTCGAATCACATATCGAATTGACTCATGAAACCAAATCAATTGGTTCATGAAGACCTACAAGACAAGATTGATGTCTAGCAATATGTCATGCCCACCCGGAAGATGAGGAATTTTGGTGGATTTACCAAAATACTCTTCAGTGGTGAGTTACCGGGCAATTCAGTCCTTCGATCTACTTTTACCCTGAATATGACTATGGATATGGATACTTGTCAAATCCAATTTCATATTCATTCATTGCTCAATCTAATAATGATGATTCATTAATGAACCATTAGAAACTATTTCTAATATTCATACTTTGATCAAAGATTTCTCAAATCTTCATTTGATTGAAATCATCTGGATGCGCTTCCCTCTTACTAGGGTTGATCGATTCCTTTTTGACCTACTCACAACCTCCATATGCAATCCACCATACCCAGTATCACCCCATGCATGACTCAGTATCATGATTGAGTGTGAACCAAAGTATGGATTCATGCATACAAGATACCATGGCAGTCTCAGGTCAAAGGACCACATGGACTACTCCCACTACGAGAACTATCTATTGACAAATAGATAAGGTTCCATTAGATGTTCTCAAGTTGGATCCATTCAGTGAACTCATTCTCTAATGAGCACCTACATCCTAGTATTAGTGTCAAACACAAGTGACTGTGAGATCAGTCACCCTCTTCACCAAGCATACATAGGATGTGCTGGTCTTACCGGAAATATTGATCCCCTACTCAATATCCCATCGACCAGGAATATTCTAGATTAGGGCTTTAAGGCTTTAGGTCTCACTGGTATGATCTCATCATAACCCTAGAACCATAGCCCTAATCTATGGGGTTCATCATATCTTAATAAAATTAATAAGACACAGCGTATGATGAAAATAAAATGCCTTTATTAATTGATAATGTCAATACACTGGTTTGAGATACAAAAGAAAATCCGATCGAAATACAATATTTCAATTGGCCTTTAGGGCATAATCCTTTCAATGACTGCAAATGAAAGATGGGAATTAGATTATGTTCCGATTGGCTTTAGTCCAGGTGAGAGTTGTTGAGAATTGTATCCCAAAGCCAATCATCTAGGCTGTAGATGATTGTACGACTCATGTATATGTATATGAATTATTGAATTGAATAAAAGATTTATTCTGGTTGTTCATCACATGACATCTTTCTAATTGAACTCTTGTGTGATGATATCCTTTGAGCTACCTTGTATGCGATGTAGAGAGGATGCGTCGTGTAGTTCATAAATTGGTTTGCAACCAAAGAATATGCTATTTCAGGATAATGGTGTATCGAGAGTAGGTCGTGGATGTTATATCTGTTGGTTGTCCTCTTAACCAAGTAGCATAGAAATGCTGGTGTGACATCAGGTGTCATGTTTGATACTTCACTGAACGTGACTATCATCTGAGATTCTCTTTCTACCAAAGAGGATTCTTGCATTAGAATATGGACATGAATTATTCCTCTGACTTGAGATCACTATGGCAGCTTGCAAGAAACTTACTATGCTTAGGTGTCGGACTATCCAGATTTCTAATCCGATGATGGAAGGTTGCTGGATATAGTCAAGTACTTGTGTAGTGGTAGTAGGATTGAGATATGATTGATCTCTCCAAATGGTTTGGATTGAATGCTTAATATGCCTCAATTGAGAAAGACCTTGGCCAGGGCATTCTTTGTAAGGAGTTATAAGGTTTCTTTGTTTGAGACATATTAAGATGGACTAATTAGGGTTGGGAAGTTTAATCCTAAGCCATCTGAAGCATTAGGAGATTAAAGGAATAAGTTCACTGATATTCTATATTCGATAGGTTCATGTTGTTCTGCAATCTTCAACCTATCCGGACACCGGGTGTCATTGCTAGATGGCAACTTTGACTGGTACTGGAAATGCTCCTATGCTACTTGTTTAGTGTTTGAACCTATGGGATCACATACCGTGGGGTTTCTTCTTGCTTTGTTGGCATGCGAACGATTAGGAATTGTTCTCGACTAGTTAGACAAGAGTTATCAATGCTACTCTCGAGCCAGCTCGAACGGTCGAGTCGACTCAACTCGAGTCGACTCAAACAGTCAAGTCGACTCAAACAGTCAAGTCGACTCGTCTGACGGACTGCTAAAATTCGAGAATGCTTCATTAAATGCTGTAATAGTTATGGGATTTAATGCTGGGAGTTTCTAGGCTTTAATAGTTGCTGTTGCTGAATTCCAAAGGTTTTCAAAACCTCCCTGGAATCTCAAGAGACAGTTTGACCTCAAACTGCTCATTAATCTCTCTTGTGTCCTCTTAATTATTTTGATGGTTGCTATTATAAAAGCAAGGGCTGAAGAAGGTGAATAGTTCATATTCAACATTCCATACTCCAAATTTGGATCAAAGTTGAGACTTTGCCCAGAAAAATTCTTGGATAGAGATCTTGCTTGATCCTTGAGAGATTGCAAGATTTGATCTTTGAGATAGAGTGAGCTTGGGTTTTGGGATTCTTGTGTGTATACCTTCTCTTGAAGGTTTGGGATAGAGTGTTGGGAAGGGTTCTCAAGGGTCTTTATTCTAGCACCACTGCGACAATAGCCCTTCAAGGAGTTGAAAAGAGTCTACACATCTTCAAGGAGTTGAAGAAGGAGTCACTACTACCATCAATGCCTCCGTAGGGGCTAGCACCTCGAAGGAAGGAGAAGGAATCCCTCTACCCAGTGTGAACCACCTGTAGAGGTGGTACGCATGTGCCGCTCACTGAGCCAGATCATCTTTCTGTAGGGCTGATCTCCATTGAGTGCTATTCCACCTTGTTATCGGAGCACATGCCTTTCAGGTGATCGTCATCTCAAAGGTACGTCTTTAGATTATATGTTTGACATATTATAATATGTTGCATCATTTTGTGAATGTAGAATAGTTCTGTCCTTCATTCAATGGATGCTTGATTTCATACATACATTATTCTATACATACATCAAGATCTGCATAGGGAACCTGTGTTAATTAGATTAACATACTTAGATAAATTGTTTATCTACTTCCGCTATATCATGTAATCTAGAAATAGTTTTTAAATTGCATGTCTTGGACCGTGCTACATGGTTCTCGTTTCCTTGGTTCCCTAATAGATGTATGTCACTATGAACTGATTTTAGTACCTTAATTCTATTATTCTTAGATAGACTAGCGGGAGTAAGGGTCGAATCTACATGGACTTTTACAGTTATTTTAAAAAGTATATGATAAAATAGTTTAAATCAAGCAAAAAGAGAATTAATGGTGAATATAATCTAAATGTGATCTATCTTAATGAGAGTATAGCCCGTACCCATAGATCATGACCCATCCCTTTTAGAAATAGATCAGTTAAAAACTTTATTCACTTAAAGACACTTAGTAAAAAATGTAACATGGATAAATATGAAGCAATGTGATTTTTATTTCATAACATAAAAAAGGAATACATATTAAAACAAATTAGTAAAATATATTTTCCTCTTCCCTGAGATCATGCTTCCTATGAAAACTCGTTAGAGATTGAAAGATGGAGCCGCATTGCCAGGATAGACTGGAGCAGATGGAACAGCAGTGCAGCATGGTGGAAACCAGGGAACCAGGAATCCAGGAAGTAGGGTGTTAGAAGAGGAGAAACAGAGAATTCAGAATAATGGGGGAAGTACAGAGAGATTGCTAGAAGGAGCGCCAAATGCTACTTTTATAGACGGAGAGAAGCATGTCGGGCCCGTGTGGGAACTGTGTTGGTTTTTCATCGTGATCTCCTCAACAACTTCTAGTTCCTTATCCTCATCCCCGCACTTGCTTCAATTCTATGTTATTATCACTTGCACCTGCTCAACTATCATGCATGATCCCCATGATTTTGTTCCAACCATATTGAACTCTGGTGTATCCATCCAAAAGTGCATGATTGAGCTTCTTTTTTCAACCTCGTTTCCCATTCGGACATTGCTTGTCTAGCTCCCGACAACATCTTGGACCAACAACCAAGAATGAAGAAAGTCGATGTTGGTGAATCTTGGCTCGGACATGGCATTGGTTTTAGAGATGGAGCAAGATCGATGAATGATAACAGGGATGGCTCCGGTAGTGGTGGAAGGTTGTGATAGGTGGCTGGTGGTGTCTTGGTGTTGAGAGTGGGAGGATGGTGATGGTGGGAGTCTTGAACCGATGAGGAGGTGGTGGACATGGTGGAGATGGTCGTGGAGTAGGCATGCGACAGCAATTTGGGTCAGATAAGGAGGAAGGCGGTAACACCATTGATGGGAAGAAGGGGATGCACAGCAGATTGGATAGAGGCAGGCGATAGTGAATGATCAAGCAATGGACCTTGGCTTAGGAGGTGAATATCATGGTGGAGAAGATGGTCGGAGATGGGAGAGTTGCCAAGGAAGACAAAAATGATGGTCGGTAGCTCCTTGGATCGATAATAGGGGAAGGAAACCAGTGCACATGATGGAGACTGTGGGCTTGGCAGGTGGCAGACATGGCGGCTCTATCAACGGCATCTCAGAGGAGATGGTGGTTGGTGATGGTGACTTCGGGTAGAAC
Source organism: Areca catechu (assembly GCA_021397845.1). Classification (NCBI taxonomy): domain Eukaryota; kingdom Viridiplantae; phylum Streptophyta; class Magnoliopsida; order Arecales; family Arecaceae; genus Areca; species Areca catechu. Next base: position 148,082,210 of record CM038041.1, read on the forward strand.
AGTAGATCGAAGGAGGAGAGATCACTTGGATGGCATCAAAAGGGATTCTTGACTGCTTTTCTAGCAATGGGAGGCTTCTTTGACTAGCAAGGGAGATGCTGGTAGTGGCAAGACAGAGTTTCTGATGAGAAATCGACTTAAGAAGGCCTACGGTCCACATATCTATTCCATGGATCGGCAGCAATGGCTACCGTGGACCGGGCATGCATCTCGTGAACCAAGCATCCATGGTGGACCGGTTGCTCCAAAATTCATGCAATTCCTTATTATTTCTTTGAAATTTGATTCCGAGCTCGTTTCAAATCCGATTTTAATGTCGTTTATACTATTGAATCCAAAAATCAAGTTCTTCACATTCATGGAATCATTTCCTATAAAACACTGCATAAAGTATCAATTTTAATTTAATAAAGTTAGAATAATTATTATATTTTTAATAATTATCACATCCCCAACTTGAACTTTCCTCGTCCTCAAGTAAAGAAGATAAGAACTTTGCTCATCTTCGAGTAAAGAAGATAAATTAGCCATGTGTACTAACTTATTTAAGAAGTGAAAATTATCTTGCTAATTCTAAAATCAGTTGATATCTAGTTAGACCATAAAACGATCTTTCATCGAATTACCAATTTCATCCATTTAGTGGCCCGGTTAAGCCTAAAGAAATTTCTAAAGTTCTTCTTTTCCCAACATTCTATTTTGCACTTTAAATCCTCCAACTTACATTGGTTTTGGTGTAGTATTAATTTATTTAGTCCCCCTCTTCTTTTTATTTTTTATTTTTTTTAAAATGAATATAATGTAGAGTCAGTGTAATGTCCTAACATCTTGCTTTCTAGTTGACCCTTATAGCGAGCTTTAGGCCAATGACCCCCAAATCGGTTGATTTTAGGATATTAGGTGTAGAACACCCTTCAAGCTTACTGTTTCAAGTCAAAAAGACTAGTATTAAGACTGTCTCTACAAGAGATTTCTTTACATCCTTATCTTTTAATATGAACATCAATGCTTACTTAGACGAAGGGGCCCGGTTACTCGGTGAAGTTGTTAAAAATCTTATTTATTAAACTTTAAAGAGGACTTTTATGATTCCTTGATATTTTCACTTATACCATTATAAGGAAGATTCATTGAGATCAATAGGTAGAAGGGTATGAAATTACTCAAAAAGAAAATATGATCTAAACTCCATCATTTATTGGACTTTCTTGGTAATTTATTTCTCAGTATCTCTAAAATTATCTAAATCATTAATCATTCATCATTTAACAAGCTTGATTATTTTTAAATCGAGATAAAGTTTGGTACACAAAACTGATTAAAGTTTTACTCGAGGATTAATTTAATTGAATTATCCCCCCTAACTTAATTTTTATTGTCCCTAATGGAAAAGGATCTAAAAATAAATAACAAGGAAGGATACCACCTAGAAGGGTACTTGAGCATTGATCATTCCTTTGTTGCCACACTCCTCTCAATTTAACTTTATTATTCCTTTTGAATTTTTCTAAAAAAAAGTAGATGGTTAAAAGTAAAAAGCATAAACTGGGTTGCCTCCCAGGAGTGCTAAGTTTAAAGTCTTCAACCATACTATGCTGACTATCATGGCAATGCTGGGTTCAAAAGATCAATAGATTCAATAACTTCTCTATTATTGATTTCCTCTATATAAGATTTTAAATGCTGGCCATTTACCTTAAAAGTATTTTCTTGCTTGGGATCTCTAAGTTCTACGGCTTCATGAGAAAATACCTGAGTCACTATAAAAGGTCCATCCCATCATGAGCAAATTTTTCCAAGAAAAAGTCATAATCTAGAATTATAGAGCTACACTTTTTGATTAGGCTCAAATATTTATCTGTTAATGAAATTATCATGGTATGCCTTAGTTTGAACCTTATAGATTTTAGAACTTTCATAAGCTTCATTATGTAGCTCTTCTAATTCATTCAGTTAGAGTTTTCTATTGAACCTGCATTTTTCATGTCAAAATTAAATTGCTTGATAGCTCAAAATGTATGGTGTTTCAATTCTACAAGCAAATGATAAGCTTTTTCAAATACCAACTAGTAAGGAGACATTCCTAGAGGGGTCTTAAAAGTAGTTCGGTAAGTCCATAAAGTATTATCCAAATATTCTGACCAATCTTTTCTATCGGATCATTCCATTTTCTTAAGGATATGATTAATTTCTCTATTCGACACCTCAACTTGGCCACTAGTCTGAAGGTGGTAAGGTGTGGCTACTTTATGAGTAATTTCATTTTTTTTATCAATCCTTTAAAGTGCCTATTCATGAAATGTGCACCCCCATCACTAATAATAGCTCTTGGGCACCCAAACCGACTAAGGATGTTATGCTGAATAAACTTGATCACAACTTTATGGTTATTGGTTTGAGTTGCCATGGCTTCTATCCATTTTGATACATAATCAATTGCTACCAGAATGTACTCAAATTCAAAGGGAGGAAATGGTCCCATAAAGTCGATACCCCATATATAAAAAATTTCAACAACCAAGATAGGGGTTAGGGGCATCATATCTCTTCGTGAAATATTCCTCGCTTGTTGATATCGAAGGTAATTATAGCCAAATTCATGTGCATCTTTGAAAAGAGTTAGCCAGTAAAACCTACTCTGCAGCACCTTACTATAGTTTTCCTTCTACTAAAGTACCCCCTACAAGCAAGAGAATGATAAAAAGTGAGTATGCTTTTGAATTCACTCTCAGAGATACATCGTCTAATTACCTAATCTGAACAATACTTAAATAGTTCAGGTTCCTCCCAAAAATAATATTTGATCTATGAGAAAAATCTATCTTTTTCTTATTTAAACTAGTGGGAGGGAATTTATCCTGTTGCTAAGTAATTTACAATATGGTCAAACCAGGAAAGACTACTAGAAAAAATTGAGAATAGTTGTTCATCGGGAAACCTATCTCTGAATGTTTCTTTGTTGTATTCTATCAAGATCCTGGAAATTAATCTATTACCATATTTTTGGAACCCTTCTTATTTAAAATTTCTAGATCAAATTTTTGTATTAGAAGGATCTACCTAATTAGTCTAGGTTTAGTATCCTTTTTAAATAGTAGATGCTTTAATGCTGCATGATCAGAATAAACTAGGACCTTAGATCCTAATAGATATGATCAAGATTTTTTCAGAGCAAATACAACTGCTAGTAAATCTTTTTTAGTAGTAGTATAATTCATCTATGCATCTAAAAGAATTTTGCTAGCATAATAAATTATATATGGTTCCCTATTAAGCCACTATCCTAAAATTGCCCCTACAGCATAATCAGAGGCATCACACATGATTTCAAAAGGTAAGGTCTAATATGGAGGCTTGATAATTGGTACGGTGGTTAAAGTAGTTCTAAGAGCATTATAAGTGGCTAGACATTCTTTATCAAAATCAAAAGAATTGTCTTTGGTAAGTAAATTACTCAATAGTCATGAGATTTTATTGAAATCCTTGATAAAATGCCTATAAAAATCTGCATGGCCAAGGAAGGATCATACTTGTCTAACCAAGACTAGGAGAGGCAGTTTCAAGATTAGTTCAACCTTAGCTTTGTCGACCTCAATCCCGTGCTCGAAAATAATATGTCTAAGCATGATTCTTTCATGAATCATAAAATGGCTCTTCTCCTAACTTAAACCTAAATTCGTCTCCATACATCGCTTCAATACCTTAGTTAAGTTTTGGAGACAATCATCAAATGAAGATCCAAATACTAAAAAATTATCCATGAAAACTTCAAGAAATTGATCAACTATATCAGAGAATATGGCTAACATACATCATTGAAAGGTGGCTGGTGCATTACAGAGGCCAAATAGCATGCATCTAAAGATAGATGTTCCAAAGGGGCTGGTGAAGGTGGTCTTTTCTTGATCTACAGGAAATACTGGAACCTGGTTATATCTTAAATATCCATCTAGGAAATAAAAGAAACTCTTCCCTGCTAGCTGTTCTAAAATTTGATCAATGAAAGGCAAAGAAAAGTGATCTTTCCTAGTAACGGTATTCAACTTTTGATAATCTACACACACTCTCTAACTAGTTATTATACGGGTAAGAATAATTGACATTTTAGGTACTACTTGAGATGGACTAATCCATGGGATATCCGAAATTGGATAAATAATGCCGACATCAAGCCATTTTACCACTTCATTTTTCACAACTTCTCGCATGTTCGAATTTAGCCTCCATTGCATGTCTCTATGAGGTTTGACTTCAGCTTCATAGTGAATGTGATGCATGCAAATAAAAGGATCAATTCCCTTATGTTTTTTAAGTACATCCACCAATTTGTCTTCCTGATCAGAGATTAGGGTAGATGCAATGATTACCGAGAGGGTATCATTGGGTCCATGGAAAGAATACTTAATCTTAGTAGGAAGAGGCTTTAACTCTAGGGTAGGTGGTGCTTCTAAGGATGGTATTAAAGTGCTTGATTGAGTTAGTAATTTTTCATACTTTACAGTCCAGGGAGGAGTGGTGTTACAATTCAATGGTTCTAATAAAGCATTAACTTCTTTGGTATATTCGTTAATATCAAAATTATCTATTCCAAAATGTGTCAGACATGCTTATAGAGGGTCCAAATCAAGCAAAATAAGAAGTTTCTTATCTACAACTTCCTTTAGCATGTTCACCTCATTATGATCATACATAGGTGGTCCTTGGGATGCATTAAAAAAATTCAACCTCATCTTCTTGTTTATAAAAGATACATCCATAACTCCCATCCTATAATTTATACAAGCATTAGCAGTTGCTAGGAAGGATTTTCTAAGAATGATGGGTATTTGGCTAGGATTATCGCTGGATTTCATATCTAACATAATAAAATCAATAGAAAAGTAGACTTCATCTACTTTCACCAACACATCCTCTAACATTCCACGGGATACCTTAATTGATCGGTCTACTAATTGTAAAGTCACTATTATGGGTTTTAATTCTTTGAATCTAAATAAATCATACACTGAAATTGGAAGAAGGTTTACACTTGCACCCAAATCTAGTATGGCTTTCTTGATTGTGAGGTCCCCTATGACATAGGATATAATCAGGATACCAAGATCTTAAAGTTTGGGTGGGGCTATTTGCTGAAAAACTGAGCTGGCTTGCTCAGTCAACTAGATCTTCTTTGGTATATGTGCCTTAGATTTTTATTTTTGTGTGCACAGATCCTTAAGAAATTTAACATAAGCTGAAACTTATTTGATGGCATCGAGAAAAGGTAAGTTTATCTAAACTTGCTTGAATAGCTCAAGCATCTCATTCATTTTTAGACTCTTTTATCCAAAGAAGAAGGGATTCTAAAGCACTTGGGAATGGAGCCTTAAGTATAGGTGCTTGGCTAATGGATTGTTGACTCCTGTATTGATTTTGATGAATAATAAAATATTTAAGTATATTTGAGTACTAACTATGTATTGAAAGTATGTTTTATCAAAACAGGGTACTCACCAAAGCTGTTTTGTGTTGAAAGATTGATTGCTTGTTAACTTATCGAAGAAGTCTATTTCATGGAAAAAACTTTAAGATAAATGGACTTAAGTATATAAGAATGATTTGGAAGAACTCAAGTTTGAAGTTTAGAGAATATTCAGCAGAGTTTTAATTGAGTTTCAGAAAGTTTTAGCCAAGTATCGACTCACAGCATCGAATCACAGTGGCTTGAGCTGATATGCAGAAGAAGTTTTAGATGGCATGCTTGAAATGTTGACTCATGGAGCTCAAGTGTTGACTCAAGTGTCGACTCATAGAAGCCAAGTGTCGACTCAAGTGTCAACTCACCGAAGAAGTGTCAACTCATCTAAGATTTTTAGAGAGCTTCAAAAAACTCTTTTTGAACTAGTATCAACTCATGAAGTGTCGACTCAAAGTATCGACTCATGACCTAAAATATCGATACTTGCAGTTCTGATGAACAGTAACAGCTAGTTTTTTGAAGCATAGAATTGGTCTTTTTTACTTCCAACAACTGTTTTCTCATCTCCAACGGTCAAAAACTATCATTTAAAGCTTGGAAAGGTATTTAAAGTGGACCAAACTCAAGAGGGAAGTAAGAGATGAGAAGTTAAGTGCATTTACTCAAATATTCATTGAAGAACAACTACTTTCAAGACAAGTTGAGCCTTCAAAGCATCCAAGAGCATTCAAGTCCAACCATTCAAGCATCATTTAAGGCTTCAACAACTTGAAGACAAGTATCTTCAATAGCAATCAAAGAGCTTCAAAGAGATATTTGCTTTTAGTTGAAAGCTTTTATGTATTTCATACATTATACTTGAATCCTTTTATTGTTTCTAGTTTCAAGGGAATTGAAACTAGAATTAAGGTTTGTTGGTGAGCCTTGTGTTAAAATCAATGGAGATTTTTGGTTAGCCTAAGTGACAAAACCAAAGAGGTTGTTGGTGAGCCTAAGTTACAAAATCAACTAGATTTTTGGTTATCCAATAAAATCAAAGTGGTTTTGACTTGTGTTCCTGGTGAAAACAAGTTGGGTTTTGATTAGTGAGTCAGGAAAACTAATCACTGTAATCAAGGAAGATTATAGTGAAATACCCAAGTGGACCTTGGACAGTTGATGTAGGTGCTTTGGTGTGCACCGAACTACTATTTATCCTTATATTTATGATTGCTTACTCTTTCATTACTTGTTCTTACTTACTTTGTATTTGCTTATTTATTTTTGCTACATACTCTTGAATAGAATAGAAATACTTATATTTCACTAGCACCTAGTTATTTTTGAGTTAGCACATACTAGAAAAAATTTTTGAAACCTAATTCACCCTCCCTCTTGGGCTGCTTACTAGGCAACAAGTGGTATCAAAGCCACATACTCAAGTTATAGGTCTAACCACCTAGAGTTAAAGATCTATGGCAGCCCTACTTGATTCTAGTGTTGTTGAGGGACAAGCCTCAAACAGACTTCCTTACTTTAATGGCACAAACTACACGTATTGGAAAACACGTATGAGAATTTATATGCATTCTATTGATTATAATCTATGAAAAATAGTTGATAGAGGTCCACATATTCCTTTTGTCATTGTTAATAGAGTTTCCATACCAAAACTTGAAGAGAATTGGGATGAAAATGATATTAAACAATTCGAGATAAATGCTAAAGTAATGAATCTACTCTATTATGCATTGGATCCTTTTGAATTTAATAGAATTTCCACATACACCTCTACGAAGAAAATATGGGACCTACTTGAGGTTACTCATGAGGGTACCAATCAAGTAAAAAATACTAATGTTAATATGCTTGTACATACATATGAGATGTTTAGAATGGAGCCCAATGAATCTATTACTGAAATGTATACTAGATTTACAAATATTGTTAATGGCATGAGAAGTCTTGATAAGATTATGTCTAATACTGATCTTGTAAATAAAATTTTTAGATCATTACCAACATCTTGGGATTCGAAAGCGATAGCAATTCAAGAAGCCAAAGATGTTGAGACACTTCCTTTAGAACAACTCGTAGGTTGACTCATGACTTATGAGTTGAACTTGAAGCAAAAGGCAATGGATGTTGATAAAAAGAAGAAGACCATAACATTCAAATCTACAACACAAGATGAGTCTTCAAGCGAAGAAACCGAAGAAGGAGAAAATGAGGATAAAGAGGCATTTATTGCAAGAAAATTTAGAAGATTTATGAGAAGGAAAAAAATTTCTTACAAGAAGAAGCCTCAACCAAGCAAGGAAAAGGAAAAAGAAAAAGAAAAGGAAAAGGAGAAGGAACAACCAATTTGCTTTGAATGCAAGAAGTGGGGACACTTCAAAGATGACTGCCCTCTCCTAAAGAAGTCCAAAAAGAAGTTTAGAAAGAAAGCTATGATGGCTACATGGAGTGATAATGAGGATTTCAGTTCAGAAGAAGAACAATTAGAAGTAGCCAATCTTTTCTTCATGGTTCAAGAAGATGAGGTGTGTCTTGCAACCAAAGAAAAGAAGAGACTGTGGTATCTTGATAGTAGTTGCTCAAAACACATGATAGGAGATGTGAAGCAATTTACTTCTCTTGAGGTACTGAATGGAGGAAGTGTTACTTTTAGAGATAATGGTAAAGAAAAAATCATTGGTATCAGTAAAGTTTACATCTCCACTTCTATATTTATTGATAATGTTCTATTAGTTAAATGATTGAAACATAATCATTTTAGTATTAGTCAGTTTTGTGATAAAGGTTTTAAAGTTATTTTTGAATCATCTCTTTGCATGGTTGCTAGTCTTGATAGTAATGGAGTGAAAATAATTAGAAATAGGCATGGCAACATCTATCTTGTTGACCTTGATAATTTATCATCACATGATGGTGAATGCCTAGTTGCTATGAATCCCACTATTAATAAGACTAGTTATCTTTGGCATTATAGATTAGGTCATGCAAACATGCATCTACTTTATAAATTATGCAAAAAAGATTTAGTAAGAGATTTACCAAAACTTAGTTTTGAAAAAGATAAAATTTATGAAGCTTGTCAGTTTGGAAAACAAGTAAAAATATCCTTTAAACCAAAAGATTTTGTTTCAACTTCTAGACCATTAGAGCTACTCCATATAGATCTCTTTGAACCAACTAGGATAACAAGCCTAGGAGGAAAGAGATATGGATTAATCATAGTGGATAATTTCTCTCGATTTACATGGATTTTATTTTTGGCTTATAAAGATAAATTATTTTCAGCCTTCTTGAAGTTTTATCAAAAAGTTTCAAATGAAAAAGGTACTTCAGTTATTTATATTCGAAATGAATATGGTACTGAATTTAAAAATCAAGATTTTAAAAGTTTTTGTAATGAAAAAGGAATTGATCACAACTTTTTTGCACCTAGGATACCTTAACAAAATGGCGGGTAGAAAAGAAAGAATAGAACTCTAGAAGAAATGGCATGCACAATGCTTTATAAAAATGATCTTTCGAGATATTTTTAGATATAAGCTATTAATACTGCTTGTTATATTTTAAACCATATTTTAATTCAACCTATTTTGAAGAAAATACCTTATAAACTTTGGAAAGAAAAAAAACCTACTGTGAAATATTTTTGAGTTTTTGGTTGTCGATGTTTTATTTTGAATAATGCAAAAGACAACTTAGACAAATTTGATGCCAAGTCAAATGAAGGTATCTTCTTAGGATACTCTACGTCTAGCAAGGCATATAGAGTTTTTAATAAAAGAACACTAGTAGCAAAAGAATCAGTGCATGTAGTATTTGAAGAATCTATGAACAAATTCTCTAGAAAAGAAGATATTTCTGATGGATGTGCAGGTGTTGAAAAACTAAAGAAGCTTACGTTGGATGATTCCTCTTCCAAAGAAGATGAAGAAAATCGGGACAAGAAGGATGGAGAAGAAGCTACAAGATCCTCACCGAAGTACAAAGATTTACCAAAATAATGGAGGCATGCTCATGGAAATCCTAAGAAATTAATCTTATGTGATCCATCGAAAGGGATAAGAACCAGATCATCAATTAGAAATGAATATGATTACATTGCTTTTGTTTCTCAAATTGAACCTAAATGTATTGAAGAAGCTGAAAAAGACCCTAACTGAATAATTTCAATACAAGAAGAATTAAATCAATTTAAAAGAAACAAAGTTTAGACACTAATAAAAAGACCATCTAATATTTCAATAATTGGTACAAAATAGGTGTATAGGAATAAACTAAATGAAAATGGAATAGTTACTAGAAACAAGGCTAGACTGGTAGCTAAGGGTTATAATCAAGAAAAAGGAATTGATTTTGATGAAATCTTTACTCTAGTAGCTAGACTTGAAGCCATTAGATTACTTTTAGCATTTGCATATTTCATGAATTTCAAAATATTTCAAATGGATGTTAAAAGTATATTTTTAAATGGTTATATTGCTAAAAAAGTTTTTGTTGAACAACTACCTAGTTTTGAAAATCATGCACATCTTGATCATATTTTCAAATTGTATATAGCATTTTATGGTTTAAAGCAAGCATCCCATGCATGGTATGAAAGACTTAGCAAATTTTTGATTAAAAATAATTTTTTTAGAAGCCATGTTGATACTACCTTATTTTTGAAAAAAAAAAAGATGATCTCTTAGTAGTACAAATTTATGTTGATGATATCATTTTTGGTGCTACTAATGAAATACTTTGTCAAGCTTATGTAGGAAGAGTTCAGGATGAGTATGATGGGTGAACTAAACTTCTTTCTCGAACTTCAAATCAAGCAAACTAGAGAAGGGATCTTCATTAACCAAGCTAAGTATACAAGGAAAATCTTAAGAAGTTTGGGATGGAGACCATAAAGCCAATAGGTATACCTATGAGCCTTTATTTTAAACTTGATAAAGATGAATGTGGTAAAAATGTAGCTCAAAAATTATATAGGGGTATCATTAGTTTATTACTGTACCTGACTGCTAGTAGACCAGATATCATGTTTAGTGCTTGCATGTGTGCTAGATATCAGTCTGCTCCTAAAGAATCTCATTTAATGGCTGTTAAGCACATTGTTAGATATTTATCTGGTACTATTAATATTAGACTGTGGTACTCTAGAGATTCAATAATTGAATTAATTGGCTATTCTGATACTGACTTTGCTGGATATAAATTAGATAGAAAAAGTACTAGTGGAACTTGCCAATTTTTTAGAGTTAACTTAATCTCATGATTTAGCAAGAAACAAACTTCAGTTGCACTATCTATAGCTGAGACTGAATATATTGAAGCTAGAAGTCATTGTGTTTAAATCTTGTGGATTAAGCAATAATTTGAAGATTTTGAAATCAAATTAACTAAGACACCCATGAGATGTGATAACACAAGTGCTATAAATTTGACTAAAAATCATGTTCAAGACTCTAGGAGTAAGTACATTGAAATTAGATACCATTTTATTAGAGATCATGTTGAAAACAATGATATAATGCTTGAATTTGTGTGCACTAAAATATAATTGGCTGACATTCTGACCTAACCTCTTCAAGAAGATTGGTTCTATATGATTAGAAGAGAATTATGGGTCATCAATCCTTTTGACTAAATCTCGATGATCTTTCAAATTCTCCTTGAAATTTATCTAATCAAATGTTTTGAATATCTTGTTCAATTATTCATAATCTCTTAAAATTAATTTCTATATTTTTTTGTGACTTTTTCTCATTTTTTTGGATTTTTGACGAAGTGTCAACACTTCGAAGTATCGGCACCTTCAAGTGTCGACACTTGACCTGTTGTCATAAGTCGACACTTGAATGGTGGGAACTTGAGAACAAATAGGGAAACTGATCATTCTTCTTCCTATTTTTCTTTAATCCCTTAAGTCGACTCATCCTAGAACAATTTCCCAACACTTCATTTCCCTCCGATTACTATTCTTTTTGTCTGATTTCTTGTTTGAATCTATTTCTTCCCACTTTTCCATCGTTCCCTCATCGTTTTCTCATGGTTTCACCATGAAATCCCTGTTCCTTTTACCCTAGACCATTTCTATTCTTCTTTTCTGGAAATGGATCCCCAAAAGCAAGTTGTCAGGAGACCTCGTCTGTCAGTTCAAGAGGCCGAGCGATGCACAAAGGCATGGCAGAGGATCCAGGATAGTGGAGCCCTAGGTTCAGCAGAGCACTCTAGTCAGACCACCCATCTTATGAGCTACTAGGATGGCCTCCAAGGCCATAGTTAGAGGATGACAGGTTGATTTCAACTTCTTGGATCAATAGCATTTCCGTATTGGAGACTGGCTGAGGGTTGCTGGGTTGACACATTTCTGCTATTTGATCGAGAGATTTTATCCTGGCTTGATTAAAGAGTTCTATGGTACTCTAGCTAGAGGAGCAGATGGTTGGATCGTTGAGGTCCAAGGTACTAAGATTCCACTTATAGTTGAGGTGTTGAGCAGAGGTTGGGAGATCCCCATAAGAGGGTCAGTGACGGACTCCTTAGTGGATAGATTTAGCAGACTCAAGTGTATCTTTGAGACTGATGAGTTGAGATAGGGAGATATAGTAGTTGCATCCATACTCTCACCAGAGATGAGGCTGTTACATCATATCATCACCCATATTCTTCTATCGAAGATCGGATGTTTTGACTTCATCATGGAGCGAGAGCTGTTCGTTATGGTTTCACTAATTCAGCACATCCAGTATGCCTCTCAGTTTTGATGGTGCATCAGATGATTGAGACTACTTCGAGTCGGTGACTTTGTTTGCCATATGGCATAGACTTGACTACTTGTTCCGAGCTTATGGTGTCATTATAAATGGAGAGCCTTACCGGTAGTTGCTATATTCAGACATCTATGATGAGTGTTCTTTACATAGGATGGGATTTCATCTTCATGGAGGACATTGGAGATGGAGGATCTCCAGTCAGGGTACTGAGGTAGATGAGGATGCTACTGAGGAGGAGCGGATCTACACTAATGAGGCCGAGCCATCTGAGCCATAGAGAGAGATTCTAGATTCTCTGCCCGAGCCATCTATTCTAGCACAGATTGAGGTGCCACCTCCCAGAGACTCCATTGAGGATAGGATTGCTCGATTGGAGATAGACACTATAATTATTAGATAATGGGTCGATCATATTCATTTGGAGATGAGGGCAGATCACCAGGGTTTCAGAGATAGTATTACTACTATACTAGCTGCACTTGAGAGATTGTTTGCTACCAGAGCACCAGTACCTTCACCTCCTTGATCATTAGATTCACCTCCAGCACTGCCAGTGCCAACACCAGACATAGGAGATGCCAGGGTATCTCTTTCGTAGAGTTTGATATTGCAGATTTCATGGTGGAGCTAGAGCTGGATGTTGCTGAGGATGCTTTGAGGACTTCAGTTCCAAATCCTTCTAGGTCTCTGTCTAGACTCCAGTCCTATCCAGCTCATCCACCATTCTTGACCCACCTGGCACTCTTGTTATCACTCCTATACTTCACATAGACCCACTTGACGTAGATTTACCCACACCCATTCTTAGTATTCCCAGTAGGACTCCACTTATTCCTTCCACATCATCCTTGATCCAGGAACTAGGTGTTTATGTACCTAGTTTCCATGTTCATGGTTCTGGTCCTATTTTTGATGACACACCCCCGATCACTGACACAACTATTATTTTCATCACAATTGATGCTCCTACACCTGATATAGCCTCATCCTCTTCAGCACCAGCTAGAGGATGAGTATATACCAGATGCAAAAGATGAGGCCATGGCGATGTACATAGACCTATCCGGACTAGACTTTCTGATCTTTGGCTGATGTGGCTGCAACCCAGACTTTCTAGGATTACTGGGTCGATTATTCTTGAGATCGGGTCTTCCTCTGATGAAAAAAGTACCCCTTAGGATTGGTCTATCTATTAGTTTCTGACTGTATTTTAGTACTACTTTTTTTATGTATCTGTGTTTGTTGTATCAAATTCTATTATATATATCAATTTTTGAATCTAATGTATCAAATCTTTGAAGTTTATATATATACTGACTTTTTCCAATTTCATGTGTACACTCTTACTGCAATGAAATGTTTTATATTTGCTTCATTCTCTTTCTTATTTTTTAATAATGACAAAAAGGGAGAGAGTAAGAAAGAAAAAGTACTGAAAGAGAGAGAGAAATAATAATTAATGAAGAAAGGAAGGGAGCAATGAGTAAGGGGGAGAGTAAGAAAGAAAAAGTACTAAAGTAGTAGTATTGTTTGAAAATTTTCTCAAAATTTTTTCTTTTCGGATCATATTTTGAGGGGGAGTTCTTATTCTTTTTATTCTTGATTCTTTCCCTTCAATTCAATGCTCTAATACTTATTCACTCTTACCTTTTATGCTTTGATACTTATCACTTTCTATATGCTCCGATACTCTTTGATACTCTTTATGATCTATTAATTTCTTGCTCTGATACTATCTATCCTCTTTGTACATGTTTCAAGTATTGATACTCTTAAAGCTTTTCTTTGTTGTTTTTGCTCTGATGTATGTATTTCAAATATGTTCTAGCTCTGGTATACCTATTGAGCATCATCATTATATATATATGCATCTCAGCTTTGATACTTTTTTAATCATAGCTCTAATACTTCATAATCTCTAGCTTTGATATATTACAATTACAGTTCTGACTTTGAAGATATATAAATTTAAATTTCTCCATACATATATCTATAGCTCTGATACAATGCAAATGAGTCTTAGTTCTTGATAATCTTTATAAATTTAGACTATGATACTCTTAATCATTAGCTTTGATACTTGAAGTCAAATGCTCTATATTGAAAATCCTTATTAACACACTACTACTTATTGCAAATCATTTGAGCTCACTATATGTATATACTTAATAATTTTGTCATCATCAAAAAGGAAGAGATTGTTGACTCCTATATTGATTTTGATGAATAATAAAATATTTAAGTATATTTGAGTACTAATTATGTATTGAAAGTGTGTTTTATCAAAACAGGGTACACACCAAAGCTATTTTGTGTTGAAAGATTGATTACTTGTTAACTTATTGAAGAAGTCTATTTCATGAAAAAAATTTAAGATAAATGGACTTAAGTATATAAGAATGACTTGGAAGAACTCAAGTTTGAAGTTTAGAGAATATTCAGCAGAATTTTAATTGAGTTTCAGAAAGTTTTAGCCAAGTGTCGACTCAGCATCGAATCACAGAGGCTTGAGCTGATATGCAAAAGAAGTTTTAGATGGCATGCTTGAAGTGTTGACTCATGGAGCTCAAGTGTCGACTCAAGTGTCGACTCATAGAAGCCAAGTGTCGACTCAAGTGTCGACTCATAGAAGCCAAGTGTCAACTCAAGTGTCAACTCACCGAAGAAGTGTCAACTCATCCAAGATTTTCAGAGAGCTTCAAAAAACTCTTTTTGAACTAGTATCAACTTATGAAGTGTCGACTCAAAGTGTCGACTCATGACCTAAAATGTCGATACTTGCAGTTCTGATGAACAGTAATGGCTAGTTTTTTGAAGCATAGAATTGGTCCTTTTTACTTCCAACAATTGTTTTCTCATCTCCAACGGTCAAAAACTATTATTTAAAGCTTGGAAAGGTATTTAAAGTGAACCAAACTCAAGAGGGAAGTAAGAGATGAGAAGTTAAGTGCATTTACTCAAATATTCATTGAAGAACAACTACTTTCAAGACAAGTTGAGCCTTCAAGCATTCAAAGCATCCAAGAGCATTCAAGTCCAACCATTCAAGCATTATTTAAGGCTTCAACAACTTGAAGACAAGTATCTTCAACAGCAATCAAAGAGCTTCAAAGAGATATTTGCTTTTAATTGAAAGCTTTTCTGCATTTCATACATTATACTTGAATCCTTTTATTGTTTCTAGTTTCAAGGGAATTGAAACTAGAATTAAGGTTTGTTGGTGAGCCTTGTGTTAAAACCAATGGAGGTTTTTGGTTAGCCTAAGTGACAAAACCAAAGAGGTTGTTGGTGAGCCTAAGTTACAAAATCAACTAGATTTTTGGTAATCCCATAAAATCAAAGGGGTTTTGACTTGTGTTCCTGGTGAAAACAAGTTGGGTTTTGATTAGTGAGCCCAGAAAACTAACTGGCTATAATCAAGGAAGATTATAGTAGAATATCCAAGTGGACTTTAGGGAGTGAATGTAGGTGCCTTGGTATGCATCGAATCACTATATATCCTTGTGTTTGTGATTACTTGCTCTTTCATTACTTGCTCTTACTTACTTTGCATTTACTTATTTATTTCCACTGCATACTCTTGAATAGCACACAAATATTTATATTTCGCTAGCACCTAGTTGTTTTTGAGTTAGCACATACTATAAAAGGTTTTTGAAATCCAATTCAACCCCCCTCTTGGGTTGGTTGCTAGACAACATAGATTCCTTTTTCTCTTCACTATTTCTTTTCTTTGGCTTAGCCAACTCTAGTTTTTGAGTTAGGTCAGGCTAGTTTAATGTTTTTTCACTTCTGAGGGTTATGACTGATTTAGAATGTTCTAGGAAAGTTTCAGGACTAGTGAGCTCTTAGCCATGTATTGTCCTTTTGGATTATTAATGGTCTGGCTAAGTAACTTATCTTCCTCCCTCCTACTAAAAGTGGTAGCTAGCTGACGTATCTGGGTTTCTAGCTTTACAATAGACTATGTATGGGAATGAAGGAGTTGGGTATTCATTTTTAGCCCCTTTAGTGCTTGGAGCACCTTTTCTTCAAAAGTAGGATCATGATTATTCGGTGGAGGTTATGGGACACTCGGATATTAGGAATATGGCATGCTTCTAAATTGGGTCTCTTGCTGGTTGGGCCTAATTGGTGTTGGGTTGATGACTGGTTGGGATTTTCAAGAAAAATTTGGATGATTTTGCCAGCTAGGATTGTAAGTATTCGAAAATGGATCATTTCCTAGTCCAGGAGCCATTCAGGTTTAGGCTTGGTGGGCTTGCTCCTAAATAAGCTCAGGAAATTGGTATGTGGCTGGACAATCACTTATCAGATGGTTGGAACTCGAATAGATAATACAAACATCACGATTTTGATGAGGTGAGGAGGAAATATTTTTACTTTATAAAATTTGGTCAAGCTTTTGAGATAATTCCTTGCTATAAATTCTATAGAAAGACCTACTTCATACATTCTACCTCTCTTAGGTCCTATGGAAGGATCTTACAGGCAACAAACATGTGATGCAAGGAATTTTCACTTAAAGTTTCAAAATCTACCATGCCTTATGTTCATTTTTGAGCATGAATATTCCTCTACATGAGGCATCAACCATTTGTTGATGCCATTCTAACAGATCATCATAAAAGCACTGGACTAATTGCCATTTAAGTATAGCATGGTGCGGACATTTTCTAATCAATTCTTTTAATCTCTTCCATGTTTCATGAAATACTTCTCCATCTAATTGGAAAAAATTGGTTATGGATTTTCTAATTTGATTAGTTTTTCCTATTGGAAAGTATTTCTTAAGGAATTCCCTTTGGAGTTGGTCCCAGGTCAAAATTATAACGGTGTCTAAGAAATTCAACCAGTACTTGGCCTTATCTTTTAGAAAAAAAGGGAATAACTTAAGTCTAAGGGCATCATCGGAGAAATTTCGGATCTTGACAGTTGAACATATTTCCAGGAATTTATCTAAGTGTTTGTAAGGATCTTCATGTACAAGTCTATAGAAAGATGGTAACATCTGAATTACACTAAACTTGATTTCATACTACATAGCCTCTATTGGAGATATTTGAATATAGGGAGAATAGGTATATTTAAAAGGAGTGAAATACTCCAATTATCATAGTGGTCGATTTCTTGATTGGGGTCCATAGTTAATGATCTGTTTGCTCTACAAGTTCTATCTATTTCTGGATCTAGGGATATGACTCAGGTTCTAAAGATCGTTGACCTAGCATACACCTTACAGTAGTATTATAAAGCAAACAATAGTTCAATTTTTATATATTTTTTTAAATTAATTAAAAAAATTGGAAGAATGAGAGGAGGTCTAAAGGAAAGAGTCTTAAGAGAGTCATAGACTAGAAACAAAATTTTGAATTAACTTTTTTTTTAAATAAGTGATGCAATCAAAATCAATTTTATCCTAGGATTAACCTAAGTCTAGATAGCTCTTAACTATTCCAAGGTTACCTTTAAGTACTCCAAACCCAAGATCAATTAATTGACTTGGCTAGGTAAGTGTAAGATTAGTAGGGCCCCTGTTGCTTGCCTTAGACACCAATTAAAATTGTCCAGGTAAGCAAACGTAACCAATTAAAGAACCACCTTCCTTCGGGCTCTTGTTCCTGAACCACTTACCTAAGACACCGAGCAACTAACTAATCTAAACCCAGACCAACTTAGGATTTTCTTGTCCTATTAAGCTCGAAATTCCTAGGGTCGACGTCTAATTAATTTTAATAATTAAGGTCTGGGTCAAGGCACATGCAGGGTGGTGATTTGTGGACTAAGGAAAGGTAATGAACTCCCCACCTTATCTGATTAATAGGTTATGCCCTTAAAGTTAATTATGGAGAGATGAAATGTAACAAACAAAGTATCCAAACTAAGAGTTATCACATAAATAAAATTAACTTAATTACTTTTTTTATATTTTCGATGATTAAGTCTCTAACCTCCTAATAAGTTATGAAGATGTCAAATTTTTTTATTTCTTAATTTTTTTTTTATTTTTGTAGATTTTTTAAATTTTTTAAAGTTTGTTCAACCTTTTTGTATCGTAGAACAACCATTCAACATAACTAAAAATTATGCCTGGGCAACCTTATACCATGATACTCAAAATTGATAAATACTAACTGCTAATCCTTGAATCAATATTTTTTTTGATTTTTTTCTTTTCAAAATAATATGCCAAAGGTCCTCAGCAATGGTGCTAAAAATTTGATGCGCATCGCTACACACTAATTTTAATACCTTAATTCCTCTATTCGTAGATAGAGTAGCGGGAGTAAGGGTCGATCCATAGGGACTTTTATAGTTATTTCAAAAAGTATATGATAAAATAGTTTAAATCAAGCAAAAAGAGAATTAACAATGAATATAATCTAGATGTGATCTATCTTAATGAGAGTACGGTCCATACTCGCAGATCATAGCCCATCCCTTTTAGGAATAGATCAGTCTAAAATTATGTTTACTTAAGGAACACACTTAAAGAACACTTAACATAAACATGAAGCAATAAGATTTTATTTCATAACATAAAGAAAAAAACATCTCTAAAATAAATTTTTAAAACAAAATTACTCTTCCTCGAGATCAACCCAGCAGCATATCAAAAGATTTGATAATAGTTCGGAAGGTGGAGCAGTGTTGTGGTAGAAGCCTAAAATAGTGATGCAGTGGAAACCAGGGAACTAGGAAGTCATAGTGGAAGTAGCAGTGGAAATGGTGCTAGAAGGGAAGTTAGATGAGAACGGGAAATGGAAATGGATGGGAGGACGGAAGGGCGAGAAGATGGAAGTGGAAATCAGAAGGATGAAAGGAGTGGATAGAAGTCAAAGGATCACAGAGGGAATACCCCTTCTTTTATAAGGGAGAGAAAAGCACGTAGGGCTTGCATGGGAGCAACATCGGTTTCCCATCGCAATCCGCAACAACTCTTGGTTCCATTAGAGTTTTCTGCTGGATCATCGCATCATTGCACAAGTATTCTATTTTCTATCGCAATCGACCCAACCTTTGTGCATGATCCTCGTTTTCTGTTCCAAACATATTTTTTAAAAATTGAACTCCGGTGTATCCAGAAGTTCATGATTGAGCTTCTTATTTCGATATCCTTTCTCATTCGGACATTATTGGTCTAACTCCTAACAAATGGCATCTCGGACCATGGGAAAAATATCTCCATGAATCAAGGTATATAGCCTCTTCTTAACGGGTAGTGGTGGGCCTCTCGAGAACATGACCAGTGGTGCGCTATAGCAATGGTGAATGGAAGAATTCGATGGGCAACGAGGATGAGGAGTGGCAACTGGTGCTTAGTCTGCTGGTGGAGGGGCTGGGCGATGATTCTGGCGGTGGCTCCATAGTGATCGGCATCTGTGGTCGGAGAGGGCGGTGATCGAACAATGATTGGAGGAAAGCTGGGAAACATGGGAAGAGGTTTCTTCTCAGTAGAAACAGGAATGAACCATGCTCATGGAAAATGGTTGACTTCCGATGGCTTTTCTGGGCTAAAAAGTGGTTGAGATGGGAGGCCAGAGGAGAAGTAGTGGTTGATGACAACCATGGTTGGTGGGCTTCTTAAGATAGGGAGGAGCAAGTTGGTGAGGGGCGATAGATGACATTTTTATTAGGAAATATGTTCCAAAGCCAATCATCTAGCTTGTAGATAGTTGATCTATTATTGTAATTGTATATGATTCATATTGAATAAAATGTTTATTCTAGCTGTTCATCACATTTTACATCTTCCTATAATGAACTCTTGTGTGATGAAGTACTTTGGACTATGTTGATGTGATATAGAGAGGATATATCATCTAGTTCTTAAATTGGTTAATGACCAAAAGATACATTGTCACAGGATGATAGTGCATCAAGTGTAGGTCATTGTATGTCATAGTCATTGGTTGTCCTCTTAACCAAGGAGTGTGGAGATACTGGTATGGCATTGAAAGTTTAAGAGGCATAGCAGGCAGACATACTAAATTTTAAAACTATTTTAAAGTATAATACAGCAGAAAACTTGGTAGATCGATCAAGTCGATCTACCAATCTACCTGCAATAGGATCCGACATAATAAAAGTGCATGTAGAGATATCAAGAGCAAAGAAAAGGAAAGGGTACGTTACCTTTAACCTTTGGATGTAGGTGATGAAGAGCTATTGAGCCACATAAATGTCTGGCCTCTACGGGTAGTTCACACCGGGGCTCGATCCCAATCAACTCCCTTAGAGTGCTAGCT
This sequence comes from Areca catechu, assembly GCA_021397845.1. Classification (NCBI taxonomy): domain Eukaryota; kingdom Viridiplantae; phylum Streptophyta; class Magnoliopsida; order Arecales; family Arecaceae; genus Areca; species Areca catechu. Next base: position 148,102,678 of record CM038041.1, read on the forward strand.
CCTCAAGATCCTTGAGGCTGATATTTTCCTTCCTTGGACCTCCAAGACTTTCTTGAAGCCACCAAAAAATCTGGTTGGGGAACAATAGGGAGAAGTAGAAGTGGAACCCTTCCCAACTAACTATTTCTTTCCAAACCCTAGATTGATTGCTAGGTAGGCTCACACCCAAAATCCAAATCCTCTCAAACCCCACTCAAAGGATACCTTCCCTCCCTCTCTTAGAAAAGCCCAGCAAAAATCAACTTCAACTAACTCTGCTGCCCATACAAAGACACCTATTTATAGTAGCAGCAAGGAGAGAGAGAGATATGGAAGGAGGAGTGATTGGGGGAGAGGGTTAAGGGTTGAACCAAATTAGCTCTAGGTTTATATGGGAGAAAATCTGCATTCCAAATAATGCATTCTATAAAAATCCTTGGAGCTAATTTTAGCCAAGATTTGAGATTTGAATTCAAAATTCAAATTTGAATCTTTTAAAGAAAGTTGAGCATGAAAAATCAAATCTAATTTGATCCAAAGCCAAATCATATTTGGCTTGATCCATCAGATTGCAATCATATTGCAAATATGTCTTCCAAAAATTTATTAATCGAATTAGTGAAAAATCCTCTTCACAGCCAAGTGTCGACTTTTGAAAGTGTCGACATTTAGATCATTGTTAATCATATTGACCCCATGTGATGCTCAATGATTCCCAATCATCGATCAACCTTTAGATCAGGTAGAAACCCCTATGGTGTATGACCCCATAGGTTCGAACACTAAGCCGGTAGCACTAGAACATTTCCAAGACTAGTTAAAGTCATCATCTAGCAATGATACCCAACATCCGGATAGGTCAAAGATGCAGAGCAACTCTCTAGAACATTTGGCATATGGTTACTGCATAAGTCATCCCTTTGATCTCATAATGCTCAGGATGACCTAGGATTTGGCTGCCAACCCTAATTTAGTACATCCAGATCGTGTCTCAACCTTACAAGTTCTATGACTCCTCACAAGAATTATCCTAGCCAAGGTTTTGCTAAATTGAAATATAGTGAGTCATTCACTCCAAACCATTTGGAGGGGTCAATCCCATCATGATCCACCACTACTCTACAAATACTTGACAGTACCCAAAAATTTTCCATCATTGGATTAGAAATTCAGGTAGTCTGGTACCAAAGTACAGTGAGTTGCTCGCAAGCTACCATGGTGACCTCAGGTCTGAGGGACACATATACCCATATCCTTTCGCGAGCAACCCTTTGGTAGAAGGGAGCTCCACAGATGGTCACATTCAGTGAGATGTCATACATTTTACCTGTATGTCATATCAGTGTCTTTACATTTCTTGGTTAATAGAATAACCAACCAATGTGACATACAATAACCTGTGCTTGATACATCATCGTCCTATAAAATTGTATCCTTTGGTTGTGAACCAGTTTAAGAACTACTCGATACATCCTCTCTGTATCAAATATAATGTAGTTCTAAGGACTCCATCATACAAGAGTTCTTTTCAGAAAAATGCACATGTGATGAACAGCCAAAAGAATAACTTTTATTCATTTAAAGAATTCATATACAATTACAAAATAGCACAACCATCTACACCCTAGATGATTAGTTTTAGGACACTATTCCCAACAAGCATGCATGTGTTGTGTGTGACACTTCACTGGATATGATCCATCTATAGAACATTCTTTCTGCTAAAGAGTAGTTCATATTAGGATATGGATATAAGTGTTCCTCTAACTTGAGATCACTATGGTAGCTTGCAAGCAACTCATTATGCTTTGGTGCCGGACTACCTGGATTTCTAATCCAATGATGAAAGGTTACTGGATACAATCAAGTACTTGTGTAGTAGTGGTTGGATCAATATAGGATTAACTCCTCCAAAAGAGTTTGGAGTGAATGACTCATTATGTCTCAATTGAGTAAAACCTTGGCTAGGATGGTCCTTGTAAGAAATTACAAGGATTTTAAGTACTGAGACATATTGTGATGGACTATTCTAGGGTTGGGCAGATAAACCCTAAGTCTTCCAGAGCATTGAGGGTTAAAGGAATGTATTATATGATTATCATATCCATTTGGTTCTTGATAGTTGCTCTGCAACCTTCGACCTATCCGGACACCGGATATCATTGCTAGATGACGACTTTGGTTGGTATTGGAAATATTCCAGTACTACCGGCTCAATGTTCAAACCTATGGGGTTACATACCATAGGGGTTTCTAATTGATCTAATGGCTATTGAATGATTGAGAATCATTTTTTTGGACTCTTTGGACAATTTGATTGTCCATCTATATTTCGAAGATGACTCATGAGTTGACACAGTTATAGGGATTTGATGATTTGTCAAGTATTGACACATCATGTTACAAATGTTGTAACAAAGGTTTTAATTACTAAATGTTGGTAATTTTATGGAGGGTTAGTGGCAATGTGATTGCTTGCTTAACTCAATGTAATTGAGCAATTAAGTTTGGGTTAAACCGTATGTGATTCAATTTGGGCTCGGGTTAGGTCCAATGTGATTGGGCTAAATCATTGCATCCCATTTTAGATTTAAGTTTGAATTATGAATTCAAATTTTGATTTGGCATTTAAATTCAAAATTTAGTTTGAATTTAAAAGGATGTAACTCCCATGGCCTTGAATGTCATGTAACCCCCTATAATTATGTAATCCCATAACTTATGTGACCCCCTTTGTTTTGTAACTCTCTCCTTTTCTTCTCTCCCCACTTCCCTCTATTTTTGGGGGCTAAATGAGTACATGGAGACGAGAGATTTTTGAAAGTTTTTGCTGAAAAAAATCTTAAAAAAGAGGGAGAAAAGGTTAGAAGATTTTGAGACCTTTGTGTGAGGAAGAAAGTTTTGGGTTTAGGTGTGTGCTGCTTAGTGTTCTAGGCTTAAGAAGAGTGTCTTGGGAAGGGTTCTTGAGTGCACTTCCTAAATCCTCCATAGTGCTTCTTCATCTCCTGGAGTGTCCCGGCGAAGAAGAAGAAGAAGAGTCCATAAGCCATTTCATTTTGGCGAAGTTAGCACTTCAAAGGAAGAAGGTCAAGGAAGAACTCCGGTGTGGATTACCTACAGAGGTCGGACATGTGTGCGGCTTCCAGAGTGATTATCTTCCTTGGTGAGATTTTCCTCAACCTGGCGAGTGTCACATCGGATAAAAGGTAAGGTTCTTGGTGAGTTTGCTAAAGAAGTGTGCTTTAGCATGTGCATCGAACATAGAGTGGTTCTATGTGATGCATGACTTTGTATGCTTATATTTTCTATCATTTAATATTAATATTTATACATGATCCTATTTGTAGGCCTATATTAGAAATGTTCTAATATCATTGTTGATTAATATGATTAATCTAGTCTTCCTTTATGATGCAAGGTTGAAAAAATTTTAAAGTTGCATGACTATTGCCTACATAATGTTTCCTTACAATTTGGATGGTTGAGAGCTTCTTCTTGGATCGACAGCAGGGGTAGAGGAACCATGGGATGGCAGCTCCAGCAACGGCTCCATGGTGGTGGTTATTTTCCTTTGGATATGTGGAGTTGGTGGTGACCATGGGGAGAATGTCCAATGGCTTGGAATAAAGAAAGGAAAGCCATGGGGAACGGCAGCCGGTGATGACTGTGAGTTCACGGAGGAGGTGACAGCTTTTGGGTGATTCTTCGAGTGGAGGAGATGGGTCACATGGCTTCGATGGCAAGGGAGATGGACCGGCGATCGGGAAGGAAGTGGGTCATGGCCATGGGAAGCTTTCCATCCGTGAATCATGCTCTTGGCAAGTTTTTCGGCCATAGGAGGCTTCTCGGTGGCAAGAGGAAGGGTTCCGACAGCTTCTTCGATGACAAATCAGCTTAGGAAGGCTGCTGGTCTACAGAATAGGTCCATGGACTGGCGATAATGGTTGTTGTGGATGATCAACCATCCTGTGAACCAAGCAGTCGGTCCACCATGGACCGCCTACTTTAAACTTCATGCTATTCCTTTGAAAATCAATTTAAAACTTGTTTCAAGTTCGATTTGAGTGTCGTTTGCACCATTAGATTCCAAAAATTAAACTCTTCATGTTGGCAGGGTTCTTTTTCACAAAACACTATATACGAATATTAATTTTATTTAAATAAAGTAGAGTTAACCATTAACTTAATATGTATTTATTATTGTTGAATAAAAGTATAAACTTAGTGCTCCTGGGAGGCAACCCAGTTTATGCTTTTATTCTTAATTTTGTACTTTTCTTTAGAATAACCCGAGAAGAGCAGTAAAATTAAATTGAGAGGAGTATGGTGATAAAGGAACATCCAGTCCTCAAGTACCCTTCTAGGTGGTATCCTTCCTTATCATTTATTTTTAGTATCCTCTTCCATTAGGGACAATGGAAATTAAGTTGGGGGGGATAATTTAATTAATTGAATCCTTGAGTAAAACTTTAATCAATCTTTGTGTACCAAATTTTGTCTTGATTTGAGAATAATCAAGCTTTGTAAATAATGAATGATTAATGATTTAGACAATTTTAGAGATACTAAGGAATGAATTATCAAGGAAGCCCAATAAATGGCAGGATTTAGACTATTTTTTTTTAGTAATTCCAGACCCTTTTGACTATTGATCTTGATAAGAATCTATTTTATAATGGTATAGGTGAAAATATCAAAGAATCATAAAAGTCCTCTTTAAAGTTTAATAAATAAGGTTTTTAGCATCTCTCATTAAGTAACCGGGCCCCTTCATCTAAGAAAGCATTATTGTTCGCATCAAAAGGTTAGAATGTAAAGAAGCCTCTTATAGAGAGTCTTAACACGTAGCCTTTTTGACTTGAGTCAGTAAGCTCGAATGGTGTTCTATATCTAATGCCCTAAAATCAACTAGTTTGGAAGTCATTGGTCTAAAGCTTGTTACAAAAGTCAACTAGAAAGTAAAATGTTAGGACATTGCACTAACTCTACATTATTATTCAAAAAAAAGAAGAAGAAGAAGAGGGAGACATAATAAATTGATACTACACCAAAACTCAAAGTAGGTCAGAGGATTTAAAAAGTGAGATAGAAAGTTGAAAAAAGAAGAACTCTAGAAATTTCTTTGGACTTAACTTGTCCACTAAATGGGCAAAATTGGTAATCTAATAAAAAATCTTTTTATGGTCTAACATGGTATCAATTGATTTTAGAATGAGTAAGATAGTTTTCACTTCTTGGAAAAGTTAGTACACATGGATAATTCATCTACTTTATTCAAGGACGAGCAAAGTTCAAGTTGGGGTGTGTGATAACTATACTAAATATATATTAAGTTAATGATTAAGTCAACTTTATTTAATTAAAATTGATATTCATACATAGTGTTTTGCAGGAAAGAATCCTGCCAATATGAAGAGTTTAGTTTTCGAAATCCAATGGCATAAACGATACTCAAATCGGACTTGAAACAAGTTAGGAATTGATTTTCAAAGGAATAGCATGAAGTTTAAAGCTGCCGATCTATGGTGGACTGATTGGTTGGTTCACAGGATGGTCGATCTGTCCACAGCAGCCATTGCCACCAATCCACGAACATATTCTGTGGACCAGCGACCATCCCAAGCTAATTTGTCACCAGAAAAGCTATCGGCGCCCTTCCTCTTGTCGCAAATGTTGGGTTCCTCGGGCTAAGCACAGTGGAAGACTGGGTTTCAAAATTTTCATATTTGAAACCCTGACTAGCCAAAACCCTAAACCCTAGGAACACTTGAGAATAACAACTAATAAATCAAATCTTTAGGGTTATCAAGGAATAACTGGAATGTTGTATTCCTTTAATTTTTATGAGGCACACAAGTGCATGCCCTCCAGAGGCGATCCACACATAAATCGAACCAAGGAAGCACTCCTACGAAGGTTGCTTGTTTGACTGGAACTTTTCCGATAGCCTTTTGGACTTTCTTCCTTTGCTGGAACCCTTGCCCTCCTGCAAGGCACTTAGAGAATACTCTGAATCCTATCTCAAATACCAAATACCCCTTCTATTTTTCTTCCTAGGCTCTTGTCTTAATTAGAGTAGCCTTGTCTTAAAAAAACAAGCTTTGTCTTAAAGAAACAAACCTTGTCTTAAGGAGGAGGAAGAGAACATAGTAGGTAGTATTTTCTGATGGAAAATAATAATGCTTTGGCATTAGATTATCGATGCCAATTTATAAAGAGGGATGGGGTGCCTGATATGTCTCTCCTTCAGCCATTTGATAAGACCCTTCAAGTAGAAGGAGTCTTATTAGGATGAGAGGACATATCATGATAAAACTTTTCATGTGCAAAGAGACAAATTATTGTCTCTTCATTTTCTAGCTTTTTTTCTCCACCTGCCACATGGCATTGACCAGTTATAGGAAGGCTAAAAGGTGTGAAATCAAAAAAGAAGCATCAGAGAAATATAGGAGCCTTCAAATAGGACTCCTGGTCTCATATTAGAGGCAAAATGAAGATACGCAACTCTTCATTTTGTGCCAACCCCTTCCACACCGAATTCCTATCATTTGACCGGTCAAACCTCTTCCAAAAGGGCGTGGAGATAAGGAAGAAGTTTTTTGGACTTTATCTAGCCTTTGTCACTGACTGGCAGAAGGACTCTTGGTCCTTCTATGCACACTTTTTCTTGGCGCACACCATAAGTTGGCATCGAGAGTCCATGCCATATAGGACTCTTCATTTTGACCAAGATAAGTCCCAAATAAATTTAGATAAATACTGAATTAGGATGCTCTACTTATGACTCAACCCAATTTAAATATCACTTAAATTGGTTAGCAAAATTAGCAAACAAACTGACCCAATCCAATCTGATTAGGAGTTGGGCTAGCCAACATGTGCTAGTATGTTAATTAGCTAGCCAATTAGGATCCCATGACCTTAATAAAAATATAATTGACTTTCTTGGCCAATTTTCTAATGTGTGTGATCCTTTGGGTTCCACATCTAGCTAGCTAGTCAAGGTCCAAGCTGATTTGATCCAATCAAATGCGATTGACCTAATTAGGTCAAATTGAGCTTACCTAAGTTGCCAATTCGAACAAACTTCTGAATTGACTCATGAATCCAATCTAATTGACCCATGAAAACCTACAAACCATGATTGATGTTTAGCAACATGTCATGCCTACCCGGAAGATGAGAAATTTGGTAGAAATTATCAAAATACCCTTCAGTGGAAAGTTATCGTGCAATCCAATCCTTCGATCTTACTTTATCTTGATTAAGTGATGGGCATGGAAAAATGTCAAATCCTAGCACTTAATCCTTTTGAATATCAATTCGATAATGAAGACTCGACTAATGAAAGATTAGAAACCCTGTCTAATCTCATCATGCTTTGATCAAAGACTTTCTGAGTCATCATTCGAAGATATCACACGGGATAACTTCTTCTCTTACTAGGAGTGATCGATTCCTTAATGACCTACTCATTACCTTCATATACAATCCACCATATCTAGAAGCACCCCGTACATGACTTAATTGTCATGAATGAGTATGCACCAAAACATGGGTTCGTGTGCACAAGATACTATGGTAGTCTTAGGTCTAAGGATCACATGCACAACACCCACTAAAAGAACATTGTTTTGATAAGTAAGACTTCCATTTGATGTTCTCCTGTTGAATTAGTTAGCGAACTCATAACCTAATGAGCACCCACATCCTTATATTAGTATCTCTACACAAGTGGCTATGAGACCAACCACCCTTTCCATCGAGCATACATAGGATGTGCTAGTCTTTCTGGATTCATCGATCCTCGAACTAATGATCCACCAACTAGGAACATTTTATATTAGGGTTTATAGGAACTTAGGTCTCATTGTTATGATCTCTATCATAACCCTAATTCCATTACCCTAATCTATGGGGTTCATCATAATCTTATAATTAAAACATAAGACAAAGTATATGATGAAATAAAATTGCCTTTATCAATCTTGAGTTAGGAGAATGCCATTGATACAATAACTGCGATTGACTTTTAGGGCATAAATCTTTCAATCTCCTACTTGTACTAAAGCCAATCACCCTTGTATTTAATACCCATACAATCAAGATGGCGATTTAATTGCTATAGTGAAATGGCCTTAGTGAATGGGTCTGCTATGTTGTTCTTTGTATCAACTTGTTCTACTACCACATCATTTCTTTTAATAATTTCTTGAATGAGATGGAAGCATCCTAGGATGTGGTTGGACTTATGATAAGACCTTGATTCCTTCACTTGTGCAATAGCTACACTATTATCACATTACAATGGTACTAGTTGCTGTGTTGCAGGAACCATGCTCAATTTTGTGATGAACTTCTTTATCTAGACTATTTCCTCAACGACTTCAATAGCAGCTATGTATTCTACCTCAATAACTGAGTTAGCTACATCAGGCTACTTGGTACCCTTTCGACTCACTGCTCTTCCATTCAGAGTAAAGACATACCCTGATATGGATTTACTATCATCTGAATTAGATTAAAAACTAGAATCTGTATAGCCTTCTAGTTTCAACTATGATCCACCATATATTAGAAAAATATTTTTAGTCCTTCTCAGATACTTAAGAATATTTTTCATAGCTTTCCAATGATCCTCTCTTGGATCAGCTTGTAACCTGCTTACTATGCCTATGGCATAGTAGCATCAGGCTTGGTACATAGCATTACATACATTATTGATCCCACTATCGAAGCATAAGGGATCCTATTCATCCTATCTCTTTCTTTTGGAGTCTTAGGTGACATCCTTTTAGATAGGTGTATGCCTTGACTCATGGGCAAGTAACTCTTCTTCCCTCCATATTAAATCTCTTCAATATTAAGTCTATGTACCTGGATTGGGGTAAACCCAGCATCCTTTTAGATATATCTCTATAGATCTTTATTCCTAGAATATATGATGCTTCTCCCAATTCCTTCATGGAAAACTATTTTGACAACCATGATTTAACTGACTACATCATTGAAACATCATTTCCAATGATAAGTATGTCATCGACATACAAGACCAAGAAGACAATGGCACTCTCACTTGTCTTCTTATACATACATGGCTCATTCGTATTCATGATGAAACCAAATTCCTTAATAGTTTCATCAAAACGAATGTTCCACCACCTTGATGCTTGCTTCAATCTATAAATGGATTTCCTAAGCTTACATACTTGGTTTGGTCTCCCACTTGAGACAAAACCCTCTAGCTATGACATATAAACTTTTTCCTCAAGATTTTCATTAAGGAATGTAGTCTTAACATCCATTTGCCAGATCTTATAATCATAGTATGCAGCAATGGTAATGATGGGGACATCAGGTCAACCCTAGTTCACTATGGATCCCTAAGTTTTAAGTCCCTTAGCCATGATTCAAATTTTATTTTTGAGTCCAATAATCTGGTTGTGTTAGCCGTTTGAGTCTTATATTGGGCCTTGAGTTTTATTTTTTAGGCCTTGTTATACTTGAGTTCTATATTTTGGCCCCTGAGTCTTGTTTTGGGCCTTTCTGCATTTGAGTCATGTATTTAGAGTCATCTATACCATTAGTATTTTGGATAAGTCAAGTCAAATTCAGTTAACACATTTATCATTTGGAGTCCTGTAAGTTCAGTTAGCTCATGTTGAGCCAATTTTGAGTCCTATGAGTCCTGTAAGTTTTATATTGAGTTCAGTCCAGCAAGAGAAGATTCAAGACACTGATGGACCCTAGCCCGAATAATAACTTTCCAACTTCAAGGAGTCCTAGTCATATTTGGATGTGCCACCTTGGATTGCATGAGAAGGACCTTGAAGATCTTCACATCATCAACCTGCTGAGAAGATGGAGCCCAAGAGAAACCCTATAACTAGCCCAGCACTGAAGTGGGCTGCCCAAAGCCCAAAGCCTTCTTAGATATTGCGCCCCACCCTTATGGTCACCTTCCTTGGTCGGCCACCCTTAGAATTAGCACCCATTGGACCAAGTCAAAGAGAGGGAGAGACCAAGTCAAATAGAAGGTATAATTATAGTTAGGAAAGGAATTGAGAGCCTATTTGGGAGAGAAGATCTTCCATGTATTTGAGTGGGAAAAGGATACTTAGGGTTTTACATGTATACCTTTACTTGGAGCCCAAGCTTTTATACCTATATAAAGGTCCCCCCTCTCATGTATATTTGATGCTATTGAATATGAAAAATTTCTTGAGTTCTCAACTTTCTGTGTGAATGCTGTGTGAATTTCTGTGCAATTAAGGGTATCTGTGTGATCCTTCAGGATTTCTGTATGACCCCTATGCTCTGCCTCCAAGCCACCGGCCTTCTTCATCTCTTAGCTACCTTCCTCGAGCCTCTTCCCCTTCTTTTTTCAGCCATCTAGTCTAATTTTTTCCTTGTTTTCTAACCCGTGATAGGTGATTTGCAGGTCCTTCAGAGTTCGCGAATCCAAGGTTCCATTTGACCAGCTTTTGTGTTGCCAGATTGAAAGCCATGAATCCGGAGAGTCGATAGCTTTATTTTCTAAGCCGCATCCGAGAGCGACGAGCGAACTCTTCATGGATCGATTTACAAATCTCTTCCAGGTACACCTCCTTGACTCTCAAGTTATGGTATTGCAGAAGAGCTAGCCTTACCAGGGCTTCTTAGCCTTGGCGATCCTTCTCTTTCACTATTTAGGGTTAATTTCTGCATGCATTTGCTTCTGAATTTCTCTAAAATTACTTGCTTAGTTTCTTCGTTTGAAATTCGAGATACAAACTCCTAACTTAATGCCTAACAATACAAAAATACTTGGCATGCATAATTAGTCCTGCATTAGGTAAACATGATCGTAATGGACTTAATTATGGCAACTGGTGAGAAGGTTTCATCATAGTCTATACCATGCTTTTGCTTGAAATCTTTTGCACCAACTTAGCCATGTAGATTTCTATTTGCCCATCTACTCCAATCTTTCTTTTGAAGATTCATTTGCACTCTATTGGGACAATTTCCTCAAGTGGGTCAACCAAGGTCCAAACCTGGTTGTCATATATGGAGTCCATTTTGGATTTCATGGCACTTAACCATTTGTCAGTCCTTTCTCATGACAAATTCTGTATAAGTCAGTGGATCATCTCCTTCAATGATACTTGTTTCATTATTATTTCCAATTATAAAACCATATCTTAGAGGTGCTGCCTGCACTCTCTTTGACCTATGGAGAGGAGGTGTGTATTGTGGTTGTACCTGATCAACTGGTACTTCTGATTGAGGAACTTGAGTTTGTTTATTTTGAACTTCACTCAATTCAAATATTCTCCTATTACCTTCTTCTTGGATAAATTCTTTTTACAAGAATACTGCATGCCTACTAACAAAAACCTTTTGTTCAGTAGGATGATAGAATAGGTATCTAATACCCTCTTGAGAATAACCAATAAACCTACATTTTCCAGCCTTAGCACTTAGTTTATATCCAAATTTCTTGTTAACATAAGCTAGATAACCTCAAATCTTAAGATGTTTAAGACTTGGTTTCTTGCCTTTCCATAATTCATATGAAGTGCTAGGTACTGATTTTGATGGTATCCTATTTAATACATATGCAGTAGTTTCTAGGACATATCCCTAGAAGGATATTGGAAGATCTGTGAAGCACATCATGGACCTTACCATGTCAAACAAGGTATGATTCCTCCTTTTTGCTACACCATTTAATTGTGGTGTATATGGAGGGGTCCATTCAGAGAGAATACCATTTTCCTTAAGATGATTAAGAAATTCACTAAATAAGTATTCTCCTCCTCGATCAGATCAAAGGACTTTAATACTTTTTCCTGTTTATTTCTTAACCATACTTTGATACTCTTTAAATTTATCAAAAGCTTCAAATTTATATTTCATGAGGTACACATATCCAAACCTAGATAAATCATCAATGAAAATGATGAAATAAGAGTATCCTCCTTTAGCCTGAGTTAATATAGGTCCACATATATCTGAGTGTATTAAACCTAACAACTCAGTTTCCCTTTCTCCATGTCCAGTGAATAGAGACTTGGTCATTTTTCTCATGAGACAAAATTCATAAGTTCTTAATGATTTATAATCATAAGGACCAAAGAAATCATCTTTATGTAACTTGTTAATCCTTGACTCACTAATATGACCTAATTGGCAATGCCAAAGGAATGTTTTATTGATATCATCTCTCTTTCTCTTTTTGTTTTCTACAAGCAACACTTCATCATTGAGTGATAGAATTAAAAGACTATTCACAAATTTATCCATTCCAAAGAAGTCATTAGAATGAAAAATGGAACACCCATTTTTCTCAACATTTATTTCATAACCTTGTCTTAATAATAAAGGTATAGAAACAAAATTTCTAATAATACTTGGAATGTAATAACAGTCTTTTAATTCTAATATCTTGCCCGAAGGCAACAATAACATGTAGGTTCCAATAGCTTCGACATGAATGGCCTCTCCACTCGTGCCATAAAGCTTGAAGTCACCTTTCTTCAAACTTCTAGATCTCAGTAACCCCTGCAATGACTTGCAGATATGAGACCCACATGCAGTATCCAATACCCATGAATCAGAAGTTGAAGAACTTAATGATAAGTTTGTTTGTATCATAAACAAACCTCTTGATGCTCCATTAGCATCTTGCTTCAGACTTGTAAGGTATGTCTTGCAGCTCTTCTTCCAATGTCCCTTCTTGCTGTAGAAGAAACAGGATCCATCAATTGAAGGCATCTTCACCTTCTTCATTTTATTGATGCTTTTCTTAGGATTCAGCTTTTGCTTTGTACCCTTCTTCATTAACCCTTTCTTCTTTTCATCAACTAGAAGAAGATAATTGGCCTTATCTCCTTTGAAGTGGCTCTCAGCTATCTTAAGCATGTTAAGTAGCTCTGGTAATGAAAATTCAGTTTGTTCATGTGGTAGTTCATGACAAACAGAGAGAAGGGAATCTGGGAGTGATTATAGGATTAAATCCTGATTAAGCTTCCCATCTATGACAAAGTTTAATTGACCTAATCGGGTGATTAAGTCAATCATCTTAAGAACATGGACCTATATAGGTGATCCATCACTCATTCATGCCCAGAACAACTACTTAGATATTTCATATCTAGCGGTTCTACTTTGCTCTTCATATAGCTCTTTGAGATTAAGCAGTATGGACTGAGGTTCCATGTCTTCATGTTGCCTCTGTAGCTCATTGCTCATTGAGGCTAACATGATGCATTTGACAGTCAAGCTGTCATTCTGCCATATTTTATAAGTGGCCTTTTTTTCCTCTGTATCATCATCTTCGATCGAATCTGGATCTAAAGAATTGAGGATGTAGGAAACCTTTTCCTAAGCAAGTACTATTCTTAGGTTCCTCAACCAGTCCACATAGTTTGCTCCGGTTAGTTTATTGGCATCCAGGATTCCCTGTAGTGAAAGAGAAGAAGCCATAAATTTAAATCTATGAACAAACAAAAACATTACATAAGCAGACCCATCTCCCACTCTTTTGTTGCCCATATCTAAGAAGCATTTCAATTTGAGATGCCTAAGTTTGAGAAGGTTCAAGGGAACTTCCTACTTCAAAGTTCAAGCTACTCAAGTTCCAAACTCAAGAATCTAAAAAAAACTCTTGAATTTTCTTCATTCCATACTAGAGAGTCCACCATCCTGTAGGAGCACACATCATCCAAACTCCAGAGTCCAGCAATCAGGGCCAATCCATGAAGCAATCTCGGCCCTTCATCATGACACCTCACCAATCCCCATCTTGGCGCCCAACTTGGATGGAGATCCTTTGATGTCACCCACCTTGGAGAGAGTCCCAGATCAGCCCAAGAGCAGGAGTCCAAGATGCCTAAAGCAAGGTTTCTAGGAGTTGTTTCCAAGGGAAAACAAACACTAGTCTTTGTAACCCATACACCTCTGGTTGGTCTATAAATACTCCATCAATCCCCCATATAATTAATGATTTATTGATGAAATAAAATGACATTCTGTCAAAGTTTTTTATTTGCTGTGTGCATCACGGGGTGTGAGGCCCTTTCCTTTGTTCTTCGGAACATTGCAGGGTATGAGGCCCTACTTATTCAGACACCAGAAAACCCTAGCTGACCTCTTCCTTCCCTCTTCTCTTTCACTTTTCGATCCTTTTCCTTCTTTGTTTCTTTCTAACCGATCGATCTTCCTTTGTTGAGTGATTGCAGGTGATCAAGGATTAAAGTCAGGTGTTCTTGCCTTGGAACCAATATCATGGAAGATCGGAGCCCAAAGATTGAGATCTTGAAGCTCTACCGCAAGATCCTAAGAGTTCCAACATATCTACATCGAGAGAGAGTATCTTCATTGGTAAAATTTAAAACCCCTCCCCTACTCTTAATTTTTGAATCTTTGATAGGTAGACCCTAGTTTATGGTGATTTTTTAGCTACAAAATCCTGATTTTCTAGCTACTTTGTTAGATCTACTCGTGCAGGCATAAACTAGTTAACTAGTTTACCTAAATTACTTTGAGTCTTTAAAACTAAAAAATCATAAAAAAATTAATTTCTATTTTTCTTTGTTAATTAGGTTAATAATCAGTAGATTAAGTTTCCATAATTGTCCCACATCAGTTTTGGTATCAGAGCAAAGGTTAAACTAGGGTTTAACTACTAGTTCTAAAATTTCTACATACGTAGAACTAGGCTGAAATTAAAACTGCATAAAACCTATCTAAAGAAACTCAAAAAATTAGTAATTAATTTTTTGATAATTTTCTATTAATTATCTATTTAATCTCAGAAAAAATTAGATTTTTTTTTTATTTGCTATTTTCTGGTGGAAGGAAATCACGTCTTTTGAGCGGGTATATGCAAGTATATTGTCACAACCCATGGGAGTAAAGAGCTATAGCCGGATGTGATATCCCAAGATCGGATTAGATCTAAAATTTAATTTTGAGATAAAAAAATTAATTTCTATTTTTCTGCTACTTTTAATTATTTTATTACTTCATTGCATATTAGGGTTTCATCTTGTTTGTGCATCATCAAGTAACCGAATCTTAAGGGCACTTGAGCATCTAAGATATGGGCAGGATCTAATCACCTATCCTGGGCCCACAACAACCTTCTTTTGCATCCGAGCCCAACCTAATTAAAATCAATTATAAACCTAAAGTAGTTTAGGGACACCAACAAGGTGGGGTTCCAAGTATTGTGTGAAAGCTAGTGCACCCAATCCTTCAATTATCACTCGAATCTGGTGTCAAGACTAGAGGTCCAGAGAAAAATGCCCTAAGCAATCTTGTGGTTTTCAATTAGAACCTTATGAGAGCAGGGGGAGCCTCCCACGACCCCACCTCTTACCTGGCTAGTAGATAGGATAATAATTGAATTGGCTATAATTGAGCTGACCCATTCTACTTGAGTCTAAGTCTAGGAAATCCTAGTTCGATTTGTGTGATTGCATCGCATGGCTACTAGATTAGGAACTCCATACCGGTAGTCTCACCCAAACCCAACCTAGCTTGACCATGGAGTCTAACCTTGAAATCTTTCTAAGGTTCATGACTGAACAATATGCCCAAATGAATAATAGATTTTATCGACTAGATGAACGGTTAGAAACCCTAGAGAGAACCCCTGAGACCCATACTAAGCCTAAACTTGAGATCCCATGTCCTACACCTCCCAACCCTAGGAGAACCCCACACCCTGACCCAATCTGGGAGACTAACCATAGGAGACCCAACTATGATTATATAGACCAGGATGAGAGAGCCACTAGGAATTTTAGGATAGAAGCACCTAAATTTGGTGGTGATCTTGATCTTGAGAATTATATTGATTAGGAAGAAGGTATGGATCTGTATTTTGAAAGTGAACTAGTGTTTGAGAAAAGAAAGTTTAAGTTTGCTAAGCTTAAGTTAGTACACCAGGCTAGAATTTACTGGGTTGATGTTGAAAGAATGATCAAACAAAGAAGGGACATTCCCATAACTACCTGGAGTGACATGAAACTTAAACTTAAGAAAAAGTACCTACCCAGATCATATGAACCTAGTTCCTATACACCCGGATCCTATGAACCCAACTCCTACGAACCCAGATCCTATGAACCCAAGGAACCCATAACCAATAGATCCGAGCCCATATCCTATGAACCTAAGGAACCCATAACCCCTAGGTATCAATCTAGTGCTAGTCAGGTTTTCCTTAGTTGGCCAGAACCCATTAGGATTAGTGCTCCTTATCAAAAATCAGGATCTAGTCAAGTCCACCCGAGCTGACTCAATCCTAACCCAAGCTGACTCAACCTTAATTCGAGCCGACCCACCCCTAGCCAATTTTCCCTTAACCAACCTACTCCTACTACCCTATTGGTTCACCAGGATGACATTGACATAGAAGTATATGAAGCTGAGGTGAACTTAGTGGATGAGTATGAGGGAGAAAAAGAAATACATATGGCTGACCCAGAATTAGCTGACCCGGTAGGCACCTAGACTGAAGCCAGCCCAGAGTTAGTTGACCAAGACTGTACCCTGACTGAAGCTGTACTGGTAGGATCCTTAGAAAAAGAGGCACATGAGGAGTCTAACCTTATTGCTAGGACCTTACCTGAGAAAATACTAGAAGAGATTCAAGTCATAGAGCCTAGTTTTGAAATCCAAGAACAAGAGGAAATTGGTGAGGACTTGGCTTATTTAGTCCAGTACCCTTAGAGAAACTTCTTCCTTATGGTCCCAATTGAAGAACATTTTCCTGAAATTCTTGACTCGTCCTTTCTTCAGGCTGACCTTTTATTCCTTGTAGGTGTGAATCAATGTCCAACCCTTAAGGTCAACCCCGATAGTCTAGGACAAATCCCTGAACCCTTTTATTTTTTCTTACCCTACCAGGTTACCCCCGAATCCACTTCTTATTTCCTACCTTTTTCTGAAGCTTCCCATGTTTCTAGGACCATTAGATTGCATTTTGTAAAGGTTAGTATGTTGCATAAGCCCATTGAGCATGTTAGGTTTACTACCTATTTTTGGCAGACTCTATGGAATTTAGTGGGAGTCCATGCGCCATTCTCATATACATGTCACCCACTAACCAAGGGTCAAACTCAGTTGTACTTTAGGATTTAGTCTAGTTTGTAGTCCATTAGGTATAGTTATTAGTCATTTACATGCATATCAATGAAAAAAAGAGAAAAAGACTCAAAGAAATTCAATGAAGGAGACTTTGTCATGGTCAGGCTATGACCCGAACGGTTCCCACTTGGAACCATGAAGAAGTTATATGCCCATAATAGTCGACCATACAAAGTAATTAGGAAAATTGGATCTAATGCCTACGTGCTTGAGTTACCACCTAAACTAGGTATTAGTCCTACTTCAACGTTTCAGACCTTATCGAGTATAGGGAGCCAACATTGATTCCTAGTGAGCCTTTTGGGCCTCATCCAATCCTTGAGAGTGAGCCAATCCATGTGTGATCACCTGCCATACCACTAGCCCGAAAAGATAGGATTGAGTGGATCTTTGATGACAAGATTATCGCTACTCGGGGCAAAGATTATCTGCGATATCTGGTTCATTGACAAGGATGACTCGAGATTGATGATTCTTGGATCATCAGAGAGGACTTGCAAAGAGTTGACCCAGACTTACTAGAGCGCTATCATAGCAGA
This sequence comes from Areca catechu, assembly GCA_021397845.1. Lineage (NCBI taxonomy): Eukaryota > Viridiplantae > Streptophyta > Magnoliopsida > Arecales > Arecaceae > Areca > Areca catechu. The sequence continues at coordinate 148,120,338 of CM038041.1, forward strand.
GTTGACCCATACTCGATAGGATCGAGTTTCTCCCACCCGGGGAGAACTGGTACGGACACTAGGGCCAGAAAAGATTGACAGGTTAAACCCACATCCCTGTGGATCACCTGTAAATAAAGCCCTGAATCCAAACCCCTTTTATCAACTGTAAATATTTTATTTTAAATTCTATTATTTAGTCTTAGTTGGGTTTATCCCTTTTTACCAACTGTAATTAGAATTTTTATTTTTTTAGCCTTATGGGCCAAACCCCTTTTTCCAAGTTGAACCACTTGTTTACATGTCTATGCCTTTTAATCAATTTGATCAAGTTAGGCTTAGAGTTGGTTTTTAGTTGGTTAAATCATATGATTAGTTAGTTAGTTGAGTCTTGTAATACAAGGGGGACCCAAGTCCAGACCCATGTGACTCCATGTGCTAGCTCAAGACAAGCCCTGTGACTCCATATGCTAGCCCAAGTCACTTGTCATAAGCAACCACTTCTTAGTGCCACCTTTTTTAAAAATATGGACAACATCGCATGACTTTTGGACTTCACTTGACGCTTCATCGGGACCACTGTTGCCTAGAAATGGAGCCCAAGAGGGGGGGTGAATTAGATCTTTTAAAAAATTAACACAATAAAATGAAGGTCTAGTGGTGCTTGTGAGCAATAATAAATTTGATGCAAGATGATAGCAATAATTAAAGAGTACGAGAGGAAAAGAGTAATCACACACAAACACAAGGTTTATAGTGGTTCGGTGCAAACCTAGCACCTACATCCACTACCCAAGCCACCCTTGGGAATTTCACTATAATCCACACCAGATTACAGTTGACTTGTTTTTCACAAGGCTCACAAGTCAAAACCTAAGTTGGTTTTGTCACCTAGGCTTACCAACAAACCTAAATACTTGTTTTGTCTTCGGGCTCACAAGTTAACCATAGTTGGTTTTGTCCCTTTGGCTCACCAACTAACTACAATAACCTTCTTTCAAGACACCCTTGAAAGCAAGGTCAAATCATAATTAAAACAGATATGAAATTTAAAAGCTACAACAAACTCTCTTCAAGAGTAGATTGGAATCTTTGAAGCTCAAAAGGATGCTTTGTCTTCACTCTTCTTCAAGATGCCTCTTTTTGGAATGAAGTAAGGTTGAGCTTGTAGGCTTTTCAGTGGAATCAAGCTAGAAGAGACTTTTGATTTGAAGTTTGGAGAGAATATTGGCTTTATGGCTTTTGAGTGGACTTGAATGCTCTTGAATAGACTTCTCTTCACTTCTCTCTTGCTTTCTCTTACTTTAAAATGAGGTTGGTGGAGATTAAATACACCAAAAACCTTCTAAAAATGGTTTGTGACCGTTGGAGCAGTGGAAATAGCCGTTTAGAGCTTGAAAACCAACTTCTGCAAGACAGAAAAATAGATTCGTTAGAGCTGTCAGGCTGCAAGTGTCGACACTTGGCTGTCAGGTGTCGACACTTGGCTGTCAGGTGTCGACACTTGGCTGTCAGGTGTCGACACTTGATTTCTGGGTGTCGACACTTGAACATTCAAGTGTCGACACTTGATGCACAGGTGTCGACACTTGACACAAAAATTCTCAAAACAACAAAGTTCTGTATTTTCAAAAATCTCAGGCCTTGAGTCGACACTTTGAACCTAAGTGTCGACACTTGGTGTCGATACTTGAATATAGGTGTCGACACTTGGCGTGCCAAGGATTTTTGTCCATGCCAAATGCTGAAGTGTCGACACTTGACTATCCAGGTGTCGACACTTGAGACTGAAAACATCCAGATTCAAGTGTAAATGCCTCGAAAACAAAAATAAAATTCATGAATACATAAACACATAATAGTTAAACAATTATATGCCCTTTTTCAATGAAGATGATGCCCGGATGTGTGAGAATTTCTCCGTGCCATTACATGCCATACACCATAAGTTTTTGGAATTTTGAGGTGCTTTCTTCCTGAAAACTCATAACTTGAAATCCTTATTAGAATACAATATGCATTCAATGTTTTGTTATTCATCAAAATCACTGGGTGGATCCAACAATCTTCCCCTTTTTGATGATGACAAAACCTTGAGAAAAAGAGGCAATATGCAATATAGTTCAAACTTTAACCATTTAATTTATAAATATGAATTTTAGTTACAATAGAGGCAAAAACTTTATAGATAGGAGGAAACAATCTCCCCCTTAATTAGATACTTCTTATTAAGGTAAACTTCAAAGATTCTTGCAAGGTGAAATCAATATAATCAATACAATACACATTTTTCTCGATAAAATTGAAATCAATACTTGTTCTCCCCCTTTTTGTCAATCATAAAAAAGGGGAATAACCTCCCCTCACAATGAGCATGGATACAAAAAGATAGTAGAGAAACAAATAACATAGATATCAAGGCTGAAATTATGCTAATATCAAAGAGTATCAGAGTTAAAATATACCATTATAAAGAGTATCAGAGCCAAAGAATAGTAAACTGAAGCACAAAATCTTCAAGATAACATATATATAAGATAAATTTTCAGTACAAAAGAGCTGAAACATACATATATCATCAGAGTCAAATATGTATCAAACATGTAGCAAATAGACATCTGTGAGGCTAATCCTCATCAGATGGAACATCAAGACTGAAAGGAGCACTGATCCTAGATCTGGTGGCTAATACCCCAGGAGGTGCTAAAGCTCTAAGACTCCTAGTGCAGCCGGCAGGACCAAAGGCGGGTACAACCCTAGAAGATCTAGTAGAAGGAGGTGAAAGACGATCAGCTGGCGCAATAAGATCCGGTGTGAAGTCAACCATGGTAGTAGTAGGAGCTAGTGTAGTAGGAGGATCTCGACTGACCACCTCATAAGCATCAGCACCGCCCACACTGTCGCTGTCACTACCCACTACCTCTGTAGCTCTATCAACATCCTGATCACCACCCTCAGCATAATCAGCATGGTCGCTCTGGTGATCATCGCCATCATCATCATCATCGTCATCATCGTCAGATCGAGCAAGTGCAGGTGTTGCAGGAGGTATAAATGATCTCAATAGACTCTCAATGCGAGTAAATCCCTCCTCCATGGATCTGCAAATCTCAGCATGCTCCGAGGTAGTATGTGCTCGTAGAAGCTCGACCTCGCTATGCAGCTGAGTCACCTCACCTCTGATCTTTGAGAACTGTGCTCTGGCATGCTCCTCAAAAGATAGTCCTGTAGATGGTGGTGGAAGAGCTGAAGCATCAGGAGACAGGTGCTCTGCCTGTGTCGATGGTACATCTACTGGAGGAAGAACTGCTAGCTCAGATGGTCCAGCCTCAGTCTCTCGAATCTCGTCCTCCTCATCTGGCTCCTGGCCAGACTCTCTGCGAACCCATCAACCTCCAACTATCCTGTATCCCATCCGGTGCAATGACCTCTCATCGGACACATCCATGTGCATTATCTCCTTGGGGATCTCCCCCTCCAATGATACTCCACAAGCTCTGAAAAGATGGGTCAGTGCCATGCCGTATGGCAAACAGTGTCGGCGCTGAGTGGCAGCATCATGCATCTGTGACAGCATCAAGGTGGGTATATCTAGCTGTCTCCTCTCAATCAGACTGGTCATCACCATCAGCTCCCTCTCGGTGATGAAATCGAATCTGCCAGTCTTCGATAGTAGGATCCGTGCAGTAATATGGTGCAGCAGGTGCATCTCTAATGATAACTGGTTCGCGGTAACCACTGAAATACCGTGAACATCCTCTCGCTCAAGGATGCACCTGAATGCCGCCTCTCTATCATCTATAGAAAAGGCACAAACTTCTCTCCGGTGTATCTCCCATACACGGCTCAGCAGCTCATCAGTCAAAGAGATCTGAACACCCCTGATGGATGTCGTCCACAATAGTCGTCGACAGTCCAGTGCACCGTAGAACTCCCTCACTATGTGAGGATAGTATCTCTCCTGCATGGTGCAGAAGGGTACTAGTCCTGCATCTGTGGGTATCTACCTAATACCAAAGTGGTGCCTGTCGAAGCACTGCAAGTCAACTCTCCTCCCTGAAGCTACAGACTTCCCTGCCATCCTCTCTGCAGGGGGGAGCTCGGTGTGGCTGTACTGCTCGGCTGTGCAGGATCAAATCTGGCCTTCGATCTCCTCTCGGTACCATGACTGGGCCTCGCCCTAACTGCAAGTCTCTTCCTAGGACCCATTACAGCCAACTGACCAGGAAGAAGGAAGAAAGGTTTAGAACAAAAGACTGGCCATAGGTAAAGATTAGAAACACAAGGTTCAGATAGGTTTCGAAAACCAGAATCAACAAAGTTTGAAATATATTTTGATCAAATGACAAATTTTCGAGCAAAATTTGTAGAAAAGAGGAAAAAAAAAATTTTTGTTAGGTAGAACACATTTGAATCTTTGGAAAAATAATTTTTTGTAAGGTCTAAAGATAAAAACATATGGGATTTGGATCTAAACACTTAGGGTTTTATCAAATAGGCGAAAATGTCGCAAATGTATTACGAAAAACCTTTCCAAATAGTCAATAAATAAATTTAGTAAACTTAATTTAGATGAAAACCCATTTTATTTTGCCCAAATTTGATGAAATAGTGATTTTTGCGAAAAAGGGATGAAAAATGGCCAAAAGATGAGGGAAATTCGAGAAAAGCAAATTTAAAACATTATTCCCTCAAATGGAGTTTTAGAAATCCATTAAAACACGCAAAAATCCGGTTAGATTCAAGAAAAATATTCTGAAAACCCAAAACACGGTTGTTTGGTTTGAAAACAACAAAATTAAAAATAAAGAAAAATAAAACAAAATTAGAAAGGAGAAATACCTGATTTGTGAAGGATTGAGGGGTGAAAGGACGGATTTGGACAGAGGGGACCACTGTTCCAAGAAATCAGGGGGGAAGAAAATTTCAAAAAAACCCTTGTTCGGTCCGTTTAAAACAGTTTCAGATTCGCAAGTGTCGACACTTCAGATTTGTCAAGTGTCAACACTTGGTCAGGTGTCGACACTTGACACTTTCCAAGTGTCGACACTTGGCCAACAATTCGAGAAAATCCGGAAAAAATAGGAAAAATTTTGACAATGTTTAGGGGTTTTAATCAATAGGTTTTGAGCATTAGGATTTAGGTAAAAGGATACTAAGAGAGTTCTAGGAGAATGGATCAATGACACCTAACTCTCTTTTAATCAGACAGAACCTATCCTCACTCAAAGGCTTTGTAAACACATCAGCTAACTGATCATTAGTACAAACAAAATCAAGAATTACATTAGAGTTTTGTACATGATCTCTTATGAAATGATATCTTATTTCAATGTGTTTACTTCTTGAATGTTGCACAGGATTTTTAGATAGGTTGATTGCACTAGTATTGTCACATCTTATGGGTGTCTTAGTTAGTTTAATGCCAAAATCTTCGAGTTGTTGTTTGATCCAGAGGATTTGAGCACAATAGCTCCCAGCTGCTATATATTCGGCTTCCGTCGTAGATAGAGCAACTGAGTTCTATTTCTTGCTACTCCAGGAGATCAAATTTACTCCAAGAAACTGACAGGTTCCACTAGTACTTTTACGATCAAGTTTACACCCAACAAAGTCAGCATCAGAATAAGCAATTAAATCAAATGAAGAATCTCTAGAGTACCATAAACCAATTTCAATTGAGCCAGATAGATATCTAAGTATGCGTTTAACAGCCAAAAGATGAGACTCTTTAGGATTGGACTGATATCTAGCACACATACAGACACTAAACATGATATCTGGCCTACTGGCAGTAAGATATAACAATGAACCAATCATGCCACGATATAATTTTTGGTCTATAGACTTACCTGATTCGTCCTTGTCAAGTCTACATGTAGAGCTTATAGGGGTACCTAATGGCTTAGTGTTCTCCATCCCAAACTTCTTGAGTATTTCTCTTGTGTATTTTGTTTGGTTGATGAAGATCCCCTCTTTGGTTTGCCTTATCTGGAGTCCGAGGAAGAAATTCAGTTCTCCCATCATGCTCATCTCGAACTCACCCTGCATTAATCTTGCAAAATCTTGACAAAGAGATTCATTAGTTGCACCAAATATTATATCATCAACATAGATTTGTACTACTAAGATATCATCATTCTTTTTCTTTAAAAATAAAGTTTTATCTACATTACCTCTAGCAAAATCATTTTTTAGCAAAAAGGAGCTTAAACGATCATACCAAGCTCTTGGAGCTTGTTTTAATCCATATAAAGCTTTATGAAGTTTATAAACATGATTTGGAAATTCAGAACTTTCAAAACCAGGGGGTTGTTCAACATAAACTTCTTCTTCAAATAATCCATTTAAAAAGAAACTTTTAACATCCATTTGATATAGTTTAAAATTCATGAAACAAGAAAAAGCCAACAATAGCCTAATTGCCTCAAGTCTAGCCACAGGAGCAAAGGTTTCATCAAAATCTATCCCTTCCTCCTGATTGTATTCTTTGGCAACTAGTCTAGCTTTATTTCTAATTACTATTCCATTTTCATCAAGTTTATTTCGAAAAACCCATTTTGTGCCAATAATTGATGTGTTTGAAGGCCTATCCACTAGTGTCCAAACATTGTTCCTTTTAAATTGATTAAGTTCATCTTGCATAGCATTTATCCAATTACTATCACATTCAGCTTCCTTAATAGTTTTAGGTTCAATTTGAGACACAAAAGCTAAGTAATCACAAATATTTCTAAAAGATGATCGAGTACTTACATCTTTAGATGGATCACCTATAATTAGTTCTTTTGGGTGTCCATGAGCATACCTCCATTCTTTTGGTAATGGATCAACAGTTGATGTATTTTCATCACCTTGTGCTTGATCTCCGTTAGTGTTTTGATCATCATTCTGTTCCTTGGTAAGTCCTTCATTGTTGTTTATTTCTTCAGTTTTCTTGCTACCTGATTCATCAAAAAGTACATCTTCTTTTCTTGAAGATTTTTGGTTAGTTTCATCAAATACCACATGAATAGATTCTTCAACAACAAATGTCCTTCTATTGAAGACCCTGTATGCCTTAATAGATGTGGAGTAGCCTAGAAAGACTCCCTCATCTGATTTGGCATCAAATTTACTTAGATTATCTTTACCATTGTTTAAGATGAAACAACGGCATCCAAAAACATGAAAATAATAGATTGAAGGTTTTCTACCCTTCCAAAGCTTATAAGGGGTTTTCTTTAAAATCGGTCAAATTAAAACTCGATTTAAAATATAGCATGCAATATTTATAGCTTCTGCCCAAAAGTATCTAGGTAAATCATTTTTACAAAGCATGGTGCGTGCCATTTCTTCAAGAGTTCTATTTTTTCTTTCTACTACCCCATTTTGTTGAGGTGTCCTAGGTATAGAAAAATTATGATGAATTCCATTTTCAATACAGAATTTATTAAAATCGGCATTTTCAAATTCGGTTCCATGATCACTTCTTAAAGATATTACTGAAATACCTTTTTCATTTAAAACTCTTTTGTGAAATCTAACAAATTCAGAAAATGTTTCATCTTTATGTGCTAAAAACATGACCCAAGTAAAATGTGAGAAATCATCTACAATGACTAGACCAAACTTCTTACCTCCCAAACTAGATGTTCTAGTAGGCCCAAAGAGGTCCATATGAAGCAATTCCAAAGATCTAGATGTAGAGATTACTCCTTTTGGTTTGAAAGAAGATTTTGTTTGTTTTACAAGTTGACATGCACTGCAAATCTTATCTTTTTCAAAATTGAGTTTAGGCAAATCTTTTACTAAATTCTTTTTGCTAAGTTTTGAAATTAAATGCATGCTTGCATGTCCTAGTCTACGATGCCAAAGCCAACTAGTTTCATCGATCTTGGCTTCCATTGCCACTAGACATTGACCTTTCTGAATAGGGAGATCATCAAGATCAACCATATAAATATTGCCATGCCTATGACCGATGAACTTAATGCCATTTCATCTAGACTAGAAACAATGCACAAAGAAGATTCAAAAACAACTTTAAAATTTTTATCATAAAATTGACTAATGCTAAGCAAGTTATGTTTTAATCCATCAACATATAAAACATTATCAATATAAGAGGTAGGGGTGATATGGATTTTACCAATACCGATTATTTTGCCCTTTCCATTATCACCAAAAGTTACATTGCCACCATTTTGATATGTGAGTGATGAGAATTGCTCCACATCTCCTGTCATATGCCTTGAGCAACCGCTATCAAGGTACCACATTCTTTTCTTGTTGGTTGCAAGGCATGCCTGCAATAAAGATCAAGTGGAGACTTTAGGTACCCAAGCCATCTGGGTCCTTTCTGGTTAGTGGCATTGGTTCCTTTTGGAACCCAAACTTTCTTAGTGTTATTTAGTTTTCTTTTGTTGCACATATAAGATTTATGTCCTTTAATACCACAAGTATAGCATGTAATGGATGAAAATGCAGGCACAAAGAAATTTTTAAAGAGTTTCTGTTTCTTATGAGTTCTGAATCATAATCCAGCTTTGTCAAATACTGCTCTTTGGTTATTTAATAGCAAATTTAATTTTTCAGAACTGTAAGTAAATTTTTCAACAAAAGGTTTTAGTTTTTCGATTTCTTCTTTATATCTTTTGTTTTCTATCAAAATTTCTTTGCTTTGTCTTGACAATTTTTTATTTGAAAGTAAGTTACTTTTCTTTTCAAATATATCCTTTTCTTTTTCAAGAGCCATAATCTTATCATTTAAATTTTTATTTTGTATTAGAAGGTATTCATTTTTATTTGAAAGATTGTTATTTGTTTTAGCTAGTTCCAGATTTTGCTTCTTTAAGTCTTTATGTTTTGACTTTAACTTTTGAAATTCTATGACTAGTTCATCAAAAATCTCATGAAGCTCATCAAAGGATAATTCATTTTCGATTTTAGAACATACCTCTTATTGATCGGCCATCAGACAGAAATTTGCTACTTCACTTTCACTCAGAGCTGAAGTCTTCACTTTCACTCCAGGTTGCCATCATGGCTTTCTTTCTCAGCTTTCTTCTGCTTTTCTTTAACAAGGGGCAGTCTACCTTGAAATGCCCGGGTTTCTTACACTCAAAACATATGGGCTGCTCCTCCTTCTTTTCCTTGTCTTTTTCCTTACTCGGCTCACCTTTCAGAGGTTTCTTTTTGTAGTTGAACTTTTTCTTGCTCATAAACCTTCTGAATTTCCTTGCTAACATAGCCGTTTCATCTTCTTCGTCATCCTCTTCAGAGTCTTCGCTTGAGTCCTCTCTGGTAGTAGATTTGAATGCGATTGTCTTCTTCTTTTTATCCACCTCTCCATTCTTCTGTTTGAGGGATAGCTCATAAGTCATCAAGGAACCCAACAGTTGTTCCAGCAGGAGAGTGTTGACATCTTTAGCTTCTTCAATTGCAGTGACCTTTGCATCCCATGAAGCTGGTAGAGACCTGAGAAGTTTATTCACAAGTTCACCATTAGAAATTATTTTTCCTAGACTTCTCATGCCATTCACAATGTTTGTGAACCTAGTATACATCTCACTGATAGACTCAGTAGGTTCCATTTTAAACATTTTATATGTGTGAATTAGCATGTTAACCTTGGTGGTTTTCACTTGGTGTGTACCCTCATGGGTAACCTCAAGTGTATCCCAAATCTCCTTTGCGGAGAGAGTTTGATATTCTATTAAACTCACTAGGATCAAGAGAGCAAAATAAAAGGTTCATTGCCTTAGCATTAAGCTCAATTTGCTTAATGTCATTCTCATCCCAATCATCTTTCATTTTTGGAGTGAGAATGCCATAAATCATCATTGTAGGCTGATGAGGACCTTTTATAATTGTTCTCCACAAATTATAATCAAGAGCTTGTATAAATATGCGCATGTGTGTCTTCCAGTATGTATAATTTGTGCCATTAAAAAGTGGGGGTCGGTTTGAAGCTTGACCTTCAACAATACACATGCCTATTGGCTGCCATGATCTTTTACTCAAGATCCTTGGACCTACAAGAGAGTACCGGCGCTCTGATACCACTTGTTGCCCAGAAATGGAGCCCAAGAGGGGGGGTGAATTAGGTCTTTTAAAAAATTAACACAATAAAATGAAGGTCTAGTGGTGCTTGTGAGCAATAATAAATTTGATGCAAGATGATAGCAATAATTAAAGAGTACGAGAGGAAAAGAGCAATCACACACAAACACAAGGTTTATAGTGGTTCGGTGCAAACCTAGCACCTACATCCACTCCCCAAGCCACCTTTGGGAATTCCACTATAATCCACACCAGATTACAGTTGACTTGTTTTTCACAAGGCTCACAAGTCAAAATCTAAGTTGGTTTTGTCACCTAGGCTTACCAACAAACCTAAATACTTGTTTTGTCTTCGGGCTCACAAGTTAACCCTAGTTGGTTTTGTCCCTTTGGCTCACCAACAAACCACAATAACCTTCTTTCAAGACACCCTTGAAAGCAAGGTCAAATCACAATTAAAACAGATATGAAATTTAAAAGCTACAACAAACTCTCTTCAAAGTAGATTGGAATCTTTGAAGCTCAAAATGATGCTTTGTCTTCACTCTTCTTCAAGATGCCTCTTTTTGGAATGAAGTAAGGTTGAGCTTGTAGGCTTTTTAGTGGAATCAAGTTAGAAGAGACTTTTGATTTGAAGTTTGGAGAGAATATTGGCTTTATGGCTTTTGAGTGGACTTGAATGCTCTTGAATAGACTTCTCTTCACTTCTCTCTTGCTTTCTCTTACTTTAAAATAAGATTGGTGGAAATTAAATACACCAAAAACCTTCTAAAAATGGTTTGTGACCGTTGGAGCATTGGAAATAGCCGTTTGGAGCTTGAAAACCAACTTCTGCAAGCCAGAAAAATAGATTCGTTAGAGCTGTCAGGCTGCAAGTGTCGACACTTGGATGTCAGGTGTCGACACTTGGCTGTCAGGTGTCGACACTTGATTTCTGGGTGTCGACACTTGAACATTCAAGTGTCGACACTTGATGCACAGGTGTCGACACTTGACACAAAAATCCTCAAAACAGCAAAGTTCTGTATTTTCAAAAATCTCAGGCCTTGATCGACAATTTGAACCTAAGTGTCGACACTTGGTGTCGACACTTGAATATAGGTGTCGACACTTGGCGTGCCAAGAATTTTTGTCCGTGCCAAATACGGAAGTGTCGACACTTGACTGTCCAGGTGTCGACACTTGAGACTGAAAACATCCAGATTCAAGTGTAAATGCCTCGAAAATAAAAATAAAATTCATGAATACAGAAACACATAATAGTTAAACAATTATATGTCCTTTTTCAATGAAGAGGATGCCCGGATATGTGAGAATTGCTCCGTGCCATTACGTGCCATACACCATAAGTTTTTAGAATTTTGAGGTGCTTTCTTCCTGAAAACTCACAACTTGAAATCCTCATTAGAATACAATATACACTCAATGTTTTGTTATTCATCAAAATCACTGGGTGGAGCCAACAACCACCACTTGCCACTTCATCGGGACCACATAACACTTGCCATATCACTCCCTTGATCTACCACTTTTCATGAATTAGTGCCACTTTTATTTTAAGAAGAGTAAAGCAGAAGGAGTCTCCAAATTGTCCCCTCCCACTAAATTATTTTACACCAAGATCAAAGGAGTCAGCCAATCCATCTCCCACTCTTTTGTCACCCATATCTAAGAAGCATTTTAATTTGAGGCACCCAAGTTGGAGAAGGTTCAAGGGAACTTCCTACTTCAGAGTTCAAGCTACTCAAGTTTCAAACTCAAGAATTCAGAAAAAACTCTTGAGTTTTCTTCTATCTAGACTAGAGAGTACACCATCCTACAGGAGCCCACATCATCTAGACTCCAGAGTCCAGCAATCAGGGCCAATCCATGAAGCAATCTTGGCCCTTCATCATGACACCTCACCAATCCCCATCTTTGCGCCCAACTTGGATGGAGATCCTTTGATGTCATCCACCTTGGAGAGAGTCCTAGATCAGCCCAAGAGCAGGAGTCCAAGATGCCCAGAGCAAGGTTTCTAGGAGTTATTGCCAAGGGGAAACAAACACTAGTCTTTGCAACCCATACACCTCTGGTTGTTGGTCTATAAATACTCTATCAACCCCCCATATAATTAATGATTTATGATGAAATAAAGTGACATTCTATCAAATTTTTTTCTTTACTATGTGCATCACGGGGTATGATGATGTGGGACAAATAAAAAAATAGCAATTAATATTTCTTTTTTTTTATTTTAAGATTTTTATGGAGAACTCAAAGGAAACAATAAAGGAAAACTAGAAGGTCTATTACCCGCACAAGTAAACCTAAAAGCAATTAATAAAGCAGGACCTGGTGATTGAGAAATCACTATAAACTAGGATTTTCAATGAATTAGGATTTATCGGAAGGGATGGGTTCAGTGTTACCAACGTAGATTGCTTTTTGATGCAGATCCGGCAGGACTCTCAAGATCGTCAAGCTGGGATTCAAGATCTTGCTTCCGGGCTTCGATTGTCCATACGATGCCAGTTCCGAGGCAAGAACAATAGATCTGGATTGTTGGTCACCTGCAAAACACTCAACAAAGAAACTAAGGTTGATAGCAAAAAGGAAGGGAAAAGAAGGAAGGGAAGGGTTTAGAAGGATTGGCTGGATCTTTTCATTAGATTGAAAAATAGGGCCTCACACCCTGTGATGCTCCAAAGGAACAAAGGAAGGGCCTCACACCCCACGATGCACACAACAAAGGAAGATTTTGGTAGAATTTCTCTATATTTCACTAATAATTTATGAATTACAAGGGGGGTGTAGGGGTATTTATAAACCCTTAACCAGAGAAGTGAGGGACTCAGATACAAGAGTTTTGTCCCATTTGCATTACAACTGTAGACTTCATGTTTACATAGCCTGGACTCCTGCTGGATGAAAAAAATGGACTCCTATCCATAGTTGGCACCAAGATGAGACTTTGATGGAGGGTCATGATCGCTTCTGGATTGGTCATGATAATTGGACTCCAGTGTCTTGATAATGTATTCTTCTATAGCTGCCTGGACTCTTCAGTCTGGATTGGAGAGAACTTTAGAGTCCTGCTGAAATTCTAAAGTCTTTGAAGTTTGAACAGTTAGCAGCTTATTTGAATGGATTGCTAGGAACCCTTGGACCTCCAACACTAGGTGAGAAGACAACTCAAAACTCCTTTGAAGTGGCGTTGAACCTTGCTTGGCTGAACTCTTTTGGCATGAAATATTATGAGTAGAAGGGCACCATTTGGGAGAAGTCCTTCTGCTTTACTTCTCTTAAAATATGAGGCACCAATTATTTTTCATGGACCGACCAAAAGAAATTGTCTTGATGAGTGTAGCTCGTCCAAATTTAAGTGGTAGGCCATGTGCCATTGTCCCCCTGGTGACGTGGCAATAGTTGTCCTGAAATCATGCAAAGTTGACATGCAAAATAGGCTAGCATATGACAAGAGCTTGTGCTAGCATATGGATCACATGGGCTTATCTTGAACTAGAACATGGGTCTTGATTTGAGTCACATGGGTCTTACAATTGGTCTCCCCTGTAATACAAGACTCAACAACTATTTTTTTTACAGGACTTAATAAATAACTAAAGTCCTATTTGATCAATTGGAACTTAATTTGATCAAAAGAGTAAGACATGTAAATAAGTAGTTCAACTTGGTAAAAGGGATTTAGCCTAAAAGGCTAAATAAATAAAATCCTAATTCTAGTTAGTAAAAGGGGCTAACCCTAACTAACCCAAAATAATAAAAATTAAAATAAATTATTTACATAGATAAAAGGGTTGGGTCCAGGGCTTCATTCACAGGTGATCCGCAGGGATGTGGGTTAAACCTGTCGATATTTTCGAGCCTTGGTGTCCACACCATGTGAGGCCCTTTCCTTTGTTCTTTGGAACATCACGGGGTATGAGGCCTTACTTATCTAGACATCGAAAAACCCTAGTCGACCTCTTCCTTCCCTCTTCTTTTTCACTTTTCCATCCTTTTCCTTCTTTGTTTCTTTATAACTGATCGATCTTCCTTTGTTGAGTGATTGTAGGTGATCAAGGATTAAAGTCAGGTGTTCTTGCCTTGGAACCAATATCATGGAAGATCGGAGCCCAAATATCGAGATCTTGAAGCCCTACTACAAGATCCTGAGAGTTCCAACAGATCTACATCGAGAGAGAGTATCTTCATTGGTAAAATTTAAAACCCCTCCCCTACTCTTAATTTTTGAATCTTTGATAGGTAGACCCTAGTTTACGGTGATTTCTTAGCCACCAAATCTTGATTTTCTAGCTACTTTGTTAGATCTACTCGTGCGGGCATAAACTAGTTGACTAGTTTACCTTAATTGCTTACTTTGAGTCTTTAAAATTGAAAATTCATAAAAAAAACTAATCTCTATTTTTTTCTATTAATTAGTGATGCAGGACAATTATGAAAACTTAATCTACTAATTATTAACCTAATTAATAGAGAAAAATAGAGATTAAATTTTTTATGATTTTCAGTTTTAAAGACTCAAAGTAAGCAATTAAGGTAAACTAGTCAACTAGTTTATGCCCGCACGAGTAGATCTAACAAAGTAACTGGAAAATCAGGATTTGGTGGCTAAGAAATCACCATAAACTAGGGTCTACTTTCAAAAGATTCAGAAATCAAGTGTAAGGAAGGGTTTTTGAATTTTACCAATGAAGAATTTTTCCTCTGAAGTAGATCTGTTGGAACTCTCAGGATCTCGTGTAGGGCTTCAAAATTTTGATCTTCAGGCTTCGATCTTCCACGATATCGGTTCCAAGGAAAGAACACCTAACTTTAATCCTTGATCACCTACAATCACTCAACAAAGAAAGATCGTTCAGTTAGAAAGAAGTAACGAAAGGAAGAGAATGGAAAATGAAAGAGAAGAGGGAAGGAAGAGGTCGGCTAGGGTTTTTTAGTGGAGAATAAGTCGGGCCTCACACCCCGCAATGCTCCGAAGAACAAAGGAAAGGGCCTCAAATCTCGTGATGCACACAGCAAAGGAAAAGAATTGGACATAATGTCATTGTATTTCATCAAAATCATTTTTTATATAGGGGGTTGATGGAGCATTTATAGACCAACAACCAGAGATGTAAGGGTTACAAAGACTAATGTTTATTTTCCTTAGGCAACAACTTCTGGAGACCTTGATCTGGGCATCTTGGACTCCTACTCTTGGACTAATCTGGGACTCTCTCCAAGGTGCGTGACATCATGGAATTCTCTATCCAAGTTGGGCATCAAGATGTGGATTGGTGAGGTGTCATGATGAAGGGCCAAGATTGCTTCATGGATTGGCCCTGATTGCTGGATTCTGGAGTCTGGATGATGTGGGCTCCTGCAGGATGGTGGACTTTTCAGTCTGGATAGAAAAAAACTAAAGAGTTCTTATAGGATTTTTGAGTTCTCTAATCTGGAGCAACTTGGAACCTATTTGATCTAAACACTTGAGGTAGAGAACCATTGAACCTCCTTCATTTTAGGTGATCAACCAGGCTTGAAACTTATTGGAAGTTGGCATCAAAGAGAGGAAAAGAAGCTTGGCTGACTCCTTGGAATTTTGGCATGAAATATTTGAGTGGGAGGGCACCAATTTGGAGACTCCTTCTTATTTACTTATCTTAAAATTAAGTGGTGCCAATTCTTGCCTTTCATTTGCTTGACCAAAGATAAAATACATGGCATGTGGGATGTCCAAACATAAGTGATATGCCATATGACAATGTTTTGGGTGATGTGGTGAGTGATGTCCAAAAGTCATGTGATGTTGTCCAAATTCTTGAATAAGGTGGTGCCAAGAAGTGGTTGCATCTACAAGTAACTTGGGCTAGCATATGGAGTCACATGGCTTGTCTTGAGCTAGCATATGGGGTCCATGGGTTTGGACTTGTGTCCCCCTTGTATTACAAGACTCAACTAATAATTACAAGACTCAACCAACTAATTAATTAAATCCCAACTTGATTAAATTGATCAAGAGGCATAACCAACTAAATGAACTTGGTAATTAGGGTTTGGCCCCAAAATAGGTTTTGACATAATTGGAAAATGAGATTTTTATACGAACCCTAATTGGTGAAAAGGGCTAACTAACACTGGACCATTTATAACCCAATTGAAATTAGAATTTTTTACAGACTCAATTTTGGGTCCAGGGTTTTGACAGGGACATAATTTTAGGATTTAGGACTAAACCCAGCTAAGCTAAAATAATAAAAATTAAAGATAAAATATTTACAAGTAAAAAGGGTTTGGGTTCAGTGCTTTATTCATAGGTGAGCCATAGGGATGTGAGCTCGACCTGTCGATCTTTTCTGGCCCTGGAATCCGCACCAATTCTTTCCAAGTGGGAGAAACTCGACCCTATCGAGTATGGGTCAACTTCGCTATGATAGTGCTCTATTAAGTCTGGGTCAACTCTATGCAAGTCCTCTCTAGTGATTCAAGAATCATCAATCTCGGGTCATCCTTGCCAACGAACTAGATATCGCTAATAATCTTTGCCCCGAGTAATGATAATCTTGTCATCCAAGATTCGCTCGATCTTGTCTTTCCGGGCTAGTGGTATGGCAGGTGGACACATATGGGTTATCTCACTCTCAAGGATTGGATCAGGCCCAAAATGCTCACTAGGATTCAACGTTGGCTCCCTATACTCTATAAGGTCTGAAACGTTGAAAGTAGAACTAATACCTAGTTCAAGTGGTAACTCAAGCATGTAGGCATCAGGTCCTATTTTCCTAACTACTTTGTATGGTCCACTACTATGGGCATGTAACTTTTTCATGGTTCTAGGTGAAAACCGTTCAGGTCATAGTCTTTCCATGACCAAGTCTCCTTCATTGTATTTTTTGAGTCTTTTTCTTGAATTAGCCATTTGTTTATATGATTCTTATGCAATTCTTTAATATGTTCAACATATGATTCTGCAAATGTCTAATAGACTCACAATGCATTACTAGTGAAGAATATTTTTTTATTTATTTATTATTTTTTGTCTATTTAGGTCTTTAATTTAATTCTGTGCTTGACCCTTGGTTGATGGGTGACATGCAGATGAAAATTTAACATAAACTCCTAATATATGCCATAAGGTTTTCCAGAAATAGGTCATAAACCTAACATGCTTAATAGGCTTATGTAACATGCTAACCTCTACAAAATGCAAACTAATGGTCCTAGAAATGCTGGAAGCTTTAGGAAAGGATAGAAAATAGGAAGTGGGTTCAAGGTTAGTCTGGTAGGGTGGGAAATAAGAAAAGGGTTCGGGGATTTGTTCTAGACTAATGGGGTGGGAAATAAGAATTTCAGGAAAAAAATCTTCAATGGGGACTGATGGAGTGAATTCTTCCTGAGGTTGCTAGTTTAGAAAAATCAAGTCCTCACTGATTACTTCAGGACTAAGCTCTATAGCTTGACTCTTTTTTAGGGTTTCTCCAGGTAAGGTCTTAGTAGTAAGGTTAGACTCCTCAAGGGTCTCTTTTTCTAAGGGTCCTACCAGTAGAGTCTCAATTAGGGTACAGTCATGGTTAACTAACTCTGGACTGGCTTTAGTCAAGGTGCCTACTGGGTAAGCTAATTTTGGGTCAACCATATTTATTTCCTCCCTCATACTCATCCACTAAGTTCACCTCAGCCTCATACATTTCTACTTCAATGTCATCCTGGTGAACCGATAGGGTAGTAGGAGTAGGTCGGTTAAGGAAAAATTAGCTAGGATCTAGAGTAGTAGGGATAGGTCGGCTTAGATTAGGGTTGAGTCATCTCGGGTGAGAATTGGGTTGACTCTGCTGAGGAATGGGTCGACTCGAGTGGATTTGATTAGATCCTAGTTTTTGATAAGGCACACTAATCCTATTGGATTCTGGCCAACTAAGGGAAACCTGATTGCACTAGATTGATACCTAGGGGTTATGGGTTCCTTAGGTTCATAGGATATGAAGTTAGATCTATAGGTCATGGATCTGGGTTCGTAAGAGCTGGGTTCAAAGGATCTGGGTGCATAGGAACTAGGTTCATATGATCTGGGTAGGTACTTTTTCCTAAGTTTAAGTTTCATGTCGCTCCAGGTAGTTATGGGTATGTCTCTTCTTCATCTGATCATTCTTTCAACATCATCCGAATAAATTCTAGCTTGGCATACTAACTTAAGCTTAGCAATCTTAAACTTTCTTTCATCAGACACTAGTTCCCTCTCAAAATATAGATCCATACCTTCTTCCCAATCAAGATAATCCTCAAGATCAAGATCACCACCAAAGGTAGGTGCTTCTAACCTAATGTACCTAGTGGCTCTCTCATTCTAGTCTATGAAATCATAATTGGGTCTTCTATGGCTAGTCTCCTAGATGGGGTCCTGGTGTAGGGCTCTCCTAGGGTTGGGCTCTAGGAATGGGTGAGGGTGTGTCTCAAATTTAGGCTTTGTATGGGTCACAAGGGTTCTCTCTTGGGTTCTTAACCGATCATTTAGTCGGTCAAACCTATTGTTCAGTTGGGTACATTATTCAGTCATGAACCTCAAAAAGGTTTCAAGGTTGTACTCCATGGTCAAACTGGGTTAGGTTTGGGTGAGACTACTGGTATGGAGTTCCTAATCTAGTAGCCATGTAATGCAATCACACAAAATCAAACTAAGATCTCCTAGACTTGAGCTCAAGTAGAATGGGTCAGCTCAAATTATAGCCAATTCAGTAATTACCCTATCCACTGGCCAGGTAAGAGGTGGGGTCGTGGGAGGCATTCCCTGCTCTCGCAGGATTCTAATTAAAACCATGAAGCTATTTAGGGTGTTTGCCTCTGGACCTCTAGCCATAGACACTAGATTCAAGCGATAATCTAAGGATTGTGTGCACTAGCTTTCACACAATACTTGGAACCCGACCTGTTGGTGTCCCTAGCTCACTAGAGCAAATTAAGTCTAGATGATTTTAATTAGGCTGGGCTCGGATGCAAAAGAAGGTTATTATGGGTCCAGGATAGGTGATGAGCTCCTGCCCTGATATGAGATGCTCAAGTGCCCTTAAGATTTGGTTACTTGATGATGCACATACAAGATGAAACCCTAATATGTAATGAAGCAATAAAAATAATTAAAATTAGCAGAAAAACATAAATTATTTTTTTATCTCAAAATTAGATTTCAGATATGATCCGATCTCAGGATATCACGTCCGGTCGTACCTCATTACTCCCATGGGTCGTGACAGTATACTGCGTATACCCTCTTAGGAGGAGTTATTTCCTTCTACCAAAAAATAGCAAATAAAAAAAAATTATCTAATATTTTTGAAATTAATAGAGGATTAACAAAAATTTATTTCTAATTTTTTGAATTTTTTTGGATAGGTTTTATGTAGTTTTAATTTCAGCCTAGTTCAAAGAATGCAGATATTTCAAAACTAGTGGTTAAACCCTAGTTTAACCTTCACTCTGATACCAAAATGATGCGGGATGTTGACCCCATAAGTGATTTTGATGATAACCAAACATTGGAGCATGTATATTTATTTTTGACAACTTTTCAAGTGGTTTACAAGTTTTTGTAGGATGGATTAAATGTTCAAACTTCAACTCCTACACCCTTGTTTTCTTATTTGAGTTGTGTTGTAATATGTTTTTGTAAAGAAGAATCCAATGAAAAAGCTAAGAAAAAATCATGTAAAAAAGGGTTACTTCTGAGTGTCTATGCCACAAAAATTATTTTGAGTTGGTATGTTTGAAAGATATGAGAGTGTTGGTGAGAGTTCTTCCTTGAGTTCAATTGTGAAAATCTTGAAGAAGATGCTTGAGTCGACCCAGCATGATGAAGAGCCAACTCCACATACTGGCACGGAGCAAGGATTCTGGAACGCAGCAATCCGAGCCAACTCGATGGCAACCAAGCTGACTCCAATGAATCTGAGTCGACTGAAATTTGTCCGAGCCGACTCCTCCAGAGTCCAATTTTTGAAGATTTTTGAGAACAGCCAGGCGAGTCGACCCAAATCAGAAAGAGTCGACTCTACTAGATCTAATTTTGAAAGCCTAAGAAAGCGAGCCGACCCGAACTGCATCGAGCCGACTCTTCTAGAGTGAGGTTTTCCGAACCTAAGAAGAAGAGCCAACCCAAGCTGAAAAGAGCCGACTCCTCGAGTTTAAGTTTTTCAAAGATACAAGTTTGAGCTGACCCAAGCTATCAAGAGCTGACTCGTCTAGAGTGATGTTTTGTGTCCTGAGACAAAGAGCCAACTGCACTGAAGATTTGGTGACTTGACCTATCGACTCGAAGGATCCGAGCCAACTCGAACGTCACTTTCAGGTATCCAATGGCTAGTTCCAGAATTTGTTATTGAATGCCAAAGAGTGCTCCAATGGTCACAAGTCACATCCCAACGGTCAAAAATGTCTCTAACTAACTTAGAGTGATGGAAGATCTTATATTTGAAGGATTTGAACATCCTAAATACAAGCTTTTGAAAGTTCTTCAAAGTTTAGGGAGCTTCATTGAATATCCCACCAACCAAAGAGAGAAAGAGCATAAGAGCATTCAAGTCAGCCTTCAAGTCTTCACCAACTCTGATCTGAAGCTTGAAGCAACTTTTGAAGAAGCCACTGAAGCAATTAAATCTTATTTATGTGCATGTCAAGTGGACTTCTACCAAGCTACACCAGCAACTATCCGACAAATTGAGTTTGTCATTTATTATTGTATTTATTTTCAATTCATCTTTAAATTGTTGGGTTATTAGTGAGCCCGGTTGATAAAGACCAAATAGGTTCTTGGTGAGCCTTGATAAAAAACCAAGTGTTTGGTTCTTGATGATCCTGGTAAAACTAAGTTAGGTTTCTTTGGTGAGCCTGTTAAAATCAAAGGGTGTTGGATTTTCTTTGGTGATCTCGTAAAACCAAAGTGTAGAGGTTCTGGATTGTGATCCTGAAAAACAATCTGACTGTATTCGGGTGAGAATATAGTGAAAATTCCAAGTGGTATCTTGGATAGTAGACGTAGGAGCTGGGTTGCTTCGAACCACTATAAATTCTGTGTGTTTGTGTTGTGCTTCCTTGCTTTTACTTAGCTTCCATAATTTATTACTTTATCACAGCATCTACCACTTGCAAAGAATATTTAATTTCACATTACTTGCTTTAAATTTTAAAAGACCCAATTCAGCCCCCTCTTGGGTAGCCACTTGGACAACAACTGGTATTAGAGCAGTGTCTCTGATTACTTTAGAGTAAAGATTAACGGCTCATCCAATGAGTACGTCCTTGGCTGAAGGCCAATCAACTAATAGACCTCTACTCTTCATTGGCACAAATTATGCATATTGGGAAGCTATGGTGAAAATTTATGTTTATACAATTGATTTTCAGTTGTGGAAGGTCATTCTAAAGGGTCCATATATCCCCATGATTAAAACTGATGGAGTGGATGTTCCTAAACCTGAAGATGATTGGGACGAACATGATATGAAGATGGGTGAGTTAAATGTCAGAGCAAAGAATCTCTTATATTGTGCTTTGGATAGTAATGAGTTTAATCAAATTTCTATTTGCTCCTCTATAAAGGAAATTTGGGATAAACTCGAAGTGACCCATGAAGAAACTTCTCAAGTGAAGTCTTCTAAAATTAATCTTCTTGTGCACAGTTACGAGTTATTCAAGATGGAACCTAATGAAATAATCTCTGCCATGTTTTCATGTTTCACTGATATTATTAATGGCTTAAAAAGTCTTGGCAGGGTATATACTAATGTAGATCTAGTGCAGAAGATTCTAAGATCTCTTTCGGATAAATGGGATCCGAAAGTGACAGCCATCCAGGAAGCAAAAGATTTGAACACCTTATTGCTGGATGAACTACTAGGATCTCTCATCACACATGAATTGACCATGCAGCACCGAACTGAAGATGATCAAAAGAAGAAATCAATCACCTTCAAAGCTATTATGGATTCTAGAAAGGATGAAGAATCGGAAGAAGAAAGCTCCTCTACTGAAAGCGACATGGAAAACGAAGACGTTGCCATGGTCGTCAAGAAATTTAGAAGGTTCTTAGAAAGAAGAAAAGGAAGACATTTTAGAAAATTTCATAAGAACAAAGATTTCAGTAAGGAGAAGGACAAGGAAAAGAAAAAAGAGAAAGAAGTGCCCACCTGTTATGAATGCAAAAAGCTAGGGCACATCCGACCAGATTGTCCATTATTGAAGAAGAGTTTTAAGAAAAAGAAAAAGAAAGCTATGGTAGCGACGTGGAGCGACAGTGAAGCATCATCATCTAATGAAGAAGTAGAGACCATGAAATCTATGAATCTATGTCTGATGGTTCTTGAAAATGAGGTATCATGTCCTAAGCTTCAAACTGAATTTACATATGATGAATTGAATTCTGCATTTCATGATTTACTTATTGAATTCAAGAAAGCTGGGGTTAAAATTAAATCCTTGAAGAAACAAAATGACGTTTTATTAAAAGACAAGGATGAGATTTCTGAAAAGAATAACATTTTGCAAAAAGAATTGAATAACCTTTCTGAAAATGTTATTGTTTTGAATAATGAAAAAAATGCTTTAAAGGAGACAAACAAAGTTTTAGTTGCCGAAAATATTGATTTGAAAAAGGAGATTGAAAAGCTTAAGCCTTTAGTAGAAAAACTTACCTTGAGTTCTAACAAGCTTGAGCTAATTTTGAAAGACAAAAAGATTCGAAAAGTAAAGCTGGAATTGGATTTAATGTTTTAAATGCCAAAGGGATTTCAGCAATGAAATTTGTATCTTCAAAAGCTTCAGCTTCAAATACTAAATTTCAAAAAGCTTTTCCATCAAAATCTATTTTCAAATGGCTTGAAATATGTTCCTAAGAATTATATGAAAAAAATCTTTCAAACCAAATATTTCTATTTCTGCATCTGTTATAGCTTCAAAGCATGCATCATTCACAAATGATAAAATTATTTGTTATGCATGTCATAAATTTGGACATAAATCTTATCAATGTAATTCCTTGAAAAATTTCATGACTGGTGCATTGAAATATAGAACCATTTTGGTTCCAAAGGGAACCAATTTTGCTAACCCGAAAGGACCCAGTTAGCTTGGGTACCTAAAATCACTCCTTGACGGTTTTATAGGATTGTCTTACAGCCCACAAATTAAAGAAAAGATGGTATCTTGACAGCGGCTATTCAAGGCATATGACGGGTGACAAAGAATAGTTCATCACCCTACAAATGAAAGAAGGAGGATTAGTTACTTTTGGAGATAATGGCAAGGGGAGAATAATCATAATCGGTAAGATCAAAATAACCCCCTGTACTTTTATTGAAGATGTGCTGCTAGTAAATAAATTGAAATATAATTTATTGAGTATTAGTCAACTTTGTGATAAAGGCTTCAAGGTTATCTTTGAATCATCTATGTGTATAGTAACTAACTCTTTTGATTCTAGCAACAAATTCATTGGTCATAGGCTTGGAAACATTTATGTGGTAGATCAAAATGATCTAGCCATGACTAGTAGTTCCAGTCTAGTGGCAATGAATGTTAAGACCAAGGAGTCATGTTTATTATGGCATAGATGATTAGGTCATGCTAGCATGCATACAATTGCCAAATTAATCTCAAAGAATCTAGTTAGAGGTTTGCCACATTTTAAAGTTGATCTTGACTATGTATGTGATGCTTGTCAATTAGGCAAACAAACTAGGGAGAGTTTTAAATCAAAAAATTTTATTTCAACAACCAGACCCCTTGAGTTACTTCACATGGACTTATTTGGATCAACTAGGACCACAAGCCTAGGAGGTATGAAATATGGCCTTGTGATTGTAGATGACTTTTCTAGATTCACATGGGTATTATTTATTGCACATAAAGATGAAACTTTTGATGTATTTCGAAAATTTTATAAGAAAGTTTCAAATGAGAAAAATCTTTCTATTATTTCTATAAGAAGTGATCATGGAATTGAATTTCAAAATCAATTTTTTGATGAATATTGCATTGAGCACGAGATTGATCACAACTTCTCCGCTCCTAGAACACCATAACAAAATGGTGTTGTAGAGAGAAAGAATAGGACTTTGGAAGAAATAGCATAAACCATGTTATGTGAAGGTAGTCTTCCAAGGTACTTTTGGGCAGAAGCAGTGAACACTGCCTATTATATATTAAACCGAGTTTTAATTCGACCAATTTCAAAGAAAACCCCCTATGAGCTTTGGAATGGAAGAAAATCGAGTATTAACTATTTTCATGTTTTTGGGTGCAAATGTATTGTGTTAAATAATGGCAAAGATAACCTAGAAAAGTTTGATGCAAAATCTGATGAATCAATATTCCTTGGTTATTCCTTACATAGCAAAGCATATAGAGTGTTTAATAAAAGGACTCTTACTATAGAAGAGTCAATTCATGTTGCTTTTGATGAAGCTAACCCCTCACCATCTAGAAAAGATGAGTGCATAGACAATGATGCAGGTACACTACAAAAAAAATGAAAGATCTAAGCATTCAAGACAGCCAACACAAGATTAAAATGAAATGGTAAGCAAGATCATGCCGATTTACCAAAGAAATGGAGGTATGTAACTTCACATCCTAAAGATTTAATTATTAGTAATCCTTCTGATGGTGTTAGGACTAGGTCAGCACATAGAGATGCACATGACTACCTAGCTTTTGTTTCACAAATTGAACTACATAGTTTAGAAGAAGCTGAAACTGATCATAACTGGATGATGACCATGCATGATGAACTAAACCAGTTTGAAAGAAATAATATTTGGACACTAGTTAGTAGACCTACAGACCATCCAATCATAGGAACCAAATGGGTCTATAGGAACAAACTTGATGAAATGGCAAGGTCATAAGAAATAAAGCAAGATTGATAGCAAAAGGATACAATCAAGAAGAGGGCATTGATTTTGATAAAACTTATACTCCGGTAGCAAGACTAGAAGCCATTAGATTACTTCTTGCATTTGCTTGCTACATAAATTTTAAACTTTTTCAAATGGATGTCAAAAGTACTTTTCTAAATGGATTTATTTCTGAATAAGTTTTTGTAGAACGGCCACCAGGTTTTGAAAGTCATGCTTTTCCAAATCATGTGTTTAAATTGAACAAAGCTTTATATGGTTTGAAACAAGCACCTAGGGCCTGGTAGGATAGACTAAGCAAATTTTTACTTGAAAATAATTTCAAAAGAGGAAATGTTGACAAAACTCTTTTTATTAAAAACAAAGAGAATGACATGTTAGTTGTACAAATTTACGTAGATGATATTATATTTGGTGCAACTAATAAAAATCTTTGTGGAGAATTTGCTGAGTTAATGCAGGGTGAGTTTGAAATGAGTCTTATGGGTGAGCTCAACTACTTCCTCGGATTACAAGCCAAACAAATAAAGGAAGGAATCTTCATAAGCAAAGCCAAATACATCAATGAGATAATCAAGAAATTTGGCATGGAAACAAGCAAAGAGGCTAACACACCCATAAGCACTACCTGCAGGCTAGACAAAGATGAAAGTGGATCCAATATTAACCAAAAACTTTATAGAGGTATGATCGGACCCCTATTATACTTGATAGCTAGTAGACCTGATATCTTGTATAGTGTATGTGTATGTGCTAAATTTCAATGTAATCCTAAAGAAACATATATGCTTTCTATTAAAAGAATTTTCAAATACTTGAAAGGTACAAGTAATTTAGGTCTTTGGTATTCTAAAGAATCATCTTTGAATTTAATTATTTTTTCTGATGCTGATTATGTTGGTTGCAAAATTGATAGAAAGAGCACTAGTGGTACATGACAATTTCTAGGGTTGAATTTAATCTCAAGGCACCGTAAGAAGCAAAACTCTGTAACATTGTCCACTACTGAGGCAGAGTATGTTGCTGCTGGTAGTTGTTGTGCTCAAGTGTTATGGATTAAACAACAGCTAAAAGATTTTGGTGTTACACAATTTAAAATTTCAATCAAATGTGATAACACAAGTGCTATTAATTTGACAAAAAATCCTGTTCAGCATTCACAAACTAAGCATATTGAAATTATGCATCATTTTATAAGAGAACATATATTGAATAATGATGTTGTACTTGAATTCGTGCCAACTAAAAACTAACTTGCTGATATTTTTACCAAACCTTTGAATTTTGATAGATTTGTAATGATTAGAAGTGAACTAGGATTATGTGACCCATTCTAGAAACACTACCATAATCTTAAGGACAAATTATCTAGGTAACCTCCTAATCCCAATTTTTTGTTGAAATGAGCTTTGATTGAAATCCAAAAACTTATTTTGTGCTCCCTCTGCTCGAGCCGACTCGAGCAGGTGACCTATTGGTCAAGCCAGCTCGGATATCGAGCCATCTCTTTTTAGTTCGAGCTGTAGGGTTTTTGTTTTCCATTTCTATTCCTAAACCCTATCCTCATTCCCTCCAAGAAACTTTCCAAAAACCTCTAACTTCCAAAAATTACTTCGAAATTCAAATTTCTTTGCACAATGGCACCGAAAAGTGCAATTGGGTAGAAATTAAGGCAAGAAAGTGAAGCGGCTCCACAAGAAAGAAGGACAAAGTTCCAAGAAGACAGTGCTTCCTGGAATCCACCACAATCTGAGGAAGAGCCTAGCCCTATTTCTCCAGGTCACCAGATCTCTCTAGGTATGAGACCAATCACTACTGGCAGACGGATTTTATTTGAATATCTGAAGGAGATAGGTTTTGTAATTGGTGATTTTATTGAGAATCAAGGACGGGGAAACATGTGCTCCTTAGATATTAAAATCTACCCAAACCTAGTAAGGATTTTCTATGAAAATTTAAGGTTTGGAGAGAACTTCATTGAATCATCTATTAAGGGAAGAAGAATAATTATATCTACTAAAATTCTGGGAAATGCTTTGGAAATGCCTTTTGAGGGCACAGAGTATTTAGTACTGAAAGACATAACTAAAGCACTACAAACTGTCTTAGAGAGAACTGAAGTAGATGAGATAGGAATTCTTAACGCCAGTATGCTATCTATTGAGATGAGAATTCTACATAGTTTCATTGGCCGGATCTTTTTACCCAGAACTGGACGTTTTGATTGGGTTAGTGAATGGGATCTATGCTTTATAGAGCTTCTGATTAATGGTGATAAGATTAATCTGCCAGCTATTATGATTAGCTAGATGAAGGAGGCAGTCAGAAAAGTTAAGGCTTGCCTGCCTTATGGTGTGGTCCTTTCACTATTCTTTCAAAGTGCAAATATAGATTTGATAGGATAGGACAGCAAGACACACTTACATACAGATACCTATACAACAAAAACCCTTCAAAGAATGGGATATTTTCTATCAGATGGCACCTGGAAAAAGAAGACTGATACTCCTACAGTTGAAGAAAATGAAGAGGTTCAAGAGCAAGTAGAGTTAGAGGTTGGTGAAGGAACTTCCATGCAAATTCCAGAGTCAGCCACAATAGGGATCTCCAATCCAGACATATGTTGATACTTCATTTCCAGATATTTCAATACCAGATATGCCTGATATGCCATATAGGACACCTACTTTTACTCAGTCTACTGATATTCCATTTCACAATCATGCTACTACTGCTCCTGCTGTAGACACTTCATTGTTACAAGATTTCATCACACAACAAATGAATAACATGACTGAAACTATAAAGTCTTCTATGGTTGCAATGTTTGGAGAACCTCAACATTTAGTTGATGATAAACTAACTCAGTTTGGGGGACAGATAGACGATCTGAAAAGAAGAATAGACACACTTGAAACCTCCAAGACTGAAACTAGTGCAATAGGGACAGATCTTCAACCAATTCTCCAATTGATTGCATCAAGTTTTGAATCTACTAAAAGCTCTATTACTCAAGTTCTTGAAGCCTATAGAATTGAGATGGACAA
The DNA here is from genome assembly GCA_021397845.1 of Areca catechu. Lineage (NCBI taxonomy): Eukaryota > Viridiplantae > Streptophyta > Magnoliopsida > Arecales > Arecaceae > Areca > Areca catechu. The sequence goes on from CM038041.1 coordinate 148,148,296, forward strand.
CTTGAGGATCAGAGTTGGGTCAGTTGAACAAGCAAAAGGATTGAAGAAGATTATACCAAAGGTATTGGGATCATTAAAAGTGAGTTTGGGAGATTGAGAGGCTCAGCTAAAGCATTTGCAAATGTACAAGCCTCAGAAATGTTTACAATGCAAAAAGAAGTGGCATAAGTAAAAGAAGCAATAGAAGATTTGGCTGCTTCTAAAAGTACAAAGAAAGTCGAAGCCGAATTGAAATCTATGAACAGCTTCTTTTGGAAAATGATGGCTAAAATTGAAGATATCCAAGCTGCTCTAAGTGCTCCTTCTTCTAGATCTTTTCCTGGTCATTCAGCTCATCCAAGACAACTTGCTCCACACATTAGGCCACTAGGATCCCACAACATTCCACAATTCATTGATCCACTTGCTTCTCTACCACCTGGCATTCAAATCCCTAGCCAACCTTCACATTCTAAAGTAGACTTAGATAGTGACTAAGTGTATTGCCTTACATTTTTGTACTTTATACTGAACTTCTTTAAAATCAAATGAAAAGTACACCTTTTGTCCCTTCAATTGTTCTATTCCTTTATGCAAATGGATGCTTATATTCAATTGTTTATATAATGACTGATATTTTAATTAGAATTTCAAGTTAAATATGAGAAAGTGAAATTATCTCAAATAAATTTCAAATACTTTCTCATTCTATTTTAAAAATATGAGTTTTTCTCTTACTCTACCTTTTTAATTGATTGACAAAATGGGGGAGAAAGTTATGAAATCATTGCATGAAAATGTTAAAATATATTCATGTTCATATATTTGCTCTGATACATAATGATACACATTTTGAATATATTTGCTCTGATGCATAAAGCTTGAAAGCTAAGCTCAAACTAAGATATAATACATAATGATGCATATTTAAGTTTTGATATATAATGTCTTAAGTTTTGACTTTTAATAGCACTGATACTTAATCAAAAGCTCTGATACTTAAAGTTTCTATAAAACTTTTTGAGCTCTGAAAATGCATGGAAAATGTGTCAAAACATAGAGTATTTTATTGAAGGGGAGATTATTTCTTTAAGCCCTAATTCTCCTCCTTAGTTTGACTACAATTCTTCTTACTTGTTCATACATTCGTGCAAATACATTTATACAAGTAATTGTAAAGTTTTATCTTGCTTTTTCATGCCCAGTGTTTTGTCATCATCAAAAAGGGGGAGATTGTTGACCCCATAAGTGATTTTGATTATAACCAAACATTGGAGCATGTATATTTATTTCTGACAACTCTTCAAGTGGTTTACAAGTTTTTATAGGATGGATTAAATGTTCAAACTTCAACTCCTACACCCTTGTTTTCTTGATTGAGTTGTGTTGCAATGTGTTTTTGTAAAGAAAAATCCAATGAAAAAGCTAAGAAAGAAACATGTAAAAAAGGGTTACTTCTGAGTGTGTGTGCCATAAAAATTATTTTGAGTTAGTATGGTTGAAAGATATGAGAGTGTTGGTGAGAGTTCTTCCTTGAGTTCAATTGTGAAAATCTTGAAGAAGATGCTCGAGCCGACCCAGCATGATGAAGAGCCGACTCCACTTACTAGCACGTAGCAAGGATTTTGGAATGCAGCAATCTGGGCTGACTCGATGGCAACCGAGCCGACTCTAATGAATCCGAGTCGACTGGAATTTGTCCGAGCCGACTCCCCCAGAGTCCAATTTTTGAAGATTTTTGAGAATAGCTAGGCAAGTTGACCCGAACCAGAAAGAGCCGACTCTACCATACCTAATTTTGAAAGCTTGAGAAAGTGAGCCAACACGAACTACATCGAGATGACTCTTCCAGAGTGAGAGTTTTCGAACCTGAGAAGAAGAGCCAACTCCTCGAGTTCAAGTTTTTCAAAGATACAAGTTCGAGCCGACCCCAGCTATCAAGAGCCGACTCGTCCAGAGTGATGTTTTGCACCCTGAGACAAACAACCGACTGCACTGAAGATTTGGCAACTTGACCTATCGACTCAAAGGATCCGAGTCAACTTGAAGGAATCCGAGCTGACTCGAACATCGCTTTCAGGTATCCAATGGCTAGTTCCAAAATTTATTTTTGAATGCCAAAAAGTGCTCCAACGGTCACAAGTCACATCCCAATGGTCAACAACATCTTTAACTGCCTTGGAGTGATGGAAGACCTTATATTTGAAGGATTTGAATATCCTAAAGACAAGTTTTTGAAAGTTCTTCAAAGTTTAGAGAGCTTCATTGAATATCCCACTAACCAAAGAGAGAAAGAGTACAAGAACATTCAAGTCAGCCTTCAAGTCTTCACCAACTCTGATCTAAAACTTGAAACAACTTTTGAAGAAGTCACTGAAGCAATTAAAGCTTATTCAAATGCAAGTCATGTAGACTTCTACCAAGCTGCACCGGTAACTATCCGACAAATAAAGTTTGTCATTTATTGTTGTATTTATTTTCAATTCATCATTGAATTGTTGGGTTATTGGTGAGCCTGGTTAAGAAAAACCAAATAGGTTCTTGGTGAGCCTTGATAAAAAACCAAGTGTTGGGTTCTTGGTGATCTTGGTAAAACCAAGTTAGGTTTCTTTGGTGAGCCTGTTAAAACCAAAGGGTGTTGGGTTTTCTTTAGTGATCCCGTAAAACCAAAGTGTAAAGGTTCTGGATTGTGATCCTAAAAAATAATCTGACTGTATTCGGGTGAGAATATAGTGGAAATCCCAAGTGGTATCTTGGATAGTGGACGTAGGAGCTGGGTTGCTTCGAACCACTATAAATTATGTGTGTTTGTGTTGTGCTTCCTTGCTTTTACTTAGCTTTCACAATTTATTACTTTATCATAGCACCTACCACTTGCAAAGAATATTTAATTGCATATTACTTGCTTTAAATTTTTAAAAGATCCAATTCACCCCCATCTTGGGTAGCCACCTGGGCAACATGGGACAATTATGAAAACTCAATCTACTGATTATTAACCTGATTAATAGAGAAAAACAAAGATTAAATTTTTTATGATTTTCAGTTTTAAAGACTCAAAGTAAGTAATTAAGGTAAACTAGTCGACTAGTTTATGCCCCCACGAGTAGATCTAACAAAGCAACTAGAAAATTAGGATTTGGTGGCTAAGAAACCATCATAAACTAGGGTCTACTTTCAAAAGATTCAGAAATCAAGAGTAGGGAAGGATTTTTGAATTTTACCAATGAAGAATTTTTCCTCTGAAATAGATCTATTGAAACTCTCAAGATCTCGCGGCAAGGGCTTCAAAATTTTGATCTTCGGTCTTCGATCTTCTGCGATATTGGTTCCAAGGCAAGAATACCTGACTTTAATTCTTGATTACCTGCAATCACTCAACAAAGGAAGATCGTTCAGTTAAAAAGAAGAAACGAAAGGAAGAGAATGGAAAAATGAAAGAGAAGAGGGAAGGAAGAGGTCGGCTAGGGTTTTCCGGTGTCTGGATAAGTAAGGCCTCACACCTCGCGATGCTCCGAAGAATAAAGGAAAGGGCCTCATACCTCGTGGTACACATAGCAAAGGAAAAGAATTGGACAGAATGTTGTTGTATTTCATCAAAATCATTTTTTATACGGGGGGTTGATGGAGTATTTATAGACTAACAACTAGAGATGTAAGGGTTACAAAGACTAGTGTTTGTTTCCCTTAGGCAACAACTCCCGGAGACCTTGCTCTGGGTGTCTTGGACTCCTTCTCTTGGGCTAATCTAGGACTCTCTCCAAGGTGGGCGACATCATGGAATTCTCCATCCAAGTTGGGCATCAAGATGTGGATTGGTGAGGTGTCATGATGAAGGGCCAAGATTGCTTCATGGGTTGGCCCTAATTGCTGGACTCTAGAGTATGGATGATGTGGGCTCCTGCAGGATGGTGGACTCTTCAGTCTGGATAGAAGAAAACTCAAGAGTTCTTATAGGATTCTTGAGTTATCTATTCTGGAGCAACTTGGAACCTGTTTGATCTAAACACTTGAGGTAGGGAACCATTGAACCTCCTTCATTTTGGATGATCAACCAGGCTTAAAACTCCTTGGAAGCTGGCATCAAAGAGAGGAAGAGAAGCTTGGCCAACTCCTTGGAATTTTGGCATGAAACATTTGAGTGGGAGGGTGCCAATTTGGAGACTCCTTCTCATTTACTTATCTTAAAATTAAGTGGCGCCAATTCTTGCTTTCATTTGGCCAACCAAAGATAAAAGACATGGCATGTGGGATATCCAAACATAAGTGACATGCCATGTAATAATGTCCTGAGTGATGTGGCGAGTGATGTCCAAAAGTCATGTGATGTTGTCCAAATTCTTGAAAAAGGTGGTGCCAAGAAGTGGTTGCATCTGACAAGTGACTTGGGCTAGCACATGGAGTCACATGGCTTGTCTTGAGCTAGCACATGGGGTCACATGGGTTTGGACTTGTGTCCCCCTTGTATTACAGGACTTAACTAATAATTATGAGACTCAACCAACTAATTAATTAAAGCCCAACTTGATCAAATTGATCAAGAGGTATAACCTTCTAAACAAACTTGGTAATTAGGGTTTGGCCCTAAAATAGGTTTTGACACAACTGATAAATGGGATTTTTATACAAACCCTAATTGGTAAAAAGGGCTAACTGACACTAAATCATTTATAACCCAATTGAAATTGGAATTTTTACAGACTCAATTTTGGATCCAAGGGTTTTGACAGGGACTCAATTTTAGGGTTTAGGACTAAACCCAGCTAAGCTAAAATAATAAAAATTAAAGATAAAATATTTACAAGTAAAAAGGGTTTGGGTTCAGGGCTTTATTTACAGATGATCCACAGGGATGTGGGTTCGATTTGTCGATCTTTTTTGGCCCTGGTGTCTACACCAATTAGGTTAATAATCAGTAAATTAAGTTTCCATAATTATCCTGCATCAACTTTTAGTCCTTCTGAAGAGTCCTTTTGTGCACACTTTTTCTTGGCGCACATCGTAAGTTGGTGCTAGGAGTCCATGCCATGTAGGACTCTTCATTTTGACCAAGATAAGTTTTAAATAAATTTAGATAAATACTGAATTAGGCTGCCCCACTTAGGACTCAACCCAATTTAAATACCATTTAAATTGGTTAGCCTAATTAGCAAACAAGCTAACCCAATCCAATTTGGTTAGGAGTTGGGCTAGCCAACATATACTAGTATGTCAATTAGCTAGACAATTAGGATCCCACGATCATAATAAAAATATAATTGACTTCTTAGGCCAATTCCTTGATGGTGTTACCTTTTGGGTTCCACATCTAGCCAGCAGTCAGTTTAGGTCCAAGCCAATTTGATCCAATCAAACCCGATTGACCTAATATGTCAAATTGAGCTGACCTAAGTTACCAATGCGAACCAACTTCTAAATTGACTCATGAATCCAATCTAATTGTTCCTTGAAAACCTACAAGACATGATTGACAAATAGCAATGTGTCATGTCTACCCGAAAGATTAGAAATTTGATGGAACCTACCAAAATACCCTTCAGTGGAAAGTTACCGTGCAATTCAATCCTTCGATCTTACATTATCTTGATTAAGTGATGGGCATGGATAAATGTCAAATCCTAGTACTTAATCCTTTTGAATCTCAATTCAATAATGAAGACTCGATCGATGAAAGATTAGACACCCTATCTAATCTCATTATGCTTTGCTCAAAGACTTCCTAAGTCATCATTCGAAAAGATTACACAGGATAACTCTTCTCTTACTAGGAGTGATCGATTCCTTGTTGACCTACTCATTACCTTCATACATAATCCACCATATCTAGAATTATCCCGTACATGACTTAATTATTATGAATGAGTATGCACCAAAACATGGGTTCATGTGCACAAGATACTATGATAGTCTCAGGGCTAAGGATCATATGCATAACTCCCACTAAGGAAACATTCTTTTGACAAGTAAGTAAGACTTTCATTTGATGTTCACTTATCAGATCAGTTCAGTAAACTCATAATCTAATGAGCACCCACATCCTTGTATTAGTGTTTCTACACAAGTGGCTGTGAGGCCAACCACCCTCTCCATCGAGCATATATAAAATGTGCTAGTCTTTTCGGATTCATCAATCCCCGAATCGTTGATCCATCGACTAGAAACATTTTAAATTAGGGTTTATAGGAACTTAGGTCTCATTATTATGATCTCTATCATAATCCTAATTTCATTACCCTAATCTATGAGATTCATTATAATCTTATAATTAAAATATAAGATAACATATTGTGAAACAAAATTATTTTTATCAATCTTAAATTAGAAGAATGTCACTGATATATGATTGACTTTGTGTCGATAATCCTCTCATGGTCAGAAAACTTGCTGAGAGCATGATTCACGGATGGAAAGCTTCCCATGGCTATAACCCACTTCCTTCTCAATTGTCAATCCATCTCCCTTGCCGCTGAAGCGATGTGACCCATCTCCTCTACCCGAAGAATCACCCAAAAGTTGTCACTGCCTCTATAAACTCATAGTCATCGCTGGCCGCCATTCCCCATGGTTTTCCTTTCTTTGTTCCAAGCCATCGAACGTCCTCCCCATGGTTGCCACCAACTCCACAGATCCAAAGGAAAATAACCACCACCATGGAGCTACTATTGGAGCCGCCGTCCCATGGTTCCTCTACTCTTGTTGTCGGTCCAAGAAGAAACTCTCTACCATCCAAAATGTCGTCCATTGCCCCTCGCTGGGCATGCTCCTCTCTATCTTAAGAAGCCCACCAGCCATGGTTGTCATCAACCACTGCTTCCCCTCTGGCCTCCCATCTCAACCACTTTTCAGCCTGGAAAAGCCATCGGAAGTCAACCATTTTCCAGAGCATGGTTCATCCCCACTGCTATTGAAAAGAAACCTCTTCCCTTGTTTCCCAGCTTTCCCCTGGTCATTGTTCGATCACCTCCCTCTCCGACCGGTGATGCATCTCTGTGGAGCTACTGCCAGAATCACCGCACAGCCCCTCTACCAACAGACGAGCACTGGTTGCCACTCCTCATCCTCTTGCCATTTGGATTCATCCATTCACTATCGCTGTAGCACACCACCGGTCATGTTCTTGAGAGGCCCGCCGCTACTCTGTTAAGAAGAGGATGCATACCTTGATTCACCGAGATATTTTCCCCATGGTCCGAGATGCCATTTATCGGGAGTTAGACCAATGATGTCCGAACGAAAAAAAGGAGGTCGGAAGAAAAAGCTCAATCATGAATTTATGGATACACCGGAATTCAATTTTTGAAAAATATGGTTGAAACAAAAAATAAGAATCATGAGCGAAGGTTGGGCGGATTGATATAGGAAATAAAATATGGGTGCGATGGATATGACAATCCAGTAGATAACTCTAATGGAATCGAGAGTTGTTGCAGATTGCGATGGAAAACCGATGCGGTTCCCATGCGGGCCCGACGTGCTTCTCTCTGTCTTATAAAAGAAGAGGTATTCCCTCTCCGATCCTTTGACTTCTCTCCGCTCATTTCATCTTTCCAATTTCCACTTCCATCTTCTCACCCTTCTGCCCTCCCATCCACTTCCATTTCCTGTTCTCATCTGACTTCCCTTTTAACATCATTTCCACTGCTACTTCCACTATGACTTCTAGATTCCTTGATTTTCACTGCATTACTATTTCAGACTTCTACCGCAACATTGCTCCACCTTCTGAACTATTGTCGAATCTTCTGATATGCTTCCAGGCTGATCTCAGGAAAAAGTAATTTTGTTTAAGAAATTTATTTCAGAAATGTATTTTTCTTCGTGTTATGAAATAAAATCTTGTTGCTTCATGTTTATATTAAGTGTTCTTTAAGTGTGTTCCTTAAATGAATATAATTTTAGACTGATTTATTTCTAAAAGGGATGGGCTGTGATCTGCGGGTACGGACTGTACTCCCGTTAAAATAGATCATATCTTGATTATATTCACCGCTAATTTTCTTTTTAGTCTTTAATATTTTATTACATACTTTTTAAAATAACTACAGAAATTTTTATGGATTTGACCCTTGCTTCCACTATTACACATAAGAATAGTGAAATTAAGGTACTAAAATTAGTGCATAGCGACACACACCAGATCTCATTTGATTTTTTTTATTTTTTTAAGTAATCTCATTGGGTTTTCATCTTGTATTGTTTTTCTTTTTGATTCTCTTTTTGTTCTTTCCATTTGATCTTTAAATAAAGACAATAATTGGTTACAGATCTATTCTTTAATGGGTGGATATGTTATAAATCTATTCTTTAATGGGTGGATGTATTACAGATCTATTCTTTAATGAGTAGTTCTTCCCTCTTTGCATTCTATTCTCTTTGCATTTTCTCTGCTCTTAGGTCCTACGAATCCCTTATTTTTTTTCTTGTTCTATTTTTTTCTATTTTATTCTCTTGGAACTCAATATCTCATCTTTATTCCTTTGAGATTTCCTATATTTTCTTTTTTTGTTAATTTTTCTCTTTTGTTGAGTAATTTCTTTTTTTTGTTATCAATTGTAACCTAGCATGCTAGCTAATCATGTTCTCCCAATATCACCATCAATACCATTATGGGTAGTTTTTTTTATATTATTTTTTAAAAATAACTATAATCTGACCCGGTTGAAACTATTTTTCTTTGGAGAAAATTGGAAAACGTAATCTACCTAGAGGCTGGGCATGTCTATATTTGAGCCAGTTTTTCTCATATAGAGATGTTGAGTACCATCTAATTTATCTTACATAGGTGCCTTGGGTTGGCACTATATGTATTTGCAAAGTTATATATCCCATGCATTGCCTCAGTTATTATGAATTGACAAGATCAATCCCTCGGCTGTTGTGAAGTAAATTGAGTTCTACTTTTGTTTCTCTACGAGCTTTTCTTTATCTTTTTTAATATTTGATAGGTTATTATATCCCTTTCTGTTTCATTTTGTTAGATTAAAAATGATCTGTTCCTTATAAATTTTGTTTCTTGTATGATCTGGGCCTTATTTTAAAAATATCCAAAGACAATACCAATGCATGTGCATCCTAAATCCTTTCATTATCTCACAAAGGCCTTGGTGGGCTAATTTTCATAGATAGGCCCAAAGCTATGCAATTTTGTTAAGTGGAAGGGATAGTATACAAGGTTGTATATTGAAGGTATTGTTATGTTATAGAAATTAATATCAACATGCTATTTTCTAATTGTTGGTTTTGTACTACTTGTTGGGGCTATCAAATAATGTCTTGTTTCATTTTTTCAGATATGCCAGCCTCTACTTCTGCATAGGCATTGATGCTGATGACAATGAATTGGAAATTATGGACTTCTCTTGTTTGATTTAGCCTTTAGCTTTCTATAGGGTTTTCTTTTGTATTTGTCAAATCTTTTAAGTTTTGTGTTACTATATTTAAGCTATTAATACAGGATATTTTCTTGACATTCTAGTTTAATGGTTGGTTAAACCTTTTTTATATAAGTTGTTATTTTAATAGCCATTTTTATTTTGTGATGATTTCTATATCCATATTTTTTATTTTTTTATCAAGCAAGTTGGGCTGGGTTCGGTTAAGCTAGGTTCTATTTTAAATAGGTTAAACAAGTTAGGTCAGGTTGGGTTGTGTTAACAGTTTATCTATATATTAAACAAGATTAACAAGTTAAGTTATATTAATAATTTATTTATTAAATGGGTTAAATGGATCATTAGGTCGGGTTAGCAGGTTACCTGTTTAATAGATTTGTTAAACATGTCGGGTTGAGTTACCTATTTATTAAATGAGTCATGTTCAGATTTTAAATTACAATTCATTTAATAAATAGGTCAGGTTCATATGAGGCTTTCTGACCTGAGCTAAATCTAACCCAACTCATATATACCCGATCCGACCTGACTGCCATCCCTACTCCTTAGCTAAGTGTCTCCTTCTAAACTTTGATCTATCCTTGCCCATGAATCTTTTAAACCTTCTAATCATAAGGGCCATATCATCATCTCCTAACTCTTTTTCAGATAAGAAGCTTTCCTCTTCTTTCATTTTTCCTTCAGTTATAGCTTTGAGAGCTATAGTTTTCTTCTTCTTTCCTTTCTTATCACTGTAGTGCTTTATATTAAGTTCATACATCATCAAAGATCCAAGAAGCTCTTTCAATGGTAAGTTATTGAGATCCTTAGCTTCTTGAATTGCAGTGACCTTTGGATCCTATTTATTCGATAGTGATCGAAGAATTTTGTCTACCAAGTCACCGTTAGAGTATGTCCTGCCAAAACTTTTGAGACCGTTAATAATATTTATAAACCTTGTAAACATTTTAAAAATGATCTTAATAGATTTTATTTTGAATAATTCATAATTGTGTATGAGTAAGTTAATTTTGGAATTCTTGAGTTGGTTTGTACCTTTGTGAGTGACTTCAAGTCTATCCCAAATTTTCTTTACAAAATTACAAGTAAAAATTCAGTTAAACTCATTAGGGTCTAGTGCATAATATAAAAGATTTATGGCTTTTGCAATTATTTTTGTCATCTTCATGTCATGATCATCCTATTCATCTTTTGATTTTAAGATATCCATGCCATCAATCCTTTTTTAGGTGTGTAAGGACCTTTCATGATTACTCTCCACAGTTGGAAGTCTATGGCTTATGTATACTCATTCTAGCCTTCCAATAAGTATAGTGAGTACCATTGGAAAGTGGAGATCTATTACTAGATTGTCCTTCAACTAATGAAGTACTTATATAGGTTATCATGATCTTTTCTCCTTATCATTAGACTAATAGCATTGAGACGTGTCTCTGATACCATTTGTTGCCTAGACTGACAATCCAAGAGGGGAGTGAATTAAATTTTTAAAAATTAAAATAAGTATATGCATTTCAAAACTCAATTAATGTATAGGCCAAGTGTTGTGTTAAAGTAAGTGTGCAAGTGCTAAAATATAAGAGAATGAGATAAAGAGACAAGCAAACACAAACACAATAGAAATTATAATGATTTGGAGCAATTCCATCTCCTACATCCACTATCCAAGGATCTCATAGGATTTTCATTATATTTTTATAAGAATATAGCCAATTTATTTTATCCCGAGCTCACAAACTAAAATCCAAGTATAACATTTTTTTACGAGATCACAAACATGATTGGTTTTTCAAGGCTCACTAATCAAAACCCAAATATACATTTATTTTTTGGGCTCACAAATAATCCAATTAGTTTTTCGAGGTCAATCAATCAAAACTTAAACCAATTCAAAGTTTCAGTTCCCTATTGAAACAAATAATAGCTCAAAAACATAAAATATAGCAATAGAAAACAAACTCTAAAAAGTGCTTATTATAGCAGTTAAAGCTTAATATATGCATGCTCAAGGACTTTAAAAGTTGCTTTTCAATGCTCTCTTGAATCCTTACTTAATGCTTTAAGAGGTTATGTAAGAAGTTGGAGTTTTTCTTGAGTTTTCAATGATTGCTCAAAATATTCTCTTTGTTTTCAATGATTGGAATAAATGCTTAAGTTCTTGTTCAAGTATCTTCAATGAATATTCCTTTTGACTTCCATCCAAGAATTTATATCTTTCAAATATTTTTTCATGTGTTTGAAGTTACTTTTAGCTATTTATAGCAATTGAAAACCAAGAAATAGCCACTAGAAATCTTGAAAATTGAATTCTACAAGTTGTATAACTAGCTATTACTATTGCAATCCATGGGATAAGAGTCAGCTCGAAATAGCAGAGTCGGCTCAAATTAGCAGTGTCCAAAAAATTGGATTTTTGTCTCCTTGAGAAAGAAAGCTTGCAGAATAAGAGTTGACTCTTTAGAATAGTCTTTAAAAACTTGTTTAATGTCCTTCCTGATAGAGAAGGCTAGCAGAATAGGAGTCATCTTATATTCATAGTATCTGAAAAGTCAAGTTTTTGCCTATCTAAGAGAGAAGGCTCATCAAAGCAGGTGTCAACTCTTTTGAACTGTGCCAGTGACCATGCCATGCCATAGTCGGATCTTTTGGTACAAGTTAGCTCTTATAGCTTGTTCTTCAAAATTTTAAGAAATTAAAATGATTTAATTTTTTGAGGCTTTAAAATATCTTTCAAGTGTCTTCCAAGTGACTCTAAGGGTTTTTAAGAATGCACATGCTATTTAAAAAATAAGAGATAACTTCTCTATTCTTCCCATGATAAAAAAATCTCTCAAAGCATCTAAGAGAACTTAATGGATACAAGTGAACTATCTATACTTAAAAATATTTCTAAGAAATTATAGGACCTCACCACACACATCCTAATTATTACACTAAGTTCTTAAAGGGATTATCATTAATACAAATGAGCTCACTAACTATTCTAATGTTCCATATGATGCGAGATAATATGCAAAAATTAATCTACTAATTATTAAGCTAATTAACAGTGATTAACAGAGATTAAATTTTTTTAGAATTTTTAGATTTAAAGACTCGAAGAGATCAATAAAACAAAACTAGTCATTAGTTATCTACCCACAAAGTGGATATAATAAAATAAACTAGAAAAACCAGAAATTGGTGATTAAGAAATCACCTTAAACTAGGGTTCTACTTATCAAAGAAATGGAAATTAAAGAGTAGGGATGGGTATTTAGTTTACCAACGATGATTATATACCTCTGGTGTGGATCCGACCGGACTCTTAAGAAACTTCCGCCAGGGCTTCAAGAAGGTCGATCTTCGGGCTTTGAACTTCCGCGATGTTGGTTCTAAGGCAAGAACACCCTAACTTTGAATCCTTGATCACTTGCAATCACTCAAAAGAAACTCAAATTAGATGGTTGTAAAAAGAAAAGGAAGAAGATGGAAAAGGAGGAAGGAAAGGAAAGGAAGATAGCGGCTAGGGTTTTCTGATTGTTGGATATGTAGGGCCTCACATGCCATGATGCTCAGAAGAACAAATGAAGGGCCTCACACCCCACGATGCACATAGCAAAGGAAATTTGATAGAATGTCTCTTTTATTTGATGAATAATAATTGTATTTACAAGAGGGATTAATGGTGGTATTTATAGACCACCAACATGAGTAGTAAGGGATACAAAGAGTAGAGTTAATTCTTCTTGGACAGAAACTCCTTGAATTCCTTCTTCTGGTGTCATGACTCTTGAGTTTGATCTCCTTGGGACTTCATCCATGCTTGGGCACCAAAATGAGATGGACTTCATTCTTGATGGGCGATCTTGATGGATGATGGTGTGTGGCCAAGATTGGTTCATTGGTTGGCCATGAATGGTGGTCTCTGGAGTCTGGATGATGAGGGTTCCTGTATGATAGTGGACTCTCCAATTTGGATAGAAAAAACTCAAGAGTTCTTGTTGGATTCTCGAGTTTGGAACTTGAGTAGCTTGAACTCTAAAGTAAGAAATTTTCTTGGTCCTCTCCTTGATTGGTGTCCCCTTAAGACAGAATTACATTAAGATGGGCGATGAGAAGCTAAGTGGCATCTCCATCTTGGAATTGGTGACAACATGAGAAAGAGTGGGTGCTAACTTGGCTAGGATTCCTTCTGCTTTACTTTTCCTAAAGTGGCATCAACTTCCCTCTCCATTTGGCCGAACAAGGTAGGTGAGATGGCATGTGGTGTTGTCCCGATGAGGTGGCAAGTGATGTCCAAAATCTTGAAAAGGTGGTGGCAAGAAGTGGTTGTCATGTGGCAAGTGACTTGGGCTAGCACATGGAGTCACATGGCTTGAATTGAGCTAGCACATGGAGTCACATGGGTCTTGACTTGGGTCTCCTCTTGTATTACAGGACTCAACTAACAATTACAAGACTCAATCAATTAATTAATTAAAAGCTCAACTTGATCAAATTGATCAAAAGGCATAACCAATTAAATAAAAGGGCTTAAGCTGGTAAATAGGTAATGAGGACATTGGCAAGAGGAAGAAACTACAAACTAACAATCTTTGATTTTTGTCTAATCTTTTTCAGGTTCCAACAAATGTATGAAGAAGAAACCCAACTTTGTAAAGTACCTCTTGAAGACTCCTAATTCCATTTGAATGAAGCAAGTATGGAGTGTTCAAGTCCACTTAGAGCCAAACAAATAAAACTAGTGAAGCCCCCTTTTTCCAAGTCCATGGGTCGGCCAACCTTTATTGAAAATCATCTACCTTGAAGCCTATCTTTGGACCGGCCAAGCTATGAAGAATTCATCTACTTTGGAGCCTATTGAAAGACCAAACTTAAAAAGACATGTGGAAGGATTGGATGAAGACAAGTGTTTCAAGGAGATAGTGCCACATGGAGCTTCTAAGACTTTCTCTTGTTAGGATAAGTTACTAGGAACTAATCATGTAATTAGTTACCAACTAAATCTGAATTAGTTGGCTTCTTAATCCACCTTTTTTGTCACCCATTATGGCTGCCCTTGGCCTATAAATAGGACTAAGGCCTCCTCTTGTAAGGCATGCAATATTTGAGTTGAATGAAAGCTTGCTAGTTTGTTCTCTCTTCCACCTTGCCGAGTTCATGAGTTCTCCTTGGAGTTTTGAGTGTTTCTCTTGAAGTTTGAGTTCGAGTGTTGAGTTCGAGTTTGAGTTTGAGTTTGAGCAAGTGCCTTGAGCTTGAAAGACCTTAGTTCCATTTCCAAGCTTTTCTACCTAGGATCCAAGTAGTCCAAGAACAAAGGGAAGTGCTGCCCAAAAATTTAGCAACCTTCTTCAAATCTCCTCACTTTTCTTTGTTGAATCATTCATTTTCTTTCAATTCTTCATGACCACAACCTTACTTTGGATGATTTGCACGTTTTTCTTGATGGTTTGAAGCTGATGATAAAGGCTCCATGCCAAGGACCAAGCTCCAAAGGTAAGTCCTAAGTAAGGAGTGTAGATCTTGTCCCTAGACCTCAATTCTTGAGTGATGAGTGCTATCCTTCCATTTAAGCTTTGATCCTCTTCATTGTTGAGAAGAAGACCCTCTTGATCCATGGATCTGAGGTTCTTAAAGGTAGCTTAGCCTAGTTTGAGGGATTTTATGCCCTTAGATCCTACTTTTTATTTTCTTGAAAGAAAGCTTGCACAAGGGTGTTCAGAGTTCTGCTCACCTAGTTTTCAGATTGAAGTTATTCAGCTCTTCTATATATAATTCGGCCATATCTAGAGATCAAATTTTTGTATGATGATGTTAAGTGAGTAGATCACACCTCCACACACTCATTTTATCAAACTCATCCCCCATCAATTTTTGGTATCAGAGCCATGTTTCTAGGTTAACCTTTCCAAGCTGCTAGAATTCTGTTCCACTGTCATCCGAGTTTTTCATGATTTTTTGTAATTTTTAAAAAGATAAAAAAAAATCCAAAAACACACTCTTCCAGTACCCTAAGACGTTATCATCTGAAATATAAATTTTTTTAAAAAATAGTTTTCCATAATTTTGGAATTAAAAATATGAGTTCTTAGGTTGTCTCTGAAATTCTGTCTAGAATTTTGTTTCTTCCCTCCATCACATTTAATTTTTTTAAAGAATACAAAAATATTTTTTTCTAAATCTCAAGTTTTAGATCTGAGATCTAGACTTCAAATTATATTATTTTCCACCATAATTTTGAATTTTGGAAGGGTTTAGAATTTGAAATTCAAAATTTGAATTCAGGTTATTAAGAGTTAATTAAACTACTGGAACCTTCTAGCAAATGTTTTCAAACTACCTTCTCAACCAAAATTCGAATTAATTTGAAGTAAAAAATTTAAAATTAGAGATTTCAGATTTGAGAGCTACCCAAATCAATTTTATTTTGAATTTTTGGATTTTTAAAATTTTAAATTTTAATTTTTTAAAGTCAGGTTATCTGGAGGTTAGTTGGAAGCTGAAAATTATATTTTAACCACTTTGCCACCAAGGATGAATTTTCTTATTAAATTTTAAATTCTCAAATTTTAAAATTGTCTACTGGGATCTAGGCTTCAAGATTTGAATTATCCAATTTAAATTTGCATTATTTGTAATTTCTAATTTGGGTTAAAAATTCATATATTTGTACTAAATCTAGTTGATTGTGCTCATTGTTTTGCTGAAATTATTTGCATCCATTTTTAAACTATCTTAAGGGCATTCAATATTATATAAGGGAAGAAGGTCATTACCTTTCCTTAGCCCAAAATAATCATCCACATTTGCATTGACCTAAGCCATAAGTAAAATCGAGTAGGAACCTAAACTATGGACACCCACGAGTCGGGTTTAAGTGCAAGATAAGACAATGGATTATTTAAGTTTGTACTTATTCCTTGAAATTGGTATCTAAGGCTTGAGGTCCAATTGAAAACACCTTAAGCGGACTTGCGATTTTTAATTAGGACCTCGCGAAAGCGAGGGGAGCCTCCCGCAACCCCACCTCTTATTTGGCCAGTGGATAGGTTAATTACATTCTTATTTAGTACCAAGTCAAGTCCTCCATTTTGAATTCTAAGTCTAGGAGCCCTAGAATTAGGTTTTGCTTGTCCCTTGTATTGCTTATCCGTGTACTATGTCCTATAAAGCTCTATACCAAAGTCCCACCCTCAATCTGGTTTATCCATGGACCCAAATCTTGAATTCATTATGAGGACCATGATTGAAAAATTTGATATCCTAACTAAACAATTAGGATAAATGAACAAAGAGTTAGGACAAATGGACAATCAAATCAAAAACCATACTAAGCCCAAATCACCAAGTCTACCTCATCTTGTCTAAGAGCCCAATGTCATGATCTCACCCCTGAGTATAATCCTAGATACCCTTGCCAAGACTTTGTAGATCAAGAGGAGAGAGTCTTTAAAAGCAATCGACCCTATGCACCCACTTTTGATGGAAACCTTGAGGTGTATGTCAATTGGGAGAAGAAAATGGATCAATATTTTGAGTTTGATGAAATGTCGGAAGTAAGAAAGTGTCAATTTGCCAAATTAAAGTTAGTCCGACATGCTAAAATATATTAGAGAGAAGTTAAGTATAAAAGTTATTATAGTGGGGATAAAATAATTACTTTGAGAGATATGAAAAGTAAATTGAGGGAAAAGTACCTAGGAAGATATTATAAGTAAAGACTTTTAGACCAATGGTACAGATTGAGACAAGATGATGCAACTATGTCTAAGTATATTGCTAATTCAATGAGTTTGTCAGGAGATGTAGCATAGCCAAATTAGAGGCAATGATCATATCTAGATTTCGAGCTGGTCTATGTAAGGACATCCAGTGGGAATTCATTCAATAGAAAAATGACTACTTAGAAGAAGCTTATCAAATTACTAAGAAATTTGATACATATCAAAATAAACTTTTGATCAGTAGATCTAAGTCCAACAGGAATAATACATCTAGACATAGGCCTAGTTCTAGTCAGATTCCTCAAGCAAGCCAACTCCTATTATCCCAGTAATTTGTAAGGAAGAAGTTTTTAAATCCATTGAAGAGCTCAAGGAAGAAATATATGTAGCTGAGCCAAGTTTAATTGATGAATATGAAGAAGATAAAGAAGAGGCTAAACCCACTGAAAAGCTAGAGAAAAAACTTTCTGAACCTATTGAAGAATTTAAAGATGAAATAGAATCAAAGTCTTGTCCAAATGAAGGGCTAGAAAGAAAAGATCCTAAACTCATTGAAGAACTTAAGAAAAAAGTTTATGAAGTTGGGTTTAACCTTATGGATGAGTATGAACAAGAACAATTGCTTGAAGATAAAATAATTATCCAGCCTAAAGAAATCAACAACGAGAATAATCAACTTGAAGAAAATGAAGTCCAGGGATAAAACCATGAAGAACAATTCGAGGAGATAATAGAGGACTCGGAATTAATCAATGTGAAGGATTTAGATCTAGAGATTAATGAAGGATCACATATTGGGGTATTGACCATCAAGAAATCTCAAAAACAAATTCCTATGGATCAGCCCCAGGAAGTTGTAGAGCCTTTGAAGAACCTGTGATATGTATTCCCTAACAGTTTTTCTATCCCTGATCCATCATTTTTGAACATCCACCATCCTGATCCACCACTACGTATCATTCACTCTCCTATTCCATCCGCTGGGACATCCACCATATCATAGATCTGTTTCCAGTAATATTCAATAGTTACTTTCTTAAGACTCTATGTCATATGTTCGGAGATAAATTAAGATTTATAGCCACTTACCTAAAGATATGTGCAAGAGTCTTAGAAGCCTTTAAGGGGAATATTAAAAATTTGGAGCTTTTGTTTTATAGCCAACAATAAAGTTTAGTCATTAGTTAATAAAGCCCATTTGAGCTTGTCTTTTGTTTTAGTATCATTTGGATTTGTTTTTTCATTTGGTGTCATCCATGCATAAGTCTGCCGAATCATATGCATAACATCTTAGAAATTTGCATAGAGAGATTAGCAAGAAAATCCAAATGAGCAATGAGAGTTACAAGCATATGGCTGATTCTCATAGAAGGGCCAAAGAATTTCAAGTAGGAGACTTTGTGATGATCAGGCTCAAACCTAAGCAGTTTCCATCGGGAACTATAAAGAAACTCCATGCCCGTGGTGCAGGTCCTTTCAAAATAATAAAAAGAATATGACCTAATGGTTATGTGCTGGACCTACTTCTGACTTTGGCATTAGCTCTACTTTTAATATTTTAGATCTGGTAGGAAATAAGAAACCAACAATGATTCCCAATGAGTTCTTAGAACTTGATCCACCCCTTGAGAGTGAACCAACTCGGAGTGTCCACTAGCCATACTACCAAAGCGGGAAAAAAGAATTGAAAGGATATTAGATGACAAGATTGTCACTACCCGAAATCAAGATTACCAATGATACTTGGTCCATTGGCAAGGTAGACCTGATTCTGAAGATTCATTGATCACTCAAGAAGAACTACAAAGAATCAATCCAAATCTACTTGAATACTACCAAAGCCAAAATGATCCATACTCGTCAAGGGGAGTTCTTTTCACCCAGGGAGAATTAATGAGAACATTGGCAGGAGGAAGAAATTACAAACTAACAATCTTTGGTTTTAATCCAATCTTTTTCTGGTTCTCACAAATATATGAAGAAAAAATCCAACTTTGTGAAGCATCTCTTGAAGACTCTTAATTCCATTTGAATGAAGCAAGTATGGAGTGTTCAAGTCCACTTAGAGCCAAACAAATAAAACTAGTGAAGCCCCCTTTTCCCAAGTCCATGGGTCGGCCAAGCTTTATTGAAAATCATCTACTTTGAAGCCTATTGTTGGCTTTGACTCCTTAGTTTTGATGATCAACAAAAGGTTGAGTATATGTTTGGACTAATGTTTAATCTCAAGATAAAGTTTCAGGACTTAGGTTATTCAAAAAGAGTATCAAAAGGACAATGATGAAACTAAGTTTACCTGATTTGGAAAAGAGCTCTTCTACCTTGGACAAGATCAAAATTCTCATAATGGACTTTCTTGTTAAGAAATATTTGACAAAAGAAACAAAGGTTTAAAGAAACTCAAGCATGGCACGCATATCTCAAGAGTTTCAAAAAAATTCAGATCAGAGGTCGACCCCCAAAGGTCGACACCTTGTCAAAGGTCGACCACTAGAGGTCGACTCATGAAGAAAAGGAAAGTTCAGCATGGCCGGCACGGCAAAGTCTCAGTGGCACGCTTCAGAGGTCGACCACCAGAGGTCAACACCTGTCCAGAGGTCGACACCAGAGGTCGACTCATAGCCTGAGAATTCAAAATGGGCAGAACTATGGTATTCTGAACTTTTGTCTAAATTTTACTGGAGGTCGACTCATGAGGTCGACACTTGATCCAGAGGTCGACTCATGAGGTCGACTCATGGCATAACGGCTAGTTTTTCTGAACTTTTGATTTGATTTCCAACGGCCATAAACGGCCATATTTTTGAATCTAACGGTCTTGTGGAGTTGTTTCAGCATGAATTAGGTATTTAACCTCCACCAAACTTCAAAAAAGACAAGGAGACAAAGTGAAAAAGTGTTGATTCAAAGTACAAAGCCTTCAATCACTTCCAAGCCAAAAGAGTGAGAAAACCAAGAGATTCCCTAGCAAAAAGTTCTTCATCTTTGAGGAATCCAACATTCAAGTATTTGGCATTTAGTGAGGTCCAAAGATTCCAAGGGAAAAGGCTTAAAGAGTCTCCATCAAGAGCTTCATCGAATTTATTTTTTTTGCTCAAAAGGAGTTTGTTTAGTTTTAATTCATTGTTTCATACTCTTTTGTCTTTAGCTAGTTTCAAGGGAATTTGAAACTAGAGTGAGGTTTGTTGGTGAGCCAATTGATAAAACCAACTAGGGTTGCTTGTAAGCCTGAAGCCAAAACAAGTGAGTGAGGTTTGTTGGTGAGCTAATTGATAAAACCAACTAGGGTTGCTTGTTAGCCCGAAGCCAAAACAAGTGTGTAAGGTTTTGACTTGTGAGCCTGGTAAAACAAGTCGGCTGTAATCTAAAGATTATAGTGGAAATTCCCAAGTGGATCTTGGGGAGTGGATGTAGGTGCTAGGTGCACCGAACCACTATATTTCTTGTGTGTTTGCATTGCCTTTCTCTTTTACTTCTTTAGCTCTTTAATTGCCATTTTATTTCATTGCTTCCGTTGCACAATTATTAAAGCACTATCACTCTTCACCTTAAAACTTGATAGCACATATATTGCATTAAGTTTTTTAAATACCCAATTCACCCCCCCTCTTGGGCACCATATCTGGGCAACACCTATCTTTGGACTAGCCAAGCTATAAAGAATTCATCTACTTTGGAGCCTATTGAAAGACCAAACTTAAAAGGACATGTGGAAGGATTGGATGAAGACAAGTGTTTCAAGGAGATGGCGCCATATGGAGCTTCTAAGACTTTCTCTTGTTAGGATTAGTTATTAGGAACTAATCAAGTAATTAGTTACCAACTAAATCTGAATTAGTTGGGTTCTTAATCCACCTTTTTTGTCACCCATTATGGCTTCCCTTGGCCTATAAATAGGACTAAGGCCTCCTCTTGTAAGGCATCCACCTTGCCGAGTCCATGAGTTCTCCTTGGAGTTTTGAGTGTTTCTCTTGAAGTTTGAGTTTGAGTGTTGAGTTCGAGTTTGAGTTTGAGTAAGTGCCTTGAGTTTGAAAGACCTTAGTTCCATTTCCAAGCTTTTCTACCTATGATCCAAGTGGTCCAAGAACAAAGGGAAGTGCTGCCCAAAAATTCAGCAACCTTCTTCAAATCTCCTCACTTTTCTTTATTGAATCATTCATTTTCTTTCAATTCTTCATCACCACAACCTTACTTTGGATGATTTGCAGGTTTTTCTTGATGGTTTGAAGCTGATGATAAAGGCTCCATGCCAAGGACCAAGCTTTAAAAGTAAGTCCTAAGTAGAGAGTGTAGATCTTGTCCCTAGACCTTAATTCTTGAGTGATGAGTGCTATCCTTCCATTTAAGCTTTGATCCTCTTCATTGTTTGGAAGAAGACCCTCTTGATCCATATATCTGAGATTCTTAAAGGTAGCTTAGCCTAGTTTGAGGGATTTTATGTCCTTAGATCCTACTTTGTATTTTCTTGAAAAAAAGCTTGTACAAGGGTGTTCAGAATTTTGCTCACCTAGTTTTCAAATGGAAGTTTTTCAGCTCTTCTATGTATAATTTCGACCATATCTGGAGATCAAATTCTTGTATGATGATGCTAAGTGAGTAGATCAGGCCTCCTTATTTCATCAAATTCATCCCCCATCAATAGGGTTTGGCCCAAAAGGATTTAAATAGGGTTTGACACAACCTAATAAATATAGTTTATATACAAAATCCTAATTTGTAAAAAGGGCTAACTAACACTGGACCATTATAACAGAATTTATGACCCAATTGAAATTAGGGTTTTTTTTATAAACTCAATTTGGGTCCAGGGGTTTTTACAGGGACTCAATTTTGGGATTTAGGACTAAACCCAACAAAGCTAAAATAACAAAATTTAAGATAACTATTTACAAGTGATCTAGGATTGGGCTTAGAGCTTTATTCATAGATGATCTACAGGGATGTAGGTTCGACCTGTCATTTTCTTCTAGCCCTGGTGTCCGCACCACCATAGGATCTTCACTTGAAGGTTATATGCATAGGAAAGCTTTCTACAAAAATATTCTTAAATATTTAAAAAGTATCAGTGTAGAATTCATGCTCTAATATTTTATAATCATCAAAATCATTTCTGTGGTCAACAATAATATTATGTAACTTTCTAACAAATGATAAGGTGAGTGGAAGCAACTTTAGAAAGAGAGATAAGGTGATGAAGGGCAGAAACTAGACAAATCTAAAGAAGCAATTAGGCTCACATAGTCAAATTGTTATTCATGAAATTTCTCAAAATGTAATTCTGAACTGATATGCTCTTTTTGCTACAAGCTTTGTTAGTTGTAGTCCAGTTTAATGGATAGCCTATCTCTAAAAAGTGCCATAGGTCCACAAATGAAGAAGGGGAAAAAAGCTGGGAGGAAGACTCCCCATGGGAGTATTCTCTCTCATCGAATCTGGTAAGAGATCAAACTCCTAGGGCCACTAAATTTTAGGATGCCCTCTATAAACTGGAACCTATTCCATCATGGCCCTCCATCGATAATCATAGGATTTCCTTCCATCTCTTTTTTCCTCTTTTCTTCCTTGGAGATGCTACCTCCTTTTACCACACTCGTTGGAAATCAAGGTCAGAGATGCTACTAGAGCAAAGGTAAGATCCCAATCCCACTTCCTTTCTCTTCTTCCCATGGTCATTCGCATCACCATTGGCCATCAATTTTGCCCAAAAAACCTACCAAACAAAGCCCCTATTTTTTTTTCAACTTTTGACCATCTTTCTATCCTTTTTTTTGGCCATCGACACCACCATCTCTTGAATTAGACCCATGTTTGAGTTTTTTGATCTCCTTACAACCCTTTATGATGAGTCTATGGCCATCGGCAAGTTGCCAATGGCCAAAAACCGAAGAAAACTCTCCTCCCTTATTTTTAAATTTTATTTTCCTTGATTCCCACTGACCAATCCTCGCCACTAGCCATCCATCATGGCCCACTTCTAGCTAGCATTGCCATATGTTGTTGGACCTTTAGTTTGCATCTCTAGATCATGACCATAGCACCCTTCCTCCTTGTTCAACCAAAGAAAGAAAGAAAGAAGAAGAAAAAGAAAAAGAAAAGAAAAGGAGAAAGAAGCCCAACTTTCTCTTATGTCTTTCTCTTTCTCTCTCTAAGCTAATTAAAGATCTAGTTCAAAGTTGTGATTCTTTATTTATGAACCTAAGATAATTTTTTAGACAAGAGATCCAAAATCACTTTGATATCCATGCATATCTCTAATATCTTGTTTTCTAAGTTTTTCCATGATTCTCACTAGCCGGTCATCATTGTTAGCTGCCCATCATCGTTGACCCCTAGTTAGGCCCAATATGATTCTTGTTGGACATGATCTAAATTTCTTTCTTTGGAAGAGATGATGACTCTTCCTATCTATCTTATTTTCTCTCTCCTCATCCACTTCTTCTCTTTAAGAGGATTTATGAATCCTAGTATCGACCCCTATTTTTCTTTTTTGTGGACCCATGTTAACCTTTAGCTAAGAGACCCTAAACTATCCTCGTACCCCAGAAATCCATCTAGCTTATCACTTTGATTGTAATTTGAAATTCATTATTGATGAACCCTATTGATTGATCTAGACCTTGATCCAATTCATGATTTCTCGATCGAGTCATGTAAATCTGATCTATCTAGTCTATGTAATTGACCACCTGATTAATAGTTTCATCTTTTTATTATTTAGTATCATTAAATTTATCAAATCTGAGTAATCATGTTTTTATAGTTTTAAATAGGTTTGGTAAATACATCTAACAAAGTTTGAAGATCTAGAATGGATGAGTTAAGTAAATCTTATGCTTCTTATTTATTTAAACATTATATGTTAATGCATAAGATCTATTATTGATAAAATCATATTTTTTTTAGAATCCATGATTAGCATATTATTGATGCAGGATGGGCTAGCTATCCTAGATCTAAAGACCCACTATTGAGATCAGCAAATAAAATTAAATAAGCAATTAGAATAACAACATCATATATCAAAAGCAAGTAAGAATTAAGCTAATTGATCAAGTCAAGATTAAGGTCTGATCTAGGAAGTGACCCGATCGGCATACATTATAAAGACTTTAAGAGGTTGGATCATTGATGTCATAAAGGAACAACCGCTAGGTTAGGTTTATTCAATTCAATTAATTTAGATCCAATTGAATTAAAAATTAAAAAATTAATAATATTTCAATAAGGATTTTAAATTCTAATTTAAATAATAAAGAGGTCTCACCAAGCACAAAATATCACAGAGTCCTAGACAAGGGAGATCAACCAGAGGTGGTCAAGATGGATGGCTATGAGCTCGTGGAGGGGTGCTTGGCCTGGGAGAAGGCTGATGGAGGTGAGATCGGTGGTGTCTTAGGCCAGATACGGGCACTAGCGGGAGGATGTAAGAGGTTGCGGGAGACTCAAGGTGGGAGACTGACGGTGGTGGTGGATGACAGGATTAGGTGGCGACAAATGGTGGGGAGTGGAGGCCCACGGTGGAGGTTGACAATGGCAATGGAGCATGGGAGGTGCGGTGGTGGGGTGGTGGTTGTTCAGTGGTGAGAGGTGAGAAAAGTCGATGGCTCGAAGAAGGCTTGGACAGTTGAGGAGGGAGACTTAAATAGTTGGGTTCTTAGGGCACTTAGAATAGCAAGGAGAAGGAGAAGAGAGACAAATCAGGGAAAGAAGAAGAGAGGAAGAAGGGGAAGTAGAGAAGAAGGATCAGGGAGGAGAGGGAGAAGAAAAAGAGAGAAGAAGAGAGAGAACTAGAAGGAAAGAAATCTCAAAATATTTTATTCACTTGTCGATGATTTTTCTAATAACAGGACCTCCTTAAATAGACTCTAGTTTCCAATAATTTGTAGGCTAACTTGACCAAAACTCTAAAATTTTAGACTAATATAAAATAAATAGAAAAATCTAAAATAAATTTTAAAATAATCCAAACTAATCCAGTTTTATGCTCTAAAATCTATGCATGAGCTAGATAGAAAAAATATAAATAAAAATAAACTCAATCCCCATACATCCAATATAATAAAAAAATAAATATATCTGTCTGCTCCAAAAATATTGGGCATGCAATAAAATCTGTACTAGATAATGTCCTCATCATATATTAAGTAGATAATGATTTATTATGAAAAATAATTTCATGAATATTTTAATGAAGATGATATGTCTATGAATTATGAATTTGATTATATCATTTAGTTGTTTTCTATCAATTTATATGTTTGTTTTTTTAAAAATGTATAAGAGTTTAAAGGTTCTTAGATAGTCATGAATGAATCCCTATAATTGAAAAGGTCGACATCCGAAGCTAGCATTTATAAGAAATATTGTCTTGACAAGGAGTATAAAGTTGTCATACAAAAAATGAACTCTATCAATTAAGAAAATGACCCTATCATGAGTACAAAGAAATGATAGTATAAATATTTATGAGCATGTTGCCCAGTTAAAGCAACCCAAGAGGGGGGGTGAATTGAGTTTTACAAATTTTTTTAGAAGATTTAAAAGCAAGTGCTAGTGTGTTTACCAAGTGTTTGTATGCTTAATAAAAGTATGCAGCAGAAGTATAAATTAAATGCAAGAAAAGTAAAATAAGCAATCACAAACATAAAAGTTTATAGTGGTTCGATGCACTTCAAGCACCTACGTCCACTCCCCAAGGTCTACATGGAAATTTCACTATAATCCAAACTTGAATACAATAGATTAGTTTTTCCAGACTCACTAATCAAAACCCCTTTGTTTTCACAAGGCTAACCAAAAACCTAGTTGGTTTACACAAGGCTCACCAACAACCTAGTTGGTTTTTAAACAAGATGCACCAACAACCTAAGTTGGTTTTTACAAGACTCACCAACAACCCAAGTTAGTTTTTACAAGGCTCACCAACAACTCAAGCACTAGTTCAATCCACTTGAAACTAGGAACAACAATAAATTCAAGTTCAAGGTAAATATACAACAAGCTTTCAAAATAAAAGCAAATATCTCTTTAAAGCTCTTAATTGCTGTTGAGAAAGTTTGTCTCCAAGTTGTTGAAGCCTTAATCAATGCTTGAGAGTTGGACTTGAATGTTTCTTGAATGCTCTTGAATGCTTGAAGGCTTAACTTTACTCAAAAGTAATGAATACTCAATGAACTCTTAATAGATAATCAATGAATTCTCAATAGTTTACCCTCTCTTGCATTTGGTCCACTTTAAATACCTTGCTAATCCTTAAATGACCATTTATGATCTTTCGATAGAAGAAAATAGCCATTAGAAATAAAAAAGGACCAATTATGTGCTTCGAAAAACTAGCCGTTATTATTCATCCAGACCTACAAGTATCGACACTTCAGGTTATGAGTCGATACATAAGTTGACACTAGGTTAAAAATATTTTTTGAAGCTCTCTAGATGCATTGGTGCATCGATACTTCTTCTAGTGAGTCGACACCTGAGTCGACACTTCATCTTCATGAGTCAACACTTGAGTAAAACCTTGAAATCAGTAAGTTCTGTATCATTTTTGGTCTCAGGTCTTGAGTCGACACTTGAGTCGACACATGAGTCTACACTTGGTCTTCATGAGTCAACACTTCATGCATGCCAGCTAAAACTTCTTTTGCATATCAGCTCAAGCTTCTATGAGTCGACATCTTGAGTCGACACTTGGCTGAAACATTGCTGAAACTTATCTAACTTCAAAATTTGAGTCCTTCAAAGTGATTCTTATGTGTCAAAGTCCATATAACTTGAAATTTCATTAGTTTAGATGACTTCTTCAACTATTTGATAAGCAAATTGATCTTTCAACATACTTTAAATTTGATAAGTATCCTATTCTGATAAACACATTTTTAACATATAATTAGTACTTAAATATATTTAAGTATTTTGTCATTCATCAAAATTAAGACAGGAGTTAACAATCTCTCCCTTTTTGATGATGACAAAACTTTTAAGTAATACACATAGCAAGCTCAAAAGATTTGCAATAAGTATAGAGCACTTGACTATAAGTATCAGAGCAATTGATAATAAGTATCAGAGCTAAGTTGTAATGTTTATCAAGAGCAAAAGCTCATCTACAATGTATTAGAGCTATAGTATATATAAGAAAGAATTCAATTCATATAGTTTCAATGTGTTAGAGCTGTAAGTATAATGTATCAGAGCTATAACTATAATGTATCAAAGCTATAATTGAAATGTATCAGAGCTGTATACTTATATAAGATGTTCAAAAGATGTATCAGAGCTTAAAATAGATTTGAAAGGCATTAGAGCAAAACATGTTAAACATGAAAAGTATCATAGCAAGATCTTTAGGAGTATCAGAGTAAGTAATACAACTCAAAGATAGAGAGTATCAGAGCATGAAAAATGTCAGAGCATGTCAGAGAAAGTAATATAACATAAAGATAGTGAATATCAGCACAAAATATCAAAGCATGAAAAGTATCGAAGCATGAAAATAAAGAGTATCAGAGCATAACAATAAAGAGTATCAAAGCATGAAAGAAAGTTAAATAAGAAGTATTAGAGTATAAAAATAAAAATAGGATAAAAGTATCAGAGCATAAGAAACTAAAGCTTCTCCTCAATATATGATCTAAAAATATTTTTCAAAATTTAACCAACTTTTCTCTTAATTGTTACTTATACCATTTATTCTCCCCCTTTGTTTAGCAATTAGATACCACAAAATATTAATCATTGTGCCATTTGCTTTTTTCCATTAACATTTTTCAAAAATATTTCTTCACCCCCTTCTTGTCATCATAAGAAAGGTGAAAAAGAAGTAAAAAGGATAGAGAAAAAGAAAAGCAGTATAGGAACATTTGATACACAAGAACTTGATACAATTTCAAATATTGATTCATAAATGCAAAATTTTATACAATTCCAAACATTTGATACATGATATATAGTTTGATACAAACAACATATAACTAATACATTGATTCACTAAGACACTGATATATAGATACACTGATATATTGATCAACCCTAAGGGGTGCTGTCCTTATCAGAGGAAGACCCAATCTCTAAGAAATAGATCTCGTAATCCTAAAGGGATGGAGTCGTGGCCACATTGGCCAGAGATCGACAAGTCTAGTCCAGACAGCTCTGGGAATGTCACCACGTCCTCAGCTTCGGCTTCTAACTCATGTCAAAGAAGAAACAGCATCAGGAGTGGAGTTAGGAGATGGGACAGGATCAGGATCAGTATTAATATCAAGAATGGATGGAGTAAAATAAAAAATGGGACTAGATGACAGAATATGAAAACCAGGAGTATAAAATCCTAGTTCTCTGGTCAAAAGAAAAGTATGTAGGGAGGAAGTGGAAGGAATCACTAGTGTAGGAAGGTCATCTAGAGTATTTGGTGGATCAAGATAAAGTATAGGGGTAGATATATCAAGATCATGATCAGAAGGATCTGGTAAAATGGGGGTGCTAGGGAGAATAGGAGTCTGATGAACTATACTGATGGGACAGGAGTAGCCTCTGAGGTCCTCTCAGCATCCTAGTTAGCTATAGCATCCGGCTCAGGGTCTGCCATGAAGTTAGCAACATCAAAGTCTGCATAAGAGTCTCTTTGTCCATCTCCCATCTCAGTGTCTACAAGTGGAGCTAGTGGTGCTAGAGGAGGGGAAGGTGGCCTGCTAGAAGATGATCTATGTAGAGCAGCCAGAATGGCAAAAAAACTCTTCCTCATCTCTTGAAAACCTGCTATCATCTCCACGTTCATCAGATCCACTCACTGTCTAATGATCAGCATCTTCATCTCCAATCAAGTGAACCGATCTCCAGTGTTGTCTATAAGAGGTAGCACTTATGCATGTGCCAAAATAGATGGCTCGGGCTGTGTCTCAAGTATATCCCTAGGTGGCTCAGATGGCCCGACCTCATCTCTATGTATCTGCTCCTCCTCCTTAGCTGCATCCTCCTCATCATTAAGGTCAGTGTCAGATGTCTGTCTTGATATCTTGCGCCTCCACTGACCTCTATGCCTTTGATAACCCATCCTATGTAGAGACCTCTCATCGTATAAGTCTATGTGAAGCAGCTATTTGTAAGGCTCTCCATCTGGGTCTACTCTGTAAGCTCTAAACTATATAGTGAGACCAATCCCATATGGCAGACATAGCCTCATGCTGGTCGCTTCCTCCATCATCTGATGGATCATAAGCACTAGTAGGTAGACAGGAGTCCTCCGTATCAAGGAAACCATCACAAGCAGCTCCCTTTTAGTGATGAAGTCAAAATGCCTAGTCTTCGATAGAAGAATTCGGGCAACTATATGGTGCAGAAGCCTCATCTCTAGAGAGAGTCATGAAGCTACAATGCTGGCTCCCTCTCCAATATCATCTCTCTTAAATATACATCTATATCCACTAATCCTATCTACCAGGGAGTCTACTACCATACCCCTCATCGGGATCTTCCACGCTCTACTCAGTATCTCAGTTGAAAGTGGAATGGTAATCCCTCTAATCTTTTCCATCCAACTGTCAACTCCTTGAGCCAAGGTACTATAAAACTCTCTCATCAAAGCTGGATAGAATCTCTCCCTGAGTGAACAAAAATGTGCAAGCCCTGCATCTCTCAACTAGTCACCTATCCAAAAATGCTGCTGGTCTACAAACTCAAAATCCACTCTCCATCCCCTGACAATGGCCTTGGAGGCCATTCGGTCTGCTCCAGGGACTGGTGGTTGGATTGGAATCTCCTATTGAGCTGCTGCCTCTACAGGCTGATCATCTTGCCTGGCCTTCATGCGGCGCTCTACATCCTAAGTGGAAGGTCGAGGCCTCTTAGCCAACTACTTCCTGGGTTCCATCTTCTAGGAAAAAAGGGAATACAAGCAATGGAAGGTGAAATGGGTAAAAGATTCACAGTAAAACCATGAAGAACGGTGAAAGTGAGGGAAAGAACAGGCTCAAACTAAAAATTAGAAGGTTAGAACAGTGAATGGAATCAAACAGATGTTAGGGAATAGTAAGGGAAAGTGTCGGCTCAAGAAAATCAAGAGGAAATGGAAAGAAATCAGTCCATTTTCCCAATTTCTTCACTGATTCCTGCCGGTCAAGTGTCGACTGACGGGCTTAAGCCAAGTGTCGACACTTCGAGGTGTCGACACTTCCAAGAAAAATCAAGAAAAATAGGAAAAAAAATCATAGAAAATCAAGGTAATTGATCTTAATAGCCAATAAATGATTGAATATGATTTTTAAAGATATTAGGTCAAGAAATTTCGAAGGAAATTCCAAAAGTCATAAAAAGTGATCGAGATCTAATTAAAAAGGATTAATGACCCTTAATTCTCTTCTAATTATACTGAACCTATCTTTATTAAGTGGCTTGGTTAGTATATCAACTAATTGCATTTCAGTATAAACAAATTCAAGTATAACATCATTGTTTTGAATATGGTCTCTAATAAAATGATATCTAATTTCTATATGCTTACTTCTTGAATGTTAAACTGGATTTTTAGTTAAGTTTATAGCACTTATGTTATCACATCTTATATGTGTCTTAGTTAATTTAATACCAAAATCCTTGAATTATTGCTTAATCCATAAGATTTAAGCACAACTTCCAGCTGTAATATATTCAGCTTCAGCTATAGACATTGCAACTGAATTTTGTTTCTTGCTAAACCATGAGATTAAATTAACTCCAAAAAATTGACAAGTTCCAAATATACTTTTTCTATCTAACTTATAGCCAGCAAAATCAACATCAGAATATGCAATCAAATTAATATCTGAATTCTTAGAGTATGTTGGCTTTGGTCCTTGATTTTGATGAGTAACAAAATGTTGAGTATATATTTGGTACTAATATTTCAATTGAAGTTATGAATTGTAGGTCACAAGTACATCAAATTCTCTACACAAAAGTATCAAACTCATTGACATCAAAGCAAGATGATTTTCAATGTTTAAGAGGTCTTCTCATCTTGGAATGCCATGAAAATGATCACTTTGATCTTTATGGAGAAGAAATTGAAAGTCAAATGGACAAAATTTGAAAATTTTGAAGTTTGGTACATTTTTTGGAGATGGCACAGATCAAGTGTCAACCCAAGTATTGACTCAAGTGTCGACTCATGAAGCAAGTGTCAACACCTCTGAAGACTAGCATGCAGAGTTTCAATTGGCATGCCAAGTGTCGACTCAAGTGTTGACCTAAGTATCGACTCACATGATTCAAGTGTCGACTCACAGATCGACTCAAGACATGAGAACAGAAATGGATAGAACATTATTTTTTGGACTTAAATGAAGTGTCGACTTACAAGATTCAAGTGCCGACTCACAATATTCAAGTATCGACCCACAGATCATCTTAAGTCCTGAGACAAGAAAAAAAATAGAACCGTGTCATTCCAAGATTTTTTGTCTAGTGCTAACTCAAGTGTCGATCCAAGTATCGACTCACAGGTCGACTCACAGGTTCTGACAACAATAACAGCTATATTTTTAGAAGCTTAGATTTGTTCCAAATGGCTCTAAATGGCTAGTTTCTTCACTCTAATGGTTACCAACAATTTTTTTGGAGTTTTTTAGACTATTTATCACTCACCAAACTCATTGAAGACATAAGAGAAAAAGTGAGACATAAGAGACAAATCTTATCTTTTGAGAAAAACTTTTGAAAAGACAAGAGTGAGCCATAAAGAAGATTCCATCTGAAAAAGCCTTCAATTTTGTTGTTGTGCCTTCAAATCATTTTTCAAAAGTGTTCATTGATAGCATTCAAGAAGGAGACAACTCAAGCATTCAAGAAGAGCTTCATCGACATTTATTTCTTCTCTTTTGAGAGTTTTTCTTGTTCTTATTACTGTACATTTGGTTTTAATTATTGTGACTAGTTTCAAGGCTATTAAAACTAGGGTTAGGCCCTTCCAAGCCATGAATTAGAATTCAAGACTAGGTTTGGCTTGAGGGAAAGGTTGTTGGTGAGCCTAAGTGACAAAACCAACAAAGAATTTTAACTTGTGAGCCCGAAAAACAAGTTGGCTATAATCTTAATGATTATAGTGGAAATATCCAAGGGAAGCTTGGGGAGTGGATGTAGATGCTTGAAGTATACCAAACCAGTATATATGATGCGGGATGACTCTAAGAATGCTAAATATGCAAGAAAATAGTAAACTAATTTTTTTGTGATTTTTATAATTTAGGTTTGAAGGCTAATTTTTCAAAAGTAAAGTAAGGACTAATACATAATTAGCAAGTCTAAGAATCATCATGATCGCAAAGAACTCATGCAAGATAATAAGTAGCCAGGACTCGAGAGTTGAGACACTCCTGATTTAGGATAGCTTATTTTTCTCAAATCAGAAATTAAAAAAAGGAAAGGTTTCTTACCAGTCAGAGATTGAAAACTTTGCAGTAGAAGGGATTACTCACACTCTAATCGGAGCCTAGAAGAAGAAGCCTCGGTTCCCTTGAATCTAATGGCTGATCTGGGTGGTCCAAGCAGCAAAGAAGGTCTCCTCAAGGGAGGTGAAGTACCTCGGGGATCCTGCAAGCATCAGGGTCAATCAAAATAGCAATTAAAAAAAAGAAAATGAACTAGGGGTTGGAAGGATTTGGGATTAGGGTTAGAAGATGGCTGCCGGGGAGGAAGACGCTCCTGGTCTTGGACGGTAGCTAGGGCTTCCTTTCCTTGGGCATGGCTGATCTTTAGGGATGCAAGAGGGTGCTAGGCTAGTAGGGTTTCAATTTGGGAACACAAGGAGAGCACTCAACGTAAGAACCAAAATTCAAACACAAGGCAATTAATCGAAATTTCAGCAAGGTTTATTCATAAGAAAAAGTTGATTACAAGAGAGGGAGGGGTGGGGTATTTATAGAGTTTCCATGCCCTCACTAACCATGGTTATACTTGGATTACAAGTCCTCTTCTAAATTGGAGTACAAGTCCTTTCCTAGCTAGGTTAGAATTATAAGGTTTAAAAGGATTAGGAATCCTAACTAGGTTAGAATAAACTTGGTCTTCTCCCTCTTCACTTCAACTTGGACTTGGTCAAACACTCTTGGACGCCAACTCCTTTGGGCGTGTGGATTTTAGGACAGCAAGTGGGAGGTCGGCCATGGGCCAAAGATGCATGGGCTTGGGCCCCCTGGAAGTTGGGGCACATGGTTCCCTAGGCTAGCATATTCCTGGTATCAAAAGGAAATCTTGGTTCTTCTTGCTTGGGCTTCCTTCCTGGGCTTGAATTTGGAGGCCTAGAGTGCTGGGATAACCTGGAAAACATGGACTGCTGGTATATGAAATATTCTGGAAGCATCTGGAGGGAATCTAGCATCTGAAATAGCATCTGGAGGGAATTAGGACACCTAGGTGTTGATTGAGCTCCCCTAAGCTGGTGTAACTGCTTTTGGCTTCAGAATGAGGTCTGGTGGAACTCCAAAATAGCATAGCCTCCTCTCTTGTACAAGAAGTGGATTCATACTAGACTCATACTGATGTACAAGACTCAATGTACTGGACTAGGTTGAGGGTTGAGACAAATCAACTAACCTCAACTTATTACAGGACTCAATCTTAAATGATTACAAAATTTGACACATGGCTAGGTAAACCAAATAGGGCCCAATAATTTGTGTCTGATCCTGGTGCCCCCACCAATTCTTTCGGGGTGGGAGGAACTCGACCCCGTCGAGTGTGGTATAACTTGGCTCTCATAGTGCTCGAGTAGGTCTGGGTTGAGGCGCTGCAGATCCTCACAGGTGATCCACGAGTCCTCAGATTCTGGCCGACCTTGCCACCAAACCAAATACCTCTGATAGCCTCTATTTCATATACATATGGCTTGATCATCCAAGATTCTCTCAATCTTTTCCTCACTATTTGGCCAATTGGTTGGTGGACACTCTGGGGCAGGCTCACTCTCAAGGGAAGGGATAGGTCCAAAAGGCTCACTAGGAATCGTTGCTGGCTTCTTATACTCTACGAGATCTGAGATGTTGAAGGTGGAACTAATATCTAAGTCGGGTGGTAACTTAAGAACATAGGCATTGGGTCCAACTCTCTTTATTATCTTAAATGGGCCAGCTCCGTGAGTATGAAGTTTCTTTACGGTCCCTAGAGGGAACTGTTTAGGCCTAAGCCTGATCATCACAAAATCTCCTGTAGAAAATTTTTTAGCTCGCTTTCGAGAATTAACCAAGTTCTTATATAGTTCATTACTTAGGTTTATCATTTGGCTAATTCTTGATGCGGTTCCCTAATATGCTGTGCAAAAGACTCAACTGACTCAAAAATTCGTGCATGTGAGGGTAAGAAGATTAAATCAAGAGGTTATTGGGTTTGTATCCATGCACAACCTCCGAAAGGACTCTTCCCTATGGACCTATTAATAGAACTATTATAAGCAAATTCAGCTCGGGATAACAAAAGGTCCCATTTTCCCATGTGTTCACCTATGAGGCATCTAAGAAGGTTTCTTAAGCTTCTGTTCACTACCTTAGTTTGACCATTAGTCTATGGGTGGTAGGCTGTAGAAATTTTAATTTGGTTCCTAATAAGTGCCAAAGGGTCTTCCAAAAGTAACTGGTAAAGCGGACATCCCTATCTGACACTATTGTCTTAGGTAATCATGTAATCTAACCACCTGGTCAAGAAAAAGATGGGCTACTCTAGATGCATCAAAGGTTTGAGAGCAGGGTATAAAATGGGCCATTTTAGAAAACCTATCAACCACTACAAATATTGAATCATGTTTCTTGAGGGTCTTAGGTAGGCCTAAAACAAAGTCCATGCTTAAGTCCTACCATGGACGGTCTGGTACGGGTAGAGGGATGTATAATCCAGTATTTTGTTTCTGCTATTTTGCAACAGCACAGGTTCTACATCTAGACACTATATTGGCAACGTCCCTCTTTAAACTAGGCCAAAAGAACTGGCCCTCTACAGCTAAGATAGTTTAATTTCTTCCAAAGTGACAAACAAGGCCTCCAGCATGGGTTTCCCAGACTAAGAATTCTCTAAGTGATGTTCTGGGAATACAAAGTCTATTGTTCTTAAACAAATAACCATCTTGAAGGGTGTATTCGCTATGGGTACTACATGGTCCTTGGGCTAAGGATTGGACAACTTCACTAAAGTCTGGACATGTTGTATATTCATCTTTTAACCTATCAAATCCAATGACTTTAGTGCTAATGGTATTCAATAGTAAGGCTTGTCTGCTAAGGGTGTCAGCTACCTTGTTTTCAGCTCCAGCTTGGTGTTTAAGTACAAAGATATAGGCTTGTATAAATTCTACCCACTTAGCATGCCTAGGGTTTAATTTCTTCTAGGAGTTCAAAAATTGGAGTGCTTCATGATCGGAATATAAAACAAACTCTTGAGGTAGTAAATAATGTCTCCAGTATCTAAGAGCTTGTACTACCGCATAAAATTTTTTGTCATAGGTTGAGTACTTTAATTTAGCCACATTAAGTTTCTCACTGAAAAAAGCTACTGGATGATTCTCTTGGCTCAGAACTCCTCCTATGCTGACTCTCGAAGCATCACAAGCTACCTCAAAAATCTTAGTAAAGTCGGGTAACCTCAATATGGGTGCTTGTGCCATCTTAGTTTTAATCTCTAGGAAGGCTCTATCTACAGCTTTGGTCCATTCGAAACTATCCTTCCTAATACAGTCAGTAATTGGTGCTACAATGGTGCTAAATGCCCTAATAAATCTTCTGTAGAAAGTGGCTAGACCATGGAAACTTCTAACATCATGGACACTATTGGGTACTGGCCATTCTACAATGGATCTAACCTTTTCAGGGTTAGCTGCTACACCTTCAGGGGTCACCACAAAGCCTATGAAGATAACTCTATGGGTCATGAAATCACACTTCTTTAAATTTGCATAGAGGCTCTCCTTCCTAAGGGTCAAACAAACTTGTTTTAGATGCTCTATATGATCTTCCTTGGTTTTACTATAAATCAGGATGTCATCAAAATATACCACCACAAATTTACCTATGAACAACCTAAGGACTTGGGTCATAATTCTCATGAAAGTGCTAGGGGCATTGGATAACCCAAAAGGCATTATGGCCCACTCATATAGACCATCTTTGATTTTAAAAGCTATTTTCCATTCATCCCCATGTCTAATTTGAACCTGATTGTGGCCACTCTTAAGGTCTATCTTTGAAAAGATTGTGGCTCCTACCATCATATCCAACATATCATCCAAGCGGGGGATGGAAAATCTATACTTCACAGTTATTTTATTTATGGCATGGCTATCAACACACATTCTCCACGTGCCATCTTTCTTAGGGGTTAATAGGGCTGGTACAGCACAAGGACTTAGGCTCTCCCTAATAAACCCTTTTCTAAGAAGCTCACCTACCTGTCTTTGAAGCTTTAAGTGTTCAGCTGGGTTCATCCTATAATGAGGTAGGTTGGGCAAAGTAGCTCTTGGGACTAAATCAATTGCATGTTGGATATCCCTAAGAGGTGGTAAGTGGTCAGGTAAATCTTCAGGAAATATGTCACTAAATTCATTCAAGACTCCCTTGACCTCCTGAGGGTACTCTCTATCAATGGGATCAGATACTTCCTTTATAGCTAACATCCAAACAGTAGTGCCCTCAGATATCTCCTTCTCTAGCTCTCTTGCAGTGATTAAGTTAATTCCAGACTTTTTCTCCTTAAGTGAGCTAGATCCTTTCTTAATTAATTCCTGAGGTGGGGTTTGGTTTATGGTGATCTTCTTCCCTTGGAAAGTAAACATGCGAGCATTAGTTTGGCCATAAAGAGTGGCATCATGATCATAAAGCCATGGCTGTCTTAGGATGATACTACTTACCCCCATGGGCATAACATTACACCACACTCTATTTTGATATGATTGAAGCTAGAGTTGAACTTGGCATCTGGATTTAATGGGTATAGAGGTGGAATCTATCCATGATATCTTATAGGGGCTGGGGTGAGGAACTGGGTGTAAGCCTAGGGTTTTGACAGCCTTATAGGATATGGCATTCACACAGCTCCCACTATCTATAATTATTTTACACACCTTGTCTCCAATCTTCACTAAAGTCTGTAGGATATTGGTCCTACGCCAATCTTCCTGGGTTTTATTCTAGGACAAGATGCATCAAACTATCCCTGCGAGGTCTGTTTGTTCAAAATCCTCCTCATCACCTTCGTATTCTTCAATTAAGTCTGGTTTAGCTACATAGACCTCTTCCTTTTCATCCTTATTGGGTTCAGGCTCATCTTCCACAAGTTTCCCTATGTGCAAAGACCTGGTGGGACACTGGCTAGCAAAGTGACCTACCTTATTGCACCTAAAGCAAGCATTGGGACTAGGACTTGGGTTCTTCTGAAAAATTGGTGCCTTACCCTTATCATTCCTCAAAGATGTTGAGTTACTTGAGCTAGCCTGACTCAGACTTGGGTTAGGATGGGGTGGATTGGGGTTGGGACAGGTTGGATAAGGTTTGGGTCGACTTGGGTTTATGTTTGGTCGACTTTGGTTAGGGTTGGGATGAGTTTGGTTATAGTTGGGTTGGTTTGGGTAGAACTGATTATGGTTGGGCCTAAAACTAGGAGTGTTGGACTTAAAGGGTTTAGGTCTCCTAACTATAGACACTTTCTGAAACCTTTCAACATTTTCAGCTACACGATAGGCATGGGCCATGCTATCAACATCCCTAAGGTACAGCTCCTTTTGGATATCCTCTCTAAGACTATTCCTAAACCTAGAGAGGGTAACTGACTCATGTTCATCTATGCCGTATCGTAGGGTGCACTCATCAAATTGGGCTATGTATTCACTCACAGTTTTGGTCCGTTGTTTTAATTTCTGTCATTGATCTAAGAGACACTGTTGATAGTATGGGAGAACATACTTAGCCTTAAACTTTAATTTCATGGCTTCTCAGGTGGTAATGGGTAGGTTGCCTATCTGATTATTGAGTCTTTCTACTTGATCCCAGTATAATCTAGCTTGATTAGTTAGCCTGAGCTGGACAAATTGACACTTTTTCTCATCAATCAAGGCATAAAACTTGAAGTACCTATCCATACCTCCCTCCCAATCTATATAGACTTTTGGATCTAGGTTGCCATTGAAGGTAGGTGCATATATCTTGATGCTCCTAAGAAGCCTATCATTCTGGTCTTGGTCCTCACGAATGGGTCTCCTATGGTTAGGGTCATGATATTGATCCTGGTGTTGGTTTCTCCTATAGTTAGGCTCCCTAAATTGATCCTGGTTCTTGGGTCTCCTAGGGTTATGTTCTATAAAGGGTTCATGGGTTTGGACTCTTCTAGGGTTATGAGGGGTAGAAGGGATGGAATCCCAGGTCTAGTTCGGTGTTAGACTCTCGGGTTTTCTCTACAGTCTCCAGTCGGTTCTCAACTTGGTTAAGCCTATTGGTTAATTGGTTGATCCTAGTGGTTGCTTGGTCAAATTATTGATCCACTTGGTTAAATCGTTGGTTCATTTGGTCAAGCTTAGTATCAGATTGGTCAAACCTATGGGCAAGCTAGCTTTGGGTCTGGGCTAACTGATTTGGGTCTAGATATTGGATTGGGTTAGTTAGGCAAACTGGTTCATGATAGCTTCAAAATTAGAATCCATGGTTGGGCTGGGCTGAGGTTTGGACTTTTGATATTGGGTTCCTAATCTAGTGGTCATGCAACAAATCAAACAATCAAAATGAAATGATGCAACCAAACATGCAAAAGAGAGGTTGGTAAAATCTAGGGTTTGCTAGACCTAAAGTCAAAACTGAATTGGTCAGCTCAACTTACACCTAACCCAGTAGCTAATCCTTCCAATGGCCAGGTAGGGGGTGGGAGTATGGGAGGCCCCCCTGCTTTCGTAGGGACCCAATTAAAAACCACAACAGCACTTAGGTTGTTTGACTCTGGACCCCCAACCTTAGACACCAGCTTTTAGTAATAGCTAAAAGATTAATTGCACTTGTTGGCCCACACAGCTCGGACCCGACCTATTGATGTCTCCTAGCCCTCTAGGGCAAATTAGGTCTAACTGATTTTAACTAAGCTTGGGTTAGTATGATGATGGTTGTTTTGGGCCCAAGACAGGTGATGAAATCCTACCTTGATCTGAGATATAGAGTTGCCCTTAAGATTAGGTTAAAGATGATGGTAATCGATGTCCTGATGCACTCTAAAAGAATCAGAAAAAAAATATTTTTTATTTAATTATTTTATGCTGTGACAAATTGAATTCAAGTTAATTGGGGTTAGCAAACAAGGTTTGGCTTGGGATTGGGGGGTTTGGAAGTTGATTAGGTTAGGTTGAGTTAAGTATGCAAAAATAGCATAAATAAAAAAATTAGGGTTCAGATGATACTGAATTTGGCACAGATCTTGATGTAGAAAAAAATCAAAAAAAAAATTGGAATAGAGGATGGACTGTGATGATGATACCTACCAAATTTCACATAGAACATAAATCATATGATGATGCAAATCCTTAGGTTTTTAGACTACTACAGAAATTATCAAGATTCTATTAGGGTTTCTAATATGCTAAATTTTAATGATTTAGGTTTTCTATAAAATTAATTAAAAATTATGAAAATTATTAAGATGAAACAAAGAACATGACGTGCAAATTTCATAGAAAAATAAAAAGTCTATGATACCAAAATCAGATGAAACCTAGACACCTAATGTAGTGGACAAAATACAGAAATTAGGGTTTGTGAATGCAAAGTAGAGAAAAACTATCCTAAACCTGCTCTGATACCAAACTGATGCGAAATGACTCTAAGAATGCTAAATATATAGGAAAAATAGTAAACTAGTTTTTTTATGATTTTTATAATTTAGGTTTGAAGGCTAATTTTTCAAAAGTAATGTAAAGACTAGCAGGTAATCAGCAATTCTAAGAATCATATGATCGCAAAGAACTCATGCAAGATAATAAGTTGCCAGGACTCGAGAGTTGAGAAATTCCTGGTTTAGGATAGCTTATCTTTATCAAATCAGAAATTAAAAGAAGGGAAGGTTTCTTACCAGTCAGAGATTGAAAACTTTGCAACAGAAGGGATCACTCATACTCTGATCGGAGCCTAGAAGAAGAAGCCTCAGTTTCCTTGAATCTGATGGCTGATCTAGGTGGTCCTGGCAGCAAAGAAGGCCTCTTCAGGGGAGGTGAAGTATCTCGGGGATCCTACAAGCATCAGGGTCAATCAAAATAGCAATTAAAAAAACAAGAACTAGGGTTTGGAAGGATTTGGGATTAGGGTTAGAAGATGGTAGCCGGGGAGGAAGAAGCTCCTGGTCTTGGATGGCAGCTAGGGCTTCCTTTCCTTTGGCATGGTTGATCTCTAGGGATGCAAGAGGGTGCTAGGCCAGCAGGGTTTCAATCTGGGAGCACAAGGAGAGCACTCAATGTAAGAACCAAAACTCAAACACAAGGCAATTAATCAAAATTTCAGCAAGGTTTATTGATGTGGGACGGATAACGAAGAACCCATTGTTATTCTGAATTGGGAAAGACCTAAACAACCAGGGATCATGGGAGGGCTAAGAAGCCTCCCGGGACTAGGATAGAATGACCCCTGAAAATCCCTAAAATGGCCGGACTCTTTTGGTTTTCAAATTTTCTTGGCGGAGGTGGCAAAGGAAGGATGGGGATGGGAGACTGGGGACTGGAACTCATGGACCTTGGGACTCACCCTAACGAAGAGACCATCCACCTCTAAGGCATTACGCCCTCCTCGATACTTGGAGGCGCTAGGATGGATCTCAAGGTCATGAGAGGAAGCAGAGAAAGACATGAAGGTAGGGGAGAGAATGGAGATACCTGGGGCCTCACACCCCTCGACATCCCAAAGGATGAAGGCAAGTTGGGGCCTCACACCCATCGACATCCCAAAGGACGAAGGCAATGGGCCTCAGCCCAGAACCACAAACAAGTGGAAAAGAAACCTCAAAAATTCATTTTTCAACTATTTTATTACAAGAGGAGTATGGGTATTTATAGATGCCCATATTCCTTTTGAAATTAAAAAAATAAAATCTCCTGAAATCCTCCCTTGATTTTGAATTCAAATTCAAAATCAAAATCCCAAATTTCCCAAATTACATTCATTAAAAAAAATACCAAATAAATCTCGTTTATTTGAATTTTGAAATCCCCCTCCACTCTGAAAGTCATGTCGCTCCAAAAATCATGCAGATAGTCTCCTTCCAGCTGCTTTGAGAAGAGTGCAGAGGCTTCTTGGGCTGCTTTGAGAGGCATGCATGTCTTTCTTCATGGCTGAGCAACAGGGGGAAACCCGAACTCCGGTCGGCCGGGGGCCAGCGGGCGGCGGGCGGTAGTGCGGCCGGCCGGCAATGGACCAGCGGGGGCGGCCGGGGGTCGGACAGCCTAGATGGGGGGGAAAGGGGGTGGCTACTAGGTTTTAGAAAAGAACACGAATGGGTTGAAGAAGGTTGATGATGGAATTAAACTGAGAATAACACGAGGATAAACCTGGAATAAAATGGGAATAAAAGGGATAGCTAGAATAATGGGAATAACTAAAAAAAATCTAAAAAAATAAAAGAGAAACCCGGATGGGTTTCGGGTCCCCATCATTTATTCATAAGAAAAAGTTGATTACAAGAGGGGGAGGGGTGGGGTATTTATAGAGTTCCCATGCCCTCACTAACCATGGTTATACTTGGGTTACAGGTCCTCTTCCAAATTGGAGTACAAGTCATTTCCTAGCTAGGTTAGAATTACAAGGTTTAATAGGATTAGGAATCCTAACTAGGTTAGAATAAACTTGGTCTTCTCCCTCTTCACTTCAACTTGGACTTGGTCAAAAACTCTTGGATGCCAACTCCTTTAGGCATGTGGACTTTAGGGCAGTAAAGGGTAGGTCGGCCATGGGCCATAGATGCATGGGCTTGGGCCCCCTGGAAGTTGGGGTGCCTGGTTTTCTGGGCTGGCATATTCCCGGTATCAAAAGAGAATCTTGGTTCTTCTTGCTTGGGCTTGCTTCTTGGGCTTGAATTTGGAGGCCTGGAGTGCTGGGATAACCTGGAAAACATGGACTCCTGGCATATGGAATATTCCAGAAGCATTTGGAGGGAATCTGGCATCTGAAATGGCATCTGGAGGGAATCAGAGCACCTGGGTGTCGATTGAGCTCCCCTAAGCTAATGTAACTGCTTTT
This sequence comes from Areca catechu, assembly GCA_021397845.1. NCBI lineage: Eukaryota > Viridiplantae > Streptophyta > Magnoliopsida > Arecales > Arecaceae > Areca > Areca catechu. The sequence goes on from CM038041.1 coordinate 148,190,581, forward strand.
GGCTTCAAAATGAGGTATGGTGGAACTCCAAAATAGCATAGCCTCCTCTCTTGTACAAGAATTGGACTCATACTAGACTCATACTGATGTACAGGACTCAATGTACTGGACTAGGTTAAGGGTTGAGACAAATCAACTAACCTCAACTTATTACAGGACTCAATCTTAAATGATTACAAAATTTGACAAATGGCTAGGTAAACCAAATAGGGCCTAGTAATCCGTATCTGATCTTGGTGCCTCCACCAATATATTCTTGTGTTTGTGATTGCTTGCTCGTCCTTATTATATGCTCTGATTTACTCTACATTTATTTTGCTAATTCTGTAGCATATCATTATCGAGCACATTCACATTGTTACACAAACTTTAGTTTAGTACATACTTGCTTTAGTTTAAAAATTTTAAAAATCCAATTCACCCCACTCTTGGGTTGCTACACTAGACAACAAGTGGTATCAGAACTTGGTACTCAGTGTATAGGTCTAACAATCTTGAGTCAAAGATCTAATGGCAGTCCAAATTGGTGTTGGTATTGTTAAGGGTCAAGCCTCAAACCGTCCCCCACTCTTTGTTGGCATAAATTACACTTACTAGAAGACACGCATGCACATATACATTCGAGCTGTAGATTATTATATTTGGAAGACTATAGTTAAAGGCCTTCATCAGTCCACTATCTTGGTTAATGGAATTCCCACCTATAAATTAGAAGAAGATTGGGATGAGAATCACATTAAGCAAGCCGAGCTTTATGCTAAGGCTATGAATTTATTATTTTGTGTACTAAACCATAGTGAGTTTAATATAATATCTAACTGTATCTTTACCAAAGAAATTTGGGATATACTTGAAGTTATCCATGAGGGTACATATCAAGTAAAGACCACCAAAGCTAACATGCTCATTCATATCTATGAGATATTTAGGATGGAACCAAATGAATCAATTAGTGAAATGTACACCAGGTTCACTAATATTGTTAATGGTATAAGGAGTTTGGGTAAAATTATATCTAATGCTGAACTTGTTAACAAAATCCTTGGGTCTCTTCCATCCTCTTGAGATCCAAAAGTCACTGCTATTGAAGAAGACAAGGATGTCAACACTCTTCCACTTAAGCAGCTCTTGGATTCACTAATGATATATGAGTTGTCCTTAAAAAAAGATGGTGGACAATGAGAAGAAAAAGAAGGCTATTGCATTTAAGTCCATAACCAAGAAAGATTCCAGTGATGATTCAAATGATTCAAATGAGGAAGATGAAACCGCTCTCATCTCAAGAAGATTTAAGAAATTCATGATGAAGGAAAGGTTCAACTACAAGAATAAGCCTCAAAGAGGAGAAGCCAATAAGGAGAAAGAAAAAGAAAAGGAAAGGGAGCAACCAATATGCTTTGAGTATAAGAAACCAGGACATTACAAAAATGATTACCCCACTCTCAAAAAGGGCAAAAATAAATTTAAAAAGAAAGCGATGATTGTGACATAAAGTGAAAGTGAAGATTCAAGCTTTGATGAAGAGCAGTAAAAAGTGGCTAATATCTACTTCATGGCAAATGATGACGAGGTAAGATCTGAAACCAAAAATGAATTTACTTTTAAAGAATTACGTGATATTTTTGATGAACTTGTTATAGAGTATCAAAAATTAAAAATGAAAACAAAGAATTGAGAAAGCAAAATTTGGATCTATCTAAAATAAATAATAAGATTTTGATAGATAATGATAGTTTACTACAAGAAAATAAAAACTTGAATGATCAAATTACTCTTTTGAAAAATGAAAAGGAAGTTCTTTTGAAAGAAAAAGATTCTTTGAAAAAGAATAAAGTTTTTGTGACAAATGAAAAACTTACTAAACAAAATAAATAATTTATGCAAGAAAATAAGAAGTACAAAGAAGAACTTGAAAAAATAAAACCATTTGTTAAAAAATTTACGTATAGTTTAGAAAAACTAAACTTGCTTTTGAATAGCCAAAGTGCAGTTTTCAATAAAGCAGGATTAGGTTTTAAACCTTAAAAATAATAAAAATATTTCAAAAATTTTTTTGTACCAGCATTCTCTAGCATTACATGTTATGCTTGTGGTAAATTAGGACATAAATCATATTTGTGTGATAAAAGAAAACTGAATAATGTTAGAAAAATTTGGGTTCCAAAAGGAACCACATCAACTAACCTTAAAGGATCCAAGATGACTTGGATACCTAAAGTCTCTACTTGATTTATTTTTGTAGGTGTGTCTAGTAACCAAGGATAAAAAAAGATTATGGTACCTTGACAGCGGTTGTTCAAGATACTTGACAGCGATTGTTCAAGATACATGACTGGAGATATAAAGCAATTCTTATTTCTAGAGGCTTTAAATGGTGGAAGCATAACATTTGGTGATAATGGAAAGGATAAAATTATCGATATTAATAACATCCATATCACCCCCTCTACTTATGTTGATAATATTTTACTTGTTGATGGTTTGAAACATAATTTGCTTAGTATAAGTTAATTTTGTGATAAAGAATTTAAAATGATTTTTGAATCTTTTATGTGTATTGTATCTAGTCTAGATGATAATGGCATTAAATTTATTGGTCATAGGCATGGAAATATTTACATGATTGATCTTGATGATCTACCTATACAAAATGGTCAATGCCTAGTGGCAATGGAAGCTAATATCAATGAAACTAGTTGGCTTTGGTATCGAAGACTAGGACATGCAAGTATGCATTTACTTTCAAAATTGAATAAAAAGAATCTTATAAAAGATTTGCGAAAACTCACTTTTGAAAAAGATAAGATTTGTAGTGCATGTCATCTTGGAAAATAAATAAAATCATCTTTCAAACTAAAAGGAGTAGTGTCTACAACTAGACCCTTAGAATTACTTCATATGGATCTCTTTGGACCTACTAGAACAACTAGTTTGGAAGGCAAGAAGTATGGTCTAGTAATTGTAGATGACTTCTCACATTTTACTTGGATAATATGTTTAGCTTACAAAGATGAAACATTTTCTACATTCATTAAGTTTCAAAAGAAAGTTTCAAATAAAAAAGGTGTTTCAATTGTCTCTTTACGTGGTGATCATAGTACAGAGTTTGAAAATCATGATTTTAAAATATTTTGCAATGAAAATAGTATTCATCATAACTTTTCTACACCTAGGATACCTCAATAAAATGGGGTAGTAGAAAGCAAGAATATGACACTAGGAGAAATGGCACGCACAATACTTTGTGAAAATGATTTACCTAGATATTTTTGGACAGAAGCCATACACAATGCATGGTATATTTTGAATCATGTTTTAATCTGACCAATTTTGAAGAAAACACCTTATGAGCTTTGGAAAGGAAAAAAAACCAACTATTAAGTATTTTTGTATTTTTGGATGCCATTGTTTCATTCTAAATAATAGCAAAGATAACTTAAGTAAATTTGATGCCAAGTTAGATGAGAGTATCTTCTTAGGATACTCTACTCTAGCAAGGCATACAGGATCTTCAATAGAAGAACACTTTTTGTTGAAGAGTCCATCCATGTTATTTTTGATGAGACTAACAAAAAATCTTCTAGAAAAGAAGATGTTCTTGATGATGAAATAGGTATCCAAAAGATTGAAAAAATGACCATCAATGAAGGACCTTCCAAGGAGCAAGAAGGTGATCAGGACAATGAAAAAGAACAAGTACAGGAAGTTGGAGCTTCATCAATATCCAAGCCATTATCTAAAGAATGGAGGTATGCCTATGGACACCCTAAAGAACTTATTATTGATGATCCATCGAAAGGGGTAAGTACCCATTCATCTCTAAGAAATGTTTATGATTATTTAGCTTTTGTATTATAAGTAGAACCAAAATTAATTGAAAAAGCTGAAAATGATTCAAATTAGATTAATGCTATTCAAGATGAATTAAATCAATTCAAAAAAAATAAAGTTTGGACCTTAGTTAAAAGACCTTCTAATGTTTCAATAATAGGAATAAAATAAATTTTCTGAAATAAACTTGATGAAAATGGAGTAGTAACTAAAAATAAAGCTAGATTGGTAGCAAAAGATTATAATCAAGAAGAAGGTATTGATTTTGATGAAACATTTGCTCTAGTTGCTAGATTAGAAGCAATCAGATTATTACTTGCTTTTGCTTTCTATATGGATTTTAAATTATTTCAAATGGATATCAAAAGTACCTTTTTAAATGGATTTATTGAAGAAGTGTATGTTGAACAGCCCCCAGGTTTTGAAAATCATGAATACCCTAATCATGTTTTTAAACTTCTCAAGACTTTGTATGGTTTAAAACAAGTTCCAAGAACTTGGTATGATAGATTAAGTAAATTTCTACTTAAAAATGGTTTTTCTGGAGGCAATATTGACATTACACTATTTTTGAAAAAGAAAAATGATAATCTCTTAATAGTACAAGTTTATGTTGATGACATTATTTTCAGTACTCCTAATGAAACACTTTGTCAAGAGTTTGCCAAGCTTATGCAGGGAGAGTTCAAGATAAGCATGATGGGTGAGCTAAACTTCTTTCTCAGATTTTAGATCAAGCAAACTAGAGAAAAGATCTTCATCAACCAAGCTAAGTACACAAAGAAAATCTTAAAGAAGTTTGGGATGGAGACAACCAAGCCATTAGGTACACCTATGAGCCCTTCTTGCAAATTTGACAAAGATGAATCAGGTAAAAATGTTGATCAAAAACTGAATAGAGGTATCATTGGTTCATTATTATACTTAACTGCAAGTAGGCCGGATATTATATTCAGTGTATGTATGTGTGCTAGATATCAGTCCGTTCCTAAAGAATCTCATTTAACGGCTGTTAAGCACATCCTTAGATATTTATCTAGCATAATTGATATTGGACTATGGTACTCTAGAGATTCATCAATTGAATTAATTGCCTATTCTGATGCTAACTTTGTTGGATGTAAACTAGATAGGAAAAACACTAGTGGTACTTATCAATTTCTTGGAGTTAATTTGATTTCATGGTTTAGCAAGAAACAAAATTCAGTTGCTCTATCTATGGCGGAAGCCAAATATATAGCAGCTAAAAGTTGTTATGCTCAAATCTTAAGGATCAAACAACAACTCGAAGATTTCGATATTAAGTTAAATAAAACTCCCATAAGATGTGATGACACAAGTGTAATTAATTTAACTAAAAATCCAGTTCAACATCCAAGAAGCAAACATATTGAAATAAGGCATCATTTCAAAAGAGATCATGTACAAATTGATGATGTAATGCTTGATTTTGTATGTACAGATAGACAATTAGCAGATATTTTCACTAAACCCCTTAATGAAGATAGGTTTTGCATGATCAGAAGAGAATTAGGCATCATTGATCCCTTTGATTGAAATCCTTTTAAATTCCTTGTTGAATTCTTTTAGATGTTTAAAATCCTCTTGAATATCATCTTTTATAAACCCTAGACCACCTTTGGTTTTTTTTGCAAATTTATTAAAATTTATTTTAAATTTTTCTTGATTTTGACCAAGTGTCGACACTTGGAATTTGTCCAAGTGTCAACACACCAAAGTGTCAATATTTGAGCAAATTCCAAGTGTCGAATCATGAATGATTCGACTGTATTTCTAAGGCATCCCGAACCTCTCTTTTTCTATTTTTTTTCATCTTCTTCTCTCCCGTGTGGTCCCCTAACTCACCCAACCACCCATAAACAATGATCTCTCCTCTCCATCCTTACACTTTTGGCTAATTTCCCCCCCTCTCCTTCGAATCTGGTTCATTTCTTTCCTCTTTTCAGTCTATTCTTCCCTCTTTACTGTTCATTCTTCCTTTCGATCCTTCCCTAATCAGTTTTAAATGAGCATGGGTCCGAGAAAGCAAGTTGCCTTCTGCAAGAAGTGAATCCACTTCCAGAGAGGTGAGGTAAGCTCGGGTGAGAGGAGATCCAAGGCTAGACATGACCCGGATGAGCAGCATGTGCAACCCAAAGATCAGCAAGCAGTGGACAGATCATCCCCTCTACAGTTATCCCTCGCAATGGAGAGAGTTGCAAGAAAAGTGATTGCCTACGAAAGGAGGATTAACATTCAGTTTTGGGATTTAGAGGGTTTTGTCATTAGAGACTTACTTAGATCGGTTAGCCTTGTACCCTTCTATATGATGAGGGAGAGATATCACCCACATTTGATGCATGAGTTCTATGGGAGCATGGCCACTGATGGCATCAGATGGACTGCACAAGTTAGGGGAGTGCAGATTCTAGTGACACTTGAGAATATCAATAGAGTATGGGAGATTCCCCTTCATGGTTTAGTCACGAATTGTGTTGGAGACAGAGATGCAACATTTAGATGTATCTTGGAGCGAGAGGATGTCAGAGGAGTATCCACCATCTCAGCAAACCAGCTATCCATGGAGATGCGATTGTTATACCATATCAATGCCAGGATCTTGATTTCGAAGACTGGGAGGTTTGATTTTATTACTAAGCAGGAGTTTGTGTTGATGGTCACCCTGACACAACCTATGGCCATTATTGCTACCCTGATCATCGTGGCCTGTAGCTCCAGTGTGTTGTTGCCACGTTAGGTGCCTCCTCCCATCGGGAGTGCTCTCCCCCTCTGGGGGTGTCGGCCCTTTGACATGCTCGACCTGCAAAATAGAGGAGACCTGGGCTGAGGATTCTGGCGAGGATACTCCGACGATGAAGTCAATGGGATGATAGAGGGGAACAGAAAACCTCTGAGATAGAGAGCTTGGGGGACTCCCTCATCTTAGGGGATGACATGATAAAGATATTCAGATAATATAAATAACAAGATAACGATGCCTGAACGACAGAAGCAACGAATGGAGAGCTGGGAGTGGGGAGGTTCTCCGGTCGACTCCTTGGCCACTAGCTCTCGGGGGGCCTGCTCACTTGCCTCTCTCTCACCTCGCTCCTCCAGCGTCTGCCTCTTACCTTTCTTACCTTACACCTTCTAGGCCCCCCCTTTTCATTAGGGATGTTGTTTTGCTTATCAGGGGTAGGCGCTGGGCCATTGAGCCCCGTGCCATAGCAGGATCTTTCCATTTCTAGAGGGTTGAGTCTCAGATGGTGCGTTCAAGGCTTGTTGGGTCAATGTCCTTGTATTGGTCTTGTCTACCATGGTTTTCCATGATGTACCTAGGGATAAGAGTATGTCCGGGATGAGTCTTAGGTGTTGAGGCTGAGTTTTGGTCAGTCTAGGTCTTAGAGTCAGCTCGTCGGATGTAAGACTCGGCTCTGCTAGTGGCATGGCTTAGAACAGGAGAATGTGGTCTAGTCGAGTCAACTCATTGGGTGCGAGTGGGCTCGGTTTCACAGTCAAGAAATCCTGTGGTCTGGATGAGTCGGCTCTAATGCCTAGAGTCGACTCGGTTCCTAGGTCGAGTTGACTCTAGTGTCTAGAGCCAGCTTGGATGATGGATGAGCTATTTTAAACGATACTAGTTGGGAGGGAGTTTTGGGGTACTCGGCCATGTGTGACCAAGGGATATATATTATAACTTCTTGAGAGGTTGTGTGAGGGTTGTAAATGAACTTCTCGAACGTAGAATCAAGAAAATCCCCTTTCTCCAGAAAATTTCTCTCTTCTTCTTTCTTCTTCTCCTGTTCTTGGATCTTGACATGCTTGATCTTCAAAGATCTGTATCCTACTGTGTTCTCCAAAGAGATCACTGGCAGAAGGTCATCCATAGCCTGTGGTATGCTTTCGCTATTGCTTTGTTGATCAGGACATTTGTTCTTGATCAGGAACAAGGCTACTTTTGGGTATTTGGATTCAATGTGAAGATTGAAGTTAGATCAAAATTCTTAACATTTGGTATCAGAGCCAGGTTCGTGGAAGAAAGATCTTAAGATCAGAGGGTTGGAAGGAAAGCTTCTTGTAGGTACAGTTTTCAGATCTCTTGATTTCTTGATTATGGTAATGGCATCAAGTGGGTTCAAGGTAGATTTTGAAAAGTATGATGGCAAGGGAAACTTCACCCTATGAAGATTTGCTAGTTCAATAAAAGATCTACAAGGTCTTGGTTAAAGAAAGACCAGAAAAGATCAGTGTTAAAGAATGGGAAGAGTTAGAAGAGCTTGCTTTTAGCACCATCAGGATGTGTTTGGCTGATCAGGTCTTACCTGAGGTTTGTTCAGAGACTATCGCAAAAGGTATTTGGAGAAGACTGGAGAACACATACATAGGAAAGAACATGATGAACAAACTATGGTTGAAGAAGCAATTGTATAGCTTAAGAATGCCTAAAGAGGAGACCTTGTTGCTCATATTCAGATGTTTAACCAAGTATGTTCAGAGGTTATGAATCTAGATGTGAAGATTGACAAGGAGGATCGGTCATTGTTGCTGCTATGTTCACTTCCTGGATCATATGATAGTCTCATAACAACCTTGATGTATGGAAAAGAAATCTTTAATTATGAAGAGGTTGTCTGTGTGCTCAAATCTAATGAGTAAAGGAAAAAGATCTGCAAAGATAACCCTAACTCGGAGGTTCTTGCTGTAAATAAGAGGTAAGATAGACCAAAGGAAAGAGCTATAGGAAAATCTAAGAGCAGATCTCAATCTCAGAACCATAAGAACTTGAAATGCTATAAGTGTCATCAGCTTGGGCATATCAAAAAGCAGTGTTCCCTTTGGAAGACAGAAAAGGGAAGAGTCAACACAAGTGGTGCTAATGTATCAGAAGGTAATGGAGGAGATGTACTGATTATATTAGATGGATCAATAGATTGGGATAATACTTGAATTTTGGATTCTGCATGCTCATACCACTATACCTCATATCAGGAATGGTTTTACAGCTATAATAGGTCAGATGGAGATAGTGTAAGCCTTGGTGATGATCACCCTTGTACGGTAGCTAGAGTTAGCACCATTAGGATGAGGATGTATAATGGAGTGATAAGGACTGTCAAATGTCAAACATGTACCAGAGTTGAAAAGGAATTTAATTTCTTTGGGCTACTTGGAAGAGCAGGGATATGCTCTTAGTTGCCAATCTGGTAGTGGATGTTTGAGAATAACCAAGGGAGCTTTGGTGGTAATGAGAGGAAGAAGACTGAGCAATAATCTATATAAGATGGAAGGCTCAGTTGTGAATGATAGTGCGGGGGTGCTTACAGCGGCATAGAGGAACAATTGACATATAAACTATGGCACTATCGGATGGATCATATGAGTGATCGAGGGCTTACGGAGTTAAGCAGAAGAGGGAACATTCTAGCTTTGAAGAAGGATGGGAATGATTTGTGTGAGCCATGTTGTTGACCCCTGGAATGATTTTGATGATTATAAAACATTGGAGCATATATGTATTGCTAATTCTTTCAATTACTCAAGAAGTATTTGCAGGAAGTATTTATTATTATATATTTGGTTTTCTATTCAGTTGAAGTGTATTCCAGTATTGTATGAACTTATATACATCTTAAGTTATAAAGCCCTAATTTTTATCCTCAGTTATGAATGATAGTGCGGAGGTGCTTACAACGGCACGGAGGAACAGTTAACATATAAACTATGGTACTATCGAATGGATCATATAAGTGACTGAGGGCTTATGGAGTTAAGTGGAAGAGGGAACATTCTAGCTCTGAAAAAGGATGGGAATGATTTGTGTGAGCCATGTTGTTGACCCCTAGAATGATTTTGATGATTACAAAACATTGGAGCATATATGTATTACTAATTCTTTCAATTACTTAAGAAGTTTTTGCATGAAGTATTTATTATTATGTATTTGGTTTCTATTCAGTTGAAGTATATTCAAGTATTGTATGAACTTATGTACATCTTAAGTTATAAAGCCCTAATTTTTATCCTTGTAATCTTATAAAAAGGGCTAAAAATTAGTAAAAAGTGAGTATAAATAGGTTAAACATCTGTGGTAAGTTTTTTGAAGTGTTTGGAAGACTTTCTCTTGTTGAAAACTTGCCTTGAAAAAGTTCTACTTGAGATGACTCATAGACCTCGAGCCGACTCATGGACCAAGAGCCGACTCATGATCTAGCATGGCATGGAGAGTCTCAAATTCTTAGATGTTTGAGCTGACTCGAGCATAATGAGCTGACTTGACCCAGAAGAGCCAACTCGTCCAAAGTTTATTTTTGGTCTATCTGTGACTTCGAGCCGATTCAAGGTTCTTGAGTCGACTCGAGTGTCAGGTTCTGGCTTTTTAATAGCTAGTTGCTGAATCAATTTTTTGAATTCAAAAGAGACTCCAACGGCTATTTTTCGGTTCCCTAGGCCCTACAATAGCTAGTTTTGCTTGAAAACTATAAAATGGAGTATTTATTTTGGATTAAAGGATGATAATTGATTCATTCATTGAAAGTTAAAGAGTATTCAAGTGAATTTCAAGTCTTTCACCAACCAACTTCAAGTAAGCATTCAAGAAAGGACTCAAAGCTTCTTTAACTCATCTTCATTCATTGAATCCAACTTTTAAGGAAGTTAAGAAGCAGCTTTAAGTGTATTCAAGAGCATCTAAAGCAAGGCTTCAATTTGAACTTCATCGGTAACTACCAAACAAATTGGGTTTGTTGTAAAGTTGCTATTTTCATTTGATATATCTTGTTTTCACTCCAAGAGCAGCAAGGGACCGTGTCTTGTGAGTCTTAAAAGATTTTTAGGTGAGCCTATTAAAACCTAAGCTTGGGTTTCTTTGGTGAGCCCGGTACTAAAAATCAAAGGGAGTTAGGTTCTTGGTTAGAGTGTTGGATTTCTTTGGTGAGCCCGATTTAAAAACCAAAGTGTAGAGGTTTGGATTATGATCCTGTTAAAACAATCCAACTGTATTCTGGTGGGGGATATAGTGGAAATCCCAAGTGGTGCTTGGGTAGTGGATGTAGGAAGGGTTGCTCCGAACCACTCTAATTTCTTTGTGTTTGTGATTGTGTTTGATTGACTTTGTGTTTGTTAATTTAATTATTTTTGTTGCATAATCTATCACAATACCAACACTAAAAGATTTTCAAAGTGCACAAAATTTCCAAGGAAGTTTTATATCCCAATTCACCCCCATCTTGGGAAGCCACCTGGGCAACAAGTGGTATCAGAGTAGAGTCTCTGAAATTTCTTAGAGTAAAGATTGATGGCACATCCCATGACTACCTCCTTGATCGAAGGTCAATCCATAAACCGACCTCCACTTTTCACTGGAATTAATTATACATATTGGAAGGCTAAGATGAAGATATACATTCAAGCCATAGACTTTCAATTATGGAAGATAATTCAAAAAGGACCTCACATACCCACTATCAGAATTAATGATGTAGAGGTTCCCAAACCTGAATAGGAATGGGACGAGAATGATAGGAAAAAGGCCGAGTTAAATGCCAAAGCCATGAATTTACTTTATTGTGCTTTGGATCCAAATGAATTTAACAAACTTTTCATGTGTAATTCTGCTAAAGAAATTTGGGATAAGCTCGAAATCACACACGAGGGCACATTACAAGTAAAGACTTCTAAAATTAACCTTCTTGTGCATAATTTTGAGTTATTCAAAATGGAGCTAAATAAAACTATATATGTTATGTTTTCACGCTTTACTGATATTATAAATGGTCTTAAAAGTTTTGGTAGGACTTATACTAATGCTGATTTAGTACAAAAAGTTTTGAGATCTTTGCCAAAAAAATAGGAAGCAAAGGTTACAGCTATTCAACAGGCAAAGGACCTAAACACACTAGCATTAGACGAGCTAGTGGGGTCATTGATCACTCATAAGCTAGCCATGCAGCAAAGAACAGAAGAAGACTCAAAAAAGAAAAAGGCTATTACATTTAAAGCAACTAAAGAGGATAAAGATGAAGATTTAGATATCTCTGATGATAATGATATGGAGAATGATGAAATTGCACTAGTGATGAGAAAGTTCAAGAAATTTATGGGTAGAAGAAGAATAAATAGATGGAGAAAGCAATTTAGAAAAGGAGACTATGGAAAGGAAAAAGAAAAAGATAAGGAAAAGGACAATGACAAAGATCAAATTCTAGTTTGTTATGAATACAAGAAACCAGGACATATACGCTTTGATTATCCAGAAATCAAGAAAAGTTGTTTAAGAGAAAGAAAAAGAAAGCAATGCTTGTGGCATAGAGCGACAATAATGAATCTACATCAACCAAAGAAGAAGAAGAAGATACAACGAAGACAGCTCAAATTTGCCTTATGGTTTTGGAGGATGAGGTAATAACTTCTGAACCAAATTTAGATTTTACCTATGATGAGCTTCATAATACTTTTTGTGAACTGTTGATTGAATACAAAAAGACTGGTTTGAAAATGAAGAGTTTAAAAAATAATTGTGATACCTTTGAAAAAGATAAAAATGAAGTTTATGAAAGAAACAAGATTTTACAAAGAGAATTAAGTATGACTTGTGAAAGACTTAAAACTATCCAATTTGAAAAGGAAGAACTTCTTGAAAAGAATAAAATTTTATAAAATAAAAATACTGACTCGCAAAAGGAAGTTCAAAAGCTTAAACCATATGTTGAAAAATTAACTTTAAGCTCTAACAAACTTGAATTGATTTTGAAAAATCAAAGAGATTCTAATAACAAGTTTGGAATTGATTATGAAGGCACAAATACAAATAAGTTTTCTGCATCCACCTCTTATGCTCCCAAGTTCATTATATCAAAGCAATATGGACCTAAGTTTGTATCATATGCTTCTTATTCAAAGTCAAGAATTATTTACTATGCATGTAATAACATCGGTCATAAAGCATTTGAATGTCATTTGAAATATAATGGCAAAAAGAAAATCAAGAAAATTTGGGTTCCAAAAGAAACCAATCTTACTAACTTGCATGGACCCAAGAGAGCTTGGGTACTTAAATCTACTACTTGATTGTTTTGCAGGGATGTCTTGCAGCCATGAATACAAAGAAAAGATGGTACTTTGATAACGGCTGTTCAAGACATATGACGGGTGATATAGTCAATTCTTCACCCTGGAACAAAAGGACGGTGGCATGGTAACCTTTGGTGACAATCGTAAAGGAAGGATAAATGGTATTGGTAAAATTAAAATTACTCCTTCCACCTTTATTGAGAATGCACTACTGGTAGAAAAATTAAAGCATAATTTGTTAAGTATCTGTCAGTTATGTGATATTGGCTTTAATATTTTCTTCAAGTCTTCAATGTGTATAGTAGTTGATCCTCTTGACTCTAATACAAAGTTCATTGGACATAGACTTGGCAATATATATGTAGTAGATCTTAATGATCTAGCTATGTCAAGTAATACAAGTCTTGTTGCAGTGAATGATAAGAGCAAAGAATCAAGTCTACTATGGCATAGATAACTTATACATGCTAGATGGATACTATTGTAAAACTTATTTCAAAAGATTTAGGTAAAGGTTTGCCAATGTTTAAAGTAGATTTTGATTATATATATAATGCATGTCAATTAGAAAAACAAGTGAGGGAAAATTTTAAATCCAAGAATATTGTTTCTACCACTAGACCTTTAGAGCTACTTCACATGGATCTATTCAGACCAACTAGGACAACAAGCCTAGGTGGTATGAAGTATGGTCTTATGATTATAGATGATTTTTTGAGATACACTTGGGTTTTATTTATTTCACATAAAGAAGAAACTTTTAAAGCATTCAAAAAGTTTTATAAAGGAGTTTCAAACTTAAAAAATCTTTCTATTTTTTATATTCATAGTGATCATGGTACGGAATTCGAAAATCAATATTTTGATCATTTTTGTACAAAGCACGGTATTGATCACAACTTCTTCGCTCCTAGAACACCACAACAAAATGGTGTTGTAGAGAGAAAGAATAGAACCTTGGAAGAAATGTCCAGAACAATGCTTTGTGAAGGCAATCTTCTAAGATACTTTTGAGTTGAAGCTATAAGTACCACTTGTTATATTTTAAACAGAATTTTAATCAAACCTATTATAAGAAAAACCCCTTATACACTATAGAACAATAGAAAGCCTAATATTGATTATTTTCATGTTTTTGGATGCAAATATTTTGTACTTAATAATGGTAAAGATAATCTTGGTAATTTTGATGCTAAATCTGATGAGGCTATCTTTCTTGGTTACTCTACAAATAGTAAAGCCTATCGAGTTTTCACTAAAAGAATTTTAACTATAGAAGAATTGATTTATGTTATTTTCAATGAAACTGACATGTCATCTTCTAAAAAAGAAGATTATGCTGATGATGATGCAGGTATACTCAAACATGGATTAAAGGATACGACTATCAAAGATAAGCAAGAAAATGAACCATAAGAAAAAATGGTAAGTAAGAATCATGAAGATACACCTAAAGAATGGAGGTATGTGAATTCACATCCTAAAGAACTCATTATAGGAGATCCATCACAAGGTGTTAGAAATAGAGCTTCACATAGGGATGCACATGATCTGATTGCTTTTGTATCTTATGTAAAATCACATACCATAGAAGAAGCTGAAATTGATCCTAATTGGATGTTAGCTATGCATGATGAGTTAAACAAATTTAGGAAAAATAATGTTTGGATACTTGTAGAGAGACCAGTTGACTACCCTGTTATAGGTTCTAGATGGGTTTACAGAAACAAGCTAGATGAACAAGGTAATGTAATTAGGAATAAGGCTAGACTGGTAGTTCAAGGTTACAATCAAGAAGAAGGAATAAATTTTGATGAAACCTGTTAGGATATGTCGGTTCAAGCACAAACCAGCCACCGATTCGACCGGTCAAAGATATTTCTCCCAAACCATACACTTCAAACCAAAGTGTTTGGAAGAAACCGAACAACTGATGGACAAGCCAAAGCTGAAGCTCTCAGCTTCATTTGAAGAATCAGCCTGCGATCCCTACTGAAGACAGGGCCCTCAGCCTGAACCGAAGACATGATCTTCACTACCAGCCGAAGATACAATCTTCGACCTACACCAAAGACAAAGTCTTTGACCTACACCACGTGATCTCCGATCTGTCTCAAAAGAGTCTGAAGATGAAGACGTCCCTTCAATTCGACTACATATATTTTTCCAAAAAGAAGCCTGAACAGATCTCCAATCTATCTCAGATCTCCACGAACGTGACAAATAATGATTATCATCGACTACCTAACTACCTCCAAAGCACGATCATGGCATGTAACTCCAGTGGCAACGTCTTCGGCCTGGCCAGAACCATTTAGTAACCATCCATGATTGCAAATTAAGGAGAAGGAATTAACTCCCCCATCGTAACAGCAGGAGGGAGAACAGAACCGCAAGCCGGGTAACTCATTATAAATAACGGTAAGAGGGGACGCTCCAAGTAAGGCATAAGACACTCTTGAAAATATCAGAGTCTTCTCCTCTTCATTTATCCTCCTCGAAATCTTTCCCATTCTGTGGCTGGAGCCCGTCTCTGTGTTAGGCATCAGAGTGTCCCCCACTAGAGCATCTCCGGCCAGGGATTTGTTTTGCAGGTGAATCAGGGAGTGGGCCTGCGATCTAGTAGCTATGCCCGGTCGGAATAGGGACTCTACGCCAATAGATTGGCATGCTAGGTAGGGGAAGAATTTAAAAATCTATTGTTAAGCTCCCCTCTTAAAAAGAAAAAGTTCAAAAAGTTCTCGATGGCAAGAGGAAAGACTCAGATCGCCTAAACAAGTCAAAGTCGTGTTCCTTCCCATGGGGTGAACCCCCAGTAGAAAATGACATTCCACCTCCCATGCTCGTTATGGGACAACAACAGTTTGAGAATCTACTGAACCAGGTCAACACTCTCACGGCCATGGTTCAGGACTTCCAGAATAAAGCTTTCCAGGAGGGGCATCTGCCGGCCACCTCTAGACATAGCTCTCGATCTCGGAGGAAGAGAACCCCTCGAGAGGGGTCCGCTCATCTTTCCCTCCATCCTCGACCCTCCCTTGAGGGCTGAAGTTTATAAATGCCTAGGCCCACTGACTCCCTACAAAGAGGGAAGAGGCCTAGGCAAACTCCCTCTTCTTCTTCTGAAGACTCTGCTCCCGTGAAAAATACATTGAAGCAAAAAGCCCCCAATTATGATGGAAAGTTTAAAGCCATCGAATCAAAGATTGCAAGAATCTGGAAGCAAAGAGACCGGAATGATTTGGTGGTGTGTGATCTATGCCCTCCTTACACCACCCGCATCATGGCTGAAGCTGTTCCTCGACACTTTAGGGTCCCCCAGATGGAGCCCTACGACGGCACCTCCAATCCTTTTGACCACCTGGGCAGTTTCAAAGCCCACATGATGATCCAAGGAGCTTCGGATGCAATGTACTTCCTCGCGTTCCCAGCCACCTTGAAGAAAGCTACTCGAATATGGTACTCGAGCATACGCCCAAGTACCATCAATTCTTTTTCTGAGCTAGAAAAATTATTTATCTTGTATTTCAGGACCTGCCACAAGACCCCCGCAATACGGATACTCTATTCCTCCTTCATTAGAATGAAGGAGAAAGTTTGTGAGATTACATCTCCAAATTTAATTTGGCTATGCTCGAGATCCTCGATCTCAACGAGCATGTGGCCATGTCTGCACTGAAGAAGGGACTTCGTACGTCCAAGCTCACCTTTTTCCTAGACAAGAAGTTCCCTAAAAGCTATGCTGAGCTCCTGTCAAGAGCTTAGAAATATGCCAATGTCGAAGAGCAAGCAACAAATCAGCGACTGGCTGAAGGAAGCCCCCTTCAAAGAAGAAAAACAACAAGAGACAAGGCCCCCTACTCCCAAAAACAACAACAATAACAAGTATGATGACCAGCGACGGAGTCCTCTCAGGCCCAGAGCATCGGGTGGGAGATTCGACTCCTATACCCCCCTTAACCTCCCTTGAGAAAATATTCTCTTGGAGATAGAGAAAGAAAGCTATCTCCAATGGCCACGTCCCATGAAGGCATCCTCTTCTGCAAGGAACAGGAACAAATCTTGTCGATTCCATCAGGACCACGGCCATAATACTGAAGGATGCATCCAACTGAGAGATGCTATAGAGGATCTAATTAAGAGAGGATATTTGGGGTGATATGTTGTCGCCAAGGACCTCGATCAGAGGCTACAGTCCCCTAGAGGGCCCATCAAGAGGCTGAACTGCCGATCCAGAGGCCCACCAACGGAGGTGTGGGGATGATATATCGACCTTTCACTGAAAAAGAGCCGAAGATGATGCCCCGAAGCGGCTCAAAGACAACAATGCTATTCTCTTCTTTGATGATGACCTCACGGGAGTTCAGCTACCGCACGATGATCCTGTTGTAATTTTGGCTGTTGTGGCCAATTACAATGTAAAACGAATCTTGGTTGATAATGGAAGCTCGACTGATGTCTTGATCTACGATGCATTCTTTTGTATGTGTTTGCCTAAAAACAAATTACAAAGATCTCCTATACCACTTACCAGCTTCGGGGGCAATCAAGTCGATGACGAGGGAGAAATAGTATTGCTTATAACCCTCAGCACCGAACCCCAATAAAAGACACTATCGATCAATTTCACGGTAGTTCGAACCCCTTCGGCCTATAACATTATTCAGGGATGGCCCGTCCTGAACAAATTTTGGGCCATAGTGTTAACCTACTACCTCCTTGTATGTTTTCCTACCAAGAATGGCATCGGAGAGGCCAAAGGAGATCAGAGAGTGGTGCGACAGTGCTTGATGATCCAAGACAAGCATTCCAACGATCCTACAACTTGGGATCAGCTAGATCCGAGGGACCCAACCACAGACTCTGGTGAACCCATGGAGAGAACCATCTCAATACCATTGACTGAAGAAGACCCTACTAGGGTCATGCAGATCGGGAGTATGCTTGACGAGAAAACCAGAATGGAGCTGATCTGTTTTCTCAGAAATAATGCTGATATTTTTGCCTGGTCGGCTTCAGACATGCCATGGATTCCAACCGAAGTAATTACTCATCGATTGGAAGTTTCTCTTGAACATAAGCCGGTCCAGCAAAAGAAAAGGAGTTTCGCCCTCGAAAGATAGAAGGCAATAAATGAGGAAGTAAGCAAGCTCCTCAAGGCAAGGTTCATTCAAAAAGCTCATTATCCTGAGTGGTTGGCCAATATGGAAATGGTGAAGAAAGCTAATGGCAAGTGGAGGACCTGTATTGATTACACATATCTCAATAAGGCTTGCCTAAAAGATAGCTTCCCTCTTCTGAAGATCGACCAACTGGTCGACGCCACCTCTGGTCACCAATTGTTAAGCTTCATGGATGCTTTCTTCGGATACATTCAGATCCGAATGGATCCCCAGTGATGTGGGCAATAGAATCAGGAAAAGACTCCAACCAATTTAGGTCAAGTCCGAGTCCTTGTGGTTGGAGTAGCAAAAGAGAAGTCCTGTAATTTTTCTTTTTTTTTGAGTCCAAATAATCTTGTTGTTAATTTCGAGTCCATGTTGGGTCTGGTTTGATATCTTAGTTAACCCTGCAATTGAGAGTTGGGTCTAGTTAAATCAAGCCCAATCCATGAGTCCATGAAGCATCAAGACAAGAAGAAGCCACCTCATCAAGTGACCCCCACCTTGTGCCACATGTCAAAAGCTCCAATGGATGTCGCCACCTCAACAAGTGGTCCCCACTTTATGCCACATGTCAAGAGCTCCAAAGGACACCGCCACCTCATCAAGTGGTCCCCACCTTGCACCACATGTCAAGCTTTGAAGGAATTTCAAGAAACAAATGCCACCATATCCTCCAACTCTCCACATTTCAAGCAACAAATGCCACCATATCCTCCAACCCCCCTTGTAATCCTCCTAATCCTATGGGTTTTCAAATTTTAAAAAAAATGTTGTAAGGCTTCTATTTAAGCTATGGGATGCCCTATTGAAAAGGATGGTTAATGAATGAAGTTGGTATTTTTTCTTCTATGTATTTTTTTTTTCTGTGTGTCTATGTGGAAGCTTAGCCTTTCTCTTCCTCCACGCCAACCCTAATCTTTCCTTCTTCCATTCCCAACGCCAAAGACTTCTTCTTCTTTCATAACTTCAAACTAGCTCTAGCGTTCAAGGGTGAATCAAGAAGATCATCACAAGGCGACCAACCTACTCCACTTCAAGCATTCCACCATGATGCCAAGATGGATCTCCTTCAATGCCTCTTCCACCCTTCTTTCTTTTATCTAGTTGATTACTTGTTAAGTCACTCATCTTAGGGTTTCTTTGTTGCAGGGTTCTCTGGGATTCCGGCTTCAAGAGGAAGGTTTACTTGCCATAGATCCAGAAAACAAGAGGGGCCTTCAGTGGTATTATGTTCATGTCATCCAGGAGACCTCTTCAATAGTGAATCTATTCTAATTGAAGGGCCAATGTCAGGTATGTCTAGTGTTGATTGAGTCTGCAATGTTAAATTAGACCTAGCTTGGCTTGCATGGTTCTCTTCTAGTCCTATTCTTTTCTTATTCTGAGAGTCTCGATCACTAGGTTTATGTTAGATCCTTCGAGCTTCTTCACTAGATCTCTTTGATAGTTTATGTTGAGTTGTTTATATGCAAATAGGGAATTGCTTGGTTAATCATTTGCTAATCTCCATTAGGGTTGCATAGTTTCATTTTACATTCTACACCATTCTTGGTATCAGAGCATGGTCGGATAATTTCTTGCATTTAGATATGTTGCATGCATTCTTGTTATCTAGTTATTTTTTTAAAAATCCAAGCAAGATCTAAAATTCATGCCTCCTGAGCGGGTGTACTCCAGTACACTGTCATGACCCATGGGAATAATGAGCCCCTGGCCAAACGTTAATTTTTAGATTGAAGTTTGGGTAAGCCAATGCACTTGTTTGATTAGGTTCTGTTTACTGAAAACTTGCATCTGCTTACTGTAATCCATCTGCAGCTCCAAAGGCAAGTCGCTAATTTCTTGTTGAAATATTTTTTTTCTTGTTCCTTCCTAAGTCAGTTATCCCCATATTAAATTTCATCATCAGAAAGAAAACACACAAAAAATGAAAATTCCTACTTCAATCTTCTATCCTGCTGAAATAGTCTACAGTACATGGTCTATTATTTTTATTGTTTCTCTTTATATACAGATCTAGATTTTCTGATTTTTGTTTTTCTGGGATCCTCATAATTCATATAATTTCTCAACAATTTTTCAGATTTTATTTCGATTGTTAGAATTTCTAGCATTCGAAATACTCTTTGAGATTCAGTCTGAACTGAAATTCCAGCAAGAACCAATCTCAGAAAATTTTTGAATTTGAAGTTCAAATTTTAAATTTTAAAATTTTGAATTCTGACATTCAAGAATCTGAAACTTGAAGTTTGAAATTTAAATTTTAAAATTTAAGTTTGAATTTGAAATTGTTTGAAAACAAACTAATCAAGTCAAATAATTAAGTCAGCTCATAAAACAAATATATATATATATATTTGCATTCATTTGAAAACATCTTAAGGGCATCAATATGACATGGGGGCAAGAATTCATCACTTGTCCTTAGCCCAAAACCACAACCCATCATCTTGATCCCAATCCTTAATTAAAACCAATTAGACCTAATCATCCTAGTGGGTTAGGGACACCAACGAGTAGGGTTCGGATTATGGTCAAGTTAATTGTGTCCACTAATTGGTGTGTGCTTACGGGCTTGGTGTCTAGGATTGGTGTATTAGGGCTTGTGGGTTGGAACTCCTTACCACCCTTCACAAGACCAACCAAGTTCATCCATGGACACTAGTATGGAAACCCTTATGAGATCTATGATTGAGCGACTGGAACATTTGGATGCTAGGTTTGATCAGTTCGAGGAAAGGATAGGAACCCTAGAGGAATCTAGGTTGACCCCAACTGAACCACCTTCACCCAGATTACCTTCAGTTCGCCCTAGAGCCCAACGACAGGAACATACACCTGATCCAATTCATAGAAGGCCACATCAGGATTATGCTGATCACACTCCAGAGCCATATCCTAGAAGACCTCGCCATGATACTTTTGATCAAGATGATCGGGCCTTAAGGAATATCCATCTAGATGCACCAACCTTTGAGGGAAGCCTAGATCCTAAGGCGTACATAGACTGGGAGGCTGACATGGACCAATATTTTGACTGGTATGATATGTCTGAAGAGAGAAGATTCAAGTTTGCCAAAATTAGACTAGTCCGTCAGGCTAGGTTGTATTGGGAAAATATCGAACGCATAGCTAGGCAGAGGGGAGACTTACCTATAGCATCCTGGAGAGACATGAAGAGAAAGCTTAGAGAGAAATATTTGCCTATGTCTTATCAGCAAAGGTTGTTAGATCAGTGGCAGCGATTGACACAAGGAAATAAGACCGTTTCTAAATACGTTGCTAAATTTGATAAGTTTGTAATGCGATGCAACGTAGTCGAGTCTGAGGCAGCCACTTTATCGAGGTTTAGATCAGGATTGAATGAAGATATAAAAGGAGAATTATTTTTGAGAGAAGTCCATGATTTAGAACAGGCATACCAAGTTGCCATGGACTATGAGAGGTTTCAGAGGAGAGCTTCATTTAGGCAACCAGAGCCCACTAGGTTTAATCCTCCTATTAGTCGACCTAGTTCAGTCCCTAATACAGCCAATAGACCAAGACCCAGCTCGAATCCAACCCCTAGACCCAACCCTGCCATTCCTCCAATTCCTAGAGAAGACAAAGGAAAGAGCCCTGAAGTTCGAGGTGAGAGGGAGCGAGTCTGCTATAAGTGTCGTAAACCTGGTCATTTCCTGAGCCAATGTCCCTATAGAGCTTTACATATAGGGGAGGTAGAAGAAGAAGAAGAATCAGAACCCCTAGAGAATAATGAAGAGGAGGTTTATGAAGCAGGGGATTGCTTAGCTGATGAGTATGAAGGAGATGAAGAAAATATAGACTCATCAGATGTGTTAGGAGTTGTGAGATGTATCATGACACAGACCAAAGAGCAGGAAGACTGGCGTAGGACTAGCATCCTACATACATTTGTCAAAATAGGAGAAAAGGTCTGTAAGATCATGATCGATAGTGGAAGCTATGTCAACGTCATTTCCACTAGCGCAACCAAGAGTCTAGAATGTAAAATGAAACTATGCAACCCTAATGGAGATTAGCAAATGATTAACCAAGCAATTCCCTATTTGCATATAAACAACTCAACATAAACTATCAAAGAGATCTAGTGAAGAAGCTCGAAGGATCTAACATAAACCTAGTGATCGAGACTCTCAGAATAACAAAGGAATAGGACCAGAAGAGGACCACACAAGCCAAGCTAGGTCTAATTTAACATTGCAGACTCAATCAACACTAGACATACCTGACATTGGCCCTTCAATTAGAATAGATTCACTCTTGAAGAGGTCTCCCGGATGACATGAACATAATACCACTGAAGGCCCCTCTTATTTTCTGGATCTATGGCAAGTAAACCTTCCTCTTGAAGCCGGAATCCCGGAGAACCCTGCAACAAAGAAACCCTAAGATGAGTGACTTAACAAGCAATCAACTAGACAAAAGAAAGAAGGGTGGAAGAGGCATTGAAGGAGATCCATCTTGGCATCATGGTGGAATGCTTGAAGTGGAGTATGTTGGTCGCCTTGTGATGATCTTCTTGATTCACCCTTGAACGCTGGAGCTAGTTTGAAGTTATGAAAGAAGAGGAAGTCTTTGGCGTTGGGAATGGAAGAAGGAAAGATTAGGGTTGGCGTGGAGGAAGAGAAAGGCTAAGCTACCACATAGACACATAGAAAAAAAAAACACATAGAAGAAAAAATACCAACTTCATTCATTAACCATC
This sequence comes from Areca catechu, assembly GCA_021397845.1. Classification (NCBI taxonomy): domain Eukaryota; kingdom Viridiplantae; phylum Streptophyta; class Magnoliopsida; order Arecales; family Arecaceae; genus Areca; species Areca catechu. The sequence goes on from CM038041.1 coordinate 148,213,372, forward strand.
CTTTTCAATGGGGCATCCCATAGCTTAAATAGAAGCCTTACAACATATTTTTTAAAATTTGAAAACCCATAGGATTAGGAGGATTACAAGGGGGGGTTGGAGGATATGGTGGCATTTGTTGCTTGAAATGTGGGGAGTTGGAGGATATGGTGGCATTTATTGCTTGAAACTCCTTCAAAGCTTGACATGTGGTGCAAGGTGGGGACCACTTGATGAGGTGGCGGTGCCCTTTGGAGCTCTTGACATGTGGCATAAAGTGGGGACCACTTGTTGAGGTGGCGACATCCATTGGAGCTTTTGACATGTGGCACAAGGTGGGGGTCACTTGATGAGGTGGCTTCTTCTTGTCTTGATGCTTCATGGACTCATGGATTGGGCTTGATTTAACTGGACCCAACTCTCAATTGCAGGGTTAACTAAGATATTAAACCAGACCCAACATGGACTCGAAATTAACTACATGATTATTTGGACTCAAAAAAAAGAAAAATTACATGACTTCTCTTTTGCTACTCCAACCACAAGGACTCGGACTTGACCTGAATTGGTTGGAGTCTTTTCCTGATTCTAGTGCCCACATCAATTCTCCCAGGGTGGGAGGAACTCGACCCTGTCGAGTAAGGATTAGCCTGATAAGCTTCTAATGCATCTGGATCGATTTGTTGTAGGTCCTCTCGGGTGATCCAGGAGTCTTCAGAATCAGGACATCCTTGCCATCTAACCAGATAATGTTGGTAACCCTTATTTCTAGTGGTACTGATCTGGTCATCCATTTTCCTTTCAATTTTCTCCCTTCGCTCAGGAACACTCGGTGGTGGGCATTCTTTTGGGGCTTCACTCTCAAAAGAAGTATTAGGACAAAAAAGCACACCAGGTATCAATGCAGGTTCTTTGTATTCTTTTAAGTCTGAAACGTTAAATGTTGAACTAATGCCATAACTTGGTGGTAAATCTAATACATAAGAATTAGGTCCAATTTTCTTTATTACTTTGAAAGATCCGGCTCCCCGGGCATGGAGTTTCTTCATAGTTCCCGACGAAAACCTTTCAGGTTTAAATTTGATCATAACGTAGTCCCCTTCATTAAATTCTTTTAACCGTTTATGTGAATTAGTCATATGCTTATAGAGTTCATTGCTCGATTGGATCTTTTGGCTAATCTCCTTATGCAATTCCCTAATATGCTGTGCATATGACTCAATAGACTCAGACACTCGTGCATGTGTGGGTAATGGAGCTAGGTCTAAAGGTTTCCTAGGTCTGTATCCATGGACCACTTCGAACGGACTTTTCCCAATAGACCTATTAACTGAGCTGTTGTAGGCAAATTCAGCACGAGGAAGTAATAGGTCCCAGTTTCCCAGGTTATCACCAACTAAACATCTCAACAGATTTCCTAAGCCGAATTGCTTGGTTAATCATTTGCTAATCTCCATTAGGGTTGCATAGTTTTATTTTACATTCTACACCACCCAGGATGAAGAGAAGACGGCCTTTGTTACTGACAAAGGTTTGTATTATTACAAAATGATGCCATTTGGGCTCAAGAATGCTGAGGCAACATTCCAAAGATTGATCAATAAGGTGTTCAAAGAGCAATTGGGAAAAAACATGGAGGCCTATGTTGACGACATGATCGTCACAAGCCTCCTTAGAAAAGATCATATCAAGGACCTGGAAGAATCATTTGGTGCCCTACGACACCAACGTATGAAGCTAAATCTAACGAAGTGCACCTTTGGGATAACATCGGGAAAGTTCTTGGGATTCCTCGTTACCAAACGAGGGATTGAAGCTAACCCTGAGAAAATACAGTCCCTTAAAGATATGAGGCATCCATCTTGTAAGAAGGAAGTACAACAGCTGACAGGAAGGATCGCTTCCTTAAGCCGATTCATCTCCCGGTTGGCAAAGAAATGCCTCCCCTTCTTCAAAGTACTTCGACAATCTCAAGGTTTTGAATGGATCGAAGACTACCGTACTGCTTTTAAAGAGTTGAAGAAGTACTCAGAGACCCCACCTTTACTCTCTAAACCTCAAGAGAGGGAAGTGCTCTACTTATACCTTTCTGCTTCAGATGAAGCAGTCAATTCAGTCCTTGTCCCTAGAGAAGAAGATAGCTCCCACAAGCCGAACTACTACATCAAAGTCCTGCACGATTTTGAAATGAGATATTCGAAGATGTAGAAGCTGATCTATTCTTTAATAATTATGGTAAAGCGATTATGGCCTTACTTCCACGCCTATGCCATCGTGGTGTTGATTGATTAGCCACTTAAGGCCATTCTCCGATGCCCTGATACTTCGGAAAGAATAGCTAAATGAGATATAAAGCTAAGCGAGTTCGATATTAGTTTCTAGCCTCGATCGGCTGTGAAGGCTCAGGTGCTCTCATATTTCTTGGCTGAATGCACCTGGAAGTCTGAAGATGAAGCGCATCCAGCAGAAGAAGAAATCCTGAAGGACATGGAGTCTATTTGGGTGGTCCATGTAGACGGAGCCTCTAACTCCACTGGGTGTGGAGCAGGTCTCATACTGGTTGAACTAGATGGGCACACAGTGGAGTATGCACTCTAATTTTTTTTTTGTGCTTCAAATAACCAGGCCGAATACGAGGCCCTACTTGCGGGACTTCGGATTGCCAAAAGCTTGGGAGTCCAGAGACTCCAAGTCTTTTCGGATTCCCAGTTGGTAGTGAACCAGGTCAAAGGAGAATATGAAGCTAGAGATCCCACCATAGTTCAGTACCTGGAAAAGGTATAAGCCCTATCTTCTCAACTGGAGTTCTTCAAAATCATGCATGTTCCTCGATCAGAGAACTCCCAGGTGGATGCACTATCCAGACTTGCTACCACCACCCCAGAATCCCTCGATCGCACCTTCGTTGAACACCTCGAAGCCCCAAGTATAGTTGAAGAAACTTTGGAGGTGCACCAAATTGGGACTGAACCAAGTTGGATGGATCCCATCCTTAAGTTCTTAAATGAGGGTGTACTGCCAGAGGACAAAGCAGGGGCCAAAAAGATCCACAGGATGGCATTCCAATATGTCATCTTAGATGGAACCCTCTACAAAAGATCGTTCTCTCAGCCTCTGCTAAAATGTCTGGGACCATCAGATGCTGACTACGCCTTGAGGGAGGTCCATGAATGGATACATGGTGATTACCTAGGGGGTAGGTCTCTGGCATACAAAATAATGTGCCAGAGATACTATTGGCCCTCCATTCAAAAGGATTCAGCTGACTTCGTATGGAAATGTGATCAATACCAGAGGTATGCCAACATACAGAGCAACCAGCGAGTCATTTGACCCAGCTGACAGCACCCTGGCCCTTCATCCAATGGGGCATGGATATCCTTGGCCCATTTCCACCGGCGTCCGGGCAGAGGAAATTCCTCCTTGTGGCAATCAACTACTTTACTAAATGGGTCGAAGCTGAACCACTGACTCATATCATGGAGGGCAAAGTCGAGAACTTTATCAGGAATTTCATTATATTTCGGTTCGAGATTCCATATACAATTATCACCGACAACGGGAGATAGTTCAACAATCTGAAGTTTAAAGACTTCTGCGCCCGGTACCATGTGCAACATAGGTTGACTTCCGTCACCCACCCACAGTCCAATGGAGAAACCAAAGTGACTAATTGGACCATTCTCCATGGCTTGAAGATAAGGGAAAATGCTTCCAAGGGACTTTGGGTAGAAGAGCTGACCTCCATTCTCTAGACATATAGAACGACCCCGAGAATGGCTACTGGCGAATATCCATTCAACTTGGCATACGGTACCGAAATCATCCTCCCTATCGAAGTCTCCCTCCAATCCCTAAGAATCGACAAGTATAAAGAGCCTAAAAACTTCGATCGCAGAAGAGTTGACCTGGATCTACTATCAAGTACCAGTCTCCAGGCTCAAATGAAAATAGTGACGTATCAACAAAAAGTCACCAAATATTATAACTATAGAGTAAAAAAGCAGATTTTTTGCACGAGGAACATGGTGCTACGAAGAACTGAAATATCCAGGCCAACGGAGCAAGATAAGCTTTCTTCCAATTAGGAAGGATCGTACCAAGTTGAAGAAGTCATACATCCAAGAACGTATCGACTCAAGATCTTGGATGGTAAAATTCTATCCCGGTCATGGAATGTACAAAACCTTCATAAGTACTATCAATAAACAGATCCCAGAATCTTTTATACAAATCTGTTCAACTTTAAATGGCCCGTTGCACTAGCAAGATGACAATGATTTCAATGGCTTGATCGAAAGAATCGGCCAGCGGTGCAAGGGAGAGTCTGATCACTCATCTTATCGGTATGCCCGACGAGCACAATGGATAGCCCAATCAAGCTGTCAAAATGATCAAAGGCACAGGGATGGTCCATGTCACCTACCCTATGATAAATCCAAAAACATGCCGGGGCGGGCCTAATCAGCCTACCTTATACCAAAGAAGGCGCAGGGACGGTTTATATAACCTACACTATGGTAAATCCGAAGACACATCGAGACGGGCCTGAACAGCCTACCTTAATCATGACAGGGATGCACAGGGATGGCTAAGATGCCCTACCCTATGGTAAATCCGAAAACGTGCTAAAGTGAATCTATATCACTCATCCTGTCAACACCTGTCAACAGCAAACACTTGATGAGACGGCCCAACCGATCTCATCCCCTCTGTAGATCCATAATGGTTCTAAGAAATCTATACTTTTGACATATCACAAGGTCTACATTTAGTAGTACCTTAAGATATATTAGTCACAGAAGAAGAAGAAGTATGAAGAAAGTTGAAATTCTTCATTTCATTTTCAAATTTTTACAAAAAAAAAAGAGAAAGAAGACAAGAAGCACTGCAGATAATGGGAAAGTAGATCTAGAGACCGCTTGCTGGCCCTTTCCCATGCCAGCGGGAAGTATCAAAGCCCTGGAAGGAGGATGGAGAGAATCCGGAGTTTCCTTCTGAGTCAGACTCCGACTCTTCTTCAAAATCGAAGTCAAATTCGTGACCAGGAAAAGGGACGGAAGGCTTAATATTGTCCAAACCCTTCAAATTGAAGTACTTGAAAGCCTTGTCCCGATGATCTCGAAACCCTCGATGGTACGAATCCAGAACCACCTCTGTAACTTCATCCTTATAGGTGGAAGAAGCCATGAAATCCGAGATGGCCTCTACCACCTTCTTCCTAGCCTCCTCTGCCTCTGCAGCGGCTACCTCAACTTGAGCCTTGGCCTCCACCAGGCAGGCCTCCAAGACCCAGATTTTCCTCTCCAAGCGAGCAATGACCCCCTGTGGGTCATCATTGTCACCCCTCCGAGGAGCCTTAGAACTAGGCTCACCCTCAGTTTGCGTGTTGGAAGCCCTCTTCATTGCTGCCTTCTTAAGATCAGAGACGTTAAACTTTATTCTATTGGTGCACTGAGGGAAGGAGGGTGATGGGGATCCAGGGCAGGTCTGGGTATTTTTCTATTTTTTCTTATTTTTTCAGAATTTTTTTTATTTTTTCCTATCCCGCTATTCCACCTATCCACGCTATTCTGGTTTTGTTCTCGGTTTATCCCCGAGTTATCCCAGCTTTATTCTATCTCCTGCAACCTTTCTCCCGTGAATTTTTTAAAAGTTTCGAACCCTAGCCCACCGCCCCTCCAGCCCCAGATCCGGGCCGCTCGCCCTCCGGCCGGCCCCGCCGGAACGTCGCCGAAGCAAGCTGGCCCCCGCCTCGCCGGAGAAGCCGCCGCCACCGCCGCTGCCGCCCATGCCCGTGGGAAGCCGAACGAATGCGGAGGCGTCCGCCCGCCACAGCCCACGGTCGACACTGCCGCCGCCGCTGGCTCGCTGCCAGCCGCCATTCCCGTCTCCTGCTTGCCCTTGCCCGGCCGCCGGTGGGGTCCGCCACCGTCCACGCCCGTGGGAAGACGAACGGACGCGAGAGGCGTCTGTCCACCCACGTGCGCCCCTGCACCGCCGTCGCCATTGCCGCCGCCGCCCACACGTCCGCCGGCCACCATCCCGCCATCCCCACCGTCCACCGGCCACGCCGGTGCCCTGAGGTCTCGCACGGCCGTGGGCGACCAAACGGCACACCCTGGGGCGTGCCATGCCATTCTTGCGCCGCCTCGCCCGCAGCCCGCCGCCAGCCGTCTGCCGGCCCATCCGCCACCCACTGGTGTTCCACCGGAGACCATTCTTCCCTTCCACGACCATGAGTTTGTGTTTGCACGGATTTTAGAGCAGCCCATATTTCAGAGTAGCATGCTTTCTGGAGCAGATTATCAAGCTGACACGCTTCTCAGAGCATATCAGCACTATTTTTGATGCAACACAAATTTTGATGTAATTTATTTTCCTTTTTTAGTTTTCTTAGAGGCTAAGAAACTGAGGGTTTTGGTTTTTCTATATAAAGGCCCCCTCTCCCACTGTAAAAATCAGAGAGTTGATATAGACTTTTGGGTTGGTTCCGGTTCCGGTTCTGGGCTGAGGCCCGTTTTTCTTCGTTCCCTGCTGTGTGCATTATGGGTTCGATGAGCACCCTAGTTATCCCCTATCTCGTCTTCTTTATCTCCTCGTGTCCTTCGAGAGTCATCCTAGCGCATCTATGTGAGAGCCCTGCTGTGTGCATTATGGGTTCGATGGGAGCTCAGGATAGCTGGTACTGTGACCCCTTCAGGAGGGTAGCTTTATGCTCAGGGTAGCTGGTGCTGTGATCCCTCGGGAGGGTAGCTTTAGGCTTTGACCCCTGACTTTCTGTGTGCGTTCCCCGCTAGAGTGAGTCTCAGGGCCATGAGTTCCACTTTTCGGTCCCCCATCTTCATCCTTCCTTCACCACATCCACCCAGAAAATTGAAAACAAAAGAGATCAGCTGTCTTAGGATTTTAGTGTCAGTATGCCCTAGTCCCGGGAGGCTTCTTAGCCCTCCCACGGTCCTAGTTTGTTTAGTTGTTTCCCTATTTTCCAAATAACCATGTTACATCGATTTTTTGTCCCGCATCAGAGGGCAGTTTTCAAAATAGAAGTATGAAATTTCGATGACCTACTATAAGGAAAGACAGGGTCCTATTTAAAAGGATCCTACACCCATGAACGGTCACAGGGAAACGTGCTCCATGCCTTTCCCCAGACACACCAAAGGGTGCCACGTGTTGGGATGATGCCTCGAAACCCAGGTGGCCACCTGGGAACAGTCTGATCATCAATAACTGCTCTCGAGGATGGAGACCGTCGGTGCTTCGAACCTAGAATAGTCTCCCTTGAGCGGTTACAACATTAATGGCCTTCTCTCAGAAAGGAAGGATATGGTGGCACCCATGACATGCGAGGACACGATCGTTTGAATACCCATGCACTCGACACGGGCAACGAAAATTATGCCCAATGTTCCTCAATCAATGGCCAACGTAAAAACGACACTTATCCATCACGTCCATTCTAGGATAGAATGAATAATTATGGAGAGTAACTGATGTCAGCATAACCTAATCGAGGTCAGTCATCAGTAGCGGCATTCCGATCTTACTTCAGAATTCATCTTCAACATCAACCTTAAATTAAACGGTCTTCAGATTACCCGTCAACCAAAAAGAACCAATCCAAAAAAGACTAGTTTGAAAGAAATTAATCTTTTATTTCGAGGATGAAGAACCTCATCCAAAAGGAGAACGTTACAGATAGTTGAAAAAAGAAAAATTATAGCAGATTTACTTCTTGTCGGCCTCCTCAGCAGTCGAAACAAGAGTAAAGGTTGACATCATTTCAGGCTGAATCTTGGGGGCTACAAATCTATCCTCCGGAATGGCGAGCAAGGAGAAGTCTGTGCCGGGGTAAAGCTCTTTAATTTTACCCAAACAATCGGCATAACCTTAAGAGTATCCTTCTAACGCTGCTTTGCTTGCCTCGTCTTTGAAAGCCTAGGAAGTCTTATAAGCTTCCATAGCCCCAGAAGACCTCTCTTTGGCCTGCACAGCCCTCTAGATGGCCGCCGAAAGGTTTGTCTCCAGCTCATCGACCCTCCTCTTTGACTCGACCAGATGTGACTTCGGCTCCTCAGCATCCCATAATACCTCCCTCAACAATAGTTCAAGAGAGACAACTTTTATCCTTCTCTCCTACGCAATGATCGACACCTCAGTCGCCTGTGCCTGAATGGTACCCATCTATCTCTTCAAGACATCATTCGAGGCAATGGCCCTGTCCCTCTCTTCTTCTGCAGCAGCCCAAAGCTTCTCAGCAACATCCTTTTCAGCCACGGCTAAGGCCATTTGACTTCGGAGGCCTTCACTATAGCTGATAGATTCACGAGTACCTTTCTCCAGCAAAGAAAGTTCACGAGAAATCTACAGAACAAAGAGCACCTACAAAGTCAGTTCAATCGATGAATGTGGATAAGTGACACACGTGAAGAAGGCTGCCTACTATATTCCAAGGAAGAATGCAGGAAAAGGATCCCTAGATTCTCGCTTCTAGGCTCCGGTGATAGGGGTATCGCACCCCACCGGACCTTTTTCTCCTACAACCGGAGCCGCAGGCTTAGCACCTTCAACATATGGGGAAGCCCCACCAACATCTTGTGAGCTCGATCTCACGAATGGCTCGACCAGCATGGCCCTCCCAGGAAAAATCGGTTCCTCCCCTAAGGAAGAACCTATCTCGATAAGACCACTACTCCTAGCCTTGGTGCACGGTAATGCCAACACATATCTTCGCCTTCGATCTAATCTCCTCACCTGGGAGCCCCTCATTGGTTTTCCCTTGGCTGCTTGCCTGAGCTGTGCTAGATTTGGCCTCATGGCATAACAAGCCCTCAAAATGATGCGAGGATGAGGAAACAGGAATGGCGTTAGAGATGGCGTTGCCAAGCACGAATGGCAGATGATCTAAGGAAATTCCTTTCCTTATATCGAGACTAGCAAAATTCAAAAGCCCTTGTTTGCAATGGGCTCCTAGGCGTGCCATGCATGGATGCCCTAATGGATCGGGCCTCAACTAGTGTGCTGGGGGGACCACCAAAAGGCTGCAGCCATGATGATCCCTGTTCCCATGCATAGTCATTATGAACTTGATCGCCACTACTTCTCCAAGCAACGATATAGCGGTCACTAAACCCCCAGTAAGCTGATAAGCTAAGGGTTCCCTCGATATAGGAACTTTCTTATTTGTTTTGTAGACTAAAAGGAGAAGTCTATATTTGCAAGAATATACTCCACAAAGGACAATGTGATTCAAGCCACCACCAAAACCAATGACTCTACCTAAACCAAGTTCAAAGTATGCAACACTTGGGAAGCATTATAGCGTACACAGAAAAGGAAAAGTGCTCATTAATTCAGGAGAGTTTGTCAATTACATGCCAAAAGAAAAGAAGGAAGAGATACAATGCCAAAGCCTAATGAATCTCTAAGGATCGGCCGAGAGGGATCCAGCATCGTAAGATTGGAGCAGCCTATCAATCTGGGCAGAAAGGGTTTCCTCAACTTGGGTTAGACCCAGAGAGTCTTCAGTCTGGACTCCCTCTTCAGCCTGGACACCCTCTTCAACCTGGGCTCCCTCTTCGGCCTGAACTCCCTCTTCAGCCTGGACCAGAATTACACCCGAGTCCTCAACTAAAATCAGAATTTCTTCCCTCAGGCTTGGCATCTCTTCAGCCTCTTCGGCCTGGACCGGAATTACACCCGAGTCCTCGGCTACGATTTGGGTTTCCTCTCTCGGGCTTGGTATCTATTCAACCTCCTCTACGGCCCCGGTTTCCTCCTCTTCTTCCTCTACTATGTCAAAAGCAGGGACACTGGAAAGATCAAGATCAGGGAAGACCGTACTGACCTTGGCAAGTCCATCATTGAAGCCATGATGATAGCTGTATAAAGTCACTTCATTCATCTCTTCCTAGAATTGTGAGGACTTCCTAAAATCCGCAACAGCTCTAGCCGCCTGCTCTTTCAGGGCTTTAGACTCCCTCCTGGCTACTTCGAACTCCCTCCTAGCTGCTTCGAACTCCAAGGCCACCTCTTCGGCTCTTAAAGATGCCCTTCTAGCTCTCAAAGATGCCTCTTCAACCCTCTTGGTCGCCTCCTCAACTGCATTGGTCAGGTCTTCAATCCTTTACTGATTTTCCTTGGCAGATTGTTCCAAGGAGTCAATCTATTTTCTATTCTTCTTCAACTCTGCCCCTAGCCCTGCAATCGTCAAGTGGGCATTCTTCAGTTCACCCTTCAGGCCACGAACTTCGATGTCCATGCGAGTAAGTTGATTCTCCATGGACTGCTTCAATTCCTCGGCCACCTCCCTTTCAGCCCTGTCCATGTGGAGCTCCTCCTTCAGGCCGTGAATGGGGCTATCGATGCTCCTTAGGCCCTCTTCCATGAAAGTAATGTCATAGACCAGCTATATCAAAAAAACAAGATCACAGACTGAATGACCCATCAGGCAAAGAAAAGATAATGAAGATCTCACCTGTTGCAGAGAGGAAAAGGTAGAATCAGATATCCTGGAGAGGCTTCGACCTTGGACGACTGCCAAATCATGAGGCAGTAGAGTATCCTTCAGCACCCGCCTAGCCATAGTAGGGACCAAAAGACCCCTTATGGGGGAAAGCTCTGAAGAGCTCACGGGATGGCTCCCAATTGGAGAAGCCTCCCAGACAGACTCCTCCTCGACTTGCGGCACCTTGCCCCTATCCACCGCAGGGGGCAAGGCGGTGGCACATCGACCACCAGAGATGGACTCTCCCTTATTTGAACTGAAGAGATAACCGTCGGCAGAGATTCCACTAGCTAAGGCCCTATTGGGGCCTCCATCATCGATACCCTGTCTCCTCCAAAGGTTCCTTTAGAGGACGAGGTGCTCCTACTCCTCTCAGGATCATCCCCTCGGGCCTTCTTCCGAGCCTATGACCTTGAAGGGGAAGCCTGAGCTATCCTCTACTTGGAGGACTGTCGAACCTAGCCCAAGTTAGGCTTCATTCCACCGCCTGCAAATAGAAAGGCCCTTCTGAGTCAACTGGACTATAGAGGAAATAAAAGAGAAGAGGGAAAAACTTTCACCATTTATTTCTAAACAGGAAACTCGCTGATCCCTACAAGATGGAGATTCCTCTCCTCCAACAGTTCGCAGATGGGAACAGCCTCCGAACCAGTCAGTAAAACATAATCAAACTGATTAACTACCAAAACCTTTTTTTCATCATTGGCAACTAAGCGTGGCTCCCTTCACTCACTACTAAAATCCCATGGTTTGGTAGACGACACAAAAATAAAGTTGGGCTTCCACCCATTGATGGCACTGGGCATGTCTTTGATGATCTTGCGACCAGGCCGAGGACCAATCACCCACTATCCATGATCATGGAAATCCATCTTGAGAACAAAAAGAGCAGTAAACAAATTGGACCCGGGATTCATGTTGGCTATGTGGCACCGGACCAAAAACCCATAGATATTTTGAATGCTTTTTGGAGTCAACTATGCTGGCACTATTTGGTACATGCAAAAAATCTTGATGAAGAAGGGATGTAGAGGAAATCAAAGACCAGCCTTTAAATGATCTTCATATATGGCCAGACACTTGACGGGGGGTTTATTCACCCACTCTTCAGATGTGGGAAGTATTAAAGGAAACCCTTCGGGAACGTGATAACATTCTCGAAGGTGGGCGACCTTTCCCAGTGAGACGGAGCTGGGAACCAACTCCGGACTCACTACATCATCAGTCCCGGAAGGCCCAACCTTTTCTCCGTGACTTCTTACGGTCTCAGCCATGATAAAAGAATGAAGCAAAGAAACAAAAGGAAGATTCTACCTGCGAAAAGGATCGATGGCCAAGAATAGGAAAAGCTGGGCCAAAGTTGAAGGTATGCAAGGATGAAGAAGCTTTCTCAACCAGACCTTTTCTGTTTCTCATAAAGGACAAGGAAGCTCCAAAGCGACATCTCGATAAATAGAACCATCTCCCCAAATCTACCACAAACACTCGGGATGGGTGCACAATCCCAAACAGCCCTAAATTGATTTGACGTGGAATGAATCGAAGGTCATAATCTGCACAAATCAAGGGCTAAGGTGGAATGCACTTTTTATCCGATGGACGGGAAGAGGCAACGATCGCCACTCGAATCCCAACCAGAGGATTTGTTGAAAACTTCCTCCAATCTGTCTCAAAAGAGTCCGAAGATGAAGACGTCCCTTTAATTCAACTACAGATATTTTTTTTTAAAAAAAGCCTAAAGATAGATATCCAATCTATCTCAGATCTCCACGAACGTGATAAATAACGATTATCATCGACTACCTAACTACCTCCAAAGCATGATCATGGCACATAACTCTAGCGGCAACGTCTCTGGCCTTGCCGGAACCATTTAGTAACCATCCATAATTATGAATTGAGGGGAAGGAATTAACTTCCCCATCGTAACCGCATGAGGGAGAACGGAACTGCAAGCCGGGCAACTCATTATAAATAACGGTAAGAGGGGATGCTCCAGGTAAGGTATAAGACACTCTTGAAAATATCAAAGTCTTCTCCTATCCATTTATCCTCCTCAGAATCTTTCCCATTCAATGGCTGGAGCCCACCTCTGACTTAAGCATCGGAGTGTCCCCCACCGGAGCATCTCCAGTCAGGAATTTCTTTTACAAGTGAACCAGTGAGTGGGCCTGCAATCCAGTAGCTCTGTCCAGTCGAAACAGGGACTCTACGCCAACAAGACCTATGCACCAATAGCTAGGCTAGAAGGTATTAGATTACTCTTGGCATATGCATGTTTCATGAACTTTAAATTATTTCAAATGGATGTAAAGAGTGCTTTTCTAAATGATTTTCTATCAGAAGAAGTTTTTGTAGAATAACTGCCTCGTTTTATCGATCATGCTTTTTTAAATCATGTTTTTAAGTTAAATAAAGCTTTATATGGTCTTAAATAGGCATCGAGATCCTGGTATGACAGATTAAGCAAGTTTTTGCTTGAAAATAATTTTGTAAGAGGTAGTGTTGATACTACATTATTTATTCAAAAGAAAAATAATGATATTTTGGTTGTTCAAATTTATGTTGATGATATAATATTTGAATCTACTGATGAATCCTTGTGTCAAGATTTTGCTAAGTTAATGCAGGGTGAATTCAAAATGAGTATAATAGGTGAGCTGAACTACTTCCTCAGACTTCAAATCAAATAATCAAAAGAAGGGATTCTAATCAACCAAGCCAAATATATTAATAAAATTATCAAAAAGTTTGGCATGGAATCAAGCAAAGAAGTTGGAACACCCATGAGTCCGAAATGCAGATTAGATAAAGATGAAAATGGTACAAATATTGATCAAAAATTGTATAGAGGTATGATCAGATCTCTACTCTATTTAACTGCCAGTAGACCTGATATTCTATTTAGTGTTTGTATGTGTGCACGTTTTCAATCAAATCCAAAATAATCATACATTATTGCTGTTAAAAGAATTTTTAAATATCTTAAAGGCACATGTAATATAGGATTATGGTATTCCAAGCACTCATCTTTAAAGTTAATTAGTTATTCTGATGCTGATTATGGTGGCTGTAAGATTGATAGAAAAAGTACCAGTAGCACATGCCAATTTCTAGGTTTCAACTTGATTTCATGGCACTGTCGTAAACATAACTTTGTAGCATTGTCTACTGCTGAGGCAGAGTATGTGACTGCAGGGAGCTGTTGTGCACAAGTGTTGTAGATCAAGCAATAGCTAAAAGACTATGGTGTTATCCAGTTTAAGATTCCTATCAAATGTGATAACACAAGTGCTATTAATTTATCAAAAAATCCAATTCAGTATTCTAGAATTAAGCATATAGAAATTAGACATCATTTCATTAGAGACTGTGTCTTAAATAATGTCGTAGAATTAGAATTTGTACCAACTGAGAACCAATTAGCTGATATTTTCACCAAACCTCTTAGCCAAGATAGATTTGAAAAGATTAGAGATGAGCTAGGTCTATGTGACCCTTATTAAAATTGTTGACCTAATTTTTTAAAAAATAGAAAAAATTATCTAAAATTTTCAAAAGTCAATTTAGAGCTTTTGACCACTTGATCTAGTATTGATTCACCCATAGAGACCATTAGTTTGACCGTTCGAGCTTTATCTTGTGTTTTTGCTTGAGCAGACTTGAGCAATCCCCTATCCTGTCGAGCTAACTCGAAGGATGGATTGAAGCTTTTTTAAATAGGGTTCCATAAGCTTTCAAACCTATTTTCTTTACACTTCTACTATTGAACTCCAACCATTCCCTCTCCTAATCCTTAGAAAAACCTCTAGAACCCTTCCTAATCCCCAATCTGAGCAAGATGGGTCCTAGAAAGGTTGTTGCAAAGAGATCGAAGAGGGTTGTTCGATTGGTTGCAAAAGAATGGAGGACAAAGAGAAGGTTGGATGCTTCGGCTTCACATTTCATGGAAGAGTAGCATGAAGAAGCTCCGTAAGCCCCCAGGCAAATCATCCTTATAGGAAATAGACAGGTAACATCTGCAAGATTTGTGGATTTTAACTTGCTAGAGCAAGAAAACCTAAGGATAGGAGATTGGCTTAATGCTCAGGGTTGGATATCATTTTGTATGCTCAATTTGCCCACATATCCAACCCTAGTGAGACAGTTTTTTGAGAACCTATCCCTGGGTACCTTTCACTTGGAATCTACTATTAAAGAAAAAAGCATTGTGGTGAATGAACAAAAATTGAGCAGTGTTCTTCAAATTCTCAAAGAAGGAGAAGGAAAAGCAGAGGACACTAAGAAAAGTCCTTGAGAGGAGTGATGTATCTGGAATTATTCATGTCAGAGCAAATCAATTATCCTTAGAGATGAGGCTAACTCATAACATCATTAGCCGAGTGTTCTTACCTAGAACAGGAAGATTCAATTGAGTAAGTGAAAAAGGTTTGATGTTTATGAGATGTCTGATTAAGGGAAAGGATCTCAACATGCCCTACATTATGATCTCTTAGATGAGGGAAGCAGCTCATAGGGCACGAGTCTGCCTTCCCTATGGTATGGTGTTTACCCTTTTTTTTCAGGATGCTGAGGTTGATCTATCAAGTGAGGACAGTAGGCCCCTATTACACATTGACAGATATAATGTGAAATCTTTGAATAGAATGGGGTTTCTTAAAGTTGATGGACATTGGATTCGGAAGACCTCTCGGCAGAGAGCTACACATTCTAATGAGGAGTCTGATGAGGATGACCAGGCTGGACAGCCATAGGGCATTGAGGTAGAGTGATTTACTGATGAGGCTGGACCCTCTGAGCCAGCACCCACTCTACCTCAATCACCTGTGAGAGAGTCTGATACTGGTGGTTTGAGAGATGATCAAAGATTGCAGGTTACCTTGGATGAGCTCTCTACTTTGCAGCTAGGCAGAGCAGAGACTGATGCCAAGATAGTTGCTCTACATACCAAGATGAGGGATGGTTTTCAGCAGATCTTGATAGTTCTTCAAAAGATCAGTGCAGCTAGCCCATCTGGCACCTCCTCCACCACCATCAAGACCAGATGATGATGATGATGTTGACATTAGATAGGGAGAGACCGAGCCTTCTACTAGCACACCTATTGTAGATACTTCTATAGTTAGGGATGGTACTGGTGCATAGGTTACTGAGAGACAGAGCACTGGTGTATCAGACACTCCAGGGACTCAGGTTCTTTCGAGCACTAGCACTTTAGCCTTGTCTGATCCTCCTTCTGTGCAGCCCACTCCCATCCAGATCTGTTCAAAACCTCCTTCCAGGCCTAGACCTAGGGTTCCTAAACCTACTGCTCTCATTAAGACTAGACATAGGGACCTTAGACCTAGGTTTCCTAAGTTTAAATCTCAACCTGGCATTTTAGAAGTTGACTCTTCTTCTAGTGAAGATGAGTCTAGTGCTTCTTTCTAAGCATTAGGTCTTTCTTTTTCTGCATTTTCTTATGTATGTAATACTATTTTGTAGTGCTTAGTACTTTTATACTATTTCACATCCTGTACTGACTTTACATATATATATATATGTGTTTGAAAATTTTGTGTTTTGATTGATACATATGTATGAATGAATGTTATCACTAAAATATATATGTTTTGTTGATGACAAAAAGGGGGAGAAGAGCATGAAAATGAATAGAAAAGTATGATAAAAACAAGAAGTATATTGCATATCAAGCATAAATTATCCTGTTATATGAGAAAGGGAGCAATTATTGAAATTTCTATTATATGAGAAAGGGGGAGTAATTATTGAAATATAAAGTGAAAAGTTCTCCTGACTAAAGCTGGAAATTAGTATATTAGTGATTAGTATATAATCTGATACTTGCTTACAGCTTTAGTGCATGACTAGTATAGTAACTTTATTGCCCTGATATAAGTTCTTAATAGTTGATACATTGTTTCGATACTAGTTCATTTCAACATCTTGATACTTCATTTGTTCTGATATATACTACCTTAAATACGCACAGATACAAGTGAATATCGATACATAGTATGTCATTACATGTAATTATAAAGTTATCTAAAACTTTTCATGCCCAGTATTTTGTCATCATTAAAAAGAGGGAGATTGTTGATCTCTGGAATGATTTTGATAATTACAAAATATTGGAGCATATATGTATTACTAGTTCTTTCAATTACTCAAGAAGTTTTTGTAGGAAGTATTTATCATTGTATCATTTGGTTTTCTATTCAGTTGAAGTGTATTCCAGTATTGTATGAACTATTGTATATCTCAAGTTGTAAAGCCCTAATTTTTATCCTAGTAATCTTGTAAAAAGGGCTAAAAATTAATAAAAAGTGAGTATAAATAGGTTAGACATCTGTGGTAAGTTTTTTGAAGTGTTTGGAAGACTTGCTCTTGTTAAAAACTTGCCTTAAAGAAGTTCTGCTTGAGCTGACTCATGGACCTCAAGCCGATTAATGGACCAAGAGCTGACTCATGATCTGGCACGGCACGGAGAGTCTCAAATTTTCAGAAGTTCAAGCTGACTCGAGCAGAATGAGCCGACTCGACCAGAAGTTATAAATCACAGGTTTCAGAAACTCAAAAGTTCGAGCCAACTCAACCTAACAGAGTCGACTCATCCAGAGTTTGTTTTTGGTAAGTCTGTGAGTTAAAGCCGACTCAAGGTTCTCGAGTCGACTCTAGTGTCTGGTTCTGGATTTTTAACGGCTAGTTGCTGAATCAGTTTTTTGAATTCAAAAGAGACTCTAACGGCTATTTTTTGGTTTCTAAGGCCCTACAATAGCTAGTTTTGCTTGAAAACTATAAAAGAGAGTATTTATTTTGGATTAAAGGATGATTATTGATTCATTCATTAAAAGTTAAAGAGCATTCAAGTGAATTTCAAGTCTTTCACCAACCAACTTCAAGTGAGCATTCAAGAAAGGATTCAAAGCTTTCTAACTCATCTTCATTCATTGAATCTAACTTTTGAGGAAGTCAAGAAGTATCTTTAAGAGTATTCAAGAGCATCTAAAGTAAGGCTTCAATTTGAACTTCATCAACAACTACCAAACAAAATGGGTTTGTTATAAAGTTGCTATTTTCATTTGATATATCTTGTTTTCACTCCAAGAGCAGCAAGGGCCTATGTCTTATGAGTCTTGAAAGGTTTTTAGGTGAGCCTATTAAAACCTAAGCTTGGATTTCTTTGGTGAGCCCGGTACTAAAAATCAAAGGGAGTTAGGTTCTTGGTTAGCCTATGTTAAAACCAAGTGTTGGGTTTCTTTGGTGAGCCCGGTTTAAAAACCAAAGTATAAAGGTTTGGATTGTGAGCCTATTAAAATAATCTACTATATTCCAGTGGAGGACATAGTGAAAATCCCAAGTGGTGCTTGGGTAGTGGATGTAGGAGCGGGTTGATCCAAACCACTCTAATTTTTTTATGTTTGTGATTGTATTTGATTGACTTCTTTGTGTTTGTTGATTTAATTGCTTCTGTTGCATAATCTATCACGACACTAACACTAAAATATTTTCAAAGTGCACATATTTGCAAGAAAGTTTTATATCCCAATTCACCCCCCTCTTGGAAAGCAACCTGGGCAACACGTGTATCTTTGGTAAATAGTATAAAGTGAAATTTGCTGTTTATACCAAGCCAAGTGAAGGAGTGCTAGATTTGGTGCACTCGGATGTATGGGGACCAGCACCTATTTTATCTAGGGGTGGATCAAGGTATTTTGTTACATTTATTAATGACTTCTCGAGAAAATTATGGGTGTACCTGATGAGAGAAAAATTAGAGATATTTGTCCGATTCAAAGCCTAGAGGGCTGAAGTAGAGAAGGAGACAGGAAGATATGTGAAGTGCCTTCGATCTGATAATGGTGAGGAGTACTCTAATAAAGAGTTCAGGAGTTACTATGAGGAAAATGGGATCAAATGCCATTACACAGTAAAGGTGACCCCACAGCAGAATGGTGATGAACCGGACACTATTGGAGAAGGCAAAGAGTATGAGCAGTAGTCATCACTACCGAAAACCTTTTGGGGTGATGCTATTACTCTATCATGTTTTCTTATGAACAGGTCCCCTCACTTCAAGTTGAATAGAGGACTTTCGGAAGAAGCTTGGAGTGGAAATAAGGTAGAGCTTGGCCACCTGAAGGTGTTTGGTTGCCCAGCCTATGTACATGTGAAGGCAACTGAAAAAAGCAAGCTGGATCCTAAATCAAAGAAGATGATTTTCATAGGATATCCACAAGGAGTCAAAGGTTACCTACTATGTGATCCTCAATAACAAAGGACAGTGATTAGTAGGGATGTCATATTTGATGATAGAAGCATCTTGGAGAAACCGGGGACTGTAGTTGGAAGTGCAGTCACGAAGATGAACAGCAGTAAGTGCCCTTCACAGGTGGAGGATAGGCCACAACATCAACTAGAAATGGAGTTTCAATTGAGGTGGAGTTGGGCAGGAAGGATTCTCCATAGGTGAAGGAGAAGCAAGTAGAACCAGCTATTCAAAGGGAGGTGCAGGAGGAGCCACAAAAAGAAGACTTGCAGGAGAGTGCAAGGGGTATGGCATTGCATAAGCCTCAATGCACAATTCAGAAGATGGTGAGATATGGCATGGATGAAACTATATCATATGCTCTTATATCTGTTAATGGAGATCTAGAAAATTTTGTAGAAGCAATGGAAAGTCCTGATAAAGAGTCATGGATGCAAGGCATGATGGAAGAAATGGAATCTCTCAGGAGGAATCACACATGGCAGCTAGTGGATCTACCTAAAGATGCTCATGATATTGGCTCCAAATGGGTGTTCACAAAGAAATCAGTACCTTCAGAGCAAGGTGGAGTAAGATACAAGGCAAGGCTAATAGCAAAGGGATATTCACAGAGGGAGAGAGTTGACTACATAGAGGTATTTTCTCCTGTAGTACACCATACTTTAATTCAGGTGTTATTGTCATTGGTGGCAAAACATGATATGGAATTGATATGGAATTAAAGCAGATGGATGTGAAGATAGCCTTTCTACATGGAAGTCTAGAAGAGAAAATCTATATGAAGCAACCTGATGGCTTCATTGAGATTGGATAGGAGAATAAGGTATGTCTACTCCGGAGGTCATTGTAAGGTTTGAAACAATCACCTCGTCAATAGTATCACAGATTTGATACATTTATTATGAGCCTTAGGTTTCTTAAATGTGAACATGACTATTGTGTTTATGTCAAGGATGTGGATACTATGGATGCTCTGTATTTACTTCTATATATGGTGATATGTTGTTAGCCAGCAGAAGTATGAAAGCTATGAAAGGGCTAATAAGAGCATTGTCTCATGGATTTGAGATGAAAGATTTGGTATCAGCATAGAAAATCCTTGGAATAGAGATTTGTAGGGATAGATGCAAAGGAGTACTCCATTTGTCACAAGGTGGGTACATCAAGAAGGTACTCGAGAGGTTTGGGATGGAGAAGGCCAAACTAGTAGATATATCATTACCAGGGCATATTTCTCTCTCGAAAAATCAGAGCCCCCAGAGAGAGAAGGAGAGAGAGTACATAGAAAGAGTTCCATATGCCAATGTAGTGGCCAGTATGATATATGCTATGATTTGTTACAGGCCAAACATAGCATATGCTGTAAGCCAGGTGAGCAAATACATGGCTGACCCTAGGAAGGAACACTGGAAGGCATTGAAGTGGATTTTGTGATATCTGCAAGGGACTCAAAAGCATGGACTGGTATTTGGTGGGCAACCAAAAGGACATGAATGGAACTCCATAGAGTCAATAAATATTCAGGTCCTTTGGAAGGGTTTGTTGATGCAAGCTATGCAGGTGATCTTGATACAAGAAGGTCTATATCAGGTTATATCTATTGCATGTATGATAGACCGGTTTCTTGGAGATCAACCCTTCAACCTATTATTGCTTTATCTATAATGGAAGTAGAGTATATAGGGATTATTGAGGCCGCAAAGGAAGCATTATGGTTGAGAAGGCTAGTGGCTGAAATAGGGGTGAAATAGTGTATGGTGGTCCTGCACAGTGATAGCCAGAGTACCATACACTTGACTCAAAACCCAGTCTATCATGCTCGCACCAAGCATATAGATGTGAGATATCACAGGATCAGAGAGCTAGTGAAGGAAGGAGAAGTGATGCTGGTGAAGGTCGATACAAAGGAGAACCAAGCGAATGCACTTATAAAGGCTCTACCAAGGGAAAGCTTCTACTCTTATATATGGTTGATAGGTTTGAGGAGTCTGGCATATGTAGCCTTGAAGCACCAAGTTAGAGATTGTTGAGTCTCAGGTGGTGCATTCAAGGCTTGTTGGGTCAATGCCCCTGTATTGGTCTGGTCTATCATGGTTTTCCATGATGTATCTAGGGCTAGGAGTAAGTTCAGGATGAGTCCAAGGTGTTTAGACTGAGTTTTGGTCAGTTTGGGTCTTAGAGTCGGCTCCTCTAATGTAAGAGTCGGCTCTACTAGTTAGCATGGCTCAGAACAGGGGAATATGGTCTAGTCGAGTTGGCTCGTTGGGTTCAAGTCGGCTCGGTTTCATAGTCAGGAATCCCTGTGGTCTAGTCGAGTCGACTTGTTGGGTTCGAGTCGGCTCGGTTCCATAATCAAGAAATCCTGCGGTCTGGATGAGTCGGCTCTGATGCCTAGAGTCGACTCGGTTCCAAGGTTGAGTCGACCTAGTGTCTAGAGCCATCTTGGATGATGGGTGAGCTGTTTTAAACGGTGCCAGCTGGGAGGGAGTTTTGGGGTACTCAACCACGTGTGACCAAGGTATATATATTATAACTTCTTGAGAGGTTGTGTGAGGGTTGTAAATGAACTTCTCGGATGTAGAATCAAGAAAATCCCCTTTCTCTAGAAAATTTCTCTCTTCTTGTCTCTTCTTCACCCATTCTTGGATCTTGATGTGCTTGATCTTCAAAGACCTGTATCCTACCATGTTCTCCAAGGAGATCGCTAGCAGAAGGTCATCCACAGCCTGTGGTATGCTTCCACTATTGCTTTGTTGATCAGGGAGTTTGTTCTTAATCAGGAACAAGGCTGCTTTTGGGTATTTGGGTTCAACATGAAGACTGAAGTTGGATCAAAATTCTTAATAGGAGGGACTGTCCGGTGTTGCAGGGCCTATGGCTTGGACAAGGTTCTCCTTCTGGGAGAACTCTGGGTCTAGCACCGCGTGAGCCAGCATCCCCTGGCCGTACAGTGGTGGATGTGGCAGCGTATGGCTGGACCTTGAGTCTTACAGGGCTTGCCTTGTTCAGAGCATGCGGGCAGCGTGTTGCGGAACTGGCACTGGTGGCAGGGCATGCACCACTTTTCGAAGATCATAGGTGGACAGGGATCGCGGTTTGAATTCTCGCTGATCTTTCTCTCCTCCGCTGCTAGCGGGAACTCTGGACTTTGCATGGCTTGGAGGGACCTCGCGAGGGGGTCCTCCCTCGGCAACATGAGCTCGACCCTGGCTAGGAGCTAATTTCAGATGGAGGGCTCACCTGTGAGCCCAACCCTACTTGGGAGCTCGACCCTGGCTAGGAGTTGGCCTCGGATGGAGGGCTTGCTTTATGAATTATGCCTCGACCAGGAGAGCCACCTTTATGAGCTCTGCTTTGGCTAAGAGCTCGCATCGGGTGGACGGTTTGCTTCAGTAGTATGAGCATGATCCCGATCGGGAGCTAGCCTCAAGCAGGGGGCTCACTTCAGCAGTACGAGCTCGACCCTAGCTGGGTGCTAACCTCAGCAAAGGAGATGACTTCAGTCGCATGAACATGACCCTGGCGGGGGCTGACCTCAGTCGGGGGGCTCACTTCATGAGTTCGACCCTAGCTGGGAGCTGATCTTGGCAAGGGGCTCACCTCAGCCTTCCACCTGGGGGTCGCATCCAAGTGGCAGGCCCCACCCATGCGATCATTGGCTAGCAGCTATGCAGGCTCCATGTAAGCAGATATTGCCATGTCAAACTCTATGTCAGTGGATGTTGCCACATCAGCCATCAATCTTCCTATGATTATGGTCCATTAGATGGGTGAGGCAGCCACCCAGCAAAGATTGTGCCTGCCCTATGGTATGGGACTTACCAGGATATTCCGTGTGTATGGTATACCATTGGAGGGTGAGGCCTCCAAGGACATTCTGCACGTGGATACATATAGGGAGAAGTCTTTGCACTGTATTGGCTAAGAAGAGTAGTTGGTAGATGGGTCAGGCGGGAGTCAAGCCAGGAGCCTGATGAGGAGGATGAGATTAGAGATGCAGAGGCAGGACCCTCTAGACCTGCATCATAGATGAGTCCCCCTAGACCTGCTCCAGTTATCGCTTCTGAGTCAGAGCCTGTGACTCCTCCGTCTACTCCAGCACCTCAGCATTCCATAGCCACAAATTCTACTTTCGAGGAGAGGAACACTAAGCAGATTACTACAGTTCGTGAAGACATTCTGAGCATTTTAGTTAGGACTAGCAGGTTATAGCTTGAGCTGCATGGACTTAAAGATCATACAGATGCACAGCTCATATCTATTTGGCGGTCTATGGAGACAGTGTTTGCCGAGATCATAGACTTACTGAGATCCTTATTACCTCCAGTTGCACCTGGACCCTCAGATCTACCTTCTCCTCCTCCCCTGACTGATGGTGCTGATGATGATGATGGTTCTTCAGATGATTTAGATGATATAAATGGTGATGATGGTAGTGCTGGTGCTAATGGTGATGATCGGACAGTTGGTGGTGATGCAGTTCATGAGGATCAGCCTCCAATCAATGCTATAGATGCTTCTGCTCAGCCTCCAGTTGGTGATGATCCTACTCCTAATGATCAGCATGGCACTAATATAGCTTTTGTGACACCTACAGAGTCTCATAGGTCTCGTGCCACTAGAACATCTAGGACCTATCATCGCTCTGGTCCCTCATGTAGAACTAAAAGCCTGACCCATCAGACACCTAGACCCTCGGCTTCTAGAGTGATGGCACCTATAGTTCTAGAGTTTTCATCTAATGAGGAGTAGCCTCATAGATGTTATGCTATGTTTGCATTTCATGTACTCTTTTATGTTGTATTTTCAGTTAATGCTATGCTTGTATTTCTTATTGTACTGAAAGTTTTTATATATAAAAGTTATGTTTTATATCATTACTCTTCTTTTTGTCTAATTAACTTTTTGTTTTGACAAAATCATAAATTAAGGGGGAGCAACTCCTTTAAACTTTTAATGATGATAAAAAAAGAGAGTAAGATAAGATAAAAAACTGATTATATTAGCACAATTTTCAAAATTTTCAATAAATCACTATCTACTTAAGATAGGGAGAGAAATTTAGAAAATCTAACCTTGAAACACTTGAAACATTATTGTATGAACTAAATAACTGATACATTTTCATCTAAATACTTGTATGAACTTTGATATACTGACATTTGTGAAGCATGTTTAATAAACTTGTTCAATACTTTTGAAAATATGCTCATATACTCAAAGTTTTGTCATCATCAAAAAGGGAAAGATTATTGGCTTTGGCCCTTGATTTTGATGAGTAACAAAATATTGAGTATATGTTTGGTACTAATGTTTCAGTTGAAATTATGAATTCTAGGTCACAGGTATATCAAATTCTCTACACAAAAGTATCAAAGTCATTGACATTAAAGAAAGATGAATTTCAATGTTTAAGAGGTCTTCTCATCTTAGAATGCCATGAAAATGACCACTTTGGTCTTTATGGAGAAGAAATTGGAAGTCAAATGGACAAAATTTGAGAATTTTTGAGTTTGGCATACTTTTTTGAAATAGCACAGATCAAGTGTCGACCTATGTGTCAACTCAAGTATTGACTCATGGAGCAAGTGTCGACCTAAGTGTCGACTCACAAGATTCAAGTATTGACTCATAGATCGACTTAAGGCCTGAGAACAGAAATGGATAGAACATCATTTTTAGACTTAAATGAAGTGTCGACTCACAAGACTCAAGTGCCGACTCACAAGATTCAAGTGTTGACTCATAGATCAGCTCAAGGCCTGAGATAAGAAAGAAAATAGAACAATATCATTTCTGAACTTTTTGCCTAGTGCTGACTCAAGTATCGACTCACAGTCTCAAGTGTTGACTCACAGGTCGACTCATAGCCTACGAACAGAAATGAAGCAGAACCTTGAAAATTCAATAATTATACCTAGTGTTAATCCAAGTGTCGACTCATGAAGACTCAAGTGTTGACCCAAGTGTTGACTCATAGGTCGACTCACAGGTTTTGACAACAGTAACACCTATATTTTTAGAAGCTCAAATTTGTTCCAAACGGCTCTAAATGGATAGTTTCTTTACTCCAACGGTCACCAATGATTTTTTTGGAGGTTTTTGGACTATTTATAACTCACCAAACTCATTGAAGACATTAGAAAAAAAGTGAGACATATGAGACAAATGTTATCTTTTGAGAAAAACTTTTGAAAAGACAAGAGTGAGCCATAAAAAAGATTCCATCTGAAAAAGCCTTCAATGTTGCTGTTGTGCCTTCAAATCATTTTTCAAAAGTGTTCATTGATAGCATTCAAGAAGGAGACAACTCAAGCATTCAAGAAGAGCTTCATCGATATTTATTTCTGCTCTTTTGAGAGCTTTCTTATGCTTATTAGTATACATTTGATTTAATTATTATAACTAGTTTCAAGGATATTAAAACTAGGATTAGGCCCTTCCAAGCCATGAATTGGAATTCAAGCCTAGGTTTGGCTTGAGGGAAAGGTTGTTGGTAAGCCTAAATGACAAAGAAACAAAGGATTTTAACTTGTGAGCCCGAAGAACAAGTTGGCTATAATCTTGGTGATTATAATGGAAATATCCAAGGAAAGCTTGGAGAGTAGATGTAGGTGATTGAAGTACACCAAACCACTATATATCCTTGTGTTTGTGATTGCTTGCTTTTCATTATTATTTGCTCTGATTTGCTCTGCATTTATTTTGCTAATTCCATAGTATATCATTATCGAGCTCATTCACATTGTTATACAAACTTTAGTTTAGCACATACTTGCTTTAGTTTAAAAATTTTAAAAATCTAATTCACCCCCCTCTTAGGTTGCTACACTGGGCAACAGAGTACCACAGTCCAAAATCAACAGTGCCAGATAAATATCTAAGTATGTATTTAATAGCCAATAAATATGATTTCTTCGGCTCAGACTGATATCTTGTACACATGCATATACTAAACATAATATCTGGTCTGCTAGCAGTTAAGTACAATAAAGATTCAATGATGCCTCTATAAAGTTTTTTATCAACTTTTTTACCAAATTTATCCTTATCAAGCTTACATGAAGGGCTCATAGGTGTACCAATAGGTTTAGTCTTCTCCATCCCAAACTTTTTCAGAATCTCCTTTATGTATTTAGCTTGGTTGATGAAGATCATTTCACTTGTTTGTTTAATTTGGAGTCCAAGGAAGTAGCTTAACTCTTCCATCATGCTCATCTCGAACTCTCCCTATATAATCTTTGCAAATTCTTAACAAAGAGATTTATTAGTGGCACCAAAGATAATATCATCAATATAGATCTTTACTATTGCCCAGGTGGCTTTTCCAAGAGGGGGTGAATTGAAAATTTAAAAAGTTTAAGCAATTTTGTGCTCTTTGAAAATCCCTTGAAGTGTTAAGTACTAAGATTGAGATAATTAAAAGCAGAAGTAGGATATAAAGAGAATGCACAATACAAACACAAAAATTTTATAGTGGTTCGGAGCAACCCAGCTCCTATATCCACTATCCAAGATTACCACTTGGGATTTCCACTATATCCCCTACTGGAATACAGTCGGATTGTTTTAACAAGCTCATAATCTAAACCTCTACACTTTGACTTTTAAACCAGGCTCACCAAAGAAACCCAACACTTGGTTTTACCAGGATCACCAAGAACCTAAAACTTGGTTTTAATAGGATCACCAAGAACCCAACACTTGGTTTTAATACAGGCTAACCGAGAACCTATTTGGTTTTCAAACCGAGCTCACCAATAATCCAACAATTCAAAAAAGAATTGTAAAAAGAAAGCAACAGAATGACAAACAAATTTTATTGGATGGTTGCCGATGTAGCTCAAGAGAAACCCAATTGATTGCACTTCAATGTACTTGGTTGGCTTCTTCAACTTCTTCAATAAATGCTTCAAACTTTTGTTGGTAGTTGGTGAAGGCTTGAAGACTATCTTGAATGCTCTTGCAGTGCTCTCTTGCTCACAAAGTAGCTTGGATATTCAATTTAGCATTTACTCATCATCTCTTTTTTTAAAGTAGTTCAAATCTCTCAAATATATAGTCTTGTACTCTTCTTAGATGATTTTAGTCATTGTAGACCGTTGGGATGTGATATTTGACCGTTGGAGCACTTTTTAGATTCAAATTTTAAGTTCTGGAACTAGCCATTATGAGTCTGAAATCGACCTTCGAGTCGACTTGGATTACTCGAGTCGGCTCGGATCCTTAGAGTAGTTCTGGTTGAGTCGACTCTCTTCAATTGAGTCAGCTCTATTGCATAGTATTCTGATTTCTTGCTCTGTAAGAGCCGCTCACCTTGATTCTAGTTGACTCGAATCCTCAGGCCTTTAAAAATGTAGTTTGGAAGAGTCGGCTCTTTCTCATTCGAGTCGGCTCGGTTGGCTGTAGTTCTCAGAACACTTTTTCTAGACTATAGAGGAGTCGGCTCAAACTTTTGAGGGGTCGACTCGGATATCAAACTAAATACTAGAGTTGGCTTGGACTCCCTTTAGGTCAGCTCGCCTGTCTGATTTAGGAAGTGGTACTCTAGACGAGTCAGCTTGGGTCCCTTATAATTAGCTCGGATATCTGCGTGCCAGAAATCTTCATGCATACCATGTGCTAGAGTCGGCTCTCTTCTCTTTGAGTTGGCTTAGATGAAATCTTCAGTGAGATATCAATTTTTCTTTAGAAATCATCCAGCAAATTTTCTAAGTTTCAAGATGCCTTCAAACTCTTCTAACCATATTTCTAAGGAATTTTAAGCTTGAAACACATCTAGAAGTAATCCATTTTCATGATTTTTACTTAACTTTTTCTTTGGGTTCTTCTTTACATAAATAACTTACAACACAACTCATTTCAAAACTAGGAATGTAGGAGTTGAAATTAAACAATGAAATAATCCTACAAAAACTTGTAAAATACTTGAAAAGTTGTTAGTAAAACAAATGCATGCTCCAATGTTTGGTTATCATCAAAATCACTTATGTGGTCAACAATCTTTCCATTTTTGATGATGACAAAACACTGGGCATAAAAAAAATCTTTACAATTACATGTATAACTAAATTTGAAAGTGAGCATTAACATGTATCAGAGCTAATTGTATTTGCAAATAAGTATCAGAGCTTTTTATGAAAAGAAAAACTATATAGTATCAATGCTTTTATATGTATCAGAGTGTTAACGCTAGCACTTTCACAAAGTATCAGAGCTATTAATGTATGCAAGGTATCAAAGCTCAATTTCGCAAAGTATCATATATATATATCAGAATTGAAAAGTATCAGAGTTATTACTTTAAGATCTTCAAGGAATGTGTGCAAATTTTGAGAGCATAGAGCATGAACTAAAGTCATTTAGATTCAACAATTTTTCTCCCCCTTACTTATATAAGCAATTTCACATTTTTAATCACATTCTCCCCCTTCTTCTTTCATATTTATTCTCTCTTTATCTTTCTTTCTTTTTCATGCATTTCTAAACATTCTCCCCCTTTTTGTCAGCAATCAAAAAAGGTGTTCAATTGATTTTTCAAAGCTCAATTTTTATAATAAAAAAAAAAGTTGATAAAATTTGTTTGAGATAATTTTACTTTCTCTTCTCAACTTTGATTTTCTAATTAAAATTTATTTTGATTAGCATTGTACAAATGAAAGTATGATTGAGAGCATTGCATAAGCGCAATTTATACATAGAAGATATGCCAAAAATGTATTCATTGCATTCATAAAATTTTCATTACACATTACAAAAGATTAAGATTAAAAGTCTATTTACTATCATTATCTACCTTAGTACTATTGGATGGCCCAAAAGGTGGTACAAAAGATGGTCCAAAAGATGGCATAGATGCTATTGGGTCCACAAATTATGGTTCAGAATCTTGGGGCCTAAGATGAGGAGCTGGCTGCCTAGGATGTGGAGTAGAGGTAGGTCCAGGTTGAGGTGCAGGTTGAGGTGTAGGTACAGGTCTAGGTCTAGGAGGAGCAAATGCTACAATGACAATGGTTTTGAGATGTTCAAGTAGAAATTGAATTGTATCCATCTCTTCATGAAGCTTCATCATCTCAGTGTTCAATGCAATTAACTCAGCAGCTTGGGATTTGCAAATGCTTCAGCAGAACCTTTAAGTCTGTCAAACTCAAATCTAAGTATCTCGATGCCCTTGGTGTAGTCCTCCTCCATTCTTTTTCCATCTTCCATGCCACCCATTTTGAAATTCACTTCTTTCAACTCAGCTATGAATTCTTCAATACTTTTATCCACAGAATTTTTAATAGCTTCAGTAGCTGACCTGATAGAATTTGATAGGGGCTGTGTGTCAAGCAGAGAAGCAGGTCTAGATGACTCAAGTGAGTCAACCCTGGTGTGAAGCTCTCTGACCTCAGTGCTGAGCAGGTCTAGTCTAGTGTCTACTGATTGGCGAAGCTCGCTAAACATACTAGCTAAGGAACAAGTCAGTGTATCAGCAAGTTCTCTCATCTGCTATGCAATAAACTCTGTCACTGAAAATCCAGTAGAATGTGCAGATGGACTTGGAGCAGTATGTGCTGGTGGAGAAGTAGGTAAGAGAGTCTCATAATCAGTATGAACTATCTCCACAGCCTCAATGAAACCAGTAGGCTCAGTCTCCATAGTCTCATGTGTAGCTGGCTCAAGTATAACAGTCTCAAAAGTGGTGCCAAACTCGGTAGAAGTATTAATGGGAACATCAAAAACATGCTCTGGAGGCTCCAACGTAGAGGGTGCACAGTATCAGAAATGATCTCTCTAGGTATCTCTGCACTCTCATCATCATCATCATCCTCACTAGTAGATGCTGCTATAGCCCTAACATCGTCCCTTTCTTCTTCCATACTCCTTCACTACAGATATAACCCATTCGAAGTAGAGATTTGGAAGAATAAGTATCAGTGTGGTGAAGAGGTTTTCCATCTTCCCCTTCAAGATTGACCCTGGAAGCTTGAAATAATAATGTTAACACCATTCCATAGGATAAGCATGCCTTCACTTTCCTCACAGCCTCTTTCATCATCATAATCATAATATAGGGTAAATAAAATGCTTTTCCCTCAATGATATGTTCCATGAAGCATATGTCTTTCTCGCGGACCCAATCAAACCTTCTTGTCCTTTGAAGAAAGATCCTACTGACAAAATTATGGAGCAATCTCATCTCTAGGGATAATGTGTTTGCCATTACAGTTCCAATTCCACTGACATCTTCCATACCTAGCACAATTCTTAGGGTCTTTTCTTCGTTTTTTATCACTAGATGTTTTGACCCTTCAGTTGGCATTTCTAACAAACTACTCAATTTTTCTTCGAAAATGATTATTCTCTTGCCTTTCACTATGGATTCAATGTGTTGTGCCTCAAGTCTCAGATTCTCATAAAATGTTTTAATTAGGGCAGGATAAGTAGACACATTCAATGAGCAAAAGTAACTCCAACCAAGTTCTTCAACAGAATCACCAATTTTCAGCCCTAAATCCTTGAGAAAAGAGAAAATAATCTGCCTACCACTTGTAACCAGGCGATTAGACATAGAAATTACTTGCCTCAAAGAAGGAGCAGTGACCAATTCCCTTTCTTCTCAAATTTCTTGCTGTTCGTCTCTTTCCACTGCTCAAGTTGGCTCCTCATGTCGATGCTTAGACCTTTTCTCAGTAGATGGAGCAGCCCTTTTTGATCTCTTCCCACTAGTCATTTTCGGTGCCATTGCAAGAATTGGGAGAAATTGGAGGAATGGAGTTCAAGGGAGATGATTTCCGAGGTTTTGGAAGAGGTTTTGAGTGGAGTTCTAAGGTTTAGAGCAAGAATAAAAGATAGTAAAACTTGGAAAAGACTCTACGGCTCTATCAAAAAATTGCTTGCCCGATATCCGAGTCGGCTCGACTAATCCTAAAATTATTCGAGTCAGCTCGACCAGAGCAAAACTAGAACAACAGTAATTTGAGTTGGCTCGACCTGAGCATAATTGCCCGAGTCGACTCGAATAGAAACTTTCCATAAAAGATAAAAATTGATCAGAAATGATAATAAATTTAGGAAAATTGCATGGAAAGGTGCTCAAAGATGTTGAATTGATGTTGGAGGTTCTCTAGATAATTTTTTCTTAATTTTAAAGAGATTAGATTTGAAAAATCTAAAAGGGATCATAAAGACCTAATTCTCCTCTAATCATCTCAAATCTATCCTGATTGAGTGGCTTAATGAAAATGTCAGCAAGTTGGCTCTCAATAGGGATGAATTCTAGTTCAATGTCACCATTCAAAATATGATCTCTAATAAAATGGTGTCTAATCTCTATATGCTTAGTCCTTGAGTGCTAAATTGGATTTTTTGTCAAATTTATAGCACTTGTGTTATCATATTTGATGAAAATTTTAGATTGTGTAATACCAAAATCTTCTAGTTATTATTTAATCCATAATACTTGTGCGCAACAACTCCCTGCAGCAACATACTCTGCCTTAGCAGTAGACAGTGCTATCAAGTTTTGTTTCTTACAGTGCCATGAGATTAAACTCAACCCTAAAATTGGCATATTCCACTAGTACTTTTTCTATCAATTTTACAACCAGCATGATCAACATTCAAAAATCTAATTAAATTCAATGAAAAAGATTTTGAAAATCATAGATCTAGATTACTTGTTCCTTTCAAATATCTTATGATTCTTTTAACAACAAGAATATGTGATTCTTTAGGATTGGATTGGAATCTAGCACATACACATATGCTAAACAACATATCATGTCTACTTGCAGTTAAGCATAACAAGGATCTGATCATACCTCTATAAAGCTTTTGATCAATGTTGGATCAATCTTCATCTTTATCCAATCTACAAGTTGGGCTCATGGGTGTGCTCATTTGTTTGCTTGACTCCATACCAAACTTTTTGATTATTTCTTTGGTGTACTTGTGTTGACCCCTGGAATGATTTTGATGATCACAAAATATTAGAGCATGTATTTGATACTAATTCTTTCAAATTACTTAAGAAGTTTTTGTAGGAAATTGGTTATCTTTAGTTTAAATTGGTTTTTAAATTGATGGAGAGGTAATTCAATTATGTATGGACTTTTATGAACTTTAACTTGTAAAAGCCCTAATTTTGTCAATCTTGTAATCTTGTAAAATGGGCTAAAAATTGTAAAATTGAGAGTATGTAGATTAGCTCTTGTTTGATTCAAGTGTTGAAGAGTTTTGGAGAAGTTTAAAGCATCAATTGAAGTCTTGGCAAGAGTTGACTAATGGATTAAGAGCCGACTCCTTGTGGTATGGCATGGAAAAAATTTCAGAGTTTTAGTGTCAAGAGTCGACTCCTGTCCCAAGAGCCGACTCATGAAAGAATACTTATTTCTGAAGCCTGAGAACTCAAGCCAACTCGAGCCCCAAGAGCCGACTCATCCAAGATTATGAATTTTTGGTGATTGAGAACTTGAGCTGACTCTACCTTGAAGAGCCGACTCTAGGTATTTGTTATTTTGAATTGATTGAAGGCAAGAGTCGACTCCAGCCTGAAGAGCCAACTCTTACAAAAATTTATTATAGCCTGTCTGAGACTTCGAGCCAACTCGTGGACCTCGAGCTGACTCGAGTAGCCATTTTCTACACTCCAATGGCTAGTTACTGAAAGTGATTTTTGAATTCCATTTCATCTCCAATAGCTCTTTCACAAATTCCTAGGCACTACAATGACCATATATCATGGAAAACTATAAAAGAGATTATTTTTAAGAGATTAAATAATTATTAGAGCATTATTATTGATTTATCTTGAGAAATTAAAGAGCCTTCAAGTCTTTCACCAACCTACTTTAAGAGCTTTCAAGTTAGGATTCAAAGCTTCACCAACTTCACTTAATCATTGAATCCACTCATTGAATAAGCAAAGAAGCAGCTTGAAGAGCATTAAAGAGCATTCAAAGCTAGGCTTCATTTTGATCTACATCGGTAACACTTAAACAAACTCGGTTTGTTGTAGTTGCTTGTTTATTTCTCTCTATCTTTATTTTCTCTCTAAGAACAGCAAGGTGCTGTGTCTTAAAAGAGAGTTGAAGGTTTTTAGGTGAGCCTTGTAAAAATCTAAGTTGGGTTTCTTTGGTGATCCCGTCTAAAATCAAAGGGAGTTTGGGTTTCTTCGGTGATCCCATCTAAAACCAAAGGAAGTTTAGGTTTCTTTGGTAATCCCAGTAAAACCAAAGTATATAGGTTTGGATTGTGAGCCTGGTAAAATAATTCGACTGTATTCCAGTTGGGGGATATAGTAGAAATTCCAAATGGTGCTTGGGTAGTGGATGTAGGAGCCAGTTGCTCTGAACCACTCTAAATCTTTTTGTGTTTGTGCTTGTTCTTTCATTGTCTTATTGCATTTATTTATTTACTTCCGCATTGCATATTGCACCACAACATTAAAATAATTTCAAAGTGCACATAAAATGAAAAGTTTTTTGATCCCAAATCACCCCCCTCTTGGAAAGCCACCTGGACAACAAGTGGTATCAGAGCGGAGTCTTTGAAAGTTACTTAGAGTAAAGATAGATGGCACATCACATGAGCACTTCTTTGGTCGAAGGTCAATCTACAAATCAACCTCCACTTTTCACCGGAACCAATTATACATATTGGAAGGCAAGAATGAAAATATACATTCAAGCCGTAGATTTTCATTTATGGAAAATTATCTTGAAAGAACCTCACACACCTATTGTTAAAGTTAATGATATAGAGGTTCCCAAATCAAAAGAAAATTAGGACAAAAATGATATGAAATTAGCTGAGCTGAATGCCAAAGCAATGAATTTATTATATTATGCTTTGGATCCAAATGAGTTTAACAGAATTTTAACTTGTAATTCTGCTAAGGAAATTTGGGACAAGCTAGAAATTACACATGAAGGCACATCACAAGTTAAAATATCAAAAATCAATCTTCTTATGCATAACTATAAGTTATTTAAGATGGATCCTAGTGAGACTATATCTGCTATGTATACTCACTTTACTGATATTATAAATGGTCTCAAAAGTCTTGGTAGAACTTACACTAATGCTGATCTTGTCCAAAAAGTTTTGAGATCCTTGCCAGATAAATGGAAAGCTAAAGTGATAGCTATTCAAGAGGCGAAGGACTTGAATACTCTACCACTAGTTGAACTGCTTGGATCACTAATTACACATGAATTAGCTATGCAACAAAGAACTGATGAAGATACCAAAAGAAAAAAAGCTATAGCATTTAAAGCTACAGAAGAGGACAAGAATGAAGACTCAGAATCATCAGATAATGATGATTTAGAAAATGATGAGATAGCCCTTGTAATGATAAGATTTAAAAGTTTTATGGATAGAAGAAAAATAAATAGATGAAGAAAGCAATTTTAAAAAGGAGATTTTGGGAAAGAAAGAGAAAGAGATAAAGAAAAGGAGAAGGATAAATATAAAGATCAAGTACCAATCTGCTATGGATGCAAGAAGTCGGGACACATTCGTTCTGACTATCCTGAAGCAAAGAAAAAGATGATCACCAGAAAGAAGAAGAAGGCAATGCTTGCAGCATGGAGTGATAGCGATGAATCTACATCCACTAAAGAGGATGAAGAGACAACAAAGACTGCACAAATATGTCTTATGGGTTTGGAGGATGAGGTAACTACTTCTGAACCTAACTTAGAATTTACATATGATGAACTGCATAATGCATTTTGTGAATTATTAATAGAATACAAAAATGCATGTTTGCAAATGAAAACTTTGAAAAATCATTGTGATATAATTGAAAAAGACAAAAATAAATTTGGTGAAAGAACTAAGATTTTGCAAAGGAAATTAAACCTAGTTTGTGAAAGACTTAAGATCACCCAATTTGAAAAAGAAGGGCTTCTTGAGAAAAACAAAGGTTTGAAAAATGAAAATGATGATTTAAAGAAAGAAGTTCAAAAGTTCAAGCCTTTGGTTGAAAAACTAACCCTGAGTTCCAACAAGCTTGAATTAATTTTGAAATATTAAAGAGAAATAAATAATAAATTTGGAATTGGTTACAAAAGTTCAATTTCAAACAAATTTTCTGCATCTACATCATATGCTCTTAAGTTTAGTAATTCAAAATAAGTTAGACCTAAATTTGCATCATCTCATGCTTATTATTCAAAGTCAAGGATTGTATGCTATGCATGTAATAACTTTGGTCATAAGGCATTTGAGTGTCATTTGAAACATAATGACAAAAAGAAAATTAAGAATGTTTTGGTCCCCAAAGGAACTATTTCTACTAACTTGCAAGGACCCAAGAAAGCTTGGGTACCTAAATTTATTAAATGATTATTTTGCAGGGATGTCTTGCAGCCACAAATATAAAAAAAAAGATAGTATCTGGATAGCGTCTGTTCAAGACACATGACGGGTGACATTAATCAATTCTTCACCCTAGAACAAAAAGATGGTGGAATGGTAACATTTGGTGATAATCGAAAAGGAAGGATAATCGGTATCGATAAAATCAAAATTATTCCTTCTACATTTATTTAAAATGTGTTACTTGTAGAAAAGTTAAAACATAATTTATTAAGTACTAGTCAGCTGTGTGACATTGGTTTTAATATTTTCTTCAAGTCATCAATGTGTATATTAGTTGATCCACTTGACTTTAGTACTAAATTCATTAGACATAGACTTGGTAATATTTACATAGTAGATCTTAATGATCTAGCTATGTCAAGCAACACAAGTCTTATAGCAATGAATGATAAGAGCAAGGAATCAAGTTTACTATGGCATAGACGACTTGGACATGCCAATATGGATACTATAGCTAAACTTATTTCAAAAGATTTAGTCAAAGGATGGCCAAAATTTAAAGTTAATTTTGATTATGTTTGCGATGCTTGTCAATTAGGAAAACAAGTGAAGGGGAGTTTTAAATCCAAAAATGTCGCTACTAGACCTTTAGAGCTATTTCACATGGACTTATTTGGACCTACTAGGACTACCAGCCTAGGTGGTATGAAATATGGCCTTATGATTATAGATGATTTTTCAAGAGACACAGGGATTTTGTTTATTATACATAAAGATGAAACTTTCAAAGTATTCAAAAAGTTTTATAAAAGAGTTACAAATTTGAAAAATCTATTTGTTATTTCAATTCGTAGTGATCATGGCACCGAGTTTAAAAATCAATATTTTGATCACTTTTGCATAAAGCATGGTATTGATCATAACTTCTCTGTACCTAGAACACCACAGCAAAATGGTGTTGTAGAAAGAAAGAATCGTATTTTGGAAGAGATGTCTAGAATAATACTTTGTGAAAGAAATCTTTCAAAATACTTTTGGACAGAAGCTGTAAATACCGCTTGCTATATTTTGAACAGAGTTTTGATTAGACTTATCATTAGAAAAACCCCCTATGAACTGTGGAACAATAGAAAACCTAATATTAAATATTTTCATGTTTTCGGATGTAAATATTTTGTTCTTAATAATGGAAAGCATAATCTTGAAAAATTTGATGCAAAATCTGATGAGGCTATTTTTCTTGGATA
Organism: Areca catechu; assembly: GCA_021397845.1. Lineage (NCBI taxonomy): Eukaryota > Viridiplantae > Streptophyta > Magnoliopsida > Arecales > Arecaceae > Areca > Areca catechu. The sequence goes on from CM038041.1 coordinate 148,249,691, forward strand.
TTCTTTAAATAGTAAAGCCTATCGAGTTTTCAATAAAAGAACTTTGACTGTAGAAGAATCAATATAAGTTGTTTTCAATGAATCTGGCATTACATCTTCTAGAAAAGAAGATCTTGCTGATGATGATACAAGTACTCTAGAACATGGACTGAAAGATTTGACTCTCAAAGACAAACAATCAAGTGAACTACATGAAGAAGAGGTAAGCAAAATTCATAATGATATATCCAAAAAATGGAGGTATGTACACTCACATCCAAAAGAATTAATTATAGGAGACCCATCTCAAGGTGTTAGAACTAGAGCTGCACATAGAGATACACATGACTTAAGTGCTTTTGTTTCTCATGTAGAACCACACACTATGGAAGAAGCTGAAACTGATCCTAATTGGATGTTAGCCATGCATGATGAATTAAACCAATTTAGGAGAAATAATGTTTGGACCCTAGTAGAAAGACCTAATGACTATCCTGTTATAGGTACTAAGTAGGTTTATAGAAATAAACTAGATGAAGAAGAAAATATAATTAGAAATAAGGCTAGACTAGTAGTACAAGGATATAATCAAGAAGAGGGAATAGATTTTGATGAAACCTATGCACCAGTAGCTAGATTAGAAGCTATTAGATTACTACTAGCTTATGCATGCTTTATGAATTTTAAGTTATTTCAAATGGACGTAAGGAATGCATTTTTTAATGGTTTTCTATCCGAAGATGTTTTTGTTGAGCAACCACCGAGTTTTATTGATCACACTTTTTCAAATCATACTTTCAAATTGAATAAAGCTTTATACGGTCTGAAACAAGCACCTAGAGCCTGGTATGACAGGCTAAGTAAGTTTTTAACTTCAAATGATTTTGTAAGAGGTAGTGTTGACACTACACTGCTTATTCAAAGAAAAAATAATGATATTTTAGTTGTTCAAATCTATGTTGATGATATTATTTTTGGATCTACTGATGAATCTTTGTGTCAAGATTTTGCTAAGCTAATGCGGGAAGAACTAGAAATGAGCTTGATGGGTGAGCTGAGTTACTTTCTTGGACTTCAAATCAAACAAACTAAAGAAGGTATCCTAATCAACCAGGCCAAATATATCAAGGAGATTATCAAAAAATTTGGCATGGAATTAAGCAAAGAAATTGGAACACCCATCAGTCCTGCATGTAGACTTGATAAAGATGACAATGGCATAAATGTTGATAAAAAACTGTATCAAGGTATGATCGGTTCATTACTTTATTTGATAGCTAGTAGACCTGATATTTTATTTAGTGTTTGTATATATGCACGATTTCAATCTAATCCAAAAGAGTCACACATCATAGCTATTAAAATAATTATTAAATATCTTAAAGGTACATGCAATGTAGGTCTATGGTATTCTAAGCACACATCTTTGGAATGATCTTGATGATCAAAAAATATTGGAGCATGTATTTGATACTAATTCTTTCAAATTACTTGAGAAGTTTTTGTAGGAAATTGGTTACCTTTAGTTTAAATTGGTTTTCAAATTGATAGAGAGGTAATTCAATTATGTATGGACTCTTATGAACTTTAACTTGTAAAAGTCCTAATTTTGTCAATCTTATAATCTTGTAAAATGGGCTGAGAATTGTAAAATTGAGAGTATGTAGATTAGCTATTGTTTGATTCAAGTGTTGAAGAGTTTTGGAAAAGTTTGAAGCATCAATTGAAGTCTTGGAAAGAGCTAACTCATGGATTAAGAGCCGACTCCTTGTGGCACGGCACAGAGAAAATTTCAGAGTTTCAATGTCAAGAGTCGACTCCTATCCCAAGAGCCGACTCATAAAAGAACACTTATTTCTGAAGCCTAAGAACTTGAGCTGACTCGAGCCCCAAGAGCTGACTTATCCAGGGTTATGAATTTTTGGTGATTGAGAACTCGAGCCGACTTTGCCTTGAAGAGCCGACTCTCTGTATTTATTATTGTGAATTGATTGAAGGCAAGAGCCGACTCCAGTCTGAAGAGCCGACTCTTACAGAAATTTATTTTGGGCTATCTGAGACTTCGAGCCAACTCGTGGATCTCGAGCCGACTCGAGTAGCCATTTTCTGCACTCCAGTGACTAGTTGCTGAAAGTGATTTTTGAATTCCATTTCATCTCCAACAGCTCTTTCATGAATCCCTAGGCCCTACAACAGCCATATCTCATGGAAAACTATAAAAGAGATTGTTTTTGAGGGATTAAATAATTATTAGAGCATTATTATTGATTTATCTTGAGAAATTAAAGAGTCTTCAAGTCTTTCACCAACCTACTTCAAGAGCTTTCAAGTTAGGATTCAAAGCTTCACCAACTCCACTTCTTCATTGAATCCACTCATTAAAGAAGCAAAGAAGCAGCTTGAAGAGCATTAAAGAGCATTCAAAGCTATGCTTCATTTTGATCTACATCAACAACACTTAAACAAACCCAGTTTGTTATAGTTGCTTATTTATTTCTCTCTATCTTTGTTTTCTCTCTAAGAACAGCAAGGTACTGTGTCTTAAGAGAGAGTTGAAGATTTTAGGTGAGCCTTGTAAAAACCTAAGTTGTCTTTCTTTGGTGATCCCGTCTAAAACCAAAGGGAGTTTGGGTTTCTTTGGTAACCCGGTAAAACCAAAGTATATAGGTTTGGATTGTGAGCCTGGTAAAATAATCTGACTATATTCCGGTTGGGGGATATAGTAGAAATCCCAAGTGGTGCTTAGGTAGTTTCTTTAATGAATTACATTGAAAGAATTTATGTCCAACCCCATGACATGCATAACATATAATTCTAGAATTCTGAAATGATGTTGATGAAGATGCAGATATAATAGATTTTCTATTTGTAACCTTAGGTACATACATTGAATATCTATTAATGGATGCAGAAGGATTAGAAACAAAATCTTCTTGAGATATTGATTTTGAAATATAAGTTTTTGAAGGTATGAATTTAGTACCTAAAATTCTATTTAAATTTAAGAATTGAAACCAATTCCAATTTTGTTTCCAGAAATTCTTTAATCTTTTAAAATTAACTCAAGTTTATTTGAAGATAAAGTAAGTTTTTTAACTAGTGGCTTGAGCTTTTCAACCTCCTTTTTCAAGTCATTATTTTCAATAATTAAAGCTTTGTTCATGTTAAGACATGCATTATTTTCAGTTTTTAAAACTTTGTATTTTTCAGAAAAGACATGTAAATTTTTTTGCAATAGATTATTCTTTTATAAAATATCTTCTTTCTCCTTTTATAAAGAATCATTGATATTCTTTAAAGTTCTTATCTTTACTCTAGCCTTTTTGAATTCAGATAGTAAATCATGAAAAGTAGAATTCAATTCATCAAAAGTAAATTCTAATTGAGGTTCGGGGGATGTTACCTCGTCTTCGAGACCCATTAGACATAAGTTAGCAGTTTTCATGGTCTCTTCTTCTTCTGATGAAGTCGACTCCTCGCGTCGCTCTATGTAGCAATCATAGCTTTCTTTTTCTTCTTCTTGAAAGATTTCTTTAACAAATGACAGTTGGGATGAATATGCCATGGTTTCTTACATTCATAGCATGTAGGCACTTGTTCTTTTTCTTTTTCTCTATCCTTGTCCTTGTCCTTGGAGTGCTCACCTCGTTTATGGAATTTTCTATAGTATCTTTCTTTCTTCTTTCCCATAAACCTTCTAAATCTCCTCACGACCATAGCAATATTTTCGTCTTCTATATCATCTTCGGAGGAGGTGCAGTCATCTTCCGATTTCTCATTTTTCTTTGAATCCAATGCAACTTTGAAGGCTATTGTCTTCTTCTTCTTCTGATCATCATCAGTTCTATGCTGTATGGCAAGTTCATGCGTGATGAGTGAACCCATTAATTCATCAAAAGATAAGGTGTTTAGATCTTTCGCTTCTTGGATGGCAGCCATTTTGGGGTCTCACTTGTCCGGAAGTGATATGAGGATCTTCTGTACTAAGTCAATATTTGAATAAGCCCTGCCAAGACTTTTCAAATCATTAATAATATCTATAAAGCGAGTAAACATGGCAGAGATAGTTTTAGTTAGTTCCATTTTGAAAAGTTCATAACTATATACAAGAAGATTAATTTTCGAAGTCTTCACTTGGAAAGTTCCTTCGTGGGTCACTTCGAGTTTGTCCCAATTTTCCTTTGTAGAAGAGCAAGTGAAAATTCGATTGAACTCATTAGCATCCAAAGCACAATATAATAAATTCATTGCTTTGATATTTAATTTTTCCATCTTCATGTCATGTTCATCCTAGTCCTCTTCGGGCTTTGGGACATCCATGCCATTAATTTTGATCATGAAAATATGTGACCCTTTTAGAATGACCTTCCCTAATTAAAAATCGACAGCTTGAATATAGATTTTTATTCTAGCTTTCCAATATAAATAATTTGTGCCAATGAAGAGTGGAAGTCTATTGGTAGATTGGCCTTCGGCCAAAGATGTACTCATGGGATAAGCCATCAATCTTTACTCTAAATGTATTCAGAGACACTGCTCTGATACTAGTTATTGCCCAGGTGGCTTTTCCAAGAGGAGGGTGAATTGAAAATTTAAAAAGTTTAAGCAATTATGTGCTCTTTGAAAATCCCTTGAAGTGTTAAGTACTGTAATTGAGATAATTAAAAGCAGAAGCAAGATATAAAGAGAATGCACAACACAAACACAAAAATTTTATACTGGTTCGGAGCAACCCAGCTCCTACATCCACTACCCAAGATTACCACTTGGGATTTTCACTATATCCCCCATTGGAATATAGTCGGAATGTTTTAACAGGCTCATAATCCAAACCTCTATACTTTGGTTTTCAAACCAGGCTCACCAAAAAAACCCAACACTTAGTTTTACTAGGATTACCAAGAACCTAACACTTGATTTTAATAGGATCACCAAGAACCCAACACTTGGTTTTAACATAGGCTAACCAAGAACCTATTTGATTTTTAAACTAGGCTCACCGATAACCCAACAATTCAAAAGAGAATTGCAAAAATAAAGCAACAGAATGACAAACAAATTTTGTCGGATGATTGCCGATGCAGCTCAAGAGAAGCGCAATTGATTGCACTTCAATGCACTTGGTTGGCTTCTTCAACTTCTTCAATAAATGCTTCAAGCTTTTATTGGTAGTTGGTGAAGGCTTGAAGACTGTCTTGAATGCTTTTGCAGTGCTCTCTTAGATGATTTTAGTCATTGTAGCTTGGATATTCAATTTAGCATTTACTCATCATCTCTTTTTTTAAAGTAGTTCAAATCTCTCAAATATATAGTCTTGTACTCTTCTTAGATGATTTTAGTCATTGTAGACCGTTGGGATGTGATATTTGACCGTTGGAGCACTTTTTGGATTCAAATTTCAAGTTCTGGAACTAGCCATTATGAGTTTGAAGTCGACCTTTGAGTCGACTTGGATTACTCGAGTCGGCTCGGATCCTTAGAGTAGTTCTGGTTAAGTCGACTCTCTTTAATTGAGTCGGCTCCATTGCACAATATTCTGATTCCTTACTCTATAAGAGTCAGCTCGTCTTAATTCTAGTCAACTTGGATCCTCAAGCCTTCAAAAATGTAGTCTGGAAGAGTCGGCTCTTTCTTTTTAGAGTCAGCTCATTGGCTGTAGTTCTCAGAACACTTTTACTGGACTCTGGAGGAGTCGGCTCGAACTTCTAAGGGGTCGACTTGAATGTTTGACTAAACGATAGAGTTAGCTTGGACTCCCTTTGGATCGGCTCATCATCTGATTCAGGAAGTAGTACTCTAGATGAGCCGACTTGGGTCTCTTAGAGTTGACTCGGATATCTGCGTGCCAGAAATCTTTATGCGTGCCATGTGTCAGAGTCGGCTCTCTTCTCTTCGAGTCGGCTCGGATGAAATCTTTAGTGAAATATCAATTTTTCTCCAGAAATCATCCAGCAAGTCTTCTAAGTCTCAAGATGCCTTCAAACTCTTCTAACCATAATTCTAAGGAATTTTAAACTTGAAACACATATAGAAGTAACCCATTTTCATGATTTTTACTTAACATTTTCTTTTGGTTCTTCTTACATGAATCACTTACAACACAACTCATTTCAAAACTATGAATGTAGGAGTTAAAATTAAACAATGAAATCATCCTACAAAAACTTGTAAAATACTTAAAGAGTTGTTAGTAAAATAAATGCATGCTCTAATGTTTGGTTATCATCAAAATCACTTATGGGGTCAATATTTGCTACTAAGAGATCATTAGCCTTTTTCTTTAAAAATGAGGTAATATCAACATGACCTTCAGTTCAACTAAAAATTTACTTAGTCTTTCATACCATGCACGAGGGACTTGTTTTAAACCACAAAGTACTTTATGTAATTTAAAAATATGATCAGGATATGCATGATTTTCAAAACCAGGTGGTTGTTCAATAAAAACTTCTTCAGCTATATTCCATTCAAAAATGTACTTTTAACATCCATTTGAAATAATTTGAAATCCATAAAACATGCAAAAGCTAGAAGTAATCTAATAGCTTCAAGTCTAGCTACTGGAGCAAAGATTTTATCAAAATCAATTCCTTCTTCTTGATTGTAACCCCTAGCTACCAGTATAGCTTTATTTCTAGTTACTATTCTATTTTCATCTAATTTATTTCTATAAACCCATTTAGTACCAATTATGGAAGCATTAGATGATCTTTCTATTAGTATCCAAATCTTATTTCTTTCAAATTGATTTAATTTCTCTTGCATAGCAATCATCCAGTTTGGATTTTTTTTCAACTTTTTCAATATATTTAGGTTCTACTTATGAAACAAAAGTAATATAATCATATTCATTTCTAATAGAGGATCTAGTTCTTACTCCTTTTGATGGATTTCCTAAGATTAATTCTTTAGGATGTCCATGAGCATACCTTCATTCTTTGGATAGATTTTTTGGTGAAGATCTTATAGCTTCTTCTTCATTCTCCTTGTTTTGATCTTCTATGCTTTCTTTGGAAGGGGGATCATCCAAAGTCAGCTTCTTAAGTCCTTCTATTCCTGCACATTCATTAAAAGTATTCTCTTTTCTAGAGGACTTGTTAGTAGACTCTTCAAATACAACATGCTTGGACTCTTCTACTATAAGTGTTCTTTTATTAAAAACTTTGTATACCTTGTTAGATGTAAAGTATCCTAAGAAGATACCTTCATCTGACTTAACACCAAATTTGGCTAAATTATCATCAAATTTGCCTACATTATCTTTTTCATTATTTAAAATAAAACATCGACAACCAAACATACGAAAATACTTTAAAGTAAGTTTTCTTTCTTTTCAAAGCTCATATGGTGATTTCTTTAAAATTGGTTTGATTAAAACACGGTTTAAAATATAACAAGAAGTATTAATAGCTTTGGCCTAAAAATATCTAGGAAGGTCATTTTTGCAAAGCATTGTACATGTCATTTCTTCTAAAGTCCTATTTCTTCTTTCTACTATCCCATTTTGTTGAGGTGTCCCAGATGTAGAAAAATTGTATTCAATTCCTTTTTCATGCAAAAATTTTTAAAATTTTGATTTTCAAATTCAGTTCCATGATCACTCTGAATACAAACAATAGAAGTATCTTTTTTATTTAAAACCTTTTGATAAAACTTTATGAAAGCCATGAAAGATTTATCTTTATATGCTAAAAATAAAATCTAAGTAAATCGAGAGAAATCATCAACTATAACTGGTCCATATCTCTTGCCTCCTAGGCTTGTGATCCTAGTTGGTCCAAAATGATCTATATGGAGTAGTTCTAGTGGCTTAGAAGTTGAAACAATTCTTTTAGTTTTAAAAGAGGTTATTGTTTATTTTTCAAATTGACAAGCATTACAAATTTTATCTTTTTCAAATCTAAGTTTTAGTAAATCTGTAACTAAATCCTTTTTGCACAATTTGTAAAGTAAATGCATGCTTGCATGATCTAATCTGTGATGACATAACCAACTAGTCTCGTTAATTATGGCATTCATTGTAATTAAGCATTCATCATCTTGTACAGGTAAATTATCAGGATCAACAAGATAGATATTGCCATGCCTATTTCTAATAAATTTCACTCCATTATCATCAAGACTAGATACCATGCAAAGAGATGATTCAAAAACTACTTTAAAATCTTTATCACAAAACTGACTAATGCTAAGTAAATTATATTTTAATCCCTCTACCAATAATACATTATCAATAAAGGTGGATGGAGAAATGTAAACTTTACCGATACCAATGATTTTACCTTTACCATTGTCTCCAAAAGTTACATTCCCTTCATTTAAAGCTTCAAGAGAAGTGAATTACTTCACATCTCCCGTCATGTGTCTTGAGGAACCACTGTCAAGATACCACAATCTCTTTTTATCTTTGGTTGCAAGACATACTTGCAAAATAGATCAAGTTTTTGTTTTAGGTACCCAAGCCATCTTGGATCCTTTAGGGTTAGTAAAAATGATTCCTTTTGGAACCCAGACTTTTCTAGAATTATTTACTTTTCTAAGATTACAATGATAAGCTTTATGTCCAAATTTTCCATAACAAAAATATGTAATACTAGTAGAAGCAAGAACAAAAAAAATTTTGAAAAATTTTTGTTTCTTTTGTTGCTTGTAACCGAGTCCAGCTTTATCAAATATAGCTCTTTGATTATTCAACAATAAATTCAACTTTTCAGAACTAAATATAAACTTTTTTAACAAAAGGTTTCACTTTATCAAGCTCATCTTTTAATTTCTTGTTTTCTGCCTCAAGGTCTTTGTTTTTCTTTAAAAGTTTATTTTTTGTAACAACAGCCTTGGATCTTTTTAAAACTTCTATTTTTTTTTGATAAAGTATTCTTTTGTTTTTCCAAAACATCAATCTTGGTTTTTAGATCATTATTTTCATTAACAAGATTTTTATTTTCAATAGAAGAGGAATCAACATGCTTTTTCAACTTTTTGTACTCAATTTTTAACAATTTGTACTCATGCACAAGTTTATCAAAAATATCTCTAAGTTCTTCAAAAGTAAATTCAAATTCAAGTTCAGATTGTACCTCATTTTCTATTGCCATAAGGCAAAGATTGACGACTTCTTGTTATTCTTCCTCTAAACTAGAGTCTTTATTGTCGCTTCATGTAGCCATCATTGCCTTCTTTTTAAACTTTTTGAGATTCTTTAGGAGAGGACAATCAATCTTATAGTGTCCGGGCTTCTTGCACTTGAAGCAAATTGGTTGGTCCTTCTCTTCTTTTTCTTATTCTTTGCTAGGTTGTGGCTTCTTTTGATAAGGAAACTTTTTCTTTCTCATGAATCTTCTAAATTTTCTTGCCACTAGTACCTCTTCATCTTTATTTTCACTTTTTTCTAAATTTTTACTTGAATGTTTGGTAGGTATAGTGGATTTAAGGGTGATGGTCTTCTACTTTCTATCTGCATCTACTACTTTTTATTTCAAGTTCAACTCATAAGTCATGAGTGAATCGACAAGTTCTCCAAGGAAAGTGCCTTAACATCTTTTGCTTCTTGGATTGGTATGACCTTCGGATCCCATGAAGTTGGAAAAGACCTGAAGATTTTATTTACAAGATCAGCGTTAGACATAACTTTATCAAGACTTCTCATACTATTTACAATGTTAGTAAATCTAGTATATATATCAATAATAGATTCATTAGGCTCCATTCTAAATATTGTATATATATGAATGAGCATATTTACTTTAGTATTCTTCACTTTATGGGACGCTCATGAGTAATCTCAAGTGTCCCCCAAATTTTCTTTACCGGAGCGCATATAGATATCCAATTAAATTTAATAGGATCCAAACACAATAAAGCAAATTCATTGCCTTGGCATTAAGCTCCAATTGCTTAATGTCGTTTTCATCCCAATTCTCTTCTAGTTTTGGAATGGAAACATCATTAACCATCGTTGAAGGAACATGGGGACCTTTAACAACAACCTTCCAAAGATTGTAATCTATTGAATGCATATAAATTCTCATGCGGGTTTTTCAATATGTATAATTAGAGCCATTAAAAAGTAGAGGTATATTTGAGGCTTAACCCTCAACAACACTAGAACCTATAGGGGCTACCATAGATCTTTAACTAAAGACGGTTAGACCTATTAGCTGAGTACAATGCTTTGATACCACTTTTTGCCTAGCTAAAGCAACACAAGAGGAGGGGTGAATTGGATTTTAAAAATATTTTAAGAAGATTTAAAAGCAAGTGCTTGTGTGTTTACCAAGTATTTGTGTGCTTAATAAAAGTATGAAGCAGAAATATAAAATAAATGCAAGAAAAGCAAGATAAGCAATCATAAATACAAAAGTTTATAGTGGTTCGGTGCAGTCCAAGTTGTACATCCACTCTCTAAGGTCCACTTGAAAATTTCACTATAACCAAACTTGATTATAGTAGATTAGTTTTCCCGGGCTCACTAATTGAAACCTCTTAATTTTCACAAGACTAACCAAAAATATAGTTGGTTTTTACAAGGCTCACCAATAACCTAGTTGGTTTTCACAAGGCTCACTAACAACCTAGTTGGTTTTCAAACAAGGCTCACCAACAACCTAAGTTGATTTTTACAAGGCTCACCAACAATCCAAGTTAGTTTTTACAAGGCTCACCAACAATCCAAGCACTAGTTTTAATCCACTTAAAACTAGGAACAACAATAAATTCAAGTTCAAGGTAAAGATACAATAAGCTTTCAAAATGAAAGCAAATATCTCTTTGAAGCTCTTGATTGATGTTGAGAAAGCTTGTCTCCAAGTTATTGAAGCCTTAATTAATGCTTGAGAGTTGGACTTGAATGCTTCTTGAATGCTTTTGAATACTTGAAGGCTCAACTTCACTCAAAAGTAATGAATACTTAATGAACTCTTAGTGGATAATCAATGAATTCTTATTAGTTCACCTCCTCTTGTGTTTGGTCTACTTTAAATACATTTCCAAGCCTTAAATGACCGTTTATGATCATTGGAGAGAAGAAATAGCCGTTAGAAATAAAAAGGACCAATTCCATATTTCAAAAAACTAGCCGTTACTGTTTATCCAGACTTTCAGGTTCGACACTTCAAGTCATGAGTCGACACAGAGTCGATACTTGAGTGGACACTAGATCCAAAATATTTTTTGAAACCCTCTGGAATGTATTGGTATATTGACACTTCTTCTGGTGAGTCGACACTTCATCTTTATGAGTCGATACTTGAGCGAAACCTTGAAATTAGCATGTTCTGTATCATTTTTGGTCTCAGGCCTTGAGTCGACACATGGTCGACACTTGGTCTTCATGAGTCGACACTTCATGCATACCTGTTGAGATTTCTTTTGCGTATCAGCTCAAGCTTCTGTGAGTCGATACCTTGAGTCGATACTTGATCTGCATGAATCGATACTTGGCTGAAAAATTGCTAAAACTTGTCCAACTTCAAAATTTAAGTCATTCAAAGTGATTCCTATGTGTCAAAGTCCATATAACTTCAAATTCCATTAGTTTAGATGACTTCTTCAATTATTTGACAAGCAAATTGATCTTTCAACATACTTTAACTTTGATAAGTACCCTGTTCTGATAAATATACTTTTAACATATAGTTAGTGCTCAAATATACTTAAATATTTTGTTATTTATCAAAATCAAGACATGAGTCAACAGAGCATTATTTTAAAACATAATATAAATACATAATGATGGTTTGTTTTTTTATTTTTATCTAAGATGATAAATGATTGACTTCGTGTTATCAAGAACTGTATCCTTTGATTGTATCATCGTATTTTTTCTCGAATTTGGAGTGTGATAGACTGTCTTAGTTTCAGAGAACCAACCATTTCACATATCAAAGAAATGAGTGGTGGTGGCCCCCCTTTCTACAGGGAAAGACAGAAGTTTTATTAATAAGATTGAGAAGAAGCTCCAGTGAGTAGCTACTTTAAAATAAAATCAAGGGCCTTTCTATCCATGTTTCAAAACCCTGTACATGAATTGCATGCTGGGTTAAAGAATGTAACTTAATTACCATAACTCCATTGTTTAACTAAGGAAAAAAATTGAAGAACCACTTGGGAGAACGGATAACAATGAAATTGCAACCATAATTTTCCTTTATAAAGAAACCATTGTTGCTAAGCACTTCAGATACCGTTTCTGTGAAAGAATAATTGGGGGAAGCTTCAAGTTTTGCTTTATATAGAGAAACATGGCTATGATCTAAATGACTTATGGAATATAAGCATGCATGATTTGTTAACTTATCTAAGCTCTATATCACACACACACACACACACACTTGCTCCATTTGAATAGATTTGGAGTCAAATTTGATTAAGTTAAAATTAAACAATGAGGATCTATATCAATGATCCAAGTTATTGAATATAATCTATTACATTATAACTATTTATATATAAAAAGTTATATGATTTAGAAACCCCCGGTCTATACATTAAGTGATTAAAAATATATTTAATTTAATTTAATTTTGACCATCTAATTTTTGATTATTTGATATACAGGCTAAGAGTTTCCAAATCATATGATTTTTGGTATGTAAATAGTTTTGAGATAGTAAATCACATCCAAGAATTTGGATCATTGATATAAGACTTTTATTGTAGAATTTTTACTCGACCAGATTTGACTCTAAATCTATTCGAATGAAATCAAGTCTAAGCCCCCCTCCGCCCCCCCTCTCTTTCTCTCTCTCTATATATATATATATATATTGCAAGAGTGGACATTGGTATGTTACTTGGAATCATCAAAAGTTCAAATAAGTGGATGATTAACATCACCAAGAAACAGGAATTCCAAGCACTTTTTATTTTATTTTCTTTTTTCTTAATGCATCCATGTGATGGATTGAAGCCCCACACGGTAATCATTCCTTGGGATGAAAGCAAAAGCAGCGTTCTCATTGATCTCTCGTCCCTACTGACCCCACGTTTCTCCCACGCATCCATCATTACCTAGGTTCACACCTTATAGTATGTTGTGTTACCGAGCATGCCATCTGTGGGACCATTAATTAGTCTCAAGAATTGAGTGGTGAAATATACCCTAATTTATCTTTCAAAATAAGCAACCAAAGAAAATAAATGATTCTAAAGAAAAGCCAGTCATGCAGCAGTGTTGATCTAATTTTTATACCTTCCCTTGAGGCATTGCTGCAATGATGTTGGTGAGATCTGGAGCACTCAAAAAGTACACTGGATTGTGGTCATGGATAACTAAGCCAGAGGGCTTTCTTATACTGGCTGATGCCACTAGCAAGAGCCACCTGACGCTTTGTAGACACTGAAAGTTAACAGTACATCTGAGCTTTGGATCTGTTCAGGTTATAGGAAATCAAGAAAATGGAAAAGTACCATTTCAGAGTTCAGATAGTTAGGTACATGGTTCAGTTCTGGGCACGGTCATAGTAATTTATGGTCGGGCATCATAGTGCGCTGCAAGATGCATTATCCATCAACAAAAACATTGCATTTGGGTGTTGACGATACCTAGCATAAGCAAGTATACTTTAAAAAAAAAAATTTAAAAAAAACCTTTATACGAGTGCTTGGAAGGGGATTGTAATCTCCAATGTGATGAAATATATACTTTTTGTTAACTATATAAGCTCTCACTCGCTTTCCATTAAACTCTTTATTGGAAAGTTTCAATATAGCTGATCTTCTACTATTTTCTTCTCCATAATTTTTTTCTTTCTAGTTTTCTCTTTCCTGCCTTCTTAAGGCTTGTAGTTTTTCTATATATATATATGGAGATCCTCCATGAATAAAATATCAATCTATTTTCTTCATCATAAATAACATGGTATCATAGCTTTTCATAGATCCCTAATCCTTCCAGCCAATCTTTTTCCATCACTTCTATCCTTCTCATCTTTGCAAATCCCGGCCAACCCCCTTTCTAGATCCTGACACCATCTAAAAAAAATACATATTAAATCTCCTAGATATCATCTCTTCCATTTTTCCCATTCTTTCCCTCTTCCCCATCCATCCTCTGCACACCGTCATCCCCACCACCACCATCCACCCCTCCGAACCATCGTCCCCACCACCACCCCCACTTCCCTCCCCCAACTCGTTGTTGTCCCCCCCCCCCCCCCCCCCGCCCATCGCCATTCCCCCCTTCCCTCTCCCAACTCGTTGTTGTCCCCCCCCCCCCCCCCCCCCCCCCCCGCCCATCGCCATTCCCCCCTTCCCTCTCCCACATGGTTGCGACCCCCCTCTTGCCATCATCACCCACCCGCCATCGTCCTCCCTTCCAACTGTCGTCCTCCCAACCACCGTCAACTCCCAATTGCTGACGTCGCCCCAACCAACACCCCCACCCTTACATTGTCCCCCCAACCAACATTCCCCCAACCACAATCGTCCCCCCTTCCGGCTATCGTCCTCCCACTCATCCACCCCCCCCCCCCCCCCCCCACCCCACACACACACACACCCACCCCAAACCACATCATCATCCCCACCACCATTGTTCCCACTAGATCTTCCTCATCCCTGTCGGATCCCACTAGCTACCCCATCTCTAGTCGAACCCCTTGCTGCCATGATGCCTGATGCCCTGCCCCATCTCCTGTCGATGCCCCTTACTGCCACACTGCCTCATCAGTGCCCCATCTCCCATCAGCTCCCACCTGCTGCCACGATGTCGATCTCCCCGCCGAATCCTATCGGATTCGCTGCTACCATGATGCCTCATTGTCAGATCTTCCTGACACCCTGCCCCCTGCTGTCGTGATGCCTCATCAATGTCCCATCTCCTAATGGATCCCCCCTCCTGCCAGGATGCCAATCTTCCCATCGGGTCCCATCGGATCTGCTGCAACCATGATGCCCTACCGTCAAATCTTCTCTCCTCCTTGCTCTTCACTATCGGTGCTGACTCCATAGCACCGCGATTGCTAGATCCACGCTGCTACTAGATCCTGTAGGGTTCTTCCTTTAGATCATCTTCTCAGGCATGGTTGATGTGGCGACAGCCTTCCTTCGACCGGCCTTCCATTTGCTCTGCCCCTGATCTTGTGGCTTGTCACTGGCTATGGAACCCCCTCTATCTGTTTAGGTAAACCAATCCTTTCAAAAAAAAAGAGAGAGATAATGAGGAATATGAGTAGTTTAGTCATTCCTCTGTAGGAATGACCGTTTATTGAAGCATTTGGGGAAGGGTGTTCCTTGTGCTGGTATGCTCTTGTATGAGGCTGAGTTCTGGGTAAAAAATTTCGAACCCAGTTACCGCTCAAGATTTGGAGAACCTAATTAGTAGGTTGCTCATAGCCTAGGTATCAGTTATCCAGGTAGCAACTCAATTGGAAGCATCTTCAAGAGAGAGTACATTACTAAATGCACTCCAAGTTGCTGTCAAGCTCAATGGGCCAGCAACATATTTATCATGGTCTAAAAGTACTCAGCTACTTGTCAAAAGCCATGATTTGGAGGGATATCTCACCAGCACCATATAGAGACCTACTGATGGAGTACTAGGTATGGCACAGTAGGATAGAAAATTCGGTGGTCATGGCTTTTTTATTTAATACCATGGCCCCAAGTGTCTCAAGGAGCGTATAGCTGTTGGAGACAACATATGAGATATGGGATGTAGTAACCCAAATGTATTCTTAAAAGGCTAATCCTGTATAGATATATGAGATACATTGCCAGTTGAGGCAACTTCGTTAAGGCATACTTTCTATCACTAATTATGCTACTAAATTGAAAAGATTGTGGGCTAAAGCTAACCACTATCGTACATTTATGATGGAGAGCTCTATAGATATATAGCATTTTCAGAGGTACCTAGGAGAGGGGTGAGTCCAGAATTTTTTGTATGGCTTGAATCCTGAATTTGAGCTAGTTCGGGTATAGCTCCTGGCTTGGGAGGACATACCAAGCCTGAGTTAGGCCTTCTCCACTATTTTGAGGGAGGAGATAAGGAGCAGAGTAGTTGCCTCTAGTGAGCTAGTTAAATCTGCCCTCATAACTAAACCCTTACCTCGGTTTGATGAACAGATGCCTACTATATGCCATTATTATCACAGAACTGATCATATCAAAGCAACCTACTAGGAATTACATGGTTACTATAATTAGTCTAGGTAGAAATGTTAGGGTTGTGGTCATGGTCGAGGCCGTGATCAACAGAATGCATATTTGTCTGAGGAAGTAGAGGGATCTTCTGCTAGTATATCCATTGAAGACTATCAAACCATAAAATGGTTGATGGATAAATATGAATTTACCTCCAATTCATAGCCTCTCTCAGCTTCGAATAGTTAGCCACCACACACTTTCAACTTTACCTAGTCAAGTATCATGTAGTACATGTTATACATTTAGTTATCTAGATAGGTCTTCTTCTTCCTGGATTATTGATTCTGGAGCTTCAAGTCATATGACTGAATCTTCTACATCTTTAGTTCATATTTTTCAAGTTATGATCGAGATAGAGTCTATATAGCTGATGGATTCCTTTCAGTAGTATCTAGAAAGGAAACCATCGACTATATACCTACTCTCCAGTTATTATCCATCTTGCATGTACCTACCTTTTCTATGAACTTATTATCTATTAGCTCTATTACTAGAGATTTGAATTATTCAATCACTTTTTGGCCATTTCATTGTATTTTTCAAGAGTTGACAATGGGAAAGAAACTTGGATCTAGTAAAATGCACAATAGCTTGTACTACCTGGAGAACGAGGGAGATAGGCTTAATGAATCATTGCTCAGATGTGCTCTATCTGTGAAAAAGGCTTCTTCTGAGCTCCTACTTTATCATAGAAAACTCGTTCATATCACTTTTCCTATTTTACATTAGTTATTTCTTGCTCTTTCTCAATCTTGCAAGACAGTTACTTTAGTTTGTGATGAATATAAATTTGTCAAACACACCTAAGAAGTATATCCTATTTCTAATAATAGAAGCAATAATAAGTTTGACATTGTGCATTCAGATATTTGGGGACCCTGTAGTACTGTTTTCACTATAGGACATTAGTGGTTTGTCACCTTCAATGATTGTTAAAATTAGGTGACCTGGTTATACTTGTTGAAGAATAAACATGAGGTATTCTCATGTTTTAAAGAGTTTCATAAACTAATGGATACCCAATTTGGAGGCATGATTAAGATACTCCGATTTGACAATGGTATGGAGTATATGATCAAGCATTTCATGCCTACCTATAGGATAATGGGATCATTTATTAGACTACTTGTGTGGATACACCTGCACAAAATGGAGTAGCCAAAAAGAAGAATCGATATTTGTTAGAGTAACTTGCGCCCTCATGTTTACTATATGAGTTCCTAAATTTTTATCGGAGGAGGCTGTTCTAACTGTGGCATACCTAATTAACCGTATGCCACTCAGAGTTTTTGGCTTCAAGTCTTTACTTGAATATTTGCAAGGAAAGACTGAGTACATTATGCCACCCTACATCTTCGAATGTGTATATTTTGCTTGGGACCATGGACCATCTGTTGATAAACTAGATCCTCGATCTCTGAAATGTATATTTGTAGATTATTCTGCCACTAAGAAGGGGCATAAATGCTATTACCCACCTACACGACAGATGTTGGTCACCATGGATGTGACATTTTGAGAGATGGAGCCTTATTATGGGATGGAACAACTCCCTAGAATTTCGGTTGAGCCAAGTAGTGTTTTTATGTCATATGAGTTCTTGACCATGCCTTCTAGTGTCACTCGGTGTGAGGGAGAGCAGAGTGGTGTTAAAGGTGGTAAGAGTAATAGTAGGAGTGAGGAGGTCCAGACTGATAATACTCAGAGGGACACTAATGATGCACAGGGTGATGATGCACAGGGTGATGATATTCAGGGGGAGCAGAGTGAAGCTATTATGCATTCCCTAATCATCTAGGATTCTATTCTAAGTACAACTCCATCCAGGCCTTTTGAGTCCTCTTCCTCTATGAATAATGGTAACGATCCTATTTTCTCTGATTTAGATATTCCTATTACCAAATGAAAGGGTTCACACCTGATCATTCCTCCTCACCATCATTATGATATTTCTAACTATGTATCATATGAGTCCCTATTTCCATCTTATTAATTCTTTGTAGCTATATTAGAGTTTGCTATCATTCCTACTGATTGGAAGGTGGCTATGGCAAATCAAAATTAGAGATAGGCGATGATAGAGGAGATGAATGTTTTATCAAAGAACCATGCATGGGATTTGATGACTCTCCCTACCAGAAAGCAACCAATAGACTGTAAATGGGTGTATACAATAAAGCATAATCTCTAAGGCAAACTTCAGAGGTACATGGCTAACCTAGTAGCAAAAGGGTACATGCAGACATATGATATTGATTATGATGAAACTTTTGTCCTTGTGGCAAAGATGAACTTAATGCATACTTTGATTTCATGTGCTGCTAACTGTGGCTGGGAGTTACATCAGCTGGATGTGAAAAATGCCTTCTTCATGGAGATCTTCAAGAGAAGTTTTATATGTAGATTCCGCCTAAATTTATGAGTCGAGCTATGTGATCACTGTCATAGGCGGTCAAAAATAATTTACCAACTCAACTCCATAGCTAGGATGAGTCGGGATTGTATCCTCAGGGATCTTAGGGCTAAGTTATGATTTTGAAAAGAAAAGAAGAGTAGTTGTTGTGGTAAAAAAGTAAAAGTAAGTAAGAAATAAACTACTTTTAGAGGCGAAGCAAGTAAAAGGGATGGTTTTAGGAGTGGAAGATTGGTTTTACACTATCAAATAGTATTTCTATTATAATTAAGATGTAATTGATTTTAGAAATTTACGTGTCTTTCCTTGGCACATCCCGTACCCATAATAGATCATGGTGCATCTTTGAGAGGCACTAGGTATCCAACTATTCTTTTCTCAGCATGCCCCATATCCATAACAGATCATAGCATATCTCCGAAAAGCAAGAGTTATCCCTAATCTCAATTTAACAGTAAAGCATAATAAGGAGAAAATAAAAGAGGATAAATAATAAACTCATAAGTAAAATATACTCTTTTATTGCAGACCAAAGAAATATAAAAGATTGGAGAATAAGAAAATCCCGCTCTACCATGTACAAAATTTTCTCTTCCCTCCTGCACTTATGCACTATCCTGCTTCTAAGTTGATCCCCTCCGTCCCCCTATGCAAAGTCTCTAAAGGGACTCCATGAAGTTTATTGCCCCAAGTAGAGGCATAGAAGTGTAGGCTCATGTATGGTGCACCCAAAGTTCAGGGGAGTCACACAGGTTTGGGAGCTTGAGTTCCAAGTTTCCAAGGCCCTAGAGTCATGTTGGGTTAGGGGGTTTGACCCAAGGATGAGAGAATTTGTGAGACATGGGTGTACATGGGCTCGGATTAAAGAGTTTTTTCAATTAACTTATTGGGGGGGAGTTTTTGAGAGATTGTAACATAACCCAGTTTGTGGGTTATGGAGTTTTATTTTAGGTCCAGAGGTGTAGCCTATTATCCCTTAGGTGTGAAAGGGGTTAATTAGTTATTTGGTTAGGGGGTTAGGGGGTAAGTTGGTTAGCCCAACCACCCAGGATTTTAACCAAATTAGTTGGATCAGTCCAACAGTCATAATCACCGCCCCATATATAAAGATAAGAAGGGGCGTGCATGAGGAGGGCTTGGACGGTCTTGTTGAGAGTTGTTGACACCAAGTTTCAAGAAGAGCTCTCTTCTTGTAGGAGCGCATCCAAGTTTTCTCCAAGACTAATAATATCTCTCTTTTCTCCCTAATTCTTGATCTTGTTTCTCTTCTCTTCTAGTCTCCTATTTCTTGCAAAGTTAATTCAAGAAAGATAGTTGTTGTTGTGTCTGTTTTTGATCCAAGAAGGAGGTCTCTTGAATTCTTGAAGCTGTGTGTGAGGGATTCTTGAAATCAAGAATCGATTTGGAGGAGAAACTGAGAGAGGTTTCTTGTTTTTCCTTCCATGATTTTGGTTCTCAAAAATCAATGGACATCCAAGAAGTGGTTTCTTGATTGGGCCATGGTTTCTTGGTTCTTGGTTCAACGGTTTGCAGCAAGTTCTTTCAAGACCGTGCGCTATTCCTTCTTGCCTTCATCCTTCCACGTTAAAAATCCAACACCACCATTTCCTACAAGTGGTATAGAGCAGTTGAGCACGGGAAAGGATTCAAGGAAGGAGGCGTCTCTCTGGTTCATCCTCAAGAAGGTAGAAGAAGTGCATTTCCTCCTATGGTGCACGTGGTATGAGGGGTTTTCCCCAGGGTCCCTTTGGGGTATTTCTTAGATCTTGATTTTGAGTTGGTTTTCTATGGCCTGATCAACCATGAGTACCAACAACAAGGTGGAGTTTGAGAAATTCAATGGAAAAGGAAGTTCACCATGTGGATGGTTAGGGTTGAGGATTTGTTGGTAAAAAATTTCCTAGATTTGGCTTTGGAGGAAAAGCTTGAGGGGATGGTAGATCAAGAATGGATATCTTTGCAAAAGAGGGTATGTGCAGCCATCAGAGGATATTTAGCTGATGCGGCATTGTACGGCATCCTGGAGGAGAAGACACCGAAGGGTCTATGGTCCAAGTTGCATGCCATGTACATGGGGAAGAATATGTACAACAAGCTGATGTTGAAGAAGCAATTGTATAGCCTTCGGATGCTAGAAGGTGGAGATATTCTTCTTCATATTCAAGGATATGACTACGTTTGCAATGATTTTCTGATCCTTGGGGTGAAGATGGAAGAGGAAGACAAGTCACTACTCTTGCTATGCTTGTTGCCAGGTTCATATGATCTCTTGTCACTACTTTGCTGTATGGGAAGGAGACGCTGATGTATAAAGACATAATATCAATGCTAGGATCCAATGAGCAAAGGGGGGAGATGACGACAAAGGGAGTACCTCAGGAGGGCCTCACAGTAGGAGAGAGGACCAAGAGAGGGAAGGAACGTAGCAAGCAAAGAGGGCGGTCCAGGTCTTGCAAAAGTAAGAGAGAATTCAAATGCTACAAGTGCAATTAGGTCAGGCACATAAAGAGGAATTATCCTCTTTGGAAGAAGGATCAAGGGGAGAAGACTGGAAGTGAATTCGTAAGCGTCGTCATTGATTTGGGGTTTGAGGAGGATCTCATGGTAGTTTTATATCTACACCAAAAGATAGCAGATAGGTGGATTCTAGACTCAGTATGCTCACATCACTATACACCGCATTGGTCTTGATTTGCTGATTATGTCAAAATCGATGAGAGGACTGTGACATTGGGGGATGATCATCCTTGCAAGGTGACTGGAGTTGGTACGGTCAGGGTGAGGATGTTTGATGGGGTCGTGCGGACTCTCACACATGTAAAGCATGTTCCAGAGCTGAAGAGAAACCTAGTGTCACTGGGTTACCTGGAAAGGAGCGGTTACAGATTCAGTTGTCGTTTAAGGAGTGGTGTCTTAAATATCATGAAAGGCACCATGGTAGTGATGAGAGGGAAGAGACTAGAAAACAATCTTTATCAGATTGTAGGGTCCGTGGAGTGTAGAGGATCTGACACAGCGGTAGCAGCACATGTTGCCCAGTAAGCAACCTAAAAGGGGGGGTGAATTGGGTCTCTAAAAATAATTACTTGATACAATGCAATAGTATGTAATCCAATCCAACAATTAATCAAGGTACTAAGAATTCAAATGTAATGCTCTTAATTAAATGTGCAGCAAAAATAAAGAGTAATAAATGTAAGAGGAATGAAAGGAGACAAGCAACCACAAAGATATAAAAGTATAGTGGTTCGGTGCTATCCAATGCACCTACATGCACTCCCCAAGATCCTCTTGGGAATTCGCTATAATCTCAACCGATTATAGTTGATTAGTTTTCTAGGCTCACTAATCAAAATCCAACTTGTTTTCACAAGGCTCACAAGTCAAAACCTCACTTGGTTTTACGGGCTAACCAAGAACCTAAATGGTTTTAAGGCTCATCACTAACCTCCTTTGGTTTTCCGGGCTAACCAAGAACCTAATTAGTTTTCAAAGGCTCACCAATAACCTCCCTTGGTTTTGCAATAGGCTAACCAAGAACCCTTACAACAAATAATAGTTTGAAGTAAAGAGTATAAAAGCTTTCTAATAAAAAGTGGGTATCTCTTTGAAGCTCGAAGTTGTGATGTTTTTGAACTTGATGAAACCTCTTTGATTGCTCAAGAATGGTTGATCTTTAATGCTCTTGAAGGCTCTTGAATGCTTGGAGGCTTGCTTTTGCTTGAGAGTAGTTAAACTTCAATGAATAGGAGTGAATGCTCTCTTTTCTTCTCTCTTGGATATTTCTATTTTATTTTTATGTCTTTTGATTTGATTTGAACCATATAAATACCTTTCCAAGGCCTCATATTCGGTTTCTAGCTATTAGACTCAAAAATCTAGCCATTGGGGGTGAAAAGAGACAAGTTCTGCATTTGAAAAACTAGCCGTTATTGTTTCCAGAACTTCATGTGTCGACACTTCAGGCTGTGAGTCGACACTTCAGGTCGATACTTGAACTTCTTGAGTCGACACTCAGTTCAAATATCTTTAATCTGGCTTTCTTGAAATCTCAGATGTGTCGACACTTCCTGAGGTGAGTCGATACTTTAAGTTGACACTTCGTATCCATGTGTTGATACTTCTACAGTTCTTCATCTTTAGCAAGTTAGTGACTTGAAAATCTTAGTTAATGAGCTGATCCATGTGTCAACACTTTGAGTCGACACTTCAAGTCCATGTGTTGACACTTCAGCCATTCCATGTGAAACTTTCTTTGCATACCGGCTTGAGTTGACACTTCACTATAATGTGTCGACACTTGGTGTCATGTGTCGACACTTTGAGTCGACACCTCACTGAAATCTTCATAAAAATACCTGAACTTGTGCTGAATCAAATTTATACTTCACTCAAGTATCCATTCAAGCAAATTTTAACTGTTCAAGTTCTCTTTGAGTAGATCTTTCATCTAAACTTGGCTTCTTCAATCAAACAATCATTTTTCAAATTTGTGAGCACCTTTTTCTATAAAAACATACTTCAAAGAAATCATTAGTACTCAACTTATACTTAACCATTTTGCTTATCATCAAAATCAATAATGGAGTCAACAATCTCCTCCTTTTTGATGATGATAAAACCTTTAAAAATAAATTGCATAAAAAGATTTTAAAAGAATTTATCAAGGTGTAAAGAGCTAAATGCAATAGGTGTATCAAAGTAATTTGCAATATTGACAAAATGTATCATAGCAAATGTGATTTAATGATTAAGAGTGTCAGAGCTTGTTGTAATGATTAAGAGTATCAAAGCTATGGAATATATAAGACATAAACTCATGTATCGTGATACTCTACAAGAAAACATGCTTTAGGAGAGGCAAAAAAAAAATCCAGCAATAGACAAGGCTCCCCTTGAATTGATGATCCATAAATGAGTTTGTAAATATCTTTTCAAACATTTAAAGAAGGGATTTAAGATGAAATTCAATTCAGACAAGATTTTTAATGTAAAGAAAGTATTGCTCCCCCTTACTTAAGGAATTTGTAAACAATTTTCAATTCAAGTTCAACTAAGTTTTCAAAATAATTTTCAAGTTTTCATAAATTTTCAAGCATATTTACACTATTACACTTATTATTCCCTTGCACATTTATACTTTAGTCTTATTACTCCCCATTTTTGTTATCATTAAAAAGGTAGGTATTACAATATAGCATATATTGCATCAAATAGGCAAGTCATATATGGTACTGAATTACAATAAAAATTCATTCATTCATTCATTCATAAATGAAGACAATGAAGTATTGAAGGTAAGTTGAAGCATTTCATTCATTTGAAGTCATAATCATGAAGTACAACATAATATTCCATTTAAATTCAGAATTTGTACAACAACAAAACATACAAAAGATGTATAAAAGTAAACTATCTAAACTTACAAAGATATCCTAATCCTCATCGTCATCATAAGATCCGATCTCAATCGGTCCAGTATCAGTAAAAGAGCAAGCTCAAGGCCACATCGATCTGAGATCTTGAAGGCAATCCTGGTCGGTCGTGGTGGAGTACGATGACCACGTCCTCTACGTCGAGCATATGTCTAACCTCTAGCTGGAGCAGAAGAGGTGGAGGCTATGTCCTCAACAGGAACAGAGTAGATCGGGATGACAGTCTCTGTGATTATCGAAAGTGGTGTACAATCAAAGGATGGACCAGAATCAAGATACTGAAAGCCAGGTATGTAAAAACCTAGCTTCCGAATAAGAGAGGATGTATGGATAGTAGGTGTATCAATAGTGGGTGTATCAAAAATAGGCATATCAGCTGATGAATGAATGGGTGAATCTGCAATCGATGAATCAATAGTAGGACTGTCAATAATGGGTGTATCAATAATGGATGAATCAACAACTGGTGAATCAACAATAGGTGAATCAACAACATGTAAAAGAACAGGAATCAAAACATGATCATCTGATCTGGATGGAGGAGAAGATAGGACTGGAGTCTGAGTAGGTGAACTGGAAGGGTCACAAGTGGGACTCCTAGGCAAGTCTGTAGTAACCTCTACCACTGGCTCTGAAATTAGATCTGGGAAGTCAAATCTATCAAAGTTAGTCTCCTCATCATCACCATCATCATCACTGTCAACAATAACTGGTGCTGGAGCAGGTGGAGCTATATTAAAAACTGGAGTACTCCTTATAGGTCTAGACAGTGCAGTCAGAATAGCTGAAATGCCATCACTCAATCTACTATGGCTCTCTCTGGTCTCAGCAATAAAATAATCAAGATGCTGTCTAATGATTAAAACATCTATCTTAATGTGCCTGACTTTGTCCAATAGACTCTCTGTAGCTCCTGGAGTATCCGACTGAACTGGCTGAGGCTGAGCTAAAGGCTCAGACTGAGAAGCGGTCTCTGGTTGTGCTGTTATCTCAGGCTGACTCTCTGAAAGAGATGCCTCTGTAGGTCCTGCCTCGCTAGAAAGGATGCGCTCCTCCTCTGCAACATCATCATCATCTCTGTCGCCAGCCTGACTAGATACTCTACATCTCCACTGGCCTTTGAACAGATGATAACCCATCCGATGTAATAACCTGATGTCATAAACATCAGTATGAAGTAGCATGCGGAAGGGCTCGTCTTCAAAACTGACACCATACTCCCTGAACAATAAAGTCAATTCCATCTCGTAGGGTAAGCAGAGTCGCTGACTCGTCGAAGCCTCCATCATCTGATGAACCAGGAGCACCGGAAGGCAGACGGGTGTGCACTGTACCAATGAGACCATCACGAGCAACTCCTGCTCGGTGATGTAATCGAAATGTCCGGTCTTCAGCAGAAGGATCCAGGCAACAATGTGGTGTAATAGTCTCATCTCCAAAGACAAACGGGATGCAGGCATGGTGGCTCCCTCAGGTAGAATGTATGACTCTAATATACACTGGAGACCACTCACTTTATCAATCAAGCTATCAACAACTGACCCAATCATAGGAATATCCCACACTCTACTCAATATCTCTAAAGTAACTAGGATATCCCTGCCTCTCACCTGAGCCAGCCAACCATCACTCCCATGGGCTAGTGATCTGTAAAACTCCAAAATAAGCCTTGGGTAATATCTCTCACTCAGAGAACAAAAGGATGTCAAACCAGCATCTCGAATCCACTGACCGATCTTGAAGTGCTGCTGATCGATGAAACTGAAGTCCACACGGTGTCCTCCGACGACCGTCTTCGAACTCATCCAGCTAGAAGCTGCAAAAAGAGGTCGAGCAGGCGGATCTGGAGCTCTAGCTTCATGTATGGCCTTGGTTCTTCGCTCTTCTTCCTGATTGGACGATCGAGGGCAACGGACTACTTATTTCCGGGGTCCCATTGGATAGAATAGAGATTTGAACAATTTGGAGGAGAAACCTAGGGTTTTTAGGGTTCAAACTGGAAATGGGAAGCGGAAAGTCGATCAATCCAAGGCAAAAAGCATTCCAAACGAAGAATCGAAGGATTTCAAGCACACATTAGAGGGAAGAAACTGTTGGAAGTGAGTTAGGGTATGTGTCGACTCGAGTGGGGAGAAGAAATGAGAAAAAAATACTTTGGAAAGCCCTTATCGGTCTGCTGCCGTTCATGTGTCGACTCATGAATGTATCGACACATTCAGGTGTCGACACATTAATGTGTCGACACATCGACTTAATAACCAAAAAATAAGAGACAGAAAATCTAATCAAATACACTAGAATTTCAATAAAATTTTTGATAAATAAATATGAGTGATGTCAAATTGATCTATTTGAATCAAAGATGGGAAGATTTTAATCAAAAGGATTAATGATCCCGAGCTCCCTTCTAATCATACAAAACTGATATTCCAGAAGAGGCTTAGTCAAAATATCAGCTAATTAAAATTCAGTACTAATAAATTTAAGCACAACATCATTATTTTCAACATGATCTCTAATAAAATGATATCTAATTTTAATATGTTTACTCCTAGAATGTTGAACAGGATTTTAGTCAAGCAAATAGCACTAGTATTATCACATTTTATAGGTGTACTAGTTAACTTGATTCTAAAATCTTCAAGTTGTTGCTTAATCCACAAGATTTGAGCACAACAACTTCCTGCTACAATATACTCAGCCTCAGTTATGGATAATGCAACTAAAGTTTATTTCTTGCTAAATCAGGAGATTAAGTTAACTTCAAGAAATTGGCAAGTACTACTAGTACTCTTTCTATCCAATTTACAACCAGTAAAATCAACATCAAAATATCCAATCAATTCAGCAGATGAATCTCTAGAATACCATAAACCAATATCAATTGTACCAGATAGGTATCTAATAATGCGCTTAACAGCCAATAGATGTGATTCTTTAGGTTCAGATTGATATCTAGCACACATGCATACACTAAACATTACATCTGGTATACTAGCAGATAAGTACAGTAAAGAACCAATCATACCTCTGTATAATTTTTGATCTACAGATTTACCATGCTCATCTTTATCAAGTCTACGAGAGGGGCTCATTGGTGTACCTATTGATTTAGTAGTCTCCATTCCAAACTTCTTTATAATCTCTCTTATATACTTAGCTTGGTTGATGAAGATTCCATCTTTAGTTTGCTTGATCTGGAGTCCAAGAAAGAAATTGAGTTCTCCCATCATGCTCATCTCGAACTCACCTTGCATTAGCTTAGCAAACTCTTGACAAAGAATTTTGTTAGTATAACCGAAAATGATATCATCAACATATATTTGTACTACTAATAAATCATTATCTTTCTTCTTCAAAAACAAGGTTTTATCAACATGGCCTCTAGAAAATTCATTTTCAATAAAAAATTTACTGAGTCTTTCATACCAGGCTCGAGGTGTTTGCTTTAATCCATAAAGTGCTTTGTACAATTTAAAAACATGATCAGGATGTGCATGATTTTCAAATCCAGGTGGTTGTTCAACAAAAACTTTTTCTGATATAAAATCATTTAGAAAAGCACTCTTAACATGCATTTGAAATAGTTTGAAATTCATAACATAAGCAAATGCTAATAGTAGGCTAATTGCTTCAAGTCTAGCAAAGGAGCAAAAGTTTCATCAAAATTAATTCCTTCCTCCTGATTGTAGCCTTTAGTAACTAGCCTAGCTTTATTTCAAACAACAATTCCATTTTCATCTAATTTATTCCTAAATACCCATTTTGTGCTAATAATGGAAACATTAGATGGTCTTTCTATTAATGTCCAAACATTATTTCTATGAAACTGAATTAGTTCATCTTGCATGGCATTTATCCAGTTAGGGTCTTTTTCAGCATCTTCAAAATATTTATGCTCAACTTGAGAAATAAAAGCTATATAGTCACATTCATTTCTAATTGAGGATCGAGTTCTTACCCCTTTAGATGGATCACCTAGGATTAATTCCTTAGGATGTCCATGAGCATACCTCCACTCCTTAGGTAGATCTTGGTGCTTTGGACTGTTTTCACCTTTCTCACTTTTGTCTTAATCTTCTTCACTTGGTTGAGGGGGTTGATCATTTAGTGTCAACTTTTGAATCTTGTCAGCACCTACACATGCATCAAAAGTATCCTCTTTTCTGAAGGATTTGTTAGTAGATTCTTCAAAAATAATATGTACAGACTCCTCTACAACTAAGGTTCTTTTGTTGAAAACTCTATATGCCTTGCTTGATGTGGAGTATCTTAAAAAGATACCTTTATCAACTTGGCATCAAATTTTCCAAAATTATCTTTGCCATTATTTAAGATAAAACATTTACAACCAAAAACTCGGAAATACTTTAAAATTGGTTTTCTTTGATTCCAAAGTTCCTAAGGAGTTTTCTTTAAAATAGGGCGGATTAAAACTCGATTCAAAATATAACATGCAGTATTAATAGCTTCAGTCCAAAAATATCTTGGTAAATCATTTTTACAAAGCATAGTGCATGCCATTTCTTCTAAAGTATGATTTTTTCTTTCTACTACCCCATTCTGCTGAGGTGTCCTAGGTGCAAAAAAGTTGTGTTCAATACCTTTTCATTACAAAAGCTTTTGAAATCCTGATTTTCAAATTCAGTTCCATGATCACTATGAATACATACAACTGAAACACCCTTTTTATTTAAAACTTTCCGATAAAACTTTATAAATATAGAAAATGATTCATCTTTATGTGCTAGAAAGAAAATCCATGTAAATCTCGAAAAATCATCCACTATGACTAATCCATATCTTTTGCCTTCTAGACTTGATATTCTAGTTGGTCCAAAGAGATCCATATAAAGTAGTTCTAGTGGCTTACTAGTAGTTATAAAACCTATAGGCTTGAAAGAAATTTTAACTTATTTTCCAAATTGACATGCTTGGCAAACTATATCTTTTTCAAAACAAAGTTCAGGTAAATCTATAACTAAATTTTTTTTACAAAGTTTTGAAAGTAAATACATACTAGCATGCCCTAATCTTCTATGCCAAAGCCAAATAGTCTCATCTTTAGTAGAATTCATTGCAACAAGGCATTTTCCATTAGGCAAAGATAGATCATCCAAATCTATCAAATAAACATTACCATGCCTTTTTCTAATGAATTGTACTCCATTTATATCCAGACTAGTAATCATGTAATAAGATGATTTGAAAACAACTTGAAAACCTTTATCGCAAAATTGACTAATACTTAAAAATTATGCTTTAAACCTTCAACTAAAAGTACATTACTAATACAACTAGGAGTAATGTGAACCTTACCAATACCAATGATTTTTTCTTTACCATTATCCTCGAAGGTCATACTCCCTCCATTCATTGCTTCAAGAGAAGTGAAATGCTTTACATCTCCCATCATGTGCCTTGAGCAACCACTATCAAGATACCAAAGTTTATTGTTCTCCTTGGTTGCAAGACACACCAGCAATAAAAATCAAGCTTTGTTTTTAGGTACCCAAGTCAACTTGGATCCTTTAGGGTTAGCACTTAAAATGGTTCCTTTTGAAACTCAAACTTTTTCAAAAGAATTAGTTTTTCTCAAATTACATTGAAAAGATTTATGATCTTGCTTTTTACATGAAAAACATGTTATGCTAGATGATATAGGTACAAAAAAGTTTTTGAAATATTTTTATTATCTTTGAGGTCTATATCCTAATCCTGCTTTGTTGAAAATGGCTCTTTGATTATTTAAAAGTAGATTTAATTTTTCTGAACTATAGGTAAATTTTTCAATAAAGGGCTTCATTTTATCTAGTTCATTTTTGTACTTTATATTTTCTAATTCTAAATCCTTATTTTTGTTTAAAAGATCACCATTAGAAATAATAGTTTTGGGTCTTTTTAAAACTTCATTTTCCATTGCCAAAGCATTGTTTTTCTTTTCTAAAATATCCAGTTTAGTTTTCAAATCACTAACCTCATTTAGTAAAAAATTATTTTCATGAGAAAAACTGTTTGCATGCTTTTTTAACTTTTTAATTTTAGATAAAATCAATTTATAATCATGTATAAGTTCATCAAAAGCATTTTTTAACTCATCAAAAGCAAAAGCTATTTCGATATCAGATATTACCTCATCTTGCTCTTGATGTGTCATAAGACAGATTTGCAACTTCTGTCTGCTATTCTTCAAAACTAGAGTCCTCATCATCACTCCAGGTGGCCATCATTACTTTCTTTCTTAACTTCTTCCTTGACCTCTTTAGTAGAGGGCAGTCGAGTTTGTAGTGACCCGGCTTCTTGCACTCGAAGCATGTAGGTATTTCCTTTTCCTTTTCTTTTTTCTTTTCTTTCTCTTTCTCTTTTTCCTTTTCTTTATTTGATTGAAATTTCTTTTTGTAAGGAAACTTCCTCCTTTTCATGAATCTTCTAAATTTCCTAGCAAGGAGAGCTTCTTCACCTTCATCTTCTTCTTCTTCTTCGGACTCATCGATTGAGAATTCTTCTTGTATGTTTGATTTGAATGCAATCCCCTTTTTCTTTTTATCCATGTCCATTGACTTTTGCTTCAAATTCAGCTCATAAATCATGAGCGATCCAACTAGCTGCTCTAATGGTAGCTTGTCAACGTCTTTTGCTTCTTGGATGGCGGTCACCTTCGGATCCCATGATGTTGGAAGTGACCTGAGAATTTTATTCATAAGATCAGTGTTAGACATTACTTTTCCTAGACTTCTCATTCCATTTACAATATTTGTAAATCTAGTATACATGTCAGTAATTGACTCATTAGGTTCCATTCGGAACATTTTATAAGTATGCACTAACATGTTCACCTTAGTATTTTTCACTTGATCGGTACCCTCATGGATAACTTCAAGTGTATCCCATATTTCTTTGGCTGAAGTGCAAGTAGATATCCTATTGAATTCACTAGGATCTAATGCACAATAAAAAAAATTCATTATTTTAGCATTGATCTTGGATTGCTTAATGTCATTTTCATCCCAATCCTCTTCGAGCTTTGGGATGAAAATACCATTAACCACAACTAAAGGAATATGAGAACCTATATCAACTACTCTCCATAAGTTATAATCAATAGAATGCATATAAATTCTTATCCTAGTTTTCTAATATGTATAATTTGATCCATTAAAAAATAGAGGTCTATTTGAGGCTTGACCCTTAACTATACTAGTACCAATAGGGGCTGCCATAGATCTTTACTCAAGGCAGTAAAGCCTATAAACTGAGAACAGGGCTCTGATACCACTTGTCGCCCAATAAGCAACCCAAGAGGGAGGGTGAATTGGGTCTCTAAAAATAATTACTTGATGCAATGTAATAGTATGTAATCCAATCCAACAATTAATCAATGTACTAAAAATTCAAATGTAATGCTCTTAAGTAAATGTGCAGTGAAAATAAAGAGCAATAAATGTAAGAGGAATGAAAGGAGACAAGCAACCACAAAGACAAAGAAGTATAGTGGTTCGGTTCTATACAATGCAGCTATATCCACTCTCCAAGATCTCCTTAGAAATTTACTATAATCTCAACCAATTATAGTTGATTAGTTTCTTAGGCTCACTAATCAAAACCCAACTTGTTTTTACAAGGCTCACAAGTCAAAACCTCACTTAGTTTTACAAGCTAACCAAGAACCTAAATGGTTTTAAGGCTCACCACCAACCTCCCTTGATTTTCTGGACTAACCAAGAACCTAATTGATTTTCAAAGGCTCACCAATAACATCCCTTGGATTTGTAATATGCTAACCAAGAACCCTTACAATAAATAATAGTTTAAAGTAAAGAGTATAAAAGCTTTCTAATAAAAAGCGGGTATCTCTTTGAAGCTCGAAGTTGTGATGCTTTTGAACTTGATGAACCTCTTTGATTGCTCAAGAATGGTTGATCTTTAATACTCTTGAAGGCTCTTGAATGCTTGAAGACTTGCTTTTGCTTGAGAGTAGTTGAACTTCAATAATAGGAGTGAATGCTCTCTTTTCTTCTCTCTTAGATATTTTTATTTCATTTTTATATCTTTTGATTTACTTTGAACCATATAAATACCTTTCCAAGACTTCAAATCTAGTTCCTATATGTTAGACTCGAAAATCTAGCCATTGGGGGTGAAAAGAGACAAGTTCTGTGTTTGAAAAATTAGCCATTACTGTTCCCAAAACTTTATGTCGACACTTCAGGCTATGAACCGACACTTCAGGTCGACACCCAATTCAAATATCTTCAATCTAGATTTCTTGAAATCTTAGATATATCGACACTTCCTCAGGTGAATCGACACCTCGTATCCATATGTCGATACTTCTGCAGTTCTTCATCTTCAGCAAGTTCTGTGACTTGAAAATCTCAGATGATGAGCTGATCCATGTGTCGACACTTTGAGTCGACACTTTAAATCCATGTGTTGACACTTCAGCCATGCCATCTAAAACTTTCTTTGCATACCGGCTTGAGTCGACACTTCATTGTAATGTGTCAATACTTGGTATCATGTGTCGACACTTTGAGTCGACACCTCACTGAAATCTTCACAAAAATGCCTGAACTTGGCTGAATCAAATTTATACTTTACTAAAGTATCCATTCAAGCAAATTTTAACTGTTCAAGTTCTCTTTGAGTAGATCTTTTATCTAAACTTGGCTTCTTCAATCAAACAGTCATTTTTCAAATTTGTGAGCACATTTTTCTATAAAAACATACTTCAAAAAAATTATTAGTACTCAACTTATATTTAAATATTTTGCTTATCATCAAAATCAATAACGGAGTCAACAACACATGATCAGCAGGATTTATACCGGTTATGGCATTATCGCCCGGGCCACATTGGCGATAGTGGTATGAAGGAGCTGATGCAGGATGGATGGATTCCAGATTTGGATGTAGGTGTTGTATAGCTGTGTGAACCATATCAATTGGGGAAGCAACACCGGGTGAAGTTCTCCACAAGTTCAATCCACAGCAGAGGGCCCTTGGACCTAGTACACATGGATGTTTGGGGTCCAGCTCCGGTTTCAAGGAGAAATGGAGCTAGATGCTTCATGTCCCTTATTGATGACTTTTCAAGGAGAGTGTGGCTGTTCTTCTTGAGGGATAAGTCAAAGGTCTTCACCAAGTTCAAAGCCTGGTTAGCAGAGGTGGAGAAGGAGAAAGGGCATCATGTGAAGGTTGTGCAGTCTGATAATGGTGGGGAGTTCACAAGCAAGGAGTTCCTTAGATTTTGCTAGGATGGTGGGATCAAGAGGTAATTTTTGGTAGCAAGGACTCCTCAGCAGAATGGAGTGGCTGAGCAGATGAACCGAACTCTCATGGAGAAAGCAAGGTGTATGAGGTTACAAGTAGGGTTACCCAGGATGTTTTGGGTGGATACATTTGACACAACGGTCTACTTGGTGAATCAGTCTCCTTATACAAAGCTTAATGGAGAGTTCCAGAGGAGTTATGGTCTGGAAGGAAGGTGGAGCTTGGTCATCTCAAAGTATTTAGGTGCACTGCATTTGTGCACATTGATCCCAGTCAGCAGAGCAAGTTGGACACCAAGGCCAGGAAGATGGTGTTCATAGGATATCCGCTAGGAGTCAAAGAATACCAGCTCTGGGATCCTTTGGAGAGGAAGGCCATGATCAACCAAGATGTGATCTTTGATGAAGAATCAGTCCTCAGAAGGCAAACGGAGGTGAAGGTTTAGTAGGAGGTCCAATCGGACGTGGTTGGACAAGATGCGGCTCAGCAAGGTGCAGCTGAGCAACAATTGACCTCTTTTACAATTTTACCTTTTGCAAGTGCACCAGGAGGACCTAAGATTCAGGTGGAGCATTGTTCGAAGGTGTCTCCACGTGTAGAGAGCAGCGATATGCATGCTCATGGCCCAAATAAGCAGGGAGATGAGCCACATCCTAGTCCAGGCATCAGAGTCTCACTACATAAACCTAGGCAGATTGTGAGATAGCCAGTGAGATATGGTTTTGGAAAAACCATGTCATATGGTTTGGTAGCTTTTAGTGGTGGATCGAAGACCTACGAGGAGGCGGTGGCGAGCCAGGATCATGATAGGTGGGTCCAAGCCATGGCGGAGGAGATGCAGTCTCTACACAAAAATAGGACTTGGCGGTTGGTGGCATTGCCAAGGGTAAAAGATCCATTGGATGCAAATGGGTGTTTCAATGCAAGGAAGGAGTTTCAGAGAAAGAAGGGCCAAGGTACAAGTCCAGGTTGGTGGCCAAAGGATACTCCCAAAAAGAAGGCATCGACTACAACGAGATTTTCTCATCGATGGTTCGACATACCTCTATCAGGATTTTGTTGAGTATTGTAGCGGTGCAGGATTTGGAGCTGGAATAGATGGATGTCAGGATGGCCTTTCTCCATAAGGATTTGGAGGAGGAGATATATATGGAGCAGCCTAAAGGGTTCGAGGTGATGGGAATTCTCCCAGGGTCACAGGGATCATGTAGCATGCGGAATTGACTTTCAAAATAAAATTTCATAGCATGATATCCTAACATGTATAACATGTATAGAAAACCCTAATTCCCAAGAACCCCTTGGGCAATTACAACTAATGAATCATAAAATAAAGTCAATTAACATACCTAGATTGCTAAATCCAATCCTTTCCATGAGGCTCACAAGTGCAAGCCCTCCAACGGTGATCCACACGAGACTTGAACCAAGGAAGAATCCCTACCGGGGTTGCTTGCTTCAATAGGACTCTTAGGACAGCCTTTGGACCTTTGACCACTGTAGGACACCCTGTCCTACTGTAGGGCTCTCTAGGCACTCTTGGCTTTAGGACAACCCTCCCCTAGGACCCCTTAGGCTTATGTCCTAAGACAAGGCCTTGTCCTAAAAGATAAGACCTTGTCTTAACAAGACAAGTCTTGTCTTAAAAGAAGGAGGGAGGGAGACAACAGAAAGAGGCACTCAGATAACTCTCGGAAAAATGGACTTCTGTTTCTGATGACCGAAAATCTAAAGTCTCATTTCACCATACCCCGTTTATATAAATTCAGATGGGGCGTGAAAAGCATCTCGAGACTTCTTATCAGATATGACTCTTCATGTCTGATAAGGCTCTTCATGCTTCAAGAGTCTTATTTGATGTTCTTTCCCTTTCCAAAGCAGTTCCCCATATGCCATGTGGCATATACCGGTTATGAAGAATGGAAGGAGGCATCCTTTCAATCTTGAAGAGCGTGGAATAGGCAGAGTCCAAAGGGTAGAAGGACTCTGCCTCAGAATAGTGCGCGCGCAGATGAAGAGAAGAGACTCTTCATCTGCGCGCCAATATTTCTTTCTACTTTCATGCCGCCCTTTCCACTTCTTTGACCGGTCAATCCTCTCCAAGAGGTGTGGGGATAAAGTGAAGAGGCACCACTTTGATGAAGCTCCCAGAGTTTCATCT
This sequence comes from Areca catechu, assembly GCA_021397845.1. Lineage (NCBI taxonomy): Eukaryota > Viridiplantae > Streptophyta > Magnoliopsida > Arecales > Arecaceae > Areca > Areca catechu. The sequence goes on from CM038041.1 coordinate 148,285,098, forward strand.
GCAGGACTCTTAGTCCTTCTGTGCGCGCCATACTTCTCCCAGGTGTGCCAAATGGGCACCACATTCCTTTCCCACTTCTCTCTCTACCCAAAGTAGCATATTGATCAGTGAAATATATGCAATATGGGTGTCATTAGAAAGAGCATTAAATAAGCTTTCTGACCATATAATTTATTTTCAAATCAGAGGTCTGTAGCTCCTTCTGTGCCTTTTTGAAGTTAAGGTGTCATTTAGGTACCAAGAGTCCCATGCCATTGGAACTCTTCATATATGGTGCCTAACATGCCTAAAAACCCAAATAAAAATCAGATCAAGCTCTGATTTGGCTAGCTCCACTTAGGACTCAACCTTATTTAGATTTTCCATAATTAGTTTAGCCCAATTAGCAAGCAACCGAATTCAATCCAATTGGGTTAGGAATTAGGTTAGCCTACATATGCTAGTATGTAATCCGGCTAACCAATTAGGATTCTATGACCCTAATTAAATCATGAATGACTTCCTTGGCCAAGTCTCTATTGTGTGTGACCCATTGGGTTCCACATCTAGCCAGCAGTAGGTTTAGGTTTGAGCCGATTTGATCTGATCGAACCTGATTGATCTAATTAGGTCAAATTGGCTCACCTAATTGTCCAATTCGAATCACACATCAAATTGACTCATGAAACCAAATCAATTGGTTCATGAAAACCTACAAGACAAGATTGATGTCTAGAAATGTGTCATGCCTACCCGGAAGACACATCCTTCGTACAACTTCCACCATACCCAGAACACCCCGTACATGTCGCAATGCCATGAATGAGCATGAACCAAAGTATGGCTTAGTGTGCACAAGGAACCATGGTGATCTCAGGTCTAAAGATCACATGCACAACTTCCACTCTGGGATCTATCTTTTGACAAGTAGTAAGACTTCCATAAGATAGTCTCGGTGCGGATCAGTTCTAGTGTACTCATACTCTGATGAGCACCCTTATCCTTGCATTAGTGTCTCTATACAAGTGGTTGTGAAATCAACCACCCTCATCAACTGAGCATACATAGGATAAGCTAGTCTTTCCGGATTCATCGATCCCCGAATCGATGGTCCAACGACTAGGAACATTCTAGATTAAGGTTTATAGGAATTAGGTCTCACTGTTATTTTATCATAACCCTAATTCCATTGTCCTATTCTATGGGGTTCATCATAATCATCAAAAACATGATACAGCAGTATATGATGAATCACATGCCTTTATTAATATGAAAATATATCATACATGAGTTGGAAGTTTACAAAAAGGCCCTCATAATGATTGGCTCTTAGGGTACTTTTCTATCACGAGGAGCTAGGGTCAGAAGGAAAGGTTTGTGTTTGCAGAGATTGATGTATGGATTGAAGCAATTGCTGAGACGGTGGTACCTGCAGTTCAATGCATATGTGAGGAGCATTGGCATGACTAGATGTGAGTATGATCCTTGTGTTATATTAGGATACTTGAAGATAACTCTAGATTATATCTACTTTTGTATGTGGATGATATGTTAATTGCATGAAAGAGTAGAGATGTTGTAGAGGACTTGAAGGTAGCATTGTCATATAAGTTTGAAATGAAGGATTTGGATCCTGCTACAAGGATTCTAGGGATGGAGATCTTCAGGGATAGAGCCAAAAGGATGCTTCATTTATCTCAAGGCAATTACCTCAGGAAGGTCTTAGAGAGATTCAGTATGGATAGGGCAAAACCAGCAGCATTGCCTCTAGCCGGTCATATTAAACTCTCAAAGATGATGTCACCCAGTACTGAGGTGGAGGTTGAGGAGATGACAAGGGTTCTGTATGCTTCAGGAGTTGGGAGTTTGATGTATGCAATGGTGTGTTGTAGGCCAGATCTTGGACATGTAGTTAGCCAAGTCAGCAAGTTCATGGCCAAGCCGAGCAAGGAGCATTAGAGAGCACTGAAATGAATTTTCAGGTACTTAGTGGGTACAATTATAGTTGGCATATGCTACCAGCGCCGTGGCATGGAGGACAACTCTAGGGTGTTCATGGAGGCTCAGGACCTGATATTTGGTTTCGTGGATGCTGATTATGGTGGTGACTTGGACACTAGGTGTTCAACAATAGGTTATGTGTTTGTGTTGAATGGTGGTCCAATCTCATGGAGATCAAGTCTACAGGCTATAACAGCATTGTCTACTTTAGAGTCAGAGTACATTGGTATTTCTGAAGCAACCAAGGAAGCTATATCGCTGAAGAGACTTGCATTGGAGATGGGCATTGAACAGGGGGCAGTCAAGATTTATTCTGATAGCCAGAGTGCATTGTGTTTGGTCCAGAATACGGTTTATCATGCTAGGACCAAACATATTGACATCAGGTAGCACAAGATTCGGGAGCTGGTGGAAAATGGTGAAGTGGATCTTGTCAAGGATCTACCAAGGTGAAAGTGGCTGATGCACTTACCAAGATTCTTCCAAGGGATAGCTTCTTTAGATGTGGAGCACTGATGGGACTGATGGACTAGGTGGAGCTTACAGGAGCTTTGGTGTGCCAAGGTGGAGATTGTAGGCTCATGTGTAGCACACCCAAAGTTCAGAGGAGTCATACAGGTTTGGGAGCTTGAGTTCTAAGTTTCCAAGGTCCCAAAGTCATGTTAGGTTAGGGGGCTTGATCCAGGAATGAGAGAACTTGTGAGACATGGGTGTACGTAGGCTCGGGTTTAAAGGTTTTCTCAATTGACTTGTTAGGGAGGAGTTTTTGAGAGATTGTAACAAAACCCGGTTTGTGGGTTATGGGATTTTGTTTAGGTCCAAAGGTGTAGCCTATTACCCCTTAGGTGTAAAAGGGGTTAATTAGTTATTTGGTTAGGTGGTTAGGGGATTAGTTGTTTAGCCCAACTATCCAGGATTCTAACCAAATTAGTTAGACCAGTTTAAGAGTCATAATCACCACCCCATATATAAAGATACGAAGGGGCATGCGTGAGGGGGGCTTGGACGGTCTTGTTGAGAGTTGTTGATGCCGGGTTTTAAGAAGAGCTCTCTTCTTGTAGGAGCGCGTCCAGGTTTTCTCCAAGATTAATAATATCTCTCTTTTCTCCCTAATTCTTGATCATGTTTCTCTTATCTTCTATTCTCCTATTTCTTGCAAAGTTAATTCAAGAAAGATAGTTGTAGCCATGTGTGTATTTGATCCAAGAAGGAGGTCTCTTGAATTCTTGAAGCCGTGTGTGAGGGATTCTTGAAATCAAGAATCGGTTTGGAGGAGAAACCGTGAGAGAGGTTTCTTGTTTTTCCTTCCACGGTTTTGGTTCTCAAAAATCAGCGAACATCCAAGAAGTGGTTTCTTGATTGGGCCATGGTTTCTCGGTTCTTAGTTCAACGGTTTGCAGCAAGTTCTTTCAAGACCGTGCGCTATTCCTTCTTGCCTTCATCCTTCCACATTAAAGATCCAACACCACCGTTTCCTACAAGAAGCTTTTTTATAGGGTTTAATAGGGGAGAGGTCGTCATGTTTTTCTGATGTGAGACTAAACATGAGGACCAAAATAATGGCTAAGATTTATTTTTACAAGACTCAATAGTTAGATGGTAAACCAAAATCCCAATTAAATTAGACTATAGAGTCCTGCTCCAACTCAATGTTTTACCAGCTGATTGGTTGCCATTGGATCTTGATCAGAGGTCTAGAAATCAACCACATCTTGGAAAAATCAATCATGAGGCCTTTGATTGCTCTGAGATCCATGCAACTTCTTCCTTCCTTGATGGTTTGATCCTGTTGCCTAGCACCGCCACCATCTCCTTGGACCATAGCTGCCTATGGCTGAGGCCAATGCCGAAGCCTTGTTGAACTTACCTGCGTGCCACCATGAACCACTGTCAGGGATGTAGCAGGGGTGGTGGAAGGAAGACAAAGAGAGAGGATGATTAATGGCTGTGGAGGGGATGAATGGATGACAGTGATGGAGATGGGAGAACGGTCAGGGAAGAAGGTGGGAGATGGGTGACTCCAGCGGTTCTTCAACAGCGGTGCTAGGTTCGTGTCTCCTTGGGACAAAGAGCAAGAGAAGTAGAGAGGAGAAAATGATAATCACCTTTATCGTGGGCTCACCGGATTGTTACCGGATCTTGGGATCTCTAGCCAGGATGAGGTTCTCCGACGATGGCAAACATGAATAGCATCTCCAGCATCAACGAGGTGACTTTTTTGGCCTAAAAACCAATCATGATCCATGGCTCTACACCATGGACTATCATTCATGGCTGCTGGTGGTCCATCGATCATTCCATAAACCAAGCAATCAGTCCATGGTAGACCGGGTGCTCCAAAGTTCGTGTAATTCTATACTAAATATTTAAAAATCGATTTTGGGCTCATTTTAGGTCTGATTCACTTCAAACTTATTTCTTTTGAATCCATAAATTAAGCTCTTTGAAATGACGATCTCCTTTCCTATAAATGATTTATAAAAGTATTAATTTTAGATAAATCAAAATATTTTAGTTATTAAATTAATACTTTTATATATGTGTATAATATAATTATCATTATGGTAGGGAAGGTGTGCAGATTAAGGTACTCTCACTATAGCCTCAAGCAGTCTCCTCGTGCCTGGTTTGAATGCTTCAACCGACAGTGCTCAAGATAAGATATTCATAGAGTAATGCTAATCATACTCAATTTTACAAGCATGCTGGTGGAAGAAGAATTATTCTAATAGTACATGTTGATGATGTAGTTGTCACAGGGGATGATCCCAAGGAGATTGCATGGCTTAAATAAAATCTGGCTTGCAAGTTTGAGGTTAAGGACTTAGAACTACTGAGATATTTTTTGGGTATTGGTGTCTCTAGGTTATTTCTTGGTATTTTTCTATCTTAGCAAATGTATGTTCTTAATCTTTTGAAGGAGACTAGGATGTTAGGATGTAAGCCAATTAATAGTCCCATTGATCAGAATCACAAGTTAATGGCAAATGATGGAGCTCCTGTTTATTATGAGAGATATTAGTGGCTAATAGGAAGGTTGATTTATCTTTCTCATACCAGACCAGACATTATCTTTGTGATCAGTGTCATTAGCCATTTTATGCATGATCCATGAGAGCAATATATAGAGGTAGTATATCAGGTACTATGCTATCTGAAAATGTGTCTTGATTGAAGATTTCTCTTTTATCAACATGACTCCCTGAGAATAGAAGCATTTATTGATACAGACCAGGCAGATTCATTGGATGATCAGCAATCCATTATTGGTTACTATACATTTGTTGGTGGTAATCTAGTTACTTGGAAAAGTAAGAAGCAGTCTGTTATGGCCAAATAACTATAAAGGCTGAGCAATGGCTCAAGAAATATGTGAGCTTCTCTGGCTATAGAAATTATTCCAAGAGCTGCGCCTTTTAAGGAAGTCTCCTATGATGCTATATTATGATAATAAAGTGGTAATTGAAGTTGTGATTAATCCAGTGAAACATGATTGTACCAAATACATTGAAATTAATTATCACTTTATCAAGGAAAAGGTAACCAGTAAACAGATTTGCATTTCTTTTATCTGTTCAGCTAATCATGTGGCAAATATCTTAACAAAGGGACTAAGTTATCTTCTTTTTTATCTCTTGTTAGCAAGATAGGTCTCCATGATATCTTCACCTCATCTTGAGAGGGAGTATCGAAAAGTTTCAATATATCTGATCTCCTATTATTTTCTCCCCTTTGATTTTCTCCTTCTTAGTTTTCTCTCTCCTGCCTTCTTAAGGCTTGCAATTCTTCTATATATATGGGGATCTTTCATGAATAAAATATTAATCTATTTTCTTTACTATAAATAACACTCTCCCATTCTAATAAACCATGAACATTGCAATTCTAGCAAGTTTTCAGATGTAAGCCAGACTATTCCTAGATGTTGCCATCTTTTATAGAAATTTGGATGCTATAATGGGTGATCATGGTTGCATTTTTATTTGCTCCAGCTTTTTAGCATTATTTTAAATCAAACAGTTAAAAGAAAGATGCAAGTGTAAGGAATGTGTAATGTAAAACCATATCCTATTGAAAATCTGACAGTGATTCAAAGAAACTAACAATAATGAAAATTATAAATCAATATACAAACTTACAAAACTAGAAAAGTAATTAACCAGAGATGTGCAGTGCACTATCCTAAGGCGATTCCCAATCTTCGTGCAAGATTGTTTCGAGAACTCCATCCCAAGATATAATTGGACATCTCCTATGACCACAATCATGGAGATAACAGAGCTTCAACCTAGTAAATGAAATTATGAAAAAGTTGGAGGAAGATGAATTGGAAAGAACTAAAAGAGGGTTTAGAGAAAATTCTTTTAGAGAACTTGTTTTTTTCTCTCCTTTTTGTTTTCATAACTTAATCCCTTACAATGGTATCTATTATTTTCATAACTTAACCCCTTATAATGGGCTCTTTATATATAGGCCTAAGAACTAGCCATTTGGGCTAATCTAATGGCTAAACAATTAAAAAGGTGAATTAATCGGTTAACGACTAAATTAATTAGGTAACGATAGATTTAATTAGGTAATGGTTGATTTAATTCAATAACAGTTGATTTAATTAGGTAATGACTGATTTAATTCATTATTCAATGGATAATTAGGCATGATAATAACTAATCAAAAAATGGGTCGGTGATTAACTTGTTAAGTAATGGCTTAAATTAAATATAGAAATAGCCTAAAAAATACAAAGAGGAAAAAGAAAAAAAAATTGTGCCATGCCACAACATAATCATGCGCGCAAGTCAAGTCGCACATGCACATGTTGGAATGGTCTAAATTAAGACAAAGTCTGAAAAAACAATTTTCAATATAAACCAGTGTCTAGTTTATTCCTATCCCATGTGGGACTAAAATGTTTGAGGAAAGGAAGAATTTTGATGAAGAGAATTTTGAATTTTCCCTCTAAAAGCATTAATGGCAAGAACTGCTAATCACCCAAACGTTAAATTATGTTGTTGTTTCATGAACTTTACTCCTACAAAAAGGAAAGAACAAAAGATGCAACCTTTTTTAACCATTTTATAGTAAAATTGTCTGTATGACCGGTTCGGTAGCTAAAACGATTCTATGCAGATCAATAAGAATCTCAATTTAGTTTTACATTTTGCCCCTTGAATCCAAATCCACACGATTCTAGGTTTGATTTTTAAAACCTGTCATGAATTCTCATCCATCGATTTCTGTTCTTGGTCAACGTGGCTATCATACTGTGAAACCCGAGCACTGGGCCAAAGTCGGCAAGCCCAGCCGACTTCTGCCCAGTTACAAGAAAAGAAGAAGAAAAAGAGGGAGTCGAAGAGTAGTCGGAAATAGGGGAGGTTTGTTTCTCCTTATCCGGCTTGGAAGCTCGTCGAGAAATTTGTAGGGGAGGGCCATGGAGAAGAGGGGCACTGTTGACGATGGAGTTGGAGTGGGTTTAGGACTTTGATTGACAGAGTCCTTCCTCAAACAACTAGAGGAGCTCGATGGGTCCTCTTTAAATTCCCATCCATTGTCGTCAATACGAGCCCATCGAGTCATGCACACCATCCTTCTACTCTCCGGCGAGCGATGGAGAGTCTCTTCAAACATTGGTTAGTCCGGTTATTTTTATTTCAATTTTTAGGGAAGTTTAATAGGATTTTTCTTCTTTAGATTCCTGTTTGGTTTGGGCTGTGGATCACCGGAGGCTGCACCGCCGTCCACTCCAATCTACCGGGCTCTCTCCAGCAGCCACCTCTCAGGGCCACCGCCAGTGACCATAGGAGGCCGGCTCAGTTGAGTCAGGGAAAGCAACAGGGGTGTTTGGGAGAAAGAAAGAAAGAAAGAATGAGAGGAAAAAGAAAAAAAAAAAGGGTCCTAATCGATGGAAAAAAAAAACAAAGAAAGAAGAAGAGAACAAATAATAATAATAATAATAATAATAATAATAATAATAAAATAAGAAGAGAGAGAAGATGAGGAGAGAGAGGAGAGAGGAAGAAGAGAGAGAATCAAGGGATTTTCTCAAAATTCATGAAAATTAGGAATCCAGATTTTAATAAAATTATTTATTATTGTAGGAAATCAGCCTTCTGAGTAGGTGGGCGTTGTGCAAATTTTGGGTACGGACTAATTCAGGTGTAGATAGTCGATTCTTGAGAGGTAAGGATTCTGGACATGATCACCAGTTCTATATATTATCTTACATGGCATGATTTGATCCGCGCATATGAGCATTGGCAGGCATATTTGTTTTGCATCATATATTTGATTTCTCGAGATGGATAGTATGTTTAAGATTATTAATTATGTTACTATATATCATGTTTTACAAAAAAAGTTATATTTTAAAGGTTTGGACCCTGATATCGGTGATCGAAAGATTTAAGATTTCATGGTTTGACATCATGATGTGGTGTAACATCATGATATGATTTGACAAGATAATGTGGAAGGATAAAGTATTAACGGTATTTGGACTAGCCATGCCACGGGATCGTGGTTACACAGCCAAAGCCACGGCTTAGTACATGGGCCTAGCCATGTGCAGATTGTACATGGTCGATTATGAGATTGCCCGTCATAGGCTGAAGTGTGATAATGAGATTGCCAATCACAGGCTGAAGTATGACACTGAGATTGCCAGTCGTGGGCTGAAGCATGACCGTGGCTAGTCCATAACCCTAAAGATAAGATTGATTAATGGAAACTTTATAAGAAAAATATGATTTTGCAAAAGGTTTGTCGTATATGATATTTGAGTTATTTTGTTGCATGGCATGATGTGTACTCTTATCTTCTTGCTATCTTCGAATTATTATTATTGATGGTGATTGTTTGGAGACCTTACAGGGCTGTAAAGCTCACAACACTACTTTCTTCTTTCACAGAGTTGTGCAGATATTTGGCTTGGTGATGAATGATATTTTTTTGAGGTAAGTGACTCTTGCATACCTAGACCTTGCATGATCTTTAGGGTAAAAACTAGAATTTGTGCGGCCGGTCGCATGACCAATTCCGATGCTGGATTCGTGGCATGATAGAGTGGTATCAAAGCCCCGGTTATGATCATTTGGGATGGTGATACAAGTGATTAAAATCATAATGACATGATAATTATTAGGATATGACAAGAATAATGTTAGAGCTTAGGTTATGATGACTTTGGACTGTGGCATAAGTGATTATAATAGATATGAGTGACATCGAAAATCAGGTCATAATTGTTTAAGACTAGGACATAAGTGATTTAGAAATTACATGATTATTATTAGGACATGATAGAATGATATTAAAGCTTAATTATGATTACTTGGAATTATGATGTAAGTGATCATGACATGACATGAGTGATGTTAAAGCTTAGCTTATGATTGTGTAGTTGGGACATAATATTAATAGTATCGAAGTTAAGAGTATGATCACTTAAGACTGTGAAATAAGTGATTAGGATATAATTTGAATATCAAAATATGAGTAATGATATGGATTTGTATCATGATCAGTCGGGACATGATAAAAGTTACAAGAATGAATGTGAAGTTGGACTTTTTTTTAGGTTTAAAATCTCAATCAAGCTAATTTTGATGATGAAATTATTTTAATGGGGAAAGAATGTGAAACCTAAGTACTGGGCCAAATTCGGCAAGCCTAGTCGACTACAGCCCAGTTGTAGGAAAAAAAAGGAAGAATAGGGAGTCGAAGAGTAGTCGGAAATAGGGAAAGTTTGTTTCTCCTTATCCGGCTCGGAAGCTCACCGGGAAATTCGTAGGGGAGGTCCGTGGAGTAGAGGGGCACTGTTGACGATGGAGTTGGAGTGGATTTAGGATTCCGATTGACAAAGTCCTTCTTCCTTAAACAACTAGAGGAGCTCGACGGGTCCTCTTTAAATCCCCATCCATTGTCGTTGATTCGAGCCCATCAAGCTGTGCACACCATCCTTCTCTCCGGCGAGTGACAGAGAGTCTCTTCAAGCACCGGTTAGTCCAGTTATTTTTATTTCAATTTTTTGGAAAGTTTAATCAGATTTTTCTTCTTTGGATTCCCGTTTGGTTTAGGCTGTGGATCACCGGAGGCCACACCGTCGTCCACTCAGATCCACCAGGCTCTCTCCGGTAGCCACCTCCCATGGCCACTGCCAGTGACCATGGGAGGCCGGCTCAGTTGAGTCGGGGAAAGCAACAGGGGGGTTCATGAAAAAGAAAGAAAGAAAGAAAGAGAGGAAAAAGAAAAAAAAAAGGTTCCTAATCGATGGAAAAAAAAACAAAGAAAGAATAAGAGAACGAAAAATAATAATAATAATAATAAAATAAGAAGAGAGAGAAGATGAGGAGAGAGAGGAGAGAGGAAGAAGAGGAGAGTCAAGGGATTTTCTCAAAATTCATGAAAATTGAGAATTTAGATTTTAATAAAATTATTTATTATTGTAGCGAATTAGCCTTCTGAGTAGGTAGGCGTTGTGCAAATTTTGGGTACGGACTAATTCAGGTATAGACAGTTGATTCTTGAGAAGTAAAGATTCTGGACATGATCACCAGTTCTATATATTATTTTACATGGTATGATTTGATTCGTGCATATGAGCATTGGCAGGCATATTTGTTTTGCATCGTATATTTGATTTCTCGAGATGGATTGTATGTTTGAGATTATTAATTATATTCCTATATATTATGTTTTACCAAGAAAGTTATATTTTGATGGTTTGGACCGTGATACCGGTCATCGAAAGATTTGAGATTTCATGGTTTGACATCATGATGTGGTGTGACATCATGATATGATTTGAAAGGATAATGTGGAAGAATAAAGTGTTAACGGATTTGGACTAGCCATGCCACGGGATCATGGTTACACAGCCAGAGCCACGGGCTTAGTACGTGGGCCTAGCCATTGGTAGATTGTACATGGTCGATTATGAGATTACCAGTCATAGGCTGAAGTGTGATACTGAGATTGCTAGTCGTGGGCTGAAGCATGACCATGGCTAGTCCAGAACCCTAAAGATAAAGATTGATTAATGAAAACTTTATAAGAAAAACATGATTTTGCAAAAGGTTTTGTCGTATGTGATATTTGAGTTGTTTCGTTGCATGGCATAATGTGTACTCTTATCTTCTTACTATTTTTGAATTATTATTATTGATGGTGACAGTTTGGAGACCTTACTGGACTGTATAGCTCACAATTCTACTTTCTTCTTTCATAGAGTTGTGTAGATATTCAGGCTTGGTGATGAATGATATTTTTTTGAGATAAGTGACTCTTACGTACCTAGGCCTTGCATGATCTCTAGGATAAAACCTGGGGTTTGTACGACCGGTCGAATGGCCGATTCCGGTGCTAGATTTGGGGCATGACAGAGTGGTATTAGAGCCTAGGTTATGATCATTTGGGACGGTGATACAAGTGATTAAAATCATAATGACATGATAATTATTATGATATGACAAGAAAAATGTTAGAGCTTAAGTTATGATGACTTTGGATTGTGGCATAAATGTTTATGATAGATATGAGTGACATCGAAAATCAGGTCATAATTATTTGAGACTAGGACATAAGTGATTTAGAAATTACATGGTGATTATTAGGACATGATAGAATGATATTGAAGCTTAATTATGATTACTTGGAATTATGATGTAAGTGATCATGATATGACATGAGTGATGTTAAAGCTTAGCTTATGATTGTGTAGTTGGGATATAATAAGAATAGTATCGAAATTAAGAGTATGATCACTTGGGATTGTGAAGTAAGTGATTAAGATATAATTTGAATATCAAAATCTGGGTGATGATCTGGATTAGTATCATGACCAGTCAGGACATGATAAAAGTTATAAGAATGAATTTGAAGTTGGATTTTTTTTTAAGTTTAAAATCTCAATCAAGCTAATTTCGAGGATGAAATTATTTTAATGGAGGGAGAATGTGAAACCCGAGTACTAGGCCAAAGTCGACAAGCCCAGCCAAAAAAGAAGAAGATGGAGTCGAAGAGTAGTCGGAAACAGGGAAGGTTTGTTTCTCCTTATCCGGCTCAGAAGCTCGCCAGGAAATTCGTAGGGGAGGGCCGTGGAGGAGAGGGGTACCGTTGACGATGGAGTTGGAGTAGGTTTAGGACTCCGATTGACAAAGTCCTTCTTCCTCAAACAACTAGAGCAGCTCGACGGGTCCTCTTGTTGGGTCGATGCCCCTAACCATTCTTACAAAAGAAACATCCCTATTATAAGAAATAGGTTTATCTCTCTTAAATCGATAGCGTAGCAACCCCGGAGCATTCGAGCCGACCCCCTGTCGACCCTCGTAAGAGCAACCCAGGGTACTAAACCTCAAGTTGGCTCGTGGGACCAAGCACCACAGCACCCAACCAAGAGGAGCTGACCTGGACCCAGACAAGATCCCAACCCACCTAGATGGCATTGCATTACACGACCCAGACCTTCGGACGAACCGTGACTGCAGCCACAAGGCGTGAGCTGGTACCTGACTGGCATCCAGTCAACAATCCCCCCCAGTAAAATGATCGAGTTTTTCTTCCTATAGAGACTCAAACCCGAGACCTTGGCTCTGATACCAGTTGTTGGATCGATGCCCCTAACCATTCTTACAAAAGGAATGTCCCTATTATAAAAGGTAGGTTTATCTCTCTTAAACAGACAGTATAGCAATCCCGGGGCACTCGAGCCGACTCCCTGCCGACCCCCGCAATGGCAACCCATGGTACTAAACCTCGAGTTGGCTCGTGGAGCCAAGCACCGCAGCACTCAACCAAGAGGAGTTGACCTAGACCCAGACAAGACCCCAACCCACCTAGCTGGCATCACATTACGCAACCCAAACCTTCGGACGAACCGTGACCGCAGCCACGAGGCATGAGCTGGCACCTAGCTGGTATCCAGTCAACACCTCTTTAAATCCCCATCAATTATCATCGATTCGAGCCCATCGAGCCGTGCATACCATCCTTCTCCTCTTCAAGCACCGATTAGTCTGGTTGTTTTTATTTCAATTTTTAGGAAAGTTTAATCGTTTTTTTCTTCTTTGGATTTCTATTTGGTTTGGGCTATGGATCATCGGAGGCCGCACCGCCGTCCACTCCGATCTGCCGGGCTCTCTCCAGTAGCCACCTCTCATGGCCACCACCGGTGACCATGGGAGGCCGGCTCAGTTGAGTCGGGGAAAGCAACAGGAGGGTTTGGGAGAAAGAAAGAAAGAAAGAATGAGAGGAAAAAGAAAAAAAAAGGGGTCCTAATCGATGGAAAAAAAAACAAAGAAAGAAGAAGAGAAAATAATAATAATAATAATAATAATAATAATAATAATAAGAGAGAGAAGATGAGGAGAGAGAGGAGAGAGGAAGAAGAGAGAGAGTCAAGAGATTTTCTCAAAATTCATAAAAATTGAGAATTTAGATTTTAATAAAATTATTTATTATTGTAGGGAATCGGCCTTCTAAGTAGGTAGGCGTTGTGTAAATTTTAGGTATGGACTAATTCAGGTATAGACAGTTGATTTTGAGATATAAGGATTCTAGACATGATCACCAGTTCTATCTATTATTTTACATGGCATGATTTGATCCGTGCATATGAGCATTGGCAGGCATATTTGTTTTGCATCGTATATTTGATTTCTCGAGATGAATAGTATGTTTGAGATTATTAATTATGTTCCTATATATCATGTTTTACCAAGAAGGTTATATTTTAATGGTTTGGACCGTGATACCGGTTATCGAAAGATTTGAGATTTTATTGTTTGACATCATAATGTGGTGTGACATCATGATATGATTTGATAGGATAATATGGAAGGATAAAGTATTAACGGTATTTGGACTAGCCATGTCACGGGATCGTGGTTACATAGCCAGAGCCACGGGCTTAGCATGTGGGCCTAGCCATGGGCAGATTGTACATGGTCGATTATGAGATTGCCAGTCACAGGCTGAAGTGTGATAATGAGATTGCCAGTCACAGACTGAAGTGTGACACTGAGATTGCCAGTCGTGGGCTGAAGCATGACCGTGGCTAGTCCAGAATCCTAAAGATAAAGATTGATTAATGGAAACTTTATAAAAAAAATATGATTTTGCAAAAGGTTTTATCGTATGTGACATTTGAGTTGTTTCATTGCATTGCATGATGTGTACTCTTATCTTCTTGCTATTTTTAAATTATTATTGATGATGACTATTTGGAGACTTTACTGGGCTATAAAGCTCACAACTTTACTTTCATCTTCCACAGAGTTGTACAGATATTCGGGCTTGGTGATGAATGATATTTTTTTGAGGTAAGTGACTCTTGTATACCTAAACCTTGCATGATCTTTAGGATAAAATCTAGAATTTGTACGGCTGGTCGCATGGTCGATTCTGGTACTGAATTTGGAGTGTGATATATACGAAATAAATCATGCATTGGTGAGAGTGCCATGTTTTTGGATTACCATTCTTCTGACAAGCCTTGTAATGTTGTGTTAAAATTGTATTAGGATGCGTCCATAGTTTTAACTACAGTTTTTCGGGGGCCAGCAGAAAGAAACTATTAAGGGTCTATTTATGTAGGACTTGGTAGTCTAAGAAATACTATTAATCTAAGGGCATGTTTGGTCTACCATCCAAATTGGAATCAGAATGGATTAGAATGGCCATGTCCTTTGTATTCGATGTGTTTGATTTGTGGCCAGAATTGAAATGAAATTTGAATCCTATGGAAGAGTAGGAATTGGGTTTGGTGGGATTGGAGCATATTCCCATTTTTCTTGGGATCATTGGGATCAGAACGGGAATAAAATTTGCCCCAACTAAATGGCTTGAAAGGGAGTCACCGATTCCCATACCCATTCTAAAGTCCACTCTCTCCAAACCAGTCTTGCCTTAAAATAACAAAGTTGATAATGTAGGCTTTCCAGTTGTCCAACTTTAAAGACCACACCTTCATCTCTGAAGACATTGGTTTTCCAATGAATGGGGAATTGATAAAGTTGCAGGCTAACTTCATGAATCAGTTCACCGCTCGCTTAGTCCGTACAGTGGATATCCCCTGCATCTGTGAATGGCAAGGGAGAAAAAGATACCACCACCACCACCTGTGACCCACTTGTACCCAAGATAAAAGGAATCCATCATTCACCTCATGCTCACAGCCTCCTCCAGTCTTGACCTTCAAGTCACTCTACTCTCTATTCCCACTAATACAGATGGCATGCTCTTTTGTATAATGTTGTTCCCATAATGATCTGGCCAACAATTAATTAACCTCACCCGAAAGTGGGAGTGCTCATCAAGCCTACCCTACCTTTTATATTCTATGAATTTATTGAGCACTTCAAATATTTCTGGTATACCTTCAAATTGTTATCTAGTAAAATGTTCACACATTCCATAATATTTGTAACACTGTAGCCCTAATATTCCATAGCCCATAATAGCCCACAGCAACCAATAATGGCTCTCTCTTGAGCTGATGATAATGATGTTATTTGCTTCTTTGCTGTACCTCTCAGTGTTTGTTTTCCTTAATTCTATGATCGTTTGAATTTTCTATAAAATTTTGATGTATTTTTTGTATTCCTTTGATATTTTTCAACACAAGAAACAGCATAATGACTACTGATGTTTATTGGACCCATTCCCACCTTATCAAAGCATGACCATCCCCAACGGCTATAATGTCCCTCCGAATCACCACCACCCACCTCTTCCGTTCTCTCTCTCTCTCTCTCTAGAGAACGCTCATAAAACCTCTCCTCTTCACATCCTCCAATCACCACCACCCGCCTCTTTCTCTCGCTCTCTCTCTCTGTCTCTCTCTCTAGAGAACGCTCATAAAACCTCTCCTCTTCACAACTTCCAATCACCAGCAGCCACCTCTCTCTCTCTCTCTCTAGAGAACGCTCATAAAACCTCTCCCCTTCACATCCTCCAATCACCACCACTCATCTCTCTCTTCTCTCTCTCTCGCTCTCTCTCTCTCTCTTCCAAAATGGCAAACCAAAGCATAGGAGAAGAGCAGGAAGCCCTCTTCCAATCCTCACCATGCGCCCTCTACTATGTTCAGAGCCCCTCCACTGCCTCCCATGCCAATAGCCAGCCTTCAGAGTCTGCCTTCCTCTCTCCCTTCACGCATGAGACCTTTGACAATAACCAACCACGCGAGGGCTCCCGCTTCACCCTTTCCCGCTACTCCTCCTCCCGGGGATCCAACAACTCCTTCCTTCATGAAAAGAAGATGGCATATGACCTCCAGAGCAATGACAGCCACTTTAAAACTGGTGGCCGCCAACGTCTTAAGATCATAACCGGCGATAAGGATGATGCCGGTGATGGTGCTGCGAGCAGGAGGAATGGGCTTTGGAGGTTTGTGAGTTTAGATCCTTCTTCATCCTTCTTCTGCATCACATTTCAGGTGATTTGGAGGCTTCTTCTCAGCATGGGGCTTGCGCTGTTCGTGTTCTACTTGGCAACGAAACCACCAGCCCCCAAGGTTTCCTTCAAGGTATTAGTTGTTCTCTCCCGATCGATCTTTAGAAGGAGTTATGGTTATATAGACTGTAGTGTAGTTGATTATATATGTAAGCAGATCCGTGTTTGAACTTAAGCAAGCTTCAATTACATCATTAGTTTGTCTTTATGCATGACACTTGGTTGGTGTATCAAGAGTTTTTACCGTATGAGTTTGTTTATTTAACTGGGGTCTTGAGCAAGGAGATCAAATCTGTGAAAGTAATTTGTATAGAGATCGAAGAAAGAAACATTATATTAGAAAATCCAAGATGATAATTGATAAACATTAATGATTTGCTCAGGAAAGTTATAACTGCATGTAATTAATGATGAAAAACAAGGGAGAAATGAAATAAAACAAAATAGCAAGTGAAATGTCAAAGAAAAATAAGGAATGAAATGTAAGTAGCTACAAAAGAAGAGCTGATTTATTTTAAAACTAGAGTGTACAATCAATGCTGGGGCCATCTCTAAGTAGTGCAGAGTTGTAAGAAAGAAAAGGAATAAGGTGAGAATGTATGGTATGCATTCACATAAATGATGAACTGTCTAATAGCTGTCACTCTCCCAGAAGGATCTGTCTCATGAAAACAAGTGTCACTAATCTACAGAATAGTTATAGAACAAAGTACTAATTTATTGCAGATGGAGCTAGTACTTGATTGTTTAAAATTAGAGCTATCTAACATTGTTTAGTAAAATTGGAGCTGTGCCAAGTAACCATTCATACGATGATATAATTTGGCTTTAAACTGCCGTCTTTCATTATGATATATATACTTTCCACATCATCTATGTGCCTGCATTTTGCAACACCCGTGGGTTAAGCTCCAATATTTGCTCTATCCTGCCTCCTTTCATCAAGTACTCTATCTGTCTTCTTTTTTTGAGAATAAGTGATCCATCTGTTCTTTATCTAGAGTCAGGAACATGCCCCCACTGTTAGACCTATCTTTCTCCTATGTTTCAAGTTGAGTGGTTCCTGTAACCGAACAATTTCAAAAGGTGGATATCATGACTTATGAAACTTGAACCTCTTGCCTCACTTAAAACAACTAAGCATTGCCTAAGATATAATTCCTATGTAATGATTAATTGCTGCCTTTGCATTCAAACATAAAAATGTAGATGTTGCCACGCAAGTACGCGTGCGAACATGAGGCATATCTTTCATCAGAATGACAAATGTTAAGATAAACATACAAAAATAACCTTCTTTTATTCAAAATATAAAATTAAAAATTAACAAAAACAGCAGTAAATATATCAGAAGCTAAGCAAGTAACATGCAAAAATATATAATCATTGTGTATAGTATATGAAGGGAGGACATATTGATATCTTTAAACAACTGTGATCTCCATCAATCAATACCTGCACTACGTGGCATCTGCTTTTTAAACATTCAACTGATAATATTTATGTCCGCATGTCTTGTTTAAAATCCATGCACTCATCATTGCATATAAACCGTACGTGGTTGAGCATGACCAAGGACTATATGTTGCTTGCTGATTTCTAGACATGAGAGAGAACATATATTTTGCAAAAGTGTCTCATAATCATCTTTAACAGTTATAACTTCATTAAGTAGAATATATGATGAGCATATCTTTTCTTGGTTGTGGGTTTCTAGTGTTGCAAAAACAATATTATGATTTTGTTCAAGTGATAATTGGCCACACTCTTCTAAAAAATAATCAATTACAAATGCACCTAGATATCAATTTACTGTTATATTTCTAATGAGACTTACTTGAAACATGAACTTTTAGAATTTTATGACAGCCCATTCTTCACCTAGATCTGAGTATAGATTTTAGGTTGAGCACTGTTGCTGCCAAAAAATGGCCTAACTAGGATTGCTTGGAGGGTACTGATCAATCCATTTGACTCGCGGTGGTGGAAGATGGAGCACCTGCCTTTCGTAAAAGGTTATGGATCTATACATGCAACAAAGAAAAAAAAAAGCTCATTGGGTTAGCTCTGATCAGGCCCTCCGATATCTAAGTTAGATTGAACTATGAAATAATAGTAGTAAAGAAAAAACATAATAAAGAATTAGAATAGTGTAAAATATTACTTTGTTTTGGTCAGTCTTTACCTTAAGCTTTTCACTTTGGCTTTTTCGGATTGATCTTAGGATTGGATTTTAGGAGCTCGACTTTCGAGAGTTCGGCCCTTTGGAGCTCAGTCTTTGGGAGCTCAGTCTCTTGGCTCCCCACCTTAATATTGGCCTTAGCTTTTACCTTGATCTTGGCTATTAACTTGGCCGTTGCTACTTATAGGCTTATGAATCTACAAAAAGAAAAAATAGAATGATGGATGAGGGCTTAAGAGCCTCTCCCGATAGAATCTTTGAACTATGGCAGTTTCTCCTTTTTGGTGCTTGTTTTTTCTGGTATCCCTTTGACCTAGTTTATATAGGCACTAGAGCATAAATCCATTATGATTTGGAGATGGAAATTAAATGATTGCCATAACATGCTTCCTTATTTGGATTCAACTATGCTATAATCTTCTTTTTTTTTTTTTTGGATCCTGTCAAGAATTCAATTTTTGAATTCAAATCTTTTCAAAATTATTTGTCATATGTTCATTTATGATGGACAAGTTAATTTCATGCCATATCATATACCCCCAACTTTCGAGCCCGAGCCATTTTCTTCGATCAACTCAAAGAAAGGAAGTAGTTTGATTTCTCTTTAACCTAATTCATGATCAAACATTTTAAGTATTATTGAAAGCAATTTTATTAGTACCCATACCTTGTTTCTTTTGTGATACCTGTATTTGAGGTTGGGTGAGATGAATAGCCTCGTGATGATGCTATGAGTGAGTGGAGAAAGCTATATCTTGTCTAATTAAAGCCATTCATCAACACATAAATATATAATTGATGCATAGCATGGACCCAATCCATATAGGATTTGACATGTGAAGCCCATCACAACTTCCATCATCTAGCTACTTTCATTTGGATTATTAGGAGCATCCCGAGCTTGGGAACCATGAGCTTGACTTGATAATGTTCTTGATAGTGGCAATATGTTATAGATAGTGGTAGCCTCAGCGAAAAGGTGGACATGGCATTCTTATGGGTGGAATCAAGGTGGTCTTGAGTCAGATGTAGTACAACATGAACCACTATGATATCTAGTATATCTTGCATCTCCTATAGTCCTTCTGCCACTTGCCAGATCCTCACTACAACCTCTTCTAGTATTAACCCCGATTGGTAGTACTTTCTTTGCTAAAGATGCTCAAATATATTTAAGGAAAAAGGTGGGATATATTCTTATTTTCCATAAATGGCACCAATCTATTATTGCCAAATCTAGTATAACTAGAATTGCCTGGAGGATGCTGATCAATCTGCTTGACTCATAGTGGTGAAAGATGGAGCATCAACCTTTCTTGGAAGGTTGTGGATCTATACACACAACAAAGAAGAGAAAAGCTTGTTAGATTGGCTTTAATCAGACCTTTGATGCCTAAGTCAAATCGAGTTAAGGAAGAACAATAGTAATGTAAAGAGAAAATATTATAGAGAATTAGGATAGTGTAAAATGTTAACGAGTTCTAGTTGGCCTTTACCTTAATTTTTCACTTTGGCCTTCTCCGAGTAGCTTTAGGATAAGTCATTAGGAGCTCGGTCTTCGAGAGTTTGGCCCTTTGGTGTCAGCCTATGGAAACATAGCCTTTGAGAGCTCGGCCTCTGAGCTTCTCGGCTAGGCTCTTAACCTTAGTATTGGCCTTGATTTTTAATTGGCCCTTGACTTTCATCTTGATCTCGGCTATCACCTTGGCCTTTGCTACTCATCGGCTTGCAAATCTGCAAGAAGGAAAAACAAAATGATATATGAGGGCTTGAGAACCTCTCCTCATAGGATCTTTGAGCTATTGGAGTTTCTCCCTTTCAAAGATTGTTTTCAATTCTAGGATCCTTTTGGACTTGTTTATATAAGTGTGGGAGCATGTATCCATTATAATTTGGAGGTGGCAATCAAGAAAAATCTATAATCTTCTTCCTTATTTGGATTCAAATCCATTATGATCTCTTTTCTTATTTGGACCCTGCTAAGAATTTAATTTTCAAATTTAAAAAATTTCAAAATTATTTACCACATGTCCATTCATGATGGGTAGATTGATTTCATACCATATTGAAAGATTTGTGATGTTATCGTTAGGACACCATGATTATCGATTTAATTATCTAAGTTCTAATTAGTTAAAATTATATAGAACATAATAAGTCGGGTCGAATCCACGGAGAAGGCAGAGCTTATGATAATCTGAAATCTTTGATTTAAAAAAAATAGAAAAGAAAAATAGTTTGAAGTCGAAAAAATTTAAAGTACGAAAGAAAATTAAAACTCAGGTACGTTCATCTGCTAATTAGATCTTATCATCTACTTACGAGAAAAGTAAAGAACATATATTTGAATTGCATAAAAATAATCTTTGCATAAATTACAATAAGAATCTAATTATAAAGTATTAAAAATAATAATTAAATAATCTAAGAAAGCAGTAACAGAGTATTTGAAGTTGATTGGTACAGCCTCATCAAGAAGTTGGTTAATGTCACGTCGCCTTCTTTTGTCGTACATTATAGAGCAAACTGGGTTTTCATTTCTTCTTCCTCTTTAGATCTTAATCTGAAAATTGGTGCAGGCAAAAAGATGGCATAGAAGACAGTGCTTCTCCTCTAAGAAACCTCACTCTTAGAGACTAACCTGCAATCCAAAGCTAAGCCTTCTACCCTATACCATACTCCTTTCCCTAAGATGATCTCTTCTGTAGCCCATGGATCCTTTAAATAAAGCTTGGAAAAGGCCAAATTAGTGTAGAACTGAGAATTAGACTTCTAGTATAACTCTTAAAATTATTCTAGACCATCAAATTACATCAAATCGATTGTTCATCATTTAAATTGATTGAGCTTAGTGAGGGCTGTCAAATTGGCTTGAATTGTGCTCAGATCTAGCTCAAATCAAGTTGGATATTGGCCATTGGATCAAATTTCCAAGATATCGTGCAGCCCTTGATCTACCATAACTTCATTCTCTTGGTTGGATTTGATAGTAGCCATTAGATTAAGCCTTGGATGGCTAAGATCCATCGTGCAGCCACGGATCATGGAGAATGAAGAGATGGGGAAGATGAAGGTGAGTTGTGATGGGGAGGATAGCCAATGGTGGATGGCAGCATCTCATGGTGGCATCATGGGAGTAGAGAAGTGATAGCAAGTAATGGTGGCTAGCGGGCCAGGGAGGAGCAGCAGCGCGGGTAGCACAGGTTAAGGCTTAGGGGCAACGACTGCGGTGATTATGGAAAAAATAGTGATTGATGAAGATGGCGATGTGGGAGGTGACTCGGCGATGGCACGGGTGGAGGATGAGCGGTAGCACGAGCTAATCATGGTAGATGGCTGGTAGATCGATGGAGAAGCAATGGGGAGGACTATGGCAATGGCAAGCTCAACCACCACATCGGGTGATGGTGGGAATAGCAGATTGAGTGGACATGGCAGGCAAAGTGATGGCTGGTGGCTCTCAGGGAGGAGGATGGTGTGGTAAGCTTCTCCAGCTAGTAAGGAAGGGGGAGGCAGCGGTCGGACGGTAAGCAGCGACTAAAAATCCTCCATGGTCCATGACTCAGAGCCGTGGACTACAAACCATGGTTATTGGTAGACCAGGCGAGCTTGCATAGACCAAGCAGTCGGTCCATCATGGATCGGCTACTTTAAAGTTCGTGTAAAATTGGATTATATTGGTTTTTCTTTGATTCCAAGCCTATTTGAATTCCAATTTGCACATACTGTTTGATTCGTTGGATTCTACAAGTCGAGCTCTTCATATTGGCAAGTTTTTTAATCAATAATTTAATCAATTTTTTTAAGTTTTGGAGTTTCAAAAATTTTCATTAATCTTAATGTATCTATCAAAGAGGAAGAAACATGAATAAATATTTTTATTAAATATTTTAATAGGTGTAAAATTATTTTGATGCTTAGATTGACACTGCTTGACATCTACTTGTGATAAAAGAATTCCAATTCCATATTTTTCAAAGATATTTTTAAAATAATTAATTTTACGAGAAAATGTAATTTAATTATGAAATTAGTATTTTTTAGAAGATGTATGCACAAATAATTACTTAAATTAGTTAAAACAAATGTATAAACATGTGATTTATTACACCCCCTAACTTATTCATTGCTAGTTTCTTAGCAATGTAATAGACATATACGTATTAAATTATAATCATGCGCCATTAAGAGCTTCCTTTATAAAAAATAGATCTAGGATTGAAAGTAAAAAGATCTAGCAAGTAGTACTATGTATTAAGTTTAGAAGTAAATTTTATAGTCAACATAATTAAAAACTTTCTTAGAATTTATCTAAAGATCTACAGCACTTGTATTTGTGATGACTAACTTAGTATTTTAGTGCTAGCTTACAAAGAATAAATGTTTCTTTGCTTATCACCTATTTTGGTTAATTTTTTATACATCCCCAAATCAAGTATACGAATATAAGGTAGCTTTTATACTACATGATTTTTTTTTAAGCACTGAGCATCATAGCTTTTCCTTCATCGTTAGATACAAACCTTCACACTTGACTTAGGTACAGAGGCCTGGTTACTAAGCTTAGGATAATCCACATATATTCTATGTTTTATACTTTCTATTTCAGACAGGTAGCTCTTTCCTTAAATTCAAGGTAGCTTTCACACTACCTAATTATTTTTCAAGTAGGTAGCTCTTTCCTTAAATTTAAGTTTTTTTAATTGGGGTGTATATCAATTACCAGTTTTTAGTGATATTTGGATTCTCAGTTAACCTTATAACTAATACCTACTTTGCCTTGTCAATGTGCATGTGCAATTCGAAGTGCTAATAGCATTTAGATGATCTAAGTATGTCACTAAAAGTCTAACCAACTAGTCTACTCTTTGACTTGCTATAGTTATTAGAAAATACCTTCTAATTCTATTACTTTTTCCTAATCTATTTTGCTCAAGATTTTCTTTCTTAACACATGATAAATTTTTTTTATTTTCAAGATTTTTCAAAGACTTCAAAAATTTCCAGAGAATTTTTTTAAAAAAATATTTTTTTTAAATTTTTTTTTAAAAGTTTGTTCCTACCCTCCAATTTAAATACCCTTGTCCATAATGGTATAAACACATTAAAGAAATAAATTCAACCGATAAGAATAAAAATAAATACATAGGGATAACATTACTTGAGAAGAGCTTATCAACAAGATAAAGGCAGTAATAATCAATTTGGATTAGATCTTTTTTTGTAAGAGCATAAAAATGAATATTGGATTGCCTCCCAATAAGTGCTAAGTTTAATATCTTCAGCTATACATTACAAGAGAGTCTTATATATAATCAATTTTAGCAATTTTTTCAATATTTTAAAAGGATAGGCCCAATCAGGAGGCCTTGTTATCATGACAAAAAAACATTCATAGAGTATTCTACGATGATAAGCTCGAATCAATAAAATACACTGGGCAAGCATGTTAATTTAGGATTTAAAAATATTATTATAACTTATACAATATTTAGAAAAGGATTGTGTTTATTGGACCAAGATTGGAGGTGGTAGTTTAAGAATTTTTTCACTTATGGGTTAATCTACCCTACTCTCTTTCTCGGGTATGATGTGTTTGGTCAATATCCCTTTTTATTCCAAGCACTTTTTCCAAATCAATATTAAACCTATCTCCATGCATCGTTTTAATATTATGAAAAGATTTTGAAGGCAGTTTTCAAGATTGGTGCTGAATATGAAAAAATGAATTAAAAAATTTTCAAAATCATGATCTCTCATTTTAGTGACATCCCATCCAATAGTTTCGTTATGTGTTTTTAGAATACCACTAAGTTAGGCTTCCTGAATAAGGTTCATTGAAAAATTTTCAATACGTGCATTAGGAAGTGATTTCAATTACTGAAGAGGTGGTGATTATAACAAAGGAGCTATTGGTGGGCTAGGTAATGGCTCATGTTGTTTGTTAATCCAAAGTAAGATGGTTTCAAAGTAGGGTATTTGTATAGAGTTATTAACTTTAGTACTATACCTGTCTACATTAAAATCATCTACTCTGAAATGAGCCAGATAGGGATCTAACAAATCCTGGAAAAAATTATGGGTGTGGCTTTCTCTATTAAGTTATGCATTTGTGATTCTTAGAAAGTCTCTACTAATTCCATTATTGCATCTATTTGTTCTCCCATTCCATTAAAAGGCATAGATAATTCTAGGGCACTAAAGAATGGAGCCATAGGTAAGTGGGGTAATGTCAGAATCGGTTCGTCCCATAAGTTTAATTTCTTCATATATTTTTTCTCTTAGCTAAATTATCTATATTGGTCTTTATGGTTGTGCAAAATTATTCTAAGACCAGTTCATTCCTGGGAGACAAATTTGATTATTTAGAAAAAGATAGAGGGTCATTAAAATTTTGAGATAGATATGGTCCTTCTAGGTTACTCTCGAGTTGACTAGGCTATTTACCCCCTCCTCTCTATTAAGCTCGATTAATTATTATTCAATTTGATTTATTGGCTTATCGATAGATTACTATTGGGCTATAATTATTATTGAGATTGAACAAATCTATCAACATCTAGGTTAGTCTATAGAGAAGGTGGGTATGATGCTTGCTGAACCTTCTCTTCAAATAATGGGTTATAGGTAGTTAGAGAAGGTTAACATTATGGATAGGGCTAATTATAATACGGTGCATTTACAAATATAGATCCTTAAGTTGCCGAGGTAATCAATGGATGTGGTTGCCACAAAAAATTTGGTTAAGCCTCCCAACCTGAATTATAGGTATTAAAGTATAGATATTTCCTGAGCTGTAGGCCATTTGAGTTTGATCTTGATAAACTCGGTCATACATAAACTCAAGAGATTGGTTCATAGTTGGGCATTCACTCTCAAAATGAGTGGGACTCGAATAAACTTGGTTTGCTGGAAAAAAATATACTATACTATAAGGATTCATGATCCTAGCACTAATTTAGTTTATCGAATTATTTTGATTATTCATATATACAATCAAGATTTTAGATCAGAGCAATCCTTATTTATTTATATATATATTTATTTATTATTATTTTTAAGATGAGAGGTAAGATGAAGAAGGAATAAAGATAGAAAATAGTTCTAAAGATGAGGGCTTAAGGAGTTCTAGAGCTAAGAGAGAGAAAAGAATTAGTTAGGATTTGATGTTATTTATAAATAAGTTAGCATAACATGGACTCTCTATCTTAGGGTTATCTTAAATCTAGACAGCTCCTAACTGTCAAGGTAATCTTGGAGCCCTCCAAGTTAGAAACTAACTAATCAATTGGGCAGGTAAGGGAAAGATTGGTGGGGATTCCCTTGTTGCTTTCCTTAGATACGAATTAGATTACCTTGGTCAGTCAACAGAACCAATTAAAAATCATCTTTTTTAGGGCTACATCATCCTTGAATCCCTTTCCTAGACACCAGTCAATTAGTCAATCCTGATCCAGTCTAATTCTTATGGGTACCTTGTCCTATTGAGCTCGAGTTCTGTAGGGGCTGATGTCTAGTTGATTTTAATAAAAAGTTTGGATTAATGTAAGATGCAGGATGGTGGTTTGTGGGCCAAAGAAGGGTGATCAAATCCCCTCCTTATATTGTTTATGAGTTGTTGCCCTTAATATATTTTATAAATATATGAGATGTAAAAAAATGTCCAATACAAGCATAAATATTTTAAGAATTAATCAATTTCTCTATTTTAGTTAAGCTTATGAGATGTTTTTGTTTTCTTTTTATATTATGTTAATTTAAGCAAGATAAACAAAAGGCTGGTTTTAATTTTGATTAATTAGATGTGAGAGAAAAAAACTAAAATAGACTAGAAATATAAAGAAACTAATATTAAGGCAAGAAATCATATAAATATTTAAGGAAGTTAATTAAAAGGTTAAGTATATTTTTAGGTAAATTTGAAAAGGAAGAAACTTAATTTTTTTTTCCTTTTTATGTCAGTTTGAAAAGAAAGAAACTAACTAAAAGCAAATAAAAATATATTTTTTTCTTTTTAGATTAATTTGACAAGGAAGAAAAAAATAAATTTTTTTTATAGGTTAGTTTCAAAAGAAAGAAACTAATCGAAAGCAATTAAAAATATTTTTTTCTTTTATGTTAATTTGAAAAAGAGAAAAGCAATAAAAAAGGAAATAAATCTAGTTAAAAAAAATTAGGCAGGTTTTTTAAAAAAAGAGACTAATCAAAAGAAACAAAAAAAAATGGTTAATATAAAAGGAAGAAATTAATTAAAAGTAACTTAAAAAAGAAATTAATCTAAGATTAGGGTTGATCTCACCAAAATTATAGAACTTTTTTCTTCTTTTTTTCTTTTTTATTTTTTTGATCTGTAAAAAAATAAGAAAAGTTAGTAAACTGAATTTACAAGAAATCAAAAAGATCAAACATGTTAGCATTCATGCCTTCCCCTACAACGATACCAAAAACTTGATAGATTTATGATATTATCATTAGGATACCATGATTATCAGTTTAATCATCCAACTTCTAATTAATTAAAATTATGTAAAATATAATGAGTTAGGTCAAATCCATGGAGAAGGTAGTACTTATGATAATATAAAATCTTTGATTTAAAAAAAAAGAAAAATAGTTTGAAGTCAGAAAAATAAAAATTAAAAGTATGAAAGAAAATTAAAATTCAAGTATGTTTGATCTACTAATAAGATTTTAGCATCTACTTGCAAGAAAAGTAAATGACAAATTTAAATTACATGAAAATAATTTTTTCATAAATTAAAACAAGAATATAATTACAAAGCATTAAAAATAATAATTAAATAATCTAAAAATATAGTAATAAAGTATTCGAAGTTGATTGGTATTGTCTCGTCGAAAAGTTTGTTGATATCTCGTCGCCTTCTTCTATCGTACTCCATGGAGTGAATTAGATTTCCTCTTCTTCTTCTTTGGATTTTGATCTGAAAATTGGTGTAGGTGAAATATGGTATAAAAGACAGAGCTTCTCCTCTAAAAAACCTTACTTTTAAAGACCAACCTGCAACATAAAGCTAAGCCTTATATCTTGTAATATACTCCTCTCTCTAAGATTATCTCTTCTATAGCCTAGGGGTCCTTTAAATAGAGCTGGGAGAAGGCCAAATTAGTGTAGGACTAAGAGTTAGACTTCTAGTAGAATTCTTGAAATATTCTGGATTGTCAGATTATATCAAATCCATTGATCATCACTTAAATTAATTGAGCCTAGTGAGGACTGTCAGATTAGCTTAAATCATGCTTGGATCTAGCTCAAATCTAGTTGGATGAATATTGGCCATTGGGTAAAATCTCTAAGATGTCGTGTAGCCCTTGATCTACCATAGCTTCATTCTCTTAGTTGGATTTGATAGCAGCCATTGGATCGAGCCTTGGATGGCTGAGATCCACCATGTAGCCATGGATCATGGAGAATGAAGGATGGGGAAGATGAAAGTGATCTGTGATGGGGAGGATGGCTGATGATGGATGGTAGCATCTAATGGTGGCATCATGAGAGCAGAGAAGTGACGACAAACAATAATGGCCGACGGGTCGGGGAGGAGCAGCAACATGGGTAGCACGGGTTAAGGCTTGGGGGCGATAATTGCAGCGGTTGTGAGAAGATCAGTGATCGATAAAGATGGTGATGTGGGAGATGACTCGATGGTGGCACAGGCAGAGAATGAGCAGCGGCACGGGCCGATCATGGCGAATGGCTGGCAGGTCGATGGAGAAGCGACGGGGAGGACAATGACAACGGCAAGCTCAATCTCAACTTCGAGCAATGGTGGTGATGGCAGATCAGGTGGCCATGGTGGGCAAAGTGATGGTTGGCGGCTCTTAGGGAGGAGGATGGTGGCGGTGAGCTTCTTTGACCGGTGAGGAAAGGGGAGGCGATGGCCAGATGGTGAGCAACGGTTGAAAATTCTCCATGGTCAATGGCTAGAGCCATGGACCGCAAACCATGGCTATTGGTGGATCAGGCAAGCTTCTATAGACCAAGCAGTTGGTCCATGATAAATCAATTGCTTTAAAGTTTGTGCAAAACTGGATTATATTGGTTTTCTTTGATTCTGGGCCCATTTGAATTCTAATTTGCATGCCATTTAATTCGTTGGATTCTACAAGTCAAGCTCTTCATGTTGGCAAGCTTGTCAATCAATAATTCAACCAATTTTTTAAGGTTCCAGAGTTTCAAAAATTTTTATTAATCTTATTGTACCTGTTAAATAGGAAGAAAAATGAATAAAACTTTTTATTAAATATTTTAATAGATGTAAAATTATTTTGATGCTTAGATTGACATATGGCTTGACATCTACTTGTGATAATATAGCTCTAATTTCATATTTTTCAAAGATATTTTTAAAATAATTAATTTTATAAGAAACTTTAGTTTAATTATGAAAATAATATTTTTAAAAGATATATGCATCATTAATTATTTAAATTAGTTAAAATAAATATATAAATATATGATTCATCACATATCAAGTAAAAACCAAGCTTTCATTCTCTTCTTTGTGTCTTCTCTAAGAATAGAGAAAGTTAGTTTTATTTGTGTCTCAATTCTCTTCTAGACAAGATTATACAAAACAGAACATAGTTATGCCAGCAAACTTATCTGACAATGGGTGTCATCAATTATTCGAGCTTTATCTTTTATCTAGAAAAAAAAAAGATCATGCTTTTTATTACGAGGCTAGGCTTGGTGAATATCCTTCAAATCCGGCCTAAGGAAATAAGGATTCTAGGAATTCACTCACATATAAAAAGACATATATGCAAACACACAAAGAGTGATGTATATATTGTCGTTTAATTTCTTTTTAGCTTTCTTTTTCTTCTGCTTTTTAGATAATAAATTGGTTCCTTTTTTTTATGGTAGATAGGTTACTCTTTTTTTTTTTGATCTGGGTGTCTTTTGATCTTGTCCAGATAGTAGCGGTCAAACAATTTCACCTTGGAGAAGGGTTGGATAACACAGGAGTTGTGACAAAAATCTTGACTTGCAATTGCTCCATGGATATGGAGGTAGACAATTATTCCAAGCTCTTTGGCTTGCACATCAGCCCACCAACCATTGAAATGGCTTTTGGACGCTTCAAATTTGCAAGTTCTCAGGTAAAAATATTCCTTTCTTTGTGAAATGATCAGTGAACTAGTGAATCAACATAGGTTGAGACAAGTGCTTAACCAATCATAATTTAAATCAATAGCAATTTTGAAAAGGGTCTATCAAGCTACTCTTTGTGTACATATGTATGAACGTATGTAGTGCTCATTATTTCACTTCTTTTTACTACAATGGGCATTATGTAGGACGGTTTTCCATCCAAAAGAAATTATCAGTTTAGAAAACAATAATTCTTTTATTAGGTAAATAGTAATTTTGACAAATAATATTGTTATTCTTCTATTATAATGTCATTATGACAAGCAATCATTATTTTATGCATAATAATTTTACTTTTATTGTTGTGGGGATTCACTATAATGGAATATCATGATTATTAGAATCTTGCTATCAATTTGAATGCTATACCTATGAATAGGATAATAATTTCAATTCCAACTTAACTAATTTATTAAACAAATAACTTGGCCCAACCTTGCAACCCATCTAATAAGCAAGTTAAGAACTGACACAATTAGCTTATTAATTTAACTTGAAACACTTTAACTCCATACAAAATGATTAGCTACTAGCTACTTTGTTATTCAATCTTAATCCACTAGTTTAATATCTAATTAGCCTATAGTTCTAAATAATAATATAAAAGCATAAATTTAGTATATACTCTTTATATAGAGTTAAATGGATTTATAATGGATCACTTGTAGGTTTAGGTTGCTTATAAAATTGTTATTTAAAACCATCAACAAAATCCTTCCTTGAAATCAATCTCAGCCTGTGTCATTCCCTTTTGGAATTCATAGCCTAAACATCATAACCTTTTCTTTCATTTATCTAAAAATTATATTAATATGCAATAGAACTTGGCATTCATGACTCCACAAAGTCGTTCCATTGGGTTTGTGCCTTAAATCTATCTTCACTATAAATAAAAATATTTCAAGACCAAAGAACATTCCTTTTTGATTTTGTCTATCATTTTGTATATCGACAATGTCTCTCCTATTAATCTTACAAGATATATCAATTACCCCACTCGCTTTCTCACTCATGTTAACTACTATAGTCTACATGTGCTATTTTAGATTGGATCTCTTCATGGCCCTAGCTAATAGATTGAACTTCATCTTTTTTTTTTTAATTTGGATTCTGTTTCAACTCTTGAATAGATTGGACTCCGCTCGCTCTTTCTTCTTTCTTCTTTTAGGTGTCCATTGCACAATTCTAATTGCTAATATCATATAGAAAAAAAAATGAGTTTGGAATAATTTTTTTTATAATTTTTTCTTTTCAAAATGCCTTCAAATTTCTCACACCCCAATTAAATTTCAAAATATGAGACATTCAACAATAATGGGATAACATATTAGCTTCCTTTCCTCTATATTTTTTTTCTCCTCTTAATCAACTGGTTCAATTTCCTCTCTCTAATTACAAGCCAATTGAGCCATTCAAGATCAGTGAACATTCACCAAGTAAATCTATTTAAACCTCATATCATTATATTCCTCTTTCGAATCTACTCTCACGATAATCTATTCGATATAACATCATTAATTTTTGTCCTAATAATGACATTTTCAATCAAATCTAACACAGTTAAACTTTTCATATTTATATCTTTTACATAAAGGAAATCACCGGACCAACTTGGCCAAATTTAAAAATCCATTTGCCTCCATATGTCATCCATAATTTGTAGCAAAGTGTTAGGCATCTCTACATTGTCTACAAGATATTGTATATAAGAAATGGACAGAGATCCCATGAGAACATGCGCATATGTTTAAAAGCAATGTCTTCTTTTTCTTTAGACATGGGAATTGGATTTAGGCCGGGTTAAGGCCAGGCATAATTGTTAACATCCAAACCCAGACCCAAGCTTGGTTCGGCCTGGTCTTGGTCCTTGAATACAAATATAGAGCCCAGAATTTTCGGTAGACTGGATTGACCACTATAAATTCTAAATCATAATTTGTACGTGATATTAACCATTCATCTGGTTCACTGGGAATGGATGGAACAACCAAATGGAGATAAAAAGACGGATCGCATTTACTGGAGGAAGGGTGGTTGGCATGAAAATGGAAACAAATGAATTTTGTTTTTTGTTTTTTGTTTTTTTTTGTGGCCAACAAATTCTAATTGACAGTATTTACAGTATAAATATATAGTAACGAATGATATAGTTTGATATGATAAGTTATTGATCGTTATGATGTCAAATAAAACTAAATAATTTAATAAATATTTAATTTAAAATATTATTTAATTAAGAATAGCGTGAACAAGAAACATCATTTATTATGATATTACATTAATTTGTATTTAAAGGTTTACTTTTTATTGTATGCTAGCACCCGCATGTTAAAAGAAATGAAGATGGAAATATTTAAATAGTGTTAAATAAAAGTATAAAATAATAAAATATTTTAAATATATTTTAAAGAATAAAATAGTGAATTGTATAAAAACATAAATAACGAACATTAAAATTTAAAACGGTAAGATTAAATTTGAGATTAAAACACAATTAGAATAAAAACTAAATATTAAAAAATATGAAATAAAAAATTAATGACATATTTATAAATTCATATAAAATTGATTGCGTCTGTCTAATTAATATTGTAAATAGTTGAAATAGATGTCAGCATTCAACTACGGTTACGTTTTCGACGCATTATTATTTTATTTCGCATCCAAATAATGGAATTGGAATCGTGATTCCGACACACTATCTTTCATTTCTGTTCCGTTCTGATGCTCATTACACAATTCATTTGCATTTATGGAAGCGAAAAGTAGTACGTGCAAGGGAATGGACAAAGGCATGCATGTTTATTTTTTTGGTTTCTAATGCTAATTATTTTCTAGAAATAACTCAATATCTTGAACTCTTTGATGGAAGCTTCTTTCTTCTCGATTGAGTTTTAAGTGATCAAGTTCAGTTTTGCATATTGGTTATTTAACTTTAGCTCCTATGTAACATCTAGGATTGTGGACATGGGGCTTATATACTTCTATTGTTTCTTTCTTTTATCCCTTCTTTTTTTCTGTTGTAGGGTGAGCAATCATACGTCGACAGTGAAAGTTCTTTAACATTAAGGCGGTACGTAGGTGTAAAGAACAAGCCAACGTATGGAGCTGGGAGGAGCATGCAAGACCTGCTGGAGTCTGGTAGGGGCTTGCCTTTAGTGGTTAGAGTGAAGTCAAGATCTAGTTATCATGTAGTATGGAGCCTGGTTCGACCAAGGTATCATCACCATGCAGAGTGTCTCTTGATCCTTAAAGGTTCATATGATGAGCAACACCATACTCAGATATACAATAGTACCTGCACCTTCTCCACTTCTCATGCATGACAAGCATGACATGCTCCAATTCCTGTTGTGTATAATAGAGCTCTTGCTTCAAATTTCTGGTTAAGTGATTGATATGTCTACCAAATTATCAGGTTTTGCAAGTAAGACTATGTTTCTCTATAATGAGGGGACTTGTGCATTGCTTGTTTATATATGTCAGGAAAAATGAATGAGCATTGCCCCAGTGGTCAGACCCCTTTGCAA
This sequence comes from Areca catechu, assembly GCA_021397845.1. Lineage (NCBI taxonomy): Eukaryota > Viridiplantae > Streptophyta > Magnoliopsida > Arecales > Arecaceae > Areca > Areca catechu. The sequence continues at coordinate 148,318,417 of CM038041.1, forward strand.
GTGGATGTTCCAAGTTCAAGTCTTCGGTGCTGCATTTGAAAGTGTGTAGATCTGGATGGTGAATCTAAAGATATGGTAAAAAATGGGCAGCATAGCAGCATAAGTTTGAAACCTGGAATTTATCCTGCATTAATTCTAGTTTTTGTTATCTCATTACAAGGATTATGTCTGGTATATGAACTTATATTTTGCCATTCTCCTATGCCGTGCCGGCTTGGTGGCAATATTTCATTGTAGCGCTTCCAAAAGTATAATATTAGAATCTTAAGAAAGTATTTTGAGTATTGAAAAATTATTAAGAAATATTATATAGTACTTTCAATTGTCTAATTATTTGTATTATCAAAATTATTATTATAAAGTATTCTTAAAATATAAGTCATTTATTTCAATATTAACATAAATAATATAATAAATATTTTTTTATCATATTATTTTATTTTAATAATAATAATTATTATGATAATATAATAAAATGATATATATTATTGTTTTAGTATATTATAATAAAATTAAATTATAAGACTTTTATAGTATAATAATATTTTTTACACTACATCCATGTACTTGGAGATCACTGCATATGTTATGATAAACCGGACCAAAGATCTAATTAGTCCATCTGGACCGATAGACCCAACAATTAGAAGACGAATTTGACATGAGAGCATATCGGCACAGCACATTAGCCGACGAAGACATATGACCCACAATTGGCCATCGGCATACTCTGAAGCAATTGTCCAACCTACAGTCGGCTAATCCACTTCAGCTTAAGGCCCGTCAGCTTTAAGCCCACCAAGAACGAGCCTGGTTGTTATAACCAACATACCATATAACTGATGGCCACGGCAATCAGTAAAATCAAGATGAATAATCACCAACAGTAGTTACAATTAGTTGGGGGAAGTTATCTTAATTAACTTTCCTAATAGCAGTCAGTTACAAGAAAGCATTAACCACTTTCAATTGGATCAATGCCTATAAAATGACGTATGCAAGGATCTCCAAGGTAGGCAAATCTAAGGCCACCCTGAGCCAAGTCAATTTGATTCCTCCCTATTCTATCTATGCTCTCTTTGAACTTTCCATTTTGTTGCCCGAACTCTACTGACTTAGGCATCGGAGTGTTTCCCATCGGAGAAATTCCAGTTAGGGATTTGTTTTGTAGGAATCCAAGATGGCAAACCGACGATCCAGGCATTGCATCCAATTCGTAGAGATTGGCATCAACAGATTGGTGCGCCAGGTAGGGGCCATCACTTTGATCGATACGGGATGCAAAATGGAATTTTAACTTAGGAACTTAGCAAACTAAATTGAGCAATGACTTCTTCACATATCAGCAAAATTCATGCATAAGAGGGAATAAATAAATTTAATGTAAGAGACTATTAGATGAAAGTTATATTACCCGTAATATAGTTTCCATTCAATCAAAAGTAGAAATGACCTAATGGTTGAGAAACCATTCTAACTAGGACATATACTTTCAAACAATCAGACCTAAGAGTCTAGGAAGGGTCACTTACTAACAATGAGTTCTTACACTTTTGGTGGCAGATTAATTTCAACACTCCAAGGATTAGCAGTTGGACTTGAAGACTATCACTCTTTGGATGGATGAATCCAATGTAGATGACTCTGAAGCATAGTAAACCTTATCTTCAGCTCGAGATCATGGAGGATCCTATAATGGAAAGCATTAGTGGCTGTGGGTGGATTGAAGGAAAAGGAAGTTGAAAAAAATTGAAAAGAGGGGAAGAAAGATGGTGGTTGGCATCTCCTTGGATGAATGGTTGGCATCTTGGATAAGGGTTGGTGTCTTGGATGGATGAAGGGTTGGTAACTTGGATGGATGGTTGGGCCTCACACCCTCTCCCTCATGGACTGACAAATGCAATAAGCAAATGGAAGAAGAAAAGGAACTTTCATTTATTCATCATAATTGATTGATTACAAGAGGGTTAGGGATATTTATAGACTTCCTTAGTCTTTTCAAATTCAAATTACAAGCTTAAAGAGTGGAGTGAAGAGTGAAGGGATAAGTGGGATTCATGTATGAAGAGTGGAAAGATAAGTGGGGGAGTTACAACTTGAATTCAAGTTCAAACTTCAACATTCTTGGGCGCCCAAATGGAGAGATGTGGCATGGGAGGCAAGGTGTCATCCTATCTTGGCGTGGAGGAGGTGAGATGGCTTCTATCTTGGCGTGGTGATGTGGCATTCCAACTTGGCATGGTGGTTGAGGTGGTTTGCTCTATCCAATCTCCAAGCTTCATGATCTTGATCTTGCTTAATTTTAAACCCAAGTTGAATCCAACTTGCCTAATTGAACTCAACTTAACCAAATTGAACCTAACTTGATCAAATTACATGACTAAACTGAAATTAAAGTTGACTGGATTCTAATTACAGGACTCATGGACTCATGCTGAAATTAAAGGACTCATGGAATCATGCTGAAAGTTGAAATCAAAATCAGAGTTTGGTTTATTGACTTGCAATCCATAAGGAACTTGTGTTGATCTGATTTACTTGAAGCCTCTTTTGCATCCTAGTGCCTACACCAATTCTCCTAGGATGGGAAGGACTCGACCCTGTCGACTATGGATTAACTTGACTTTGGTAGTAAACTAGTAAGTCTGGGTTAATCCTTTGTAGATCCTCTCGAGTGATCCATTAATCTTCAGATTCTGGTCAACCTTACCAATGAACCAAATAGCGTTGATAGTCTTTGTTCCAGGTAGTGATAGTCTTGTCATCTAGAATTCGTTCAATCCTATCTCACCGTTCTGGTAATGTGGCTGGTGGACACTCAGGGTAGGTTCACTCTCAAAAATAGGATTAGGTCTAAAAAGCTCACTAGGTATCATTGTTGGTTCCAAATACTCTACTATGTCTAAAATATTGAAGTTGAACTGATACCTTGTTAGATGGTAACTCAAGCACATAAGTATTAGATCCAATTTTCTTTATTATTTTGAAAGAATCTGCACCACGGGTATGTAACATTTTCATGGTTCCAGGTGGGAACCGTCCAGGTCTAAGCCTAATCATCACATAGTCTCCTTCATAAAATTCTTTAACTCTCTTACGGGAATTAGCAATAAGCATTTAAGTTTCATTGCTCAGATGCAAATTTCTAACATATTATATATTTGATTCGTACCAACATCTAATAAATTACATGTTCGACTATGCATTCCTATTGAAAAGAATTTATTAAATCTTTAACTACAATTTTGTGCGTGATCCTTAGTTGGTGGGTGACATGCAGATGAATATTTTACATGGACTTCTAAAAAATACCATAAGGTCTTCCAGAAATAGGTAGCAAATCTAATGTGCTCAAAGGATTTTTGCAACTTGTTAACCTCATCAAAGTATAATCGAGTGGTTCTAGAAGCATTGGAAGCCTTAGGATAGGGTAGGAAATAAGAAGAGGATTCGTGGGATAGTCCTTGATTAATGGAGATGACCTTAAGGTTTGGGCATTGATTTATATCTATAGGCGATAAAAGATCCACTTTATGGAAGGATGAGTCAGTAATTTCATGAAAGAGATCTTTAATCGGGACTAAAGGAGTGAATTCTCCCTAAGGGCACTGAATTGAAGAAACCATGTCCTCACTAATTTTCTTTTGTTCTTGAATTTCAAGACTAGGCTCAATAATATGATTCTCTTCTAGTATTTCCTCAAGTAAAGTCCTAGTAGTAGAGTGTTATACTCCTCATAGTTCTCTTCTTCTAATTATCCTTCCAATACAGCTTCAGTTTGAGTATTTTCCTGGTCAACTAGTTTGTTGACCCCTGGAATGATTTTGATGATAACCAAACATTGGAGCATGTTTTTGATTACTAACTCTTTTCGAGTGTTTTCTAAGTTTTTGTAGAATGTTTTATATGCAAAACCATTCTTCCTACAACCTTGGTCTATGACAAGTTTATCTTTAGAAATTCTCTATATAAAGAAGAGCCCAAAGAAACATCAATCATATATTTATGAAAATGGGCTACTTTTATATAATTTTCTAATTTAATACTCTCAAGATCAGACATTAAAGGAGTTGGAAAGTTTTTGAGTTAATTGGAAGTTATCGAAAGAAGTCTGAAGAAGATTGAACAATTATGGACCTAAGTCTCAAGAGCGGACTCGAAGTCTAGCACATCACTTAGTTTTCTGGCACGCAGACATTCGAGCCAACCCATGATTGAAGAGCCGACTCGGACAGAGTATGTTTTCTGAAGTTCCGAAAATTTGAACTGACTCGAAGTATTCAAGCTGACTCGACCAGAGTGAAAATTTCTCAGATAGTCAACCGAGCCGACTCAAGTACAAAAAAGCTGACTTTTTCAGAGTGCTGAAAATCTCAATTTTGAAGAACCAGCCAGACGAGCCAGCTAGAAGCAGAAGAGCTGACTCGACCAGAGTGAAGTTTTGACCTACCCGAGGAATCGAGCCGACTCGACCCATCCGAGCTGACTCGAATGATTGTTCCAGGTGAGTAATGGCCAGTTCCAAAACTCTTATTTTGAATCCAAAATGGTCTCTAACAGCTATATTTCAAATCCCAATGGTCTACAACAGCTATATCTACTTGAAATCAGTTGAAGGGAGTATATATAAGGGATTTGAATCACTGTTGGAGAAGTTAATGATAGTTAAATGAGCTTTTACTGAATATTTGAAAGAGCACTCAAGAAAGCATTTAAAGCAAGCACTCATGACTTCACCAACTCTTATCAAAATCTTGAGGCATTCATTAAGGAAGTTAAGAAGCCTTGAAGAGCATTCAAAGTGCAATCAAGAGGGCTTCTCAAGTACTACAATTGCAACCATCTGACAACTTTGGTTTGTCATACTATTGCTTTGTTTTTTTTAACTCTTCATTTGAGTTGTTCCAAGTACAGCAGGGGCTGTAGCTTGGACTTGTAAAGGTTATTGGTGATCCTTGAAAATCAAGTGTAGTGGGTTGTTAGTGATCCCATTTAATACTAACATTGTATTAGATTTTTGGTTAACCCGGGATAAAACCAAGTTTGGGTTTTGGATTGTGAGACCATGAAAATAATCCGGCTGTATTCCGAGGGTGAATATAGTGAAAATCCCAAGTGATATCTGAAAGTAAACTATGTAGGTGGTTTGACAAGATCCTATACTAGGCATGCAAACATCTGCGGGAGTAGAATGGATTTTAAAATATTTTTTAAAAATTCGTGCAGTGGAAATCTGCTCCGCCAGGAACTAATCTAAATCTAGTTGCATTTAGGCATGTATGGTCATATAAAATATTTATAAAATATTAAACAATTAAGTCTATCCATGCATGATTAAAAAATTAATTTTCCATACCTTTATTCTACCTGGAATAACTCTGGAATAAACCTGGAATAGACTGGAATAACTAGAATAAAGTTATTCCAGTCGTCTTCTTCCTTGGAACTCTGTTTTTGGCTTGCAAAACGTCGTCGGAACACCTCCTTCCGGACCTCCGTTTGCTCCCAAATTTGAGCAGCAACAACTTGGACAAGTCTACTTCGATTTTCCATCGATAACTGCAACCAAATGTAAGCCTAAAAATTATAATAAATCACCAAAGTCTGCTGCCAGATTTCTGCAGCAAAACTGAGCAGCAAACTTTGGCTTTCATTTTAGAGTAGCTGGGGCGATCCCGGTCCGCATAGCTTGCTCCTAGGAGTAGAAGGATACTCCCTCTAAAGGGGAGACATGCCCGGGGCTCTCGGATCCGCCTCCACGCACGGTGCTAACCGCTGGAAGAGGGCTTCACGGTCACAGGTATTCTGCAACAGGGTAGAACTAGAGTACTTGAAACAATGGGATTTAAAGCCTTGTTTCTCTCCCTCACAAGCTCCTAAACCCAGTCCCAAAGCTCTCCACTTAAGCCTCTCAAAGAAGAAGATTACCCAAAGAGTTTTATTGATTTCCCTTGGATCTCTCACGGTGGATCAAAACTTCTCACGCTGAAAACTAACTCTCTTTGAATAGGGACGGCTGGTGTTTATATAGGATGCAGGGAGAAGTGGAAAACGGAGAGGGGGGGAGGCCAAAAGGCATCGGCTACAAATCTCCCAATTAATAGCCATTAATCTAGGATTAAACATGGATTGAATGCCAAACGGTGGAGGGAGAAGAAGAGATGCGCGGCGGGTTTGGCCTTCCATCGCTTGGACTTCCTTTCCATTCAAATGACAGTGTAAAACGGTCCAAGGAGTAAAAAAAACACCGGTCCAACCACTTAAACCGGTCCATCGGTTCAAATAATCGGTCCAAGCAAAAATTATGGTTCAAACCGTTGGTTCAATCCAATTGAACCGGTCCGAGCCCAATAAAATTGGTTCAATTGGTTCACAACCAATTGATGGAAGAAACGAACTCCGAATCAGTTCAAAACTGATTCAGAAAAAACCTGGCGCAGTGCTGGTCAGCCCGGAATAATTTTTGGTTGACACAGACAAGGGAAAGATAGAAAAAAGAGTGCTAAAAAATACTGTGATGATAAAATCGAGACGATTCCCAATCGTAATCGATATCCGGATCAGAGAATTATCCTCTATGGTGTGTGACCTCATAGGTTCGAACCTAAACGATAGCACTAGAACAATTTTAGTACCAGCACAGGAAACCATCTAGCAATGGGTCCTGGCATCCGGATAGGTCGAAGATGCGGGAGCAAACTATCGAACCTCTCGCATATGGTTACCGTATAATTCATCCCTTTGACCTCTAATGCTCATGACGACTGAGATTGGGCTGCCAACCCAGACTGGGTCAGTCGACTACGTGTCTCAACCTCGCAAGCCTAGTGACTCTTCACTAGGACTACCCTGGCCGAGGATTTGCTAAATTGAGATACTACGAGACATTCAATCCAAACTGTTTGGACAGGTCAATTCCATCTTGGTCTATTACTGCTCCACAAGTACTTGCCTATACCCAAAAACCTTCCATCACCGGATTAAAAATCAGGGTAGTCTGGCACCAAAGCACAGGGAGTTGCTTGCAAGCTACCGTGATGACCTCAGGTCAGAGGGACACATATACCCATATCCAATCGTGAGTATCCCTTTGGCAGAAAGGGGATGCACGGAGTCATGTTCAATAAGATATCACATATCCCACTTGCAGATCACATCAGTGTCACCACACTCATTTGGTCAAGAGGACAACCAAACGATGTGAACTACAACAACCTATACTTGATATATTGTCGTCCAGTACAATATATTCTTTGATTGTGAACAGGGTTTAAGGACCACTCGATACATCCTCTCTGTATCGAAGTCAGTGTAGTCCTAAGGACTTCATCACATGGAAAGAGTTCATTTCAAAAAAATTTAATATATGATGAGCTGCCAAAAAATATTTTATTAATTCATAAAAAAAAATACAATACTGAGCACAACCGCCTACAACCCAGGCGATTGGCTTTGGGACACAATTCCCAACAATTCTCACTTGTACTAAAGCCAATCAGAAGAGTATCTAATACCCATTTTTCATTTACAATAGTCGAACTCTTTTATTCCGAGGGCTTTAGTGAAGGGGTCAGCCAAATTTTCTTTTCCATCGATCTTCAGAAGATTGATGTCACCTCGTTCCACGATCTCTCGTACGAGGTGGTAGCGCCGCAGAATGTGCTTAGTGCGGTGATGAGCTTTAGGCTCCTTAGCTTGAGCAATGGCTCCAGTGCTGTCACAGTACACCGGAACAGGACCATCTAGGGAAGGTGCCACCCCTAGCTTTCCAAGGAACTTCTGCAACCACACGGCTTCCTTTGCCGCATCTGATGCTGCAATGTATTCTGCTTCGCATATCGAGTCTGCAACAGTTGCCTGCTTAGAACTTTTCCAGCAGATCGCTCCACCATTCAGGGTAAATACAAACCCTGACACACTCTTGCTATCATCTCTATCTGACTGGAAAGTAGAGTCAGAGTACCCCACAAGTTTCAAATTAGGTTCTCCATAAATCAGCCATTGATCTTTAGTATTTCTTAAATACTTAAGGATGGACTTAACCACCTTCCAATGCGCCTCACCTGGGTCAGACTGGTATCCGCTCACTACTCCTAGTGAGCATGCCACGTCTGGTCTAGTACAAGCATAGCATACATGATAGAGCCTACTGCAGAAGCATAAGGTACTCTACTCATGCGCTCTCTTTTCTTAGGAGTTGTCGCACAATCCATCTTGGAAAGAGTAATTCCAGAACCTATCGGGAGATAGCATTTCTTGGAATTTTTCATGCTGAACCGTTTCAACACAGTGTCAATGTACGTAGACTGGGACAGTCCCAAAAGCTTCTTAGATCTATCTCTATGGATTTTCATACCTAGTATGTAAGAAGCTTCACCCAAGTCCTTTATGGAGAACTGAGATGATAACCAGACCTTTATTTCTTGTAATGCTGCGACATCATTCCCGATTAAGAGAATGTCATCAACATACAGTACTAGCAATACAATCATAGAACCATTAACCCATTTATAGATGCACGGTTCTTCTCCGTTCCTAACGAAGCCATACGATTTGATACACCTATCAAACCGTAAGTTCCAACTTCGAGATGCTTGCTTGAGTCCATAAATGGACCTCTGCAACTTGCATACTTTTGATTCATCTGTGGATGTGAACCCTTCAGGCTGTATCATATACACCTCTTCTTCCAGCTCCCCATTTAGGAAAGCGATTCGGACATCCATCTGCCATATCTCGTAATCAAAATATGCTGCCAAAGCAAGCATGATCCGAATGGACTTGAGAATTGCCACAGGGGAGAAAGTCTCATCATAATCGATACCATATCGCTGACGATACCCCTTGGCAACCAGACGGGCTTTATAGGTCTCTACCTTCCCATCTACATCCCTTTTCCTCTTGAAGATCCATTTACACCCGATGGGCTTTATTCCTTCAGGCGGATCAACCAATGTCCAAACATTGTTGATTTCCATGGACTCCATTTCGGATCGCATGGCTCCAAGCCATGCCTCAGAGTCAGATCTCTGAAGTGCATCCATATAGGTGATCGGATCCTCATTGTTCTCATCGAGCTCAATGGGATCGCCATCCCGGACCAAGAAATCGTGGTATCTGTCCGGCTGACACGGTATTCTACCGGATCTCTTAATGGGTTCTGGGTGTGATTCAATCACAGCCGGTTCTATGATGTCCTTAGAGTGTGTAGGTTCTTCTATTGGCTGAACTTCATCAAGTTCAATCTTAGAAGCTATAGTTCCTTCTCCAAGGAACTCCTTTTCCAAAAAGATAGCTCTAAGAGCAACGAACACCTTTTGTTCATTTTCCAAGTAGAAGAAATACCCTTTGGTTTCCTTAGGATAACCAATGAATAAACACCGGTCAGACCTAGGGCCTAGTTTGTCTGAGTCTAAATGCTTTATGAAAGCCGGACAACCCTAGACCCGAAGGTGTGAGATTGAGGGTTTACGTCCATTCCACATCTCATACGGAGTGGAGACAACAGACTTACTTGGAACATTATTTAATAAGTAACAGGCTGTCTGAAGCGTATATCCCCAAAAGGATAGCGGCAGATTTGCAAAACCCATCATGGATCGAACCATGTCCAACAAGGTTCAATTCCTCCTTTCGGACACACCATTTAACTGTGGTGTTCCTGGAGGAGTCCACTGAGAGAGAATTCCATTCTCCTCAAGATATGTCAAAAAAGCACCAGATAAGTATTCACCACCTTGATCAGATCGAAGGATTTTAATACTTTTCCAGTTTGCTTTTCTACTTCATTACGGTATCGTTTGAACATTTCAAATGATTCAGACTTATGTCTCTTTAAAAAGACATAACCGAATCTTGAAAAGTCGTCTATAAAAGTAATGAAATATTTGTATCCTTCTCTGGCACTAACTGACATCGGTCCACATACATCAGTATGTATTAGACTTAGAAGTTCTGTAGCTCGTTCACCCTTTCCAGTAAAAGGTGACTTGGTCATTTTACCAAGTAAACAGGATTCACAAGTGGGCAGAGATTCAGAATCACTGACCTCGAGGAGTCCATCTCCTCGCATCTTGTTTATCCTGTTTTGGTTAATATGACCTAGCCATAGTGCCAAAGATACAAATCATTGACATTATCTAACCTTGGGCGTTTGCTAGAAGTGTACATTACACTAACAGGCCTTGATAGTACGTATATACCATTATTTAATCTAGCTTTCATTATAACAGAGTTATTCAAAATAACATTGCAAAAATCTCTTTTTATTGATAGTTCAAAACCACAATTGGCCAAAAGGCCTACAGAGATTATGCTCATAATGAAACTAGGACAATAGTGACAGTCGACTAGTTCGACAGTACAAGACTCAAAGACAAGATACAGGACTCCGACCGCCAGTACTGGAACACGATTTCCATTCCCGACGCTCAGAAACCGTTCTCCATCTTCAAATCTTTTGCTAACTTGAAGTCCCTGTAATGAATTACAAACATGAATTGGACTACCAGTATCCAATACCCAGTTAGCAGTATCAACAATTGAGTAATTACAAGGTTTTATCATATAAATACCTTGTTCAGCAGACTTCTGCTTCCTCGGCATGTTCAGATCAAGGGACGCAATATAAAGAGGACAGTTCCTCTTCTAGTGTCCCTTCTTCTTGCAGTAGAAACATTCTGCAGATTATTGATCAGCCTTATACTTCCTGGTTTGACTAGGGCCAGGAAGATTCTACACCTTCTTTCCCTTCTTATTTGTTTTCTTTTTCCCTTTCTTAAAGGGACGACGACCTCTACTTCCTCCCACTAAATTCACCACCCCCTTATTCAGTTGGTGGTCTTTCTCGAAAGTCTGCAGTAACCCCAAAAGACCATGGTAGTTGACTGCAGGCTTGTTCATTTTATAATGATCGAGAAAATCAAGATAGGAAGAGGGAAGAGAATTCAGGATCGCATCCTTGCCGAGCTGCTCGTGCAAGGGGCATCCGAGTTTGCCCAACTTTTCAATCAGCTCGATCATGTACAATACATGATCAGTGACTGAACCGTCATTCGGCATCTTGGAGTTATAGATGGCATAATACACTTTGTACCGTTCTACGTCATCCGGGGTGCCGAAGGATTCCTTTAACTTTTGAAGGATTTCATCAGGTTGGGCCTCGAATTTGTGACTGAACTCGTCGTTCATCGCCGCTAACATAATGCATCGGACAGTAGTCCGATCAGAGACCCACTTCAAATAAGCGTCTCTGACCGCACTCCGTGCATTAGTGGGAGGGATTTCAGGTGCCGGATCCGCTATTACATAGAGGATCCGTTCATGCTCTAGAACGATTCTCAATCTTCAATACCAACTATCGAAGTTGTGACCCTTTAACTTCTCATTATCGAGAAGTGATCGGAGCGATAAATTTGAAGACATCTGAAAAGAAAATAAGACCAAATTAGTTTATGAATTAATAACTTAACCAAAAGACTTGGACTTTAGTCTAAAGGTTTCTCCCACTAATTTTTCAGATTGGTAGCCTCTAACTCCAATCTGTGAAAATACTTTTTCATGTGGGTACTGAAATCCAATAGGCCTCGCATGAGCCCGACTATGGCCAGCTCACCCATACGAGCCTAAAGGTAGGTTCGTAAACCAATTGTTTCCCTAAATAATTTTCAGTATTTTATTTTGCTTCAGAGAGCACCCCAATCGGCCTACGGGCCTCCTATTGCGGGTCTCTGGTTAGGTCCAATCATTAAAATGACAAATCCAATGCTTCCAGCTAACTAAAGACCAAGCCCGACTATGGCCGGCCCACCTGGTCCCGTTAAGGAGGTTGCACTGAACCATCATCGATCAGATAGAAATTCCAGTCACCGGATGTATACCCGTTCTATGGAATTGCCGATGCACACCAAGCTAGTGGACACATTTCTATCCAACTTAATGGGAGGCATGGATCATAGACTTAGTCTTTTTAAGGACTTAATAATTTCTATCCAAGCTAGTGGAAAACACTATCAACTCCTTGACTTAGTCTTTTTAAGGACTTAATAATTTTAGAGGATTTTTTATAGTTGTGACAGAAGAAAAAGATAAGGACATGGATCATCCTCCAACTGAATCAATCAGATTCCAAGAGGGTTGAAATAAATCAACAAATGATCTATGGGCACCTATAGATCAGTCAGACCGATCAACCTGGGTGACATGGGTTAATTCGAGTCATTGAGCTTTTCCAATCAGTTCTGATCGACTCGACTAGCCAGGTAGGTGAGATCATGGGTGAGTATCCACCATTAACCATCTTTCCTAGAAACCAACTAAGTTGGCCAGGAAAGAGGTAGCCTCATACAGCCATGATCACAATGCCAAACCTACCTCGACACCAGTCGGTTTACCAGACTCGATCATACTAGCCTAAAGACTCGGGCATCCACTGAGCCACTAATTGGATCCATTTTAGATGAACGGATCAACTAATCTAACTATTAGATAGTTCTAAAGAAGGACCTTAAACAACTTTTGTTTAATCTTCTTATTATCTGGTTCAACTAAATTTAGGTCTAACCTTGTTATAGACCCAACTAGTCAGCTAACCCAATTAACCCAAAATGGCTTATGCAAATTTGATTAGATTTCATAAACCTAATTTTTTTTAATAAGCGAAACACTTAATTAAAACATTTTTTATGTAAAACATTTTTACATAACAAATCATGCATCAAAATATTTTACAAAAATTTTATAAAACATGCCTAAAACATGTATCTGCAAATTAAAATAATTTTTTAATTTTTAATATTCTTTAAGGATCCTTCTGAAGAGGCCAACACAGACGATCCGCATCATGTCAAAGACACACGGTCATGGTGAAGGTCTCAACTAGGTTTCAAAAAGAAATCTGGATACATATTAATATTAAACAATTTTTAATCTATAACCATGCATACTAGATTAGATTACAAATTCAATCTAGCTCTGATACCACTGAAAGTAAACTATGCAGGTGGTTTGACAAGATCCTATACTAGGCATGCAAACATCTGCGAGAGCAGAATGGATTTTAAATTATTTTTTTAAAATTCGTGCAGCAAAAATCTGCTCCGCCTGGAACTAATTTAAATCTAGTTGCATTTAGGCATGTATGGTCATATAAAATATTTGTAAAATATTAAACAATTAAGTCTATCCATGCATGATTAAAAAATTAATTTTCCATACCTTTATTCCACATGGAATAACTTTGGAATAAACCTGGAATAGACTGGAATAACTGGAATAAAGTTATTCCAGTCGTCTTCCTCCTTGGAACTCTGTTTTTGGCTTGCAAAATGTCGTCGGAACACCTCCTTCCGGACCTCCGTTTGCTTCCAAATTTGAGCAGTAGCAACTTGGACAAGTCTACTTCGATTTTCCACCGATAACTGCAACCAAATGTAAGCCAAAAAATTATAATAAATCACCAAAGTCTGCTGCCAGATTTCTGCAGGAGAACTGGGCAGCAGACTTTGGCTTTCGTTTCAGAGTAGCTGGGGCAATCTCGGTCCGCGTAGCTTGCTCCTAGGAGTAGAAGGATACTCCCTCTAGAAGGGAGACATGCCCGGGGCTCTCGGATCCGCCTCCACGCACGGTGCTAGCCGCTGCAAGAGGGCTTCAAGGTCATAGGAATTCTGCAATAGGGAAGAACTAGAGCACTTGAAAAAATGGGATTTAAAGCCTTGTTTCTCTCCCTCACAAGCTCCTAAACCCAGTCCCAAAGCTCTCCACTTAAGCCTCTAAAAGAAGAAGATTGCCCAAAGAGTTTTATTGATTTCCCTTGGATCTCTCACGGTGGATCAAAACTTCTCATGCTGAAAACTAACTCTCTTTGAATAGGGACGGCTGGTGTTTATATAGGCTGCAGGGAGAAGTGGAAAACGGAGAGGGGGGGAGGCCAAAAGGCATCGGCTGCAAATCTCCCAATTAACAGCCATTAATCTAGGATTAAACATGGATTGAATGCCAAACGGTGGAGGGAGAAGAAGAGACGCGCGGCGGGTTTGGCCTTCCATCGCTTGGACTTCCTTTCCATTCAAATGACAGTGTAAAATGGTCCAAGGAGTAAAAAAAACACCGGTCCAACCACTTAAACCGGTCCATCAGTTCAAATAACCGGTCCAAGAAAAAATTATGGTTCAAACCGTTGGTTCAATCCAATTGAACTGGTCCGAGCCCAATAAAATTGGTTTAATTGGTTCACAACCAATTGATGGCCGAAACAAACTCCGAACCAGTTCAAAACTGATTCAGAAAAAACATGGCACAGTGCTGGTCAGCCCGGAACAATTTTCGGTTGACACAGATAAGGGCAAGATGGGGAAAAGAGTGCTAAAAAATACTGTGACGATAAAATTGAGGCGATTCCCAATCGTAATCGATATCCGGATCAGAGAGTTTTCCTCTGTGGCATGTGACCTCATAGGTTCGAACCTAAACGGTAGCTCTAGAATAATTTTAGTACCAGCACGGGAAACCATCTAGCAATGGGTCCCAGCGCCCGGATAGGTCGAAGATGCGGGAGCAAACTATCGAGCCTCTGGCATATGGTTACCGTATAATTCATCCCTTTGACCTCTAATGCTTATGACGACTGAGATTGGGCTGCCAACCCAGACTGGGTCAGTCGACTACGTGTCTCAACCTCGCAAGCCTAGTGACTCTTCACTAGGACTACCCCGGTCGAGGATTTGCTAAATTGAGATACTACGAGATATTCAATCCAAACTGTTTTGACAGGTCAATTCTATCTTGGTCCATCACTGCTCCACAAGTACTTGCCTATACCCAGAAACCTTCCATCACCGGATTAAAAATCCGGGTAGTCCGGTACCAAAGCACAGGAAGTTGCTTGCAAGCTACCATGATGACCTCAGGTCAGAGGGACACATATACCCATATCCAATCGTGAGTATCCCTTTGGCAGAAAGGGGATGCACGGAGTCACGTTCAATAAGATATCAAATATCCCACTTGCAGATCACATCAGTGTCACCACACTCATTTGGTCAAGAGGACAACCAAATGATGTGATCTACAACAACCTATACTTGATATATTGTCATCCAGTACAATATATCCTTTGGTTATGAACAGGATTTAAGGACCACTCGATACATCCTCTCTGTATCAAAGTCAGTGTAGTCCTAAGG
The DNA here is from genome assembly GCA_021397845.1 of Areca catechu. Taxonomy (NCBI): domain Eukaryota; kingdom Viridiplantae; phylum Streptophyta; class Magnoliopsida; order Arecales; family Arecaceae; genus Areca; species Areca catechu. The sequence continues at coordinate 148,333,599 of CM038041.1, forward strand.
ACTTCATCACATGGAAAGAGTTCATTTCAGGAAAATTTAATATATGATGAGCTACCAAAAAATATTTTATTAATTCATAAAAAAAAATACAATACTGAGCACAACTGCCTACAACCCAGGCGATTGGCTTTGGGACACAATTCCCAACAGTATCTTGGGTAGTAGACGTAGGAGTGAGATTGCTTTGAACCACTATAAAATTTGCTATGTTTATGATTATGTTTTATGCTCTTACTTGCTTCCACAATAGTTAATTTAATTCACAGCACATGCCACACTAAGAACTCAAAAAAAAGCACATACTTGCAAAAGTTTTAAATACCCAATTCATCCCTCCCTTAGGTAAGCCACCTGAGCAATAACTAGTATCAAAGTAATGTCTTTGAATTTTAATTAGAGTAAAGATCTCATGGCAAATCCCATGGGTATTTCTTTGGCCGAAGGCTAATCAACAAATAGACCTACAATATTCATTGGCACTAACTACACTTACTGGAAAGCTCGAATGAAAATATACATTCAAGCAGTAGACTTTCAATTATGGATGGTTATTCTTAAGGGACCTCACACATCCATGAAAAAACTTGATGGCGTGGATGCCCCAAAATCTAAAGGAGAATGGGATGAACACGACATGAAAATGGATGAGCTGAACGCCAAAATCATGAACTTGTTATATTGTGCTTTAGACGTCAATGAGTTTAATCAAATTTCTACTTACACATCAGCAAAAGAAATTTGGGATAAACTTGAGATAACCCATGAAAAAGTTTTTCAAGTGAAAACCTCAAAGATTAATTTTCTTGCATATAATTATGAACTGTTTAAGATGAAACCCAATGAGACTATTTATGTCATGTTTTCATATTTTACAAATATTATTAATGGTTTAAAGAGTCTTGGTAGAACTTATTCTAATACAGATCTCATGTAGAAGATATTGAGATCACTTCCAAATAAGTGGAACCCGAAAGTAACTATCATCTAGGAAGCAAAGGATTTGAATACTCTATCATTGGATGAATTATTAGGATCCCTGATTACTCACGAGCTAACTATGCAGCATAGAAATGAAGATGACATCAAAAAGAAAAAGACAATTGCCTTCAAAACTGTTGCAGAGATGAAGAAACAAGAAGAAGAAATTGATGAAGAAAACCCCTCATCCGAAGATGATCTTGAAGATGAAGACATTGCACTTGTAGTAAGGAGATTTAGAAAGTTTATGGGCAAGAAAAAGGAAAGACATTGGAGAAAGTTCCATAGGAAAGGAGAATATAGCAAGGACAAGGAAAAGGAAAATGATAAAGATAAAGAGCAATGGCCCATTTGCTATGAATGCATTTCAGATCAGATTGTTCGAACTTGAAGAAAACTTTCAAGAAAAAGAAGAAGAAAGCCATGGTTGCTACTTGGAGCGATAGTGAGGAGTCCACTTCAAATAAGGAAGAAGAGACTAGCAAAACAGCGAACATATGCCTAATGGGTCTTAAAGATGAGGTAATGTCCCCTAATCCTCATGATGAATTTACTTTTGAAGAGCTAAATAATGTATTTCATGAATTTTTAACTGAATACAAAAAGGCCGGTTTGAAAATAAAATCTTTGAAAAATAGCAATGATATTTTGATGAAAGAAAAAGAAGAGATTTCAGAAAAGAATAAGATTTTACAAAAAGAATTGACTACATTTTCTGAAAAATATAAAGCTTTGCAAGTTGAAAAGAATGATTATCTTGAAAAGAACAAAGTTTTATATGAAGAAAATGTTGGCTTGCAAAAAGAAATTGAAAAGCTTAAACCTTTAGTTGAAAAGCTAATATTGAGTTCAAATAAACTTGAATAGATTTTAAAAGATCAAAGAGATTCAAGTAACAAGGCTGGAATTGGTTATAATTCTTTCCAAACAAATAAAATTTTAGCAACAAGGTTTATACCCTAAAATGCTTATGTACCTAAGTTTTCAAATCAAAGGTCATTTGTATCAAATGCTTCTACATCTATATCTAGAGCTTCAACTTTTGTATCTTTGCAAAATTAAAGAATTATTTGTTATGTATGCATTGGGGTTGGTCATAAGTCATTTCAATGTTATATGAAAAAGAAGAATAAAAGTAAGATTAGAAAGATTTGGGCTCCCAAAGGAACCACTTCTACTGACCTGCAAGGATCCAAGAAAGCTTGGGTACCTAAAAGAACTCTATGACTATTTTGTAAGAATGTCTTGCAACCCAGAACACAAAGAGAAGATGGTATCTGGACAGCTGCTATTCAAGACATATGACGGATGATAAAGAGCAATTCATCACCCTAGATATGAAGGATGGAGGAATGGTCACTTTTGGTGACAATGGCAAGGAGAGAATAATTGGCATAAGTAAGATCAGAATAACCCCTTCTACATTCATTGAAAATGTACTGCTAGTTGACAAATTGAAGCATAATGTACTAAATATTAGTCAATTATGTGATAGAGGCTTCAAGGTTGTCTTTGAATCTTCAATATGCATTATAACTAACTCACTTGATTTTAGCACTAAGCTCATAGGTCATAGACTTGGAAACATATATATGGTAGATTTGAATGATCTAGCCATGTCTAGTAGTACAAGCCTTATGGCAATGAATGCTAAAACCAAGGAGTCTAGCTTACTTTGGCATAAGAGATTAGGTCATGCTAGCATGCATACAATTGCTAAATTGATTTTCAAAGATCTAGTTAGAGATTTACCTAAATTCAAAGTTGATTTTGAACATGTTTGTGATGCATGCCAACTAAGTAAATAAACTAGGGAGAGTTTTAAATCAAAAAATATGGTTTCAACTTCTAAACCTCTTGAGATACTATACATGGACCTATTTGGATCAACTAGGACCACAAGCCTAGGTGATATGAAATATAGACTCATGATAGTAAATGATTTTTTAAGATTTACCTAGGTTTTATTTATTGTACACAAAGGTGAAGCATTTAAAGTTCAAAAATTTTACAAGAAAGTTTCAAATCAGAAAAATCTTTTAGTTATTTCAATAAGAAGTGATGATGGCACAGAATTTGAAAATCAATATTTTGATGATTATTGCACTAAGTACGGTATTGATCACAACTTCTCTACTCCTAGAAACCACAGTAAAATGGTGTTGTAGAGAGGAAGAATAGGACTTTGAAAGAGATGGCCCGAACAATGTTATGTGAAGGCAATCTTCCAAGATACTTTTGGGCAGAAGCGATGAACACTGCTTGCTATATCTTGAATCATGTTTTGATAAGACCGATTTTGAAGAAAACCCCCTATAAACTTTGGAATGATAAGAAACCAAACATTAATTACTTTCATATTTTTGGTTATAAATGCTTTGTGTTAAATAATGGAAAAGATAACATAGAAAAGTTTGATGCTAAATTTGATGAAGCGATCTTTCTTGGTTATTCAATCAATAGCAAAGCTTATAGAGTGTTTAATAAAAGAACATTAACAGTAGAAGAATCTATTCATGTTATCTTTAACGAATCTAACCCCTCACCTTCTAGAAAAGAAGAGTATATAGATAATGATGCAAGTATACTTGATAAAGAAATGGAGGACATGAGCCTAAAGGACAAACCAACTCAAGAAGGAGAAGAATTGGTAAGTAAAGATCATGGTGATCTTCCAACGGAATGGAGGTATGTAACTTCACATCCTAGAGATTTAATTATTGGTGATCCCTCACAAGGTATTAGGACTAGGTTATCACTTAAAGAAGCACATGATTATCTAGCTTTTGTTTCACAAGTAGAACTACATAATATAGAAGAAGCTGAAAATAACCCTAATTGGATGATGGCCATGCATGAAGAACTTAACCAATTTGAAAGAAATAATATATGGACCTTAGTAAATAGACCCTCAGACCATTCAGTAATAGGAACTAAATGGGTTCATAGAAATAAGTTAGATGAAAAAGGAAATGTAATTAGAAATAAAGCAAGATTAGTGGCTAAAGGTTATAATCAAGAAGAAGGAATAGATTTCGATGAAACCTATGCACCTGTAGCAAGATTAGAAGCCATTAGATTATTACTTCAAATTATTTCAAATTTAAAGTAAAAAGTATATTTTTGAATGGTTTCATTTCAAAAAAAGTTTTTATAGAACAACCACCATGTTTTGAAAGTCATACTTTTTCAAATCATGTTTTTAAACTTAATAAAATATTGTATGGATTAAAACAAGTACCAAGAGCCTGGTATGATAGATTAAGCAAGTTCTTGAAAATAATTTTGTTAGAGACAATGTAGATATAACTTTATTTATTAAAAAGAAAGAGAATGATATGTTAGTTATATAGATTTATGTAGATGACATTATTTTTGGTGCAACTAACGAGGATCTTTGTAGAGAATTTGCTGAGTTAATGTAGGGTGAATTTGAAATGAGCTTGATGGATGAACTAACCTACTTCCTTGGACTCCAAATTAAGTAAACAAAGGAAGGAATTTTTATCAACCAAGCAAAGTACATCAAGAAAATCATTAAGAAGTTTGGTATGGAGTCATCCAAAGAAATGAGCACACCCATGAGCCTCTCCTGCAGATTAGACAAAGATGAAGATGGCAACAACAATGATCAAAAGCTTTATCAAAGTATGATTGGATCACTATTATACTTAACTACTAGTAGGCCTGATATCTTGTTCATTGTATGTATATGTGCTAGAAATCAATCAAATCCTAAAGAATCATATTTAATTACTATTAAAAGAATCATAAAATATCTCAAAGGAACAAGTAATCTTGGTCTATGATGTTCTAAGCAATATTCATTAAATTTAATTGATTTCTGTGATGCTGATTATGGTAGATGTAAAATTGATAAAAAAGTACTAGTAGTACTTAACAGTTTCTAGGGTTGAACTTAATTTCATGGCACTATAAAAAACAAAACTTCATAGCACTATCTACTGCTGAGACAGAGTTGTTGGGAATTGTGTCCCAAAGCCAATCGCCTGGGTTGTAGGCGGTTGTGCAGAGTTTTTTATTTATTTTATGAATTAATAAATTATTATTTTTGGCAGCTCATCACATATTATATTTTCCTAAAAATGAACTCTTTCCATGTGTTGAAGTCCTTAGGGCTACACGGACTTCGATACAGAGGGATGTATCGATTGGTCCTTAAACCCTGTTCACAACCAAAGGATATATTGTACTGGACGGCAATATATCAAGTATAGGTTGTTGCAGTTCACATCATTTGGTTGTCCTCTTGACCAAATGAGTGTGGTGACACTGATGTGATCTGCAAGTGGGATATATGATATCTTATTGAACGTGACTCCGTGAAGCCCCTTTATGCCAAAGGGATACTCACGATTGGATATGGGTATATGTGTCCCTCTGACCTGAGGTCATCACGGTAGCTTGCAAGCAACTCCCTGTGCTTTGGTGCTGGACTACCCGGATTTTTAATCCGGTGATGGAAGGTTTCTGGGTACAGGCAAGTACTTGTGGAGCAGTGATGGACCAAGATGGAATTGACCTGTCCGAATAGTTTGGATTGAATGTCTTGCAGTATCTCAATTTAGCAAATCTTCGGCCAGGGTAGCCCTAGTAAAGAGTCACTGTGCTTGCGAGGTTGAGACACGTAGTCGACTGACTCAGTCTGGGTAGGCAGCCCAATATCAGTCGTCCTGAGCTTTAGAGGTCAAAGGGATGAATTATACAGTAACCATATGCCAGAGGTTCGATAGCATGCTCCCGCATCTTCGACCTATCCGGACGCCGGGATCCATTGCTAGATGGTTTCCTATGCTGGTACTGGAATTGTTCCAGTGCTACCGTTTAGGTTCGAACCTATGAGGTCACACGCCACAGAGGATAACTCTCTGATCCGGATACCGATTATGATTGGGAATTGTCTCGGTTTTATGGTCACGGTATTTTTTTGAGCACTCTTTTCCCCATCTTTTCCTTGTCTGCGTCAACCGAAAATTGTTCCGGGCTGACCTGGACTGCGCCAGGATTTTTCTGAATCAGTTTTGAACTGATTCGGAGCATGTTTCAGTCTCCAATTGGGTGTGAACCAATTGAACCCAATTTTGATTGGGCTTGAACCGGTTCAATTTGTTTGAACCATTGGGTTTAATGGGATTGAACCTCAATTTATTTGAACCGGTGATTTTTTCCTTCCAGTGACTGTTTACATGGTGTATCGCTGGAATGGAATTCCTAGCATCATTTGGCTGAAATTTTTCTCACCGGCTGGGCGTTCGTCTTTTCCTCCTCCCAAACGACTTGCTTAATTTATTTTTTCTAATGGCTGTTTAATTGGTGTTTAGCCACCGGCATCGTTTGGCCTCCTAGCCTTTCCATTTCTCCTCCGCTGCTGCATCTTATAAAACCCTGCAGTCCCCTGGTTCTAAATTGCTGACGTGACCGTGTGTGAAAGGCTGGAACAAAAGTATGAGAGGTCTTCTTCCTTGGAGAATTTCTTTTCCATTCTACCGGTGAATTAGAGGGCTGGGATTTGGTGAGTGATAGGAAGAGAGAACAGCCATTAATCCCTGATTTTCTGGTGCTTAATTACTGGAAGAAGGAACTCTGTTTTGCTGAAAACATTTTCAGACTTCAGAAATTCTGTTTCCTTCCTTCTTCCCTCCCACCGTTCCAAGTCTTCTGGCGACTAGCATTTCCCGAGAGACGAATCAGAGCAAGCCCCTGGCGTGTTCCCCCTCTTGAGAGTGTTTGATTGAGCATTTCGAAGCCGGATCAACCTCTTTGCTGCTGTTATTTTGTGCTCTGTTTTGAGTTGCAGGTTTTCAGGTTGTAGATTTTTTTTGGTACAGTTTTTGGTTGAAAGGAAGGGCTCCAAACGTTGAATAATTATCTCCCCTTTGAAGGAAGACCAACCTACTAGTTCCCTTGCTTTTGGTGCTGGAAGGGAGATCAAATAGTTGGCAAATTCCTTTTTGTTTTGCAGCAACTTTTGGAGAAAAGAAGAAACCCGTTCAACGTGCTGGAAGTAGAAGACAACAGGAATAAAGTTATTCCTGTTATCCCAGCAATTCTAGCTTTATACCAAGGCTATTCCAGGCAGGAATAAGGTATAGTTTCTTGTTTTATTTTTCATGCATGTATAGATCTAGGTTTTTTAACTGTTTAAAAATATTACATGCTCTTGTACATGCCTAGTATTGCCTATACATGCATCCGGAATTTGTTAGATCCTGTGCGGAGCAAGTAATTTCCGCTGTGATTTTAAATTTTTTTAAAATTCATACCTGCTCCCTGCTTTGCCTGCTTAGCGTAGGCACCTGCAACCGTGTTCTTTCTCTTTCAGTGGTATCAGAGCACCCAGGTTGATCGGTCTGACTGATCTTTAGGTGCCCATGGATCATTTGTTGATTTATTTCAACCCTCCTGAAATCTAATTGATTCAGTGGGAGGTTGATCCATGTCCTTATCTTTTCTTCTGTCATAACTAAAATTCCTCTAAAATTATTAGGTCCTTAAAAGACTAAGTCAAAGAGTTGACAGTGTCTTAGCCTCCCATTAAGTTGGATAGAAATGTGTCCACTAGCTTGGTGTGCATCGACAGTTCCATAGAACGGGTGTACATCCGGCGACTGGAATTTCTATCTGATCGATGATGGTTCAGTGCAACCTCCTTAACGAGACCAAGTGGGTCGGCCATAGTCGGGCTTGGTCTTTAGTTAGCTGGAAGCATTGGATTTATCATTTTAATGGTTGGACCTAACCAGAGATCCTCAATAGGAGGCCCCTAGGCCGATTGAGGTGTTCTCTGGGGCAAAATAAAATACTGAAGATTGTTTAGGGAAACAATTGGTTTACGAACCTACCATTAGGCTCGTATGGGTGAGCTGGCCATGGTCGGGCTCATGCGAGGCCTATTGGATTTCAGTACCCACTTGAAAAGATGTTATTTTCACAGATTGGAGTTAGAGGCTACCAATCTGAAAAATTAGTGAGAGAAACCTTTAGACTAAAGTCCAAGTCTTTTGGTTAAATTATTAATTCAATACACTAATTTGGTCTTGTTTTCTTTTCAGATGTCTTCCAATTTATCGCTCCGGTCACTTCTCGATAACGAGAAGTTAAAGGGTCACAACTTCGATAGTTGGTATCAAAGATTAAGAATTGTTCTGGAGCATGAACGGATCCTATATGTGATAACGGATCTGGCACCTGAAATCCCTCCCGCTAATGCACGGAGTGCGGTCAGAGACGCTTATCTGAAGTGGGTCTCTGATCGCACTACTGTCCGGTGCATTATGTTAGCAGCGATGAATGACGAGTTCAGTTGCAAATTCGAGGAGGCCCAACCTGATGAAATCCTTCAAAAATTGAAGGAATCCTTCGGCACCCCGGATGATGTAGAACGGTACAAAGTATCTTGTGCCATCTACAACTCTAAGATGCCGAATGGTGGTTCAGTCACTGATCATGTATTGTACATGATCGAGCTGATTAAAAACTGGGCAAACTCGGATGCCCCTTGCACGAGCAGCTCGGCAAGGATGCGATCCTGAATTCTCTTCCCTCCTCTTATCTTGACTCTCTTGATCATTACAGAATGAACAAGCCTGCAGTAAACTACCATGATCTTTTGGGGTTGCTGTAGACTTTCGAGAAAGACCACCAACTTAATAAGGGGGTGGTGAATTTAGTGGGAGGTAGTAGAGGTCGTCGTCCCTTTAAGAAAGGGAAAAAGAAAATAAATAAAAAGGGAAAGAAGGTGCAGAATGCTCCTGGCCCTAGTCAGACCAGGAAGTTTAAGGCTGATCAATCTTTTGCAGAGTGCTTCTACTGCAAGAAGAAGGGACACTGGAAAAGGAACTGTCCTCTTTATATTGCGTCCCTTGATCCGAACAGGCCGAGGAAGCAGAAGTCTGTTGAATAAGGTATTTATATGATAAAACCTTGTAATTACTCAATTGTTGATACTGCTAACTGGGTATTGGATACTGGTAGTCCAATTCATGTTTGTAATTCGTTACAGGGACTTCAAGTTAGCAGAAGATTTGAAGATGGAGAACAGTTTCTGAGCGTCGGGAATGGAAATGTACACTTCTAGCAAACGCCCAAGGTTAGATAATGTCAATGATTTGTATCTTTGGCACTATAGGATAGGTCATATTAACCAAAATAGGATAAACAAGATGCGAGGAGATGGACTTCTCGAGGTCAGTGATTCTGAATCACTGCCCACTTGTGAATCCTGTTTACTTGGTAAAATGACCAAATCACCTTTTACTGGAAAGGGTGAACGAGCTACAGAACTTCTAAGTCTAATACATACTGATGTATGTGGACCGATGTCAGTTAGTACCAGAGAAGGATACAAATATTTTATTACTTTTACAGACGACTTTTCAAGATTCGGTCATGTCTTTTTAATGAGACATAAGTCTGAATCGTTTGAAATGTTCAAACGATACCGTAATGAAGTAGAAATGCAAACTGGAAAAAGTATTAAAACCCATCGATCTGATCGAGGTGGTGAATACTTATTTGATGCTTTTTTGACATATCTTGAGGAGAATGGAATTCTCTCTCAGTGGACTCCTCCAGGAACACCACAGTTGAATGGTGTGTCCAAAAGGAGGAATCAAACCTTGTTGGACATGGTTCAATCCATGATGGGCTTTGCAACTCTGCCGCTATCCTTTTGAGGATATGCGCTTCAGACAGCCTGTTACTTGTTAAATAATGTTCCAAGTAAGTCTGTTGTCTCCACTCCGTATGAGATGTGGAATGGACGTAAACCCTCAATCTCACACCTTCGGGTCTGGGGTTGTCCGGCTTATGTAAAACGTTTAGACGCAGACAAACTTGGTCCTAAGTCTGATAAGTGTTTATTCATTGGTATCCTAAGGAAACCAAAGGGTATTTCTTCTACTTACAGAATGAACAAAAGGTGTTCGTTGCTCTTAGAGCTATCTTTTTGGAAAAGGAGTTCCTTGGAGAAGGAACTATAGCTTCTAAGATTGAACTTGATGAAGTTCAGCCAATAGAAGAACATGCACACTCTAAGGACATCGTGGAACCGGCTGTGATTGACTCACACCCTGAACCCATTAGGAGATCTGGTAGAATACCGCGTCACCCGGACAGATACTACGGTTTCTTGGTCCGGGACGGCGATCCCATTGAGCTCGATGAGAATAATGAGGATCCGATCACCTATATGGATGCACTTCAGAGATCTGACTCTGAGGCATGGCTTGGAGCCATGCGATCCGAAATGGAGTCCATGGAAATCAACAATGTTTGGACATTGGTTGATCCGCCTGAAGGAATAAAACCCATCGGGTGTAAATGGATCTTCAAGAGGAAAAGGGGCGTAGATGGGAAGGTAGAAACCTATAAAGCCTGTCTGGTTGCCAAGGGGTATCGTCAGCGATATGGTATCGATTATGACGAGACATTCTTCCCTGTGGCAATGCTCAAGTCTATTCGGATCATGCTTGCTTTGGTAGCATATTTTGATTACGAGATCTGGCAGATAGATGTCCGAATCGCTTTCCTAAATGGGGAGCTGGAAGAGGAGGTGTATGTGATACAGCCTGAAGGGTTCACATCCACAGATGAATCAAAAGTATGCAAGTTGCTGAGGTCCATCTATGGACTCAAGCAAGCATCTCGAAGTTGGAACTTACGGTTTGATAGGTGTATCAAATCGTACGGCTTCGTTATGAACGGAGAAGAACCGTGCATCTATAAATGGGTTAATGGTTCTGTGATTGTATTCCTAGTACTGTATGTTGATGACATTCTCTTAATAGGGAATGATGTCGCAGCATTACAAGGAATAAAGGTCTGGTTATCATCTCAGTTCTCTATGAAGGACTTGGGTGAAGCTTCTTACATACTAGGTATGAAGATCTATAGAGATAGATCTAAGAAGCTTTTGGGACTGTCCCAGTCTATGTACATAGACACCGTGCTGAAACGGTTCAGCATAGAAAATTCCAAGAAAGGCTATCTTCTGATAGGTTCTGGGATTACTCTTTCCAAGAAGGATTGTGCGACAACTCCTGAGGAAAGAGAGCGCATGAGTAGAATACCTTATGCTTCTGCAGTAGGCTCTATCATGTATGCTATGACTTGTACTAGACCAGATGTGGTATACTCACTAGGAGTAGTGAGTAGATACCAGTCTGACCCAGGTGAGACACATTGGAAGGTGGTTAAGACCATCCTTAAGTATTTAAGAAATACTAAAGATCAATGGCTGATTTATGGAGAACCTGACTTTAAACTTGTGGGGTACTCTGACTCTAGTTTCCAGTCAGATAGAGATGATAGCAAGAGTGTGTCAGGGTTTGTATTTACCCTGAACGGAGGAGCGATCTATTGGAAAAGTTCCAAGCAGGCAACTGTTGTAGACTCGGTATGCGAAGCAGAATATATTGCAACATTAGATGCAGCAAAGGAAGCTGTGTGGTTGCGCAAGTTTCTTGGAGAGCTAGGGGTGGCACCTTCCCTAGATTGTCCTGTTCTGGTGTACTGTGATAGCACTAGAGCCATTGCTCAAGCTAAGGAGCCTAAAGCTCATCATCGCACCAAGCACATACTGTGGCGCTACCACCTCGTACGAGAAATCGTGGAGCGAGGCGACATCAATCTTCTGAAGATCGATGGAAAAGAAAATCTGGCCGACCCCTTCACTAAAGCCCTCGAAATCAAAGAGTTCGACTATTGTAAATGGGAAATGGGTATAAGATACTCTTCTGATTGGCTTTAGTACAAGTGGGAGTTGTTGGGAATTGTGTCCTAAAGCCAATCGCCTGGTTTGTAGGTGGTTGTGCTAAGTTTTGTATTTATTTTATGAATTAATAAATTATTATTTTTGGCAGCTCATCACATATTGTATTTCACTAAAAATGAACTCTTTTCATGTGATGAAGTCCTTAGGGCTACACTGACTTCGATACAGAGAGGATGTATCGACTAGTCCTTAAACCCTATTCACAACCAAAGGATATATTATACTGGACGACAATATATCAAGTATAGGTTGTTGCAGTTCACATCGTTTGGTTGTCCTCTTGACCAAGTGAGTGTGGTGACACTGATGTGATCTGCAAGTGGGATATATGATATCTCATTGAACGTGACTCCGTGAAGCCCCTTTATGCCAAAGGGATACTCATGATTGGATATGGGTATATGTGTCCCTCTGACCTGAGGTCATCACGGTAGCTTGCAAGCAACTCCCTGTGCTTTGGTGCCGGACTACCTGGATTTTTAATCCGGTGATGGAAGGTTTCTGGGTACAGGAAAGTACTTGTGGAGCAGTGATGGACCAAGATGGAATTGACCTGTCCGAACAGTTTGGATTGAATGTCTCGCAGTATCTCAATTTAGCAAATCCTCGGCTGGGGTAGTCCTAGTAAAGAGTCACTGGGGTTGCGAGGTTGAGACACGTAGTCGACTGACTCAGTTTGGGTAGGTAGCCCAATATCAGTCGTCCTGAGCTTTAGAGGTCAAAGGGATGAATTATACAGTAACCATATGCCAGAGGTTCGATAGCATGCTCCTGCATCTTCGACCTATCCGGACGCCGGGACCCATTGCTAGATGGTTTTCTATGCTGGTACTGGAATTGTTCCAGTGCTACCATTTAGGTTCGAACCTATGAGGTCACACGCCACAGAGGATAACTATCTGATTCGGATACCGATTACGATTGGAAATTATCTCGATTTTATGGTCACGATATTTTTTTGAGCACTCTTTTCTCCATCTTGCCCTTGTCTGCGTCAACCGGAAATTGTTCCGGGCTGACCTGGACTATGCCAGGATTTTTCTGAATCAGTTTTGAACTGATTCGGAGCATGTTTCAGTCTCCAATTGGGTGTGAACCAATTGAACCCAATTTTGATTGGGCTTGAACCGCTTCAATTTGTTTGAACCATTGGGTTTAATGGGATTGAACCTCAATTTATTTGAACCGGTGGTTTTTTCCTTCCAGTGACCGTTTACACGGTGTATCGCTGGAATGGAATTCCTAGCGTCATTTGGCTGAATTTTTTCTCACCGGCTGGGCGTTCGTCTTTTCCTTCTCCCAAACGACTTGCTTAATTTATTTTTTCTAATGGCTGTTTAATTGGTGTTTAGCCAGCAGCGTTGTTTGGCCTCCCAGCCTTTCCTTTTCTCTTCCGCTGCTGCATCTTATAAAACCCTGCAGTCCCCTGGTTGTAAATTGCTGACGTGACCGTGTGTGAAAGGCTGGAACAAAAGTGTGAGAGGTCTTCTTCCTTAGAGAATTTCTTTTCCATTCCACCGATGAATTAGAGGGCTGGGATTTGGTAAGTGATAGGAAGAGAGAACAGCCATTAATCCCTGATTTTCTGGTGCTCAATTACTGGAAGAAGGAACTCTATTTTGCTGAAAACATTTTCAGACTTCAGAAATTCTGTTTCCTTCCTTCTTCCCTCCCACCGTTCCAAGCCTTCCGGCAACTTGCATCGCCCAAAAGACGGATCAGAGCAAGCCCCTGGCGTGTTCCCCCTCTTGAGAGTGTTCGATTGAGCATTTGGAAGCCGGATCAACCTCTTTGCTGCTGTTATTTTGTGCTCTATTTTGAGTTGCAGGTTTTCAGGTTACAGATTTTTTTTGGTGCAGTTTTTGGTTGAAAGGAAGGGCTCCAAACATTGAATAATTATCTCCCCTTTGAAGGAAGACCAACCTACTAGTTCCCTTGCTTTTGGTGCTGGAAGGGAGATCAAATAGTTGGCAAATTCCTTTTTGTTTTGCAGCAGCTTTTGGAGAAAAGAAGAAACCCGTTCAACATGCTGGAAGTAGAAGACAACAGGAATAAAGTTATTCCTATTATCCCAGCAATTCCAGCTTTATACCAAGGCTATTCCAGGCAGGAATAAGGTATAATTTCTTGTTTTATTTTTCATGCATGTATAGATCTAGGTTTTTTAAATGTTTATAAATATTACATGCTCTTGTACATGCCTAGTATTGCCTATACATGCATCCGAAATTTGTTAGATCCTGTGCGGAGCAGGTAATTTCCGCTGTGATTTTAAAATTTTTTAAAATTCATACCTGCTCCCTGCTTTGCCTGCTTAGCGTAGGCACCTGCAACAGCGTTCTTTCTCTTTCAAGAGTATGTAACTACAGGAAGTTGTTGTGCACAAATGCTTTGGATTAAGCAACAACTAGAAGACTATGATGTTATTCAAACTAAAATTCCTATCAAATGTGATAACACAAGTGCTATTAATTTGATAAAGAACCCAATTCAGCATTCAAGAACAAAGCATATTGAAATTAGACATCATTTTTTCAGGGATCATATACAAAATGGAGATATTGAACTTGAATTCATTCCAATTGAAAACCAACTTGCTGACATCTTTACTAAGCCATTTAATGAAAAAAGATTTGAAATAATTAAAAGTGAATTATGTTTATGTGATCATTTTCAGATTTTTTGACCTAATTTCTTCTAAAATTAAGGAAAATTATCTAGAAGACCTCCTACATTAATTTAAGGACAATGACCACCTTATCTAGTGTGCTACTATCCTTAGAAATCTTTTTGGTAACTTTTTAGAACCTTTTTTAGCATTTTTGCTCGAGCCGACTCGAGCAGGCAAGACTCTAGCCGAGCCAACTCGGTTGTGAGGTTAGGTCTTTTTATATAAAAACTGTAGAACTATTTTAGGGCAACTACCTTACCTTTGAGCCCTAACCGTAGAATAGAGCCCTACCATTTCTACTAGGGACTACATCTACCCCACTTCTCTAAGATCAATCAATTTCAACCCTTGATTTCCAAAATGGCACCAAGAATGGCTGTACGAAAGAGAGCAAGGAATGTGAAACCAAGTGCACAAAGAGAAAGAAGTAGCAAACGCAAAGAAAAAGAGTCGACTCATGCACAACAACAAGAAGAAGAACTTGGAAATGAGTCTCCTTCATCCCCAAGACAGGTAATTTCAATGGCTAACTGACCAGTCACTAGTGGGAGAAGAATAATGTTTTCATTTCTTGAGGAATTGGGAATGAGAATAGGGGATTGGATCGAGAACCAAGGTTGGACATATTTCTACTTATTAGACACCCCTACCTACCCTAATCTGGTGAGGAATTTCTTTGAGAATCTGACTATGGGAGAATATCACATTCAATCTATTGTAAAAGGAGTCAAGGTAAAAGTTGATGAAGAAATCTTAAGTAGGATCTTGTAAATGCCAAATGAAGGTGTGAACCACTTAGTTTTGAAGAATAAATAGAAAACTCTAAGGCTGATTTTGGAAAGATCTGATGTGGACAACATTAAGAATGTGCAGGCTAATATGCTTTCCTTGAAAATAAGATTACTGCGCGATATAATTAGTAGGATCTTCTTGCCTAGGACCGGGCACTTTGATTGGGTGAGCAAAGGGGACCTAGTGTTTATGAGGCACTTGATTGAGGGGGAGGCCCTCAATCTACCATATATTATGTTGGTACAGATGAGGGAGGCAACCAGGAAAGTAAAGGCTTGCCTGTCCTATGGAATGTTTTTTACACTACTCTTTCAAGAGGCTGGGATTGACCTTACTGGAGAAGATGGTAGACCATAACATCATACTGACACTTACTCGGTGAAATCCCTTCAGATGATGGGTTATCACCTAGTTGAGGGAGTTTGATCGAAGAGAATGTCAGGACAGAGAGCTGCTACCTCTTTAGATGAGGACTAGGATGAGGATGACCAGACAGAGCACCTAGCTACTGAGACTGGTACTGTTCGAGGTGATGATGATGATGATGGTACATAGATTGAGACTGAGGAGTAGGAGAGATAGCGTGGCAGCCCTAAGACACCACTTGCACCTTCTATTGGACATACTCCAGGACCATCTACTTTAGTTCCGACTGCTTCCCAAGCTTTTATTGCTCGGCAGATCAGACTGCTCTCTGAGTCCCTGACGAGTTCTTTTACTTCGATGTTTGGTGAGCTTCATCATGAAAGAAATGCAAGGTCGCGAGTGCCTACACTAAGCATGCAATAGCACAGGGAGTACGTATGTATTTTAAAATAATTTTAAAATAACAGCGGAAACAACCTACTCCGCACAAGATCTAACATATTCAAGATGGATGTATAGGTATAACAAGGCATAAAATTGGCATGTAATATTTATAAACTATTTGGTAAAGCTAGATCTAGGCATGCATGTGAATAAAGAACAGAAATTTTATCTTATTCCTACTTGGAATAGAACAGGGATAATACTGGAATAGCTGGAATATCTAGAATAACCTTATTCCAGTCTTCTTCTTCTAGCAACCGTTTGGAACATTTTTCTTTCTCTCTTCCAAGTGCAGCAAAAACAAACCAAAGATGACAACACTTTGATCTCTCCTTCTGCAGCAACAGCAAGGTGATTACTGGATGAATCTTGATTTAATGGAGAGCTTAAAATTGTTCTTCGAACAATCTTGAAGTCTCTTTGATCCAGAATTTTAAGAACTACAATTCCTGCAACCAAAAATAGAGCACACAAAAATAGCAGCTATGAAGGTACAATCAGCTCCCAGGTGCTCAAGAGAACACCCTCTAGAGAGGGGACATGCCTGGGTTTCCTTTGATCTGGCTTCTCGCATGATGCTAGTCACCGGAAACTCTTGAAATGGTGATAGGAGGAAGGGAAAAACAGAAGACCAAGTTCTGTAAATGTTTTCTCCAAAACAAAAGTTCTTCCATCGATTGAGCACCAATAGCAACAGGGAGTCAATGAATTGTTTCACTCTTAATCTCTCAACAAAACCCATGCCCAAAAACCAAATTCAAAGGATGATGGAAAGCTCTCTAAAGAAGAACTCCACACAAAGTTTTCAGCGCCCAGAATTATATTTAGTGTGAACAATTAAAACCGATGCAATGGGGAGCTGAGGAGATCTGCTAGGAAAATCAAAGGCCACACCGATTGAGAACGAATCAAATTCATTTTCAATCAAGCAGTTAAGAACCATTAAAAGGTGATTTAATTCTAGCAAAAAGGAGAGGAAACGGGAGAAGAGAAGATGCCTTATATCCTCTATTCACCCAAGCCAAAATTATTGTGTGAATGGTTCAAAGCCGGTTCACAATTGGTTCAAAAAATTCCAAACCAGTTCTAAACTAGTTCACTATCCAATTAGATCAAAATCTAATTGATAAAAAGCTTGGTCAAGTCCTGGTCATCCAGAAACAATTCCTGGTGGACCCGAACAACTTCTAATCGACTCAAAATCGGGTCAATCCAATGTGTGCTCAATCAAACCATTACCGAAATGATTCCTAATCATAAATTGGTACTTGGATTAGGGAGAAATCCTTTATGGCATGTGACCTCATAGGTTCGAACCTAGGCGGTAGCACTGGAATAATTCCAATACCAGCACAAGATACCATATAGTAATGGGTCTCAACATCTGGATTGGTCGAAGATGCGAGAGCAATCAATCGAACCTCTGGCATATGGTTACTGTATAATTCATCCCTTTGACCTCCAATGCTCAGGATGACTTAGGATTAGACTGCCAACCCTAGCTGAGTCAATCCACAACATGTCTCAACCTCGCAAGTCCAGTGACTCCTCACTAGGACTACCCCAACTGAGGATTTGCTAAATTGAGACACTGCGAGACATTCAATCCAAACTATTTGGACAGATCAATTCTATCTTGGTCCACCACTGCTTCACAAGTACTTGCTTGTACCTAGAAACCTTCCATCACCGGATTAGAAATTCGGGTAGTCCAGCACCAAAGCATAGGGAGTTGCTTGCAAGCTACCATAATGACCTCAGGTTGGAGAGACACATATACCCATATCCAATTATGAGTATCTCTTTGGTAGAAAGGGGCTACACGGAGTCATGTTCAATGAGATATCATATATCCCACTTGTAGATCACATCAGTGTCACCACACTCTTATGGTCAAGAGGACAACCAAACGATGTGAACCACAACAACCTATACTTGATACATTTCCGTCCAGTACAATGTATCATTTGGTCATGAACCTGGTTTAAGGACCACTCGATATATCCTCTCTATATTGAAGTCAATGTAGTCCTAAGGACTTCATCACATGAAAAAGAGTTCATTACAGGAAAAAGTCAGAATGTGATGAGCTACCAAAATAATATTTATTAATTCATACAAAGAGTACAATACTCAGCTCAACTGCCTATAGCCTAGGCGATTGGCTTTGGGACACAATTTCCAACAACTCCCACTTGTACTAAAGCTAATCAGAACAGTATCTAATATCCATTTCTCTTTTACAAAAGTCGAACTCTTTTATTCTGAGGGCTTTAGTAAAAATGTCAGCCAGATTTTCCTTTCGATCGATCTTCATAAGATTGATGTCACCTCGTTCTGCGATCTCTCGTACGAGGTGGTAGCATCGTAGAATATGCTTGGTGCGGTGATGAGCTTTCAGCTCCTTAGCTTGAGCAATGGCTCTACTAAATTCACCACCCCCTTATTCAGTTGGTGGTCTTTCTCGAAAGTCTACAGTAATCCCATCAAACCGTGGTAATTGACTGCAAGCTTGTTCATTCTGTAATGGTCAAGAAAGTCAAGATAAAAGGAGGGCAGAGAATTCAAAATCATATCCTTGCCGAGCTGTTCATGCAAGGGACATCCGAGCTTGCCCAACTTTTCAATCAGCTCGATCATGTACAATACATGATCAGTGACAGAACCACCATTCGGCATCTTGGCATTGTAAATGGCACAAGATACTTTGTACCACTCTACATCATCCGGTGTGCCGAATGATTCCTTCAACTTTTGAAGAATCTCATCTGATTGGGCCTCCTTGAACTTGCGACTGAACTCGTCGTTCATTGCTGCTAGCATAATGCATCGGACAGTAGTCCAATCAGAAACCTACTTCTGATAAGTGTCCCTGATTGAACTTTAAGCATTAGCAGAAGGGATTTCAGGTGCCGGATCCGTTATCACATAAAGGATCCATTCATACTCCAGGACAATCCTCAACTTTCGATACCAGCTATCGAAGTTATGACCCTTCAACTTCTCGTTATTGAGAAGTGACCGGAGTGAAAGATTTGAAGACATCTTAAAGGAAAAATAAGACCATATTAGAGTATGAATCAATTAATTAATCAAAAGATTTGGACTTTAGTCTAAAGGTCTCTCCTACTAATTTTTCAGATTGGGAGCCTCTAACTCCAATCCATGAAATCACTATTTCATAGTAGATACTGAAATCCAATAGACCACGTATGAGCCCGACTATGGCCAGCTCACCCATACTCGCCTAAAAGTAGGTTCACCAACCAATTGCTTCCCTAAGCAACTTCTAGTAATTTATTTTGTCCCAGAGAGCACCCCAATCGGCCTAAGGGCCTCCTATTATAGGTCTCCGGTTAGGTCCAACCATTAAAATGATAAATCCAATACTTGCAGCCAATGAATGACCAAGCCTGACTATGGCCGGCTCATCTGATCACCATTAAGAAGGTTGCAATAAACTATCATCTATGAGAGAGTAATTCCAATAACCGGATGCACACCCATTCTATGGAACTGCCAATGAACACCAAGTTAAAGGACACATTACTAACCCACTTAATAGGAGGCTAAGATACCATCAACTCTTTGACTTTGTCTTTTTCAAGACCTTATAATTTTAGAGGATTTTAGGTTATGACAGAAGAATAAGACAAGAACATGGATCATCCTCCCACTGAACAAATCAATTTTCAGGAGGGTTGAATCAATTCAATAATTGATCCATGGGCACCTACCGATCAGTCAGACTGATCAACCTGAGTGACAAGGGTTAACTCGAGTCAATGAGCTTTTCTAATCAGTTCTAGTCGACATGACTGGCCAAGTAGGTGAGATCATGGGTGAGTATCCACCATTAACTATCTTTCTTAGACACCAACCAAGTTAGCCAGGAAAGAGGTAGCCTCATGCAACCATGATCATAATGCCAAACCTACTTCGACACCAACTAGTTTAACAGACTCGATCAGACTAGCCTAAACACTCGGGCTTCCATAGAGCCACTAATTAGATCCAGTTTAGATGAATGGACTAACCCATCTAACTATTAGATAGTTCTAAAAGGACCTTAATCAACTTTTGATTAGTCTTCTTATTATTCAGTTCAACTAAACATAGGTCTAACCCAAATTATGGACCCAATTAGACAACTAACCCAATTAACCCAATTGGCTTATTTAAATGACATTAGGTTTCATAAATCCTAAATTAACTTGTCATTTAATTTAATCATACAATTCAAAATTGTTTGAATATAAGCCAATATTTTAATTAAAATAATTTTAATTAAAACATGTAAAACTCCTTTTACATAAAATTTCATGCATCATATCTAGTAATATTCTTTTATAAATATTACATTGCCAAAAAGAAATATATAAGACATGCCAAAAATGTATCTAAATTAAAACAATTTTAATTTCTTTGATTTCCTTAAAGGATCCTTCTGAAGAGGTCAATACAAATGAACTGCATCGTGCCAAAGACACACGGTCATGCTGAAGGTTCAACTAGGTTCCTAAAAGTACTCCCTAATCATATCCTATGATTAAGATACAGATACATAACTAAAGATTAAACATTTTAATCTACTATACATGTAATCAAGATATGTTACACCGTAACGTGGCTCTGATACCACTGAAAGAAATACGGGGTTGCGAGTCCTATACTAAGCATGCAACAGCATAGGGAGTAGGTATGTATTTTAAAATAATTTTAAAATAACAGCGGAAACTGTTGGGAATCCGGTGCACCATTGTGAAAAATAATTTCAAAAATGATAAAATTTGCACCATAAACCCTTAGCCAGGATCTCCTTATTCAGGATTAAAACATATATTAAACATGCAAACTTACATTGTTAGAATTAGGGCACCAACCTGTTAACACTAAATCCAATTTTGATGTAGAATCAAAACTTGATGTTGAATGCCCCTTTTGAATTCACCAGGCGTCCAAATGTCCACCCTCCAATGGTGATCCACAAGAAGATTGATCAAGATGCTAGCTTCTTCAAAATTCCTTCACTTGAATTCTTATCCTAAAACTCAAGAGGACTATGGCCTTAAAACTCCATGGTAGGGACTCCTTACTTCCTTTCTTTCTTCTTCCTCTCCCTTTCTTAAGACCTTGTCCTAAGAATAAAACTCTTGTCTTGAAGAAGGAGGAGGATTTAAGACACTAATGTCTTAATGTAAAAGGAAATAGAAACAGAGTAGTAATTCTTTTCTTTTACCGATCGAGAGATTCTTTCTATCTCTTGTTTTAGACTTGAGTTTCAACAGAGAAGAGAACTCTGTAAAAGGGAAACTCTCTATGTCCTAAACAAGCTAAGGAGGAATCAGTCTCCTGGAAAGAAAAGAAAAATAAAAACCTCTGTCGTACATTAGTCAATCACCCGAAGTCTCTGTTCCTTAAATAGATTACAAAAAGGTCCTTTTCAAAAGAACACAACTCTCCGTAAAATATTTCTCACGGTCTTCCATATTTCTCACGCCCCCTTCCCTCCTTCTCATGCCCTTCTAAATTAAAACTCATGGCTTTTCCTAAAAGAAAAGTCATGAAATTCCAGAAGAAGGGAATTGCGATGTTTCGGTCTCCGAAGAGATGTTATTTCGCGAAACCGGGAAGAGTCAGTGCCTTTTGTCTTTCTTAAAAATCTTCCAGCCGTTGGATTCCCATCCAAGGGGACACATGTGAGGTGCTAATAGTGAGAAATGAAGCCACCCCATCTTAATTCATCGAAGAATTAAGTGGGCGCGCCAAGAGTCCATGTGCCCATGGACTCCTCCAAATGGCGCGCCAAGAGTCCATAAGCGCATGGACTCTTGGCATTTTGGCATGAAAATGCAAAGGGGCGGGTGGGGAGGCTAGCCTAGTTACATGGCCAGCCAATAGGGTTAGCCATAATCCCTATAAACTCAATTAGGGTCTAATTAGA
Organism: Areca catechu; assembly: GCA_021397845.1. Taxonomy (NCBI): domain Eukaryota; kingdom Viridiplantae; phylum Streptophyta; class Magnoliopsida; order Arecales; family Arecaceae; genus Areca; species Areca catechu. The sequence continues at coordinate 148,355,589 of CM038041.1, forward strand.
TCCAATTAGAACCTAAATTGAACCAATCCAGAACCCTAATTCGAATTCGATTCGAATAGAAGCTAGGGTTTGCAACACCTGCTAGAGTGTTATCCTGCAAAGATGATTTAATCACAAATTAAACTCTTGATCAATCCTCTTAAGTGTGTGACCCATTGGGTTCCACATCTAACCAGCAGTGGGTTCGAATACAAGTTGACCTAATTTGATTAGAACTCTTTCTAATCGATTTAGGTCAAACCGGGCTTTCCTGACTTGATCAATTAGGACTCTTCCTAATAAGTGATCTTTAAATTTGATCAACCCACAAGACAAGATTGACATCTAGCAACGTGTCATGTCTACCTGGAAGATATGGAAATTCTGGTGAAATACCAAAAACTATCCTTTAGTAGAGAGTTACCGTTCAATTAAATCTTTTGATCAGCCTGCACAAAAAATATAACTATGGATATGGATATATGTCAAATCCAATATTATATTTATTTCTAGATCAATCTTATATCGATGATTCAATTATCTTGATATTAGAAACCATCTCTAATATCTTTACTTTGATCAAAGATTTCCTGAATCATCATCCGATTGTTAACTAGTTGGATGCAATCTCCTCTTACTAAGAGTGATCGATTCCTTGTTGACCTACTCATTACCTTCATATCCAATTCACCATTCCCAGTATCAATCCTGTGCATGACTCAGTGTCATGATTAGGATTGAACCAAAGCATGGGTTCATGTACATAAGGTACTTATGGCAGTCTCAGGTCAAAGGATTACTTGTACCACTCTCGCTATTAGAACCTTCTATTGACATGTAGCTAAGACTCCATTAGATATTCTCAAGTTGGATCATATCAGTGAACTCATTCTCCAATGAGCACCCACATCCCAGTATTAGTATCATACACAAGTGACTGTGAGAGCAGTCACCCTTTCCAGTATACATGGGATGTGCTAGTCTTACCGGAAAACCCTGATCCCCTGCTTAGGGTTCCTTTGACTAGGAATATTTTAGGTTAAGGTTTTAAGACTTTAGGTCTCACTGGTATGATCTCATCATAACCCTAAAATCATAGCCCTAATCTATGGGATTCATCATATAATATAAATACAGCGTATGATGAAAAATAATGCCTTTATTAGAATATTGTCAATTACAATGGTTTGGGAGATACAACATAGATCGGCTTGTAGGGCATATCCCTTTCAATCTCCCACTTGCACTAAGGCCAATCGCCTTTAAATCTTAATCCCATACACTTGAGGTGGCGATCAAACTCTCGCTGTGGTAGAGCCTTAGTGAATGGGTCTGCTACATTGTTCTTTGTATCAACTCTATGTAGACATCTTGTCTTTCTACTATTTCTCGGATGAGATGGAAGTGTCTCCGAATGTGCTTGGACTTATGATGAGCTCTTGGTTCCTTAGCTTGAGCAACAGCCCCAGTGTTGTCACAGTAAAGTGGCACTGTGTTTTCAATCTCAGGAACAACACCCAACTCTGTGATGAACTTCTTCATCCAGACTACTTCCTTGGCGGCTTCATTGATAGCTATGTATTCTGCCTCTGTGGTTGAGTCAGCTACAGTCTGCTGTTTGGTACTCTTCCAACTCACTGCTCCACCGTTTAGGGTAAAAACATATCCCAAAATGGATTTGCTATTATCAAGGTCTGATTGAAAACTAGAATCAGAATAAGCTTCTAGTTTAAGATCAGAACCACCATAAACCAAAAAAATATCCTTAGTCCTTCTCAGGTACTTAAGAATATTTTTAACTGCTTTCCAATGATCCTCTCTTGGATCAGCCTGAAACCTACTGACAATGCCTAAAGCATATGCCACATCAGGCCTGGTACATAACATGACATACATTATGGACCCTATTACCGAGCATAAGGTATAGAATTTATTCTATTTCTTTCTTCAAGTGTCTTAGGAGACATCCTTTTAGAAAGAAGTATGCCTTGACTCATAGGAAGATAACCTCTTTTACTTCCATCCATGCTGAATCTTTTTAGCACTAAGTCAATGTACCTAGATTGGGATAAACCTAGTATCCTCTTAGATCTATCTCTATAGATCTTAATACCTAGTATATAGGATGCTTCTCCCAAATCTTTCATGGAAAACTGGTTTGATAGCCAAACCTTGACTGATTGCAACATTGGGATATCATTCTCAATGAGGAGTATGTCATCTACATACAGAACCAAGAAGACTATGGCACTCCCACTAGTCTTCTTATAAACACAGGGTTCATCCACATTTTTGATAAAACCAAATCTTTTAATAGTTTCATCAAAGTGGATGTTCCAACTCCTGGAAGCTTGCTTTAATCCATAAATGGATTTCTTTAGCTTGCATACTTGATTAGGTTTATTCTTTGAAATAAAACCTTCTGGCTGTGACATGTAGACTTCTTCCTCAAGGAAACCATTGAGGAATGCAGTCTTCACATCCATCTGCCAGATCTCATAATCATGGAATGCTGCTATAGCAAGTAAAATCCGGATTGATTTGAGCATGGCAACAGGTGAGAATGTTTCATCATAATCAATTCCCTATTTTTGTCTGAAACCTTTTGCCACTAATCTGGCTTTATAGGTTTCAACTTGGCCATCAGCCCCAATTTTTTTTTTCTTATAGACCCATTTGCACCCAATAGGATTAACACCCTCTAGTGCATCGACCAAAGACTATGGTTTACATATATAGAGTCTATCTCAGATTCCATGGCTTCTTGCCATCTATCTGAATCAGTACTCAAGATAGCTTCCATATAGGTCAGAGGTTCATCATTTTGAATGACTTGGGCTTCATTATTTTCAATAATAAACCCAAACCTCTCAGGTGCCCGTGGCACTCTATCAGACCTACAGGGAGGAGTTTTGTGTTCTGGTTCTGTCCTAACTATATGTTCTAACGGTTGAGAACTGTCTATCTGTGTTTCTTGTACTTCTCCAAGTTCAACAGTTTTACCATTGCCCTTTTCTAAAATGAACTCCTTTTCTAGAAAAGTGGCATGCCTGCTGACAAAAATCTTTTGTTCAGTAGGATGGTAAAACAGATATCCTCTACCCTCTCTAGGATATCCTACAAATAGACATTTATCCGCTCTAGGTTCCAACTTATGTCCAAAATTTCTTTTAACATAAGCTGGACATCCCCATACCTTAAAATATTTAAGATACGGTTTCTTTCCACTCTAAATTTCATATGGAGTACTAACAACGGATTTAGAAGGTACCTTGTTCAGAATATAAATAGCAGTTTCTAGTGCATGACCCCAGAAGGAAATGGGTAAATTTGTGAAGCACATCATGGATCGTACCATATCTAATAAGGTACGATTCCTCCTTTCAGCTATACCATTTAGCTGTGGAGTATAAGGAGGGATCCATTCAGAAAGAATTCCATTAACTTTAAGATAGTCTAAAAACTTCGTGGATAAGTATTCTCCTCCTCGATCAGAACGAAGAACTTTAACACTTTTCCCGGTTTATTTTTCGACCATACTTTGATACTCCTTAAATTTATCAAAGGCTTCAGATTTATGTTTGATAAGATACACACATCCAAACCTAGATAAATCATCTGTAAAAGTGATAAAATATGAGTATCCACCTCTGGCCTGAGTTATCATTGGACCACATACATCAGTATGTATAAGTCCTAATAACTCAGTTGACCTTTCTCCATGTCCAGTAAATGGAGTCTTGGTCATCTTACCCATGAGACATGATTCGCAAGTTCCTAATGATTCATTCTCATAAGGATCAAGGAATTTTTCCTTGTATAACTTGCTTATCCTAGACTCATTAACATGACCAAGTCGATGATGCCAAAGTAAAGTATCATTAAAGTCTTTTCTTTTTCTTTTATTATTGACATGAAAAACACTATCATTGGAAGAAAGAGTTAAGAGCCCATTTCTAAATATGCCAGAACAAATAATTTTATTAGACAACATTATCGAGCAACCAGTGCTCGTTACATCCATTACATATCCTTGTTTTAATAACAAAGGAATAGATATAATGTTTCTAATAATCTTAGGCATATAATAACAATTTTCTAACTCCAAGATCTTCCCTGAAGGCAACTTCAGAATATAGGTCCCTATAGCTTCTGCTTGGATGATATCACCACTAGCACCGTAGAGATTGAAATCACCTTCCTTCAATACTTTAAGCTTGTGGAGGTCTTGCAAAGATTTGCATATATGGTAACCACAAGCGGTATCCAATACCCAAGTACTTGATATAGACGAATTTAATGTCAATATAGCATGTATCTCATACATACCTTTTGGTGCATATGACGCACCAGGCTTCACAGTTGCAAGGTAAGCCTTGCAATTCCTTTTCCAATGTCCCGCTTTGACGCAAAAAAAATAGGTTGACTGTTTTGAGGCCTTCTTTCCTTTCTTATTCTTATTGATGCCACCTTTAGGGTTTAGCCTCCTATTAAAACCCTTTTTGCCTGATTTCTTCTTATTGGTCTTATCAACAAGAAGTAGTGGAGCCTTTTCTTTCTTAACGTGGCTTTCTGCTGTTTTTAACATATTTACCAGCTCAGGCAAGGAAGTGTTCAGTTTGTTCATGTGATAATTCAAGACAAACTAAGAAAATGACTCCGGGAGTGATTGCAGGACTAAATCCTGATTTAACTCCCCATCCATGATAAAACCTAATTGACCCAATCTGGTGATTAAGTCAATTACCTTCAGAACATGATCCTGAATGGATGTTCCCTCCATCATCCTAGCACGGAATAACTGCTTAGATATTTCGTATCTAGCAGTTCTGCTTTGTTCTCCATAAAGCTCTTTTAAATTGAGCATTATGGATTGAGTATCCATGCTTTCATGCTGTCTCTGTAACTCATTGGTAATAGAGGCCAGTATGATACACTTGACAGTGAGGGAGTCATTCTGCCACATTTTGTATGTGGCCATATCTTCCTCTGTGGCATCATCCCCTAGTGGATTAAGACTAGGGGTATCAAGAATATAAGAAAGTTTTTCTGAACTCAGTACAATCTTTAAATTTCTCAACCAGTCCACATAGTTTGGACCAGTCAGTTTGTTGGTATCTAAGATACTTCACAGTGATAATGAAGATGCCATTTATCTACATTTAATAAAGAACAATATATAAGCAAACAACCATGAAATGACTTACATAATAAAATTAGGTCTTCAATTTAATTATGTCTCCCATTATTTTATCGAAAATCATAGCCCTCACTATGATAATCGAGAAGAACCCTGATCGATTTTTCTTAGTGAGATTGAGATCCTAATAACTTATAAAAGATCTTGCAGATAACACAACAAATCTTTTACAAGCTCAAAGGTAGGAAACTCTTCCAATTATATCTCATATAATTCTCAAGAAGTAACTTGGCCTCTAGAACATTATTAGTCTTGCAGAAAACACAACAAACCATAATGTTCTAGTTAAGTCAAGACCCTTTCATTTCAAAACAGTCAGTACTCAAATATAATGCCCTTGCAGATAACACAACAAAGCATTATACTGAATATACTGTAAGCATATCTATGCACTAGACTAGTATTATGTCAATCACCATATTAGGTCTTGCAGATAACATAACAAACCTAATGTGGTTCATAACACAATAATGATCAAGCATGAAGGAAGGCCAATATATAGTATTTTTAACACTAAGCATTTTAGTTAAGATTTAAATATAATCAAATCGGCCAGGCAAGTGGAAGAGATGTGGGAGTCCCCCCGTTGCTTTCCTAGACACCAATAAAAATTGGCCAGGTCAGTCAACGGAACCAATTAAAAATCGTAATTCTTTTTTCCTTCCCAGAACCACCTTTCTAGACACCGAATGATCAATTGTTCATCATGACTAGTGATGCTTATTAGTTAAATATACTATGACTTAATATAATTTTTAAGAGGAGGGTTTTAAAAATTGCCAGCACATTCTTATAGAACATATCATAATCAAAAGAAATATGTGCTAAGTGTATCATCATACTAGGACAACCATTTACCACATAATGGATCCACCATTATGCCAGGGCAACCTTATTTCAGTATGATGACTTCAAAACTAAACATATCTCTATAATAATTAGGGTTTGAGTGAAAAACCCTAATTAGTGACACACATATAACATAAATTATCATACATGCATCCCATAAATATGCTAAGTGTATCAACATTCAAGGGTTTAAAACCCTAACATGCGACACTACAACAAAAATACATATAAATAATTTTCATATGTTTTAACTGTAATAAGGGTGGCTCTGATACCACTGTTGGGAATCCGGTGCACCATTATGAAAAATAATTTCAAAAATAATGAAATTTGCACCATAAACCCTTAGCCAGGATCTCCTTATTCAGGATTAAAACATATATTAAACATGCAAACTTACATTGTTAGAATTAGGGCACCAACCTGTTAATGCTAAATCCAATTTTGATGTAGAATCAAAACTTGATGTTGAATGCCCCTTTTGAATTCACCTGGCGTCCAAATGTCCACCCTCCAATGGTGATCCACAAGAAGATTGATCAAGATGCTAGCTTCTTCAAAATTCCTTCACTTGAATTCTTATCCTAGAACTCAAGAGGACTATGGCTTTAAAACTCCACGGTAGGGACTCCTTACTTCCTTTCTTTCTTCTTCCTCTCCCTTTCTTAAGACCTTGTCCTAAGAATAAAACTCTTGTCTTGAAAGAGGAGGAGGATTTAAGACACTAATGTCTTAATGTAAAAGGAAATAGAAACAGAGTAGTAATTCTTTTCTTTTACCGATCGAGAGATTCTTCCTATCTCTTGTTTTAGACTTGAGTTTCAACAGAGAAGAGAACTCTGTAAAAGGGAAACTCTCTGTGTCCTAAATAAGCTAAGGAGGAATCAGTCTCCTGGAAAGAAAATAAAAATAAAAACCTCTGTCGTACATTAGTCAATCACCCGAAGTCTCTGTTCCTTAAATAGATTACAAAAAGGTGTCTTTTCAAAAGAACACAACTCTCCGTAAAATATTTTTCACGGTCTTCCATATTTCTCACGCCCCCTTCCCTCCTTCTCACACCCTTCTAGATTAAAACTCATGGCTTTTCCTAAAAGAAAAGTCATGAAATTCCAGAAGAAGGGAATCGCGATGTTTCGGTCTCCGAAGAGACGTTATTTCGCGCAACCGGGAAGAGTCAGCGCCTTTTGTCTTTCTTAAAAATCTTCCAGCCGTTGGATTCCCATCCAAGGGGACACATGTGAGGTGCTAATAGTGAGAAATGAAGCCACCCCATCTTAATTCATCAGAGAATTAAGTGGGCATGCCAAGAGTCCATGCGCCCATGGACTCCTCCAAATGGCACACCAAGAGTCCATAAGCGCATGGACTCTTGGCATTTTGGCATGAAAATGCAAAGGGGCGGGTGGGGAGGCTAGCCTAGTTACATGGCCAGCCAATAGGGTTAGCCATAATCCCTATAAACTCAATTAGGGTCTAATTAGATCCAATTAGAACCTAAATTGAACCAATCCAGAATCCTAATTCGAATTCGATTCGAATAGAAGCTAGGATTTGCAACACCTGCTAGAGTGTTATCCTGCAAAGATGATTTAATCACAAATTAAACTCTTGATCAATCCTCTTAAGTGTGTGACCCATTGGGTTCCACATCTAACCAGCAGTGGGTTCGAATACAAGTTGACCTAATTTGATTATAACTCTTTCTAATCGATTTAGGTCAAACCGGGCTTTCCTAACTTGATCAATTAGGACTCTTCCTAATAAGTGATCTTTAAATTTGATCAACCCACAAGACAAGATTGACGTCTAGTAACGTGTCATGTCTACCTGGAAGATATAGAAATTCTGGTGAAATACCAAAAACTACCCTTCAGTAGAGAGTTACCGTTCAATTAAATCTTTCGATCAGCTTGCACCAAAAAATATAACTATGGATATGGATATATGTCAAATTCAATATTATATTTATTTCTAGATCAATCTTATATCGATGATTCAATTATCTTGATATTAGAAACCATCTCTAATATCTTTACTTTGATCAATAATTCCCTGAATCATCATCCGATTGTTAACTAGTTGGATGCAATCTCCTCTTACTAAGAGTGATCGATTCCTTGTTGACCTACTCATACCTTCATATCTAATTCACCATTCCCAGTATCAATCCTGTGCATGACTCAATGTCATGATTAGGATTGAACCAAAGCAAGGGTTCATGTACATAAGGTACTTATGGCAGTCTCAGGTCAAAGGATTACTTGTACCACTCTTACTATGAGAACCTTTTATTGACATGTAGCTAAGACTACATTAGATGTTCTCAAGTTGGATCATATCAGTGAACTCATTCTTCAATGAGCACCCACATCCCAGTATTAGTGTCATACACAAGTGACTGTGAGAGCAGTCACCCTTTCCAGTATACATGGGATGTGCTAGTCTTACCGGAAAACCCTGATCCCCTACTTAGGGTTCCTTTGACTAGGAATATTTTAGGTTAAGGTTTTAAGACTTTAAGTCTCACTGGTATGATCTCATCATAACCCTAAAATCATAGCCCTAATCTATGGGGTTCATCATATAATATAAACACAGCGTATGATGAAAAATAATACCTTTATTAGAATATTGTCAATTACAATGGTTTGGGAGATACAACATAGATTCGCTTGTAGGGCATATCCCTTTCAGAAACAACCTACTCCACACAAGATCTAACATATTCAAGATGCATGTACAGGTATAACAAGGCATAAAATTATTATGTAATATTTATAAACTATTTGGTAAAGCTAGATCTAGGCATGCATGTGAATAAAGAACAGAAATTTTACCTTATTCCTGCTTGGAATAGAACAGGGATAATGCTGGAATAGCTGGAATATCTGGAATAACCTTATTCCAGTCTTCTTCTTCCAGCAACCGTTTGGAACATTTTTCTTCCTCTCTTCCAAGTGCAGCAAAAACAAATCAAAGATGGCAAGACTTTGATCTCACCTTCTACAGCAATAGCAAGGTGATTACTGGATGAATCTTGATTTAATGGAGAGCTTAAAATTGTTCTTCCAACAATCATGAAGTCTCTTTGATCCAGAATTTTCAGAACTGCAATTCCTGCAACAAAAAATAGAGCATACAAAAATAGCAGCTATGAAGGTACAATCGGCTCCCAGGTGCTCAAGAGAATACCCTTTAGATGGGGGACATGCCTGGGTTTCCTTTGATTCGGCTTCTCGCACGATGCTAGTTGCCAGAAACTCTTGAAATGGTGATGGGAGGAAGGGAAAAATAGAACACCAAGTTCTGTAAATGTTTTCTCCAAAACAAAAGTTCTTCCACCGATTGAGCACCAATAGAAATAGGGAGTCAAGGAATTGTTTCACTCTCAATCTTTCAACAAAACCCAGGCCCAAAAACCAGATTCAAAGGATGATGGAAAGCTCTCTAAAGAAGAACTCCACACATAAAGCTTTCAGCGCCCAGAATTATATTCAGCATGAATAATTAAAATCGGTGCAATGGGGAGCTGAGGAGACCTGCTTGGAAAACCAAAGGCCATACCGATTGAGAATGAATCAAATTCATTTTCAATCAAGCAGTTAAGAACCATTAAAAGGTGATTTAATTTCAGCAAAAAGGAGAGGAAACGGGAGAAGAGAAGATGCCTTATATCCCCGTTCGCCCAAGCCAAAATTACCGTGTGAATGGTTCAAAGCCGGTTCACAACCGGTTCAAAAAAGTCCAAACTGGTTCTAAACCGGTTCACTATCCAATTAGATCAAAATCCAATTGATAAAAGGCTTGGTCATGTCCTGGTCATCGAGAAACAATTCCTAGTGGACCCGAACAACTTCTGATCGACTCAAAATAGGGTCAATCCAATGTGTGCTCAATCAAGCCATTACCAAAATGATTCCTAATCATAAATTGGTACCTGGATCAGAGAGAAATCCTCTATGGCGTGTGACCTCATAGGTTCGAACCTAGGCGATAGCACTGGAACAATTCCAGTACCAGTACAAGATACCATTTAGAAATGGATCCCGGCATCTGGATATGTCGAAGATGCGAGAGAAATCAATCGAACCACTCGCATATGGTTACCGTATAATTCATCCCTTTGACCTCCAATGCTTAGGATAACCTAGGGTTAGACCGCCAACCCTAGCTGAGTCAATCCACAACATGTCTCAACCTCGCAAGTCCAGTGACTCCTCACTAGGACTACCCCGGTCGAGGATTTACTAAATTGAGACACTGCGAGACATTCAATCCAAACTATTTGGACAGATCAATTTCATCTTGGTCCACCACTGCTGCACAAGTACTTGCCTGTACCCAGAAACCTTCCATCACAAGATTAGAAATCCAGATAGTCTGGCACCAAAGCACAGGGAGTTGCTTGCAAGCTACCATGATGACCTCGGGTCGGAGGGACATATATACCCATATCCAATCATGAGTATCCCTTTGGCAGAAAGGGGCTACACGGAGTCATGTTCAATGAGATATCATATATCCCACTTGTAGATCACATCAGTGTCACCACACTCTTTTGGTCAAGAGGACAACCAAACGATGTAAACCACAACAACCTATACTTGATATATTGCCATCCAATACAATGTATCATTTGGTCATGAACCTAGTTTAAGGACCACTCGATATATCCTCTTTATATCGAAGTCAATGTAGTCCTAAGGACTTCATCACATGAAAAAGAGTTCAATACAGGAAAAAGTCAGAATGTGATGAGCTACCAAAATAATATTTATTAATTCATACAAAGAGTACAATACTCAGCTCAATCACCTACAGCCTAGGCGATTGGCTTTGGGACACAATTTCGAACATGTCAAACTGTTGATATTGGATTACAAGAGATTAGGACAAAGTTGAGTCAGTTATCATCCATAGTTGAGGTAGTTGAGACCTCCAGGATAGAGCCACAAGGTGATATTCAGTATGTTACTAGAGACCTTCACTCAAACTTAGGATGATTGAGAGGAGCTACAGATGCCTTCAGTGTCCAGCATACAGCTGAGATACAGTGTTTACAGTAGGGAGTTGAAGGACTCAAGACTAAGCTTCAAACTATTTGGGTGTTTCTATCGACATTTTCCTTTATAGCTGAGACCTTCAGGCAACCACCAACACATTCACCTTCACCACCTCCTACAGTAGGACTATTTGATCCTACAACTTTTTCTTCATAGCCTCTTATACCCCCTTCAGCTGAGCTTAGTGTGCTACCTATTGATGTTAAAGTAGAGCCTATACCCTCTAAAGCAAAACCAAAAGCTAGGCCTAAGCAAAAGTCTAAGACACCTAAGGCCCCTACTAAAACTTGATTTAGAGATCATAGGTCCAAACCACTGAAAACCAAGACCTCTAACACTGTTGTAGAAGTTGGTTCTTCCTTTAGTGAGGAAGAAGACTAGTTTGTATCTTTTTGATGTATCTTTTTGGATGTATTATTTTTTGATATATTGTACTTTCTTTCAAAAAGTAATGAAATACTTTCTTTTGCAAATCATTATGTGTATTGATGATGAGCTTTCTTATTATTATATCTTATTGCTTCTTTGAATGATCTCACCAATTAACCTAACAAAAAATAACACTTCACCTAAATTTTATTAAAGAATTTCAACTTGAAGAATTTTATGAGAAAGTGAAATTATCTCAAATAATATTATTGATCTTCTTATACTATTTAAAAAAGGAAATGTAATTTGCTTTTGAACCCTTTTTGATTGATGACAAAAAGGGGAAGTAATTGTATGTGCATGGAAAATTAGCATAATCTTTTAGCAAATCTATTGAAACTGTGCTTGGATTGAATGAAACAGGGGGAGTCATCCCTGTTATTCACAATTTGCAAAAAATTGCTCTAATTAAGTTAATTTTGCTTTGATCATAACTTGCTCTGATTCATTTCTAGTTTCTAATAGCTCTGATACAATCCTAATATAATAGATTTGATACCTTTTGAAGTAGCTTTGATATTCTCTGATACCTAAGCTCTAATATATTTTGTGCTCTAATACATTTTGTCTTGATATTTTTTTGCCTAAGCTCTGATACATTTTTGACTTTAATTAATGATAGGCAAAAGCAGCTTTTGATAGATATTAACTCTGATACATATTAGATCTAATTCAAAAGCTTTGATACTCTATTGATAAGGTTAGATTCTTTCAATACATTCATGATACTTGTTGATATGTATGATATATCTCAATTTGAAAGTCATATACAAGTTTTATATATATATATATATATGTTTAAATGATTATATTCTCATAACTATAAAGTTTTTCCATGCCCAATATTTTGTCATCATCAAAAAGGGAGAGATTGTTGACCCCTGAAATGATTTTGATGATGACTAAATATTGGAGCATGTATTTGATTACTAACTCTTTCAAAGTATTTTCTAAGTTTTTGTAGGATGTTTTATATGCAAAACCATTCTTGCTACAACCTTGGTGTATGACAAGTTTATCTTTAGAAATTCTTTATGAAAAGAAGAGCCCAAAGAAACATTAATCATGTATTTACGAAAATGGGCTACTTCTATAAAGTTTTCTAGTTTAATACTCTCAAGATCAGACATTGAAGGAGTTAGAAAGTTTTTGAGTTAATTGGAAGTCACCGAAAGAAGTATGAAGAAGATTGAACAATTGTGGATCTAAGTCTCCAGAGCCGACTCAAAACAAGAGAGCCGACTCGAAGTCTGGCACATCATTTAGTTTTCTGGCACACAGACATTCGACCTGACCCATGATTGAAAAGCCCACTCAGGCAGAGTATGTTTTTTGAAGTTCTGAGAATTCGAGCCGACTCGAAGTATCCGAGCTGACTTGACTAGAGTAAAAATTTCTTAGATAGTCAACTGAGCTGACTCAAGTACAGAAGAGCCGACTCTTCCAGAGTATTGGAAATCTTAGTTCTGAAGAACCAGCTAGGCGAGCCGACTCGAAGAAGAAGAGCCGACTCAACTAGAGTGAAGTTTTGACCTACCTGAGGAACTGAGCCAACTCGATCCATCCGAGCCAACTCGAATGACTGTTCCAGGTGAGTAACGGCTAGTTCCAGAACTCTTATTTTGAATCCAAAATGGTCTCCAACAGCTATATTTCGAATCCCAACGGTCTACAATAGCTATTCTACTTGAAATCTATTGAAGGGAGTATATATAAAGGATTTGAATTACTTTTGGAGAAGTTAATGAGAGTTAAATGAGCTTTTACTGAATATTTGTAAGAACACTCAAGAGAGCATTCAAAGCAAGCACTCAAGACTTCATCAATTCTTATTAGAATCTTGAGGCATTCATTAAAGAAGTTAAGAAGCCTTGAAGAGCTTTCAAAGTACAATCAAGAGGGTTTCTTAAGTGCTACAACTGCAACCATCTGACAACTTCAGTTTGTCATATTATTGCTTTGTTTTTCTAACTCTTCATTTGAGTTGTTTCAAGTACAGTAGGGGCTATAGCTTGGACTTGTAAAAGGTTATTGGTGAGCCTTGAAAACTAAGTGTAGTGGGTTGTTAGTGATCCCATTTAGAACTAACATTGTATTGGATTTTTGGTTAGCCCAAGATAAAACCAAGTTTGGGTTTTGGATTGTGATCCCGTGAAAACAATCTGGCTATATTTCGAGGGTGAATATAGTGAAAAGCCAAGTGGTATCTTGGGTAGTGGGCATAGGAATGAGGTTGCTCCGAACCACTATAAAATTTCTTATGTTTGTGATTGTGTTTCCTGTTCTTACTTGCTTCCGCAGTAGTTAATTTAATTCACAGCACATACCATACTAAGAACTTAAAAAAGAGCACATGCAAAAATTTTAAATACCCAATTCACCCCCCCTCTTGGATATGCCACTTGAGTAACATAGTTCTAGGTTTGCCATGTATATTTCCTCTTCAATGTCATCCTTTTGAACAAATGGGATAGTAAGGGTGGGTCGGCTTAGGAGAACTTGACTAAAACTTGGCTTATATCCAGGGGTACTAATCTTATTAGGTTTAGATCAATGGGTTATGGGTTCTCTCTGCTCATAGGACATGGGTAGGTACTTTTCCCTAAGTTTGATCTTCATGGCTCTCAATGTGGTTATGGGCATGTCTCTTCTCTGACGATAAATGCACTCAACATTTTTCCAACACAACCTAGCTTGTCGGACTAACCTAAGTTTAGCAAATTTGAACTTCCTCTCTTTCGACAACTCAAATCATTAAAAATATTTTTCTATGTCATTCTCCCAATCAACGTACACCTTAGGATCTAGATTTTCATCAAAGGTGGGTGCATCGAGGTGAATGTTCCTAAGGGCTCTTTCCTTCGAATTAGTGAAGTCTTGGTGTGGGTGTCTATGGTCATGTTCAGGGGTGGATCATGGCGATGGGTTCTAGGACCAAGGGAAGTTGGTCTAAGTGATTCAGGTTTAGTACGGACCTTACAGGTCTCTTCAAGGATCCCGATTTGCTCCTCCATTTGGTCAAACCTATTATTTAGTTGTTTGCATTGTTCAGTCATGATTCTCAATAAAGTTTCAAGATTTGGGTCCATGGTAACATTTGGTTGGATTTGGAAATGTTGGTATGGGATTCCTGATCTAGTGGTCATGTAGCACAGAGATTCGTTCTAAGGGTTTCCTAGACCTAGAAGCTCAATATCGAATGAATTGATTGAGTACAATCAAGTCTACAATTATCCTTTTAACTGGCCAGGTAAGAGGTGGGAGTGTGGGAGGCTTCCCCTCCTCTCATAGGATCCTAATTAAAAACCACAGTTCCACTTAAGGCATTTGCCGTTGGACCCCTAGCCTTAGACACCAATTTCCAGGAGTAAGTAAAGAATTGAGTTACACTAGTCTCAACACAATACCTTGAACTTGATTCATTGGTGTCCCTAGTTTAGGTTCTTACTCAATTTTAAATTAGGCTTGGGTTAATGCAATATGTAGTTGATTATTTTTGGGCCAAGGAAAGGTGATGAAATCCTTCCCTTATCTTGTGATAGGATTGTCCTTAAATGTTTTAAAGTGAATGCACATCCAATAATCTAGCTAATCAATAAAACATAAAGACTAAGAATAAACATAAAGATTAGGATTAACATGCAATTAAAATTTCTAAATTTCAAATTTCAAATTTCAAATTTGAATTTTCAAATTTTAAATTTCAGAATTCAAAATTCAAATTTTAAATTTTAAAATTTTGAATTATGGTTAAGTGGATTTTGAATTTGAATTGTGCCAGGAAACTTTGGGGTGTTCAATGTGCTAATAAAAAAAAATCATGTAATTCAAGCAATCACTTAGGCAAGTCATGCAATCACACATCAAGCAATAATTAGCACATTAAACCTTTAACCTAAGGATCTGACATTCGGCCGTAGCTCATTACTCCCATGGATAGTGATAGTATACTTTTGTATACCCGCTTAAGAGGCATGAAACCTTAGATCAAAGTATGAAAACAATGTAGATTTTTTTCTTAAAATTTGAGATCTGAAATCTATGAGGAAGATTTCAACCCTGGTTTTTTTGAACTGGCAATATTAATGAGAAATGCTAATGAAAACTAAGATATGGAAAGTTATGAAGTGAACTTTCAGATCAATCCTTAATATATAGAAAATTTCAGCAACTAGTATGCTTGTCCTAGTTAACCATGCTCAGATACTAAAATTGATGCGGGATACAAAATAAAATTTTAACTTAGGAACCTAGCAAACTAAATTGAGCAATGACTTCTTCACATATCAGCAAAATTCATGCATAAGAGCGAGCAAATAAATTTAATGTAAGAGACTACTAGATAAAAGTTATATTACTCGTAATATAGTTTCCATTCAATCAAAAGTATGAAGGACCTAATGGTTGAGAAACCATTCTAACTAGGACATGTACTTTCAAAAAATCAAACTTAAGAGTCTAGGAATGATGCACTTACCAACAATGAGCTCTCACAATTTTGGTGGGGGATTAATTTCAGCGCTTTAAGGATTAGCAGTTGGACTTGAAGACAATCACTCCTTGGATGGATGACTCCAACGTAGATGGTTCCAAAGCAAAGCAAACTTTATCTTCAGCTTGAGATCATGAAGGATCCTACAATGGAAAGCATTAGTGGCCATGGAAGGATTAAAGGAAAGGGGGGTTGAGAAAAATTGAAAAGAGGGGAAGAAAGATGGTGGTTGGCATCTCCTTGGATGAATGGTTGGTGTCTTGGATGGATGAAGGGTTGGCATCTTTGATGGATGAGGGTTGGCATCTTGGATGGATGAAGGATTGGCGACTTGGATGGATGGTTGGGCCTCACACCCTCTCCCTCACGGAATGACAAATGCAACAAGCAAATGGAAGAAGAAAAGGAACTTTCATTCATTCATCATAATTGATTGATTACAAGAAGGTTAGGGGTATTTATAGACTTCCCTAGCCTTTTGAAATTCAAATTACAAGCTTAAAGAGTAGAGTGAAGAGTAGAGGGATAAGTGGGATTTATGCATGAAGATTTGAAAGATAAGTGGGGGAGTTACAACTTGAATTCAAGTTCAAACTTCAACATTCTTGGGTGCCCAAATGGAGTGATGTGGTATGGGAGGTGAGGTGTCATCCTATCTTGGCATGGAGGAGGTGAGGTGGCTTCCATCTTGGCATGGTGATGTGGCATTCCAACTTGGCATGGTGGTTGAGTTGGTTTGCTCCATCCAATCTCCAAGCTTCATGGTCTTGATCTTGCTTAATTTTAAATCCAACTTGAACCCAACTTGCCTAATTGAACTCAACTTAACCAAATTGAACCTAACTTGATCAAATTACAAGACTAAATTAAAATTAAAGTTGACTGGACTCTAATTACAGGACTCATGGACTCATGCTTAAATTAAAGGACTCATGGAATCATGCTGAAAGTTGAAACCAAAATCAGAGTTTGGTTTATTCACTTGTAATCCATAAAAAGCTTGGGTTGATCTGGTTTGCTTGAAGCATCTTTTGCATCCTGGTGCCCACACGACACTTAGCTTTGTGAATTACCCCTCTTAGGAAAGAGAGTTTTCAAAAAAAGTCAAGATGGTAAAAGGGAAAGCACAAAATGTCTCAGTGAGTAGGGGTCGTCCTACTTCCAAGAGGAATGACCCCTCGATAGAAAATAATGTGGTACCTCCCATATTAAGTATAGGACAATAATAGATAGAGGCCCTCTTGAATCAATTAGATGCACTAATAGTCGTAGTGCAGAACCTTCAAAAAACTGCACTTAACATACAAAACCAGCCAGCGGCCTCAAGACTCAACTACCAATCCTTAAGGAAAGACAACCGACAACAAGAATTCACTCGACGGTCATCTCCAGATCAGCAATCCTTGGAACCATGGAGTTCTCGACACCAAAGGTGAACTGAAGGCCAACTCGAAAGAAAGAGGGATAGAATATCTTTCTAAATATTTTCTATAGACTCCACTCCAGGAAATACCTGATGAGGGGCAATGCTTGATGACTATGAGAGGAAGTTCAAGAATCTGGAAATGTAGATCACAAGACTCGATGATTAGTGGAGGAATGATGAAACAATGGCATATGACTCATGGCCTCCTTTCTCCCAAAGAATAATGGAGGAAGTGATTCCACACCACTTCAAGGTTCCACAGTTGGAGCCATATGATGGTACCACTGATCCTTTTGATCACATGGGAAGCTTCAAGGCACACATGATGAACAAGAAGCTTCTGACACCCTGCACTCCTCGCTTGCCCTGCCACTCTGAAAAAAGTAGCTCGAATGTGGTATTCGAGCATTCATCTAGGTACCATTCATTTTTCTAATGAATTAAAAAAATTATTTGTGTCACATTTCAGGACTTATCGAAGGATGCCCTATAATTTGGATAGCCTCTTCCTTTTACAACAGAATGAAGGAGAAAGCCTAAGAGACTATGTGGCTAGATTCAACTCCACCACTCTTGAGATCCCTGATCTTAATGAACATGTGGCTATGTCCACCATGAAGAAGGACTCCAATCATCCAGGTTTACCTTCTCTCTAGACAAGAAGTTTCTCATGAGCTATGCCGAACTACTAGCAAGGGCTCAAAAATATGTGATAGCTGAAAAGCAAGTAGCCAGTCCGTGCCAAGCCGAAGGGAGATCAGTTCCCAAAAAAAAGAATGGCAAAGTTCCAGCACCTGGACCCCTTAACAATGGCAACACACTAACTCGATGACATAGCCCTAAACCCGAGTCTGGTCAGCAAATTCGATGCATACACTCCTCTCTCTCTCTCCTTATAGAAAAGATCCTAATGGAGATAGAGAAGGAAAGTTATCTTCAAAGGCCTCATCTAATGAAGACACCTCCTGCATCAATAAATAAAAATAAATATTGCCGGTTCCATCGTGATCATGGGCATAACAAAGAAGAATGCATCCAGCTCAAGGATGTGATTGAAGACCTAATTAAGAGGGGATACTTGGATAAGTTTGTTAATAACTAGGAACCCCAAGCTGAAGTCGTCGCCCCCAAGAGAGTTGCTGAAGAGGTAGAACTACCCAACCAAAGGCCTACATATGGAAGAGTAGGCATGTTGCATTGTCAGTCTGAATGGAGGAGCAACAATGCCATATGCTTCTCGGATGACGATCTATAAGGAATCCAGACTCATGATGATCTTGAAGTTGTATCAGCTGTTATAGCCAATTATGATGTAAGAAGGATTCTAGTGGATAATGGAAGTTCCATAGAGGTCTTGCTTTGCGATGCTTTTCTCAAAATGAATCTACCTAAAAATAAGTTGTAAAGGTCTCCAATACCCCTGACAGGATTTGGAGGTAACCGGTCAGAGTAGAAGGGGAAATAATACTACTAGTGACCCTTGGTACTGAACCATTTCAAGAAACACTCTTCATTAACTTCATGGTCGTACAAATGCCATCAATGTATAATGCCACAATTGGATGACCCGTTTTGAATAAGTTCCATGCCATAGTGTCGACATATCACCTTTTAGTACCATTTCTAACTAGAAATGGGATCGAAGAAATGAGGGGAGGCCAAAGAATCGTTCGATAGTGCTTGATGATACAAGATAGATAGTCGACTGACTGCATGACTCTAGAGCAACTAGATCCAAGAGATCAGATGGAAGATTATGGGGAGCCAGTTGAAAAGACTATTTCCATATCGCTAAGGAAGATGATCTGATAAAAGTCATGCAGATCAGAAGTCTACTTGACGAAGAGAGAAAGACAAAGCTGACCAACTTCTTACAAAGCAATGCCGACGTCTTCGCTTGGTCGACCACTAATATCCCAGGGGTCTTAACCAAAGTCATCACACACTGACTGGAGGTCAGCCCTGATCACAGGCCAGTCCGACAAAAGAAAAGAAACTTCGCTCTAGAATGATAAAAGGTGATTAATGAAGAGGTGAATAAACTTATCAACGCTGGATTCATAAGGAAAGTCCATTACCTAAACTGGCTGGCCATTGTTGTGATGGTGAAGAAAGCCAATAGCAAGTGGAGGATCTACATCGACTACCTGATCTCAATAAGGCTTGCCCAAAAGATAGCTTTTCTCTGCCAAAAATAGATAAACTAGTTGATGCCACTGCTGGACACCAATTATTGAGCTTCGTGGATGCCTTCTCCGGATATAATCAGATCTGAATGGACCCTGAGGATGAAGAGAAAATGATATTCATAACGAAGAAAGAATTATATTGCTACAAGGTAATGCCATTTGGCATGAAAAATGCCAGAGTGACCTTCCAAAGGCTAATCAATAAGGTCTTCACAAAGCAACTTAGGAAAAATATGGAGGCATACATCAACGACATGATTGTAAAGAGCCTTCAAAAGACTGACCACATCAAAGACCTGGAAGAATCCTTTGACACCCTACAATGTCATCGGATGAAGCTGAACCCAACCAAGTATGCCTTTGGAGTTACAATAAGGAAATTTCTGGGATTCCTCATCACCAAATGAGGGATAGAGGCCAATCCAGAGAAAATCCAGGCTATCCAAGATATAAGGCATCCCTCTAACAAAAAAGAAGTACTACAACTGACCGGGAGGATTGCCTCATTGAGCCAATTCATTTCTCGATCAGTCAAAAGATGTCATCCCTTTTTCAAAGCTCTATGACAAACAAGAGGCTTTGAGTGGTCAGATGACTGTCGACTCGCCTTTAAAGAGTTAAAGAAATACTTGAGGAGTCCTCTACTTTCAAAACCTCAAGAAGGTAAAATTCTCTACTTATGTCTCTCTACTTCTGAAGAGGCCGTCAGCTCAATACTTGTTATAAAAGGAGCTGACAACATACAGAAGCTGATCTACTATACTAGCAAGGTGCTACACAAAGCCGAAGTAAGGTATCCAAAAGTGCAGAAGCTCATATATTCATTGGTTATCATAGCGAAATGCCTGCAACCTTACTTTCAGTCCCATGCCATCATGGTCTTGATGGATCAACCATTTAAGGCCATCCTCCGATGCTCGATACTTTAGAAAGGTTAGCTAAGTGGGCCATCAAGCCAGGCAAATTCGATATCACATACCAACCCAGATTGGCCATGAAGGCTCGGGTATTGGCCAATTTCCTTGCTGAATATACATGGAGCCAAAAAAATAATCGATAGATGGCTGACGAATGAGAGACAGCCGAAGAAGATTCGGAGTCCACTTGGATACTCCATGTGGATGGAGCATCCAATTTTGTTAGTTATGGAGCCGGACTCATACTAGTCGATCCCGAAGGACAAATTATGGAGTATGCCCTCCATTTCTCTTTTCAAGCTTCGAACAACCAAGTGGAATACGAAGCCCTCTTGGTAGGACTCAGAATTATCAAAGAGCTAGGAATTCGAAAGATCAAGATCATCTCAGATTCTCAACTGGTGGTGAATCAAGTGAAAGACGAGTTTGAAGCTTGGGACACGGTCATGATCAAGTACTTGAAAAAGGTATGAGATCTAACAACCCAACTAGAGTTCTTTGAAATATCTCACGTATCTTGGATAAATAATTCTCGAGTTGACATCCTTTCTCAACTGGCAACCATTACTTCGGACTCCCTTGGCTGAACTTTCATTGGATACCTAAAGGACCCCAGCATATCAGAGAAGGCTTCGGAGGTGCATCAAATTGAGCATGAACCTTGTTGGATGGACCCTATCTTCAAGTTCTTGAATAAAGGAATACTACCAGAAGATAAGGCCAAAGCCAAGTAAATATGCTGGATGGCCCCTCAGTATGTCATCGTAGATGGAGTACTCTACAAGAGATCTTTCACACAGTCCCGACTGAAGTGCTTAGGACTGATGGATGCTGACTATGCTTTAAGAGAAGTACATGAGGGCATATATGAAGATCATCTGGGGGACAGGTCTTTAGCCTACAAAATCATATGCCAAGGTTACTATTGGCTGACCATCCAGAAAGATGCAGTTGACTATGTCCGAAGATGTGACCAATGCTAGAGATACTCTAACATCTAAAGACATCCTGCAAGTTAGCTGACTTAATTAACAACTCCCTTGCCATTTGCTCAGTGGGGAATGGATATTCTTGGCCCGTTCCCTCTGGCTTTTGGCCAACAAAAGTTTTTTATTATGGCCATTGACTATTTCACTAAGTGGGTAAAGGCCGAATCCTTGGCACACATAACTGAAGGGAAGGTCAAGAACTTCGTCAAGAATTTCATCATCTTCCGATTTGAATCCCTCATGCCATCATTACTAACAATGGTAGACAATTTGACAACCAGAAATCCTAAGATTTCTATGATAAATATCATATCATCCACAAGTGTACCTCCATTGGGCATCCTCAATCCAATGGAGAAGCTGAAGTAACCAACTGGATGATTCTCTATGATCTGAAAACCAGACTGAATGATGCCAAGGGGCTCTAGGCCGAAGAACTTAACTCAGTCCTTTGGATATACTAGACGACCCCCAGAACGGCTATCAGGGAATCTCCATTTAATCTAGCATATGATAGTGAAGCAGTCCTTTCAGTGGAAGTCACATTGCAATCCTTAAGGATTGATCATTTCATAGATCCTGAAAACTTAGAATGCTATAGAGCTGACCTAGATCTACTGTAGGGTACCAAACTTTAAGCTCAAATGAAAATGGTTATGTACCAACCAAAATTTTCCAAATACTACAACTCCAGGGTCAAGGCACAAACCTTCTGACCCGGAGACTTGGTATTGCGAAGATCCAAAGTATCTAAGTCAACTAACAAAGAAAACTTTTTTCTAATTAAAAAGGACCTTATCGAATAAGTGAGATCATACGCTTCAGGACCTACCGACTTGAAACTTTAGATAGCTCCCTAATGCCTCGACCTTGGAATGTAGAGAATCTTCATAAATATTACTAATAAAAATTTTCTTCTGATGGCTTCATCAAAATGCCCAAACAAAGGTGGGCCTAACAAGCCTACCTTATCGATATGACTGATAAGCACAAAGGCGGGCCTAACTAGCCTACCTTATCGGTTTATTCAACAGTGCTAAGGCGGGCATAATCAACCTACCTTATCAACTTTACTAATAAGCACAAGAAAGGGTCTAACCAGCCTACTCTATCTGTAAGTCCGATAACTATGCAAGTGGGCCTAATCAGTCTACTATATCAACAAAATCAACAAATGTACAATTGAGCTCATCGGCCTACCATATCTTCAAAATTGGTTATGATCATTAGAGAATTGAACCAAATTGTTGCACCAAAGCTATATATCCCTATACGAGGAAAGGTGCCCCTATGTCGCCAAGTTATTATACCGATGACTCTACACTTTGAAAAATTCTCTTCTCAAGGGGAAGCTAATAAATATCCGATGATTTTATACTTAAAAAAACTTTCTTCTCGAGCAGAAGCCAAAGAACATTCGATTACTTTATACTTAGAAAAATTTTAGAGAAGTCCATCATAGAAGACACAAGTTGAGGAAAAAAAAACTCTTCATTCATTTCCAAAAAGCTTTTTATATTTCTATTTCTTCACAAGAAAGAAAAGAAGAAGTACAAAGATCAGTCGATAGTATTTGGCGCAGCATCAAAGTTAGCCATGCTAGGAGTCTCGTCGGACTACCTTAGATCCTCTTCAGCTTGGACCTATGTCACGGGCTCCTTTTCAACTTCGTATAATTGTATTCCCGAGACATCCAAGCCAGGATGGATCTTAAGAACATTCTGAAGGTAGTCATTGAAACCCAGCCAGTAGCTGACTATTCTAACCTTAATCATCTCATCCTTGAAGCTTGAAGAATTCATGTAATCTTCAATAGCTCAGACAACCTGCTCCTTCACTGACTCTGATATGGCATGACCACTGACATGGAACCCTTGTCGGATCCAACTAGCTTCCATGCTAGTAGAGGGCACCACTTGCATGCGATGGCTATATGAGGTGCCAAGATCGAGCCCCTGGCCGAGGTTAGGTCCCTCGAGGTTGAGCCATCGATCGAGGTCGCACCATCGGTCGAGGTCACGCCCTCACCTTCTGAGTCGCTAGTAGAGGTTAGCACCCTCGAGTTTGAGCCCTTGGCCGAGGTGGTGCTTCCAACTTCTGAACCCTTGGTTGAGGTCAGCTCCCCCGAGGTTGAGCCCTCGGTCGAGGTCGTGCTCCCACCTTCTAAGCCCCTAGTCGAGGTCAACTCCCCCAAGGTTGAGCCCTCGGCTGAGGTCGCGCTCCCGCCTTTTGAGCCCCTAGCCGAGGTCAGCTCCTTCAAGGTCGAGCCCTCGATTGAGGTCATGCTCCCACCTTCTAGGCCCCTGGCTGAGGTCAGCTCCCCTGAGGTCGAGGTCGAGCCCTCGGTCGAGGTCGAGTCCTTGGTCAACGTCTTACCTTTTAAGCCCCTGGTTGAGGTCAGCTCCCCTGAGGTTGAGCCCTTGATCGAGGTCATGCTCATACTGATCGAGGTCGAGTCCTTGGTCAAAGTCAGCTTCTTCTCCTGAAGTTAGGTATAGATTTTTATAGATGGACGCGGTCTTCTCCATGAGAGCCCCTTGAGTGGCCAAGGTAGTGATGTCAGCAGATGGTGTCACCATCCCCATCAGAACCCCTACACTACCTGGAGAGATTGGCATCCCTGTGGGGTGGTGCTCCATGAGGGCACGCTGCCTGTAACCTTTGAGGAATGGCCTCCCACTAGGGCATGCCGCCTGCAACCCTTGAGGGATGGCATTTTGCCAGAGCATGCCGCCTATGGAGGAGCATGTCGCTAGAGCATCAAGCCACTCAACCTACAATTGGCACCTCCTGAGAAAGGGTTCTCTGCTCGGGGCATCGCAACCCTCAACCTACTACCTATACCACCTAGAAGAGGAAGGCTTTACTAGGGGTCTCAGGCCCCGCAGCATCTCCTGCTAGACTGATGCTCTGCTAGGTCTCTCCAAACATAGTAGAACGATGCCAGATAGAGATAGTGCCCTATCAGGGTGTCAGGCCCCATGGCATGCCACGTGCACTCATCGCTAAAGGGACGTGCACTCCTCAGTACTTCACCTGCACCCATGGCAGACTTCCTCTTACGGAGGCTACGGATCCTGTCTCCCTCTGGGAGGGGAAGGGGGAAGAACAGGCCCACACTTTGTCTGCTTAAGGGGCTCCTAGAGAGCACCAGGTTAGGCCTCTGTGCCCCACCGAAGGTGTGACACTTCTTTAAGAAACTCAAAGGGGCCTCTGGTAAAGGTAGGCAGTAGAGAGAAAGTGGCAAGTAATAAAAGGGCAGGCAACCAAAAAGGCTCGAGGGGCAAGAGGGACATACAAGAACTCCCCTTAAAGCTCCTACTGTAGTAGCCATCACTGCTCAAGCTCTCACTATTTCGATCCTCCTATCATCACTTAAATCCTTTCTTGAATCCTCTGAGAGTGGAGACCACTTCAGGATCCACCGAGGAGAATCTGTTTTCCTTGATCATCCACTGACTTGATTGTTAGAGTGCCCTTGTTGGGATCCCCAGTCCGGGTCTCCTCTCTTTTGCAAGACCAGCCGCTCGTAGGAGATGCCAGGCGAGAAGTCCACCAACTGGCACCGCGTAGGAGCTATAGGCCATGGCTCTATGTGGCAACAGATTGGTGTACCAGGTAGGGGGCAGCCAGGTCAAGTCAGTCCCTTGTTGCTAGAATAGTTTCATTGATGACATGGTGGTGACGCACGTACGGGAAGCCTCTGTCAGCCATGTGGGGGATCCTCCTCTCCATGAAAATCTGCACAGCCTCGAGAGGGAGCTCCCTGCTCTACCACCACCTCCTTTGGTGGATTCCCAGCTCGCTGCGCTCGCCCAGCAAGTCCAGACCTTGATTGTGGTGGTGCGATTGTTACATCATCAGCATCGATCCTTGGCAATCTAGTAGCAGCTAGGAACCCCCGTGACTTAAGCTGCCGGACACCATGGCAGCTTGTAATCCTTCCAAAGAAGGCCATCACACCCGCGGACCACATCTTACCATCGAAGAAGCCTTCAAGCCCCAAGGAAGAGGTAGTGGAGAGGATCGACCGACCAAGAGAGTCGATCTCTAACCTCAGACCACATCGCCTCAAGGCACCGCAAGCATCATTAAGGTAAGGCTCCCCGACATGATCTCCTCCGACCCATATCTTCTTCTCCCCCGATAGCCTCAATAAAAGGTTTCATCAACGAGGCTTTCAAGCATCAGGCTGAGAGGCACATGGAGGAACAAGAGTGCAACTAGCTGAGCTATCCCATCAGTTTGCCAATCTGTAGGGCTCCTTATGCAAGCCCACGGGCAACGCTGCCCGCCCTCTTTCTCCCAAAAAATCTAAGAGGAACCGATTCCCAACCGGTTCTGCAAGCCTTAAGTGAATCTCTACGATGGGACCACCAACCCCTTGGACCACCTAAAGAGCTACAAGGCCCTTATGAGAGTCCAAGGGGCAATGGATGCCCTTCTCTGTATTGCCATCCTGGCCACACTTCGGAAGGCTGCTCGAGTTTGGTATGCCTATCTCAAACCAAAAAGCATTGACTCCTTTGTACAATTAGAGAAGAAGTTCATGGTGCACTTCTACACCTATCAAAAGGTGCTGTGAGAAGCCGATAGCCTCTTCTTTATCTACTAGCAAGATCATGAGTCCTTGCAGGACTACGTGTCTCGCTTCAAAGTTACCACCCTGAAAATTTATAACCTAGATGAGCCCATCGCCATGTTGGCACTGAAGAGAGGGCTTAGAACCTCCTATCTTACCTACTCCCTAGACAAGAAGCCCCCGAGGACCTACTCCGAGCTCCTCCTCCAAGATTACAAGTACATCCATGTGGAGAAGGTAGACTACACCAGAAGGGAACTAGATGGGAGGCCCCTGAAGAAGCAGCCCCAGTGGGAACCCTTCGGGATGCATAGACCCAGGGTGACCCAAAATCTTCGGATGGGATCGAAGCTAAAGAGCACCTCCATCCAGGAAGAAATGTACACTCCTCTCCTTGTCTCAAGGTCCAAGATCCTTATGGAGATCAAGGGCGAACACTACCTACACCATCCTCCCTCACTGAGGCCATCCGATGGTCGAGACAAGTCAAAGTACTTCCAGTTCTATTGCAACCATGACCAAGATATCGAGGAGTACCGCCATCTCAAGAGGAAGATCGAAGATCTGATCAGAAGAGGCCTCCTTGAAAAGTTCATGGGGATAAAACCCTGTCAAAACCCCAGGCACTCGTGGCTCTCCCTCTTGTCAACAACCAGACCACCGAGAGGCTAATAGGCATGATCTCCTTAGGGATAGAGCGCACCTCGAAAAGGACCAGGGTGGGGGAAGGGTTTGAGAATGTACTTTCCTTTATGAGGATAAGGAAAACTTGGTTGGAAAATATAAATAATGATGCTATTGTTGGCTCCACCCAGTGATTTTGATGAATAACAAAATATTGAGTGCATATTGTATACTAATGTGTATTTCAAGTTATGAGTTTTCAGGAAGAAAGCACCTCAAAATCTCAAAAACTTGTGTATCATGGCATGCCATGGAACAGAGCATTTTTTGCAAATCTGGACATCTTTTTTATGAAAAAAGGGCATTTACATGTTTAATTATTATTTGTTTACGATCCATTTAAGTTTCGAAATTTATATTTATGTTTTTGAGCTAATTTGTACTTGAATCTGAGCTTTTCAGTCTCAAGTGTCGATACCTGGGAAGCCAAGTGTCGACACTTCAGCATTTGGCACGAACAAAAATCCTTGGCATGCCAAGTGTCGACATCTAGAACTCAAGTGTCGACACGTAGGTTTCCAAGTATTGACTCAAGGCCTGAGATTTTTGAAAATACAGAACTTTGCCATTTGAAAATTTTTGTGTCAAGTGTCGACACCTGTGCATCAAGTGTTGATACTTGAAAGTTCAAGTGTCGACACCTAGAAATCAAGTATCGGCACCTGACAGCCAAGTATCGACACTTGAAGCCTGACAGCTCTAACGGATCTATTTTTCTGACTTGCAGAACTTGCTTTTCAAGCTCCCAACAACTAGATCCGAGGCTCCAACGGTCACAAACCATTTTTTGGAAGTTTCTTGGTATATTTAACCTCCACCAACCTCATTCTAAAGGCATTGAAGTGCATTGAAGTGTGTTGAAGTCCATTCAAAAACCAAAAAGCCTATATTCTCTCAAGTACTCTACATTAAAAGCCTTTTATAGTTTGATTTCCTGAAAAAGCCTACAAGCTCATCCTTACATCATTCCAAAAGAGGCATTTTGAAAGATATTCCAAGGAAGAGTTAAGACAAAGCATCAACTTAAGCTTCAAAGATTCCATTCTACTCTTGAAGAGAGTTTGTTTTAGTTTTAAAGTTGTATATCTATTTTTATCTTGTGATTTGACCTTGCTTTCAAGGGTGTCTTGAAAGAAGGTTGTTGTGGTTTGTTGGTGAGCCAAAGGAATAAAACCAACTAGGGTTAACTTGTGAGCCCGAAGACAAAACAAGTGTTAAGGTTTGTTGGTAAGCCTAGGTGACAAAACCAACTTAGATTTTGACTTGTGAGCCTTGTGAAAAACAAGTCAGCTATAATCTTGTTCGGATTATAGTGAAATTCCCAAAGGTGGCTTGGGGAGTGGATGTAGGTGCTAGGTTTGCACCAAACCACTATAAACCTTGTATTTGTGTGTGATTGCCCTCTTTCTCTCTTGCTCTTTGGTTATTTCTATTCACTAATTGTTTTCCACTGCATTCAATCTTTTGCATTGAATTTATTATTCACAATCACCACTAGACCTTCATATTATTGTTTTAATTTTTTAAAAGACCCAATTCACCCCTCCTCTTGGGCTCCATTTCTGGGCAACAGTTGTTGTCATCGAGATGACAATAGCGGAGTATCCTGTAAAATAGATTATGGTTGATAGTGAAAGCTCGACTGATATCCTTTTTTATGATGCCTTCTCCAAGATGAATTTGTCTCTTGCCTAGTTGAAACCAGTGCATACCCCTCTGGTCGATTTTATTAGAGATTTGATAGGGGTCGAGGGAGAGATTACCCTCCCAGTCACCATCAGGTCACCACTCGGTAGAGCACATGGTGCGGGCACCAGACTCAAAAGAAGACTTCAGGGCTCCATCTGGATGTCTGATTGACCTTGCCCGAAGAATTAGGGTTTTCTAGTTTTGTAATTAGGGTTGACTTGGTCAACTCAATTTTAGTCTTGAGTCTATATTTCCCTACAATTTAAATTTTGTTGAGTCATGTTGACTCAGTACAAGTCCTAGTAGTGGTCTAGGTCTTCTCCAGGTTGGTGCCATTTTTTTTTAAATCAAGTCAAGGTCCAGGGTGCCCAATTTTTTCTCCCATGCCCAAGCATGTGGGCGCCACACTCCCAGCCACACGCCAGAGTCCAGGAGGTGCCACATCTCCATCCAGTGTGCCTTAGTCCCCACACCACAAGAAAGCAGGTCCCTTCTTTCTTGCACCACTTGGGGGAGAAATCCATCAAGATACCTCAATCCAAGGAGGAGCCAACTTCTTTCCAGAAAAACCCAAGCCAGGATGGCAAGAATTTTTCTTGAAGAGAGGATCAAGGAGGTGCCCCACAATGTTCCATAAAAATCCAAGTTATAAAAGGGAAGAGAGCATGTCTTGGGAAAAAAATCAAGGAGGCACCCAAAAGTTTCCTAAAGTGCCAAAGCCATGAAAGGAAGAAGCCTAAACTTGTGGAGCAAGACTAGGAGGTGTCCAAAAGAGCCAAACCATGAAGGGAAAATCCTTGATTCATGGAGAGATACTAGGAGACACCCCCATAACCTGCCATTTGGAGCTGATTTTCAAGTTTTCTTGGAGTTTTTGGGCTGCCCACTCATGGAAGGAGTCTTGGGAAGAGAATTTGATGCCTAAAGTGTGGGTTAGTCCTATTAGTCCCACATGGGAAGTGTATGAAATTTTATTTCTTTGTTATGTCTATATATTCAACTCTATGTAACTCTTGAATTAATCTGATGAATGAAACCAACTTTTTTTTGTGAGCAAACTCTGTGTTTTCTCTCTTCCGCACTTGCATCCAGGTGTTGAGCTCCGTGAGGGAGTAAATCCGGGTTTCCCAGGAACCTTGAGGAGGTGTGAGATCTCCAAACCCCAAACCCTAGGTTAGCCACTTCTACTCCAAAACCCTAGCCGCCCATCATCCACTTCAATCCACCAAACCCTAGCCTATCCCACCTCCCACGGCCTCTCTCTCCAAGTCCAGGCCGACCACCAGCATCCAGCTCCAGTCTGGATACTTCAGATCCATAGCTCTTTTCAGAGGGAGTCGAATCAGCCTTCAAGAGAATCCGGATCTCAGCGACATCAGCCTTCAAGCTCTTCGAACTGGTAAATCCTTCCCTGAGTATCTGAATCCATCACTTGTTTTTCTTCTTCCCAGATCTTGAGTTCAGGAGAAGCCGATCCAGCCATGAGACCAGTATTGGAGGATCCATTACGAAAATAGCCGAATCCGAGGATCCAACAATCTGCTCGAGAGAGTTCTTCCACCCAAATTCTGTGAAGATCACTGTCTGGTTGGTAAACCATCTCTTCTCTTTATTTCTATCCTGTTGAAAGTTCAGAGCGAAACCCTAGGTCTGGGAGTTTTTCAATCCCCAGCGATCCGTTACTTCTAAACTACTCTGATAACTTAGCTTCTTCTAAATTGTGCTTTCAATCCTTACCTAGTTTCCATCAACTTAGTTTAACTTTACTTTGAGTCAAAGCCAATTTCTGAAATATATATATATAAAAAAGAATTAATCTTAATTTTACTTCCGTATACGCTTCTTTGTTCTTTGTTCTGCATCATTTTTTGGTATCAGAGCCCTGTCTAGGGTTTCTTTTTTGCTTGCTTGTTTTAAGTCTCTCTCCTTTTTACTTTGTCTGCTCGAAGTAGACTCCCCAGGACGTCCGGTCCTAGGAACGAAGCGACGTGCAAACCTCCTCTTCCCATTCCACGGGGTGTTCCTAGGGCGTGTAGGGGATCCGTTGGGTTACAACTTCGTAGCAGGAATTGTAAACGGGGGAAGCACCCTATTTTCAGTCCATAACTACTCTGTTGCAGGAATTGTTTCTCAGTGCAGGTAACTCCGAATTGTATGATTTTTATTTTTCTGGAACCGATATAATTGAAGATATTTTACATAGTTTTCCTATGATTTATTGGTTTCCATGAAATTTCTGAGAGTTAAATTACTGCAACTCTATTTTTGTGTTCTGCAATTCAATTATCTTGAGTGAACATCTCCTAACTCATCCTAAGGGCATTTGAGCATCTAAGATAAGGAGAGGAGTTGATAACCTCTCCTTAGCCCACAACCACCACCCCCTCATTCGATCCTAAGCCTAACTTTAAAATTTATTAGACTTAATTTGCCCTAGTGGGCTAGGGACATCAACAAGTCGGGTCAAGGCTAGTGTTGAATTAGTTTGTCTAGTTACTCTATGTGTGCTTTGTACTCAATGTCTAGAACGGTGGTTCAGGGACTACATCTCGAAGGGCTTGTGTGCTGGTCCGCCTACCTGGCCAATCACTGATCGGTGTCTAGGATTGGCAATTAGGGACCTAACACTCCCCTTACACCTGCCTGGCTGAGTCCCGAGTTACTACAGGCTAGCTTGCCACTCTGATTGGGTATCTAGTTTGGACTCTAGGTCTAGTGAGCCAGTAGTCGCTTTAGTCTAGTCACATTCTGTGTATTTGCTTGCATCATCATGTATACCCGGAATGGAGTACCCTACCAACCTGGTCAAACCCAACCTGATTTAGAGGCCATGGTTAGAGCTCTTACTGAAAGTATGAACAAATTGAGTCAGGATATGACTGCTACTATTACCCAGTGTAAAGAACAAGTCCATAAGAATTTTACCCAGCTTAGGGATCGAGTCCAAGTACTTGAGAAACGTAGACATCAAAATTGGACCCCTGATCCAAAATTTAATAGGCCCCAACCTCATCCATGCCAGGAGCCTAGGAGGACCTTATACCGTGATCCCGAGCATAACCTTAGGAAGCCTAACCATGATATCTATAGTGTGGATCATGTCTATGAGAGGTCCTTACAATATTCTGGACCAGTCACTCAACAACCCATGTCTTCTAGATCAAACCATTTAGATCCACACCCATGCCCAAGTAAGGTCTCTACTAGCTCGAAACCCAGTGTGACCCAGGTTCCTATATCGCAAGAATGTTTGTTTTGTAGAGAAAGAGGCCATAAATCTAGTCAGTGCCCATGCATAGGACTGGCTTGTGCATAGCTAAGTGGTAAGAATCCTAAGGATGACATTAATGAGGGAGAACCCAAGCCTACCAATAAGGAAGAAATGTTAGGTATGACAAGCCTAGAATCAGTTGACCCGATTACCACTGACCCGAAACCCATTGAAGATGGCATCGAGGAAGTATATGATGCTGGCTTGAGTCTAGTTGATGAATATGAGGGGGAAGAACTTGAAGAATGTGACATCGATACTATTGGTTCCTTACCTGAGGAGACCTTGGAGAGCAACCAAGTGGTAGGACCTAGTTCAGAAATTCAAGAGATTTGTGAGAATCAGGTTCCTTTAGTCAAATACCCCCAGGAAGAACTCATAGTGTTAGCCCGAGCTATCAGTTCGTACACTCTAATGACAGTTGTTGCCGTTCTTGTCGCCGCGCCCGTGTCTCGGATCCGTCGATCCTATCGGACCGCCAGGCTCCCGGAGCCTCCTGGTTGGAGCGGACCTGCAAGAGAGGGTCAGAAGACCCTGGCCAGGAATCCCGGCGAGGGAGCTCCGACGGTCAAGTCAGTAGACGACAAGAAGGAACAGATTCTCCAAGACGGGCCCCCGAAGGGGTTCCAGGCTTAGAGAATTTACTAGTAAGAAAGGTGCCCTGGGGACCAGAAGTTTGGCCGGGCCTCCTTGCCGAGCTCACGCCAAGCGATCCCCTCTCGGGACCTTGGATCTCACTCTCGGAGCGAGGCTCTTGGCCACTGCTTCTCACTTGTCCCCAGTCTCATTGGCTTACCTTGTCATCCCCGGCTCCCTTCCTTTTATCTCCTATCGCCGTTCGCCTGTCTTCTTCCCCTGGGAGGCTCCCCTTCCCCATCCCTTTCTCTTTCCCCTTTCGGTGTTGAGGGCCAGGCGGCTTTCCGACCTCGTCCGCCGAGTCCAGCGGGGAAAGCGCAAAGACAGAAGTGGGGTGGCACCGGTAAGGCGGCCGGTCAGACCTCGGGCCCAGTGAGAGCGCTCTCTTTCCCAAATGTGGGCGCCATCCATCTATGGGCCCTGTTTTGTCAGAACCGCGCCTCTCGACTACGGGACCTGTCGGGCTGATGCAAATGGTGTTTCGCGTGCCGCCGCCATCCGTACGGGGCGCTGCCTGTGATGCGCACGGCTCGAGGGACGACCTCGGAACCTGCGCCTCTTTCCTTGGGACCTTCTCTATACGTGCGGCCTGACCTCGGTCGAGGTGGACCCCTCTCTGGTGGACACCTGGCGAGGTGGCAGGAGGTCGCCTGGCTTCGGCCAAGGTGGACCCGTCTCCGGGGGCCACCTGGCAAAGGAGCGAAGGATCGCCCGACCTCGGCCTGGGTGGACCCCTCCCGGGTGGACACCTGGCGAGGTGGCAGGAGGTCGCCTGGCTTCGGCCGAGGTGGACCCATCTCCGGGGGCCACCTGGCGAAGGAGCGAGGGATCGCCCGACCTCGGCCTAGGTGGACCCCTCCCGGGTGGACACCTGGCGAGGTGGCAGGAGGTCGCCTGGCTTCGGCCGAGGTGGACCCGGCTCCGGGGGCCACTTGGCGAAGGAGCGAAGGATCGCCCGACCTCGCCTAGGCGGACCCCTCCTGGGTGGACACCTGGCGAGGCGGCAGGGGTCGCCTGGCTTCGACCGAGGTGGACCCGTCTCCTGGATGGATGCCTGGCGAGGCGGCAGGGGGTCGCCTAGCTTCGGCCAAGGTGGACCCGTCTCCTGGGTGGACGCCTGGCGAGGCGGCAGGAGGAGCTCCGAACCGAGCTCAACTTCGGCGAGAGCAGTTTGTCTTGGGAAGTCGTCCGGCGGAGTAGCCTTGCCGAGCTCGACCTCGACAATGTGGCACTGACTCGACCGGAGAAACCTCCACGTGGCTCGATCATACCTGATGGCATCTGAGCCCAGCCACATCATCGTTACGGCTGTAACAGTTGCCCCCCAGCCTGCCGTTCCGTTGGGGCATCGTAGAACGGAATCGTCGGGATTAAATGCAGATATGATGTGGGGAGGCGAAGATCTTGCATCATAATTGCCACGATCCTCGTCGCGACTTCTCGATGCGCCCGAGGCCCTATAGGAAGCCGCCACGCGTCGCCCACTTGCCCACAATAAATGTGTCGCTTCGAGGCAGAGGCCGTTACCCTGCTAACGAGGCGTCTGTGTCGGGCGTGCGTCCACGCGACGATCATCTAGTGGCTCGTGGCGAAATGATGGGTATGGCTGCTGTCGACTGAGTTTGAAAAAGAGGGGAGTTTCCAGAATGAGGCCTTTCCCCTTGCTCCGTGGGCGATTTGCTGCAGACTAACTTCCGTTGCCCCGCGTTCGCTTGGCGTAATTTCGGTGAGTGCCTCCATCCTTCTCTCTAGTTCCCCTTTCCCTTTTCTTCTCTGAATCCTTGTTCTCTTTTTTTCCATGGCGCGTCGTCGCTATGTCTCTTCTAATCCGGACGAGACCGGTCCGTCCCGGCCGAGGACTCCATCTTCTTCCTCCTCAGAGGAGGAAACAATTCTGGAGGAGATCCGCAGGCATCTGCATCCTGGGGGTGTCACCATCGGCATCCCTAGGGGGGTCCGGTCTCCCCCGATCGCTCCCACTCTTCCTCTTCTTTCTCTTCCTGCTCCACCTCTTCTTCTCGCCGATCCCTCCGGTCATGCTTCCACCATGACCGAGGGCGATCTTTCTTTGCTCCGGGAGGCCTATGGCATCCCGGGATCAATCCGTCTATTCGTTCCGCAGCCCGGGGAGCGCGTCACCATGAGTGGCCCCGGCCGCATAGCCTTCTACGAAGACTTCTTCCTCGGGGGTCTTCGATTTCCTCTGCACCCCTTCTTCCTCTCTTTTCTTAGCCATTTTCGACTTGTTCTAGCCCAGTTGGCTCCTAATGCCATCCGGGTCATCTTCTCTTTCATAGTTTTTTATCACTTTCATGGGTTCGTTGCCCGTTTCTCCCTCTTCAGGGCCATGTTCACCCTGAAGAGGTACTCCACCGATGATGGCTGATGGTATATTTCGCCCCGGCCCAGGTGTCTCCGGTTCGACCTCCCCTCTTCTATCAAGGGTTGGAAGAGCCGGTTTTTCTTTGCCTCGGTCGAAGATGTCGACTGGGCCTGGAGTAAACCGGACCAGTCTCCGAACCGGAACTCCCAGGTTGAGTCGGCGGACCAGGAGGCCTACTCCCTGCTCCTGAGTGACGTGGTCCTGGCGCTCGAGGTTCTGCTCTCGGAGCAGAATTTTTTTGAGGTCGGGATCAGTCCCATCCGTGAGTCGGGTGAGATTCGGTCCTTCCTTGACCCTTGCATTCTTTTTCCTTCATAACCGAGTTGGCTGACCTTCTACTCTTTTGCATTGCAGGTATAAAGTTCTCACTGGAGAGCCTCCTGGAGGGCGCGGCCCAGAGAGACGTCCCGGAGGTAGATGAGCTCGCGACCAAGAGGGCTCGTACTGAGGCGAGCCAGGAGGTTGCGCCAGCAACTGCGCTTAGCCCAGCGGCCATTGCTCCCCCGCCCAGGTTGCCTCGGGGCGGGGCCGTTGATTCCTCGGCTGCCAGACCCGGTGGTGCTGCCGTCGAGGGGGCTCCACCGCCCGAAGCTCCGTCCAGCACCGGCCCTATCATCGTCGTGGCTCCGACGGCGCAGCCCGTTTCCTCTGCCGGCCCGTCGACTGCGATCCCTGTTGGAGGGGCAGCCACTGCCGGAGCCGACCTGACGGCTCTGCCACCGGTGATCACCCACCGGTGTTCAGTCATCCGCGACAAGGGGCTCGCGGAGAAGGTGATGGAGTACGCCTCCATGGCCCGGGACCGCCGAGCTCGGGGCGGCCGGGACTATGCTGATGCTTTGCTCGGGATCCTCCCGCAGCTCTTTACGGTAAGCCTGAACTCACTTTCTTCTATTTTTCATGACCTCGAGTGTTCTTCCTTCTAACCCGATTGCTTCACTTGTGCAGATTGGGAATGACGTTCTCCTACTGAGGAACTTCCTCGTAGGGAACGCGAAGAGGGACGCCGAGAAGGAGAAGAAGCTCGGTAAGCTCGCGGTCGATGTCAAGGACCTCATGGAAAAGGGGGTCGAGCTGCGAGCAAGCAATCAAGCCCTTCAGACTGACCTGGCGTGTGCCGAGGGGCGGAACAAGGAGCTGGAGTCTTCTCTATCGGAGGAGAGGATCTCCCAATAGCGTCGCGCAGAGGAGGACGCAGCGGAGAGGGCTCATCTTCAGGCCCATTCCCAGTGGCTGGAGCGCCAGCTGGAGGAGGCCCGGCGAGATGCAAACGTGGCGAGGGAGCGGAGTGCGAATGTCAACGGACTCCTGGAGGCTGCGAAGCGGGAGGCGCAGGAGGCCGTCCTGAAGTTCCGGACTTCTGACGAGTACATGTCGGAGGTCCGGGAGGCCACCGTGGACTCCTTCCTGAAGGGGTTCCGGATGTGCCGGGAGAAGGTAGGGGCCTTCTACTCCGAGCTCGACCTCAGTGGGGTGGTGCTCGGAGGTAGGAGGCAAGGAGCTGAGAGCAGAGCCTCCGGTGCGGCCGACGCCACGCCTGCGGCCCCAGCGACCGACGAAGCGATGGCTCCGGAGCAGCCGCCTGAGCCGGCCGCCGCTGAAGGCGAGGATGCGGAGCGTGCGACCCATGCGGAGGGCTCTGACCCCGCACCAAACTGAGCCACCGTCTTCTCGCCCTTCTCCGTTATCGTAGTTGCACTTTTTTTTTTTCTTTCTTTTGGGGACTCCCGGCCTGTCGGGATTCCCAGCTTTGTATCTTTCCTTGGATCAATGAAATTATCCTTTGACTAAGTCTCGAGTTCATTTTCTTTCTCGCTCTCCCATCTCCTCTTTTTCTTTCTTGAGACGTTGATGTGGAGTGCCGAAACGAACGTAGACCTGGTCCCGTCCGCCGCTCAAATTGAAGGTTGGGACACTCTGGACCGCGTGGCGCTAGGGTAGCCCTTGAGCGGGTCTGTCTTTGGGATCGCCTTCATATTCGCGTGGGCAAAGTGGTTTCTGCCCCGCCTTCCAGGTCAAAGCCCGGACCGCCGGACTGAACCCCGGGGCCGCAGGCTTTCTTAAGCCTTGTGCGGCTTGCCGGGATGTTCTCCGGGCTTGCGTGGGCGAACTGGGTTCTGTCCCACCTTCCAGGCCGAAGCCCAGGATCTCCGGACTGAACCCCGGGGCCGCAGGCTTTCTCAAGCCTTGCGCGGCTTGCCGAGCTGTTCTCCGGGCTTGCATGGGCGAACTAGGTTCTGTCCCACCTTCCAGGCCGAAGCCCAGGATCTCCGGACTGAACCCCGGGGCCGCAGGCTTTCTCAAGCCTTGCGCGGCTTGCCGAGCTGTTCTCCGGGCTTGCATGGGCGAACTGGGTTCTGTCCCACCTTCCAGGCCGAAGCCCAGGATCTCCGGACTGAACCCAGGGGCCGCAGGCTTTCTCAAGCCTTGCGCAGCTTGCCGAGCTGTTCTCCGGGCTTGTGTGGGCGAACTGGGTTCTGTCCCACCTTCCAGGCCGAAGCCTAGGATCTTCCGCTTCCTTCGGTCATCGGCCATGATCGGGCATGCCGAACTCAGAGCCATGCACCGGTTTTCCTACAAAGTGAGAAAAGAGCATTTAAACAAGGAAACTTTATTGCAGGAGTGGGGAACCTTACATTACTGATAATACATTTTTAGGTTCGAGGCGTTCCACGTCCGGGGGAACCTGGCACCTCCCAACTCCTCCAGGTAGTAGGCACCACGAGGGAGGGCTTCTGCTACCCGGTATGGGCCCTCCCAGTTGGGCGAGAGCTTGCCGCATTCCCGTGGCTGAGAAGCTTCAGCACGTCGGAGGACCAAATCTCCGGGACGAAAAATCTTCGACCGCACTCGGGAGTTGTAATACCTGGCCACACGCTGCCTATACGCCGCCATTCGAACTCAGGCCTTGTCCCTCGTTTCCTCAAGAAGGTCAAGGTTGAGCATCATCCTGGCGGGGTTTGCTGTCTCGTCATATTGCTCTACACGCAGCATGGGTAGACTGAGCTCGATCGGGATGACCGCCTCGGCTCCAAAGATGAGGTTGAACGGGGTCTCATCGGTAGCCATCCTCGGGGTGGTGTGGTATGCCCAGAGGATGCTGGGGAGCTCCTCGACCCATCTGCCTTTGGCCTGGTCCAGCCGCGTGCGGAGACCCTGCAAAATGGTCCTGTTTGTGACTTCGGCTTCTCCATTGGTCTGGGGATGCGCCACCGAGGTGAAGCGATGCCTGATGCCGAGGTCGCTGCAGAACTCTTCGAACTCCCGGCAGTCGAACTGGCGCCTGTTGTCAGTAACCACGGTGTGGGGGAGGCCGAAGCGGCAAACGATCGACTTCCAAAAGAACTTGGCGACGTTTGCTTCGGTGATCCTCGCCAAGGGTTCGGCCTCGACCCACTTTGTGAAGTAGTCGATGGCCACTATCAAGAACTTCCGCTGTCCAGACACCGGCGGGAATGGGCCTAGAAGGTCCATCCCCCACTGGGCGAATGGCCAGGGGGCTGAGAGTTGGGAGATTGGGTTGGAGGGCTGCCGTTGCACCTTGGCGTGATGCTGGCATCGGTCGCACCTCCTCACGAAGTCAGCGGTGTCTTCCTTCATTGTCTCCCAGAAGTAGCCCTGACGGATGGCCTTGTACGCCAATGCTCTGCCCCCCACGTGGTTCCCGTAGATGCCTTCGTGAATCTCCTGGAGCACGAGCTTGGCTTCCGCGGGTCCTACACACTTGAGGAGGGGGTAGGAGTAGGATCTTCGATACAATTGCCCATCCATCAAGACGAACCGCACGGCTTTCTTTCTGATAAGGCGAGCCGCCTCGCGGTCCTCCGGCAGGGTGCCACTGGTGATGTATTCGGCATACTTGTCCATCCAGCTGGGTTCATGGCTGACCTGATGGACCTCCACCGAGGCCTCGAGGCTTGGGATCTCAAGGCGCTCCACATGAGCACGGCCCAGCATCGAGTCTGGCAGGGTCGCCAGCCGGGAGAGAGTATCCGCACGGGCGTTCTCCCTGCGGGGGATGTGGAAGATGTTGAAGCGCCGGAATCTGGACGTGCCCGCCTTGATGAGCTCCAAGTATTTCACTATTTGGGGGTCATATGCGGCATACTCCCCGGAGACCTGTCCTGCCACGAGCTGGGAATCAGTGAAAGCTTTGAGGTTTGTTACGCCCAGCTCACGGGAAACCCTCAGCCCGGCAAGAAGTGCTTCGTACTCTGCCTAGTTATTGGTCGCGGGGAATTGGAAACGGAGCGCGCATTCGGTGATGACCCCGTCGCTGTTGGTAAGGATGAGTCCGGCTCCGCTCCCGCCGGAGTTCGAGGCTCCATCCACATGGAGGATCCAGGCATCCTCTCCGGGCTCACCGGGGCCTGTCTCTAGCGGCTGGCCTGAGGGGCCTTCCTCGGGCTCCTTGCCCAAGCCCGCGCATTCGACCAAGAAGTCGGCCAGCACCTGCGCCTTCATGGCCGACCTTGGCCTGTACGCAATGTCGAACTCGCTGAGCTTCAGTGCCCACTTTGCCAATCATCCCGAAGTATCGGGTCGGCTGAGCACAGCTTTCAGCGGTTGATCCGTCATGACAGCGATGGGGTGTGCTTGGAAATAGGGCCTGAGATGCTGGGTAGACACTATTAGTGCAAAAACGTGTTTCTCGGGCCGAGAATACCTAAGCTCCGTGTCGCGGAGAAGCTTGCTGGTATAGTACACTGGTCGCTGGACTCCTTGGTCGTCGGTTCGAACCAGGACCGAGTTGATGGCTTCCGGGGTGACCGCCAGGTAGAGGATGAGTTCCTCCCCCTCCTCGGGCCTGGACAGTAACGGTGGCGATGCGAGCGTCTTCTTCAGCTCCTCGAAGGCCTTCTGGCATTCCTCGGTCCAAGTGAAGTTGTTCATCTTTCTCAGCATCTTGAAGAAGGGACGGCAGCGATCTGCCGACCTGGAGATAAAGCGGCTGAGGGCCGCAACTCGGTCGGTGAGTTGCTGCACTTGCTTCTTGGAGGCGGGCTGCTCCATGTCCAAGATGGCATGGACCTTCTTCGGGTTGGCTTCAATTCCTCTTTGGGTCACCATGAATCCTAGGAACTTTCCGGCGGAGACGCCGAAGGGGCACTTCGCTGGGTTCAGCTTCATCTGATGACGTCGGAGGTTGCCGAATGTCTCCGCCAAGTCAGCTACGTGGTCCGAATCGGGTTTGCTCATTACCAGCATGTCGTCCACGTACACCTGCATGTTGCGGCCGATCTGGTCCTTGAAAATCCTGTTGACCAGATGCTGGTACGTGGCTCCAGCATTCTTGAGGC
The DNA here is from genome assembly GCA_021397845.1 of Areca catechu. Classification (NCBI taxonomy): domain Eukaryota; kingdom Viridiplantae; phylum Streptophyta; class Magnoliopsida; order Arecales; family Arecaceae; genus Areca; species Areca catechu. Next base: position 148,395,670 of record CM038041.1, read on the forward strand.
CGAATGGCATCATTCTGTAGCAAAAAGTCCCGCGGTCGGTTATGAAGGCGGTATGCTCTTCATCCTCCGGGCTCATTTGGATCTGGTTGTATCCGGAGAAGGCGTCCATGAATGACAGGAGGCGATGTCCTGAGGTGGTGTCGACCAGCTGGTCGATCTTTGGAAGAGGGAAGCTGTCCTTTGGGCAAGCTCGGTTGAGGTCGGTGTAGTCCACACAGATCCTCCACTTACCACTACTCTTTCTTACCATGACCACGTTTGCTAGCCAGCTGGGATACTGGACTTCCTACACAAAACTGACGGCGAGGAGTTTCTCCACTTCCTCGTTGATGGCCTTCTGTCTTTCCATGGCGAAGCTCCTCTTCTTCTGGCGGACTGGGCGGCAGCTTGGGTCCACGTTTAACTTGTGCATGATGACCTCGGGCGGAATGCCCGGCATGTCGGCCGCTGACCAGGCGAACACGTCAGCGTTCGCATGGAGGAACTTCAGCAGGCGGGTCCGTTCTTCTTCAGGGAGCTGGGCCCCGACTTGCACCGTCTTCAGCAGGTCCAAACCGAGGGGATAAGTCAGCAGGCGCTCTACGGGCCCTCCCCTGGGTTCCTTCTCCCTTAGGTCGAGGTCATCGACATCGGGGGCGAGCTCCGCACCCCGGGCGCCCGGGACTGTCTGGAGGCAAAGCGGGACCGGCTGGGTCATCCCCTTCATCTCCCCGAGCCTGGAAGGCGTGGGGAACTGCACCAACAACCTTTTCATGGAAATCATGGCATCCAGTTGGTTGAGCCCGGGACGCCCGAGAATGGTGTTGTAAGGCGAAGGGAGCCTGACGACGGTAAACATCATCAGGACGGTGGTCTGTCGAGGTGGGGATCCGGCGGTGACCGGGAGAGTGATCTCCCCTTCGACCCCCATGGAATCCCCTGTAAAACCCACCAAGGGGGTATGTACCGGTCTCAGCTGACCGTGGGACAAATTCATCCAAGAGAAAGCATCGTAAAAAAGTACGTCAACCGAGCTTCCACTATCCACCATGATTCGATGTACAGGATGCTTCGCGATGGTCATCTCGACCACCACGGCATCGTTGTTTACATCATCATCATCCTTCCCCTCCTCGGGAGTGATTACATTCTCCGGGTTTCCGACTTCCCGGGCTCTCTTCGCCGCTCGTCTGACCCCGCGTGAGATCATGCCCACGGGCTTCTCCGTTGGTCGGTTATCGATTGCAGGAACTGGCGGTAAGGTCGCAAGCGGCTGCCCCTCCGGGGAACCTCGTTCCTGACGAACTTCCTGAGGTAGCCCCTCTTAATCAGTTCCTCGATCTCCCGCTTCAGGTTGCGACACTCCTCCGTGTCGTGACCGTGCTCGCGGTGGAACTGGCAGTACTTCGATTTATCCCGGATGGCCCTCGAGTTCTGAGGAGGAGGTCGGTGGAGGAAGCGCTCGCCCTCGATTTCCATGAGGATCTTCGTCCGAGGTGCGAGGAAAGGGGTGAACCTCCGCTCGGGAGTGGCCTCGCCCCTCGGCCTTGGATTCGGGCGAGGGTCGGCAGATGGCCCGGGCTTCTGAGCTCCCGGGGTATCTCTCGGGGGCGGCCTCTTCAGAGTCTTCCCGTCCAACTCTCGACGGGTGCGGTCGGTCTCTTCCGCTCGGATGTACTTATGGGTGCGGAGGAGGAGCTCGGAGTACGTCCTGGGTGGCTTCTTGTCCAGGGAGTAGGTCAGGCGGGACGTCTTGAGCCCGCGCTTCAAAGCCAGCATGGCGACGGGCTCGTCCAGGCTGTAGATTTCCAGGGCTGCGATCTTGAACCGGGTGATGTAGTCCCGGAGCAGCTCCTGGTCCTGCTGGCGGATAGAAAAGAGGCTGTCCACCTCTCTTGGCACCTTTCAACAGGCGTCGAAGTGCACCACAAACTTTCCTTCCAGCTGGTGGAAGGAGCAAATGGATCCGGGCTCGAGGCAGGTGAACCAGACTCGAGCGGCCTTCCGGAGGGTGGCCAGGAAGGCGATGCACAAAAGGACGTCGGTGGCCCCCTGGACCCTCATGAGGGCTTTGTAGCTCTCCAGATGGTCCAGAGGGTCGGTGGTCCCGTCGTAGGGATCCACCTGTGGCATGCGGAACCGTTTTGGGATCGGCTCTGCCTGGATTTCTTCAGAGAAGGGGGGATGGGAGTCGTAGCCCGCCGGGTCCGCCGACGAGTTCTGCAGGTTGGCAAATCGACGGGCGAACTCCGCTAGCTTGCGCTCGTGCTCCTCTAGGCACCTCTTGGCCTGGCGCCTGATGGCTTCGTCGGTGGAGTCTTCCACTGAGGTCGCGGGTGAAGGGGGCGCCGATCGGTCTCGGTGCGAAGTCAGGCCTCAGCGTCGCTTGCTGCGATGCACTGTTTCGGCTTCATCGACCGGGGATCGACTCTCGTGATCCTCCGAACTGGAGTAATTCCTCTTTGCGGGAACCTGGTGGCTCCCGCGGGGGTTGGAGACTGCCCTCGGGTGGGATGGCCTGCCCTGAATGGAGCGCAGGCTCCCATGCTGTCCCGCGGCTCGGGCCGCGGGGGTCCCTGGCTGCGGCTGCGTGGCCAGGGACCGCTGCTGATTTTGAAGCTGTCGGACCGCCGAGGTCAAGGTCTGCAGCTGTTGGATGACGGCCGCAAGGGGCCCGTCTGTTGAGGTCGGCTGTGGTGGAAGAGGAGGGGGAGCTGGAAGCTCCCTCTCCGGGCTGTGGGCCCCTTGAGGGGAGGGAACCTCCCCCACACGGCTGGTGGACGCCTCGCGCCCATGAGTGACCACCATTATCAGAGAGCGCGACACCTGCAGAAAGCTGGCTCCCGCTAGGGGGTGTTGTCCTGCCCCCCTACCTGGCGTGCCAATCTGTTGCCGTTCTCGTCACCGCACCCGTGTCTTGGATCCGTTGATCCTATCGGACCGCCAGGCTCCCGGAGCCTCCTGGTTGGAGCGGACCTGCAAGAGAGGGTCAGAAGACCCTGGCCGGGAATCCCGGCGAGGGAGCTCCGACGGTCAAGTCAGTAGACGACGAGAAGGAACAGATTCTCCAAGATGGGCCCCCGAAGGGGTTCCAGGCTTAAAGAATTTACTAGTAAGAAAGGTGCCCTGGGGACCAGAAGTTTGGCCGGGCCTCCTTGCCGAGCTCACGCCAAGCGATCCCCTCTCGGGACCTTGGATCTCAATCTCGGAGCGAGGCTCTTGGCCACTGCTTCTCACTTGTCCCCAGTCTCATTGGCTTACCTTGTCGTCCCCGGCTCCCTTCCTTTTATCTCCTCTCGCCGTTCGCCTGTCTTCTCCCCCTGGGAGGCTCCCCTTCCCCATCCCTTTCTCTTTCCCCTTTCGGTGTTGAGGGCCAGGCGGCTTTCTGACCTCGTCCGCCGAGTCCAGCAGGGAAAGGGCAAAGACAGAAGGGGGGTGGCACCGGTAAGGCAGCTGGTCAGACCTCGGGCCTAGTGAGAGCGCTCTCTTTTCCAAGTGTGGGCGCCATCCGTCTATGGGCCCTGTTTTGTCAGAACTGCGCCTCTCGACTGCGGGACCTGTCGGGCCGATGCAAATGGTGTTTCGCGTGCCGCCGCCATCCGTACGGGGCACCGCCTGTGATGCGCACGGCTCGAGGGACGACCTCGGAACCTGCACCTCTTTCCTTGGGACCTTCTCTATACGTGCGGCCTGACCTCGGTCGAGGTGGACCCCTCTTTGGTGGACACCTGGCGAGGTGGCAGGAGGTCGCCTGGCTTCGGCCGAGGTGGACCCATCTCCGGGGGCTACCTGGCGAAGGAGCGAAGGATCGCCCGACCTCGGCCTGGGTGGACCCCTCCCGGGTGGACACCTGGCGAGGTGGTAGGAGGTCTACTGGCTTCGACCGAGGTGGACCCGTCTCCGGGGGCCACCTGGCGAAGGAGCGAGGGATCGCCCGACCTCGGCCTAGGTGGACCCCTCCCGGGTGGACACCTGGCGAGGTGGCAGGAGGTCGCTTGGCTTCGGCCGAGGTGGACCCGGCTCCGGGGGCCACCTGGCGAAGGAGCGAAGGATCGCCCGACCTTGGCCTAGGCGGACCCTTCCTGGGTGGACACCTGGCGAGGCGGCAGGGGGTCGCCTGGCTTCGGCCGAGGTGGACCCGTCTCCTGGGTGGACGCCTGGCGAGGCGGCAGGGGGTCGCCTGGCTTCGGCCGAGGTGGACCCATCTCCTGGGTGGACGCCTGGCGAGGCAGAAGGAGGAGCTCCGATCCGAGCTCGACTTCGGCGAGAGCAGTTTGTCTTGGGAAGTCGTCCGGCGGAGTAGCCTTGCCGAGCTCGACCTCGACAATGTGGCGCTGACTCGGTCGGAGAAACCTCCACGTGGCTCGATCATACCTGATGGCATCTGAGCCCGGCCACATCATCGTTACGGCCGTAGCAACAGTCATTCCCCAAGTTCCAATTGAAGATCTTTGCACTGAACTGTTTAAGTTTGCCCACCCTATGGTAGATCCTCTCCTTAGGATGACTGAATCAAGCCTCTTACAATTGGACCTTGTCCCATGCCCAGCCACTATGGTCTCTCCCGTAATCTCAGTTGAACATCCTTGTCTTGAGCGGATTGATTCACCCAGTCCTGTAGAAGTCCTCCTTATGGCCCCAGACCCCTTCCTTCGCATGACTGACCTACCCTTCTATAGAGTATACCTTTCCGCACCCATAGGTCAAATTTCAAGTCTTGAGGTCATCATCCATAGGCCCTCCCATGAATCATTCTCTAATCTAGTTCTTGAGAAAGTGGATCATTATTTGCTTAGAGAACAAACCTTAACTATTGCAATCACATGTCCTAGGCTACTTCCTGAACCATCTCTTGATCCATTCCTGGGAGTAGCAAACTTTTCCTTTTGTAAGGATGACCAGTTGACACTCATAGATCACCATTCAAACCTTCAGGTCACCACCTTTAGTCAACAGGTAATTCGAGACTCCATCTCATATCTTCTCCCTTTCTCTAGGACTTCCAATGCTTCTTACACCATCCAAGTATACTTTGTCGAAGCCTTTAGAGTGAACCACGTGTCAGAACCTATTAGGTTTGCCACCTACTTCTGGAAGACCTTATGGCACCTACTAGGCATCCATAATAAGTTTTCATACTCTGCATGCCCTCCTCCGACCCAAGGTCAAACCTAGAGAGCCTTAGTTTGTTAGGTTTAGACCTAGGGTTCCTTTGTAATAAAGTCCATTCTTTAGGAATGCGTTGTCAGTCTAGTTTAGTTTTCTTGACCCTTTACTAGTCTTTGGCTCAGATTTTGGTTGGATTGAGAGTACCAGGAATTGGGATTTGTATTTTGTCCAGGGCTGAAATTACATTCAATGTTTCGATCAATAGGTCTATAGGCTAGAGTCCCTTTGAAATTGTGCATGGTTACAAACCTCACACACCTCTTGACCTAGCTCCTTTACCAGTCCACACACGAGTCTCAGAGTCCGCTGAAGTTTTTGCACAGCATATAAAAGACTTGCATAAAGAAATTCATGCCAAAATAAATTTAAGTAATGAAACTTATAAGAAGTTAGCTGATTCTCAAAGGCGAGTCAAAACTTTTGTTGAGGTAGACTATGTAATGATTAGGTTAAGGCCTGAACGGTTTCCTCCTGGAACTGTTAGAAAGTTACATGCTAGAGGAGCTGGTCCATTTAGAGTAGTGAAGAGAGTAGGGTCCAATGCCTATGTGCTCGGGTTGCCTTCAGAACTAGGCATTAGCTCCACTTTCAACATTACAGACCTAGTAGAGTATAGAGAGCCAGCTGTGATTCCCAGTGAGCCTTTTTGAGCCTAATCCCGCTCTTGAGAGTGAACCCAACCCTGTGTGTCCACCAACAAACTGGCCTGTGAGGAAAGAGCAGATTGAAAAGATCCTGGATGATCAGGTTATCTCTACTCGTAATCGAGGATACCAAAGATACCTGGTCCGCTGGCAAGGAAGGCCAGACTCTAATGACTCTTGGATCTCCCGAGAAGAACTACAAGATTTGGATCCAGACCTCTTGGAGAGATACCAGAGCCAACTTGAGCCTTACTCGACAGGGTCGAGTTCCTCCTACCCCAGGAGAATTGGTGCGGGCACCAGACTCAGAAGAAGACTTCAGGGCTCCATCTGGATGTCTGATTGACCTTGCCCGAAGAATTAGGGTTTTCTAGTTTTGTAATTAGGGTTGACTTGGTCAACTCAATTTTAGTCTTGAGTCTGTATTTCCCTACAATTTAAGTTTTGTTGAGTCATGTTGACTCAGTACAAGTCCTAATAGTGGTCTAGGTCTTCTCCAGGTTGGTGCCATTTTTTTTAAAATCAAGTCAAGGTCCAGGGTGCCCAATTTTTTCTCCCAAGCCCAAGCATGTGGGTGCCACACTCCCAGCCACACGCCAGAGTCCAGGAGGTGCCACATCTCCATCCAGTGTGCCTTGGTCCCCACACCACAAGAAAGCAGGTCCCTTCTTTCATGCGCCACTTGGGGGAGAAATCCATCAAGATACCTCAATCCAAGGATGAGCCAACTTCTTTCCAGATAAACCCAAGCCAGGATGGCAAGAATTTTTCTTGAAGAGAGGATCAAGGAGGTGCCCCACAATGTTCCATAAAAATCCAAGTTATAAAAGGGAAGAGAGCATGTCTTGGGGAGAAAATCAAGGAGGCACCCAAAAGTTTCCTAAAGTGCCAAAGCCATGAAAGGAAGAAGCCTAAACTTGTGGAGCAAGACTAGGAGGTGTCCAAAAGAGCCAAACCATGAAGGAAAAATCCTTGATTCATGGAGAGATACTAGGAGACACCCCCATAACCTGCCATTTGGAGCTGATTTTCAAGTTTTCTTGGAGTTTTTGGGCTGCCCACTCATGGAAGGAGTCTTGGGAAGAGAATTTGATGCCTAAAGTGTGGGTTAGTCCTATTAGTCCCACATGGGAAGTGTATGAAATTTTATTTCTTTGTTATGTCTATATATTCAACTCTATGTAACTCTTGAATTAATCTGATGAATGAAACCAACTTTTTTTTGTGAGCAAACTCTGTGTTTTCTCTCTTCCGCACTTGCATCCAGGTGTTGAGCTCCGTGAGGGAGTAAATCCGGGTTCCCCAGAAACCTTGAGGAGTTGTGAGATCTCCAAACCCCAAACCCTAGGGTAGCCACTTCTACTCCAAAACCCTAGCCGCCCATCATCCACTTCAATCCACCAAACCCTAGCCTATCCCACCTCCCATGGCCTCTCTCTCCAAGTCCAGGCCGACCACCAGCATCCAGCTCCAGTCCGGATACTTCAGATCCATAGCTCTTTTCAGAGGGAGTCGAATCAGCCTTCAAGAGAATCCGGATCTCAGCGACATCAGCCTTCAAGCTCTTCAAACTGGTAAATCCTTCCCTGAGTATCTAAATCCATCACTTGTTTTTCTTCCCAGATCTTGAGTTCAGGAGAAGCCGACCCAGCCACGAGACCAGTATTGGAGGATCCATTGCGAAAATAGCCAAATCCGAGGATCCAACAATCTGCTCGAGAGAGTTCTTCCACCAAAATTCTGTGAAGATCACTGTCTGGTTGGTAAACCATCTCTTCTCTTTATTTCTATCCTGTTGAAAGTTCAGAGCGAAACCCTGGGTCTGGGAGTTTTTCAACCCTCAGCGATCCGTTACTTCTGAACTACTCTGATAACTTAGCTTCTTCTAAATTGTGCTTTCAATCCTTACCTAGTTTCCATCAACTTAGTTTAACTTTACTTTGAGTCAAAGCCAATTTCTGAAATATATATAAAAAAAAGAATTAATCTTAATTTTACTTCCGCATACGCTTCTTTGTTCTTTGTTCTGCATCAGCACAATCATGATGACTTTCACGGTTGTTAGGCTCTCTTCATCCTACAACATGATTCTAGGCCACCCGTGGCTCAACCTGTTCAATGCAGTCATATCTACAAAATAACTTCTAGTGCAGTTCCTGACCCCCTGCAGCATAAGGGAGATGAGGGGGACCCTCTAGCTGGTTCAGCACTACTTGCAGGCCATCCCCGGGGCCAGATGCACTGAGGAGGAACCTACATTGATGAGCTCGACCAAAGGGTGCAGGATGCCAAAGGCGGCCTAATCGAATGCCTGTTGTCATACCCCTCAGCACAGATCCTTTGAAGATGGTACAAGTAAGAGCCCAACTGCAGGAGGATGAGAAGGCTTGCTTGCTAGGTTTTCTCCAGGCAAGCATGGATGTCTTTGCCTGGACCATAGTAAACATGCTGGGCATTCCTTCTGACATTATCACTCATTGGCTGAATGTTGACCTTGGTGGGGATACCAAAGGCACCAGAATAAGACAGAGGCTTCTCAACCCTTTATGGATTAATTAGTAGTGTTTGAGTCCATTTGTAATAAAGGCTTAGTCCATTTAAGTTGTTATTTTTATTATTTGAGTCTTGTACCAGTCAGCTCATGTTGAGCTAGTCTTCTTCTTGAGTCCTGTACATGTCAGTCCAAGTACAAGTGAAGACATGCCAACCCAAATATAAGTGAAGACCAAGCCAGTCCAAGTGAAGACCAACCCAACTAGAAGCTATGAAGACCATGGAAGGCCTAAGAGAAGAAATTAGAAGCATGGGGACAAATCAGAAGCCCTGAAGCCCTAAACCGCAGCCTGGAGCAGATTGGGCCAGCCAAGGCCTAGGAGGGGAGCTAGGGTGCCATCCACCCTATGGTCACCACCCCTTGGTCGGCCACTAGGGTCACCTCCCTTGGCCGACCAAGGCAAGATAGAGAGGGAGTGATTTGAGGGATTTTAAATCCTAGTCCTACCATGTATTCTAGCCAGGGTTTGGGTGGGAATCAGATTCCTAGGTAATGACAAATGTAACCTTACTTAGGGTCCAAGTCTAAGAGTTTATTTAAGAGACTCTACTCTATTATATGAAGAAACTTTTTCATGAAATAATATTGAGTTCTTCCAATTGCTGTGTGCTACTTGCTGTGTGCTAAAAGGATTTTATGTGAGCCCTTTCTTCTTCCTGGTGTTCTGTGCTCAGCCTCCAGCCACCATCCAGCTCTCCAAACCCTGGCCTCCCAACCTCAAACCCTTCTTTCCCTTGCTATTTTCCCACTTATATCTTCATCCTTGCTTTGATTCCTAACCCTTGAAAGGTTGTTTGCAGGTCCCTCGACTCCTACGAATCCAATGACTCCAGCCCGGCAGCAATCGGATCACCGAGTTGAAAGCCAGAACGGGTCTCCGGCTTGATTTTCCAGGCTGCATCTGGGAGTGAGAGCAATCCCTTCGTATATGATCTGCACCAAGTGCATCAACTTTGTCAGGTACACCCCCTCTGCCTACCAGTCCATTTATTAAAGATGAACTAGCCCAACCGAGACTTCTCAGCCTCGGCGGTCCACTTTCTATTGCTTTTTAGGTCCTGTTATGCATGCTTTTTGCTTTTTAATTTTATATAGAACTCTCTGCTTAGTTTCTTAATCTGATCTTTGAGATTCAAATATATACTTAATATATAAAAATATAAAAATAATCTGCATGCATATCTAGTTCCGCATCATTTGGTATCAGAGCCTGTTTGGGCTTAGTTCTCTTTGGATATTCGGATCGGGTACTTCACCATGGCCATTCAATCATAGGAGACTAGTAGGGCTAGAAGACCCTGATGTGGGCACTAGAATCAGGAAAAGACTCCAACCAATTCAGGTCAAGTCCGAGTCCTTGTGGTTGAAGTAGCAAAAGAGAAGTCCTATAATTTTTCTTTTTTTAAGTCCAAATAATCTTGTAGTTAATTTCGAGTCCATGTTGGGTCTGGTTTAATATCTTAGTTAACCCTGCAATTGAGAGTTGGGTCCAGTTAAATCAAGTCCAATCCATGAGTCCATGAAGCATCAAGACAAGAAGAAGCCACCTCATCAAGTGACCCCCACCTTGTGCCACATGTCAAAAGCTCCAATGGATGTCGCCACCTCAACAAGTGGTCCCCACTTTATGCCACATGTCAAGAGCTCCAAAGGACACCGCCACCTCATCAAGTGGTCCCTAACTTGCACCACATGTCAAGCTTTGAAGGAGTTTCAAGCAACAAATGCCACCATATCCTCCAACTCCCCACATTTCAAGCAACAAATGCCACCATATCCTCCAACCCCCCCTTGTAATCCTCCTAATCCTATGGGTTTTCAAATTTTAAAAAAATGTTGTAAGGCTTCTATTTAAGCTATGGGATGCCCCATTGAAAAGGATGGTTAATGAATGAAGTTGGTATTTTTTCTTCTATGTGTTTTTTTTTTCCTATGTGTCTATGTGGTAGCTTAGCCTTTCTCTTCCTCCACGCTAACCCTAATCTTTCCTTCTTCCATTCCCAACGCCAAAGACTTCCTCTTCTTTCATAACTTCAAACTAGCTCCAGCGTTCAAGGGTGAATCAAGAAGATCATCACAAGGCGACCAACCTACTCCACTTCAAGCATTCCACCATGATGCCAAGATGGATCTCTTTCAATGCCTCTTCCACCCTTCTTTCTTTTCTCTAGTTGATTGCTTGTTAAGTCACTCATCTTAGGGTTTCTTTGTTGCAGGGTTCTTCGAGATTCTGGCTTCAAGAGGAAGGTTTACTTTCCATAGATCCAGAAAACAAGAGGAGCCTTCAGTGGTATTATGTTCATGTCATCCGGGAGACCTCTTCAAGAGTGAATCTATTTTAATTGAAGGGCCAATGTCAGGTATGTCTAGTGTTGATTGAGTCTGTAATGTTAAATTAGACCTAGCTTGGCTTGCAAGGTTCTCTTCTGGTCCTATTCCTTTCTTATTCTGAGAGTCTCGATCACTAGGTTTATGTTAGATCCTCCGAGCTTCTTCACTAGATCTCTTTGATAGTTTATGTTGAGTTGTTTATATGCAAATAGGGAATTGCTTGGTTAATCATTTGCTAATCTCCATTAGGGTTGCATAGTTTCATTTTACATTCTACACCAGACCCTCTCTTCCCAATCTACAGGATCTCCTATGGCGGTAGGGGTGCTACTGTGAATTGACCTTTGAAGAAGAACACAAAGAGTTTCATTAGAGTTTTTGCATTCTCGGCCTTCTCAGTACATCTTCTATTGTTTTAATTGTTTCTACCTGCATTGAACTTAAAAATTCAAAAATTTATTTTTTTCAATTCCTCATAATTGAAGTTAATTTTCAAAATTTTATTAGAAATTATTTTGATTTGTAGATTTTCTCTTAGCCAAAAAACTATCTGAGAATAGTTCTGCTCTATTTTAGTAGCAAAGCTGATTTCGGAAAGTTTAGGGTGCTTTTAGTATAATTTTTGTATATCTTTAATTTTGGAATGTTCCTTGCATATTAGGTCATAATCTGTAAGTTATCTTTCTATTTAAGAAAATCCCCAAAATAAAAAAAAAAATTACATATACTCAAAACTCCAAAAATAGCTAAACCCTAATTTGCATTTTCATCTTCCTGCCATCATTGCATAAAATACCTTAGGGGCACTTTTTATATGTCAGATAAGGGGAGGAGTTGATAACCTCTCCTTGGCCCAAAACCACCTACCTTGCATTCAGTCCCAAGCCTAATTTAAAATTAACTAGATTTAATTTGCCCTAGTAGGCTAGGGACACCAATCGATTGGGTTCGATCATTGTGGGATGACTAGTGCACCCAATTCATCTCCTATTACTGAATTATGGTGTCTAGGCTAGAGGTACAATGTCAAATGACCTTAGTGGATCGACAGTTCCTTAATTGGATCCCTGCGATAGCAGGGGGCCTCCCACCATCCCACCTCTTACTTGGCAAATTGAAGGACTAGGGTTTGAGTTATGTAAGTTGAGTCAACCTATTCTGATTGGGCTCTAGGTCTAGGTAGCTATAGTCAAGACAGTGTTGAGTCTTGCATGAGCACTAGATCAGGAGCATTATATCATCCACCATCTCCCTAAACCCATGGATAAGTTGGAAGCCCATATTCAAGCCCTTATAGACCAAATAGCCCAGATGAATACCCAGATGACCCAACCCAATACCTGAACCCACGATAGACTTGACCACTTAGCCAATAGGTTTGATCAGGCAGAGAAAACCCATAGGACCCATACTAGATCCAAACCTAAGCAACCTTTACCCACACTACCCAAATTATATGAACCTAGAACCTACGTATCCAAAATCTAAGAACATAGATCCTATGCATCCATTCCCTATAAGCCTAGTATAACCACAACCTATAGATCTTATGACTCCAAATCCTATGACTCTAGAACCTATGATCCCAGATCCCATTAGCCCAGTAGACCTAAGACCCAGAGAGCTGAACCCAAATTATATGACCCCAGATCCTATAATCCCATGACCAATAGATCTGCACCCTTGTCCTATGAGCCCAGGGAGCCCATAACCCCTAGGTATTAGCCTAGTACTAGTCAGGTTTTTCCTAGTCAACTTGAATTCCATAGGATTAGTACCCCTAAATATGAGCCCAGTAGTAGCCACTACCCCTTAGGCAGCCTGAACCCACTAGGAGTAGTGCCCATAATCAGAAACCAGGAGGGGAGCTAGGGCACCAGCCACCCTATGGTCACCACTTCTTGGTCCGCCACTAGGGTCACCTCCCTTGGCCGACCAAGGCAAGAGAGAGAGGGAGTGATTTGAGGGATTTTAAATCCTAGTCCTACCATGTATTCTAGCTAGGGTTTGGGTGGGATTCAGATTCCTAGGTAATGACTAAAATGTAAACATACTTGGGAGCCAAGTCTAAGAGTCTATTTAAGAGACTCTACTTTCTTGTATGAAGGAACTTTTTATGAAATAATATTGAGTTCTTCCAATTACTGTGTTCTACCTGCTGTGTGCTAAAGGATTCTATATGAGCCCTTCCTTCTTCCTGGTGTTCTGCGCCCAGCCTCCAGCTGCCATCCAGCTCTCCAAACCCTAGCTGCCCAACCTCAAACCCTTCTTTCCCTTGCTATTTTCTTACTTATATCTTCATCCTTGCTTTGATTCCTAATCCCTGGAAGGTTGTTTGCAGGTTCCTCGACTCCTACGAATCTAACGACTCCAGCCGGGCAGCAATCGGATCACCGAGTTGAAAGTCGGGAATCCATGGGTCTTTGGCTTGATTTTCTAGGCTGCATCCGGGAGTGAGAGTGACCCCTTCACATACGATCTACACCAGGTACATCAACCATTGTCAGGTACACTCCCTCTACCTGCCAGTCCCTTTATTGAAGATGAACTAGCCCAACTGAGACTTCTCAGCCTCAGCGATCCACTTTCTATTGCTTTTTTGGTCCTGTTATTCATGCTTTTTGCTTCTTAATTTCATATAAAACTCTCTACTTAGTTTTTTAGTCTGATATTCGGGATTCAAACATATAACTTAATATATAAAAATATAAAAATAATCTGCATGCATATCTAGTTTCGCATCAGACCTAAAGTGCCACCCAATTCGATAGAAGAAGAGGAGCTTCACCCCGGAGAGACAAAAGGTAATCAATGAAGAGGTGAAAAAGCTCCTCCTAGCCGGCTTTGTTCGAGAAGTCCAGTACCCCAGCTGGCTGACAAATGTAGTCATGGTCAAGAAGGCCAGTAGAAAGTGGAGGATCTATGTAAACTACACTAACTCAATCGAGCCTACCCAAAAGATAGCTTCTCCCTTCCCAAGATCGACAGCTAGTGGATGCTACATCAGGGCACCGCTTACTCACCTTTATGGATGCATTTTTTGGGTACAATCAGATCCAGATGCACCTAAAAGATGAGGATCACACTGCCTTCATCACAAATCGAGGGACTTATTGCACAAGATAACACCGTTCCATCTGAAGAACGTTGAAGCCACATACCAGTGCTTGGTCAATAAGGTCTTCAAAGACTAAATCAGCCACAACATGCAGGTTTATGTGGATGACATGCTTGTTATGAGCAGGCCAGAGTCAGACCACATCATGGACCTAGTAGAAGCCTTCCAAAACCTCTGTCTCCATCAAATAAAGTTAAATCCAATTAAGTGCACCTACAACATCGTCGCTAGAAAGTTCTTAGACTTTATGATCACTCAAAGAGGGATCGAGGCCATTCCTGAGAAGGTCCAGGTGATCATCGACATGGAGCACCCTACCTCGAAGAAGTAGGATCAGCACCTAACTGGCCAGATCGAAACCTTAAGCCGGTTCTTCTCGCGCTTCACCGATTGCTACTTGCACTTCTTCAAGGTGATGCGCAAGATGCATGACATTGCTTGGATAGAGGAATGCCGTGAAGCCTTTAAAGAACTGAAGAGGTTCCTCACATCACCACCACTGCTTTCCAGGTCTGAGGATGGGGAGGAACTCCTCCTATATATGGCGGTCTCCCCGGGCACCTTCAGTTTGGTGCTCATTCACACAGACGGAGACTGGATCCAAAGGTCTGTGTACTACACCAACAAGCTCCTCCGAGATGCAGAGACAAGGTACACCCGCTTTGAAAAATTAATTTTTATGCTCATTATGTTTGCTCAACATCTCAGGTCATACTTCCAAGCCCACCCAATCACGGTCCTCACCGACAAGGCCCTGAGGGCCATACTCAGCCAATCGGACACATCTGGTGTTTGGCTAAAAAAAAACTAAAGCTCAATGAGTTTGATATTTCCTATCGCCTGACGCCATCTCAAAAAGCACAGGGGCTGGCTGACTTTCTGGTGGAATGCACTTCCATGAGTGGAGAGCCAGAGGAAGCTTCTCTAGAGCATCCCATTGAACATCCATCCAACGAGGCAGTTTGGGTCCTCCATGTAAATGGTGCATCCAATGCAGGAGGAAGCAGAGCTAGCCTCATCCTCACTAACTCCGATGGGGTCATGGTCAAGTGTGAACTATGCTTCCTATTCAAAGCTACCAATAACCAGGCCGAGTATGATGCACTCCTCATGGGATTAAAGGTGTCACGTGGGCTAGGTGTGTCAAGCCTAGGAGTCTTCATTGACTCGTAGCTAGTTACGGGTCAAGTCTCGAGAAAATTTGAAGCTCGAGATCCTCAAATGGTATGATATCTAGAGCAGGTACATTCGAGCATGGTGGGTTTCTAGCATTTCAGCATTTTTCACATCCCTCGCGGAGAGAACGCCCATGCCGATGCTCTCTCTAGGCTTGCAACCCTTCCAGACTCATCACTAGGATGTGCCTACATCGAGTACCTGTAGGCTCTCAGTTACAAAGTGTCTGATGAAGTCCAATAGGTCACTCCTGAGCCTAGTTAGAAGGACTGCTACATCAGATACATAACAGATGGTATCCTTCCCGAGAACCATGTAGAGGCCAGCCTCCTCAAGAAGAAGGCAGTGCTTCATGCTGATGGACGGGCACCTCTACTAAAGGTCCCATTCCTACCCACTCTTGAAGTATCTAAAATCCTTAGAGGCAGCCTACGTGCTCCAGGAGATACATGAAGGCTTCTGCAGGAACCATATGGGGGCAGGATGCTGGCATACAAAGCCCTCCTACAAGGATTTTATTGGAAGACTATGAGGGAAGATGTGGCCGACTTCATAAAAAAGTGTGATCATTGCCAATGACACGCTTACATATAGCACCAACCGACCACACCAGTCTCTAAGCTCTCCACTCCCTGGCCATTCATCTAGTGGGGAATGGACATCTTGGGTCCCTTTCCTTCCACATCCAGATAACGATGGTACCTGATTATAGCCATCGACTATTTTACCAAATGGATCGAGGTCGAGCCATTAGCATGAATCACTGAAGCCAAGGCTCGATCTTTCCTTTGAAAGTCGATAATTTGCCATTTCGGTCTTCCCCACTCAATCATCATCGATAATGGATGATGGTTCTACAATCAAGCATTCAAGAAGTTCTGCACCGATCTCAACATTCATCACCGCTTTACCTTGGTGGCTCACCCTCAGACCAACGGGGAGGCAGAGGTGACCAATCGGACCATCCTCCAAGGCCAAGGGCCAATGGACTAAGAAACTCCCCAGTGTACTTTGGGCCTACCACACCATGCCCTGGATAGCGATGGGTGAGATACCCTTCAATATTGTCTTCGATTCTGAGGCTGTGATTCTGATGGAGATGGGTTTTCCCACACTATGGGTAGAGCAATATGATGAAGCCGAGAACTCGACCCGCCTTCTACTTAACCTGGACCTGTTGGAAGAGATAAGGGACAAAGCTCAACTCTGCATGGCGGCTTAAAAACAACGGGTGGCTCGGTATTATAATTCCAATGTGAAGCCGAAGGCCTTCCACCCGAGTGACTTGGTCCTATGATGAACAGAAGTCTCATAGCCAAGAAAATGTGGCAAGCTCTCTCTAAAATGGGAAGGTCCTTACAATGTGGTCGAGGCCCTCCCTCATGGAGCCTACTACCTCACTGGACTTGATGGCACCTAATTTTTTCTAACCTGGAATGCCAACAATTTGAGGATGTAATACCAATGATGTAAGACTTTCTCTTATTAATAAAAAGTTTCTTTTTGGTGCAATATTATTTTTCACCTATGCAAGCACTCTATCCATCGGACTCCAAGTTCGGCGATGGCAAGCCAGGAAACTCTAGAAGCCCCGCACTCTATCCATCGGACTCTAAGTTCGGCGATGGCAAGCCGGGAAACTCTAGAAGCCCCGCACTCTATCTATCGAACTCCAAGTTTGGTGATGGCAAGTCGAGAAACTCCAGAAGCCTTGCACTCTATCCGTCAGACTCCAAGTTTGGTGATGGCAACCAAGAAACTCCAGAAGCCCTGCACTCTATTCATTAGACTCCAAGTTTGGTGATGGCAAGCTGGGAAACTCCAAAAGCCCTGCACTCTATCCATCGAACTCCAAGTTTGGCAATGGCAAGCCGGGAAACTCTTGAAGCCTTGCACTCTAGCTATCGCACTCCAAGTTTAGTGACGGCAAGTCAAAAAATTCTAGAAGCATCGTACTCTATCCATCGAACTCCAAGTTTGGCGATGGTAAGCGAGGAAACTCCAGAAGCCCCATACTTTATCCGTCAGACTCCGAGTTCGGTGATGGCAAGCCAAGAAATTCCAGAAGTCCCGCACTCTATCCATCGGACTTCAAGTTTGGCGATAGCAAGCCGGAAAACTCTAAACGCCCCGCACTTTATCCGTCAGACTCTGAGTTTGGTAACAGTAAGTCGGGAATCTCTAGGAGTCCCGCACTCCAACCTGTAAGACCCTCAATCCAGTGGAGTTAGGTCATAAGATTTCCAAGGTCCCCTCGGCCATTCGCTAGCTCTTAAATTAGATGGGAAGCGCCAGGATTCTGGAGACCTTATGCTTGGAAATTACAGTATGGATTCATTTTTGTGCCAAGTGAAAGAAAAGAGAAGGGAGAGAGAAAAGAAGGAAGGAAGAATGGAAAACTCATTGAAGAACAAGGAGTTTCATTAATAGAGGAAAGTATTTACAACAAAAGGACCTCTCGACAAGTCGAGAAGTCCTCCAACATGTCTAAGTACAAAAGTTAAAAAAAAAAAAGAGATGTAGATCACGGCGACATCGCAAGAGCCTTGTCGGGAGTCAGAGGATCTTGTCGATATCCTCTCAGCTCTTCTACAAGCATTGATTGTTCTACAAGCAATATTCTTTTATTAAAAGCTCTGTATGCCTTGCTTGATGTAGAGTATCCTAAGAAGATACCTTCATCAGACTTGGCATTAAACTTGCGTAAATTGTCTTTTCCATTATTTAAAACAAAGCAACGGTAACCAAAAACTTGAAAATATTTCAAAGTAGGTTTTCTTTCTTTCCAAAGTTCATAGGATATTTTCTTCAAAATAAGTTGAATCAAAACATGATTTAAAATATAACAAGCAGTATTAACAGTTTCAACCAAAAAATATCTTGGAAGATCATTTTTAGAAAGCATTATGCATGTCATTTCTTCTAAAATCCTATTCTTTATTTCTACCACCCCATTTGGTTGAGGTATCTTAGGTATAGAAAAATTATGCTAAATTCCTTTTTCATTATAAAAACTTTCAAAATCTTGATTTTTCAAATTCAGTGCCATGGTCACTACGAATACAAATAACTGAAGTACCCTTTTTATTTGAAACTTTTTGATAAAACTTCAAGAATATTGAAAATGATTCATCTTTATGAGCTAAAAATAAAATCCATGTAAATCGGGAGAAATTATCCACTATAACTAATCCATATCTCTTTTCTCCTAGGCTTATTGTCTTAGTTGGTCCAAAGCGATCCATATGGAGTAGCTCTAATGGCCTAGAAGTTGAAACAAAATTTTTGGTTTGAAAGATTCTTTTTGCTTGTTTTCCAAATTGACATGCTTCACATATTTTATCTTTTTCAAAACTAAGTTTTGGTAAATCTCTTACTAAATCGTTTTTGCGTAATTTTGAATGTAGATGCATGCTTGCATAACCTAATCTACGATGCTATAGCCAACTAGTCTCATTAATAATGGAATTCATAGCAACTAGGCATTCACCATCATGTAAAGGTAAGTTGTCAAGAACAACAACATAGATGTTACCATGCCTATTTCTAATGAATTTCACTCCATTACTATCAGGACTAGCTACCATGCAAATAAATAATTCAAAAATAACTTTAAAACCTTTGTAACAAAATTGACTAATACTAAGCAAATTATGTTTCAATCCTTCAACTAATAAAACATTATCTATAAATATAAAATGGAAGATGTAAACTTTATCGATACCAATGATTTTTCCTTTACTATTATCTCCAAAGGTTACACTCCCTCCATTCAATACCTCAAGAGAGGTGAATTGCTTCACATCTTCTATCATGTGTCTTGAGCAACCACTATCGAGATACCATAATCTTTTCTTTTTTTGATTGCAAGACACACCTAAAAAATAAATTAAGTTTTCATTTTAGGTACCCAAGGCATTTTGGGTCCTTTTGGGTTAGTACTAAAAGTGGTTCCTTTTGGAATCCAAATATTTCTGAAATTATTAATTTTTCTAAGATCACATTGATATGCTTTATGGCCTAACTTTCTACAAGAGAAATATGTAATGCTAGATGATACAGGTATAAATAAATTCTTGAAATATTTCTACTATTTTTGAGGTCTAAAATCCAAACCGCTTTGTTGAAAACTGCTCTTTGATTGTTTAATAAAAGATTTAGCTTTTCAGGACTATATGTAAATTTTTCAACAAAGGGTTTAACTTTGTCAAGCTCATTTTTGAATTTCTGATTTTCTATCTCAAGATCTTTATTTTTCGTTAAAAGTTCATTGTTTGAAATAATGACCTTAGGTCTTCTCAAAACCTCAATTTCCATTGATAAAGCATTCTCTTGTTTTTCTAAAATATCAATCTTTGTCTTTAAATCATTGTTTTCATGTGTAAGATTGGTGTATTCATGAGATGATGAACTAGCATGCTTTTTCAATTTTTTGTTTTCAATTTTTAGCAATCTATATTCATGCATGAGCTCATCAAATGCATCTCTAAGTTCATTAAATATAAATTCAGATTCAATGTCAGAATACACCTCATCTTCTTGAACCATAAAGCATAGATTGGTGACTTTGGTTTGTTCTTCTTCTGAGCTGGAGTCCTTACTGCCACTCCATATTGGCATCATTGCCTTCTTTCTAAATCTTCTCTTGGACTTCTTTAGGAGAGGGCAATCAAACTTATAATATCCGAGCTTCTTGCATTCGAAGCAAATTGGTTGTTCCTTCTCCTTTTCTTTTTCTTTTTCTTTTTCCTTTTCTTTGGTAGGTTGAGGCTTTTTCTTGTAAGGAAATTTCTTTCTTCGCATAAACCTTTTGAATTTTCTTATAATGAGAGCCTCTTTATCCTCATTTTCTTCTTCTTTAGATTCCTCACTTGAAGACTCTTCTTGTGTTGTAGATTTGAAAGCTATGGTCTTCTTCTTTTTATCCATGTCCATTGCCTTTTACTTCAGGTTCAACTCATAAGTCATGAGTGAACCAATGAGTTGCTCCAATGAAAGTTTCTCAACATCTTTGGCTTCTTGAATTGCCATCACATTAGGATCCCAAGATGTTGGCAATAACCTAAGAATTTTATTTACAAGGTCAGCATTAGTCATAGTCTTTCCAAGACTTCTCGTGCCATTTATAATATTTGTAAATTTAGTATACATATCAGCAATAGATTCATTAAGTTCCATTCGAAATATCTTATAAGTATGTACAAGCATATTAATTTTAGTATTTTTTACTTGATCGGTACCCTCATGAGTGATCTCAAGTGTATCCCATATTTTTTTAACAGAGGTGCATGTGGAAATCCTATTGAATTCACTAGGATTCAATGCACAATATAGTAGATTCATTGCTTTCGCATTGATCTTGGATTGTTTAATATCATTTTCATCCTAATTCTCTTTGAGTTTTGGAATGAAAATGCCATTAACAACAATCGAAGGAATATGAGGACCTTGATCAACTACTTTTCATAGATTATAATCAATTGAATGCATATAAATTCTCATGTGTGTTTTCCAATACGTGTAATTGATGCCATTAAAGTAAGGAGGTCTATTTGAGGCTTATCCTTCAACTATACTAGAACCAAGTGAGGCTGCCATAGATCTTTTTTCAAGGTGGTTAGACCTATAAACTCAGAACGTGGCTCTGATACCACTTGCTGCCTAGTAAGCAATCCAAGAGGGGGGTGAATTGGATTTTAAAAATTTTTGCAAGTATATGCCAATTCAAAATAATTAAGGTGCTAGTGAATTGCAAGTGCTTATGTGTTATTCAAGAGAACGCAGCAAAAATAGATAAACAAATGCAAAGTAAACAAGGATAAATAAAGAGAGAGCACGCAATATAAACATAAGGATATATAGTGGTTCAGTGCACACCAAAGCACCTACATCCACTCTCCAAGGTCCACTTGAAAAATTTACTATAATCACTCTTGATTACAGTCGATTTGTTTTTTAGGTTCACTAATCAAAACCTAACTTGTTTTCATCAAGAACATAAGTCAAAACCCCTTTGGTTTTATGGGCTAACCAAAAATCTAGTTAGTTTTGTAACCTAAGCTCACCAACAACCTCCTTGGTTTTTACAAGACTAACCAAAAACCTCTTTGGTTTTCATAAGGCTAACCAAAAATCTTTGTTGGTTTTAACACACAGGCTCACCAACAAACCTCAACAAAGAGTTTAAGTAGAATGTATGAAATACAAGAAAGCTTTCAAATAAAAGTAAATGTCTCTTTAAATCTCTTTGAAGATGCTTGTCTTCAAGTTGTTGAAGCCATAATCGATGCTTGAAATGTTGGACTTGAATGCTCTTGAATGCTTTGAATGCTTGAAGGCTTCACTTCACTTGAAAGTATTTGCTCTTAATGAATATTGAAGTTAATGCACTTAACTTCTCATCATCTAGTTCCCTCTTGAGTTTAATCTACTTTAAATACCTTTCCAAGCTTCAAATGGCAATTTATGACTATTGGAGAGGTGAAACTAGCTATTGGGGATGAAAAGGACAAGTTATGCATTTTAAAAAACTAGCCATTACTGTTCATCAGAACTCAAGTATCGACACTTCAAGTCATGAGTCAACACTTGGGTCAACACTTGTATTTCATGAGTCGATACTTGAATCGACACTTGGCCTCCATGAGTCGACACTTGAGAAAAGTCTTGAAATTCAGCATGTTCTGTATAATTTTTATCTCGGGCCTTGAGTCAATCTTTGATTTGATATATGAGTCGACACTTGAACTTCATGAGTTGACATTTAAGCGTGACATTTGAAACAACTTCTGTGTTTCAGCTCAAGCTTCTGTGAGTCGACACTTCACTTTCATGAGTCGACACTTGGCTAAAATTTTCTAAAACTCAATTGAAACTCTACTGAATCTTCTTCAAACTTAAAACTTAAGTCCTTTCAAGTCATTCTTATGTATTTAAGTCCATTTAACTTTAAGATTTCATCCATAAGGAGACATCTTCAACTATTTTGACAAGCAATCAATCAACTAACTTGACGAGTACCTTTTTCTGATAAAACATAATTTAACAAATAGTTAGTACTCAAATATACTTAAGTATTTTGTTAATCATCAAAATCAATACAGGAGTCAATAGCCTCCTTTTGAAAGGGCTAACGTGGCATCGCTTCGTTGGTGCAGAAGCATGATCTCCAGGGTACCGGCACTCGAGGCATTTATGGTGCAGGGAGGCATGCCCCTCCATGTCAATGTGATAATTATTCCCTTCACCCTGAGCACCACATCATTCTCCAGGCTCGAGAGTGGGGGCCACCTGATGTGGCATTATCGCTGACATGGAGGCCATGACTACACCAGCTGGCGACCATGCTAGTGGAAAGTGCCACCTTTTACTGGTGACCGAATATGGAATCGAAGTCAAGTTGCCCTAGTGCTTGGAGCATGCTCCCGCCTTCTGAGGTCAAGCCCTTAGCCGAGGTCAGCTCGCATCCGGGGTCGAGCTCCCGATCGAGGTCATGCTCCTACTTCTTGGGATTGAGCTCTCGAGATAGAGCTCCCCCATCATACCAAGGTCGAGCCCCCGATCGAGGTCAGCTCCCGTCCGGGGTCAAGCTCCCGGTCGAGGTCATGCTCCTGCTTCTCGGGGTTGAGCTCCTAAGATAGAGCTCCCCCATCCTGTCGAGGTCAAGTCCTCGGAGTAGGTTAGCTTCCATCTGGGATTAAGCTCTCGATCGAGGTCATGCTTTCATTTCCCGGGATCAAGCTCCTGAGATAGAGCTCCCCCATCCTACCGAGGTCGAGCTCCCAGCCAAGGTCATGCTCCCGCTTCTCGGGATCGAGCTCCTAAGATAGAGCTTCCCCATCCTGTCGAGGTCGAGCCCTCGACTGAGGTCAGCTCCCATCCAGGGGTCGAGCTCCCGGCCAAGGTTGTGCTTTCGCTTCTTGGGGTCAAGCTCCCGAGATAGAGCTCCCCCATCCTACCGAGGTCGAGCCCCTGGTCAAGGTCAGCTCCCATCCTGGGCTGAGCTCCTGGTCGAGGTCAGGCTCCCGCTTTCCGAGGTCGAGTTCCCGAGATAGAGCTCCCCCATTCCCTTCAAGACCAAAGTTCCCTCCATAAGCTAAAGGGGGGAATATTAGCAGAAGTGCAGATTATGACATAGAAGCTCCCAGCTACCTGCAACCTCTCAGAAGTGGTGCATGCCCTGCTAAAAAATTCAAGCTTTGCAATGCACCATTCGCACGGTCTATGCAATGAGTGCTCCACCAGGCTCTAGGGCCTATAGCGCACCATCACGTCAATGGTCATGCAACCGGAGGCTCCGGTCCTATGACATGAAACTTGTACCTCCTCCAAGAAGAGTATTCCATTAAGGCCCTCCAAAAGGAGTATTCCATTAAGGCACTAGTGTTGTCACATCTTATGGGTGTCTTAATTAGTTTGATTCCAAAATCTTCAAGTTGTTGCTTAATCCACAAGATTTGAGCACAACAACTTCCTGCTGCAATATACTCAGCCTCGGCTGTAGAAAATACAACTGAAGTTTATTTCTTGATAAACTAGGAGATTAAGTTAACTCCAAGAAATTGGCAAGTTTCACTTATGCTTTTTCTATCTAATTTATACCTAGTAAAATTAGCATATGAATAACCAATTAAATCAATAGATGAATCTCTAGAATACCACAAACCAATATCAATTATACCAGATAAGTATTTAAATATACGCTTAACAGCCAATAGATGAGATTCTTTAGGATCAGACTGATATCTAGCACACATATAAACACTAAACATGATATCTGGTCTACTAGCAGTCAAATATAATAAAGAGCCAATCATTCCTCTATATAATTTTTGATCAATTGATTTACCATGCTCATCTTTATCAAGTTTACAAGAGGGGCTCATAGGCTATTGATTTGGTAGTCTCCATCCCAAACTTTTTTAAGATTTCTCTTGTATACTTAGCTTGGTTGATGAAGATTCCATTCTTAGTTTACTTGATTTGGAGTCCGAGAAAAAAGTTGAGTTCTCCCATCATGCTCATTTCGAACTCTCCCTGCATAAGCTGGGCAAACTTTTGACACAGAATTTCATTAGTAGCACCGAATGTAATGTCATCAACATAAATTTGTACTACTAGTAAATCATCACTTTTCTTCTTTAAAAATAATGTAGTGTCAACATGTCCTCTAAAGAAATCATTTTCAATCAAAAACTTGCAAAGTCTTTCATACCATGCTCGGGGTGCTTCTTTAAATCATAAAGTGCTTTATGCATTTTAAAAATATAATCAGGATGTGCATGATTTTCAAATCCAGGTGGTTGTTCAACAAATATTTTTTTGATAATAAAACCATTTAGAAAAGTACTTTTGACATCCATTTAAAATAATTTGAAGCTCAAAAAATATGCAAATGATAAAAGTAATCTAATTGCCTTAAGTCTAGCAACAGGAGTAAAGGTTTCATCAAAATCAATCCCTTCTTCCTGATTGTAGTCTTTGACAACTAGCCTAACTTTATTTCTAGTTACAATATCATTTTCATCCAATTTATTCTTAAATATCCATTTTGTGCCAATAATTGAAATATTAGATGGTCTTTCTATTAGAGTCCAAACATTGATTCTTTCAAACTGATTTAATTCTACTTGCATGACATTTACACAATTAGGATCTTTTTCAGCATCTTCAAAATATTTTGGTTCAACTTGGAAAATAAAAACAATATAATCACATTCATTTCTAATTGAAGATCTTGTTCTTACCCCTTTTGATGATCACCTAGGATTAATTCATTAGAATGTCCATGAGCATACCTCCACTCCTTGGATAGATCTTGATGCTTTAGTGTAGATTATATGGCTTCTTCTCATTTATTTTTATCTTGATCTTCTTTACTTTGTTGAGAAGGTTGATCATTCAATGTCAGCTCTTTAACTTTTCAGCACCTGCACATGCATCAGAAGTTTTATCTTTTCTAGAGAATTTGTTAGCAAATTCTTCAAAGACTACATGCACTGACTCCTCAACTACTAAGGTTCTCTTGTTAAAAACTATATATGCCCTGCTTGATGTAGAGTATCCTACGAAGATACCTTCATCAGACTTGGCATCAAATTTTTCTAAATTATCTTTACCATTATTCAAGATAAAACATTTACAACCAAAAATATGAAAATATTTTAAAGTTGGTTTTCTTTGTTTCCAAAGCTCATATGGAGTTTTCTTTAAAATAGGATGAATTAAAACATGATTTAAAATTTAGCAAGTAGTATTAATAGCTTCAGCCCAAAAATATCTTGGCAAATCATTTTCATAAAGCATAGTACATGTCATTTCTTCTAAAATACAATTTTTTCTTTCTACAACCCCATTCTATTAAGGTGTCCTAGGTGCAGAAAAATTATGTTCAATTCTATTTTCATTGCAAAAGTTTTTAAAATCTTAATTTTCAAATTTAGAACCATGATCACTACGAATGCAAATATCTAAAGTACCTTTTTCATTTGAAACTTTTTGGTAAAACTTCATGAATGTTGAAAATGATTTGTCTTTATGAGCAAGAAATAAAATCCATGTAAACTATAAAAAATCATCCACTATAACTAATCCATATCTCTTGCCTCCTAGGCTAGATGTCCTAGTTAGTCCAAAGAGATCCATGTGGAGTAGTTTTAATGGCCTAGAAGTTGTAACAAAATCTTTAGGTTTAAAAGATGTTTTTACTTGTTTTCCAAATTGGCATGCTTCACAAATTTTATCTTTCTCAAAACTAAGTTTTGATAAATCTCTTACTAAATCTTTTTTGCAAGGTTTTGATAATAAAAAAATAATTGCATGACCTAATCTATGATGCCAAAGCCAACTAGTCTCATTAATAGTGGAATTTATTTTCACCAGGCATTCTCCATTAGGCAAGGATAGATTATCCAAATCAATAAGATAGATATTGCCATGCCTTTTTTCAATAAATTTCATTCCAATTTTATCAAGACTAGCAATTTGCAGAAAGATAATTCAAAAATAACTTGAAAACCTTTATCACAAAATTGGCTAATACTAAGAAGATTATGCTTTAAATCTTCAACTAAAAGAACATTATCAATCCAAGTAGTAGGGAAGATGTGAATCTTACCAATTCCAATGATTTTTTCTTTACCATTATCACCAAAGGTTACACTTTCTCTATTTATTGCTTCAAGAGAGGTGAATTGCTTCACATCTCCTATCATGTGCTTTGAGCAACCACTATTAAGATACCACAGTCTTTTGTTTTCATTGGTTGTAAGACACACCTGCAAAAAAAATTAAGTTTTATTTTTGGGTACCCAAGCCAACTTGGATCCTTTAGGGTTAGCATTAAAAGTAGTTCCTTTTGGAATCCAAATCCTTCTAGAATCATTAATTTTTCTCAAATTACATTAAAAAGTTTTATGACCTACTCTTTTACAAGAAAAGCATATAATACTAGATGATGCAAGTACAAAAAAAATTTTAAAATACTTTTTCTATTTTTGAGGTCTATAACCTAATTCGGCTTTATTAAAAATAGCCTTTGATTGTTTAAAAGAAGATTTAGCTTTTCAGAACTATATGTGAACTTTTCAACAAAAGGTTTTATCTTATTAAGCTCATCTTTATATTGCTTATTTTCTGTTTCAAGATCTTTACTTTTCTTCAAAAGTTCATTATTTGAAGCACTTGCTTTAGGTCTTTTTAAAACTTCATTTTTCATAGATAAAGCATTGTTTTTCTTTTCTAAAACGTCAATCTTGTTTTTTAAATCATTGACTTCATTTAAAAGAGTAGTGTTTTCATGTGAAAAATTGTTTACATGCTTTTTCAACTTTCTATTTTCAGAAATCATTAATTTATGGTCATGCATCAATTCATCAAATGCAATTCTTAATTCATCAAACGTATAATCTATTTCAAGATCAGAATTTATCTCTTCTTCTCTATGTTGTAGTGCCATGAGACATAGATTGGAGACTTTAGTTGGTTCTTCATCTGAATGGGAGTCCTCGCTATCACTCCAAGTTGCCATCATTGCCTTCTTTCTAAGCTTTTTCTTTGATTTCTTTAGGAGAGGGCAGCCAATCTTGTAGTGTCCCAACTTTTTGCACTCGAAGCAGATAGGTACCTCCTTGTCCTTTTCTTTTCCCTTTTCTTTGCTTGGTTGAAACTTTTTATCGTAAGGAAATTTATTTCTTCTCATAAATCTTCTAAATATTTTAGCTAGAAGAGCTTCCTCACTCTCATCATTTTCTTCTTCTTTCTAGACTCATCATTTGAGGATTCTTCTTGTGTTGTAGACTTGAAAGCTATCACATTTTTCTTCTTGTCCAAATCCATAGATTTTGTTTCAAATTTAGCTCATAAGTCATGAGCGATCCTACTAGCTGCTCCAATGGTAGTTTGTCAACATCTTTGGTTTCTTGTATAGCTGTCACCTTTGGATCCCAAGATGTTGGAAGTGACCTGAGAATTTTGTTAATAAGATCGGCATTAGACATAACTTTACCCAAACTTATCATGCCATTTACAATGTTTGTGAATCTAGTGTACATGTCAATGATATATTCATTTAGTTCCATGCGAAACATCTCATAAGTGTGCACTAACATGTTAACCATAGTGTTCTTCACTTGATCAGTATCCTCATGGGTAACCTCAAGTGTGTCCCATATTTTTTTGGCAGATATGCATGTAGAAATCCTATTGAACTCACTAGAATCTAATGCACAATAAAGGAGACTCATTGCTTTTGCATTGATCTCGAATTGTTTAATATCATTTTCATCCCAATCATCTTTAAGTTTTGGGATGGAAACATCATTAACCACGATCGAAAGAATATGAGGACCTTTATCAATAACTTTTCATAAATTATAATCTATAGAATGTATGTAGATTCTCATTCTAGTTTTCCAATAAGTATAATTAGTTTCATTAAAGTATAAAGGTCTGTTTGAGGCTTGTCCCTCAACTACACTAGTACCAAGGGGGGTTGCCATAGATCTTTACTCAAGAATGTTAGGCTTATATACTAAGAACGTGGCTCTGATACCACTTATTGTCCAGTAAGCAACCTAAGAGGGAGGGTGAATTGGATTTTTAAAATTATTTGCAAGAATATGCGCCGATACAAATATTAAATTAAGTGCTAAATTGAGGTGAAATAGTATGCTCTTAAAGTGTAAGCAGCGAAAATATAAATGCAACAAATATAAGAGCAAGAAAAGAAAGCTAAAGATAATCACAAACATAATCCAAGTATAGTGGTTCAATACTTTCCAATGCACCTACATCCACTCCCCAAGGTCCACTTGGAAATTCACTATAATCTTTCATGATTACAGTCGATTAGTTTTCCGGGCTTACTAATCAAAATCCCTTTTGATTTTTACAAGGCTCACCAAAAGAAACCTCTTGGTTTTCAAAGGCTAACCAATAATATCCATGGTTTTCAAAGGCTAACCAATAACCTCCTTAGTTTTCAAAGGCTAACCAATAACCTCCTTGATTTTTAAAGGCTAACCAATAACCTTCTTGGTTTTCAAAGGCTAACCAATAACCTCCTTGGTTTTCAAAGGCTAACCAAAAACCCTTACAACAAAGATATGAGATGAAGTAAACAAGAAAAGCTTTCTAATGAAAAGCTGATATCTCTTTGAAGATTGGAGAAGTTGCTTGTCTTGAACTTGATGATATTGGGTTTTTAGGGTTTCAATGGCACAGTGTAACAATGGATTTCAAAAAATTTCATTCTTGAAAATCCAAACAACTAGAAATCCTAAGCCCAAGATCCCTTATTCACTATAATCAACAAGTCACTAAATTATGGTTATGAAGAATACCTGGAATGCTAATTCCTTTTCTTTCCACTTGGCTTACAAATGCAAGCCCTCTAGAGGTGATCCACACAGGAATCAAACTAGGAAGCTCTCCTTCATAGGTTGCTTGATCAACTGAGACTCTTTTGATGGACTTTCTTCCTTCAACAGCCTTTCTTTCCTTGCTCAGATCTTTGCCCTCCAGTAGAGCACTCTGAGTGATTTCCAAAACACTCTTCACTTTCACTTTCACTTCTTAAAACCCTTGTCTTAAAATGGAGTATTTGTCTTAAGACAAGACAAGGAAGGAAGAGACAAAAGAGAGTGTGGAAGAGTGTGAGTATAGGAATGCAAGAAAGAAATGAGTTTTTGTGATACACTTCGGCCTAATCACTGAAGCCTATTTATAGGAGAATGGGAGGCACCAGGTAAGCCTTCTCATCAGCCCATGATAAGCCTTTCAATTTATCAAATAAGACTCTTCATATAGGAAGAGTCTTATTAATGAAGCATCATGACCTTTTTGTGCGGCAACTATCTCATTCAAGTCCCTTCAAGTTTTAATCTGACTTCCCCATTTGCCACTTGGCATCTTTCAATTACAATGAAGCCAAGGGACATGGCTTTTGAGTAAGAAGAGTCGAGGATTCAAAACACCTTAAAGTAGAAAGACTCTGTTCCTTGAATTGTGCCAAACATGAAGAGTCGCAACTCTTCATGTGCCAACTCCTTCCACCGAACTTCTTTTCTCATTTTGATTGGTCATAAGCCATTCAAATGGCATGGAGATGAGGCTAAGGGGTGCCTTGCTTCATCTAGAAACAAAGTACCAAAATAGAAGGACTTTAGGTCCTTTTCTGCATGCCAATTGTGAAGAGTCGCTACTCTTCACTTGTCGATCAAATTTTTCCACACCATATGCCACCTTTGACTTAGTCAAAGTATTTGCAGTATGGGTGTCATTTGAAAGGGAATTATAACTACTTTCTGACCATATAATTTATTTTCAGGTAGGAGATCTATTGGTCCTTCTGCATCCTTTTGAATGCTGAGGTATCACCTAGGCACCAAGAGTTTCATGCCATTGGGACTCTTCATATATGGAACATAAAATGTCCAAAAAATATCAGATAAAATCTGATAAATTCATGCCACTTAAGACACAACCCAATTTAGGTCTCCCATAAATTGGTTAGTCCATCTAGGAATTTTTCAGACCCAATTCAATTGGGTTAGGAGATTAGGTCAGCCTACATATGCTAGTGTGCAATCTAGCTAACCAATTAGGATCCCATGACCCTAATTAAATGTCAATTGACTTTCTAGGTCAATTTCTTAATGTGTATGACCCTTTGGGTTCCACATCTAGCCAGCAGTAGGTCTAGGTTCTAGCCAATTCGATCCAATCAAACTCGATTGACCTAATTAGGTTAAATTGAGCTGACCCAAGTTGCCAATTTGAACTAGCTTTCGAATTGACTAATAAATTCAATTCAATTGATTCATGATAATCCACAAGACATGATTGACATCTACCAACATGTCATGCCTACCCAGAAGATGAGGAATTTGGTAAAAAGTACCAAAATATCCTTTGATGGAAAGTTACCATGTAATTCAATCTTTCGATCTCCCTTTATCCTGAATTAGTGATGGGTATGGATAATTGTCAAACCCTAGCATTTAATCATTTCGAATCTCTATTTAATAATGAAAACTCTACTGATGATTGATTAGAAACCACTTTTAATCTCATCCTGCTTTGATCAAAGACTCCTTGAGTCATCAATCGAATAGATTAATTGGGATAAGAATTCCTCTTACTAGGAATGATCGATTCCTTGTTGGTCCACTCACATCCTTCATACACCTTCCACCATATCCGAGAACACCCCGTACATGACTCAATGTCATGAATGAGCATGAACCAAAACATGTCTTAGTGTGCATAAAGAACCATGGTGACCTCATGTCTAAAGGTCACTTGCATAACTCTCACTATGAGAACTATCTTTTGACAAGTAGTAAGACTTCCATAAGATAGTCTCAGTGTTGGAAATTGTGTCCCAAAGCCAATCGCCTGGGTTGTAGGCGGTTATGCTGAGTATTGTATTCATTTTATGAATTAATAAAATATTTTTTTTGGCAGCTCATCACATATTGTATTTCCCTGAAATGAGCTCTTTCCATGTGATGAAGTCCTTAGGACTACACTGACTTCGATACAGAGAGGATGTATCGAGTGGTCCTTAAACCCGGTTCACAACTAAAGGATATATTGTACTGGACGGCAATATATCAAGTATAGGCTGTTGCAGTTTACATCGTTTGGTTGTCCTCTTGACCAAATGAGTGTGGTGACACTGATGTGATCTGCAAGTGGGATATGTGATATCTCATTGAACGTGACTCCGTGCAGCCCCTTTCTGCCAAAGAAAAACTCACGATTGGATATGGGTATATGTGTCCCTCTGACCTGAGGTCATCACGGTAGCTTGCAAGCAACTCCCTGTGCTTTGGTGCCGGACTACCCGGATTTTTAATCCGGTGATGGAAGGTTTCTGGGAATAGGCAAGTACTTGTGGAGCAGTGATGGACCAAGATGGAATTGACCTGTCCAAGCAGTTTGGATTGAATGTCTCGCAGTATCTCAATTTAGCAAATCCTCGACCGGGGTAGCCCTAGTGAAGAGTCACTGGGCTTGTGAGGTTGAGACACGTAGTGGACTGACTCTGTCTGGGTTGGCAGCCCAATCTTAGTCGTCCTGAGCATTAGAGGTCAAAGGGA
Source organism: Areca catechu (assembly GCA_021397845.1). Lineage (NCBI taxonomy): Eukaryota > Viridiplantae > Streptophyta > Magnoliopsida > Arecales > Arecaceae > Areca > Areca catechu. The sequence continues at coordinate 148,427,245 of CM038041.1, forward strand.
TGAATTATATGGTAACCATATGCCAGAGGTTCGATAGTTTGCTCCCGCATCTTCAACCTATCCAGATGCCGAGATCCATTGCTAGATGGTTTCCTATGCTGGTACTAGAATTATTCTAGTGCTACCATTTAGGTTCAAACCTATGAGGTCACATGCCACAGAGGATAACTCTCTGATCCGGATATCGATTACGATTGGGAATCATCTCGATTTTATGGTCACGGTATTTTTGAGCACTCTTTACCCCATCTTGCCCTTGTCTGCATCAACCAAAAATTGTTCCGGGCTAACCAGGACTGTGCCAGGATTTTTCTGAATCAGTTTTGAACTGATTCGGAGTTCGTTTCGGCCTCCAATCGGTTGTGAACCAATTGAACCCAATTCTTTAGGCTTGAACCAATTAAATTGAATTGAACCCCTTTTAATTGGATCGATTTTTGGACCAAGGGATTGGACTGTTTTTTGGTTGGACCGGTTTTGAACCGGTGTTCCTTTTACCGTGTAAATGTTTACACATTGCTGGTTGGACCCCAAGTGTTGGAAGCAAAAATGACCAAAACCCTTCATCCGAACGTCGCTGGGCGTCTCTTCTCCTCCCTCCACCCGTCCTCTTTAATCCCTGTTTATTGGCTGTTTAATGGGTGAACAGCAGCTGCTGCCACTTGGCTTTCCCAGCCTCTCCAACTCCCTTCTCCTTGCTGCTCTTTATATATTCCAGCAGTCCCCTGTTTCAAGGTAAGTTTTTTTTTTACACCGTGCAATAGCAACTAGGGAGTGGTCTTCTTTGAGAGGCTGAGTGTTCCTTTTTTGAGAGCTCAAACCTTGCTTCCATTGAGTGTTCCTTGAGCTGGGATTTGGAGTGTGTGAAGGAGAGAAACAAGGCATCAATCCACTCTTTGAAGTGCTCAAAAATCTGCTCTGCAGCAAAGAAAACATTGCTGCAACTTACCATGACCATTGCTTCTTCCAGCGGCTAGCACCGCTCGTGGAGAAGGATCGGAGAACCCCGGGCGTGTCTCCCCTCTAGAGGGAGTATCCCTTTATTCTTGGGAGCAAGAGGGTCGAGCCGAATTCGTTGCTACAGCTCCAAATGCAAGGAAGAAGGCTGCTATTTTTCTGCAGCAGAATTTTTCTGGAAGCAACTTGGGTGATTTTGTACACCCTATACATTGTGTTTTTCTTGTAGATTTCAGTTGGAAATCGAAGAAGACCATTCTCCCTTGCCGTTGCTTCGATTCGGGAGGAAAAGGAGCTCTGGACATCGTCGTTTGGTCACTGTTTTGAAGAGCAAAAACAGAGCTCCCAAACGTCCAAAGGAAGAAGACAACAGGAATAAAGTTATTCCTGTTATCCCAGCTATTCCAGCAGTTATTCCAGAGTTATTCCAGGTGGAATAAAGATATGAAAAATTTTTATTTTATCATGCATAAATAAATGTATTTATTTATATTTTACAAATATTATATGCTTTGTTACATGCCTATTTTAATACATGCAACTTGAATAGATTAGGTTCTGGGCGGAGTAGTTTTTCATTACATGATTTTTAAAAATTGTTTTAAAATCCATTCTGCTCCCGTAACTATTTGCATGCCTAGCGTAGGATCTTGTCAAACCACCTGCACCCTGTTTCTTTCAGTGGTATCAGAGCCAGGTTACAGGTGTAATTTATTCATGTATGCATGTATGTAGATTAAATAGTTTAATCAATGAGTGTATGAAATTCTTTTTGGAACCTAGTTGAGACCTTCACCACGACCGTGTGTCTTTGACACGATATGGATCATCTGTGTTGGCCTTTTCAGAAGGATCCTTAAAGGATATAAAATTAAAAAATTGTTTTAATTTTTAGATACATGAAATTGGCATGTTTTTAGGCATGTTTTATATTGGATATAAAATTTGTAAAATATATTGATGCATGTTTTTTGTTATGTAAAATTGTTTTACATAAAGACTTAATTAAAAATTATTTTAATTAAGAATTTGGCTTATTAAATTATTAGGTTTATGAAATCTAATTTGACATGAATAAGCCATTTTGGGTTAATTGGGTTAGTTCTCTAATTGGATCCTTAACTGGGTTAGACCTAGGTTTAGTTGAACCGGATAAAAGAAGATTAATCAAAAGTTGATTAAGGTCCTTCTTTAGAACTATCTAATAGTTAGATTAGTTGATCCGTTCATCTAAAATGGATCCAATTAGTGGCTCAGTGGATGCCCAAGTCTTAAGGCTAGTCTAATCGAGTCTGGTAAACCGACTAGTGTCGGGGTAGGTTTGGCATTGTGATCATGGTTGTATGAGGCTACCTCTTTCCTGGCCAACTTGGTTGGTGTCTAGGAAAGATGGTTAATGGCGGATACTCACCCATGATCTCACCTACCTGGCTAGTCGAGTCGACCAGAACTGATTGGAAAAGCTCAATGACTCGAGTTAACCCATGTCACCCAGGTTGATCGGTCTGACTGATCTATAGGTGCCCATGGATCGTTTGTTGATTCATATCAACCCTCTTGGAATCTGATTGATTCAGTGGGAGGATGATCTATGTCCTTGTCTTTTTCTTCTATCACAACTAAAAAACCTCTAAAATTATTAGGTCCTTAAAAAGACTAAGTCAAGGTGTTGACAGTGTCTTAGCCTCCCAATAAGTCAGTTAGAAATGTGTCCACTAGCTTGGTGTGCATTGGCAATTCCAAAGAACGGGTGTACATCCAACGACTGGAATTTCTATATGATCGATGATGGTTCAGTGCAACCTCCTTAACAGGACCAGGTGGGCCGACCAAAGTCGGGCTTGGTCTTTAGTTAGCTGGAAGCATTGGATTTGTCATTTTAATGGTTGGACCTAACCAGAGACCCGCAATAGGAGGCCCCAAGGCCGATTGGGGTGTTCTCCAGGGCAAAATGAAATACTGAAAATTGTTTAGGGAAGCAATTGGTTTACGAACCTACCTTTAGGCTAGTATGGGTGATCCGGTCAAAGTCGGGCTCATGCGAGACCTATTGGATATCAGTACCCACTTGAAAAAGTGTTTTCATGGATTGGAGTTAGAGGCTACCAATCTTAAAAAATTAGTGGGAGAAACCTTTAGACTAAAGTCCAAGTCTTTTGGTTAAAATTAATTCATATACTAATGTGGTCTTGTTTTCTTTTCAGATATCTTCTAACTTATCACTCTGGTTACTTCTCGACAACGAGAAGTTAAAGGGTCATAACTTCGATAGTTGGTATCGAAGATTAAGAATCGTTCTGGAGCATGAACGGATCCTCTATGTGATAACGGATCCGGCACTTGAAATCCCTCCCGCTAATGCACGGAGTGCGATCAGAGATGCTTATCTGAAGTGGGTCTCTGATCGGACTACTGTCCGTTGCATTATGTTAGTGGCGATGAACAACGAGTTCAGTCGTAAATTCGAGGAGGCCCAACCTGATGAAATCCTTCAAAAGTTGAAGGAATCCTTCGGCACGCCGGATGATGTAGAACGGTACAAAGTGTCTTATGCCATCTACAATTCCAAGATGCCGAATGGTGGTTCAGTCACTGATCATGTATTGTACATGATCGAGTTGATTGAAAAGTTGGACAAACTCGAATGCCCCTTGCACGAGCAGCTCGGCAAGGATGCGATCCTGAATTCTCTTCCCTCCTCCTATCTTGATTTTCTCGATCATTACAGAATGAACAAGCCTACAGTAAACTACCATGGTCTTTTGGGGTTGCTGCAGACTTTCGAGAAAGACCACCAACTGAATAAGGGGGTGGTGAATTTAGTGGGAGGAAGTAGAAGTCGTCGTCCCTTTAAGAAAGGGAAGAAGAAAATTAATAAGATGGGAAAGAAGGTGCAGAATGCTCCTGGCCCTAGTCAGACCAGGAAGTATAAGGCTGATCAGTCTTCTGCAGAGTGCTTCTACTGCAAGAAAAAGGGACACTGGAAGAGGAACTGTCCTCTTTATATTGCATCCCTTGATCCGAATAGGCCGAGGAAGCAGAAGTCAGCTGAACAAGGTATTTATATGATAAAACCTTGTAATTACTCAATTGTTGATACTGCTAACTGGGTATTGGATACTGGTAGTCCAATTCATGTTTGTAATTCGTCACAGGGACTTCAAGTTAGCAGAAGATTTGAAGATGGAGAACAATTTCTGAGCGTCGGGAATGGAAATCGTGTTCCAGTACTGGCGGTCGGAGTCCTACGTCTTGTCTTTGAGTCTTGTACTGTCGAACTAGTCGACTGTCACTATTGTTCTAGTTTCGTTATGAGCATAATCTCTGTAGGCCTTTTGGCCAATTATGGTTTTGAACTATCAATAAAGGGAGATTTTTGCAATGTTATTTTGAATAACTCTGTGATAATGAAAGCTAGATTAAATAATGGCATATATGTACTATCAAGGCCTGTTAGTATAATGTACACTTCTAGCAAACGCTCAAGGTTAGATAATGTCAACGATTTGTTTCTTTGGCACTGTAGGCTAGGTCATATTAATCAAAATAGGATAAACAAGATGCGAGGAGATGGACTCCTCGAGGTTAGTGATTTTGAATCACTGCCCACTTGTGAATCCTGTTTACTTGGTAAAATGACAAAGTCACCTTTTTCCAGAAAAGGTGAACGAGCTACAGAACATCTAAGTCTAATACATAATGATGTATATGGACCGATGACAGTTAGTGCCAGAGGAGGATACAAATATTTCATTACTTTTACAGATGACTTTTCAAGGTTTGGTTTTGTCTTTCTAATAAGACATAAGTCTGAGTCGTTTGAAATGTTCAAACGATACCGTAATGAAGTAGAAAAGCTAACTGGAAAAAGTATTAAAACTCTTCGATCTGATCGAGGTGGTGAATACTTATCTGGTGCTTTTTTGACATATCTTGAGGAGAATGGAATTCTCTCTCAGTGGACTCCTCTAGGAACACCACAGTTGAATGGTGTGTCCGAAAGGAGGAATCGAACCTTGTTGGACATGGTTCGATCCATGATGGGTTTTGCAACTTTGCTGCTATCCTTTTGGGGATATGCACTTCAGACAACCTGTTACTTATTAAATGATGTTCCAAGTAAGTCTGTTGTCTCCACTCCGTATGAGATGTGGACTGGATGTAAACCCTCAATCTCACACCTTCGGGTCTGGGGTTGTCCGGCTTACGTAAAGCGTTTAGACTCAGACAAACTTGGTCCTAGGTATGATCGATGTTTATTCATTGGTTATCCTAAGAAAACCAAAGGTTATTTCTTCTACTTGGAGAATGAACAAAAGGTGTTCGTTGCTCTTAGAGCTATCTTTTTGGAAAAGGAGTTCCTTGGAGAAGGAACTATAGCCTCTAAGATTGAACTTGATGAAGTTCAGCCAATAGAAGAACCTGCACACTCTAAGGACATCGTAGAACTGGCTGTGATTGAATCACACCCAGAACCCATTAGGAGATCCGGTAGAATACCGCGTCAGCCGGACAGATACTACGGTTTCTTGGTTCAGGACGATGATCCCATTATGCTCGATGAGAACAATGAGGATCCGATCACCTATATGGATGCATTTCAGAGATCTGACTCTGAGACATGGCTTGGAGCCATGTGATCCGAAATGGAGTCCATGGAAATCAACAATGTTTGGACATTGGTTGATTTGCCTGAAGGACTAAAACCCATCGAGTGTAAATGGATCTTCAAACGAAAAAGGGGCACAGATGGGAAGGTAGAGACCTATAAAGCCCGTCTGGTTGCCAAGGGGTATCGTCAGCGATATGGTATCGATTATGATGAGACTTTCTCTCTTGTGGCAATGCTCAAATCCATTCGGATCATACTTGCTCTGGCAGCATATTTTGATTACGAGATTTGGCAGATGGATGTCCGAACCGCTTTCCTAAATGGGGAGCTGGAAGAGGAGGTGTATATGATACAGCCTGAAGGGTTCACATCCACAGATGAATCAAAAGTATGCAAGTTGCAGAGGTCCATCTATGGACTCAAGCAAGCATCTCGAAGTTGGAACTTATGGTTTGATAGGTGTATCAAATCATATGGCTTCGTTAGGAACGGAGAAGAACCGTGCATCTATAAATGGGTTAATGGTTCTGTGATTGTATTCTAAGTACTGTATGTTGACGACATTCTCTTAATCGGGAATGATGTCACAGCATTACAAGGAATAAAGGTCTGGTTATCATCTCAGTTCTCCATGAAGGACTTGGGTGAAGCTTCTTACATACTAGATATGAATATCTATAGCGATAGATCTAAGAAGCTTTTGGAATTGTCCTAGTCTACGTACATTAACACCACGCTGAAACGGTTCAGCATGGAAAATTCCAAGAAAGGCTATCTTCCGATAGGTTCTAGAATTACTCATTCCAAGAAGGATTGTGCGACAACTCCTGTGAAAAGAGAGCGCATGAGTAGAGTACCTTATGCTTCTGCAGTAGGCTCTATCATGTACGCTATGACTTATACTAGACCAGACGTGGCATACTCACTAGGAGTAGTGAGCAGATACCAGTTTGACCCAGGTGAGGCACATTGGAAGGTGGTTAAGTCCATCCTTAAGTATTTGAGAAATACTAAAGATCAATGGCTGATTTATGGAGAACCTGACTTGAAACTTGTGGAGTACTATGACTCCAGTTTCCAGTCAGATAGAGATGATAGCAAGAGTGTGTCAGGGTTTATATTTACCCTGAACGGAGGAGCGATCTGCTGGAAAAGTTCCAAGCAACCAACTGTTGCAGACTCGGTATGCGAAGCAGAATATATTGCAGCATCAGATGCAGCAAAGGAAGCTGTATGGTTGCGGAAGTTCCATGGAGAGCTAGGGGTGGCACCTTTCCTAGATGGTCCTGTTCCGGTGTATTGTGACAGCTCTGGAGCCATTGCTCAAGCTAAGGAGCCTAAAGCTCATCACCGCACCAAGCACATTCTGCGGCTCTACCACCTCGTACGAGAGATCATAGAACGAGGCAATATCAATCTTCTGAAGATCGATGGAAAAGAAAATCTGGCCGACCCCTTCACTAAAGCCCTCGGAATAAAAGAGTTCGACTATTGTAAATGGGAAATGGGTATTAGATACTCTTCTGATTGGCTTTAGTACAAGTGGGAGTTGTTGGGAATTGTATCCCAAAGCCAATCGCCTGGGTTGTAGGCGGTTATGCTGAGTATTATATTCATTTTATGAATTAATAAAATATTTTTTTTGGCAGCTCATCACATATTATATTTTCCTGAAATGAGCTCTTTCCATGTGATGAAGTCCTTAGGACTACACTGACTTCGATACAGAGAGGATGTATCGAGTGGCCCTTAAACCCGGTTCACAACCAAAGGATATATTGTACTGGACAGCAATATATCAAGTATAGGTTGTTGCAGTTCACATCGTTTGGTTATCCTCTTGACCAAATGAGTGTGGTGACATTGATGTGATCTGTAAGTGGGATATGTGATATCTCATTGAACATGACTCCGTGTAGCCCCTTTCTGCCAAAGGGAAACTCACGATTGGATATGGGTATATGTGTCCCTCTGACCTGAGGTCATCACGGTAGCTTGCAAGCAACTCCCTGTGCTTTGGTGCCAGACTACCCGAATTTTTAATCCGGTGATGGAAGGTTTCTGGGTATAGGCAAGTACTTGTGGAGCAATGATGGACCAAGATGGAATTGACCTGTCCAAATAGTTTGGATTGAATGTCTCATAGTATCTCAATTTAGCAAATCCTCGGCCGGGGTAGCCCTAGTGAAGAGTCACTGGGCTTGTGAGGTTGAGACACGTAGTGGACTAACTCTGTCTGGGTTGGCAGCCCAATCTCAGTCATCCTGAGCATTAGAGGTCAAAGGGATGAATTATACGGTAACCATATGCCAGAGGTTCGATAGTTTGCTCCCGCATCTTCGACCTATCCGGACACCGAGACCCATTGCTAGATGGTTTCCTATGCTGGTACTAGAATTGTTCTAGTGCTACCGTTTAGGTTCGAACCTATAAGGTCACACGCCATAAAGGATAACTCTCTGATCTAGATACCGATTACGATTGGGAATCGTCTCAGTTTTATGGTAATGATATTTTTTAGCACTCTTTTCCCCATCTTGCCCTTGTCTGCATCAACCAAAAATTGTTCTGGGCTGACCAAGACTGCACCAGGATTTTTCTAAATTAGTTTTGAACTGATTCGGAGTTTGTTTCGGCCTCCAATTGGTTGTGAACCAATTGAACCCAATTTTTGGGCTTGAACCAATTAAATTGAATTGAGCCCCTTTTAATTGGACCGGTTTTTGGACCAAGGGATTGGACCATTTTTTGCTTGGACCAGTTTTGAACCGGTGTTCCTTTTACCGTGTAAATGTTTACACGTTGCTGGTTGGACCCCAAGCGTTGGAAGCTCAAATGACCAAAACCCTTCATCCGAACGTCACTGGGCATCTCTTCTCCTCCCTCCACCCGTCCTCTTTAATCCCTGTTTATTGGCTGTTTAATGGGTGAACAGCAGCTGCTGCCGCTTGGCTTTCCTAGCCTCTCCAACTCCCTTCTCCTTGCTGCTCTTTATATATTCCAGTAGTCCCCTGTTTCAAGGTAAGTTTTTTTTTTACACCGTGCAATAGCAACTAGGGAGTGGTCTTCTTTGAGAGGCTGAGTGTTCCTTTTTTGAGAGCTCAAACCTTACTTCCATTGAGTGTTCCTTGAGCTGGGATTTGGAGTGTGTGAAGGAGAGAAACAAGGCATCAATCCCCTCTTTGAAGTGCTCAAAATCTGCTCTGCAGCAAAGAAAACATTGCTGCAACTTACCGTGACCATTGCTCCTTCCAGCGGCTAGCACCGCTTGTGGAGAAGGATCGGAGAACCCCGATCATGTCTCCCCTCTAGAGGGAGTATCCCTTTACTCCTGGGAGCAAGAGGGTCGAGCCGAATTCGTTGCTACAGCTCCAAACGCAAGGAAGAAGGCTGTTGTTTTTCTAGAGTAGAATTTTTCTGGCAGCAACTTGGGTGAATTTGTACACCCTATACATTGTGTTTTTCTTGCAGATTTCAGTTGGAAATCGAAGAAGACCATTCTCCCTTGCCGCTGCTTCGATTTGGGAGGAAAAGGAGCTCCGGACATTGCCGTTTGGTCTCTGTTTTGAAGAGCAAAAACAGAGCTCCCAAACATCCAAAGGAAGAAGACAACATGAATAAAGTTATTCCTATTATCCTAGCTATTCCAGTAGTTATTCCAGAGTTATTCCAGGTGGAATAAAGGTATGAAAAATTTTTATTTTATCATGCATAAATAAATGTATTTATTTATATATTTTACAAATATTATATGCTTTGTTACATGCTTATTTTAATACATGAAACTTGAATAGATTAGGTTCTGGGTGGAGCAGTTTTCCATTCTGTGATTTTTAAAAATTATTTTAAAATCCATTCTGCTCCCGTAACTATTTGCATGCCTAGCATAGGATCTTGTCAAATCACCTGCACCCTGTTTCTTTCACTCAGTGCAAATCAGTTTAGTGAACTCATACCCTAATGAGCACCCTTATCTTTGTATTAGGATCTCTACACAAGTGGCTATGAGACCAACCACCCTCTCCATCGAGCACACATAGAATAAGCTAGTATTTCTGAAAGAATCGATCATCGAATCAATAATCTAATGACTAGGAACATTTTAGATTATGGTTTATAGAAACTTAGGTATCACCATTATGATCTCCATCATAACCCTAATTCCATTATCCTAACCTATGGGGCTCATCATAATCTTTAAATAAGATACAACAGTATGATAAAATAAAATGCCTTTATTAATATAACAATATTATACAAGAGTTGGAAGATTATAAAAATGCCTTTATAAAGATTAGCGTTTAGGATACTTTTCTTTTAATCTCCCACTTACACGAAAGCCAATCGCCCTTATACTTTACACCCATACAATCCAAGTGGCAATCAAACTGCTGCTGACGTAGTGCTTTAGTGTACGGGTCTGCTATATTGTTCTTTGTATTAACTCGTTCGTTGATAACATCTTGTCCTTGAACGAGGTGGAAGCATCTTAGGATGTGCTTGGGCTTATTATAAGACCTTGGTTCCTTAGCTTGCACAACAACTCTAGTGTTACCATAATAAAGTGACACCGGTTGTTCTATAGTAGGAACATGTCCAATTTCGTGATGAATTTCTTCATTCACATAGCTTCCCTTATGACTTCACTTGCAGTTATGTATTCTGCCTACTCACTGCACCACCATATAGGGTGAAGACATATCCTAATATGGACTTGCTATCATATGGATCTGATTGAAAACTAGAATCAGTATATCCTTCTAGTTTCAACTTTGATCTACCATATATAAGAAAAATATCTTAGTCCTTCTCAGGTACTTAAGAATATTTTTTATAGCTTTTCAATGATCCTCTCTTGGATCTGCCTGGAACCTGCTTACTATTCCTAAGTCACAAGCAACATCAGGTTTGGTACATAACATGGCATACATAATTGATCCTATAGTCAAAGCATAAGGAATCATCGCCATCCTCTCTCTTTCTTCTGATATATTAGGAGACATCTTTTTAGAGAGATGTATGCCTTGACTCATAGATAAGAAACCCCTCTTACTTTCATCCATGTTGAATCTCTTAAACACTAAGTCAATGTACTTGGATTGGGATAAGCCTAGCATCCTCTTAGATCTATCTTTATAGATCTTTATACCTAGTATATAGGGTGCCTCTCCCAAATCCTTCATGGAAAACTTTGATGATAGTCAAGTTTTGACCGATTGTAACATTGGGATATCATTCCCAATGATTAGTATGTCATCAATATACAAGAACAAGAAAACAAGTGCACTCCCACTTGTCTTCTTGTATACACATGGTTTATCCACATTCTTAATAAAACAAAACTCCTTGATTGTTTCATTAAACCAAATGTTCCAACTACTCGATGCTTGCTTTAGTCCATAAATGGACTTCCTTAGCTTGCATACTTGGTTTGGTCTCCCACTTGAGACAAAATCCTCTGGCTATGTGATATAGACTTCTTCCTCAAGATTTTCATTAAGGAAAGCAGTCTTTACATCCATCTGCCAGATTTCATAATTATGGTATGCTGCTATGGCAAGCAATATTTGAATGGACTTGAGCATGGCTATAGGTAAAAAGGTTTGTCATAGTCAATTCCATTTTTTTGTCTAAAACCTTTTGCCACCAGCCTAGCCTTGTCGGTTTCTACTTGATCATCTACTCCTATCTTCTTCTTGAAGACCCATTTATACCCTATTGGGTTAATTCCTTCAGGTGGATCTACCAAGGTCCAAACCTGATTGGAATACATGGAGTACATTTCAGACTTCATGGCATTTAGCTATTTATCAGAGTCTTTTCTTTCGACAGCTTCCGAATAGGTCACAGGATCATCATCTTGAATGATACTGGCCTCATTGTCATCCCCAATGATAAAGCCATATCTGAGAGGTGCTCCTCGCACCCTCTCTAACCTTCAGAGAGGAGGTGTGTGTTGTGGCTATTCCTGATCTACAAGAACTTCTGGTTGAGAGGTTTTATTCAAAGGCTCTTCAAGTTGTTGGTTTTGTACTTCACTTAGTTTAAATGTTGTTTCACTACTTCTTTCTTGGATGAATTCTTGCTCCAAGAATGTGGCATGTCTACTAACAAATACCTTTTGTTCAGTAGTATGATAAAAGTGGTATCTAACACCCTCTTTGGGATAACCAACGAACCAACATTTGTCAGCCCTAGCACTTAACTTATGTCCAAAATTATTCTTAACATAAGCATAGCAACCCCAAATCTTTAAGTATTTAAGATTTGGTCTTTTGCCATTCCATAACTCATATGGAGTACTAGTTACTGACTTTGATGGTACCTTGTTCAAAATATAAGCAACAGTTTCCAGGGCATATCCTTAGAAGGAAATAGGAAGATCTGTGAAGCTCATCATGGACCTCACCATGTCTAACAAGGTACGATTTCTCCTTTTTTCCATACCATTTAATTGGGATGTATAAGGAGGAGTCCATTCAAAGATTATGCCTTTATCCTTAAGATGGTTCAGAAACTTACTAGACAAGTTTTCACCTCCTCGATCATAATGAAGAGTTTTAATACTATGTCGAATTTGTTTTTCAACTATGCTTTGATACTCTTTAAACTTATCAAAGGCTTCATACTTGTGTTTCATTAGATACACATGACCAAACCTAGATAAGTCATCAATAAACATGATGAAATAAGAGTATCCACCTCTGGCCTAAGTTGTCATAGGTCCACACATATCAGTATGCACAAGACCTAATAACTCAGTTGCCCTATCTCCATGCCCAGTGAATGGAGACTTGGTCATTTTACCTATGAGGCAAGACTCACAAGTTCTTAATGATTGAAAATCATAAGGATCAAAGTAATTACCTTTGACTAACTTGTTTATCCTTGACTCACTTATATGACCTAACTGGCAATGCCAGAGAAATATGACATTAACATTATCTCTCTTTCTCTTCTTGTTATCAATAAGTAATATTTCATCATTGAGTTCTAAAGTTAGAAGATCATTAATAAAATAACCATGTCTAAATATTTTATTATTATGAAGAATAGAGTAGCTACTGCTCTTTACACTTATATCAAATCCTTGTTGTAATAACAAGGATATTGAAATAATGTTTCTTATAATATTTGGAACATAGTAACAGTCTTCCAGCTTTAATACATTACCTGAAGGTAATAATAGAAGATAGGTGCCCACAGCTTCAACGCACATGGCTTCACCACTTGCGCCATATAGCTCAAAGTCACCTTTCTTCAAGCTTCTAATTCTGTGAAGTCCCTGTAAAGATTTATGGATATGAGACCCACATGCAGTATCCAATACCCATGAATTAGAAATGGAAGCACTCAATGATAAATTAGTTTGTATCATGTACAAACCTTTAGATGCTCCACCTGCATCTAGCTTCACACTTGCAAGATATGTCTTGCAATTCTTCTTCCAATGCCCTTGTTTGCCGTAGTGGAAACAGGCTCCATCATTGACAGCCTTCTTGGCTTTCTTCTTCTTCTGGATGCTCCTCTTAGGGTTAAACTTCCTTTTTAAACCCTTTTTTATTGCATGTTTCTTCGTCAAATCAATGAGAAGAAGATGAGCCATATCTCCTTTTGAATGGCTTTCTACTATCTTAAGCATGTTCAGCAGTTCAGGCAAAGAAATATTCAGTTTGTTCATCTGATAATTAAGAACAAACTGAGAGAACAAATCTGGGAGTGATTGCAGGATCAAGTCCTGATTGAGTTCACTATCCATTACAAACCCTAATTGACCTAATCGGGTGATTAAGTCAATCATTTTCAAAATATGGGTTTGTACAGATGAACCCTCACTCATTTTTGCACAAAACAACCGCTTTGATATCTCGTATTGAGCAGCCCTACTTTGCTCTCCATATAGCTCCTTTAAATTGAGCAATATGGAATGAGGTTCCATTCCTTCATGTTGCCTCTGAAGCTCATTGCTCATCGAGGCTAACATAATGCACCTGACAGTTATACTATCATTTTTCCACATTTTGTGTGTGGCTATTTCCTCCTCGGATGCATCCTCTTCGATTGGTTCAAGATCCGGAGAATCCAGAATATAAGAAAGCTTTTTCTGAGTCAGTACTATCCTCAGGTTCATCAACCAGTCCACATAATTGAGACCGGTTAACTTGTTGTCATCTAAGATGCCCCGTAGTGATAAATTTGAAGCCATAATAAATCCTACATTTAATTAAAGAACAATATAAGCAGACTACTCAAGATAATATTGATAACTAGATAAGGACTTTATATCTAATTATGTCTTCCACTATTTTATTCAAATACCATAACCCTCAACTTATGGTAAGTGAGAAACCTTACTGGTTTCTTTAGTGGGGTTGAGATCCCAATTCCTTATGAGTGCCTTGTGTTACATAACAAACATTCATGAGTTCAAAGGTAGGACTTCCTTTTCAATTACAACTCATACAATTCTCAACAAATGAACTGCCTCTAAGACACCTATAGTCTTGTGTTACACAACAAACTATAATGTCTTAGTTTAGTTAGACCCTTCTTTAGTTAGACCCTTCATTTCTATATAGCCATGATTGAATAATGTTGCCCTTGTGTTACACAACAAAGCAACAATTCCAATCATGCTATAAAGCACTAAGTGCACCAAGACAAATTTTATATCAAATCCTAGAGTAGGCCTTGTGTTATACAACAAACCTACTATAGTTTTGATATTAATTTGGCTTAGCATGAAGAAAGGTAAATTATAGTATACTTTAATTAATTAGCATTCCCAGGTTAAGGTCTAGATATGACCAAATTGGCCAGGTAAGTGGAAGGGGTGAGGGGGTCCCCTCGTTGCTTTCTTTAGACACCAATTGAATTGGCCAGGTCAGACAATGGAACCAATTAAAAACCTCAATCCCTTTACCTTCCCAGAACCACTTGCCTAGGCACCAATTGGCTGATCAAACCCTAATTGATTTTGCATCAAGATTAATTTGATACTATGACTAAATATGATTTTAATGACGGCTTTGATGGTCTCATACACATCCTAAATAATCATGTTATTATGTTTATAACAATAAGTATAATAATTACATATCAACCTTAATATGCATAACATAGCATGATTATACAACAAGCATATTTATCTTAATATGCATATCATAGCATGATTATACAACACTCTGTTCACCTCACTTATTCATGGGATATGGCCATAGTGGCACCCTTACATGCCATAGGAGATCCCATTAAATGGAAAGTGAGGGCCTTTAAACCCTACTTGACCCCTATGACCGGACGGCCATGGTGACTAACCCAATCCAAAGCAGTTACTAGGATAACACGTAATATGTATTTGAATAACATCATGCATAGCATCATATTAAAAATAATAGCATGCACTATTCATGATAGTATTCACTATTGAATATAGATTAGTGTTTAAGTATAACAGCCCCTAACCAATGGCAAGCATCATACTATAATTACCATACATAATCATGCAACATTTCACTGAACCCTAATTATTGGCATGCATCAAAATATATGATCAAACTAACTATCTCATAAGCATTTCATCATTCATTTGACCATTAATTGAATGAAATAAGGGTGGCTCTGATACTACTGATGGGTTTTTAGGATTTTAGTGGCACAGCAGAATAATGGATTTCAAAAAATTTCATTCTTGAAAACCCTAACAACTAGAAACCCTAAGCCCAAGATTCCTTATTCACTACAATCAACAAGTCACTAAATTAGGGTTATGAAGAATACCTGGAACACTAAATCCTTTTCTTTCCACTAGGCTCACAAATGCAAGCCCTCCAAAGATGATCCACACAGGAATCAAACTAGGAAGCTCTCCTTAGTAGGTTGCTTGATCAATTGGGATTCTTTTAATGGACTTTCTTCCTTCAACAGCCTTTCTTTCCTTGCTCAGATCCTTGCCCTCCAGTAGAGCACTCTAAATCATTTCCAAAACAATCTTCACTTTCACTTTCTAATTCACTTCCTGAAACCCTTATCTTAAAATGGAGTATTTGTCTTAAGACAAGACAAGGGAGAAAGAAACAAAAGAGAGTGTGGTAGAGTGTGAGTGTAGGAATGCAGGAAAGAAATGAGTTTTTGTGAAACCCTTTGACCTAATCACTGAAGCCTATTTATAGGAGAATGGGAGGTTCTAGATAAGCCTTCTCATCAGCCCATGATAAGCCTTTCAATTTATCAAATAAGACTCTTCATATAGGAAGAGTCTTATTAATGAAGCATCATGACCTTTTTGTGCACCAACTATCTCATTCAAGTCCCTTCAAGTTTTCATCCGACTTCTCCCTTTGCCACTTGGCATTTTTTAGTTACAATGAAGCCAAGGGACATGGCTTTTGAGTAAGAAGAGTTGGGGATTCAAAATACCTTAAAGTAGAAGGACTCTGCTTCTTAGAATTGTGCCAAACATGAAGAGTCACAACTCTTCATGTGCCAACTCCTTCCACCAAACTTCTTTTCTCATTTTGACCGATCATAAGCCATTCAAATGGTGTGGAGATGAAGCTATGGGGTGCCTTGCTTCATCTAGAAACAAAGTCCCAAAACAGAAGGACTGTAGGTCCTTTTCTATGCACTAATTGTGAAGAGTCGCTACTCTTTACTTGTCAATCAACTTTTTCCACACCATATGCCACCTTTGACCTAGTCAAAGTATATGTAATATGTGTGTCATTTGAAAGGGCATTAAATCTACTTTTTGACCATATAATTTGTTTTTAGGTGGGAGGTCTATTTGGTCTTTCTGCATCCTTTTGAATGCTGAGGTATCACCTAGGCGCCAAGAGTTCCATGCCATTGGGACTCTTCATATATGGTGCATAAAATGTCCAAAAAATATTAGATAAAATCTGATAAATTCATCCCACTTATGACACAACCAAATTTAGGTCTTCCATAAATTGGTTAGTCCATTTAGCAACCTTTCAGACCCAATTCAATTGGGTTAGGAGATTAGGTCAGCCTACTCATGCTAGTGTGCAATCTAGCTAACCAATTAGGATCCCATGACCCTAATTAAATGTTAATTGACTTTCTAGGTCAATTCCCTAATGTGTGTGACCCTTTGGGTTCCATATCTAGCCAGCAGTAGGTCTAGGTTCCAGCCGATTCGATCCAATCGAACCCGATTAACCTGATTAGGTCAAATTGAGCTGACCCAAGTTGCCAATTCGAACTAACTTTCAAATTGACTCATGAATTCAATCCAATTGATTCATGATAATCCATAAGACATGATTGACATCTACCAACATGTCATGCTTACCCAGAAGATGAGAAATTTGGTAGAAAGTATCAAAATACCCTTCGGTGAAAAGTTACCGTGCAATTCAATCTTTCAATCTCCCTTTATCCCGAATAAGTGATGGGTATGGATAATTGTCAAACCCTAGTTCTTAATCATTTCAAATATCTATTCGATAATGAAGACTCTTCTTATGAGTGATTAGAAACTAATTCTAATCTCATTCTGCTTTGATCAAAGACTTCCTGAGTCATCAATCGAAGAGATTAATTGGGATAATAATTTCTCTTACTAGGAATGATCGATTCCTTGTTGGTCCACTAACATCCTTCATACACCATCCACTATATCCGAGAACACCCCGTATATGACTCAATGTCATGAATGAGTATGAACCAAAACATGGCTTAGTGTGTATAAGGAACCATGGTGACCTCAGGTCTAAAGATTACTTGCACAACTTCCACTATGAGAACTATCTTTTGATAAGTAGTAAGACTTCCATAAGATAGTCTCAGTGTAGATCAGTTCAATAAACTCATATCCTAATGAGCACCCTTATCCTTGTATTAGTGTCTCTGCAAAAGTGGCTGTGAGACCAACCACCCTCTCCATCGAGCATACATAGGATAAACTAGTCTTTTCAAAAGCATCGATCCCCGAATCGATGATCCAATGACTAGGAACATTTTAGATTAGGATTTATAGGAACTTAGGTCTTACCATTATAATCTCCATCATAACCCTAATTCTATTGCCCTAACCTATGGGATTCATCATAATCTTTAAATAAGATACAACAGTATGATGAAATAAAATACCTTTATTAATATAACAATGTCATACAAGAGTTGGAAGATTATAAAAATGCCCTAATAAAGATTGGCTTTTAGGACACTTTTTTTTTAGACGAAGCCTCAATCAATGCTCAAAGGTGTTGAACTTGAATGCTTCTTGATTGTTTTGAATGCTTGGAGACTTCTTTTTGCTTGAAGGTAGTTTCTCTCAATGAATATGAATGAATGCTCTTGCTTTTCTTCCTTTTTCTTATTCCCTTTTCATCCTCTTGTGTTTTAATTTAATTTCAATCATTTAAATACCATCCCAAGGCCTCAAAGTTAGTTTATGACCGTTAGACATAAAAAACTAGCCGTTGGAAGCTAAGAGGGTTGAGTTTTGTATTTGAAAAACTAGTCGTTACTGTTCCCAGAACTCTAAGTGTCAACACTTTAAGTTGTGAGTCGACACTTAGGGTCGACACTTAAGTCCCATGAGTCGACACCTAGTTCAAAATTCTTCTTTAAAGCTCTCTGAAATTTTTAGGTGAGTCGACACTTGACATCCATGAGTCGACACTTCAGGTAAGTCTTCAACTTCAGCATGTTTTGTAAGAAATTTATCTCAGGCCTTGAGTCGATCCTTGAGTCGACACCTTGAGTCGACACTTGAGTGGCATGAGTCGATACTTCAACCGTGCCATCTAAAACTCTTTCTACGTGCTGGCTTGAGTCGACACTTGCACTGCCATGAGTCGACACTTGAACTGTGAGTCGATACTTTGAGTCATCACTTGCTAAGATTTCTTCAAAAATCACTGAACTTCTGCTGAAACCTTTTTAAGCTGAACTCTTTAAGTTCTTTCAAGCATATCTTAAGTGCTTAAGTCCATTTTTAACTGATCTTTCATCTCTACAAAAGGCTTCTTCATCATTTGACAAGCAATCCAATTTAGTTATTTTGATGAATACCTTTTTTTATTGAACATACTTCAAGAAACATGTTAGTACTCAACTTATACTTAAGTATTTTATTTATCATCAAAATCAATAATGAGTCAACATGGGGGCACCAAGGTGGAGATTGTAGGGTTTTTGCATGGTGCTCCCAAGCCTTGGAGAGCCTTGGAAGGCCATGGTAGGGATGCTGGAGGCGATCCCTGAAGCTTGGAGGCATGCCAAGTGATTCATGGAGGTGTTCCAGGGGGTTCATGATGCATTCATGGATAGGTTTGGGGCTTAGGTTTATAAGTTTCCAAGGGCCCCAGAGTCATGTTGGGTCAGGGGGCTTGACCCAAGGTTGAGGGTTTTCTTACATTGACTTGTTGGGTGGAGTTTTTTGTGAGATTGTAACATAATCCAATTGAGTTATGGGGTTGGGTCCAAGGTATAAGTTGGTTAGTTGGTTAGCAGTTGGTTGGATGGTTAGTTGGTTAGGTGGTTGGCCCAAGAGTTCTAACCACCCATGTGGACTAACAAATCAAGAACTCTAACTAACCAAGTGTCCTAATTAGTTTGGCCCAAAAAATCATAGTCCTAACTGCTATCTAAGAAGTCTCATCGCCCAAGTCTTGATTTGCCCCATTATATAAGAAGTTGGGGTGTGCGTGAAGTTGAGAGAGGGAGACCGTGAGACTTATCACGATCATGAGAAGACTGTGGGGCTAAGAACACCCCTTGGGGGCATGACCATGGGAGACCTCCTGGGTTTCAAAGAGGCCACGGTGATGGGCTGTAGAGAGGTGCACATGAAGACTTGCTCACATGGAGGGCTTGGACCATGGGGTGTTCCACGAGGTTTTGGAGACGGGATCCTGCATGAGGGAGTCCGCAAGTGGAGCTTCTTCTCAGGTTTCAGAGAGAAAGGGATGCACATTGAGGTATTGTCTATGCATGGCCGTACGTGGGTTCTTGGGGCATGAGGCCTGTAAGAGAGAAGATGTGCGGGTGACGGTGAGAAGCTTCTGGGATTTCAGATTGGGTGTCATGGGGTATTGTATCTTGTCTTGTAACAAGGTTCTTCTTCAAAAGAATAAAGCAATATCACTTTTTCTCCTACATCTTTTCTCTATATCTCTTTTATTGCATGACATTGAATCGAAGAACATGTTATTGCTGGTTCTTGATCAAGAAGGTTGGTTCTTGATCTCTTCCTCGCTACTTCTGCTACATAGGTGCTGATCCAGATTCCACCAACAAGTGGTATCAGTGCCTAGGAATCTTAACAAGTAGAAAACTTATTTGATAGAAGGGGCGATGTTGGCATAGAGTCCCTTTTCCAACCGGACAGAGCTACTAGATTGCAGGCCCGCTCCCTAGCTCACCTGTAAAATAAATTCCTGGCCGGAGTTGCTCCGGTAGGGAACACTCTGATGCCTAAGTCAGAGGTAGACTCCAGCTATAGAATGGAGAAGATTCTGAGGAGGATGAGAGGGAAAGGACTCTGAGATTTTCAGGAGTGTTTTTGTGCCCTTACGTGGAGCATCCTCTCTTACCGTTATTTATAAGGAGTTGTCCGGCCTGCGATTTTGTTCTTCCTCTAGCGGTTATGATGGGAGAGTTAATTCCTTTCCCATAATTTGTAATCGTGGATTGTTGTCAAACGGTTTTGGCCAGAACGGAGGTATTACCGCTTGGGTTACGCATCATGATTGTGTCTTAGAGATAGTCAATGGTAACTGTTGCTTGTCGTATTTGTAGAGACCTGAGACAAATTGAGGATCCGTCTTCAAACTTCCCTTTTAGGGAGATTTCCATAATTGAATCGGGAATGTCTTTGTCCTCAGGCCCTTTCGAGATGGATCGAAACTTATGTCTTCGGCATAAGTCGAGGGCCTAGCCTTTGCCGTAAGCCGAAGACTATGTCTTCAGCATAACCCAAGGATCATGTCTTCGAGAGCCGGTGAGGGTCATTCTTCGGTTTGGGCTGAGGGCCTTGTCTTCAGGGGCCGTAAACTTGTTAAAAGCTTTGGCTCGCCATTAGCTACCTGGTTTTTCCTGGATACCTTGGTTTGAGGTATACGGTTCAGAAGAGATGTCCTCGGCCGGTCGAACCGTTGGCTGGCTTGTGCTTGGACTAACATATCCCAACAGTTGCCCCCATACTCTCAGTTTTTGAAGCAAAGATTTGCCTCAAAGAGTGAGAGTATTATTGGTTTGTCGTTTTTCTTCTAGGAAATAGTATAGTGGATGATTACAAAATCTCTGATTGGACTGTCTACCATAACTGCCAGCTGATTCAAGAATCAGGCAATAGACAGTTGTCATTCCTTGATTGAGAGGTGAGAAAGGAGTGGACAGACCAGGGACTGTCCCTTCTTTTTTCGTTGTACGATGGTTCAGCCAATCTTTTGGTTGGGACTTGAGTGACGGTCATGGTACCTCCCTGCCCCTTGGATGATACATGCACTCCATCTTGGCCATTGATTTATACGGGTTATGACCTTTGGTCCATTCCGTGTCAAATCATCTTAGGGCAGTTTTGGGGTTGCGCGACTATCTCGAGCATCCATGGCGGGTCACGATGTTGCCTAGGAGCTTCTCTATCTTCTTTTGAGAAGGAGAAAAAGTCTAGCTGAGGAAGCTTCTTCAATCTCATACTTTTAGCTTTGGCCCAACTTTCCCTTCCGTAGGTAGAATCTTCCTTTTTCTCCTTTATCTTGCTCTTTTATCATGGCCGTGTCTGTAGGAAGCCAAAGAGAAAATGTTGGGGCCTCGGGGGCCAATGATATAGTGAGTCTGGAGTTAGTTCCCAGCTCCGTTTCACCAGGAAAGGTAGCCCACCTTCGAGAATGCTATCACTTTCCTGAAGGATTTTCCCTAATCCTTCCTACATCTAAGGAACGAATGAATAAACCTCCTACTAGGTATCTGGCTGTATATGAAGACCACTTGAAGGCTGACCTTCGATTTCCTCTGCATCCCTTCTTCATGAAGATCTTCCACCTATATCAGATAGTGCCTGCGCAGTTGACTCCGAATAGTATTCAAAATGTCTGTGGATTTTTGGTCCGGTGTCACATGGCTAATGTGAACCCCGGGACCAATTTGTTTACCACCCTTTTTGTGCTTAAGAGGGATTTTCATGGTCGTGGATGGTGGGTGATCGGCCCTTGGCCTGGTCGCAAGATCATTAAAGATATGCCCAGCGCCATCCACGGGTGGAAACCTATCTTCATTTTTGTATCGTCTACCGAACCATGGGATTTTAGTAGAGAGTGGAAGGAGCCACGTTTAGCCACCAATGATGGAAAAAAAGTTTTGATGGTTGATCAGTCTGATTATGACTTACTGACTGATTTGGAGGCCGTTCCTATCCGTAAATTGTTGGAGGAGAGGAATCTCCATCTCGCAAGGATCAGCAAGCTCCCTGTGTTAGGTATATATGGGGGAAACTTTCACCTCTTTCTCTTTATTTCTATTGTAGTCCAGTCGACTCAAGGGGGTCTTTCTATTTGTAGGTGGTGGAATGAAGCCCAACTTGAGCTAGCTCTGCCAATCTTCCGAGAAGAGGACAGCTCAAGCCCCTCCTTTGAGGTCAGCAGTTCGGAAGAAGGCTTGAAGGGATGATCTTAAGAGGAGTAGAAGCACTTCGTCCTCTAAAGGAACTTCGGGGGGGGACATAGTGCCGATGATGGAGGCCCCAGCAGGGTCTCAACTAGTTGAATCTTCACCGGCAGCTATCTCTCCAGTCCACATAAGGGAGAGTCCATCTCCGGTGGTCGATGTTCCATTGTCTTGCCCCCCAACGATGGATAGGGGCAAGGCAGCGCAAGTTGAAAGGGAGTCCGTTCGGGAGGCTTCTCTAGCTGGGAGCTATCTCGTGGGCTCTTCGGAGCTTTCCCACATGGGGGGGCTGCTGGTCCCCACCGTTGCTAGGCAGGCGCTAAAGGATACTCTGCTGCCTCACGATCTGGTAGTTATTCGAAGTTGAAGCCTTGCCAGGATATCTGACTCTGCCTTTTCTTCCCTGTAACAGGTGAGATCCTCATCATCTTTTCTTTGCCTGAAGGGTTGTTCAGACTATAATCTCGCTTTATCGATGTAGTTGGTCTACGACATCACTTTCATGGAGGAGGGCCTAGGGAATGTTGATAGCCTCATCCATGGCCTCAAGGAAGAGCTCCATATAGCTATCGCCGAAAAAGAGATGGCGGAAGAACTAAGGCAGTCGATGGAGAATCGTCTTGCTCGGGCAGACGTCGAAGTCCAAGACCTGAAGAGCGAGTTGAAGAGCACCCACTTGACAATCACGAGGCAAGGGGTGGAGTTGAGAAAGAGTAGGAAACATATCGACTCCTTGGAGCAATCTACCAAGGAGGATCAGGAAAAGATGGAAGACCTGACCAGGGCGGTTGAGGAGGCAATCAGAAGGGCTGAAGAGGTGGCCCTGGAGTCTGAAGCGGCTAGGAGAGAATCCAAACTTCTGAAAGAGCTGGCGAGTAGAGCTGTAGCAGATTTTAGGAAGTCCTCACAGTTCCAAGTGGAAATGAATGAGGCGACTTTATACAGCTATCAGCACGGCTTTAATGATGGACTTGCCAAGGTTAGTGGGGCCTTCCCTAACCTTGATCTTTCTACTGTTCCTGCTTTCGACATTGTGGAAGAAGAAGAGGAGGAGGCCGAGGCCATAGAGGAGGTTGGAGAGATGTCAAGCCCAAGGGAGGAGATCCTAGTCGCGGTCGAGGATCCTGGCATAATTTTAACCCAGGTCGAGGAGGCTGAAGAGGTGCCAAGCTTAGGGGAAGAAGCTCCTGTTATGGTCGAAGACTCGAGCATAATTCTGATCCCAGCCCTAAAGGGAGTCCAAGCTAAGGAGGGGGTCCAGGTTGAAGATTCTCTGGACTCAACCTAAGTCAAGGATGCTCTCTCTGCACAGATTGACAAGCTGCTCCAATCCTGTGATGTTGGGTCTCTTCTAGCTGATGCCTAGGGATTTGTATAGCTTTTGGCATTATATATTTTCCTTATTTTCCTCTAAAATGTAACTGACAAACTATTTCGAATTACCAAGTAGCTTTCTCCTTGCTTGTATGTGCTATGTCGTGTTTTTGAATATGGCATAAGCAAAGTTGTTTGGTCGAACGGCTGAAGCCGAAGACCATTTGGTTGGCGGCTGGTGCCGAAGATGAGTAATGAAGTACGACCGGAATGCCATTGCTAATGCTGACCATGATTGAGCTAGATTGATGCCAGACAGTCAATCTGTATGTCTAAGAATGGACACGACGGACAGGTGTCACTTTCTTGTTGATCATTGGTTAAGGAACATTTAGCATGATTCTCGTAGCCTATGTTGAGTACATCGATATCCGAACGATCGCATCCTCATGCACCCCGGGTGCCATCATATCCTCCCTTTCCAAGAGGGAGCCATTAATGCCGTCACCGTATAACGAAGACCATTCTCGATTTGGGGCACTAGCGGTTGCCATCCCCAAGAGCAGTTATTGGCAGTCATATCGTTCCCAGTTGGTCACCCGGGGTTTCGAGGCATCGCTTCAACACGTGGCACTCTCTGGTGTACCTGTGAAAGGGCACAGAGCACGTTTCCCTGTGGTCGTTTGTGGGTGTAAGATCCCTTTAAATAGGACCCCGTCTCCCCTAGTCGAAGGCCATCATAATCTCAGACTCCTATTTTAGAAGCTTTCCTTCTTTCTCCTGCGTTCCAGCGGAATGAAGTTCAGCATCTCCGAGCTTAAGAAAGAGGTAATGAAGAGGGCCTCCAAGACTTTGTTTGATGGGGAGCCCAGTTCCAAGACCCCTCGATGCGGTGTAGAGATGACCCGCAAGGGGCCATTGCTCGCTTGGAGAGAAGGATCCGGGTACTGGAGGCCCGCCTGGTGGAGGCCAAGGCATAGGTTGAGATCGTCGCTACAGAGGCGGAGGAGTCCAGAAAAAGATTGGCAGAGGCCATTGCGGACTTCATGGCTTCTTCTGCCTACAAGGACGAAGTTGCAGAGGCGGTCCTGGACTCGTACCACCAGGGGTTTCGAGAGCATCGGGACAAGGCTTTCAGGTTCTTCAATTTGAAGGGCCTGGAAAACATTAGGCCTTTTGTCCCGTTCCCAGGTCATGAATTCGACTCCGACTTTGGAGAGGAGTCGGAGTCAGACTCTGAGGGGAACACAGGGGTCTCTCCATCCTCCTTCCGGGGCCATGACGCCTCCCGCCAACATGGGAAAGGGCCGGCTGGTGGTCACTGAATCCACTTTCCCCTTTATCTGTAATGCTTTTCTTTTCTCCTTTTTTTGTAAAAGATTTAGAAATGAAATGAAGTGTTTCAACTTCTCTTACCTTCTTCCATATTTCCTTTGTAATTCATTGTATTATGATATGTTGAAGGTGTAAACTTCCTAGATCACTTGGGATCTGCAAAGAAGAGATGAGATCGGCTGAGCCATCCCATCAAGTATTTACTGTTGATAGGATGAACGACATAGGTTCATTCAAGCACATTTTTAGATTTACCGTAGGGTAGGGCGTCTACGTCGTCCCTGTGCATTCCTGTCATGTTCAAGGTAGGCTGTTTAGGCCCGTCCCGGTGTATCTTCGGATATATCGTAGGGTAGGCTATAGAAACCATCCCTGCGCCTTCTTGTTATGTTCAAGGTAGGTTGTTTAGGCCCGCCTCGGTGCGTCTTCGAATATACCGTAGGGTAGGCTATAGAAACCATTCCTGCGCCTTCTTTGGCATAAGGTAGGCTAATTAGGCCTGCCCTGGCACGTCTTCGGGTTTTCCGTATGATAGGTCACATGAATCATCCCTGTGCCTTTGATCATTTCGGCAGCCTAATGAGGCCCCGTCTGTTGCGCTCGTCGGGCATACCGATAAGGTGAGTAGATCAGACTCTCCTTCACGCCATTGGCCAGTTTCTTAGATCGTACCACTCATGCCATTATCATCCAGTTGATGCAACGGGCTATTCAGAGTTGAATAGATTCACACACAAGATTTAGGGACCTGTTTATTGATAGTATTTGCGAAGGTTTTGTACATTCCATGGCCGGGATAGAATTTTTCCATCCAAGGTCTTGAGTCGATACGTTCCTGGATGTATGACCTCTTCAACCTGATATAGACCTTCCTAGTTGGGAGAAAGTTTGCCCTGCTCTATTGGCCTGGATACTTCTGCCTTTCGCAGCACCATGTTTCCTGTGCAAAAAACTTGCTCCCTTACTCTAGAGTTGTAATACTTGGCGAACTTTTGTAAGTATGTCGCCATTTTTATTTGGGCCTGGAGCCTGGTGCTCGGCAACAAATCTAAATCAACTCTTCTGTGATCGAAGTTTTCGGGCTCTTCATACTCGTCGATTCTTAGAGATTGGAGGGAGACTTCGATAGGGAGAACGTCTTCGGTACTGTATGCCAGGTTGAATGGAGACTTGCTGGTGGCCGTTCTCGGGATAGTTCTGTATGCATAGAGGATGGAGGTCAGCTCTTCTATCTAAAGTCCTTTGGCAGCGTTCAACCTTATCTTCAGACCATGGAGAATGGTCCAATTGGTTACTTCGGCTTCTCCGTTGGACTGGGGGTGGGCAACGGAAGTCAGCCTATGTTGCACATGGTATCGAGCGTAGAAGTCTTTAAACTTTGGGTTGTCAAACTATCTCCCGTTGTCGGTGATTATCGTATGTGAAATCCCGAACCGAAATATGATAAAATTTTTGACAAAATTCTCGACCTTGCCCTCCGTGATTTGAGCCAGTGGTTCGGCTTCGACCCATTTTATAAAGTAATCAACACCATGAGGAGGAACTTCCTCTATCCAGATGCGGGCAGAAATAGGCCAAGAATATCCATTCTCCATTGAGCGAAAGGCCAGGGGACTGTTAGCTGGGTCAAATGACTCGCTGGTTGTCTCTGAATGTTGGCATATCTCTGGCATTGATCACATCTTTGCACGAAGTCGGCCGAGTCCTTCTGGATAGAGGGCCAATAGTATCCTTGACATATAATTTTATATACTAAGGACCGACCCCCTAAGTGATCACCGCATATGCCTTCATGGACTTCTCTCAGGGCGTAGTTAGCATCTATCGGCTCCAAGCATTTCAGTAGAGGCTATGAAAATGACCTTTTGTAGAGAGTTCCATCTAAGATGACATATTAAGATGCCATCCAGCAGATCTTTTTAGCCTTTGCTTTATCTTTCGACATCGCACCCTCATTTAGGAACTTGATGATGGGATCCATCCAATTTGGTTCGGTCTCAATTTAATGTACCTCCATAGCTTCTTCAGCTATACTTGGGGCTTCAAGGTGTTCAACGAAGGTACGATCGAGGGGTTCCGGGGTTGTAGTAGCAAGTCGAGATAATGCATCTGCCTGAAAATTCTCTGATCGAGGAACATGAGTGATTTCGCAGTGTTCCGGTTGAGAAGATAAGATTTGTACCTTCTCCAGGTACCGCACCATGGGGGATCCCTGGCTTCATATTCCCTTTTAACGTGATTTACCACCAACTAGGAGTCTGAAAAAGCCTGGAGTCTCTGAACTCCCAAACTCTTGGCGATCTGAAGTCCTGCAAGCAGGGCTTCGTATTCGGCCTGGTTGTTTGAAGCACGGAAGGAGAAACGGAGTGCATACTTTACGGTGTGGCCATCGGGTTTAGCTAGTATGAGACCGGCTCCACATCCAATGGAGTTGGAAGCTCCGTCCATATGGAGCACCCAAACGGACTCCGTATTCTTTGAAACTCCCTCTTCTACTGAAGATGCTTCGTCTTTGGACATCCAGGTACGCTCAGCCAGGAAATCTGAAAGCACCTGGGCCTTCATAGCCGTTTGGGGCTGGAATCTAATGTCCAACTCGCTTAGCTTCACAGCCCACTTGACTATTCTTCCTGAGGTATCAGGGCATCGGAGAATGGCCTTGAGAAGCTGACTGGTCAGCACCACGATGGCATGGACATGGAAGTAAGGCTGTAGTCGCTTTGCTACAATTATTAGAGAGTATATCAGCTTCTTCATTTTTGAATACCTTATCTCGGCATCATGCAAAACTTTGCTGATGTAGTATATCGGCTTGTGGGAGCTATCTTTTTCTCTTCGGACGAGGATCGAACTGACTGTTCGTCTGAAGCGAAAAGGTATAAATAAAGCACCTCCCCCTCTAGAGGTTTGAAAAGTAGAGGTGGGGTTTCTAAGTATTTCTTCAACTCTTCAAAGGCAGTGCGGCAGTCTTCGGTCCATTCAAAGCCCCGAGACTGCCAAAGTAAAAATGGGAGACATTTCTCAGCTGAACGAGAGATGAACCTATTTAAGGAGGCAATCCTTCCTGTTAGCTGTTGGACTTCCTTCTAGCAGGATGGGTGCCTCCTGTCCCTGAGGGCCTGGATTTTTTCTGGGTTTGCTTCAATCCCTCGCTTGGTGACAAGGAAACCCAGAAACTTGCCCTAAGTAGCCCCAAAGGTGCACTTCGTTGGATTTAGCTTCATATGATAACGTCGTAGAGTTCTAAACAATTCCTCCAGGTCCCGGATGTGATCTTTTATAAGGAGGCTTTTGACGATCATGTTGTCAACATAGGCCTCCATGTTTCTTCCCAACTGCTCCTTGAACACCTTGTTGATTAGCCTCTGAAATGTCGCTCCAGCATTTTTGATCCCAAATGGCATCATCTTGTACAATACAGACCTTTGTCAGTAATGAAGGCCATCTTCTCCTCATCTTGGGGAACCATTCGGATCTAATTGTAGCCAGAGAAAGCATCCATGAAGCTTAGTAGTTGGTGGCTGGCGGTGGTGTCGACCAGTTGGTCAATCTTTGAGAGAGGAAAGCTATCCTTTGGGCAAGCCTTGTTGAGGTCTGTATAGTTGATGCAGATCCTCTACTTGCCATTAGCTTTTTTCACCATTGGCCAACCACTCGGGATAATGGACTTCTCGGATGAACCCTGCCTTGAAGAGCTTGCTTACTTCCTCATCTATCACTTTTTGTCTTTTAGGGGCAAAGCTTCTCTTCTTTTGCCGGACTGGCTTATACCCGGGAGCAACTTCCAGCTGGTGAGTGATCACTTCGGCGGGAATCCCTGGCATGTCTGAAGCCGACCAAGCGAAGACATCAACATTATCCCTAAGGAAACAGATTAGCTCCGTTCTGATTTTTTCATCAAGCATGCTCCCAATCTACACGACTTTGGTGGGGTCCTCTTTAGTTAAGGGCACCAAGATGGTTCTCTCCATGGGCTCTCCAGAATCTATGGCTGGGTCCCTCCGATCTAACTGATCCAAGGTCGTAGAGTCATTGGAGTGCTTATCTTGAATCATCAGGCACTGTCGTGCCGCTCTCTGATCTCCTCTAGCTTCTCTGATTCCATTCCTGGTAGGGAAGCGCACCAGGAGATAATAAGATGATACTACGGTCTGAAATTTGTTCAAGGCGGGCCGTCCCAAAATAATATTGTAGGCCGAAGGGGTTCGGACCGTCGTGAAATTGATAGGTAGTGTCTTTTATCATGGTTCAGTACCGAGGGTTACAGGCAGTATTATTTCTCCCTCAGCGTCAACCTGATTACCTCCGAAGCCAATAAGTGGTACAGGGAATCTTCATAGTTTGTTTCTTGGCAAACATATTTTAGAAAATGCATCGTAGATCAAGACATCAGTCAAACTTTCATTATCAACTAAGATTCGTTGTACATCGTAGTTGGCCACAACGGCCGAGATTACATTAGCATTATTATCCTTGAGTCACTTCGAGACATCATCTTCGTCTCCTCTCTGGTTGGCAGGTTGATGTATCATCCCCACGCCTCCATTAGTGGGCCTTTGATTTGGCAGTTCAGCCTCTTCAGGAGCCGGTTGGGGAACAGTAGCCTCTGACCAAAGTCCTTGGCGACCCACGTACCACCCCAAATACCCTCTCTTGATGAGATCCTCTATTGTATCTCTCAGTTGGATGCATTCTTCGGCGTTATGGCCGTGGTCCCGATGGAATCGGTAGTATTTATTCCTGTTCCTTGTGGAAGAGGATGCCTTCATGGGACATGGCCACTGGAGGTAGTTTTCTTTCTCTATCTTCATGAGAATCATTTCACGAGGGAGGTTGAGGGGGGTATAGGAGTCGAATCTCCCGCCCAATGCTCGGGGCCTGGGAGGACTCCTTCGGTGGTCAGCATACTTGTTGTTGTTGGAAGTAGGGGGGCCTGGTCACCTATTATTTTTCTTCTTTGAAAGGGTCTTCCCTTCGATCAGTCGTCGATTTTCCACTTGCTCTTCGGCATCGGCATATTTCTGAGCTCTTGACAGAAGCTCATCGTAGCTTTTGGAGAAATTCTTATCCAGAAAAAAGGTGAGCCTGGATGTGCGAAGCCCCTTCTTTAGTGCAGACATGGCCATGTGTGCAATGAGATCGGGGATCTCAAGTGTGGCCATATTAAATCTGGAGATGTAATCTCGCAGACTTTCTCCTTCATTCTGGTGAAGGAGGAACAGCGTATCTGTATTCCGAGGGATCTTGCGACAAGTCCTGAAATGCAAGATAAACAGTTTTTCTAACTCAAAAAAAGAATCGATGATACCTAGATGAATGCTTGAGTACTACATCCGAGCAGCTTTCTTCAAGGTGGCTAGGATCGCGAGGCAATACATTGCGTCTAAAGCTTACTGGATCATCATATGGGCCTTAAAACTGCCCAAATGATCATAAGGATCGGAGGTACCATCGTAGGATTCTATCCGAGGGACCTTGAAGTGCCGAGAGATGACCTCGGCCATGATGCGGTCGGTATAGGGAGGGCGCAGATCACAACTACTACATCGTTGTGATCCCTTTGCTCCCGGATTCTTGCCATTCCCGATTCGATGGCCTTAAACTTCCCATCATAATCGGGGAGAGCTTGCTTCGACGCCTTCTCTACAAGAGTGGAGTTTTCAGAATGTGAGGAAGTTTGCCTAGGTCTTTTTCCCCTCCGCAAGGAATCGATGGGCCTAGGCATTCTTGAATCTCGGCCTTCAGAAGAGGGCCGAGGACGAGGGGAGAGATATGTGGACCCCTCTCGACGGGCTCTCTTCCTCTGGGATCGAGAACTATGTCTGGAGGTGTTCAGCAGATGCCCCACATGGAAGGCTCTGTTTTGGAAGTCCTGAACCATAGCCATAAGATTAGTGACTTGGTTCAGGAGGGCTTCGAACTGCTATTGTCCCACGACCATGGTGGGAGGTGGAATTTCGTTCTCTACTGGTGCTCCACCCCCCTGGGATGGAGCACGACTTCGACTTGTCGAGGCGATCTGAGTCTTCTCTCTTGCCATCGAGAATTTCTTACTTCCCCTTTGTCAAGGAGAGGAGCTTAACAATTGGCCCTTCCCCCTACCTGGCATGCCAATCTGTTGGCGTAGAGTCCCTTTTTCGACGGGGCGGAGCTATTATATCGCAGGCCCGCTCCTTGGTTCACCTGCAAAATAAATCCCTGATCGGAGTTGCTCTGGCGGGGGACACTCCGATGCCTAAGTTAGAGGCGGACTTCAACCACAGAATAGGGAAGATTCTGAGGAGGATGAGAGGGAAAGGACTCTGAGATTTTCAGGAGTGTTTTTGTGCCCTTACTTGAAGCATCCCCTCTTACCGTTATTTATAAGGAGTCGTCCGGCCTGCGGTTCCGTTCTTCCTCCAGCGATTACGATGGGGGAGTTAATTCCTTCCCCATAATTCGCAATCGTGGATTGTTGTCAAACGATTCCGGCTAGACCAGAGGCGTTACCGCTGGAGTTACGCGCCATGATTGTGTCTTGGAGATAGTCGATGGTAACCGTTGCTTATCGTATTTGTAGAGACCTAAGACAGATCGAGAATCCGTCTTCAAACTTCTCTTTTAGGGAGATTTTCGTAATTGAATCGAGAATGTCTTCGTCCTTGGGCCCTTTCGAGACGGATCGGAACTTATGTCTTCGGCATAAGTCGAGGGCCTAGCCTTTGCCGTAAGTTGAAGACTATATCTTCGACATAACCCGAGGATCATGTCTTCGGGAGCCGGTGAGGGTCATTCTTCGGTTCGGGCTGAGGGCCTTGTTTTTAGGGGCCGTAGACTTGTTAAAAGCTTTGGCTCGCCCATTGGCTGCCTGGTTTTTCCAGGATACCTTGGTTTGAGGTATACGGTTCAGAAGAGATGTTTTTGGCCGGTCGAACTAGTGGCTGGCTTGTGCTTGGACCAACATATCCCAACAGCGACATTTTGAACTTTTGGCACGTAGCTTTTCCTTTTCATGGTTTACGAATCCGGTTATCATAGGTTTCCAAGTGGTTAATTCAATAGAAGGTTTCCTGTTGATGTGCCACAGGTTAAAGAATACACCTCAGCCTTGTTGCGATTTGCTAAGCAAACAAATATCCCTATTCTCTTGGTACGTTAACTTTCTATTTAATGTACTACATGATTATGCCACTCCCCAACCGAACGGACCCTAAGCTCAGGTTGAAGACCTGAAAGGTTAACCATTGGATTATGAGCTATTTTATTTCGTTGGTGGCTTTGCTTGCAGCACCATGCTTATTGCTTGCTTTAATAATAAAAGAATATCACAAAGGCATGCAAAAATATAAAAATTGGAATGATTTCTCTGTAGTTTCTTTTAATTTCTGCTTAATCCGACATAACAAAAAAGAAGATGGAAATTTCTAGATTGAACCTCCTGCACAACCTCCCATGCTTGCCATCTTTTTCTCCTCACTTGATGGTTGCGAAGATGGGAAGAGGACCAAGAGTCCAAGACCAAAAGATGGAGCTCCGGCGTCAGGCCACCAGTGAGAGTTGTGGACGATACAAGAAGGAGCCGGCGGCACACGAGTTTCAGTTTCTGACGGTCACAATAACTCTTAGACCCTTTTTTTCTAGTTTTCTTATGCAAACAATGAAAAATGAACTGAAGAAAAGAATTATTAAGAATCAATGAGCACAAGAAAAGTTTTGAAGATTAATAATTAAAAAAAAATCTCCTTCATTCCGGCCTCAATGAAAAAAATTATATAAAAATTATTATGTGCATGTGCATCTCACATGCAGAACTCTACTATTAATAAGTTAAGTTTGATAGGAATAGTTGCTTTACCTCCCTCGGTTGAGGCTACAGTTATCTATTACTAACGATTGACTATTGACTACTTCTAACTATATTCATTAGCATCGATGTCGATGAGCAGGGCTTGTAGGAAAAGGCAAGCAACAATAATCAACTTCTATCCCTAGGTTTGATGCAGGCATGTATGATGCATGAGGGATGTTGGATTATAAATATACCCCTGATCCACCATTCGTGCCCAAGCCTAGCATGCATTAGAAAAATAATTGTTTCAGATTTCTTGATATATGAATATTTGAAGTCGTCATTCTTTTCTTTTCTTTTTTCTACTATCCTTTCTTTCCTATCCTTTTTCTTTCATTTCCTCGTTCCTTTCTTTTTTTTCTGCTTTTCTTTTTTTTTCTCTCTTTCCTTTCTTCCTTCTTTCATTTTGTTCTCTTCTCACGGCGTTGTTGGACCCCCTATGATTGTAGATTAAGAAGGATATGCCCATGTTATCTGAGTGTACATTGTTAAAAAGGTTTAAATGGCTTTGTTTGCAGAACCTAGGAGTGACATTTTGGTACTTGAGGAAGTTTAGCAGGTGTCAATGTAATGTCAACCCCCGGGACCAATTCTGTGTTAAAACAAAATTGGATGGAATAGCTTCGTTTTGAGACGTACTAGCAAGTTGTGCCATTGGATGGATCAATTGTGCTCAATGCTCTGCATGGTCTTTGATACTCCAGCAGGGTTCAAAACATGGAAACAATCTTTCCATATGTCAGGGTATGGTTGCATACATTCAATCCTTTCGAGACTCTCTGATGGCAGGAACCTCGTGCACTGGATCACTATTTTTTAGCATTTTGAGAGCTGCACCAAATTTTGCAACACTTTTGAAATAGTATATAGAAACCTAAGGCATATCTTCACTTTGGATAAACGAATCTTTCTAGGGACAGGAACACCCTCTGGAACATCGAAGGGCCTCACCTCTTCGCCCTCGCCGTTACCAGTTGGAAGGGCTACCGCTTTCTTTATCTTAGCAATGGCTGCCCTGGCTTTCATAACTGACCTGATCACTTGCATCAGGGATTCTACTATGGATGTCAAAGCTTCGCTGGCCTCCACCCAAGTTTCATCAATGACCACCGGCCCTTCCTCTTTTCCCTCCAGAGCTTTGCTCACACCAACCATGGCTGTGACTATTTATTTTGTAGTTAATAATAATTGTCTATGTGATAATTAGAATATGGTTGTTTATATTTGATCTGAACCTGATCTAAATCTATTTTTTTTATATTTAGACTAGGTTATTCATGGACTCGATCTAACCTAATTGCTAACCTAGACAAGCCTCGAACCTCCCTGGTGCATGGAGGACTGTGTGCACTCTTCATGGTCTTCTCCTTGACGGTGCTTGTGCTTCGCTAACCCTCCGAGGTGCGAACAAGTTCTGCCCCGACGTGATCGGCCTTCACCTTTACCTCAAAAATTACTTCTTCAACTTTCATAACTTGTATTGCATTATTAATATAAAATTTATAGAAATTTGTATAAATTATGTAACTATCAAAATAGTATGATACATGCTCCAAAAAACAAGTCATAAAAGATTATTTGGTATCTTGAAATCTAATCTTCACCAATATCTTGCTCTTGCAACTCTGGCTATTATTATTTTCTTTGTATACATATGTAACACGAGTAATAAAATTTGAAGAATGATTTGATGGGGCTTTCACATGCATTTTCAGTTTTCTCAATGTGAACAACTGGAAGAAATCATAAGCCATGTTTTACTTCCTTGCTCTAGACCATCTGGAGATATATGGCCTACTTGTTTGAAATTTATTAAATAACATGAGAAAGAAAAAGCGTGTTCTTGGAAGAATTTGATTTGGAAGAATCCATGGTCTCTTTCTATGTCCACACCATGCCCTTTTTAAAGGGCCACTTGATTTGGAGTTTCTTCTTCTCCTTGCTTGATTTTAGGTTTTTTCTCCTCATTCTTACTACAACCTTCAAGCCCAATCTCAATTTTTTGTTTGAGACTGTCATCATTTTACCAATCTTTGTTTAATCTGCCTCTCTGGTAACTTCATAGAGTTATGAGTTTTATTCCATGATAGTTAAAACAGTTTGTTCATAGCAATTTTATCCCTCCAAGTGTACATTATCCTTAGCTCATTATTAGATCTGCTACGATTGACTTCCATTATCTCTCACTTTTTTATTTATGGTTAGGTCATGCATTATAGCCCAGAAGAATCATATATTATTTGAAGTTAAATTGTGCTCCATTATTTTTTCCAGGTGATAGCCTCACAAGGATGGTGCTATGTCTTCCCCGTAAAGGGTTTAACTTTTTAGCCGGCCCAGAGAAACTATGGATTGGAAGTCATGATTTTTTTTCATGACTTCTCCATCATCATGGTTGTTTCTCTCTTCACTCAAGAGTACTCATACCTTATGAGTCTTATTTCTCTGGAATCTGTTCTGACTCTCCATACACATTATTTATTTTTGGCATACTTTTTTCTCTCCAAATTGCTTGAACTTCATCAGTTCGAAACCTTCCCCTCATAACATAATTTTAGCATTATTACCTCATAATTTCATCAACCTATGGCATTCAGTGCACCATCGATCATAACATAATTTTGTTTGTGATGTATTTGATAAGATAAAATTTGTGTCTAACCTTTATATATTATCCTTGAAATTACATGTTTTTTTCATTTTTCATATAACAGCCATAGCTAAATCGTCATGAATCATGAACGATTACTATGAAATATACTAATATAGTAAGAAATGGTTAATATAATTTTTCTTGTGCTATCCTTTTTTGTCAAATATATTAATACCTTTGAAAATCCTAAGAATCCCTATATTTCCTATCAAAATAGAAATCAAAGTTAAGTTTGTGCTTAATTGTGCACAGAATTTAGTTGCTTTTTCTTTTCTGCCAGGAAGAAAATAGGAAGCTCTTTTATATAGTCATGGAGATTGGAACCAATAGAGGAGTCGGCGATGGGTGTTGGGTGGGGTTGGGGGTTGGGGAAGAGAGGAAAAGGAGATGACAACAGGTGGGGGTGACGATGGAAGGGGGCAGCAATTGGAGAAACGAGAAAAAAGAGCCGATAGCGGGGCTTGATTTAGTCTTCTCTATTCTAAAATGGTTAGGTATAAGTCAAGTGCTAATCTTAGATGTGTCTTCTAAGTCCCAACATCATTAATTGTCCCATGCCTTTAGTTGTCAAGCATCTTGAGAACATCTATTTGGATACTAGTTTAGTCTGGTGACAGCATTGTACTATCTTGCCATGCTGCCATCAATATCCTATTCCTACTCTTTTTAGGATCCATCATTGACTACCTAATCTTGAAATATTTAAAAGCACTCACCAATAATTCTAGAAAAATGTAGCCTTTGCCTAAAGCTATGTAACATATGGTTCTCTTTTTTATTGCACCAAGCAAGGAAGTAAATCTAAAGAATATATATCGATAAAAAAGAATGTAAGAAATTAAAATAAATCTTATGGTTCTTTTAAGTTCCAATAGAATGTACAAATTATTTACAAAATTTCAAATATTATTTATCTTTCTCTTGGCCAAATAATTGTCCAAATTATTTGACATAAATGAATCGATCTAGAACTTTTTGATTATTCCATGGATTTACCATTTTAGGAGTTATCCATAGCTAACTTAAGGTGACTGATGAGCCAGATACACATAATGCCTACAAAGAAATATTCAACAAAGGAATATTGAAACAAGCTTCAAATGTTAGTGCACCAATTAATTGTAATATCTAAAAAAAATATTAAGAAGAAGACTCCTGATGGGAGTCTTCTCCCTTTCCTTTCTTCAGGAGGAGTCTGAAATTGAACCAAACTCAGATTGTCTGGCTATAAGGAGAGTAGCGGTATCGAAGGAGGAAAGAGAAGAAGAAGAGGGGATTCATAGTTCAAATCATCGGAGTCTGACGGATGAAGAAGATCGTGAGTCTTCCTCTTCCCCTCACACTTGCATGTCATCCTTATTTCTTTCCCCTCCTCCTTCCTTTCATTTTCTTCATGGGAAAAACAGGGGAAGGATCGCGCACCTTGAAATACGACAGCGGATAGCTTAAATCAAGCTGTCAATGGTGGTCTCACGGCTAGAAGAAGGGAAGAGAGGAGACTTTAGAGTTCCTTACCTCATCTTTAGCAGGGAATCGGTGGTGATTTGCCAAGGGATGCTCGATGGAATCCGTAATAAATCAAACACCCTCACTGGCAGATGATTGGCATTTTGGAACATGTTGCGAAGGAAGAGGAGAAGAAAAAGGGAGGGGGGTGGAAGGAGTGGGAAGATGCTGCGACTGCTCTTGCTGGGCCAATCTGCCCAACCCCTCCATCGGTGCCTCCGATGCAGAGCTCCAGAGGCATGCTGGCTACTTCATCCTCCTCCTTGGTTGTGGCATCGTCACCTATTACTCCTTTCCCCTTCCCCCCGATGCCAAGCATATGATGGCCCAGATCTTCCACTACGCCCCACTCCCCGACGACCTCCACACCATCTCTAATTGGAGCAGCACCCACGAGGTTCACACTCGTATCTTCCTTCGATCGGAGCCCCTCGCAAACCTCAAGGCCACTATCCGGGACACCCATGACAAGTGCCAGTGGATCTGCCCGGTTGGGTCCTGGCTATCCCCCAAGGGGATCGACCTCACAAGGGTGAGGATGGTGAATCTCACCCTCATGGATAAGGTCTTGGAAGTGGACCGACAGGCCAAGATGGTCCGTATCCAGACCGAGATTAGGGTTTCCCAACTTGTGGACATGCTCAAGGAGCACAGGCTCACCCTCTAGAACTTTGCATCTTTTCGGGAGTAGCAAATCAAAGGCATCGTGCAGGTTGGTGCCCATGGTACTAGTGCATGACTACCTCCCATTGATGATCAAGTCATCAGCATGAAACTGGTGACTCCTGCCAAAGGAACGATCAAGTTATTTAGAGAGAAAGATCCTGATCTCTTTTATCTGGCCCACTAAGGTCTAGGGGGCCTTGGGGTGGTTGTAGATGTCACTCTTCAATGTGTGGAGAGGCATGAGCTTGTGGAGCATTCATTTGTTTCTAATATCAATGAGATAAAAAAAATAACAAGAAATGACTGGCTGATAACAAGCATGTAAAATATCTATGGATTCCCTATACTGACATGGTTGTAGTTGTGCAATGCAATCCCCTTTCAAAATGGAAAACTCCAAAGTTCAAGTCAAAATATGGCAAGGATGAAGCATTGCAACATGTTCGTGATCTTTATTGCGGTTCACTCGAGAAATACAGGGTTGAAGTTAGTAAGGATTTATAGACTTCATCACCAGTTGTATATATGTATTTTATATGACATGTTTTGATCCGAGTACATGAGCATTGGCATGCATAGTTATTTTTGCATGGTATATCCTGACTTCTTGTGATAGATAGTATGATAGATGTTATTATTATTTATGATCTTGTATATCATATTTTATCAAGTAAAGTTTTCTTGGATGGGTTGGACCATGATGCCGATTGTTGAAAAACTATAAATGACATGATTTGACTACATGAAGTGAGTTGATAAAGAGTTAATCAAGTGAATACGGTATTTGGACTAGCCATGCAACGGGATCATGGTTACTGATATTGCTAGTCACAAGTTGGACAATGATATTGCTAGTTGCAGGCATGGATAATGATATTGCCAATCACAGGCATGGATAGTGATATTGCCAGTCAAAGGCATGGACAATTACATTGCCAGTCATAAGCATGGACAATGATATTACCAGTCACAAGCATGGATAACGATATTGCCACATCACAGGCTAAAGTGTGGCACTAAGGTTGCCAATCATGGGCTGAAGGATGACCGTGGTTAGTCCAGAACCCTAAAGAAGAAGGATGATTAAATTGAAACATAAAAAGAAAATATGATTTTGATAAAAGGTTTTGTCATATATGATATTTGAGTTGCTTGGTTACATGACATGATATACTCTTATCTCTCTGCTATTTTCAAATTATTACTATTATTGATGAGACTGTTTGGAGACCTTACTAGACTGTAAAGCTCACAATCCCATACTTTTTTCCTTCTGAGTTATGCAGGATATTCGAGCTTAGTAGTGGATTGGATTCATGGTGAAATGATGCATAGCAAGGATCAGGCTGGGCATGAGACTGAACATAAATTTTTAAATGGTTTAGTTAGTTTGGTTACTGATATTTATGTAATAAATAGTGGACCATTTAGTAATTTTGACTTGAATAAAAGTGATTGTTTAGTTATTATTCAATTATTTAAATAATATTGATTTATTTGAAGTGATCCTTGAATGAAGTGAATATTGTTACCTAGGCCTTGCATGATCGCTTAAATGTATTTTAGGATTTGTGCGGCCGGTCACGTAGCCGATTCTAGTACCGGATTCAAGGAGTGACAGAGTGGTATCAGAGCTTAGGTTATAATAACTTGAGACTGTGGTATAAGTGATTAGGATAGATATGAGTGACATTAAAATTTAGGTCATGATTGTTTGAGACTGGGACATAAGTGATTTGGAAATCACATGGTGATTATTAAGACATGATAGAATGATATCAAAACTTAGTCTATGATTACTTAGGACTATGATATAAGTGATTAAGATATAACATGGATGATATTGAAGCTCAGCTTATGATTACTTGGGACTATGATATAAGTAGTTTGGACATGACATGCATGGTATCGAAGCTTAAAGTATGATCACTTGGGATTGTGATATAAGTGATTAGGATATGATTTGAATGATATCAAAATTTGGAAAATGATTATTATGGATGATGGCTTAAAAGGTATTTGAACTTAGTGTTATAATCAGTCATGAATGATAAAAGTTGCCAAAATGGATTCAAAGTTTGGATTTCTAATCCTTAGATATTATACATAAGATCTAGCATATGATTAGTACCAAAGAGGAACATGATTATTATCTATAATATAAATAGTGAGATTGATCTAGGATAAATAAAAAAAGGGGTTGGAAGAATTTATACTCTTTGATCATGATAAGTAATCATAGCATATAATGGATATAAAAGAGCTGGATGGGATGTTTCCTTGCTGATGTGGGACAAGGCTAGGAGGATCATTGGAGAGCTGAGAAGTCTCCTAGGATTAGGGTCAAGAAGGGGA
Organism: Areca catechu; assembly: GCA_021397845.1. Taxonomy (NCBI): domain Eukaryota; kingdom Viridiplantae; phylum Streptophyta; class Magnoliopsida; order Arecales; family Arecaceae; genus Areca; species Areca catechu. The sequence goes on from CM038041.1 coordinate 148,467,109, forward strand.
TAACTAAGGCCTCACACCCCGTGATGTTTCGAAGAACAAAGGAAAAGCGTCTCACACCTCGCGACGCTCGAAAGCGAATAAATGGGGTCTTACCCCCTCGATGCTCGAAAGCAAAGGAATAGGGTCTCACACCCCTCGATGCCCAATGGCGAAGGAATAGAGTCTCACATCCCTTGATGCTCGAAAACGAAGGAATAGGGTCTCACATCCCTCGACGCTCGAAAGCGAAGGAATAGGGTCTCACACCCCTCAACGCCCAAAGGCGAAGGAAAAATGGGCCTCACACCATCTCCATGCAGGGCAAATGAAAAGAATCACTCTTTTCTAAACACTCATCTTTACTCACCAATTTTTTATAAATTAATTGAGGGTGGTATTTATAGACTTTCCAACCCTCTTACAAGATAAAGATGAAACCTATCCCAATCCTAACAAACTTTAAATTAATAATCTAATCTAAATCAAACTTGAAATTAAAACAACTCCAAACTAATCAATACATCCAGATAAAAAAAAGTAAAATTAATACAATATAATCTGAATGCATCGAGATCTGTGTCGAGAAAGGTGGATCCATGCTAAGTTGCTCTAAAATTTGTGCAGGCCTGATAACTGTCCAGAAAATTTCTACTCTGAGAAGCATGCAGCTTTGAGATCCATGCAAAGATGCTCCTCTCTGAGATCTGTGCAGGTTCTCCTATGATCGTGGAGTAGAGGGAGGTGACGGACGGGGAAGAGGGGCTGGGGCTACTGGTGAGGAGGTCGGTGTATTCTTGGAATGGAGATTTGTCGACCAACGATGATCCCAGCACCACGAGGCGCGGGAACCATGCGGACGATGATGGAACTACACTTGCCCGTGACCTTGCAAGGCACGGTGTGGGGCTTGTAGCAGGCAGCGATGACGAAGATGGTGGTCGCAAGGATGCCGGCATGAAGATCTTTCAGATCTTGGCTCGGACGGCCATGATTCGGTGGCTGTGGAGATGGCGGCGGAGGTCATCATGGCGGGAGATGGATGGCGGCACAGCAGTTTGGGCGACCGACGTAGGGAAGGGCGGCGATCCAGTGGAGGCGCCGGCGGATCTAGACGAGCAGGGCTGCAATAAGGGATCTCCGATTATTGATGGAGCGGGTGTTGACCGTGATGGTTGAAAGAAATTTTTTTTGGGCAACGGATGGAGGAAGAAGATGACAGGAATAACAGAGGAATAAGTCAGGGATAAACATGGAATAAAATGGGAATAGTGGGGATATATGGAATAGCTGGAATAATAAAATAAAAAATAAAAAAAAATCTAGAAAAGAAAAAGAAAAACTTGGATGAGTTTTGATGTCCCCATCATTCTCCTGGGATGGAAAAAACTTGATTTCGTCGACTCAGGCTCGATGTTGCAACTTTTTTTTTCCTCTTTTTTAACTAACCCTAATTCTTTCCCGCTTTGATACCAAATTGATGTGGGACAAGGCTAGGAGGATCGTTGGAGAGTTGAGAAGTCTCTTGGGATTAAGGTCAAGAAAGGGATAACTAGGGCCTCACATCCCATGATGTTCCGAAGAACAAAGAAAAAGGGCCTCGCACCCCGCTTTGTTTCGAAGAACAAAGGAAAAGGGCTTCACACCCTGCGATGCTCGAAAGCGAAGGAATAGGGTCTCACACCCCTCGACGCTCGAAAGCAAAGGAATAGGATCTCACACCCCTCGACGCTCGATGGTGAAGGAATAGGATCTCATACCCCTCGACGCTCGAAAGCGAAGAAATAGGATTGTACACTCCTTGACACTCGAAAGTGAAGGAATAGGGTCTCACACCCCTCGACGCCCAATGGCGAAGGAAAAATGGGCCTCACACCCTTCCCATACGGGGCGAACAAAAAGAATCACTCTTTTCTAAACACTCATCTTTATTCATCAATTTTTTATAAATGATTGAGAGTGGTATTTATAGACTTTCCAACCCTCTTACAAGATAAAGATGAAACCTATCCCAATCCTAACAGACTTCAAATTAATAATCTAATCTAAAACAAACTTGAAATTAAAACAATTTCAAACTAATAAATACATCCAGATTAAAAAAAAAATTAATAAAATATAATCCGAAAGCATCGAGATTTATGCTGAAAAAGGTGGATCCATGCTAAGTTGCTCTGAAATCTATATAGGCTTGATAACTGTGCAGAAAATTCTTACTCTGAGAAGCATACACTTTGAGAGCCATGCAAAGCTGCTCCGCTCTGAGATCTATGCAGGTTCTCCTATGACTGTGGAATAGAGGGAGGCGGCGGATGGGGAAGAGGGGCTGGGGTGGCTAGCGAGGTGGTCGGTGTATTCTTGGAATGGAGATTTGTCGAGCAGTGATGATCCCAGCACCTTGGGGTGCGGGAACCATTCGAACGGTGATGGAGCCGCACTTGCTCGAGACCTTGCAAGGCACGGTGTGGGGCTTGTAGCAGGCGGCGATGACGAAGACGGTGGCCGCGAGGATGCCAGCATGAAGATCTCCTAGATCTTGGCCCGGATAGTCGGGATTCGATGGCTATGGAGATGGCGACGGAGGTCGTCATGGCGGGAGATGGATGGTGGCACAGCAGATTGGGTGGCCAGCATAGGGAAGGGAGGTGATCCGGTGGAGGCACCGATGGATCTAGACGAGCGGGGCTGCGATATGGGATCTCCGGTTGTTGATGGAGCGAGTGTTGACCGTGATGGTTGAAAGAAAGTTTTTTTGGACAACGGATGGAGGAAGAAGATGACAGGAATAATAGTGGAATAAGTTGGGGATAAACATGAAATAAAATGGGAATAGCGGGGATAGTTGGAATAGCTGGAATAAAAAATATAAAATAAAATAAAAAAATCTAGAAAAGAAAAAGAAAAATCTGGATGGATTTTGATGTCCCCATCACTTATCTTTGATAAGTAGGTTTGACCAAAATGTCAAGAGTACTGGCCTGGAATTATAGCATGTTATGTTAATAGATTATGCTGAATAAGTAGGTTCAATTGTCAGTTGAACAATTTTGGAATCCTAAACTTCATAGAGGCGCAGATCATAATAACATGCTAGTTTTTGTTGTTAATTGTTGTATTATAAATTTTGGAACTATTGTAAGAAGATGTTTAGGGTATAGGTTATGCAAGAGTTCAACAATTTTGGAAGGAAAGGTTTTTGATGAATTTGTATGTAGATTATCATTGAAAATATATAAGAAAAAATGTGCTTGAGAGGATGTATAGCTTTGTAGCTCTCTATTAGTGGATTAGATTATATTATGTTGACATGGCATACATATTTTGATAGAATCTTGATAGCCTAGGTTAGAAGTTTTGGATTGGATTACTAGATCTATCCTATAATTGTTAGGAATTATTGGATATGTTAAACTCCAAGTTAGATTTTGATCTATAAAAAGATCTAGGTTATGATATTACTAGATTATAGTAAGCAGAGAAATTGGTATTGAAAGATTTATATGAGTTTTGCCTATGAGGGACAATATTTTAGGTAGTTTATTAATTGATGCAAAGAGTATGGTAAGATAGTTCTATGAGTGATAGTTATTCATAAGAGCATTGGTTGAAAGTCATTTTGTTTGTTAGAGTTAATGATAACTTTCTAAGAGAAGAGTTAATTTAGTTTGTCTAATTAAATTATCAAAGAAAGTATGATTAATTTAGACTTGGTCTAGAGTTATTGAGGTCATAAAAGGATGGTAAAATTTAATCAAGGACTTTCAATATGGAAACTAGGTTAGGATAAACCTTGATATGATATGCCTGAGATGTAAACGAGATAAAAAGACTCAACAACTTTACTTTAATAATTTTAGATCTTTCTAGTATCAACTAAGATAAATTTTTAGATGGATTCATTTAGTGAACCTAGATAGTTTAGTGAATTATATCAAAGTGTGCAGTCGAAGTGTAATGGGTTGAGTTATCCTGAAATCAATTAAGAATATTAACTCTAACTTTACAGATGTTATGATGGGAGCATTGATTTGAATTTCAGTAACAAGATTTTAGTATTATATGAAAAGATAATGTCATTGATCTTTGGGCTAGTCTATAGATGTTGCCATGCAATTTTCATCAATAGGTTCTCCTAGTGTAGAGGATACTAGTAAAAATATTGGACATCTCTGAATCTAGAATAAAGAAGTGCTGATCCTTATCGTGCTAGGATTAGAAATATTTGTGATACCAAGCTTCCTTAGTTATGATATTATGATTTCTCTATTTAAGGAAAGCTTGAGATTTTCATAAGATAAAAAGACTAATTATAAAATCATAGAAAAGCTTAAGAGAAGAAGGAATGCTAAAGATCATGGCAACTATCTAACGTTCAAGCATTCTTCTAATTTTGGTTAAGAATAGAGCGGATTGATTATGATTTCCAGTAGAGTTAATCAAGAGAAATAAATCTTAGGAATAGAATTGTGTACTAAATTCGAGGTTGAGGCGCTAATATTCATTTGAAGAAAATTGAAGGAATCCACAATGTAGATAGATGGTGATGATAAAAAATAAAAATGCCATATCATGTTGTTATGTAAAGGTCGTATGAGAAAGCATTCTAAAAGAAGAAATGCTGAAAGTTTGAGGATGACGTTAAGATTGGGTATTTCTAAAATTAGACCATCAAGATGTTCTTGTAAAGTTAATTAAGGATAATTAATCGCATCAAAAGGATAGTATTCTTTTGGAAGAGCTCAAGAAGATTCGATATGTATTGTAAATGGAAAGGGTCAAGTTTTGAGTATTGTATAACTCCGTTACATTAAGACCTAAAAAATAAGTACCCTAAGAGGCAAGATAATTGAGAGTTTGAGAGTGATATGAGAATTGGTTACTTCTAGGATTTAAGACCTTAACCAAGCTACTTTCGAGGATAAAATTATTTTAAGGGAGGAGAATGTAATATCTGAAAAAAAATATTAAGAAGAAGACTCTCGATGAGAGCCTTCTCCCTTTCCTTTCTCCGGGAGGAGTCCAAAATCGAACCGGACTCGGATTGTTCAGCTATAAGGAGAGGAACAATACCGGAGGAGGAAAGAGAGGAAGAAGAGGGGATTCGTAGTTCAAATCATCGGAGTCCGATGGAGGAAGAAGATCATGAGTCTTCCTCTTCTCCTCGCACTTTCAAGGCACCCTTGTTTCCTTCTCCTCCTTTTCATTTTCTTCATGAGAAAAATAGGGGAAGGACTGTGCACCATGAAATCTAGTAGAGGATAGCTTAAATCAAGCTATCAATGGTGGTCTCATGGCTAGAAGAAGGGAAGAGAGGAGACTTTAGAGTTCCTTACCTCATCTCTAGCAGGGAACTGGTGGTGATTTGCCGAGGGATGCTCGATGGAATCCATAATAAATCAACAACACCCTCGCCAGTTGTTGATCAGCATTTTGGAACATGATGCGAAGGAAGAGGAGAAGAAGAAGGGAGGGGGTGGGAGGAGTGGGAAGATGCTGCGATCGCTCTTGTTGGGTCGATCCGCCCGACCCCTCCATCGATGCCTTCGATGCAAAGCTCTAGAGGTATGCTAACTACTTCGTCCTCCTCCTCGACTGCGGCGTCACCACCTATTACTCCATTCCCCTTCCCCCCGATGCCAAGCATATGAAGGCCCAGATCATCTGCTGCGCCCCAGTCCCTAACGACCTCCACATCGTCTCTAACTGGAGTGGCACCCACAAGGTTCACACTCGTGTCTTCCTCTGACCAGAGTCCCTCTTCGACCTCAAGGACATTATCTAAGACACCCACGACAAGTGCCAGTGGATTCTCCTGGTTAGGTCTAGGCTATCCCCCAACAGGATCGGCCTCACGAGGGTCAGGATGGTGAATCTTGCCCTCATGGATAAGGTCTTGGAATTGGACCGGCAGGCCAAGACGGTCTGCATCTAGGCCGGGATCAGGGTTTCTTAACTTGTGAATGCGCTCAAGGAGCATGGACTCACCCTTTAGAACTTCGCATCTATTCGGGAGTAGCAAATCAGAGGCATCATGCAGGTTGGTGCCCATGGTACTGGTGCATGACTACCTCCCATTGATGATCAAGTCATCAGCATGAAACTGGTGACTCCTGCCAAAGGAACGATCAAGTTGTCTAGAGAGTAATATCCTAATCTCTTTTATCTGGCTTGCTATGGTCTAGGGGGCCTTGGGGTGGTTGCAGATGTCACTCTTCAATGTGTGGAGAGGCATGAGCTTGTGGAGAATACATAAGTTTCTAATGTCAATGAGATCAAGAAAAATCACAAGAAATGACTGCCTGATAACAAGCATGTAAAATGTCTATGGATTTCCTATGCTGACACGGTTGCAGTTGTGCAATGCAATCCCCTTTCAAAATGGAAAACTCCAAAGTTCAAGTCAAAATATGGCAAGGATGAAGCATTGCAACATGTTCGTGATCTTTACCATGGTTCACTCAAGAAATACAGGGTTGATGTTAGTAAGGATTTCTGGACTTGATCACCATTTGTATATATGTATTTTATATGACATGTTTTGATCTGAGTACATGAGAATTGGCATTCATGATTATTTTCATATGGTATATCTTGACTTCTTGTGATAGATAGTGTTATACCCGTCCAGTTGATCCTGGGTTCGGTCGGCTAAGGATTCTGACCGACTGGCCTATGGGAGGAGTGGTCCAAATGACCCACCTCCTTCGAGGTCCCACCGATCGGCTCTCGCAGGGATCCTAACTAATTCCCCCACCGGGGCCCAACAGGCCGACTGATTGGAAGGCCGACCAACCTAAACGTATTCCTCTCCAGCCAAGGTATGGCTAACCCCCTCTGAGGGAGGGTCTCTTGGAGTCTTCGAAGGCCCCTCCCTTTCTGCGGGTCATTTGGGCTTCCTCCGAGCTCCTGGCAGACCCGCGGCCGGCTGGGTGAGTCACCCATGCTAGGTCCGACCGGCTCATCATAGTCTTGGAAGCTCCAGAGGCTTCTTTCATCATCTACCGGATGGCTTCTTCAAATCTCTTTGGCAGGTACTCCCTGTCAGCCGGACAACAGGCCCAGCTGAGTCCGACTGACCCGTGGCTCTTCTCGGAACTGCTCGAAGGCTCCAGAAGCTCCTTCCCAACCAGTACAGAATTCTATTGTAATGGATTCCATGACGTGGCCACGCCCTCGTGCCACCTGGCTATCACTCTGACTCTCCTAGGGGCAAATCGGGGCTTTTCAACCTTTCCCCTAATGGAATTTGGCAGTATCCGTGCCCATTAAAAGCGCCCAGGGGACCTCCACTCAAGGTGAAGTACTCTCTTCCCCCTTTGTGCCATTTTTTTCTAGTCTTCTCCATTCTATTGCCCCAAGTCTCCCACTAACTTAAGCATCGGAGTGTCCCCCGCTGGAGCACCTCCGGTGCCTAGGAGACTTTTATGCAGGTCAACCAGCAGAGGAGCTCTCCAGCACAGCCGTCCGAGCCCGGTCCGAGAGGAGGCACGGCAACAGATTGGTGCTAGAGGAAGGGCGGCGGCTTGAACCTTCACTCCACTCTCTACTCTAAAGGAGAGATTGACTGAGATAGTCTTGCAATGGCAAGGGGAAGAGCACGAAGTATCTCCACCAGGGGAAGACATTCTCATCATAGGACTGAAGTACCTCACGAGGAAGATGATGTTGCTGCTGCCGCTAAGCCCACCATTACTTTGGGGCTATAGCAATTCCAGATGCTGGTGAACCGCATCAAGATTCTCACCTCGACGGTCCAACATCTCCGGGAGGAGGCCGACGACCAGCGAAAACCACCTGCGGCATCTTGCGTCAATCATCAGCCGGCTGTCGGGGTGAGTCAGCAACCGGAGGCACCGCCACCACCTTCCCACGCCGCTCTGGAGCCCTGAAGATCCCTGGGGACTCGCGCTGACAGGAAGAGGGCCAGGTCGGCTTCCCTTTCCTTTGCTGATTCTGCCTTCCTTGACGATCGGCACCCTGTTGAGGACCCGCATGACTATGGTAGCAAAATCATGCGCATGGAAGAGCGCATGGCTAAAATCATCGAGCACCAAAAAGTTGAGGGGGGGCAGGCGTTCGACACCCGTCCACCTTTTTCTGTTAAGATCTTGGGGGAAACCATCTCCCGACACTTTAAAATTTCCTAGGTGGACCCCTATGATGACACCACCGACCCAGTGGATCGCCTGGGCACCTACAAGGCCCACATGATGGTACAGGGCACCTCTGATGCCCTTCACTATTTGCCTTCCTGGAAACCTTGAAGAAGGCCGCTCAGATGTGGTTTATTGCCTTCCGACCAGGTACAATCCACTCATTTTCTCAACTGGAGAACCTTTTTCTTTCTTATTTCAGGACATGCAGCTGGACCCCGAAGAACACTGACTGCCTCTTCCTCATACTACAGAAGAAGGGGGAGACCCTCCGGGACTACATGGCCCTCTTCAACTCAACGGCCATGGAAGTCCCATACTTGAATGAGGCGGTGGCGATGTCGGCCTTCAAAAGAGGGCTCTGCTCGTTCAGGCTCACATTCTCCTTGGACAAGAAGTTCCCGATGGATTACAATGAACTGTTGGCCAGGGCGCACAAGTATGCCCTGGTAGAGGAACAATTGGCGAGTCAATGCCAGACTGAAGGGAGGTTAGCCCCCAAGAAGCGAAACGATAAAACCCCTGCAGTCCGACCCCCTGGCGAGGACAGCCGATCCACCCAGCACCGAAGCTCGAAGCCGAGGGACTCCTTCAGGAGGTTTGAGACCTATGCGCCCCTCTCCCTTTCGAGGGAGAAGATCCTCATGGAGATTGAGAATGAGGCCTTTTTCCAAAGACCTTGGCCGATGAGGGGCCCTTCTACCGCTAGGAACAAGAACAAGTACTGCCGATTTCATAGGGACCATGGGCACGACACCGAAGAGTGCCTCCAGCTGAAGGAGCCATTAAAGACCTCATCAGGAGGGGGTATCTGGGCAAGTATGTCCAACCCCGCCGGGATCGGGCCGAGGCTTCAGTCACCAGAGACCCTCCGGAGGAGGCTGAGCTCCCCAACCAGCGTCCGATAGATGGGGGCGTGGGCATGTTGCATCGGCGGTCCGATGGGGGGCGCGAAGGGAACCAAGACATTATAAAGAGGCCTAGGGGCTCCAATGTAATCAGTTTCTCTGACGAAGACCTCTTGGAGTCTCATCTTCCCGAAGATGACCCTGTAGTCGTGTCGGCAATCATTGCCAACTATGATGTAAAGCGTATACTTATTGATAATGGAAGCTGTGCAGAAGTTTTGCTATATGACGCCTTTGTTTGACTGAACCTATCTAGATCGAGGTTGCAGGAATCCCTAATGCCACTCACCGGCTTCGGAGGAAACTCTGTTGGGGTTGAAGGAGAGATCAGTTTGCCCGTGACCCTTGGGACGGAACCATATCAACGGACTTTCCACATCAACTTCATGGTTGTCCGTACTAACTTGGCATATAATGCCATTTTAGGCCGACCGGCTCTTAACAGGTTTCGTGCCATCATATCCACTTACCATTTGTTGGCAAAATTTTTGACTCGTAATGGGGTTGGAGAAATGAGGGGAGACCGCAGGATGGCCAGACAATGCCTGGCTATCCATGACAAGCAGTTGGATGGGTGTCCCACACTTGAGCAATTTGATCCCAGAGACGAAGCCGACGATCGTGGCCAACCTGTTGAGAAGATTGTATTTGTTCTCCTTAAGGAGGACGACCCAACTAAAGTCCTCCAAATTGGGAGCACACTAAATGAAGAGGCCAGATAGGAGCTTGTCAGTTTCTTGAGGAGTAATGCTGATGTCTTCGCCTGGTCGGCTTCAGACATGTCAGGTATCCCGTCGGACATCATCGCTCATCAGCTTAGGGTGGACCCAACTTGTAGACTCGTCCGACAAAAGAAGAGGAGCTTCGCCGTCGAAAGGCAGAAGGCCATCGAAGAAGAAGTGAAGAAGCTCTTTGACGCCGGCTTCATCCGGGAGTCCCATTACCTGGAATGGCTGGCCAATGTCATCATGGTGAAGAAGGCCAGTGGAAAGTGGAGGATCTGTGTGGATTACACAGACCTCAACAAGGCTTGTCCGAAGGATAGCTTCTTCTTACCAAAAATTGATCAGCTGGTGGATGCGATGGCTGACCACCAACTCTTGAGCTTCATGGATGCCTTCTCTAGATACAACCATATCAGGATGCACCCCGAAGATGAGGAGAAGATAGCCTTTGTCGCAGATAAAGGATTGTATTCTTACAGGATGATGCCTTTCGGCTTGAAAAATGCGGGTGCCACTTTCCAACAGCTGATCAACCGAGTCTTTGAAGGGAAACTCGAAAGGAATATGGAGGCCTACATCGATGATATGATTGTTAAGAGCCTCTATAAGGCCGACCACATAAAAGACTTGCAGGAGTCCTTTGATGCACTAAGGCACCATCGGATGAAGTTAAATCTGGCTAAGTGCATATTTGGGGTGACCTCTGGAAAGTTTATTGGTTTCCTGGTCACTCAAAGGGGTATTGAAGTGAACCCCGAGATAATTAAGGCTATCATTGATATGGCACATCCGACCAGTAAAAAGCAAGTGCAGGAACTCACGGGGGCCGCATTGCTTCTCTCAGCCATTTTATCTCCCGATCGGCTGAGAAGTCTCTCCTGTCCTTCAAGGCCTTACGCTGGTCAGACCATTTCCAGTGGACCGACGAGTGTCGATCGGCCTTCAAAGCCCTGAAGGACTATCTAAAGAACCCTCTACTCTTGGCCAAACTAACGGAGGGAGAAGTTTTGTACCTATACTTGTTGACCTCTAACGAGGCTGTCAGTGCCATCCTTGTGTGGATGGGTGAAGACAGCCAGCAGAAACCTGTCTACTATATCAGTAAAGTCCTCCATGATGCCGAGACAAGGTATCCTAAAGTACAGAAGTTAGTCTACTCCTTGGTCATAGCAGAAAAGCACCTTCAGCCCTACTTCCAGGAGCACTTGGTCATCGTGTTGACTGACCAGCCCCTCAAGGTGATCCTCCAGAGCCTTGACACCTCTGGATGGCTCGCCAAGTGGGCCGCCAAGCTGAGCAAGTTCGACATCTCCTTCCAATCATGATCGGCCTTAAAGGCCCAGGTAATCGCTGATTTTATTGCGGAATGTACTTGGGGGTTAGAAGCAACCCCATCGGCAACTGAAGTTCCATCGACCGACTCATCGAAGGGGGCTGAACCCGCTTGGACCCTTCATGTCGATGAAGCTTCCAACTTCTCAGGATGTGGGGCAGGCCTGATCGTAGTTGACCCCGACGGGTGATGTTTAGAGTACGTGCTACACTTTGCATTTTAGGTATCTAACAACCAAGCGAAATATGAAGCCTTGCTCGTGGGGTTAAGGATAGCCAGTGAATTAAGCATCTGTAGAATCCAGGCCTTCTCCAACTCCTAGCTGGTAGTCAATCAAGTGAAGGGCGAGTTTGAAGCGAGGGACCCTACCTTGACTAAGTACTTGGAAAAGGTGCGAGACCTTATATCTCGGATTAAATTCTTCAAGATTCTCCACATACCTTGACTACAGAACTCCCAGGCGGATGCTCTATCATGGTTGACCATAGCCGCTGTCTGTACCTCCAATCGGACCTTCATGGAGCACCTGCAGTGCCCAAGTATTGTCGAAGAGCCAACTGAGGTTCACCAAGTTGAGCAAGAAGTGTCATGGATGGTCTCAATCCATACATTCCTGGTTCAAGGGACTCTCCTTGATGATCGGGTCGAAGCAAAGCGCATACGCTTGACGGCTTCTCAGTATGTCATTCTCGACGGAACCCTCTACAAGCGATCATTCTCATAACTATTGTTGAAGTGTTTAGGACTGACCGATGCAGACTATGCATTCCGGGAGGTGCACAAAGGCATATGTGGCGACCATCTTGGAGGGAGATCCCTGGCTTATAAATTTATCCGGCAAGGATATTATTAGCTTATAATTCAGAAGGATGCATCGGACTTCGTGCGAAAGTGCAATGCATGCCAAAGATACTCTGGTATCTAGATGAGGCCTGCCAGCCAGCTGACCCCACTTATCGCACCTTGGCCATTTGCACAGTGGGGCATGGACATCCTGGGACCTTTTCCCCCGATGTCTGGCCAACGGAAATTCTTTCATGTGGCCATCGATTACTTCACCAAATGGGTGGAGGCTAAAGCATTGGCACAAATAACGGAAGCCAAGGTGGAAAACTTTGTCAGGAACCTCATTATCTTCCGATTCGGCATCCCACGGACCATCATCACTAACAACGAAAGACAGTTTGACAACTCAAAGTTTCGGGATTTTTGCCAGCAATACCATATTTCCCATCGATTTACTTCGGTCGGTCACCCTTAGTCCAATGGAGAGGCTGAGGTCACTAACCAAATAATCCTACATGGGCTGAAGACCCAGCTAAACGAAGCTAAAGGACTTTGGACGGAAGGGCTTCACTCAGTGCTGTAGGCATATCGGACGACCACCCGGGCGGTGACTAGAGAGACTCCGTTCAACCTGACTTACGAGAGGGAGGCGGTCATCCCCGTGGAAATCTCTATACAATCCCTGCAAGTTGATCATCTCATAGAGCCGACCAATTCGGAGCAGCGGAGGGCTGAGCTAGATTTACTAGAAGAAACCAGGCTTTGGACAAGCTTGAGAATGGCGACATACCGTCAGAAGATGGCTAGATATTATAATTCGTAGGTCAAAGCATGAACCTTCCAGGTTGGAAATCTAGTTTTGCAAAGGATGGAGATATCAAGGCCAACCGAGCAAGGAAAACTTTTTCCTAATTAGGAAGGCCCTTATCGGGTCATCGAAGTGATCCAGGCCGGAACCTACCGGCTCGAGCATATGGACGAACGACAGATAGTGCGCTCGTGGAATGTAGATAATCTTCGCAAGTATTATCAATAAAGTCTGCAACTTCTTCCATCAAGGCTCTAGGGTAGCCTACATCGTAAGTCCGACTCCGGTTGGCAGAGGCTCTAGGGCAGCCCACACCAAAAGTCCGACTCTAGTCGGTAGAGGCTCTAGGGCAGCCCACACCGAAAGTCTGACTCAGATCGACAGAGGCTCTAGGATAGCCCACACCGAAAGTCGAACTCCGATCGGTAGAGGCTCTACGACAGCCCATATCGAAAGTCTGACTCCGGTCGGTAGAGGCTCTAGGGCAGCCCACACCGAAAGTCCGACTCCGGTCGATAGAGGCTTTAGGGCAGCCCACTCCAAAAGCCCGACCCCCATCAACAGAAGTTCACAACGACTCATGCGGAGCCACATGGAGAATAGGCTGCAAACTTGGGCCAGCGGATGGACTAGACTTGGGACAGATTCCTAGGTACATGGGTCCAGACCGAGCTATCGCCCTCACCAGCTATTATATTGTCTTTGAACCGGGATGAGCCGACCGGGAGCACTTAGGAATTTTCCTAAAAGTCCAGATTGGGTTAGTGCTTGGTGGCCACTTCGGAAAGAAGGTGACTTACGATCCTGAAGGGCCGACCGAAAATACTTAAAAGAATTTCAGAAAGAAAGTACCTATCTTACATTCACGTACACAGAAGATAACTAAAGGGCCTTTTTCATTAATGCCAAAAGAAGACATTTACAAGTAGGGTGGGTCGGACCTTTACAAACTCCTTAGGTCTGACCCACAGGAGATGCATCAAGAGCCACAATCTCGGCTCCATCGGCTACAACCGAGGGATCGACCGGAACCATGACAATTGAGGGTTCGATTGGGGTGTCCACCATCCCTGCATCGACTTGAGCTGGGGTTTCGGCCCTGGCATCTTCCATTTCACCTTCCGCTTGGGGCACCCCCTCATCCCTAGGTGCTTTCAGTTCAGCGCTCGACAGGTCCAGCTCCGGGAAGAGTGAAGCCACCTTCTTCAGGTAGTTGTCATAGCCTTCCCTATAGAAATCCGATGCTGCATCCTCTACATCTTCAGTAAAGTCGGAGGAGTCCTTGTACGCTGCCACCATGTCCCGAACTTGCCTTGCTACCAGCTCCTTGGCTTCCTCGAGCTGGGTCGCCAACTGTGCTACCGCCGCCCATTCAGCTTGGGCCCTCTTGTCGGCCGTTGAGGACCGTTCTCCTCCTCTTGTAGCCGGCAGGCAAGAGAATTCACCTTCACCTTTCTCTTTTTCAGCCTAGCCTCTTGGTCGGCTAACTGGCTTTCTACCCCCTTTAAAGCCCCCTTCGATGATTCGGCCTCTGCCTGGGTAGCCGACAACCTTTTTTCTGAGGACTTCAAGGATGCCTCTGCGGCTGCTCGAGTAGCCTTCAGTTCCTGCACCCTCTTGGTAGAAGTCTTGGCCATGTGTAGCACTCGACCGATGCTGTCGTCCATTAAAGAGATGCCATGGAGAAGCTACAAGCCCAAGATTAAATTAGCGCTATGCGAAGAAAAAAAATATGCAAGGAAGTGAACTAGGTGTCTTACCCTCATAAGATCACGATAGGACTCCACAGATATGTCAATTAGATTTCTCTGAATTGACCACTCCCAGTCAGCGTCAGTCATCGCCCCCCTAAGCAGACTCCGAGCTCTCCGGGGGTGGTCCAGGGTGTGCCAGTGCTGGAATGCCTCATGACGAATTTCTTCGTCAGACTCCTATTCAGCCACCTCGCCTTCGGCCGCCCCTCCTACAGCCATCTTCTTTCCTTTGTCCACCAAGGGAACCGTCTCCTCTGGGTCAATGGATGAGGGGGTTGACGTTGCTGCTGTGCCAGATGTCTTCGACTGTCCTTGCCCCAGTCGAACAGCCGACCCCCCTACGGGAGTTGAAGACCCTGGTGTCCTCCTCGTCAACACCTCTGTGAGAGGGCTATCATCCTTACCGAAATCCACATCCACAATGGGTGCGGGCCTTTCCTCCTCCCACCTCTTCTTCTGTTGCTCGGCAACTGGATTTAAGGCCGATTCTAGAGCGGCCCTCTTTCGCACTACCCACTAAATGACCCTGGCCTTGTCGATCCTCGTCATCCTCCCTCCTGTGGCAGAAAGATCAAAGTGAGCAGAAGGGAAAGAAGCATTAGATCTAAGAAGACCAGTTGCAGAAGAAGAGGTCGGCCCTTGCCTAAAATTTCTTGAGGGCTGATCCCTGCCTGATGAAGGCCATCCTCCCTCAACAGTTCGAATGCCGCGGTCAGGCCAGCCCCATTGATCTCATTAAACTTGGCCTGGTCGGCTCTCAGGATGGACCTCCCCTCGTGAAGCCTTGGCCACAGCTCCCTCCACAAAGGCTTGAACCCCCAGGGTTGGAGACTGCTCACGAGAAAAAATTGGGCCTTCCATCCATGGACGGCCGATGGGAGGCACTTCAAGATCTTTAGACTGGGACAGGGACTGAACATCCACCATTCTCGGCTCCTAAAATCCCTTTTCAAGAGAAAGAAATTACCGAAGAGAGACAGCCTGGGTTCTAGCTCAGCCCTATGACATAATACAATGAAGCAGCATATTGCCCGAATGCTGTTCGGGGTTAGCTGCGCCGGGGTTATCGTATAAAAATTGAAGATTTCTATAAAAAAAGGGGTGTAAAGGAAACCTTAAGCCAGCCTTGATATGGGATTCATACATTGGGAGGGTCCCCAGTCCCCGGTCCCAGGGGCACGTTCACTCTTCCCTCTCGGCTTGGGAGCGTGAGGTGCACAGTAAAGGGAATGCCGTATACGGTCCTAAGGTTCTCGACTCATTCCCGGGTCATGGTCGATGGGATCTCACTCGGCCCCGGCTGCCTAGGTCTACGGATCGGACCTCCACTGCTGGATGCCATTAGAGCTAAAGGAGAAGGAAGACTGGGAGACTAACCTGAAGTCGACCTCCTAGAGGCCGGGTTTTGCGGTTGAAGAAGAGGAGACTCTCTCTCTCTCTCACAGAGCGTAGGCACAGCGAAAAAAAATCCTCTCAGGATGCTTCACCCCTCCTTTCATAGGCCTCCAGAGGGGCACCACCGTTCGCTCGTGGATGTTCCAACCATCCCGTTGGAAGACGTGATCGCCCACGCCTCAAAGATCGAAGCGATATATCGACCCCAACAGACAGGCGACGATCAGCGTGAAGGCCGGATCGATGATGCGAAGATTGCCTAGGAAGCGACATCGGTCGCTCGAATGCCACCACGTGGTGCGGTACGTCCCTCCATCCTCGCATTTATGCATGCCAGCCTGACCCTTCATCATGGCACCCTCTCTGCATTAACTACAATTCCTGCGCCCCAATACGGGGCTGACATCTGTCCAAGAGGCCGATCGTGGGAGATTCGAGGTGATCCATCGCAATGATACCAGATCGGGCCTGGAGGGACGCAATTTGTGCAAAAATAGTGCTCCTGCCCTTTGAAGTCACGTGCCTCCTCAAAGCCCAGAAGCAGGGGGGACACCTATTATACCTGTCCAACCGATCCTGGGTTAGGCCGGCTAAGGATTCTGACCGGCTAGCCTGTGGGAGGAGTGGTCCGAATGACCCACCTCCTTCGAGGTCCCACCGATCGACTCTCGCGGGGACCCTAATTGATTCTCCCACTGGGGCCCAACAGGTCGACTGATTGGAAGGCCGACCAACCTAAAGGTATTCCTCTCCAGCCAAGGTACGGCTGACCCCCTCTGAGGGAGGGTCTCTTGGAGTCTTCGAAGGCCCCTCCCTTTTCACGGGTCATTTGGGCTTCCTCCGAGCTCCTGGTGGACCTGCGACCGGCCGGGCGACTCACCCACGCTAGGTCCGACCGGCTCGTCATAGTCTTGGAAGCTCCAAAGGCTTCTTTCATCATCTACCAGACGACTTCTTCAAACCTCTTTGGCGGGTACTCCCTGTCGGCCAGACGACAGGCCTAGCTGAGTCCGACCGACCCATGGCTCTTCTCGGAACTACTCGAAGGCTCCAGAAACTCTTTCCTAACCAGTACCAGAATTCTGTTATAACAGATTCCATGACGTGGCCATGTCCTCGTGCCACCTGGCCATCACTCTGATTCTCCTAGGGGCAAATCGAGGCTTTTCAGCCTGTCCCCTAACAGAATTTGGCAGTATCCGTGTCCATTAAAAGTGCCCGGGGGACCTCCGCTCAAGGTGAAGTACTCTCTTCCCCCTTTATGCCATTTTCTTCCAGTCTTCTCCATTCTGTTGTCCCAAATCTCCTGCTAACTTAAGCATCGGAGTGTCCTCCGCCGGAGCACCTCCGGCGCCCAGGGGACTTTTGTGCAGGTCGACCAGCAGAGGAGCTCTCCAGCACAGCCATCCGAGCCCGATCCGAGAGGAGGCGCGGCAACAGATAGTATGATATATATTATTATTTGTGATCATGTATACCATATTTTATCAAGTAAAATTTTCTTGGATGAGTTGGGCCATAATGCTGATTGTTGAAAAACTATAAATGACATAATTTGACTATATAAAGTGAGTTGATAAAGTGTTAATCAAGTGAATACGGTATTTGGACTAGCCATGCCACGGGATCGTGGTTACTGATATTGCCAGTCACAAGCTGGACAATAATATTACCAGTTGTAGGCATGGATAATGATATTGCCAATCATAGGCATGGACAATTTATTGCCAGTCACAGGCATGGACAATGATATTGCCAGTGATAGGCATGGACAATTATATTGCCAGTCACAAGCATGGACAATGATATTGTCAGTTATAGGCATGGATAATGATATTGCCAATCATAGGCATGGATAATGATATTGCCATATCACAGACTGAAGTTTGATGCCGAGGTTGCCAGCCATGAGCTAGAGCATGACCGTGGTTAGTCCAGAATCCTAAAGAAGAAGGATGATTAAATTGAAACATAAAAAAGAAACATGATTTTGATAAAAGGTTTTGTCATATATGACATTTAAGTTGCTTGATTGCATGACATACTATATAATTATCTTCTTGCTATTTTCAAATTATTACTATTATTGGTGAGACTGTTTGGAGACCTTACTAGGCTATAAAGCTCACAACCATCTACTTTCTTCCTTCTCAGAGTTGTGCAGGATATTCGAGCTTAGTAGTGGATTGGATTCATGGTGAAATGATGCATAGCAAGGATCAGGCTGGGTATGAGACTGAACATAAATCTTTAGATGATTTAGTTAGTTCGGTTGCTGATATTTATGTAATAAATCTATGGACCATTTAGTAATTTTGACTTGAATAAAAGGGATTATTTAGTTATTATTCAATTATTTAAATAATATTAGTTTATTTGAAGTGATCTTTGAATGAAGTGAATATTGTGTACCTAGGCCTTGCATGATCTCTAGAATGTATTCTAAGGTTTGTGCAGCCGGTCGCATAATCAATTCCAGTGCTGGATTCAAGATGTGACATTAATCAACCACTGACACCTCGTGTATGGCAAATTATTAAAATACTATAAAAACACTTCTCTGAATTTCGATGCCCATAGGCTTCTTGACGAGATTTCAAGAACGGGATATAAAAGAATTGAAAAAGAAACAGAGAGAGAATTAAGGAACCCTGATTTATGCAAAAGATCAGGAAAGAAAAGAAAGAACGAGATCTCTTCCAAAACAGATAAGTTAGCAAGAAGATATAAATGAATTCATGTAGCAACTTTAATAGGATTGCTTTTCTTCCTCGTACAAAAGCACAAAGAAGTTACCTTCCAAAACATTAAAATTTGTACTAATACCCTTACAAAATTAATATTTGTACATATACCCCTTAAATATTTCTTTTTATATATCTATCAATAAAAATATTTCAATCATTTTAATTTTAATTAATTAATTATTTAATGGTGTTAAATGGTGACTATCATGGACAATGGGTGGTGATGTGGGGGAAACCCCGTACCTAAGATCTCGAAGATGTTAAGGGCTAACAATGATCTAGCTGAACCTGGTCCGAGATAAACAAGAAGCCATATTCAATTATTTCAGATCCCGATACCTGGATCAGATTTTGACCTCTATAGTCTCACCATATAATTCTGTCTAGCTCGAGGAGGCAGCCAGCACTGGTATCCATCCCTAGCCTCAGCATTAAATCACCTCACTTAGCAAAAACAAACAAAAAATCACCTCAGAATCCAAGAGAGGATTTTAAGGAGAAGTAACAAAATTACCACTCTATTTTTATTGACGACAAATCCTCCTACACCAATTTGATGGGTTGCAGTAGAAGGTAGCGTGCAAGGTTCATCAGGTATCCAATAAGTTAGCATCCATTGTATCTCCTCATTGTTCATTTCAACATCTATAAAAAGAGCTTTGGCTCCTCGTCATGGGCATGGCTTCAGTATATGAAAGTTTAACTAAGCAAGTAGAGTAGGTCTACGATAAGATAAAGGTAGATGAGAAAAATGGAGACCAAGATGAAGCTCACATGCATTTCAAGGAAATGCAAGAGAAGGGTTTGAATCCAGATGTTGTCACATACAGTACCCTTATTGAATGCTTTGGCATATCAAATAAAGTTGAGATGCCTTGCAGGTTATTCGATGAGATTCTTTTCATAACAAGCTATTTAATTAATTGCTGTGCATGAAGAGCCTTCTACTGCTCTCTCTCTCTCTCTCTCTCTCTCTCTCTCTCTCTCTCTCTCTCCCCCCTCTACATCCTTCTTTTTCTCTTCCTGAAAGAGATATCTGCTGGGCATGTTTGTAGCAAGCAAGAAATGTGTTGTGCTTGTTTTCTTTATCATATGTAGCCATCTAAGCAGCTTGCTTTCACCAACCTAGAAAGTTCAAATTCATGCATTGCAATGGAGCTGGTTTTTGTCTTTGATCTGGTCAGCAAATATTCTTTTTTGCAGATTTATTCTTAAAAGATATTCACTTAATGCAACCAGTAGGCTCTTTATAATTCTGTTAGATGATCTTGATGTTTGAAAATTTTTATTCAAAACTAAATTAGAGAAGTCTGGTGTAAGTTTCGAAAAAAAAATTTTTTTCAAAACTAAACCAAATTTCTTTATTTTTATAGATGTTGCTGCCAAGAACGTCATGGCCCGTAGCTGCTGCCAGTGCCGGAGTGCACTCCTCTCGCTGCCTGTCGGTCCTCTGCTCCTGGACCTACGAAACAGGGGTTAGTGACCCAGGCCGGGGTTTCCGGTGGGGGCACTCCGACGATCAAGTCAATGACGATCCAGGAGAACAGATCCTCCTAGTCGGGCACCTCTTGATGGACTCCGCACTAGGAGGAGTGAAAGATGTGTGTAGGCGAAAACGTAGAAGGGGGAGATTAATGGCAGGGACAGATGGGTTCCTTGTTTCTCCGCTTCTCCTTGTTTCCCACATTTTTCCTTTGCTGTGGTGTTGGTGGTGGTGCTTTGCCCTCTTTGTCGAGCTTGTGCTTGTATTGGTGGTGGATCGTGGTTACTGAGTTGTTACTGGTGTGTTACCTCCCCCATTCGGGGGTGCCGATCGTTCTTTGTAGTTGAAAATTGGCCGTTTAGAGTTTGCCTTTGGATCCTCGCTAGGTTGGCAGGCGCGTGCGGCAGGATTCCGTGCCATGGATGGAACGCTTTTCCTGACAGGTGGTAGGGGAAGCTTCCATTCATTCTGACATCCTCTCCGGTCGCTCCATTCCGGGAAGCCTGGCAAAACCTCGATCTGGGGGTCGCCGTCCCAGGGGTGCGTACTCTCTAGCTGGCCCATCCCCTGGAAGTACGGCCGGACAGGTAGTTATGGCGACATGGGGGGACGCCGTTCCGTGGTCCTCGGGCGGCTCGCCGATGTCCTGGGATGGCAGTGCTTGCTCCGATCTGAGCGCTCCGAGCTTGTGCGATCACCTTGGTGGAGGAGGGGAGAGTGCGGGCCCGGTCTAGAGGGCGCACGTTCGGAGAGGCTCCATATCGACATGTGAGTGCTGAGCTCGACCTCGACCGCAGGGCACTAGCCTCCGAGGGTCTCGCTCTGGAGGGTGGAGGATGGACCTGGTCCAGAGGGCGCGCTCTCGGAGAGGCTCCACATCGACCGGTGAGCGCTGGGCTCGACCTCGACCGCAGGGCACTAGCCTTCGAGGGTCTCGCTCTGGAGGGCGGAGGACGGACCCGGTCCAGAGGGCGCGCGCTGGGAGAGGCTCCACATCGGCGGGTGAGCGCTGAGCTCGACCTCGATCGCAGGGCACTAGCCTCCGAGGGTCTTGCTCTGGAGGGCGGTGGATGGACCCGATCCAGAGGGCACGCGCTCGGATAGGCTCCACATCGGTGGGTGAGCACTGAGCTCGACCTTGACTGTAGGGCACTAGCCTCCTAGGGTCTCGCTCTGGAGGGTGGAGGACAGCTCCAGCCTAGGCGTCCCGAGCTCGCGGGCGCGACCTGGCGGAGGACGGAGCTTGGCTCGTGGCCTTGTAGGAGCTCAACTCAGCTCGGCAAAATGATCCGGGCTGGGGCATCGTCTTGGCATCCACCGTGGTGGCCTCTCTTAACGTGGCGCCTGTCAGCTATCCACGTCAGCGGTCTTCGCCACATCAATAGATATAATAGATTATATAGAAGATATAATTTTGAGCGAGACATTTAAGTTTGTAACTAGGAGGATCCTATCTTTATAGTAATTATCCAACAGTCCATTGTTCATAACTAAGAGTAAGTTATTTAACTTAAATGTTCAATAGTTCAATGTTTTATTATAACTTAAATATTCATGACTAAGAGAGAGAGGAAGAATAAAAACACTAAAAGATTTTTTTTTTTTTTTTTTGACAAGTAAGGTGTGTGACTCAAACCACGTCTGTTCATGCATGTTTTGTGTTGTTATCCTTCATGGCTGTATACTTGTACCTCAAAATGATAGGACAATGTAGAGTTTCAGATTCTTTTAGCCGGGTAATTTATAATTCATCATTTGCTAAATCTTTTTTTTTTTTGGTTCATTTTCCTAATTCCAAAATATATTGCATCTTTCACTTCCGAAACATCATGCTTGGCAATTTTGAATGCAAAACCTTCACTATTTTTTGTATCAAAGTAGGTCCAATTTGGCTATAGTGTTCTACACTGATTTTAAAGCCATAGTTTGCCAATGTGATTGCAATGCCCTAGTCTGAAGATTGATCCAAGAGTCATGAAGATCCCATAGTTGCAAGAATGGATAGCACTACTATAGGTGGAGCATGATTGTGCGGTTGATTGTGACCGTTGCCTTTGGGGTTGGAACACACGGAAACAGCCTCTCCGCATGTGTCCAGACACTCTAATAGTAGGAGCCTCATGCATTGTGGTGCCCTTTTTTTATAGTTGAGATTGTATCTCAATTCCAACGCATTATTCATTAAGTTAGTGATCAGGTATTGGTTGCCGGTAATAGTTCAAAAAATTTTAGTTTAAACTTTAAATAGGTGTCATTGAAGATTGTGTAAATATATTTGCAAACTTGTTCATTGTAGCCCTACATAAGGAACTAAAAAGAAAAAAATTAGAGAGATGATCCTTTACCCTTTTTCACCTTCCCCATCTCTTTTGTCGGGGACAGAGAACGCCCCCTCTTAATTTTCGGGTTAGTCTAAGGTAATGAAAAAGGCTCGTTGATGACTATGGCTCGTAGTTCATCATGGATCGTCAAGATCGTTACATATTAGTTCAAGCCCCATTTCATACTAAATAATGAAACATACCGGTTCGTGGTAAGCATGGTACAATACCAATCAAGGGTTTGGTATGGTATTGCATACCATGATCAATATATTATATCATAGCATAGCATCTAATATTTTCTTCCAAGTAACTTTTAATAATTTTTTATTATTTTTATTAAATTATGCAATAATATTGATTTAAAATTGGTAAGTTCAGGACTGCTACAATACTTTGTTCGGGCTATTGTTCTCTAGCTTTACTTAGAAGCAGTGCCAACAACAAACACACCGAAGAGCGGTGTTGAACTTGCCAATAGCATGGACTCGCCGGACTCACTCGTTGCTCTTAATTGAGGTTTCTGGGTGCCACTTGTTGTGGCGATAACGCGAGGGAAAGAGGGATAGCCAAAGGGATGGTGGAGGCCATTTATTTATTTATTTATTGGTGAAGAGGAAGAGGAAAGTGGAGAAAGAGAGGCTCTCTTTATTCAAAAGGAGAATGATATGACTAACGAGCAACTTTCAATTTTTTAGAAACAGGAATAGTTGCCTCGTCTCAAGCAGGGCCACGTGGAAGAGGCGAGTGATTGGCCGCACCATGATTAGCTAAAGGTCAATCCAACTAAACATCTTTTACATCGTTCTCTGGTCCACATAGATCATGAATAAGATCTGTTCTAATATCATTTATGACGATCCAAAACCTCATTAAAAAAATCTAATCAGCACTTACTCCTGCTTCAGCCCTATCTAAGTAGCAGCCCAAGTCAGCATCCCCTCCTCAAGATCCACGACATCAATGACTTTATAAAATATATAAGGAGAGATATGAATGTTTCTGTTTCGAAATCATAGTACTACAGGACCGGCAGTCTCAGGCATCAAGGTAATGGTATTGCGAGCATAGAAGCCTCTGTATCCACCTATTGATACTACTCTCCGAATTTGTTGATGACACAACAAGAATTTATAATATAATTCCCTGAACACGAAAAGAAAACTGCAATTCCAGAGAGAATGACAAATAAAGTTAAAAATGAGATGTTGAAAGGCTTGAAGATGACTTTATAATGCTACTTATGTACTATCAATGGACACTTTCTATCTATTAATTTGCTTTGGAAAGATATTTTACATGATGTCATAATCTCCAAAAGAGTGTATTGGTTGATTAGTTGAAGAGAGTAGCCTTGTCCACATTCTATCAGTTATCACAACCATGTTCCGTGTTTCTACGATCCTCTGGAACGCAGACAAGATATTTTGGTAAATCTTAATCACCATAAAACTTAATTCACAGCATACCATATTCATACCATACTATACGGGGCATACCGTGTTAATACGGAATTGATGCTTACTCTCATACTGTACTGATACTTGGTACATCTTGCCATCTTATTCCATTCCACGTATTGAAATTGTAATTGTATCGGTCACAATCCAACTAAGAAGGGTAGTGGCAGAGAAGAGTTATTAAGGAGTAGCATGAGGACAATCAAGAGAAGCACTGACCTGGTGGAAAACTCTCAAGATTCTCTTGAAACTAGCAAGAGGTTCCTTGAAAGGAGAATGTATAGATATTTTCTGGTATGAATCTAGACTATAAACAAATGAAACTTAGTGGGACTAATGATTTTGGAACTTATATTCTTCATCCGGAAAGAAACAGAGACCGAGTCTTCAATTCATGTTATTGTTGTCAATCAATTCTTGTTCATCCTTCCAGAAAACCATTCATCGAACCACATACCATGGATTTTAGATGTAAATGATTAACCATTGTGTATGCTGAGAAATGTTCAGACAGATGCATACATGAGCCAAGCTTGTTCATAGCTGATCGGAAATTTACAAAATACAAACCTCTCCTTGATATTTGTCTTACCTTTTCTCTCGAAAAAATAAGCATAGGATCCATCATTTTATTAATCTATTTTTTATACTAAACATAGAAATCAAACATGAAATTGAGTTACCCGTATTGAGAATGTTGAAAAGGACCTGCAACCAGATAAAGGGCATATCCAAAGATGCTTGCTGAAATTTGTTCAGCATCACCATCGAATCAAGCAACATGGTGAAAAGTGCTAATATTTCTTTCGTCAGCTAAACTGAT
Source organism: Areca catechu (assembly GCA_021397845.1). Lineage (NCBI taxonomy): Eukaryota > Viridiplantae > Streptophyta > Magnoliopsida > Arecales > Arecaceae > Areca > Areca catechu. The sequence goes on from CM038041.1 coordinate 148,491,781, forward strand.
GAACCATACACCTTTGAAACCAAAAATGCAGATGTGACATGGCTTAAGAATGTGATGCACTGATAGGCCCCTTTTTTTTTTTTTTTTTTTTTTTTTTTTTTTCTTTTTAAAGTTTTTTCTTTTGAATTTTTGGAGCAATTGATGGATAACAACTTTTCTTGATGCAGCCGCTAGTGCTAATTAAAATTTATGAGCTAAGCAATGAATATTATAAATATATAGATAATCATTATTAGTCAATGCTTTCAACCATTTCCTTTTATCACGTATCTTGCTAGCCCTACCATAACTTTGATAGGAGCTATGCTAATTGGATTCCACCAGGACCAAAAGACAGCACATCCATTGTTACTTGACAGTTGGACATAGAATTATGTTATCATGGACTTCTGTTAATTAGGGAAAGAGCAAGAGACTTATAATTTATGGGACTCATGCTTCCACTAGCGTCTCATTTGCTTTCACCTTATTTCGCTGAACATCAATCACACCCATCACCTGTATAATTTTTCTTTTTTTTTTTTGAAAGATGTCAAAATAGGAAGTCCTTGTCCCTCAACAGGTACTCACTTGATCGAATATCCAAATCATTCAACCTCTTGAATAATATTATCATTTAGACAAGCCGCATTCGTATAATATATAGAATAACATGTCCAAAGCAAAAATGATGCGATCATCAAAATTATATCAAAATTTTTTATTTTAGCATGATTTTAATGTATATTATAGATCTAATTTATACAGCAACACAAATTATTAATTTTCATGAAATATATAATATTTTTAATTAAAAATATATTTTTAAAAAATATAAAAATAAATAAAATAAAAATTGTAAAATTATATTATTGTTTAAAGACTTACCAGCTATTTTTTATATAAATTTAATATCTATTTATCAATGTTTTGATGCATTATGTGTATAGGAGCCTGGAGCCTGTGAAATTAGCGGCCTATATTTGAGTTATAACCGGCGCTCCAATTACCTCCTGCCAAATTGAACATGGTCGGGATCACTTTCAATGATATGATGCTATCCACCTTGAAAAAAATGGCTTCACCACCGAAGGTACCATAAAGTGAACGTGTCCTAATAAGTTTTTAGAAAAGAAATGAAATCTGGAATGCATGTTATCAAGTGAAGGTACCATAAAGTTTCAATGAGCAATGTATTTTCTAAAATAAGAATAGGTAAGTAGAATACTTTTATTGAAGCTTGAATACTATAAAGTAATGTTGTGCGCAAATTTTTAAGATCACGTAGAGGAAACTAGACCGTCTGCAGAGATTTGTCTAGATTTGGTGGGCTAGGTTGGACCATGCAAGTCATGGCACAACTGAATAGCCCCTTTAATATTAGTTCAGTTAGAAACTTAGTCACCTCACAAACTTTTATATTCTCATCAGATAATACCTGTTATCAGATTTATACTTACAATGGATGTTAGATAGGCATAAATATGCTTTTTTGCCCCCAACTCTACGAGAAGCCTGTTAACTCATAAAATTATCACAGATAATATATGACTCATAATAAGATAGCAATAATATGTACTGTTGCCGACCTTACCATCATGGCCTGCAGCTGCGAAGTGGCGCCGGACGTCTGCCCCTTTATTTCGAAACCCAGGAGTTTTCGGACCTGCAAAACAGTGTTAGAGGCTCGGACCGGGGATTCCAGTGAGGACACTTCGACGATCAAGTCAGCGGATGGCAAAGTGGAACAGATCCCCTAAGACGGATCCCACTTCGGTCACCATGCTTAGAGGAGTTTTGAATAAAGAATTGAGTAGGAGAAAATGAGAGAGGGACGGTGCTTGAGTTGTGGCGACTGTGCTCGGGATTCGCTCCGGAAGTCCTCTGGGAGCCTCTTGCCTTCAAATCACTTGTCTCGCTACTTCGTGTGTTTGTCCTCTTTCGGTTGCTTACCTTCCTTCTCGCCCGTTGGTGCCTTTTTAGATCGTCGATCGCTCCAGTGCCTCGATTTTCCCCCTTTGGGGGCTTAGGGGTCAACGGTGTCCGTTGGCTGCTCTTCCAAGGTCATTTCCTCTTGTAGTTGAGAGTTAAGTTGTGAACATGTCTTGCCCGGCGTGTTGTCACGAAAGAGAAAATTAGGTGGAACCTCGATCTGGGCGCAGTCGCTCTCGGGTCCGAGATCCTGAATGCGGCCTTCTCTTTCGGGGGTTTCAGGTGGTTAGCCGCAAGATTTGACATCTCGATTGAGGCGCCCCTCCCAAATTGGCGCAAACAAGGTTACACGCACCGTTATAGATTTGGGGCGCCATACTGGGCACGCCGCACTACGCACCTGATTTGGTGGCGGTTTTGGGGCTGGCGCCTTCGTTCTTCCCAATGCTTCCAAAGAGAGGGCTCGACTTCGACTAAGGTAGGCTCAACCCTTGGGAAGCCACCTGGAGAAGAAGCGGAGGCGGGCTCGACTTCGACCGAGATGTGCTCGATCCTTGGGGAGCCACCTGGCAAAGGAGCATAAGCAAGCTCGACTTCGATCAAGGTGGGCTCGACCCTTGGAGATCCACCTGGCGAAGGAGCAGAGGCAGGCTTGACTTCGCCCGAGGTGGGCTCGATCCTTGGGGAGCCACCTGGCGAAGGAACAGAGGCAGGCTCGACTTCGGTCGAGGTGGGCTCGACCCTTGGGGAGCCACCTAGCGAAGGAGCAGAGGTGCTGAACTCGGGCTGAGGTGGGCTCGACCTGTGGAGAGCCACCTGGTGAAGGAGCAAAGGCATGCTCAACTTCGACCGAGGTGGGCTCGACCCTTGGGGAGCCACCTGGTGAAGGAGCAGAGGCAGGCTCGACTTCGATCGAGGTGGGCTCGACCCTTGGGGAGCCACCTGTCGAAGGAGCAGAGGTGTCGAGCTCGGGTCGAGGTGGGTGTGACCGTTGGTGGGGTCAACAAACGACAGAGCTTGAGAGAAAACTTGATGCGGTGCTATCTGCCTGTTAGGCTGCCAGTTGGATCCGAGGTGTACTCTACGTCAGTGATCTTGCCACATCATTTGACCCCCACTCCCAAGTCCCATCGAAGCACCACGGTTGGGACGTGGGAAGTTAATGCAGAGATGACGTGGGAGAACAAAAATCCAGTATAATTATTGCCATGATTTCCACCGCTCCGCATGTCGCGCCCGAGATCCAATGTGCAGGCACCACGTCCACAATTTCGACGGACCATAATTGCGCCGTGCCAAACTCGAAATGATTTTTAGCAAACTGAAGCATCGACGCCAAGCACCTTCACACATCTGAGGGATGGGGCGAAAAAAGGATTGTACGACCACTGTTGATTGGCTTTAAAAAGAGGGGGGACTTTCCGGAAACAAGGTCTTTTGATTTTCTCGCACTTTGTCGGTGGTTGCAGCGATCTTTCTTCTTCTCCTGAGTTGCCTTTCTTCACCAAAACGAGCAGGTAAGTGCCCTGTGATCTTTTCTTCTTCTTCTGCTTCTTCCCGATCTCCAGTTCTTTCCTCTGTCTTAGGTGAACCGAACCCGTCTTTAGGTTTTCTATCCCCCTTCTCTTCTTCTCAAACCTCTCTTCCTCCAATGGCTCCTTCGGGCCGACGCCCCTATTTCTCCACTAACCCGAATGAGGCAAGTCCCTACTGGCCGAGGACCCCGTCATCTTCCGATGAGGAGGACGAGGTTCCTCTTGAAATCCGGAGGCACCTGCGTCCTGGCGGGATAGTTATTGGAAGCCCTAGGGTTCCTTCTCCTACTCCTGTTTCTCCTCCTGCCTTTGTCGTTGCCCCTCCAGTGGCAGAGGCTTCCTCTGGCCCCTCCAGCTTCACCTCGACGATGACCGGAGAAGACCTTTCCCTGATCTAGGAGTCGTTCGGGGTCCTGGATTTTATCCAGCTTTCGCTCTTAAAATCAGGAGAGTGGGTTACTTCGAGTGGCCCTGGCCGGGTTGCTTTCTATGAAGACTTCCTCGCCGGCGGTCTTCGTTTTTCACTCCATCCCTTTTTCCTTTCCTTAGCCACTTTCGTCTCGTCCCGGCCTAGTTGGCCCCTAATGCCGTCAAGGTCATCTTTGCCTTCATCGTATTCTATCATTCCATGGATTTGTTGCCCGTTTTTCTTTGTTCAGGATCTTGTTCACCCTGAAGCGCCTCTCCACCAACGATGGGTGGTGGTACCTTTTCCCTCGACCCAAGTGCCTTCGGTTCGACCTCTCCACATCCATCAAGGGGTGGAAGAACTGATTTTTCTTTGCCTCGGTCGAGGACATTGACTAGGTCTGGAGTGAGCCGGACCGGTCCCCGAACTGAAACGCCCAGGTAGTGCTGGTGACCGAGAAACCTTCTCCCTACTGCTTAGTGATGAACTTCCCTCCCTCGAGGTTCTGATCTTGGAGCAGAACATGTTCGAGGCCGAGGTTAGCCCGATTCGGGTGATTGGTGAGGCTCTGTACCTCTCTCTTTCTCTTCTTTTTCTTTTTCTTTTTTTTGATCTCCTTTGACCTTTTTCTTTCTCAGGGATGAACTTCTCGATAGACAACTTGATGGAGTCGGCCCGGAAGAGGAGCGTTTCGACTGGGACCCGGGACTCCACGCCGAAGAGGGCCCGAGTGGAAGCACACCAAGGGCCTAGGCCCACTTCGACCTCGGAGTAGAGGGCGGTGGAATCGGCTCCCCGACCACCTCGGTAGTAGATTCCTACCCCGGAGTTCATCAACATCAATGGGGGGAGGGAAGAAGAGTGACCGGCACGTCCGCCTCCTTCGACAGTCACAGTGGCCAACATTCCAGTAACGTCTATGAAGGCGATGGTTGTGGTGGCCCCACAACCCACATCTTCGCGTACCAAAGATGCCCCTGTGCAGCCCTCCTCCAAGCATTGCTATGCACCGGCAAGGATTCCAGGGAATGCCTCCATCATCCAGTATCAGGGCCTGGTGGAGAAGATGATGGAATATGCGATCCCGCCTCGGGACCGTCGCTTGAAGGGAGGCCGGGACTACATAGCGGCCTTGCTTGGGATCCTCCCACAGCTCTTCTCGGTGAGTATCTAGCATTTTTTTTTATTTTTAATGTTCCAGTTGGATTTCAGAGAGTCTAACCTCTTCTTTGATGCAGGTCGAGACCGATGTGCTCTTGCTCTGGGACTTCCTCGCCAGCGTGGTGAAGAAGGAAGCCGACAAGGAGAAGAAGCTGGCCAAACTTGCGACCGACGTGAAGGAGTTGATGGAGAAGGGCCAGGAGTTGACGGAAAGCATCAGGGTCCTCCAGGGGGATCTGGCCCATGCTGAGGAGCGGACCAAGGACCTCGAGATGTCCCTCTCTGAGGAGAGGATACTGACCCAGCACTGCACTGAGGAGACCGTGGCAGAGCTTAATCGCCTGGAGGGGCGATCCCGGGCTTTGAAGACCCGAGTCGAGGAGGTTCTGGCGGAGATGGCAGCGGCCAAAGAGAGGACGACATACTTCATGGGGCTATTGGAAGCTGCGCAGAGAAAGCCCTCGAGGCCGTGTTGAAGTTCCAGGCATCCCAGGAGTTCAAGGATGAGGTCCGCGAGGCTGCCAGGGACTCATTCCTGAAGGGATTCGAGGTCTGCCAGGAGAAGGTGGCCTCACTCTTCCCGAAGCTTGACCTGGGAGGCGTCGTTATTGGCAGCACTGAGGAGCAACCTGAGGAGCCGGGGGCATCTTTAGGAGTGGCTGAGGTAGTGATCACCGGGCAGCCAGTGAAAGGATTATGCCCTATAAGCCAATATTTGTATCTCCCAGACCATTGTAAATTGACAAGTTAATAAAGGCAATAATTTTTCATCATTCGCTGTGTCATTATATGATGAACCCCATAGATTAGGGCTATGGTTGTAGGGCTATGATGAGATCATACCAGTGAGATCTAAGGCCTTAAAACCCTAATCTAGAATATTCCTAGTCATAGGAACCCTGAGTTGGGGATCAGGGTTTCCGGTTAGACTGGCACATCCTATGTATGCTGAAAAGGGTGACTGCTCTCACAGTCACTTGTGTGGGACACTAATACAAGGATGTGGGTGCTCATTAGCGAATGAGTTCACTGAATAGATCCAGTTTGAGAACATCTAATGGAGCCTTAGCTGCATGTCAATAGATGTTTCTCATAGTGGGAGTTGTACAAGTAGTCCTTTGACCTGAGACTGCCATAATACCTTATGTACATGAACCCATGCTTTGGTTCAATCTCAATCATGACACTGGGTCATGCACGAGGTTGATGCTGGGCATGGTGAATTGTATATGAAGGTAATGAGTAAGTCAACAAGGAATTGATCACTCATAGTATGAGGAGATTGCATCCAGCCAAATTAGGTCAGATGATGATTCAGGAAATCTTTGATCAAAGTACAGATATTAAAAATGATTTCTAATATCGAATTAATTGAATCATTAGTGTATGACTGAGCTGGGAATGAGTATAAGCTGGTTTTGACATGTTTCCATATCCATAGTTATATTCGGGAAGCAAGATGATTAAAGGATCGAATTGTACGGGAACTTTCCACTAAAGGGTAGTTTTGGAATTTCACCAGAATTTCCATATCTTCCGGGTAGACATGACACGTTGCTAGACGTCAATCTTGTCTTGTGGGTTGATCAAATTAAATGGTTTAATTGGATCACAAATTAGGAGGAGTCCTAATTGACTAACTCGAGTTAGCTCGATTTGACCTAAATCGATTAGAATGAGTTCTGATCAAATTAGGTCAACTTGCACTCGGACCCACTGCTGGCTAGGTATGGAACCCAATGGGTCACACACTTAGGACAGATAATCAAGGATTTAATTTGGAATTAAATCTCGTTTGCAGATGAACACACTAGCATGTGTTGCAAACCATGGCTTCTACTTGAATCGGATTCGAGTTAGGGTTCCGATTTGGTCTTTTTTAGATCCAAATTCATTCCGGTTTGAATCTAATTGAAGATTCAAGACATTGGGCTAATAGTAGGCTAGCAATTGGGCTAACCTAAGAGGCTAAACCCCTTTCCCACATCGCCTAAGTCCCTCCCCCTCTTTTCCCACGCGCGCGCGTAAGGAGAAGAGTCCACGCGCGCGTGGACTCTTTCCAAGTGGCGTCTTTGCATGAAAAAGGAAAAGGGGTCGGCGTTTTTTTGGCTGAAAGGGCATGGATGAGAGTCCACCTAGGCGTGGACTCTTCATAAAAGGGGATTACCGTGAAAGAAAGAAAGAAAACACCGAAGGGGCGCGACTCCTCTTTTCTGCGCGCGCCCTTCCGTGTTTTCTCGCGACTCTTTCTTGCGTCTTCCCATCCCAAAGGCCGTGAGATTAAATCAAGGGCCGTGAGATGAAGGGAAAGGACGTGAGAAGGGAGAGAGGGGCGTGAGAGGGTGATTGCAGATGGGTAGGCGCCTCTCTGTCGCCTATTTAAGGAGAAGACTTCACCGTAAAAAAATAAGATTTTTTTTTTCATATTTTTTCTACAGCGAAGTCTTGCTTCTATTTTCCCTCTCCCTCTCCAGAAGATTGTTTTCCCCTCCTCTCTTTCCTCTTTGATTCCTTTACAGAGCCTTGGGTCTGTCGAATCTCAGAACAGAAGGAGAGTCAGAGAGAAACTCTCCGACGGTAAAGGAAGAAGGCGCCTCTCCTTTCTTTCTTACATTAAGACAATCTTGTCTTAATTTTCTTCTCCCACCAAGACAAGCCTTGTCTCATTTTAGGACAAGGGCTTATTCTTAAGACAAGAGTGTCTTAAGGGGCCAAAGTTGCTAGAAGACAAGGAGAAGGGTAAGAGAGAAGTTTTAGTCCCAGTTTGGCTAGAGGAGTCCTAGCCAATAGCCCATATATCAAGTTCTTAGGGTAGAACTTGATTGGAAGGAACCCAATTAAGGAGTCAGTGTCTTGATCATCTGCCCGTGTGGATCACCATCGGAGGGCGGACAAGTGGACGCCTGGTGTGTTCAAGAGGCTACTCAATTTGGAGTTCATTTCTCCATCAGACTGGTAATAGCGATCTGAGGTTAGTATTTAAACAATGTTTAAATTTGGACATGCATGTAGTCATATTTTTAATTGCTAATATGGTGATTTGGGATTAGGGTTCGGACCTGGTTTCATAAATTTTGAAATCCACGCTTCCGCACTGGTTCCCGAACCCAACAGTGGTATCAGAGCCTCCTTATTAGGATTAAAACTTATGCAGTTCAATTCATGCTTTATTAAATGATGTAGTATCATGTTGAAGTTTTTATATTGATGCACAATGCATGTCTTTGATTGAACATGATTTTGATGATTGCCACCAGTTAGGGTTTTCCACTGAAACCCTAATTGTCTTAAAGATATGATTAGCCCTGGTGCCATCATACTGAAATAAGGTTGCCCTGGCATAATGGTGTATCCATTATGTGGTAAATGGTTGTCCTAGTATGATGGCACACATTTCACATATTTGCTTAGTTTAAAGCATGTATTAATATATGTGATAGCTTTTAATTGAATGTGCTGGCATTGCATAAATCCCTCTTAAAATTATATTAAGTGGTAGTATAAGTTAATCGATAAGCATTATTAGTCATGATGGATAATTAGTCATTTCGGTGTCTAGAAAGGTGGTTCTGGGAAGGTAAAGGGAATCGTGGTTTTTAATTGGTTCCGTTGTCTGACCTGGCCAATTTTAAATTGGTGTCTAGGAAAGCAACGGGGGGACCCCCACATCTCTTCCACTAGCCTGGCCGATCTGATTGATTTAATTCTTGACTGACATGCTTGGTGTTAAAATACTATTATTGGCCTTCCTTCATGATAGGTCATTATTGTGTTACGATCTATACTAGGTTTGTTGTGTACACACAAGACCTAATATGGTGACTAACATAATTTTTGGCCTAATACAATTATTTGTTTATGGCATGATTTAAAGTAATATTTTGTTGTGTACACACAAGGGTATTACTATTAAAGTCATGACTATATGGCTATGAAGGGTCTTACTTAACTAAAATATTATAGTTTGTTGTGTATACACAAGGCTATTAATATTTTAGAGGCCGGGATAAGTTGAGAATTGTACGGGTTACAATTGGAGAGAGTTTTTCCTACCTATGAACTTATATAAGATTTGTTGTATACACACAAGGTCTTTTATAAGGGATTGGGATCTCAACCCCACTAAGAAAAACTAATTAGGGTTTTCTCGATCATCGTATAGAGGGTTATGATGCTCGATAAAATAGTGGGAGACATAATTAAATTAAAGTCCTAATTTAATTATGTATTGTCATTTCATGGTTGTTTGCTTATGTATTATTCTTTGTTTAAATGTAGATAAATGGCCTCTTCACTCTCACTCCGTAGTATTTTAGATGCCAACAAATTGACTGGGCCTAATTATGTTGATTGGCTGAGAAATTTAAAAATAGTACTCAGTCAAGAAAGAATTTCCTATATTCTTGATACCCCAATTTTGGAACCACCAAGGGAAGATGCCTCGCAAGAGGAGAAGACCACATATAATATGTAGCAAAATGACTCACTGTCAAGTGTGTTATGCTTGCCTCTATGACTAATGAGTTGCAGAGGCAGCATGATAGCATGGATACTAACTCCATATTGCTCAATTTAAAAGAGCTTTATGGAGAACACAGTAGAACTGCTAGATATAAAATATCTAAGCAGTTGTTCCGTGCAAGGATGACAGAAGGTACATCAGTACAAGACCATGTATTAAAGATAATTGATCTAATCACTCAATTAGGTCAATTAGGTTTTGTAATGGATGGGGAGTTGAATCAAGACTTGATCTTGCAATCACTCCCAGAGTCATTTTCACAGTTTGTTCTTAATTACCATATGAACAAACTTAATTCTTCCTTGCCTGAGCTGTTGAATATGTTGAAGACAGCAGAGACCCATGTAAAGAAAAATAAGGCTCCAGTTCTTCTTGTGGATAAGAAGAAGACAGGCAAAAAGGGTTCCAATAAGAGGATGAATCCCAAAGGGGGCATTAAGAAGAAGAAGGGAAAGAAGGCCTTCGGACAGATGACCTGCTTTCATTGTGGCAAGCCGGGTCATTGGAAAAGGAACTGCAAGGTTTACCTTGCAAGTGTGAAGCCTGGTGCATCAGAGGCACCAAAAAGTATGAAAGAAGTTCATACTATTTTGTCATTGGATTCTTCCATTTCAAATACTTGGGTGTTGGATACCGCCTGTGGTCAAAACATCTGCAAATCATTGCAGGGACTTCAGGGGCTTAAAGTATTGAAGGAAGGTAACTTTGAGCTCTACGGTGCTGGAGGGGACCCCATCCAAGCAGAAGCTGTAGGGACTTATGTTTTGAAGTTACCTTCAGGGAAGATCTTGGAGCTAAGGAATTGTTACTATATGCCAAAAATCATTAGAAATATCATATCTGTACCCTTGTTACTTAAACAAGGATATACTATGAATGTAATGAGCAGTGGCTGCTCAATTTCTTTATCTAATAAAATTATATGTTATGGCATATTCTACAATGGTCTATTAACTCTTTTCACTAATGATAATATTTTTCATGTTTCTAACAAACGGAAAAGAGATGATGTAAACAATACCTTACTTTGGCATTGTCGACTTGGACATAATAGTGAGACTAGGATTAACAAGTTATACAAAGAAAATTTCTTTGATCCTTATGACTATGAGTCATTAGGAACTTGTGAATCATGTCTCATGGGTAAGATGACCAAGACTCCATTTAGTGGACATGGAGAAAGGACAAAAGAGTTATTGGGACTCATACACACAGATGTATGTGGGCCTATGACAACTCAAGCCTATGGTGGATACTCATACTTCATCACATTTACTGATGATTTTTCAAGGTATGGATTTGTGTATCTAATGAAACATAAGTCCGAGGCTTTTGAAAAATTTTTAGAGTATCAAAGTATGGTAGAGAAACAGACAGGAAAAAGTATAAAGATCCTCCGATCAGATAGAGGAGGTGAGTACTTATCCACTGAGTTTCTTGATCTCCTTAAAGATAAGGGGATCATCTCTGAATGGACTCCTCCTTACACACCACAATTAAATGGTGTTGCTGAAAGGAGGAATCGTACTTTATTGGATATGGTACGATCCATAATGTGCTTCACGGAGTTACCTTTTTCTTTCTGGGGATATGCTTTGGAAACAGCAACTCATATCTTGAATAGAGTACCATCTAAAACTGTCTCTAGCACTCCATATGAATTATGGAGAGGTAAGAAGCCCAATCTTAAGTATATTAAGATATGGGGATGTCCAGCCTATGTAAAAAGAAATTTTGGACATAAACTAGATGCTAGAGCAGACAAATGTCTATTTATCGGATATCCTAGAGATAGTATAGGATATCTGTTCTACCACCCTACTGAGCAAAAGGTTTTGGTCAGTAGGCATGCCACTTTTATGGAAAAAGAATTCATTCTACAAAAGGGCACTGGTAGAAATATCGAACTTAATGAAATTCAACAAATAGACACATCTCAGTCAAATAACAACATAGTTAATATAGAACCTGAACACACTCCTATCCGTAGGTCTGATAGGGTGCGACAGGCACCTGAGAGGTATGGGTTCATAATTGAAAATAATGAAGCCCAAATCATTCAAAATGATGAGCCTCTAACCTATACGGAAGCAGTCATGAGTAGAGACTCAGACAGATGGCTGGAAGCCATGAGATCCGAGATGGACTCCATGTATGTCAACCAAGTATGGTCTTTGGTTGATGCACCAGAGGGTATTAACCCTATTGGGTGTAAATGGGTCTATAAAAAGAAGATTGGGGCAGATGGCCAAGTTGAAACTTATAAAGCCAGATTGGTGGCTAAGGGTTTCAGACAAAAACAGGGAATAGATTATGATGAAACATTTTCCCCTGTTGCCATGCTCAAATCTATTCGGATTATGCTCGCTATAGCAGCATATCATGATTATGAGATCTGGCAAATGGATGTAAAAACTGCATTCCTCAATGGTTTCCTTGAGGAAGAGGTTTATATGTCACAGCCAGAAGGTTTTGTCTTGGAGACTAAACCTAATCAGATATGTAGGCTAAAGAAATCCATTTATGGATTAAAGCAAGCATCCAGGAGTTGGAACATCCGATTTGATAAAACAGTCAAAGAATTTGATTTTTTCAAAAATGAGGATGAACCTTGTGTGTACAAGAAGACTAGTGGGAGTGCCATAGTTTTCTTAGTTCTATATGTTGATGATATACTTCTTATTGGGAATGATATCCCAATGTTACAATCAGTCAAAGTGTGGTTATCGAAACAGTTTTCCATGAAAGACTTGGGAGAAGCATCCTATATACTGGGTATAAAGATCTATAGAGAAAGATCAAGAAGGATGCTAGGCTTATCCCAGTCTAGGTACATTGACCAGGTGCTAAAGAGATTTAGCATGGAGGAAAGTAAAAGAGGTTACTTACCTATTGGTCATGGCATACGTCTTTCTAAGAGGATGTCTCCTAAGACACCTGAAAAAAGAAATAGAATGAATTCTATACCTTATGCTTCGGCTATAGGGTCGATTATGTATGCTATGTTATGTACCAGGCCTGATGTGGCATATGCCTTGGGTGTAGCCAGTAGATTTCAGGCTGATCCAGGAGAGGATCACTGGAAGGCTGTGAAAAATATTCTTAAGTACCTGAGAAGGACTAAGGATATTTTTCTTATATACGGAGGATCTGATCTTAAACTAGAAGCCTATTCAGACTCTAGTTTTCAATCAGACCCAGATGATAGTAAATTCATTTCAGGGTATGTCTTTACCTTGAATGGTGGAGCAGTAAGTTGGAAGAGCACTAAACAGCAGACTGTAGCTGACTCAACTACCGAGGCAGAGTACATAGCTGTCAGTGAAGCCGCCAAGGAAGCTGTTTGGATGAAGAAATTCATCACAGAGTTGGGAGTAGTTCCTGAGATTGAGAACCCGGTGCCACTCTATTGTGATAACACTGGAGCAGTTGCTCAAGCTAAGGAACCGAGATCCCATCACAAGTCCAAGCACATTCTGAGATGCTTCCATCTTGTCCGAGAGATAATCGAGAGACAAGAAGTCTGCATCAATAGAGTGGATACAAAGAACAACATAGCAGACCCGTTCACTAAGGCTCTACCACAGCGGGAGTTTGATCGCCACCTCGATAGTATGGGGTTAAAGAATAAGAGCGATTGGCTTTAGTGCAAGTGGGAGATTGAAAGGATTATGCCCTATAAGCCAATATTTGTATCTCCCAGACCATTGTAAATTGACAAGTTAATAAAGGCAATAATTTTTCATCATTCGCTGTGTCATTATATGATGAACCCCATAGATTAGGGCTATGGTTGTAGGGCTATGATGAGATCATACCAGTGAGATCTAAGGCCTTAAAACCCTAATCTAGAATATTCCTAGTCATAGGAACCCTGAGTTGGGGATCAGGGTTTCTGGTTAGACTGGCACATCCTATGTATGCTGAAAAGGGTGACTGCTCTCACAGTCACTTGTGTGGGACACTAATACAAGGATGTGGGTGCTCATTAGCGAATGAGTTCACTGAATAGATCCAGTCTGAGAACATCTAATGGAGCCTTAGCTGCATGTCAATAGATGTTTCTCATAGTGGGAGTTGTACAAGTAGTCCTATGACCTGAGACTGCCATAATACCTTATGTACATGAACCCATGCTTTGGTTCAATCTCAATCATGACACTGGGTCATGCACGAGGTTGATGCTGGGCATGGTGAATTGTATATGAAGGTAATGAGTAAGTCAACAAGGAATTGATCACTCCTAGTAGGAGGAGATTGCATCCAGCCAAATTAGGTCAGATGATGATTCAGGAAATCTTTGATCAAAGTACAGATATTAGAAATGATTTCTAATATCGAATTAATTGAATCATTAGTGTATGACTGAGCTGGGAATGAGTATAAGCTAGTTTTGATATGTTTCCATATCCATAGTTATATTCGGGATGCAAGATGATTAAAGGATAGAATTGTACGGGAACTTTCCACTGAAGGGTAGTTTTGGAATTTTACCAGAATTTCCATATCTTCCGGGTAGACATGACACATTGCTAGACGTCAATCTTGTCTTGTGGGTTGATCAAATTAAATGGTTTAATTGGATCACAAATTAGGAGGAGTCCTAATTGACTAACTCGAGTTAGCTCGATTTGACCTAAATCGATTAGAATGAGTTCTGATCAAATTAGGTCAACTTGCACTCGGACCCACTGCTGGCTAGGTATGGAACCCAATGGGTCACACACTTAGGACAGATAATCAAGGATTTAATTTGGAATTAAATCTCGTTTGCAGATGAACACACTAGCATGTGTTGCAAACCATGGCTTCTACTTGAATCGGATTCGAGTTAGGATTCCGATTTGGTCTTTTTTAGATCCAAATTCATTCCGGTTTGAATCTAATTGAAGATTCAAGACATTGGGCTAATAGTAGGATAGCAATTGGGCTAACCTAAGAGGCTAAACCCCTTTCCCACATCGCCTAAGTCCCTCCCCCTCTTTTCCCACGCGCGCGCGCAAGGAGAAGAGTCCACGCGCGCGTGGACTCTTTCCAAGTGGCGTCTTTGCGTGATAAAGGAAAAGGGGTCGGCATTTTTTTGGCTGAAAGGGCATGGAAGAGAGTCCACCTAGGCATGGACTCTTCATAAATGGGGATTACCGTGAAAGAAAGAAAGAAAACACCGAAGGGGCGCGACTCCTCTTTTCTGCGCGCGCCCTTCTATGTTTTCTCGCGATTCTTTCTTGCGTCTTCCCATCCCAAAGGCCGTGAGATTAAATCAAGGGCCGTGAGATGAAGGGAAAGGACGTGAGAAGGGAGAGAGGGGTGTGAGAGGGTGATTGCAGATGGGTAGGCGCCTCTCTGTCGCCTATTTAAGGAGAAGACTTCACCGTAAAAAAATAAGATTTTTTTTTCAGATTTTTTCTACAGCGAAGTCTTGCTTCTATTTTCCCTCTCCCTCTCCAGAAGATTGTTTCCCCCTCCTCTCTTTCCTCTTTGATTCCTTTACCGAGCCTTGGCTCTATCGAATCTCAGAACAGAAGGAGAGTTAGAGAGAAACTCTCTGACGGTAAAGGAAGAAGGCGCCTCTCCTTTCTTTCTTACATTAAGACAATCTTGTCTTAATTTTCTTCTCCCACCAAGACAAGCCTTGTCTCATTTTAGGACAAGGGCTTATTCTTAAGACAAGAGTTTCTTAAGGGGCCAAAGTTGCTAGAAGACAAGGAGAAGGGTAAGAGAGAAGTTTTAGTCCCAGTTTGGCTAGAGGAGTCCTAGCCAATAGCCCATATATCAAGTTCTTAGGGTAGAACTTGATTGGAAGGAACCCAATTAAGGAGTCAGTGTCTTGATCATCTGCCCGTGTGGATCACCATCGGAGGGCGGACAAGTGGACGCCTGGTGTGTTCAAGAGGCTACTCAATTTGGAGTTCATTTCTCCATCAGACTGGTAATAGCGATCTGAGGTTAGTATTTAAACAATGTTTAAATTTGGACATGCATGTAGTCATAGTTTTAATTGCTAATAAGGTGATTTGGGATTAGGGTTCAGACCTGGTTTCATAAATTTTGAAATCCACGCTTCCGCACTGGTTCCCGAACCCAACAGCCAGCCGAGCTGGCAGCTGGCGTCGCATAGGCCCGCCAACCCGGGAGGGAGCCAGCGACCCAATTACCCTGGGTCCTTCTTCATTTTAGGTTTTGTACCTAGCATAGGGTTTTTCATTTTGTCTTTTTTTTTGGGGTCGCCCGGCCTATCGAGGTCACCTTCAGTTGTAAAGACCTTATGACAGAAATGAAGTTCTTTTCCTTCACATCTTTGTGCTTTGGTCTTCTGTTTTGTCTTTCCATGCTTCTTTCAATTTCATTTGCTTCTATCTTGTCTGACTTCGAGCTTCGATTCCCCTTGAGGTCGATGGCGGATTTGGGATCCCTTGGTTTCTGCTAGAGCCAAGTTTGCAACTCTTGTTAGGAGTTCAACTTTGACATTTATTCAGAAAGTAGGTTTTTGGAGGCTTCCAGGCTTCGATGCTGGACTCCTAGAGCTTCTGCCACCGAGGCTTCCGGCCTTAAGTTCCCGGGCTTCATGAGTTTCTAGTGCTGGGGTTTCCAGTCTTTGGTTACCAGACTGGAGTCCAGGCTTCTGGAGTTCCAGTCTTTGGTTCCTGGGCTTCAGGAGTTTTCGATGCCGGGCTTGAAGAGTTTTCGGTCTTTGATTCCTGGGCTTCAAAAGTTTTCGGTGCCGTGCTTGAAGACTTTCCGGTCTTTGGTTGTCAGACTGGAGTCCGGGCTTTAGGTTCCGAGCTTTGGAGTTTCCGGTCTTTAGTTGCCGGATCAGAGCTGTGCTTTAGGTGTCGAGCTTATGGAGTTTCTGGTCTTTAGTTGCCGGACTGGAGTCTGAGCTTTAGGTGCTGGGCTGGACTTTGGGCTTTTGCTGCCGGACTGGACTCTGGACTTTTGCTGCCGGACTGGACTCTGGGCTTTTGCTACCATACTGGACTCTGAACTTTAGCTGCTTCCAGCAAACTGCTTGCGGGACTCCTGATGCCCCTTCTTCGGCCACCAGGCCTAGGGTCGGGCGATGATAGCCCTACGAGATAGAGACAACCATTGTGCTAAAGAGAATTTTATTATTATTGGTAGGAGGTCTTACATCATTAGTAATACATCCTTAGGTTGGCGGTGTTCCAAGTCCGCGAAAATCGTTTCCTATCGAGCTCGACAAGGTAATAGGCCCTGTGGGGAAGGGCTTCAACCACCCTGTAAGGGCCTTCCCAGTTCGGAGAAAGCTTACCGCACTCTCGAGGTGGGAGGATTTTGCTCATCGCAGCACCATATCTCACGAGCAGAAGGACTTTGGCCTCACCCTGGAGTTATAATATCTGGCCACCCATTGCCGGTAGGCTGCCATTCGGACTCGAGCCTTATCCCTCGTCTCTTCAAGTAGGTCAAGGTTAAGTAGGAGCCATGCTGGGTTCTCGACCTCATCATATTCTCCACCTGCAGCGTTGGTAGACTCAGTTCCACCGGGATCACTGCTTCTGTGTCGAAGACAAGGTTGAATGGTATTTCATCCGTGGCTGTCCTCGGCATTGTGTGGTATGCCCATAGGACACTGGGAAATTCTTTGGCCCACCTACCCTTGGCTTGGTTTAGTCTAGTTCAGAGCCCTTGAAGGATAGTCCGGTTAGTCACCTTGGCCTCCCCGTTGGTCTGAGGGTGTGCCACCGAGGTGAAGCGATGGCGAATGTTGAGGTCATTGCAGAACTGCTCGAACTCCCGATTGTCGAATTATCATCCGTTGTCAGTGATGATTGTGTGGGGGAGCCCGAAGCGACATACGATTGATTTCCAGAAGAACTTGCTAACGTTCACCTCCGTGATCTGGGCTAACGGTTCAGCCTCGACCCATTTCATGAAGTAGTCGATGGCAACTTTCAGGAACTTACGCTGCCCGGACATAGGAGGAAAGGGACCAAGGATGTCCATGCCCCACTGGATGAATGGCCAGGGGGTAGAGAGCTGGGAGAGCGGCGCAGCCAGCTAGCATTGCACGACAGCGTGACACTGGTAGCGATCACACCTCTTGATGAAGTTGGCTGCATCCTCCATCATTGTTTCCCAATAGTATCCCTGGCGGAGGGCCTTGTATGCTAGAGTTCTGCCCTCCAACATGATTTTCGCAGAGGCCTTTGTGTATCTCCTGGAGCATGATTGCTGCCTCTGATGGTCTCAAGCATTTGAGGAGTGGGTAGGAGTAGGACCTTCGATAAAGTAACCCATTCATCAGCACAAAGCGCACGGCCTTTCTTTTAATGAGGCCAGCCTCTATTCGATCTTCGGGCAAGGTACCATTGGTGATGTACTTGACATACTTATCCATCCAACTGGGCTCTAGGATAACTTGTTGGACCTCTCTAAGTGCTTCGCAGCTCGGGGACTGAAGATGCTCGACGTAGGTGCGGCCCAAGGAGGAGTTTGGCAAGGTTGCCAGCCGGGAAAGGGCATCGGCACGTGCGTTCTCTCCATGTGGAATGTGGGGGATGCTGAAGTGCTTGAAACCTGCCACACTTGCACGTACCAGCTCTAGGTACTTTGACATTTGAGGGTCCTGGGCCTCGAATTCGCCCGAGACCTACCCGACCACCAATTATGAGTCGGTGAAGACTTTCAAACTGGGTACGCCCAATTTGTGAGAGACCCTCAATCCTGCGAGGAGAGCTTCATATTCTGCCTGGTTATTGGTGGCAGCAAACTGGAAGCGAAGCATGCATTCGGTGATGACTCCTTCGCCATTGGTGAGGATGAGTCCAGTTCCACTTCCACCGGAGTTGGATGCTCCGTCCACATGCAAGACCTAGATATCCCCCTCCTATTCAGGTCCCGGTTGTTGATCCTGGGGGCTCTCTTCCAGTTTCTTGTCCAAGCTTGCACACTCAACCAAGAAGTTAGCTAGTACTTGCACCTTCATGGATGACCTCGGGTGGTAGGCGTGTCAAACTCACTGAGCTTCAGCGCCCACTTCGCTAGGTGTCCGGATGTATCGGGGTGGCTTAGTATAGCTTTCAGCAGTTGATCCATCAGAATCGCAATCGGGTGTGCTTCGAAGTAAGGCCTAAGGCGTTGGGCAGATATAATGAGCATAAAAATTAACTTCTTAGATCGAGAGTACCTGATCTCAGCATCGCGGAGAAGCTTGCTTGTATAGTTCACAGGCCTCTAGATCCCTCCTTCATCTGTGCGGACCAAGATTGAGCTGACGGCCTACGGGGTGACTGCCATATACAGGAGGAGCTCTTCTCCCTGCTGTGGTCGGGATAGCAGTGGTGGTAATGCCAAGGTCTTCTTTAGCTCTTCGAAGGCCTCCTGGCACTCCTTCGTCCAAGTGAAGTCATGCATCTTCTGCAGTGCCTTGAAGAAGGGTTGGTAATGATCGGTAGATCGTGAGATGAATCGGCTCAGGGCTGCTATCCGACCGGTGAGTTGTTGAATTTGTTTCTTGGAGGTGGGCTGCTCCATGTCAAGAATCGCTTGGACCTTCTTCGGGTTGGCTTCTATCCCCCTCTAGGTGACCATGAAGTCAAGAAATTTTCCTGCTGCTATGCCAAAGGCACACTTCGTCAGATTCAACTTCATTTGATGGAGGAGAGGGTTACGGAAGGTCTCTGCCAGGTCATTGATGTGGTCCGAGGTCGTCTTGCTCATGATGAGCATGTCATCCATGTACACCTACATGTTGCAGCCAATTTGGTCTTTAAAGACCTTGTTAACCAGTCACTGGTACGTGGATCCAGCATTCTTTAGGCCGAAGGGCATCATTCTGTAGCAGTATATCCTGTGATCCATGATCAAGGCAGTGTGCTCCTCGTCCTCTGGATGCATCCAGATCTGGTTGTACCCGAAAAATGCATCCATGAAGGAGAGGAGGCGGTGCCCTGAGGTGGCATCCATGAGTTGGTCGATCTTCGGAAGGAGGAAGCTATCTTTTGGGCAAGCAAGGTTAAGATTAGTGTAGTCTACACAGATCCTTCATTTTCCATTGTTCTTCTTGACCATGACCACATTCGCCAGCCAACTGGGATACTGCACTTTGCGAACGAAGCCAGCAATGAGGAGCTTCTCCACTTCATCATTGATAGCCTTCTACCTCTCCGAGGCAAAGCTCCTCTTCTTTTGCCGAACTGGGCAATGCTTCGAATCGATCTTCAACTGGTGGGTGATGATATCTGGAGGAATACCTGGCATATCTGCCGTAGTCCAGGTGACCCCCTCATCTCGCCCACACCATGAGGGGTCAGGAATTGCACCAACAATCTCTTAGTAGATATAACCGCATCAAGTAGGTTGAGCCCGGGGCGGCCTAGGATAGCATTGTATGACAAGGGAGCCTAACAACGGTAAAGGTCATCATGATTGTACATTGCCGGGGTAATGACCCGGCGATGACAGGGAGGGTAATTTCTCCCTCAACTCTCATAGAATCTCCGATGAAGCCCACGAGAGGGGTGTGCATTGGCCTTAGCCGATTGGGGGACAAGTTCATCCGAGAGAAAGCATTGTAAAAAAGTATATCCATGGAGCCCCCACTATCAACCATGATGCGTCTTACAGGATGCTTGGCGATGGTCATCTCAACCATGATAGCATCATTGTTTACATTTTCTTCCTTACCTCCCTTCCCCTTCACAAAGGGGAGTACATTTTTTAGATCTCCTCCCTCCCGAGCTCTCTTCAATGCGTGCTCTATTCCCTAAGAAATCATGCCCATAGGCTTCTCAGGAGGTCGATTATCAACTATAGGAACAGGGGGAGAACTGCAAGTGGTTGATCCTCCGCCGGAACCTCGCTCCTCACGAACGTCCTGAGGTAGCCTCTCCTGATCAGGTCTTTGATTTTCCTTCTCAGGTTATGGAAGTCCTCAATATCGTGACCGTGGTCACAGTGGAACTGGCAGTACTTTGTCTTATCGCGACCACTTGACAGCCTCAGTAGGGGAGGTCGGTTTAAGTTGCGCTCGCTCTTGATCTCTATGAAAATCTTTGACCTCAGATCTATGAGGAGAGTAAAAGTCTTCTCGGGGATGGGACCATCTCTCGACTTTGGTCTCGTTTGAAAGTCCGCAGGTGGCCCAGGTCTCTGCGTTCTAGGTGCGTCTCTTGGGACCGGCTTCTTCGGGGGCTTCCTAGCCTCGAACAAGTTCTGCTCCGAGAGCAGAACCTCGAGGGAGGGAAGTTCATCACTAAGCAGTAGGGAGAAGGCTTCCCTGTCAGCCGGCACTACCTAGGCATTTCGGTTTGGAGACTGGTCCAGCTCACTCTAGACCCAGTCAACGTCCTTGATCGAGGCAAAGAAAAACTATTCTTCCATCCCTTGATGGATATGGGGAGGTCGAACCAGAGGCACTTGGGCTGAGAGAAAAGGTACAACCACCCGTCATCGATGGAGGGGCGCTTCAGGGTGAACAAGGCCCTGAACAAAGAAAAGCAGGCAACCAACCCATGGAAATGATAGAATACAATGAAGGTAAAGATGACCCTGATAGCATTAGGGGCCAACTTGGCCGGGACGAGGCGAAAGTGGCTAAGAAAGGAAAGGAAAAAGGGGTGGAGTGGAAAATAAAGACCGCCGGCGAGGAAGTCTTTGTAGAAAGTGACCTAGCCAGGGCCTCTCAAAGTAACCCGCTCCCCCGATTTCGGGAGCGAAAGCTGGATAGAATTCGAAACCCCGAAGGGTTTAATATAACCACCTCGGCCCGAGTTTGGCACCTCTGCTCCTTCGCTAGGTGGCTCCCAAAGGGTTGAGCCCACCTCGGTCGATGTCGAGCCTGCCTCTGCTCTTTTGCCAGGTGGCACCCCAAGGATCAAGCCCACCTCGATCGAAGTCGAGCCTGCCTCTGCTCCTTCACCAGGTGGCTCCCCAAGGGTCGAGCCCACCTCGACTGAAGTCGAGCTTGCCTCTGCTCCTTCGTCAGGTGGCTCTCTAAGGGTCGAGCCCACCTCGGCCGAAGTCGAGCCTGCCTCCACTCCTTTGCTAGGTGGCTCCCTAAAGGTCAAGCCCACCTTGATCGAAGTCGAGCCCTCTCTTTGAAAGTATCTGAAAGAATGAAGGAGCCAGCCCCAAGACCGCCATCGAAGTAGGCGCGTGCACTAGTACGACACCCCAAATCTATAACGGTGTGCGTAACCTCTTTTGTGACAATTTGGGAGGGGCGCCCCAATCGAGATGTCAGATCCTGTGGCTGACCACCAGAAATCCCCTGAAGGAGAAGGCCGCATTCAGGATCTTAGACCCGAGGGTGGCTGCGCCCAGATCGAGCTTTCACCTAATTTTTCCCTTCATGACAACATGCCGGGCAAGACATGTTCACAACTTAACTCCCAACTACAAGAGAAAATGACCTTGGAAGAGCGGCCAACGGACACCATTGACCCCTAATGATGTGGACATCCATAATAAGAATATATACTTTGATAAACTTACTTTGTTTTTGTAGCTATAGTCAATAAAGTTTTCGAAGCAAGTTACAAATTTTCTTGAAACATGTTCATCAGCCAAATTATCTTGAAGCATGATTTGGCTCATAAGCCAACACATGGAAGAAGCCCATTAATTTTCTTAAAGTATGTTCATAAGCCAAATTTTCTTGAAGCATGATTTGGCTTATAAGCCAACACATGGAAGAAGCCCATTCGGCTCAAGCCCAAAGCATAATGATGGAGGGCATCCTCTTCAAGTCCAAGACCAACTATTCAAGCTTCTTCAAGACTAAGCCCAAGCCTAATTCATGCCAAGATTTGAAGCACATGGGGGAACAACTCATCAAACAACCTTGGGGGAGAAAAAATTATACTACATCAAGAGTTTTATGGGGAACATAAAGATTCCTTCCATTACCCCAACAATATTTGACATATGGGATGCCACAACTTATGACACCTAAGCCTCCACATCAGCATTTGGAAGCCATATTAGGATTTTCTAGATGCCATATGTCAAAGTGGTTATAACTTTCTACCAATAATTTATTTTTAGTTAAAACCACTTAAAATTTATTGGAGCCAACTAAGCCATCCTTATCCCCTCCTCTCCACCCTTGGACGAAATTCTTAGCATTGGAGCCTATAAATAGGGCTCCTAGGCTTTCATTGTATTCATTCTATGCTATGATGATTAATGAAAAGGTTATTTCTCTTATGTTCTAGTTCTCTTGTGTTCTTGTTTGGAGTGAGAGTGTTCTTGCTAGTTTTAGTATGTAGATCCTTATCCAAGGAGAGAATGAGAGTTTTCTAAGTTTGAGTTTGAGAGTGAAGAGTGCTTTTGCAAGGAGTAAAGGATGGGATGCCCATTGATGGATCTATGATCAAGCTCCAAGTCCCAAGCCGCCGGCCACTTTCTTCTTCTATTTTTTGTCTTTGTTTCCATTCCAACTCCAATTCTTCTTCCATGTCTAATCCCAAATTTCTTTGCAGGTTCTCTCAGGTTCCTAGGTCAAGGATGAAGGTCTCCATGCCATGGATCAAGGACAAGGTGAGTCTCAAAGTAGAGAGTGCCAATCTTAACTTCTAGGCCTCAATCCTTGAGTGATGAGAGCTCCTTCTTCCACCAAATAATTAGCCATCATTGTTGGTAGGAAAACTCTTCCTAAGCTTCATTAGATCTGACTATTTGAATGTTAACTTGCCCTAGTAGTGATGGTTTCCTTGCCATGAAGATCCTAATCCTTATTTTGAACTAGATCTACATTGTGGATTTTAAAAATTAGATCAACTAGTCTCCTTATGAAATTTTTTTTCTTGGATTAATTTAGCCCATTTATTTGATAATTTATTGCTCAAATTTGCTTGCTTTTTAGCTTGCTAAAACTCTCCATTCATCATTTTATTTTCGTCCCCCATCACCTAAGCCCCCCTAGAGGGAGAAAATCGAGGCACTGGAGCGATCGACGATCTTAAAAGGCAGCAACGGGCGAGAAGGGAGGTAAGCTACCAAAAGTGGGCAAACACACGAAGTAGCGAGACAAGTGACTTTAAGGCAGGAGGCTCCCAGAGGACTTCCAGAGCGAGTCCCGTGAGCACAGTCACCATAACTCAAGCACCGTCCCTCTCTCATTTTCTCCTACTCAATCCTTTATTCAAAACTCCTGTAAGCACGGTGACCGAAGTGGGATCCGCCTTAGGGGATCTATTCCGCTTTGCCATCCATTGACTTGATCGTCGGAGTGCCCTTGCCAGGATCCCCGGCCCGGGTCTCTGACACTATTTTGTAGGTCTAGGAATGCCTGGATTATGGAGTAAAGGGGCAGACTTCCGACACCACTTCGCAGCTGCAGGCCACGACGGTAAGGTCGGCAACATGTACTATATGATACATATACTGACTAACAGTCCCTCTCAAGCTATGCATGAGTTTGAGATAGAGACGGACCACACCAACTTTTCTTGGAGGGGCTAAGAAAATATAAAAATAAAAAAATATTAATTTAGGAGGGGACAAATATATATATTTTTCAAGTTATATTTAATATGTAGAATTTTAGAAGGGACCAAATCTGTAAATACATATATATTTTAAATTTTAAATAAAATTTTAATTTATAAAAATAATGAAAAAACTTGGTGGGGGGCCCTTGCCCCCCCCGTCCCCAGTGGTTCGCCCTTGGTCTGAGATATGGATCACTTGCCCTTCAGAAACCAAGCTGTCATGTATTCCATTATAAATCTTATTATAGAATTAAATACTAAACTTAAAAGGCCATCAAACTATCATATTTGATTTAATCTTATGAAGCTTTTATTCTTTTGTTTTCAAAAATATAATGCATCACATTAATGGACTGCGAGGACATGGTTATGGAACCTGATTGTGCAAAATGATGTATCATCGCAATGCCATTGATTTGAAATTTACAAGTTTGTAATAAGTTATACAAAATAAAATAATTATCTCTAAACATCAATAAATAAAAAAATTAAATCCTAATCAGATAATCATATATTGCACCATCACGATTGATGAATTACCAAATCATGCCACGATACCACTATAGATATGGATCATGATAATCCATGATACCATCATCTCGTAGATGGATAAGATTTTCTTCTCTTTTAGTGGATATATGCTCTCCATAAAAAAAAAAATTATTCATCTATTAAAGCATAAGAACATTAGTAAGTTGTTTAATGAAAATGTTAATAAATTTTTTAGAACATTCTTTCATTGTTCTATATGAATGGATATCGATAAAGAGAGCAAAACCTTGTCAACTAGTAGTTTTTGAAACAACAAAGTTAATATCTTATAAGTATATGAAAACCAGTATGCTTTGTGAAGTTCTACGAAAAGTTTCAGTTCCCGACTCGATCAACCACTCTTATAAAAATATCTACTAAAGGACTGAAACAGAAATATACCAATACTCATTTTGAAGGATCCTTCGCAATAGATAAATTGTGAAGTCCCAATATCTAAAACATATCTCGGCCACATCTAGCATGAAATGGACCTCTACTTGGTGCCAACTTGTCAAATCTTCCACATTGCCACATGGTGCTGGAGGAGCATGAGGAGCTACAAAGGCAAGTTAATGAGCTTTTGTTAAAAAGCTTGATCAAGGAGAGCCTAAGTTCCATTGGTTCATTTTTTTAAAATAAAATGCTGAAGATGTTGTGTCATGTTCATGGTAAGACTAAGAACCAATTCATATACGAGCACAATAATAGAAATTAGGTGCAGCACCAATTGAGTAAGAGATGATGGGAAACGTAGAGAACATCTATACTAATAATTGTGAAAAAGCTTGCCAATCTAGCCCAGACTTCTTCCATTTTCTTGCTCAGAAAAAGCTTGCACCAAAAATTTAATCTAATTTGAGAGCAACCTCCTTGCTTATCCCCTCTTAGCTAGCATCAGCCTCCCAACCAGCAGTAACATCCCACCATGCAGAAGGACCAACTGAGCCATGATCCGAATAATTTTGTTTGGTATGTTTTAGTTTGGATGACAACTTTGGTGTTGCCAAATTAACCATTTTAGCATTCCAAAAATAAAGGTATTGGGATTCTTCATATATGGTGTGTGACCCCATAGGTTTGAATACTAAGCCGATAGCATTGGAACATTTCCGGTACCAGTCAAAGTCCTCATCTAGTAATGATACCCGACATCCGGATAGGTCGAAGATGCAAAGCACCTCACAAGAACCTCTGGCATATGGTTGCCCCATAATTCATCCCTTTGACCTCATAATGCTCAGGATGACCTAGGGTTCGACTACCAACCCTAATTTGATTTATCCAGATCATGTCTCAATCTCACAAGTTCTGTGACTCCTCACAAGAACTACCATGGCCAAGATTTTGCTAAATTTAGACATAGTGAGTCATTCACTGCAAACTATTTGGAGGGGTCAATTCCATCTTGATCCATCACCGCTCCACAAGTACTTGACTGCACCCAGAAACCTTCCATCACTGGATTAGAAATCCAGATAGTCCGGCACCAAAGTATAGTGAGTTGCTTGCAAGCTGCCATGTGACATCAGGTCTGAGGGATACATATACCCATATCCCTTCATGAGCAATCCTTTGGCAGAATAGAGCTCCGCAGATGGTCAAGTTCAGTGAAATGTCATATATTTTACTTGCATGTCACACTATTGTCTCCACACTCCTTGGTTAAGAGGATAACCAATAAATGTGATATACAACAACCTACACTTGATACATTGTCGTCCTATAACAATGTATCATTTGGTTGTGAACCAGTTTAAGAACTACTTGATATATCCTCTCTATATCAAACAATGTAGTTCTAAGGACTCCATCATATAAGAGTTCATTTTAGGAAAATGTAAATATGATGAACAGCCAAAATAAAATAACTTTTATTTATCAAAAATTCATATACAAATACAAAACAGTACAACCGTCTATAACCTAGATGATTGGCTTTGGGACATAATTCCCAACACCTAGAACCTATGAACCTAGATCCTATGACTCCAGATCCTATGACCATAGATCCTATTTATCTAGATCCTATGCACCTACACCCTATAAGCCCAGTAGACCCATGATCTATATATTTGAACCCATGACCTATGAGCAGAATGAACCCATAGGCCATCGACCTGAATCCCATAGGTTTAGTATCCCTAGATATGATCTTAATACTAGTCCCCTTCCTCGTAGTCAACTTGAACCCACTAGAATCAATGCCCATAGTTAGAACCCAGATACTGGTCAGGTACCCCTTAGTCGACCCACCCTAGCTACCCCAGTCATTAGCCAGTATTCCCTTAACCAAACCCCTCCTACCAAAACCCCTCCTACCACCCCACTAGTTCACCAGAATGACATTAAAGTGGAAGTGTATAAAGCTGATGTGAGCTTAGTGGATGAGTACGAGGGAGAAGAAGAGGAGACATCTCTAGAAGACCTAGAATTAGTTAACCCCGTAGGTACCCAGGTAGAAGCCAATCTAGAGGTAGCTAACCCTGACCACATCCAAATTGAAACCATCTTGGAAGAACAGTTAGAGAAAGAGGACCATGAGGAACCTGACCCTACTATTAAAATCATGCCTGAGGAGCCACTAGAGGAAAGCCTAATTATAGAGCCCAGTCCTAAAATTCAAGAGCCCAAGGAATTTATTGAGGACATGACCTCTTTAATTCAGTACCCTCAGGATGAATCGCCTTCCATAGTTCCCATTGAGGATCTCTTCCTAGAAATTGTTGACCCATCCTTCCATAGCATGGACCATTTCTTGCCTAGAGACATAACCCAATGTTCTTACATTAAGGTCAGCCTCTTTAGTCCAGAACCAGTCCCGGAATTCCCTTCCTTCTTCCTACTCTTCCTTGAGTCGTCTCATGTATCTAGAAACATTAGGTCACATTTTGTTGAGATTATCAGGTTGCATGAATCCTTAGAGCCCATCCCATTTGCTACCTACTTTGGAAGACCCTCTGGTATCTATTAGGAGTTCCTGGCAAATTCTCATTTGTATGTCACCCATCAACCATGACTCATGCCTTATGCCTAAGTTGTAGTTAAGACCTAATAAACCTCTTTCGATAGGAATGCATAGTCAAGTCTATTTGGTGTTAGTATGAGTCCTTTGTGTCACCTGTTAGGAGTCCATAAACCTAGTTCAACTGTCCACACCTTCACTGAACACCGCACAGCATATGCATCAGGATATTAGCCATAAGAGTAATTTAAGTAATGAAACATATAACAAACTGGCTAATTCCCGAATAAGAGTCAATGGATTCAATGTAGGGAATTCTATCTTGGTTAGGCTTAGGCCTAAGAAGAAGTCTCATGCTCGTAGTGCTGGATCCTTAGAAGTGATAGAGAAGGTAGGACCCCATGTGCGTGAGTTGCCCTCGGATTTTGGCTTTAGCTCTACCTTCAATACCACAGACCTAGTTGAGTCTAGGGAACCGGCATCAATTCCTAGTAAGGCCTTTGAACCTACCCCATCCATTGAGAGTGAGCCTGATCCTGAGTGTCCACCTATATTTTGGCCTGAGAGAGGAAAATGGATCGAGCATGTCTTGGACAATCGAGCTACCTTGACCCGGCATAACGATTTTCAGCGCCACCTGGTCCATTGGCAAGGTCTACCATGATCCGATTCTTCGAGGGTTACTCGAGAGGACTTGTTGCAGCTCTACTCAGACCCTCCAGAGAGACACCAGATTCAGTATGACCCTTACTCAACAGGATTAAGTTCCTCCCAACCCGGGAGAATTGATGGGGGCATCAGAGGTCCAAGACTTTGGCAAAGGCATCTCAATCCTCTATGATTATCAAATTAGAGTTTAGGATTTGAGTACAATTTGTAATTAGGGTTTAGTTAATTTGAGTAAGTTCATTTGAGTTTTGTGGGTTAGTCCATATGAGTCTTTGTATGGCCCTGAGTCCTGTTTTGGGCCTTTCAATATTTGAGTCATGTATTTGAGTTTTGATCCATACTACTAGTGTTTGAGATTAGTTTTTGGGTTATGTCAAATCAGTTAAGTCAGGTCAAGTTTTGAGTCATGTAAATTCTGAAGTTAAATTATGTAAGTGTAAGTCCAGTCTATTGAGTCCAATCTAGTCCTGTAAAATAAAGAAGACTCAAATCATTTTGAAGCCTATCAGCATAACACTCCAGTCATCCATCCAGTTGAGCCATTTAGGAGCATGAAGCCATCAAGGGAGACCTAGAGGACATGTGATCCAGCTCGCCAGAGAGGAGAACAGCTGAAGAAGCCCTGAAGCCTGCCCAGCAATGAAGTGGGCCTCCCAGGGTCCAAGAGCAACCAAGAAGGCACCAACCCTTAGGGTTACCACCCCTTGGTCAACCACCCTTAGGGTCACCACCCTTTGGCCAACCAAGAGAAGGAGAGGGAGAGAGAGACTCAGTCAAAAGTGGAGAGAACTTAAGGGAGAGTTTGTATAGGTTAGGGTTTACTGTGAGATTACTTGTATACCCTTTCTTAAGCCCCAAGTTTGTAAGCCTATATAAAGGCCTCCCCTCCTCATGTAATTGGAGATGAATTGATGAATTAAATTGAGTTTTCTCTTTGTTGTGTGCATGCTGTGTGCGAGCTGTGTGCGAATTATTTTCTCCTTGTTCCTGCACCCTACCTCCATCCCCAACATCAAAACCCTAGCCGCCCTCCTTCCAATTCTTGGCCGCCCAACACAAAACACTCTTTTCCTTTCTATTTTTGATTTATTCCTTCATCCCTACACCATTTTCTAACCCGCAGATGGTGATTTGCATGCCCCTCAATTCCCACAAATCCGAGGATACCTTCAGATCAGCCTTCACATCACCGAGCAGAAAGCTGCGAATCCTCAAGGTCAGAAGCTTGCTTTTCTAGGCCGCATCCGGGAGTGAGAGTGATCTCTTCTTGCACTATCTTCATCAGGTACTTCAAATATTGCCAGGTACAACCCCTTGACTTCCTAGTAGTGGTCTTACAGAAGAGCAGCTTTACTAGGGTTTTCTTAAACCTGGGCGATCCTGTTTTCTCTAACTTTTAGGATTTATTTTTGCATGCATGACTTCTAAAAACTTTCTAGAATTCTTTACTTTAAATTTTGGCTTGAAATTCAGGATCTAAAACTCTAACTCCTTAGTTAATCACAGAAAAATACTTTGCATGCATAAATCATCCTATATCATTTGGTATTGATGGGGACATCAGAGGTCCCAGACTTTGGCAAAGGCATCTCTATCCTCTATGGTTATGAAATTAGAGTTTAGGATTTGAGTCCAATTTGTAATTAGGGTTTAGTTAAATTAAGTAAGTTCATTTGAATTTTATGGGTTAGTCCATGTGAGTCTTTGTATAGCCCTAAGTCCTGTTTTAGGCCTTTCAATATTTGAGTCCTGTATTTGGATTTTGATCCATACTATTAGGGTTTGAGATTAGTTTTTAGGTTATGTCAAGTCAGTTAAGTCAAGTCAAGTTTTGAGTCATGTAAATTTTGAAGTTAAATTATGTAAGTGTGAGTCCAGTCTATTGAGTCCAATCTAGTCCTGTAAAAAGAAGAAGACTCAAATCATTTTGAAGCATGTTAGTATAACACTCCAGTCATCCACCCAGTTGAGCCATTTAGGAGCATGAAGCCATCAAGGGAGACCTGGAGGACATGTGATCCAACTTGCCAGAGAGGAGAATAGCTGAAGAAGCTCTAAAGCCTGCCCAGCATTGAAGTGGGCCTCCCAGGGCCCAAGAGCAACGAAGAAGGCACCAACCCTTAGGGTTACCATCCCTTGGTCGGCCACCCTTAGGGTCACCACCCTTTGGTTGACCAAGAGAAGGAGAGGGAGAGAGAGAGGCTCAGTCAAAAGTGGAGAGAACTTGAGGGAGAGTTGTATAGGTTAAGGTTTATTGTGAGATTACTTGTATACCCTTTCTTAAGCCTCAAGTTTGCAAGCCTATATAAAGGCCTCCCCTCCTCATGTAATTGGAGATGAATTGATGAACTAAATTGAGTTTTTTTTCTTTGCTGTATGCGTGCTGTGTGCGAGCTATGTGCGAATTATTTTCTCCTCATTCTTGCACCCTACCTCCATCCCAAACATCAAAACCCTAGCGCCCTCCTTCCAAGCCTTGGCCGCCCAACACAAAACACTCTTCCCCTTGCTATGTTTGATTTATTCCTTCATCCCTACACCATTTTCTAACCCGCAGATAGTGATTTGTAGGTCTCTCAATTCCTGCGAATCCAAGGATACCTTCTGATCGACCTTCGAATCATCAAGCAGAAAGTCACAAATTCGCAGGGTCAGAAGATTGCTTTTCCAGGAAGCATCCAGGAGTGAGAGTGGTCTCTTCATGCACGATCTTCATCAGGCACTTCAACCGTTACTAGGTACACCCCTTTGACTCCCCAGTAATGGTCTTACAGAAGAGTAGCCTTACCAGGATTTTGTTAAACCTCGACGATCCTATTTTCTCTAACTTTTAGGGTTTATTTCATGCATACATGACTTCTAAAAATTCTCTAGAATTCTTTACTTTGAATTTTGGCTTGAAATTTGGGATCTAAAACCCCAACTCCTTAGTTAATCAAGAAAAAATACTTTGCATACATAAATCATTCCGCATCAGTTAGTCACCATGGCCATCCATTCATAGAAGCCAAGTAGGGTTTAAAAACCCTCTCTTCCCATTCAATGGGATCTCTTATGGCGTGTAGGGGTGCCACTATGACCATATCCCATGAACAAGTGAGGTGAATTACTATTATAATCATGCTATGTTATACATATTAGGGTTAATATGCTTGTATGATGGATTGAATGTCATGTTTAATTATGATGTGTTTGAGACCATCAAAGCCCTCATAAAAATTATATTTAGTCGTAGTATAAGTTAATCATGATGCAAATTCAATTAGGGTATGATCAGCCAATTGGTGTCTAGGAAAAGTGGTTCTGGGAAGGTAAAGGGAATGAGATTTTTAATTGGTTCCGTTGTCTAACCTGGCCAATTTAATTGATGTCTAAGGAAAGCAACGGGGGACCCCCTCATCTCTCCCACTTACCTGGCCAATTTGGTAAAATCTAAACCTTCAATTGGAAATGCTAATTGATTAAGCACACTACAAATTGCCTTCCTTCATACTATGATAAATTTGTATCAAAACTATAGTAGGTTTGTTGAGCAAACTCAAGGCTTACCATTAGTGTTTGATATAAAGTTTGACATGGTGCATTTTATGACTTATAGTATGATTGATAATGCTACTTTGTTGAGCAAACTCAAGGATAACATTATTCAATCATGACTATATAAAATGAAGGGTTCGACTAAACTAAGACATTATGATTTGTTATGCAAACACAATGCTGTAAGCGTCTTAGAGGCAAGTGTTATAATGAAAATTGCAAGGGATGCAATTGGAAAGGAATGTCCTACCCTTGAACTTATAAGTATTTGTTGTGCAAACATAAGGCATTTATAAGGAATTGGGATCTCAACCTCACTAAAGAAATCAGATATTGGTTTCTCGTCTACCATGGTTGAGGGTTATGGTATTTAAAGAAAATAATGGGAGATACAATTAGATTCAAGTCCTTATCTAATTATGGTTATTATCTTGAGTGGTCTGCTTATGCATTATTCTTGTTTGTTTGTAGATTTAAAATTCAATGGCTTCTTTTCTTTCATTGCATGGCATCCTGGATGCCAATAAACTGACCGGACCAAATTATGTGGACTGGTTGAGAAACCTAAAAATATTACTTGCTCAAGAAAAGGTTTTCTACATCCTTGATTCTTCAGATCCAGATCTAATCGGACATGATGCTACAGAGAAGAAAAAGGGCACTTATAGAATGTGGCAGAATGACAGCTTGACTGTCAAGCACATCATGTTAGCCTCGATAAGCAATGTGTTACAAAGGCAACATGAAGACATGGAACCTCAGTCCATACTGCTCAATCTCAAAGAGCTGTATGGAGACCATAGTAGGACTACTAGATATAAAATATCTAAGCAATTATTTCAGGCACGAATGAGTGATAGCTTACCTGTACAGGTCCATGTTATTATGATAATTGACTTAATCACCTGATTAGGTCAATTACGCTTTGTCATGGATGGGGAGCTCAATCAGGATTTGATCCTATAATCACTCCTAGATTCCTTCTCTCAATTTATCATGAACTACTGTTGCCCAGCATAGCAACCAAAGAGGGGGGTGAATTGGGTTTCTTTAAAAAATTTAAAGCAAATATGTGCTGCACTGTATTTGTGAAGTAATGCAAATGAGCATACAATGAATAAGATGCAATGTTATGAATATAAGCAGCAAATGCAAGATAGCAAAGAACACACACACAAGCACAAAGGCTTATAATGGTTCAGTGCACACCAAGCACCTACATCCACTCCCAAACCATCCTTTAGGAATTTTACTATAATCAACCTAGATTACAACCAACTTATTTTCAGGGCTCACAAGTCAAACCCAAAGTTAGTTTTCTCACTTAGGCTTACCAACAACCTTTACTCAAGCCAACATAGGCTTGGGTCCAATTCACGGCTTGGAAGGGCCTAACACCTAGTTTCAAACACCCTTGAAACTAGTCATAAAAGATAAATTCAGAAGTATAAGAATAAAGCACAAGAAAAACTCTCTATAGAGTAGAAAGTGGAAGCTTTGAGGCTCTTAAGGATTTCTTGACTTGTCGTTTTTTTGGAATCACTTCAAAGACCACTTTTGGAATGTTGATTTGAAGGCTTGGAAGCTTTTTCAGTGGAAATCTTCTTTTTTGCTCTCTTTTTGACTTTAGAAGTGCAGTTCTCAAAGGTATGTCTTGTCTCTTGTATGTTAGTTCTTCTTGAATGAGTTTGGTGAGACTTAAATATTTTAAAAACATCCAAGAAATGGTTTATGACTATTGGTGGAGCAAAACTAGCCATTCGGATCTCATAGAATTCAAATCTGACTCTCAGAAATTATAGCCATTATTGCAATCAGAACCCGTGAGTCAATACTTGAGTTTGTTCATGAGTCGACACTTGAGTCTTTATGAGTCGACACTTGGATCTTCTGAGTCGACTCAAGGTATAAATCTTGAAAAAAATTGAGTTATGTTCCATTTTTATTCTCAGGCTATGAGTCGACCTTTGAATCGACACTTGACTTCTATGAGTCAACACTTGATTCTTCTAAGTCGATACTTGACAAAAAATATCTCAAAATGGTATAGTTCTGTATCATTATTTTTCTCAGGCCATGAGCCGATACTTGGTTCTCGTGAGTCGACACTTGACTTCTTCATGAGTTGACTCAAGGTATTCCAAAGAGATTTCTATGTGCCAGTCCTTCTGAAGTGTCGACACCTCATGTGGCATGAGTCGACACTTGGTATGTGCCACTCAAAAAAATCTGTGCCAAGCTTCAAAATTCAAAGTTTTCTTTAATAAAAAATTAATATCTTCTTCATAAAGCCCAGATTGACCCATTTTAAGAATTTTCAAGGTGAGAAGACTTCTTATACACTGAAATTTACTTAGTTTCAAAATTAGTGAGTTTGATACCCTTGTATGGAAAATTTTGTTGGGTTTCTAGGATTTCAATGGCACAGCGGAATAATGGATTTCAAAAAATTTCTTTCTTGAAACTCCAAGCAACTTGAAACCCTAAGCCTAAGATCCCTTATTCATTACAATTAACAAGTCATGCAATTAGGGTTTGAAAAAATACCTGAAATGCTAATTCCTTCTTCTTTCCACTAGGCACACAAGTGTATGCTCTCCAGAGTTGATCCATAAAGGAATTGATCCTAGGAAGCACTCCTTAGTAGGTTGCTTAAGCCACTGGGACTCTTCTGATGGCTTTCCTTCCTTTGGCAGCCTCTCCTTCCTTGCTCTGACCCTTGCCCTCCAGTAGAGCACATTGAGCCCTCTCCAAATCCTCTCCTCACTCTCTTTTCCACTTCCTAAATCTTTTCCTAAATCCTTATCTTAAAATGATGGACTTGTCTTAAGACAAGACCTAAACTCTAACAAGTGAAGGGAGAGACAAGGAGAGTGAGTGGGAGAGTGTGAGTGAATGCAGGAAAGAAAGGATGGAATCAGATACAATCAACCTAAACACCAATGGCTATTTATAGAAGAGGAAAGGGTGCCAGATATGGCCTCTCATCAGCCTTTGATCTATCAATCAACAGATCAAATAAGGCCCTTCAATGAGAAGGAGTCTTATCTTGAAGAGTCATGACATTTCCTGCGCCAACTATCATATATCTGTCTCTTCAAGTTTCCTGCCAACTTTTTCACTTGCCACATGGCAGTGACCGGTTGCAGGAAGGCCAAGGGACATGGCTTTTGATTTAGAAGCATCGGTGATTTGAAATTCGTTAAAGTAGGACTTTGCTTCATGGAATTAGCTCCAAACATGAAGAGTCACAACTCTTCATGTGCGCCAACTTCCTTCCACCACATTCTTCCTTTTGTTGACCAGTCAAAGCACATATGAGAGGGTGTGGAGATGAGGATAAAGTCCCTTGGACTTTATCTAGCTTCTTTGAATGACAAGCAGAAGGACTCTTGTCCTTTCTGTGCACCAAAAATCTATGCGCTAATAGTGAAGAGTCGCAACTCTTCACTTTGCACGCCATCTTTCTCCATGCCTTTCACATATTTGACCAAGTCAAAAGATATGTAGAACAGGTGTCAAATGAAAGAAAATTTAATTTACTATATCACTATATTAGTGATTATTAGGCAGAAGGACTCTTGGTCCTTCTGCACCTTTTATTTGCCAAGCACCCATTTTGCACCAAGAGTCCTATGCCATTTGGACTCTTCATATATGGTGCATAAAATGTCCAAGAAATATCAGATAAAATATGATAAATTCATCCCACATAGGAATCAACCCAATTTAGGTCTCCCATAAATTGGTTAGTCCATTTAGCAACCCATTAGACCCAATTCAATTGGGTTAGGAGTTAGGTTAGCATATACATGCTAGTGTGCAATCTAGCTAACCAATTAGGACCCCATGACCCTAATTAAATGCCAATAGACTTCTTAGGTCAATGTCCTAATGTGTGTGTCCCTTTGGATTCCACATCTATCTGTAGTAGGTCTAGGTCCGAGCTGATTCGATCTAATTGAACCTGATTGACCTAATTAAGTCAAATTGAGCTGACCTAAGTTGCCAATTCGAACTAGCTTTTAAATTAACTCATGAATTCAATCCAATTGATTCATGAAAATCCACAAGACATGATTGATGTCTAGTAATGTGTCATGCCTACTAGGAAGATGAGAAATTTGATAGAAAGTACCAAAATACCCTTCAGTGAAAAGTTACCATGCAATTCAATCCTTCGATCTCCTTGTATCCCGATTAAGTGATGGGCATGGATAAATATCAAACCCTAGCACTTAATTTTTTTGAATCTCAGTTCGATAATGAAGACTTGACCGATGAATGATTAAAAACCATATCTAATCTCATCTTGCTTTGGCTAAAGACTTCTTGAGTCATCATTCGAAGAGATCACACAGGATAACATCTCCTCTTACTAGAAGTGTTCGATTCCTTGTTAACCTACTCATTACCTTCATACATAATCCACCATATCCAGAAACAC
The DNA here is from genome assembly GCA_021397845.1 of Areca catechu. Lineage (NCBI taxonomy): Eukaryota > Viridiplantae > Streptophyta > Magnoliopsida > Arecales > Arecaceae > Areca > Areca catechu. The sequence goes on from CM038041.1 coordinate 148,527,927, forward strand.
CCCGTACATGATTTAATTGCCATGAGTGAGTATGCACCCAAACATGGGTTCATGTGCACAAGATACTATGGTAGTCTCAAGTCTAAGGATCACATGCACAACTCCCACTAAGAGAACATTCTTTTGACAAGTAAGTAAGGCTTCCATTTGATGTTCTCTTATCGGATCAGTTCAATGGACTCATAACCTAATGAGCACCCACATCCTTATATTAGTGTCTCTACACAAGTGGTTGTGAGACCAACCACCCTCTCCATCGAGCATACATAGGATGTGCTAGTCTTTCCGGATTCATCGATCCCTGAATCGATTATCCAACGACTAAAAATATTTTAGATTAGGATTTGTAGGAACTTAAGTCTCACCATTATGATCTCCATCATAACCCTAATTTTATTGCCTTAACCTATGGGGTTCATCATAATCTTTATAAGATGCAGTAGTATGATGAATCAAAAGATGCCTTTTATTGATAAATAATATCATACATGAGTTGGAAGATCCTAGAAATGCCCTTACAATGATTGGCTTTTAGGGCACCATTCTTTCAATCTCTCACTTGCACTAAAGCCAATCATCTTTGTATTTTACACCCATATGATCTAAGTGGCGATCAAGCTGCTGCTTTGATAATGCTTTAGTGAATGGGTCTGCTATTTATTCTTTGTATCTACTCGTTCGATGACAACATCTTGTTCTTGAACGAGGTGGAAGCATCTTAGGATGTGCTTGGGCTTATTATGAGACTTTGGTTCCTTAACTTGCATAACATCTCCATCGATTGTTCTATAGTAGGAACCATGCCCAATTTCATGATAAATTTATGCATTCACATAGCTTCCCTTATGGCTTCACTTCTAGCTATGTACTCTGCCTACACACTGCGCTACCATATAGGGTGAAAATATACCTTGATATGGATTTGTTATTATCCGGATCTGATTGAAAACTAGATTCTATATATCCTTCAGGTTTCAACTTTGATCCATCATTTATTAAAAAAATATCTTTAGTCCTTCTCAGGTACTTAAGAATGTTTTTCACAACTTTTCAATGGTCCTCCCATGGATCAACCTGGAACGTGCTTACTATGCCCTAGGCATAAGTAACATCAGGCCTGGTACATAACATGGCATACATAATTAATCCAACAGCCAAAGCATAAGGGATCAAACTCATCCTTTCTCTCTCCCCCAGTGTCTTAGGAGACATCGTCTTGGAGAAATGTATGCCTTGACTCATCGGCAAGTAACCTTTCTTACTTCCCTCCATGTTGAGCCTTTTCAACACTAAGTCAATATACCTGGATTGAGAAAAGCCCAGCAACCTCTTAGATCTATCTCAATAGATCTTTATACCCAGTATATAGGATGCCTCTCCTAAATCCTTCATGGAAAACTGCTTTGATAGCCAATACTTGACCGATTGCAACATTGGGATATCATTCCTAATGATGAGTATGTCATTGATATACAAAACCAAGAAAACAAGGGCACTCCCACTTGTCTTCTTGTACACACATGGTTCATCCACATTCTTGATAAAACCAACTCTTTGATTGTTTCATCAAAGCAGATGTTCCAACTCCTCAATGCTTGCTTTAGTCTATAAATGGACTTTCTTAGCTTGCATACTTGGTTTGGTCTCTCACTTGAGACAAAACCCTCTGGCTGTGTCATATAGACTTCTTCCTCAAGATTTTCATTAAGGCAAGCAGTCTTTACATCCATCTGCCAGATTTCATAATCATGGTATGCTGCTATAGCAAGCAATATCCGAATGGACTTGAGCATAGCTACTAGTGAAAAGGTTTCATCATAGTTAATGCCATGTTTTTGTCTAAAACCTTTTGCCGCCAGCCTGGCCTTGTAGGTCTCTACTTGACCATCTACTCCTATCTTCTTCTTGAAGATCCATTTACACCCTATTGGGTTAATTCCTTCAGGTGGATCTACTAAGGTCCAAACCTGATTGGAATACATGGAGTCCATCTTAGATTTCATGGCTTCTAGCCATTTGTCAGAGTCTCCACTCATGACAGCTTCTGTATATGTCAAAGGATCATCATCCTGTATGATATTGGCTTCATTATCATTCCCAATGACAAAGCCATATCTAAGAGGTGCACTTCGCACTCTCTCTGTCCTACAAAGAGGAGGTGTGTGTTGTGCTTGTTCCTGAATCTTAGGAACATCTGATTGAGGAATTGTTTTAGGTGTAGGTTGAACTTCTTCAAGTTCAAATATATTCTCATTACCTTTTTCTTGGAAAACTCTTTTTCCAAGAATGTGGCATGCCTACTGACAAAGACCTTTTGCTCAGTAGGATGGTAGAAAAGGTAACCCATACCTTTTTTAGGATATCCTACAAACCTGCACTTATCAGCCCTAGCACTTAGCTTATATCCAAAAATATTCCTGACATAAGCAAGGCAATCCCAAATCTTAAAATATTTAAGACTTGGCCATTTCCCATTCCATAATTAATATGGAGTGCTCTTAACTATCTTTGATGGTACCCTATTTAGTATGTGGGTAGTAGTCTCTACGGCATAACCCCAGAAGGATACTGGAAGTTCTGTGAGCACATCATGGATCGTACCATGTCCAACAAGGTTCGGTTCCTCCTTTCTGCTACACCATTTAATTATGGCATATATGGAGGGGTCCATTCATATAGAATTCCTTTATCTTTAAGATGATCAAGAAACTCACTAGACAAGTATTCTCCTCCTCTATCAGATCGAAGGATTTTAATATTATGCCTAGTTTGCTTTTCAACCATACTTTGATACTCTTTGAATTTTTCAAAGGCTTCAAACTTGTGTTTCAAAAGATATACATATCCGAACCTTGATAAATCATCAGTAAAATTGATGAAATAAGAGTATCCTCCTTTGGCCTTAGTTGTCATAGGACCTCACATATCTGTGTGTACTAGGCCTAACAACTCAGTTGCCCTATCTTCATGTCCAGTGAATAAAGATTTGGTTATTTTACCCATGAGGCAGGACTCATAAGTTCCTAATGATTCATGATCAAAAGGTTCAAAAAAAATTTCTTTGTACAACTTGTTTATCCTAGACTCACTAATATGACCCAAACGACAATGCCAGAGATATGTGATATTTATATCATCTCTCTTTCTCTTCTTGTTTTCAACAAGCATAATTTCATCATTAAGTGATAGAATCAAAAGACCATTAACAAATGTACCACAACCAAAGAACTTCTTTGAAAAGAAGATCGAGCACCCATGGCTTGAAATATTTATTTCATAACCTTGTTTCAACAACAAAGGTATGGAAATAATATTCTTTATAATGTTGGGTACATAGTAACAATCTTTTAATTCAAGAATATTGTCCGATGGCAGAAACATTAGATAGGTGCCAATATCTTCAGCATGAATGGGATCACCACTCATGCCAAACATCTCAAAGTCACCCTTCTTCAAGCTTCTGGGTCTCTCTAACCCCCTGCAATGACTTGCAGATATGAGATCCACATGTGGTATCCAATATCCATGTATCAGAAGCTGACGAACTTAATGATAAGTTTGTTTGTATCATGTACAAACTTTTCAATGCATCACTAGCATTCTGCTTCTGATTTGCAAGATATAACTTGCAATTCTTCTTCCAATGCCCTTGCTTTCCACAATGATAGCAGGTTCCATTAGTAGAGGGCTTCCTTGCCTTTCTCTTGTTTTTGGAAGCTACTCTTAGGGTTCCTTTTTTTCTTTGAACCCTTCTTAGTAGCATCCTCTCCTACCATATCTAGGTTAGGAGTATCAAGGATATAGACAATTTTTTCCTGAGCTAATATAATTCTCAGGTTCTTCAACCAATCCACATAATTCAGATTGGTCAACTTATTGGCATCCAAGATGCCCCATAGTGAAAGAATAGAAGCCATAATATAATAATCTACAGTAAGTAAAGAACAACTATAAGCAGTTAACTCATGATGATATTCATAATTAGACAAGGACTTTTGCATCTAATTGTGTCTTCCATTATTTTCTATCGAATACCAAAACCCTCAACTATGGTAAGCGGGAAACCCTTCCAGGGCTTCCTTAGTGGGGTTGAGATACCAATTCCTTATAAATGCCTTGTGTGTACACAACAAACACTTATAAGTTCAAGGATACGAAATGACCCTTTCCAATTGCATCCCTTGCAATTCTCAACTTAACTTTTGCCTCTAAGACACTTATAACCTTGTGTGTACACAACAAACTATAATGCCTTAGTTTAGTCGGACCCTTCATTTCCATATAGCCATGATTGAATAATGTTGCCCTTGTGTGTACACAACAAAGCAACATTATCGGTCATGCTATAAAGCACTAGGTGCACCAAGACAAATTTTATACCAAATGCTAGAGCAGGCCTTGTGTGTACACAACAAACCTACCATAATTTTTTATATTAATTTGGCTTAGCATGAAGGAAGACAAATTATAGTGTGCTTAATCAATTAGCAATTCCAATTTAAGGTCTAGATATGACCAAATTATCCAGGTAAGTGGAAGGGGTGAGGGGGTTCCCCCATTGCTTTCCTTAGATACCAATTAAATTGGTTAAGTAAGTCAACAGAACCAATTAAAAACCTCATTCCCTTTACCTTCCCAGAACAACTTGCCTAGACACCAATTGGCTGATCATACCCTAAGCAGATTTGCATCATGATTAACTTACACTATAACTAAATATGATTTTTATGAGGGCTTTGATGGTCTATAACACATCTTAATATAGACTTAATCATGTCAACATAACATTCATGACATCATAAAACCTAATATTCATGACATCATAAAGTATTCATAACCATACACATATGACATGATATTCATTCTATCATTCGAGCATATTAACCCTAATATGCATACCATAAGCATGATTGTAATATGAATCCGTTCACCTCACTTATTCATGGGATATGGCCATAGCGGCACCCCTACATGCCATAGGAGACCCCATTGAATGGAAAAAGAGGGCCTTGAAACCCTAAATAACTTCTATGACCGAACAGCCATGGTGACTAATCCAATCTGAAGCAGTTACTAGGATATAACATATTTTAAATATATGATTGAACTAATCATGCATAGAATCATATAATCCTTCAATAGCATGCACCATACTTGATAATATGCACTATCATATAAACTTTCAATAGTATGCATCATACTATAATTTATATATATGATCATATTATCATTCAATATATAATTGAACCCTAATTACTGGCATGCATAAGAATATGTTCCCACATATTCACTATCACGTAAGCATTTTCAATTGACCATTAATTGAATGAAATAAGAGGGCTCTAATACCACTATTGGATTTCTAGGGTTTCGATGGCACAGCAAAATAATGGATTTCAAAAAATTTCTTTCTTGAAACTCCAAGCAACTTGAAACCCTAAGCTTAAGATCCTTTATTCATTACAATTAACAAGTCATGCAATTAGGGTTTGGAAAAATACCTAGAATGCTAATTCCTTCTTCTTTCCATTAGGAACACAAGTGCATACCCTCCAAAGGTGATCCACACAGGAATTGATCCTAAGAAGCACTCCTTACTAGGTTGCTTAAGCCACTAAGACTCTTTTGATGGCTTTTCTTCCTTTGGCAGCCTCTCCTTCCTTGCTCAGACCCTTGCCCTCCAGTAGAGCACTCTGAGCCCTCTCCAAATCCTCTCTTCACTCTCTTTTCCACTTTTTAAATCTCTTCCTAAACCCTTGTCTTAAAATGATGGATTTGTCTTAAGACAAGACCTAAACTATAACAAGGGAAGGGGAGACAAGGAGAGTGAGTGGCAGAGTATGAGTGAATGCAGGAAAGAAAGGATGGAATCAGATACCATCAGCCTAAACATCGATGGCTATTTATAGGAGAGGAGAGGGTTCCAGATATGGCCACTCATCAACCTTTGATTTGTCAATCAACATATCAAATAAGACCCTTCAATGAGAAGGAGTCTTATCTTGAAGAGTCATGACATTTCTTGCGCCAACTGCTATATATCTGTCTCTTCAAGTTTCTTGCCAACTTTTTCACTTGCCACATGGCAGTGACCAGTTGCAGGAAGGCCAAGGGACATGGCTTTGGATTTAGAAGCATCGGTGATATGAAATTCCTTAAAGCAGAAGGACTCTACTTCATGGAATTAGCAGAAGAGTCACAACTCTTCATGTGTGCCAACTTCCTTCCACCGCATTCTTCCTTTTGTTGACCAGTCAAAGCCCATATGAGAGGGTGTGGAGATGAGGATAAAGTTCTTAGACTTTATTTGGCTTTAGTGAATGACAAGCAGAAGGACTCTTGTCCTTTCTGTGCACCAAAAATCTGTGCGCCAACAATGAAGAGTCGTGACTCTTCACTTTGCGCGCAACCTTTCTCCATGCCTTTCACATATTTGACCCAGTCAAAAGATATGCAAAATGGGTGTCAAATGAAAGGAAATTTAATTTACTATATCATTGTATCAGTGATTATTAGGCAGAAGGACTCTTGGTCTTTCTGTACCCTTTTATTTGCCGAGCACCCATTTTGCACCAAGACTCCCATGCCATTTGGACTCTTCATATATGGCGCATAATATATCCAAAAAATATCTGATAAAATCTGATAAATTTGTCCTGCATAGGACTCAACCCAATTTAGGTCTTTCATAAATTAGTTAGTCCATTTAGCAACCCATTAGACCCAACTCAATTGGGTTAGGAGTTAGGTTAGCATACACATGCTAGTGTGCAATCTAGCTAACCAATTAGGATCTCATGACCCTAATTAAATGCCAATTGACTTTCTTGGTCAATTCCATAATGTGTGTGATTCTTTTGGGTTCCACATCTAGCCAGCAATAGGTCTAGGTCTGAGCCGATTCGATCCAATCGAACCCAATTGACCTAATTAGGTCAAATTGAGCTGATCTAAGTTGCCAATTCGAACCAGCTTTCAAATTGACTCATGAATTTAATCCAATTGATTCATGAAAACCCACAAGATATGATTGATGTCTAGCAACATGTCATGCCTACTCGAAAGATGAGGAATTTGATAAAAAATACCAAAATACCCTTCAGCGAAAAGTTACTGTGCAATTCAATCCTTCGATTTCCCTGTATCCCGATTAAGTGATGGGCTTAGATAAATGTCAAACCCTAGCACTTAATCTTTTTAAATCTCAATTCAAAAATGAACACTGTTGACCCCATAAGTGATTTTGATGATAACCAAACATTGGAGCATGTATATTTATTTCTAACAACTCTTCAAGTGTTTTACAAGTTTTTATAGGATGGTTTAATTTGTTCAAACTTCAACTCCTACACTATTGTTTCTTGTTTGAGTTGTGTTGTAATGTGTTTTTGTAAAGAAGAACCCAATGAAAAAGCTAAGAAAAAATCATGTAAAAAGGGTTACTTCTGTGTGTGTGTACCATAAAACTATTTTGAATTGGTATGCTTGAAAATATAAGAAGTTGGTGAGAGTTTTTCTTTGAGTTCAAGTGTAAAAATCTTGAAGAAGATACTTGAGCTGACCCAGCATGATGAAGAGCTGACTCCACCTATTAGCACACAGCAAGGATTCTGGAATGCAGCAATCCGAGCTAACTCGAAGGTAACCGAGCCTACTCCAATGAATCCGAGTCGATTGGAATTTGTCCGAGCCGACTCCTCCAGAGTCCAGTTTTTGAAGATTTCTGAGAATAGCCAGGTGAGCTGACTCGAACCAGAAAGAGTCGACTCTGCTAGACCTAATTTTAAAGACCTGAGAAAGCGAGCCGACGAGACCTGAGAAAGTGAGCCGACCCGAACTGCATCAAGCCGACTCTTTTAGAGTAATGATTTCGAAACCTGAGAAGAAGAGCCAACCAATGATCAAAAAAGCTGACTCCTTGAGTTCAAGTTTTTCAAAGAAAGAAGTCCGAGCCAACCCGAGCTATCAAGAGCCGACTCATTCAAAATGAAGTTTTGCATCATGAGACAAAGAGCCGACTGCACTGAAGATTTGGTGACTCAACCTATCGACTCAAAGGATCCGAGTCGACTCGAACATCGTTTTCAGGTATCCAACGGCTAGTTCCAAAAATTATTTTTGAATGTCAAAAAGTACTCCAACGGTCACAAGTCATTTTCCAATGGTCTACAATGGCTAGAACTGCCTTGGAGTGATAAAAGACCTTATATTTGAAGGATTTGAACATCCAAAAAGTAATACTTTTGAAAAAGTTCTTTAAAGTTTAGAGAGCTTCATTGAATATCCTAACCACCAACAGCAAAAGAGCACAAGAACATTCAAGTCAGCCTTCAAGTCTTCACCAACTCAGATCTGAAGCTTGAAGCAACTTTGGGAAGAAGCCACTGAAGTAATTAAAGCTTATTCAAGTGCATTCAAGTGGACTTCCATCAAGCTGCACCGACAACTATTCGATAAATTGAGTTTGTCATTTTTGTTGCATTTATTTCAATTCAATTTTTGAATTATTGGGTTATTGGTGAGCCTGGTTGAAAAACCAATTAGGTTCTTGGTGAGCCTTGATAAAAACCAAGTGTTGGGTTCTTGGTGATCCTGTGAAAACCAAGTTAGGTTCTTGGTGATCCTGTGAAAATCAAGTTAGGTTTCTTTGATGAGCCTATTTAAAACCAAAGGATGTTGGATTTTCTTTGATGATCTCGTTAAAACCAAAGTGTAGAGGTTTTGGATTGTGATCCTGTAAAACAATCCTACTATATTCGGGTGTGAATATAGTGGAAATCCCAAGTGTTATCTTGGGTAGTGGACGTAGGAGCTAGGTTGCTCCGAACCACTATAAATTTTATGTATTTGTGTTGTGCTTCCTTGCTCTTACTTAGCTTCCGTAATTTACTACTTTGTCATAGCACCTACCACTTGCAAAGGATTTTTTAATTGCACATTACTTGCCTTAATTTTTTAAATTTCCCTCTTGGGTAGCCACCTGGGCAACAGCTGGTATCAGAGCAGTGTCTCTGATCATACTAGAGTAAAGATTGATGGCTCATCCCATGAGTACATCTTTGGTAGAAGGCAAGTCAACTAATAGGCCTCCACTCTTCACAGGCATAAATTATTTCTATTGGAAAGCACGAATGAAAATCTATATCCAAGCTATTGATTTTCAATTATGGAAGGTCATTCTTAAAGGGCCAAGTATCCCCATGACTAAAGTTGATGGCGTGGATGTCCCTAAGCCTAGAGAGGACTGGGATGAACATGACATGAAATTTGGAAAATTGAATGCCAAAGCAATGAACTTTCTTTACTGTGCTTTGGATTCAAATGAGTTTAATCAAATCTTCACTTGCTCTTCAACAAAGAAAATTTGGGATAAACTTGAGGTGACCCTCGAAGAAACTTCACAAGTAAAAACTTCAAAGATAAATCTTTTAGTACATAATTATAAACTATTTAAAATGGAGCCTAATGAAAGTATTTCTGCCATGTACACTAGATTTATAGATATTATTAACTATTTGAAAAGTCTTGGCAGGGTATACTCAAATGCTGATCTAGTATAGAAGATTTTGAGATCACTTCCTAACAAATGGGATCCTAAAGTCACTGCCATCCAGGAGGCCAAAGACCTGAACATTCTATCAATGGATGAATTAATGAGATCTCTCATCACACACAAACTAGCCATGCAGCATAGAATGGATGATGATCAGAAAAAGAAGAAGACAATTGCATTCAAGGCTGCATTAGAATCAAAGGATGATAAAGAGATGGAAGATGACTCTTCCTCCTCCAAAGACAATCTTGAAGATGAAGACATTGCAATGGTCGTGAGGAGATTCAAAAAGTTTATGGAAAAGAAGAAAGGCAGATACAATAGAAAATTTCATAAACGAGGAGAGCATTTGAAAGAAACGGACAAGGACAAAGAAAAAGATAAGGAACAAGTCCCCACCTACTATGAATGTAAGAAATCGGGGCACATTCATCCGGACTGTCCATTGCTAAAGAAATTTTTTAAAAAGAAGAAGAAAAAAGTGATGGTTGCCACATGGAGCGACAGTGAAGACTTCACTTCAACTGAAGAAGAAGAGATCATGAAAACTACTAACTTATGTCTAATGGATCTCGAGGATGAGGTAACTTCCCTTGATACTCAAATTGAATTTACTTTTGAGGAATTAAATTCTACATTCCATGATCTATTATCTGAATTTAAAAAAGTTGGAGTAAAGATTAGATCATTAAAGAATATCAATGATTTTTTACTCAAAGAAAAAGATGAGATTTCAGAAAAGAATATTTTATTGCAAAAAGAACTTCATACCTTTTCTGAAAAATGTAATATTTTGAAAACTAAGAATAGTAAGTTTCATGACAAAAATAATATCTTACTGAAAGAAAATATTGAGCTGAAAAAGGAGGTTGAAAAACTCAAGCTAATTGTTGAAAAATTAACTTTATCTTCTAACAAGCTTGAGTTAATTCTTAAAGATCAAAGAATTTCTGGTAATAAAGCTAGAATAGGTTTTAATGCTTCTAATTCAAATTACATTTCAGCAACTACATTTGTGAAACATAAGGATTTTGTTCCCAAGTTTACTTCTCATAAAACTTTTGTGACAAAAGGTTCTACTTCCATTTCATAACCTACTTTATATATTCCAAAAAATTTAAATACAAAACCTGCTATTTCTGCACTTCATGCATCTAGAATTTCAAAGTATAGAACATTTCAAAATTCTAGAATCAGATGTTTTGCTTGCAAAGAATTAGAACATAAAGCTTTCAATTGCAATATTATTAGAAATATCCATAATAGATCAACAAAAGTTTGGGTTCCCAAAGGAACCACCTCTACTAACCTGCAAGGATCCAAGTTAGCTTGGGTACCTAAAAGAACTCCTTGATTTTCTTGTAGGAATGTCTTGCAGCTAGAAAATGAAGAAAAAATGGTATCTGGATAGTGGCTATTCAAGACATATGACGGGTGACAAAGATCAATTCATCACCCTAGAAATGAAAGGAGGAGGTATGACTACTTTTGGAGACAATGGCAAGAGAAAAATAATCAGAATTGGTAAGATCAAAATAATCCACTGTACTTTCATTGAAAATGTATTGCTAGTAGATAAGTTGAAGCATAACTTGTTAAGTATTAGTCAATTATGTGATAAAGGCTTCAAAGTTATCTTTGAATTATCTATGTGTATAGTAACAAACTCTCTTAACTCTAGTAGTAAATTCATTGGATATAGACTTGGAAATATTTATATGGTAGATCTAAATGATCTTACCATATCAAGTAGTTCCAGTTTAGTTACAATGAATGCTAAGACTAAGTTGTCTTGTTTATTATGGCATAGAAGATTAGGTTATGCTAGCATGCATACTATTGCCAAGTTAATTTCCAAAAATCTTGTTAGAGGCATGCCTAAGTTTAAAGGTGATTTTGATCATGTTTGTGATGCATGCCAAATGGGTAAACAAACTAGGGAGTGATTTAAATCCAAAAATATGATTTCAACTTCTAGACCTCTTGAATTACTTTACATGGACTTATTCGAACCAACTAGGACCACAAGCCTAGGAGGTATGAAATATGCCCTTGTGATTGTAGATGATTTTTCTAGATTACATGGGTTTTGTTAATTGTGTACAAAGATGAAACTTTCAAAATATTTAGAAAATTTCATAAAAAGGTTTTCAATCAAAAAAAACCTCTCAATAATTTCAATTAGAAGTGATCACGGTATCGAATTTGAAAATCAGTTTTTTGATGATTATTATACTGAAAATGGTATTGATCACAACTTTTTCGCCCCTAGAACACCACAACAAAATGGTGTTATAGAGAGAAAAAATAGGACTTTGGAAGAAATGGCTAGAACGATGTTATGTGAAGGTAATCTTCCAAGATAATTTTGGATAGAAGCGGTGAATACTGCTTGTTATATTTTAAACTACATTTTTATCCATCCTATTTTGAAGAAAACCCCCTATGAGCTTTGGAATGAAAAGAAACCCAATATAAATTATTTTCATGTATTTGGATGTAAATGCTTTGTGCTTAATAATGGTAAGGATTATCTAGGAAAATTTGATGCTAAATCTGATGAAGCAATTTTCCTTGGTTATTCACTATATAGCAAAGCATATAGGATTTTCAATAAAAGGACTCTTACTGTTGAAGAGTCAATGCATATTATCTTTGATGAAACTAACCCTTCACCATCTAGAAAGGATGAGTATATTGACAATGATGCAGATAATATTCAAAAGGAGATGGAAGACATGAGTATTCAAGAAAGACTAATTGAAGAAGGAGAAGAAACGGTAAGTAAGGATCATGCAGATTTACCAACTGAATGGAGGTATGCTACTTCCCATCCTAAAGAATTAATTATTGGTGATCCTTCTCAAGGCATTAGGACTTGGTCTACACATAGGTTTGCACATGACTACCTAGCCTTTGTATCACAAATAATGCCTCACACCTTAGAAGAAGCTGAAAGTGATCCAAACTGGATGTTAGCCATGCATGAAGAATTAAACTAGTTTGAAAGAAATAAAGTTTGGATACTAGTTGACAGGCCTAAAGACCACCTAATTATAGGAACCAAATGGATCTATAGGAATAAACTAGATGAACAAGAAAATGTAATTAAAAACAAAGCTAGATTAGTGGCTATGGGATATAGTCAAGAAGAAGGTATTGATTTTGATAAAACCTATGCACCTGTAGCAAGATTAGAAGCCATTAGATTACTTCTTGCATTTGCCTGCTGCATGAATTTCAAACTTTTTCAAATAGATGTGAAAAGTGCATTTTTAAATGGTTTTATCACCGAACAAGTTTTTGTAGAACAACCACCAGGTTTTGAAAATCATGCTTTTCCAAACCATGTGTATAAATTGAACAAAGTTTTGTATGGTTTGAAACAAGTCCCTAGAGCATGGTATGATAGACTTAGCACTTTCTTGATTGAAAATGATTTTTCAAGAGAAAACGTTGATAAAATCTTTTTCATTAAAAAGAAAGATAATGATATATTAGTTGTACAAATTTATGTCGACGATATTATATTTGGTGCAACTAATGAGAGCTTTTGTGAAGAATTTCCTAAGCTAATGCAGGGAGAATTTGAAATGAGCCTAATGGGTGAACTTAATTACTTCCTTGGACTTTAAGTAAAGCAATAAAAGAAAGGGATTTTTATTAACCAAGCCAAATATACCAAGAAAATAATCAAGAAGTTTGGTATGGAGATGAGCAAACATATGAGCACACCCATGAGCCCTTCTTGCAAATTGGACAAAGATGAAAGCGTATCGAATGTTGACCAAAAGCTTTATAGAGGTATGATCAAATTCTTATATATTTAACTGCAAGTAGACCAGATATCTTGTATAGTGTATGTGTATGTGCTAGATTTCAATGTAATCCTAAAGAAACACATAGTTTGCTGTTAAAAGAATATTAAGATATTTGAAAGGTACAAGTAATCTAGATCTTTGGTTTTCAAAAGAATCATTTTTAAATTTAATTGGATTCTCTGATGCTGATTATGCTGGTTGTAAAGTTGATAGAAAAAGCGCTAGTAGCACATGTCAATTTCTGGGATTGAATTTAATCTCATGGCATTGCAAGAAATAAAACTCGGTAGTACTATCTACTGCTGAGGTAGAGTATGTTGCTACAGGAAGTTGTTGTGCACAAATATTATGGATTAAACAACAACTAGAAGACTTTGGTGTTACACAATGCAAAATTTCTATTAAGTGTGATAACACAAGTGCTATAAATTTAACCAAAAATTCTATTCAGCATTCTAGGTCTAAGCACATAGAGATTAGACACCATTTTATTAGAGACCATGTTTTGAATGGTGACATAGAACTAGAATTTATTTCATCAAAAAAATAATTAGCTGACATTTTTACTAAGCCACTAAATCAGGATAGATTTGAATTGCTTAGAGGAGAATTAGGGCTATGTGATCCTTCCTAGATTTAGACAACCTAATTTCCTTCAAGAATTAAGGAAAGATTATCTAGAAAACCTCATACATTTATTCATGATTTGTTAACAACTTTCTTGGAAATTTCATTGTATTCAAATTCTGAATCATCTCACTTATTGTGGAAAGTTTCTGTTCGAGTCGACTCGAGCAATTTTGCTCTGATCGAGTCGGTTCAAATGTCTGAGTTCTCTACCTATCACTCTGGTCGAGCCAACTAGGTCTTTGCCTAGCCAACTCGGTGTTCTGATTGTTCTGAGTTCGCTCTGGTCGAGCCGACTCGGATGTTTCTAGGGTTTGGAGAGCCAACTTAAAAGATGGGAAATCGCTATTTAGGTAGTTCTGAACTGTCTTTTCTTGTACTTCACTCTTCTCACTTTTACTTCAAACTCACTCTACCCTCTCGGAAACTTTATCAAACTCCCAAAAATCATTATCTAAAAACCTTGATTTCTTGAATCCCACTGCAATGGCTTCTCGAAGATCTGCAAAGAAGGTTCTTCAGATTGGTGAATCAAGCACTCGCAATGTAGATGCAAAAGAAAAATAAGAAAAGAGGAAAAGAACTGCTCCAGTACAGCAAGAAGAAGAAACCCCTTCTCCTCCCGGACAAAGTGTCTCAATGGCCAACCGGCCTGTCACTTGCGGAAGAAGGATCGATTTCACATTCCTAGAAGAGATGGAAATGAAGATTGGAAAATGGATAGAAAGTCAAGGTTGGAAGCACTTCTGTTCTTTAGACATCTTGACCTACCCTTCACTGGTATGGATTTTTTATGAAAATATAGTCATTGAAGAATATCACCTAGAATCTACTGTCAAGGGAAAGAAAATGATTGTAGATGAAGAGAGGTTGGGCAGTTTACTTCAAATACCAACGGACGGTGCCACTGAACTCATTCTACCTGACAAAGAACACATATTGAAGCTCATCTTGGAGAAAGAAGACGTGAGCTCCGTTCAGCATGTTAAGGCCAACCTGCTATCAAAAGAAATGAGGCTTCTTCATAATATAATAAGTATAATATTTCTTCCCAGGATCGGTCGTTTTGATTGGATCAGTGAGAAAGATATGACCTTTATGGGACATTTGATAGAAGAAAAGCCTCTCAACCTTTCCTACTTAATGATGATCCAGATGACTGAAGTAGCTAGAAAAGTCAAAGCCTGTCTACCCTATGGTATGGTTTTTACTTTACTATTTGAAGAAGCTGGCATTGACTTAGCAGATGAAATAGGCAAGCCACTACATCACTTTGATACTTATTCCTTCAATTCACTGAAAAGAATGGGTTATAAGCTACAAGAAGGAACATGGATAAAGAAGGTGCCTAGTCAGATTGCTGCTACCTCTTTTGAAGATGATGAAGCTACTGTTGGAGAAAGAACTGAAGGTATAATGATCACTCCATCTGACCTCAAGAAGCTAATATTTCAAAAGATGGAAACAAGCTGGTCCTGCTGCCAACAAATGGAGACACCAGTGCTCGGCCCGCAGCTGCCGCACCCCCACCGACTACCATGCCGGGTCCCACAGAACCATCCATGGCATCGGGGTCAGGGATAAGGAAGTTGTCACTCTACTTTCCTCTGGATGTAACGGTGACAAAGGATGGGAGCTTGCAATTGAGTAATAGATCACATGAATTCTGCAATTGATGAGATGAAAAATATAATCAACGCAAGCTTGCAGGAATTGAGATTCGAACAAAAGCTCCACTAGCAAAAAATTGAAAAGGAAATGGAGGATTTTAAAGATGAAGTCATAAGCATCCTGCTGCAATCCTAGAAGGAAACAGTCACTACTGAAGATGCTCCTGAACAGATCTTCAAGGAATCACTTGTCACTCCTATTCCTTCATCTGATCCACCCAAACCTATTAAGATTAAGAAGGAACCCATAACCAAGAAGACTAAGATTGTTAGAGCCCCTGTCAGAACTAGGTTCAGGGATTTAAGGTTTAAACCCCTGAAAACTAAGACCTCTAATAAAGTTATAGAGGTAGGCTCCTCTTCTTCTAATGGAGAAGAAAAAGAATAGATCTCTTAGTTATTCTTTTGGTTGTTTTTGAATTTCGAACTTTGTTAATGTTCTACCTTTTATATTTTACAATATAAATGTACTTTCCTTATCACTTTGTATCGCAATATTCTTAATGAAATGAAAGATCTTATAGCAATTTTCTTTGTTGACATATACTATCTGATACAATACTCTGATACAACTTTGATGATTTTTAATTAGAATATCTAATATGAGAAAGTGAAATCATCTCAAACAAATATTAAAGACTTTCTCAATCTATTTCAAAATCTGAGCTTTATTTGAAATCAACTTTTTGATTGATTGACAAAAAGGGGAAGAAATATAAAAAATATGAGAAATGTGCTATCATGAAAATTTTCGTATGAGAAATGTGTTGAAGAAATACGTATGTTATGAAAATTCTCTTATTTATGATAAGCTTCCTACCAATTGCTCTTAAAGTGTATAAAAAGAATGAAAAAGGGGGAGCACAAAAATGATAGTATTTAAAAGGACTTAATGTTTAAATTACTTTAAAACCTAGAAAAAGGGGGAGATTCTCTTGAATGATTTTGCTCTAATTGCTACTTAATCTTAATGCTCTAATTGCTATTACTCTACAAATTTGATGGGGAACTAATATGCATGCAATTTTTTTTGTATGTTTTACATGTTGAGTTAGGTGATTAATTCCCAAATTTCAGATCAAAATTATTTGTAGGGAATTTTGTATGAATTTTTGAAGATCAGCATGCAGATTAGGACCTAGAAAAGTAGCAAAGAATGACCGCCGGGGCTGAGAAGCCTCGGTTAGGGCAAGTTCTCCTACAATAAAACTACTGGAGGTAGAGGGGTGTACCTGACAACGTCTGTGAAGATCGCAGCAAAGGGGTCTCTCGTTCCTCGACGGATGCGGCCTGGAAAACCGAGCTAAAGACCCGCGGATACCCGGCTTTCTGCTCGGTGATCCGATTGAGGCTTGGCTGGAGTCGTTGGATTCGTAGAAACTCAGGGACCTACAAACGACCTGTCAGGGGTTAGAAAACTCATAAAGGAATAAGAAAACAAAGTAAAAACAGCAAGGGAAGGCTTCTTTTGGAGTGGGCGTCCAGGGATCTGAGATGCTTGTTGGCAGCAGGAAGATGATTGCAGCACTGGGAAGAAAAACTCTCGCAAACCCCTTTATGCACACAGCAGGGTATCACACAACTCAATAGAAGAACTCAAGGTTTTCATTCATCAAAAATTCCCCTCATACAAGAGGCTAGGGTCCCTTAAATAGACCCTTAACCTTGGGCTCCAAGTAAGGGTACATAAGTCTTTACATAAGAATCCTTTTCCCTCTCAAACACTAGCTAGAAAATAAGGAAATATTAGGTAGAAAAATCCCTAAAATTTTTCTTGACTTGGTCAAGACTCCAAGGACGCCTAGGGGGGCGTGTTGGGCTTCTAGGAGCAGCAAAAGGCCGGCCCAAAGGGGCCCGGGTGCATGGGTTTGGGCCTCTGGAAGCTGGGGTGGCCTGGTAGCCAGGTAGCAGGAATATTCCCTGGTATCTTGCTTCTTAGGGGCTTGGGCTTGGCACCTGGGCTTGATTTCATTGGGCTAGGATGCAGATGGACCTCTGGAATCATGGATGCCCTTATTTATGAATATACTTTGGCATCTGGAAGGGAATCTGGGCATCTGGAGGGCATCTGCAAGGAATCAGGGTTTCTGATTTTTCTCCTGGGGTCTTCAAATCTTCAAGCTGGGCTGGACTTGGGCTAAACTTCCATGTCTTCAATCTGGTTGGACTTGGTCTTCACTTGTATAATATAGTCTTGAGTCTTCAGTATGCTTGGACAGGACTCAAAAAAAATAAAATTAGCTCAACATGAGCTAACTAGCATTGGACTGAACTAGCTCAACATGAGCTGACTAGTACAGAACTGAAATAACAACTAAAATAGACTCAGATGAGCTAAGCCCTTATTACAGATAGATTCATAAATTATTGATCAATTTATAGAGGGTTGAAAAAGCCTCTGTCTTATTCTGGTGCCTCAGGTGTCCCCACCAATTCTCCCGGGGTGGGAGGAACTCGACCCTGTCAAGTGAAGGTTAGACTGGCTCACATATCTCTCGAGAAGGTCTGGGTTGAGGAGTTGCAAGTCCTCTCGAGAAATCCACGAATCGTCCGACTCTGGCCAGCCTTGCCATCGGACCAGGAAGCATTGATAGTCATGGCCCTGGGTCGTGATGGCTTGATTGTCCAGGATACGCTCGATCCGTTCTCCTCTCTCAGGCCAAATTTGTTTGTGGACACTCTAGGTTAGGGTCACTCACAATGAAAAGGAATAGGTCCAAAGGCCTCACTAGGTAGCGCTGCCGGTTCCCTATACTCAACCAGGTCTGTAATATTGAAGGTAGAACTAATGCCCAAATCCGAAGGCAAGTCTAACACCTAGGCATTTGATCCAACCTTCTCTATCACTTTAAAAGGTCCGGCTCTGCGAGCATGAAGCTTCTTTTAGGCCTAAGCCTAACCAAGATAAAATCCACTACATCAAATTCTTTGACCCTTCTTCGGGAATTAGCCAGTTGTTTTAAGATTAGTGCAGGTGGTGAACATGCTAGGCACATGCAGACAAATGATGCAAAGGACTCATACTGATACCTAACAGACTCGACTATGCATTCCTATCGAAGGAAATTTTATTGAACTCTTTGGATCTAAACCTAATAGATTATAGGTTCTCTAGGTTTGATCCTAGCTTGACATGCACATGAAAATTTACAGTGAACTCCTAGCAAATTCCAAAGAGTATGCCAGAAGTAAGATGCAAACCTAACATGCGTGATGAATGCATGCAGTATGCTAATCTCAGCTAAATGCAATCTAATGATCCTAGAAATGCTGGAGGTGTCAGGAAAGGGCAGAAAATAGGAAGTGGGTTCAGAATTAGTTTGGTAAGGTAGAGAAAAAGGTTCATGGTTAGTTGGATAAAGTAGGATAAAAGACGGGGTGTCAGGAACTAATCCTATACTAATGAGGTTAACCTTATGAGGTTGAGCTATATCTACAGGATTTGCATAATGGAAGGATGGGTCACTAATTTCGGGGAAGAGGTCCTTAATGGGAACTATAGGAGGGGACTCATCTTGAAGGTATTGATTCAAAGAGATCAGGTCCTTAATAAATTCTTCTGGTTCTTGTATTTTAGGACTAGACTCTATAATTTGGCTCTCCTCTATGGTTTTCTCAGGTAAGGCTCTAGTAGCAGTACCTAGGTTCTCTTCCTCTATTTGTTCTTCCATTATAGCTTTAGGTTGGATATGGTCAAGGTCAACTAGCTCTGGGTTGGTTTCTACCTGGGCATCTACTAGGTCAGCTAATTCTAGGTCTACTAAAGGTGTCTCCTCTTCTCCCTCATACTCATCCACTAGGCTCACATCAGCTTCATACACTTTCGCGTTAATGTAAGCCTTGTGAATCTCAGGAATGGTTGGAGAAGGTCGGCTAGCAAGAAATTGGTTAGGTTCTGGTCTCTGATTATGGGTACTACTCCTAGTAGGTTCAGGTTGTATAAGGGGTAGTGGCTCACTACTGGGTTCATATTTAGGGATACTAATCCTATGGGGTTCAAGTTGACTAGGGGAAGCATGACTAGTACTAGGTTGATACTTAGGGGTTATGGGTTCTCTAGGCTCATAGGACAAGGGTGCAGATCTATGGGTCATGGGATTATAGGATCTGGGGTCATATGATTTTGGGTCAGCTTTATGATCAGGTTCTAAGGATGGATCAAGGTATGGGGTCCTCCTAAGGTTGGGCTCTCTATATGGGTCAGGATATTGGGTCCTCCTAGGATTGGACTCCCTATATGGGTCAGAATACTGGGTTCTCCTAGGGTTGGACTCCCTATATAGGTCAGAATATTGGGTCCTCCTAGGGTTGGACTCCCTATATGGGTCAGAATATTGGGTGTTGGGTCTACTAGGCTCATAGGGTGTGGGTGCATAGGATCTATGATCATGGGATCTAGAGTCATAGGATCTAGGTTCATAGGTTCTAGGTTCATAGGATTTGGAGTCATAAGATCTATAGGTTGTAGGTATACTAGGCTTGTAGGGAGAGGGTAAATAGGATCTATCTTCCTGGTCTATAAAATCCTGATTGAGTCTTCTAGGACTAACCTTAGGGATTGGGTCATGACGATGGGCTCTCCTAGGTTCAGCCTCAAGGTATGGATCAGGGTTTGGGGTCCTCCTAGGTTGAGGATTGTAGTACGGGTCAGGATAAGGGGCTCTCCTAGGTTCGACCTCATGGTATAGATCAGGGTTTGGGGTCCTCCTAGGTTGAGGGGAGTCAGGATCTGGCTCAGACTGTGATCCATGGGTTTTTCTTGGGGTCCCTACCCGGACTTTTAACTGATCAAACCTATTGGCACGATGGTCAATTCTATCATTGGTTTGAATACGAGACTGAGTTAACTGGGTCATCTGGATAGTTATCTGGGCAATTTGATCAGCTAGGGCTTTTATTTGGGCTTGTAAATTTTCCATGGGTTCAGACATTTATGAAGGAGGTGGGTGATATGAAACTCCTGATCTAGTGCTCATGCAAGACTCGATCAGACCGACTATAGCTGACTAGACCTAAAGTCCAAACTAGATGCTCAATCAGAGTGGCAAACTAGCCTATAGTAACCCTGTACTCAGCCAAGCAGGTGTAAGGGGAGTGTTAGGTCCCTGATTGCCAATCCTAGACACCAATCAGAGATTGGCCAGGTAGGCGGACCAGCACACAAGCCTTTCGGGATTGAATCCCTAAACCACCGTTCTAGACACTGAGCACAAGGCACACACAGGTTAACTTGACACAGTGATCTAACACTAGCCCGGACCCGACCAGTTGGTGTCCCTAGCCTACTAGGGCAAATTAAGTCTAATTAATTTTAGGTTAAGGCTTGGGACTGAATGCAAGGGATGTGATTTTGGGCTAAGGAGAGGTGATCAAATCCTCCCCCCATCTGATATAGCAAGAGTGCCCTTAAAAGTAAATTATGCAATGATGGCAGGCAGATGAGGATGCAAATTAGGGTTTAGATATTTTTTTTGGTATTTTTGGAAAATATGTATATTTTTTTTTTGGTATTTTTTAAATAGAAGAAAACTTGCAAATCATGGCCTAATATACTGGAAATATACTAAAATTAAGAAATATGCAAAAACTCCTAAACAAAACCCTAAAACTTCCAAACTTGTCTTGCTAAAAAAAACAGAGCCGAGAATTTGCAGGCCCTATTTCGGCTTGCAGAACATTCACAAGCCATAATAAAATATGGAAAAAATATTAAAATTACTGTGAATTATGATAAATCCAGGAAAATAAATTTCAGAATTTTTGGAGTTTTTAATAGGGAGAAATAATTAAAATAATAGAGTATATACGGACTAAAAAATTGCAGAAAACAAGCCCTAATCTAAGCTCTGATACCAAATGATGGGGAACTAATATGCATGCAATTTTTTTTGTATATTTTACATGTTGAGTTAGGTGATTAATTCCCAAATTTCAGATCAAAATTATTTGTAGGGAATTTTTTATGAATTTTTGAAGATCAGCATGCAGATTAGGACCTAGAAAAGTAGCAAAGAAGGACCGCCGGGGCTGAGAAGCCTCGGTTAGGGCAAGTTCTCCTACAATAAAACTACTGGAGGTAGAGGGGTGTACCTGACAACGTCTGTGAAGATTGCAGCAAAGGGGTCTCTCGTTCCTCGACGGATGCGGCCTGGAAAACTGAGCTAAAGACCCGCGGATACCCGGCTTTCTGCTCGGTGATCCGATTGAGGCTTGGCTGGAGTCGTTGGATTCGTAGAAACTCAGGGACCTACAAACGACCTGTCAGGGGTTAGAAAACTCACAAAGGAATAAGAAAACAAAGTAAAAACAGCAAGGGAAGGCTTCTTTTGGAGTGGGCGTCCAGGGATCTGAGATGCTTGTTGGCAGCAGGAAGATGATTGCAGCACTGGGAAGAAAAACTCTCGCAAACCCCTTTATGCACACAGCAGGGTATCACACAACTCAATAAAAGAACTCAAGGTTTTCATTCATCAAAAATTCCCCTCATACAAGAGGCTAGGGTCCCTTAAATAGACCCTTAACCTTGGGCTCCAAGTAAGGGTACATAAGTCTTTACATAAGAATCCTTTTCCCTCTCAAACCCTAGCTAGAAAATAAGGAAATATTAGGTAGAAAAATCCCTAAAATTTTTCTTGACTTGGTCAAGACTCCAAGGACGCCTAGGGGGGGCGTGTTGGGCTTCTAGGAGCAGCAAAAGGCCGGCCCAAAGGGGCCCGGGTGCATGGGTTTGGGCCTCTGGAAGCTGGGGTGGCCTGGTAGCCAGGTAGCAGGAATATTCCCTGGTATCTTGCTTCTTAGGGGCTTGGGCTTGGCACCTGGGCTTGATTTCATTGGGCTAGGATGCAGATGGACCTCTGGAATCATGGATGCCCTTATTTATGAATATACTTTGGCATCTGGAAGGGAATCTGGGCATCTGGAGGGCATCTGCAAGGAATCAGGGTTTCTGATTTTTCTCCTGGGGTCTTCAAATCTTCAAGCTGGGTTGGACTTGGGCTAAACTTCCATGTCTTCAATCTGGTTGGACTTGGTCTTCACTTGTATAATATAGTCTTGAGTCTTCAGTATGCTTGGACAGGACTCAAAAAAAATAAAATTAGCTCAACATGAGCTAACTAGCATTGGACTGAACTAGCTCAACATGAGCTGACTAGTACAGAACTGAAATAACAACTAAAATGGACTCAGATGAGCTAAGCCCTTATTACAGATAGATTCATAAATTATTGATCAATTTACAGAGGGTTGAAAAAGCCTCTGTCTTATTCTGGTGCCTCAGGTGTCCCCACCAAAATTGATCTTAATTCTGTCAATAGTTTTCAAACTCTGATTCTTCATGTTTTGTGCTAATTATAATATTATGAAGCATGAAAAGTTCAATACTTTGCTGATATACAGTGATATCACCTCTTGAGCCTGATACTTATTTACCAATTCAATTAGCTCTGATACATGTGAATACTTAACTTTCGAATACTTTTATACATGTAAAGTGTAAAGAATTTTTCATGCCCAGTGTTTTGTCATCATCAAAAAGGAGTAGATTGTTGATCCCATAAGTGATTTTGATGATAACCAAACATTGGAGCATGTATATTTTTTTCTATCAACTCTTCAAGTATTTTACAAGTTTTTGTAGGATGGTTTAATTTGTTTAAACTTCAACTCCTACACTATTGTTTCTTGTTTGAGTTATGTCATAATGTGTTTTTGTAAAGAAGAACCTAATGAAAATGCTAAGAAAAAATCATGTAAAAAGGGTTACTTCTGTGTGTGTGTGCCATAAAACTATATTGAGTTGGTATGCTTGAAAATGTAAAAAGTTAGTGAGAGTTTTTCTTTGAGTTCAAGTGTAAAAATCCTAAAGAAGATACTCGAGCTGACCCAGCATGATGAAGAGCTGACTCCACCTACTGGCACGCAGCAAGGATTCTGGAATGCGGCAATCTGAGCTGACTCGAGGTTAACCGAGTCGACTCTAATGAATCTGAGTCGACTAGAATTTGTCTGAGTCTACTCCTCCAAAGTCCAGTTTCTAAAGATTTCTGAGAATAGCCAAGAGAGCCGACTCAAACCAGAAATAGCCGACTCTGCCAGACCTAAGTTTGAAGACCTGAGAAAGCGAGCCGACCCGAACTGCATCAAGCCGACTCTTCTAGAGTAATGATTTCAGAACCTGAGAAGAAGAGCTGACCAATGACCAAAAGAGCCGACTCCTCGAGTTAAAGTTTTTCAAAGAAAGAAGTCCGAGCCGACCCGAGCTATCAAGAGCCGACTCGTCCAGAGTGAAGTTCTGCACCCTGAGATAAAGAGCCGACTGCACTGAAGATTTGACAACTCAACCTATTGACTTGAATGATCCGAGCCGACTCGAACGTTATTTTCAAGTATCCAATGGCTAGTTCTAGAAATTATTTTTGAATGCCAAAAAGCACTCAAACGGTCACAAGTCATTCCCCAACGATCTACAACGACTAGAACTGCCTTGGAGTGATAGAAGACCTTATATTTGAAGGATTTGAACATCCAAAAAGTAAAAGTTTTGAAAAAGTTCTTCAAAGTTTAGAGAGCTTCATTGAATATCCTAACCACCAACAGTAAAAGAGCACAAGAGCATTCAAGTCAGCCTTCAAGTCTTTACCAACTCAGATCTGAAGCTTGAAGCAACTTTGGGAAGAAGCCACTGAAGTAATTAAAGCTTATTCAAGTGCATTCAAGTGGACTTCCATCAAGCTGCACCGACAACTATCCGATAAATTGAGTTTGTCATTTATGTTGCATTTATTTCAAATCAATTTTTGAATTATTGGGTTATTGGTGAGCCCGGTTGAAAAACCAATTAGGTTCTTGGTGAGCCTTGATAAAAACCAAGTGTTGGATTCTTGGTGATCCTGTGAAAACCAAGTTAGGTTCTTGGTGATCCTGTGAAAACCAAGTTAGGTTTCTTTGGTGAGCCTATTTAAAACCAAAGGGTGTTGGATTTTCTTTGGTGATCCCGTTAAAATCAAAGTGTAGAGGTTTTGGATTGTGATCTTGTAAAACAATCCTACTGTATTCGGGTGTGAATATAGTGAAAATCCCAAGTGGTATTTTGGGTAGTGGACGTAGGAGCTGGGTTGCTCCGAACCACTATAAATTTTTTGTTTGTGTTGTGCTTCCTTGCTCTTAGTTAGCTTCTGTAATTTACTACTTTATCACAGCACCTATCACTTGCAAAGGATTTTTTAATTGCATATTACTTGCCTTAATTTTTTAGATTCCCAATTTACCCCTCTCTTGGGTAGCCACCTGGGCAATAAAGACTCGGCAGATGAATGATTATAAACCCTATCTAATCTCATTTTGCTTTGTTCAAAGACTTCCTGAGTCATCATCCAAAGAGATCACACAGGATAACTTCTCCTCTTACTAGGAGTGATCGATTCCTTGTTGACCTACTCATTACCTTCATACACAATCTACCATATCCAGAAATATCCCGTACATGACTTAATTGCCATGAGTGAGCATGCACCAAATCATGGGTTCATGTGCACAAGATACTATGGTAGTCTTTGATCTAAGGATCACATGCACAACTGATGGGGACATCAATAATAATAATATATACTTTGATCAACTAAATTTGTTTTTGTTGCTATAGTTAATAAAATCTTGAGCCATGAAACAAGTCCCAAATTTTTTTAAAGCATACTCATGAGTCAACACATGGAAGAAGATAATTTTTCATGAGTCGACTCAAGCTCAAAGCATGATAGAATGCCACCTCTTCAAAGCCCAATTTAATCCATTCAAGCCCAATTCAAGCCAAGACTTGAAGCCAAAATTTTCACATGGGGGGACACCTCATCAAGAAACCTTGGGAGAGAAGAAATTACACTACATCAAGACTTTTATGGGGAATATAAAGATACCTTCCAACAAGTGACATGTGGGGCGCCACCTCTAATTACACCTAGGCCTCCACATCAGCATTTGACAACCATATGAAAACCTTCTAGAATGCCACATGTCAAGTTGTTGTAAATTTCTACCAATAATTTATTTTTAGTTAAAATCACTTACCTAAAAATTATTGGAGCCAACTAAGCCATCCTTATCCCTTCCTCTCCACCCTTGGATGAAATTCCTAGCATTGGAGCCTATAAATAGGGCCCCTAGGCTCTTATTGTATTCATTCTATGCTATGATTTGAGTTAATGAAAGGATTGTTTCCTTGTGTTCTAGTTTTCTTAAGTTCTTGTTTGGAGTGAAAGATTTTTAGTTAGTTTGAGTTTGTAGATCCTTATCCAAGGAGAGAATGAGATTTTTCTAAGTTTGAGTTTGAGAGTGAAGAGTACTTTGGCATGGAGTAAAGGATGGGATGCCCATTGATGGATCTATGATCAAGCTCTAAGTCCCAAGCTGCCGACTACTTTTTTCTTCTTCCTTTTTTCTTTGTTTCCATTCCAACTCCAATTATTCTTCCATGTCTAATACCAAATTTCTTTGTAGGTTCTTTCAGGTTCCTAGGTCAAGGGTGAAGGTCTCCATGCCATGGATCAGGCCAAGGTGAGTCTCAAAGTAGAGAGTGCCAATCTTGACTTCTAGGCCTCAATCCTTGAGTGATTAGAGCTCCTTCCACCAAATAATTAGCCATCATTGTTGGTAGGAAAACTCTTCCTAAGCTTCATTAGATCTGATCATTTGAAGGTTAACTTGGCCTAGTAGTAATGGTTTCCCTGCCATGAAGATCTTAATCCTTATTTTCAACTAGCTCTACATTGCGGATCTTAAAAATCAGATCAACTAGTCTCCTTATGAAAATTCTTTTCTTGGATTAATTTAGCCCATTTATTTGATAATTAATTGTTCAAGTTTGCTTTCTAGTTAGCTTGCTAAAAATCTCCATTCATCATTTTATTTTTGTGCCTCATCAATTTTTTTGGTATCAGAGCTTATGGTTTACAAGGTCAAGTGTTTGATTGCTGAAATTTCTATTCTAGTATTCACCTAAATTTATAACGAATTTTAGTAATTTGTTTACATTGTAAAAAAATATATAAAAATACTTTTTCAGTACCTTAGTGTGTTAGTATTCAAAATATAAAATTCAAAAAAAAATATTTCTTTGATTTCTGGATTTAAAAATATGAGTTCTTAGATCATTTTTGAAGTTCTGTCCAGAATTCTGTTTCTGCCTTCCATTTCATTTAATCTTCAGAAAAATATGAAAATATTTTTTCTAGACTTTTAATTTTAGATATGAGATCCAGACTTCAATTTTTATTATTTTCCACTAGAATTTTGAATTTTTGGAGGATTTAGAATTCAGAATTCGAAATTTGAATTTAGGTTATTAAGAGTTATCTAAACTGCTGGAACATTCTAGCAACTGTTTTCAAACTACCTTCTCAACCAAAATTCGAGATAATCCCAAGTCAAAACTTTAAAATCCAAGAATTCTTATCTGAGAGTTAACCAAATCAATTTTATTTTCAATTTCTTGATTTTTAAAAAAATAAAATTTTGAAATTTTAAAACCAGCTAGTTGAAAGTTGTTTTCTGCTGAAATTTTCTTTTACAACAAGCTTTCAAAATAAATTTCTTAACCAAATTCCAAGAATTAAATTTCAAAATTTGGAATCTAGAATCTTCATTGAGATATTTAACAATTCAAATTTTAATTTTAATTTTTTAGAATTTTAAAATTTTAACTTTGAATTTTTAAAACTAGTTGACTAGAAGTTGTTAGGGCTGAAACTATCTTGCAACAACTCTAACTTCTAGAATGAATTTTTAATCATTATTTGAGATTTAAATTTTAAAATTTGATTTCTGAAATCTGGACTTCAAAAACTAAATTTTTTAATTTATTTTTTTTTAATTTTAATTTTTTTAAGATTTGGGTTTGAATCACATGTTTGTGCTAGTACTAGTTGTTGTGTTAACTAGTTGGTAAATTGTTTGTGCATCCATTCCTATATCTAATTAAGGGCATTCATCATAATATAAGGGAAGGAGGTCATTACCTTTCCTTGGCCCAAAACAATCACCCACATTTGCATTGACCTAAACCATAATTGAAATCGAGTAGGAACCTAAAATTAGGGACACCCACAAGTTGTGTTCAAGTGCAATATGAGATTAAATATTAGTTGAGTTTGTACTTACTTCTTGAAATTGATGTCTAAGACAAGAGGTTCAATGGCAAATGCCTTAAGTGGACTTGTGATTTTTAATTAGGACCTCGTGAAAGCGAGGGAAGCCTCCCACAACCCCACCTCTTACCTAGCCAGTGGAAAAGGTAATTATAACTTTAACTAGTACTTAGTCAAGTCCTGTATTTTGAACCTTTAGGTCTAGGAGCCCTAAAAGTTAGGTTTGTATTGTTGGCCCAATTGATTTGAAGCCCTATACCAATAGTCCCACATGCAATCTATTTTACCCATGGATCCTAATCTTGAGTTCTTTATGAGAACCCTGACTAAAAAGTTTGATACCTAAATGGGCAATTAGGGAAAATGAGAAAGGAATTAGGTCAAGTGAAGGACCATGTTAGGACACTTGAAGAGACCCCAATGACCCCCACCAAACCTGAGTCACTTACGTCAATTCCTCGAGGTCCAAGAGTCCATCATCATGAATTCACTGCTAAGTACAACCCAAGATGACTTCATCATGACTTCATAGAAGAAGCCCATAAGATCCATGCTGAGCCTGAATCACCTAGTCCACCTCCCCTTGGTCCAAGAGCCCAATGTCATGATCTCACCCCCGAGTATAGTCTCAGATACCCCTGTCAAAACTTTGTGGATCAGGAGGAGAGAGTCTTTAGGAGCAATCGACCCTATGCACCCACTTTCGATGGAAATTTAGATGATGAAGTGTATGTCGATTGGGAAAAGAAAATGGATCAATACTTTGAATTTGATGAAATGTCTGAAGTAAGAAAGTGTCAATTTGCCAAATCAAAGTTAGTCCGACATGCTAAAGCATATTGGGAAGAAGTTGAGCAAAAAAGTTATTATAGTGAAGATAAAATAAATACTTGGAGAGAAATGAAGAGTAAACTGAGGGAAAAGTACCTAGGTAAATATTATGAGCAAGAACTTTTAGACCAATGGTATAAATTGAGACAATATAATACAACTGTATCTGATTATATTGCCAAATTCAATAAGTATATTAAGAGATGTAGTATAGTCAAATCTGAAGCAATTATCATATCTAGATTTCGAGCTGGTCTACGTAAGGACATCCAGTGGGAATTATTTCAATGGAAAATTCACTATCTAGAAGATGCTTATCAAATTGCTAGGAAATTTGATACATATCAAAGGAACTCTTGATCAATCAACCTAAGTCCAATAGAAATTATACATCTGGACATAGGCCAAATTCTAACCAAATTCCTTCAAGTAAGCCAAATCCTATCATCCCATTAATTAGTATGGAAGAAATCATTGAAGCCATTGAAGAGCCTAAAGTGGAAATATATAAAGCTAAACCAAGTCTAATTGATGAATATAAAGAAGAAGAGGCTGAACCCTTTGAGAATTTAGAGGAAAGATCTCGTGAACCAATTGAAGAATTAAAAGATAAAATAGAATCAAAATCTTGTCCAAATGAAGGGCTAGAAAGAGAAAATCATAAACCCGTTGAAGAACTTAAGGAAGAAGTTTATGAAGTTGGGTCTAACTTTATGGACGAATATGATCAAGAATAATTACTTGAAGATAAAATAATTACCCAGCCTAAAGAAATCAACAACGGGGATGATCAAAATGAAATCCAAAGACAAAACCATAGAGATCAATCTGGGGATAACATAGAAGATCTGGAATTAATTGATATTGAAAGTTTAGATCTAGAGATCGATGAAGGATCACATATTGGGGTATTGACCGCCAAAAAACAAAACCCTACGAATCAACCCCAAGAAGCTATGGAGCCTTTGAAAATCCTGCAAAATATTTTCTCTAACAATTTTTCTATCCTTGATTCCCCATTTCTGAACATCCACCATCCCGATCCACCATTACGTTTCATTCACTCTTTTATCCCATCCGGTTAGGACATCTACCATATCATTGATCTGGTCCCAGTGATATTCAACAGTTACTTTATTAAGACTCTTTGGCATATGTTGGGAGCCAAATTAAGATTCACTGTCACCTACATGAAGTTTTGTGCCAGAGTCTTCCAAGCCATTTAGGGAATATTGGAAATTAGAAACCTTATTTCCTAGCCCAACAATAAAGTTTAGTCAATAGATAATAAAGTCCATTTGAGCTTGTTTTGTTTTTGTTTGTCTTTTACCATTTGAAGGAAAACCTGGTGCAGTAGAAGCCTACCCTAGGCATGCAACACTAGGGAGTAGGTATTGCATAATTAAGATTTTTAAGCATGCAGTGGAAAATACCTACTCATGCACAGGATCTAATATATCATGATGTATGTAACAAAATATACATGCATGTATAGGCAAGTGCAAAGAGAGCAGGTATTACATAATTAAAATTTTTAAGCATGCAGCGAAAAATACCTACTCATGCACAGGATCTAACATATCATGATGCATGTAACAAAATATACAGGCATGTATAGTCAAGTGCAACAATTATAAATCATATGATAATAACTAGATCTAGGCATGCATGATAACCAAAACAAAATATACCTGACCGAAGAGGACTCTCAATCTTCAGAATTAATCAGCAACCGGTTGAACTCCTTCAACAGCAAATAAGATCTGCAATGGCAAGAAGAAGAAGAACAATTCAACCTCTTGAGGTGTCCACGTGTCCACCCTCTAGAGTATCCACGCACGGGCTCTCGCTGATCCAACTCCTGGAAGGATGCTAGTCCTTCGGGAATCCAAAAATAGGTCACGGCAATGTGGAGTAGGGAATATCAAATAATCCTCGGGATGGTTTTCTCCAAGATTGCCTAAACTCCATGAATAGCACACACTGGAAAACTTAAAACCATGGAAGGAATACACGAATGCAGAACAAATTTCCACACACAGAGATTCAACCCAAAGGCTCGTTCACTGCACTCTCTTATCCCCTATTACAACCCATCTCACACAGCCAGCAATCCAGAAAATAAAACCAACAGAGAACAAAAACATGAAGCCCTATTTTCATCTCCACTCATCGCAAGTCCCACGGCCTTCAACTAAGAAGTAGAACTAGCAGAGAGAATGCGAGAGGAGCAGTGAAAAACCCGTACTCTGTTCTTCCAAACTCCATGTTGACCCCATAAGTGATTTTGATGATAACCAAATATTGGAGCATGTATATTTATTACTGACAACTCTTCAAGTGTTTGACAATTTTTTGTAGGATGTATAGCATGTTCAAACTTCAACTCCTACATTTCTACTTTTTTATTTAAGTTGTGTTGTAAGTGTTATTGTAAAGAAGAACCCAATCAAAAATGCTAAGAAAAATCAAGTAAAAAGGGTTACTTCTATAAGTGTGTGTGCCTTAGATTTTGTTTTGAGTTGGTTTGTATGAAATTGTAAAAGAGTTGGTAAGAGTTTTCTTTAAGTTCAAATTGTAAAAATCCTGAAGAAGACACTCGAGCCGACCCAAGAAAAGAAGAGCTGACTCTGCTTACTGGTACACAGCAAGGATTTAGGAATGCAGCAATTCGAGTCGACTCGATGGAAAGCGAGCCGACTCCTCCAGAGTCCATTTCTTAAAGGTTTCTAAGAACAGCCAGGCGAGCCGACCCGACCTAAAAAGAGCCGACTCTGCCAGACCTAGTTTTGAAAGTCTGAGAAAGTGAGCCGACCTGAATTGCATCGAGCCGACTCTTCCAGAGTAAGGTTTTCCAAACCTGAGAAGAAGAGCCGACCCAAGTTGAAAGGAACCGACTCCTCGAGTTCAAGTTTTTCAAGATTCAAGTTCAAGCCGACCCGAGCAATCAAGAGCCGACTCATCCAGAGTGTTGTTTTGCGCCCTGAGATACAGAGCCGACTACATTGAAGAAATGATGACTTGACCTATCGACTCGAAGGATTCGAGTCGACTCGAAGGAATCCAAACAGACTCGAATGTCGCTTTCAGGTATCTAACAACTAGTTCTAGAATTTGTTTCAGAATGCTCAAAAGTGCTCAACGATCACAAATCATTCCCCAATAGTCTACAATGGCTAGAACTGCCTTGGGATGATGGAAGACTTTAAGTTTGAAGGATTTAGACTTCCTTGAAGCAAGAGAGTTCTTCAAGAAAAGAGAGCTTCATTGAATATCCAACCAACCACAAGAAAAAGAGCATTCAAGTCTGCATTCAAGCCTTCAACAACTCTGATCTAAAGCTTGAATCATCTTTGGAAGAAGCCACTGAAGTCATTAAAGCTTATTCAAGTGTATTCTAGTGGACTTCCAATGAGTTGCACTGGCA
This sequence comes from Areca catechu, assembly GCA_021397845.1. NCBI lineage: Eukaryota > Viridiplantae > Streptophyta > Magnoliopsida > Arecales > Arecaceae > Areca > Areca catechu. The sequence continues at coordinate 148,559,996 of CM038041.1, forward strand.
ACTATCCGACAACTTGAGTTTGTCATTTCTTGTTGCATTTATTTTCAATTCAATCTTTGAATTGTTGGGTTATTGGTGAGACCATTGAAAAACCAAATAGGTTCTTGGTGATCCTGTGAAAACCAAGTTGGGTTTCTTTGGTGAGCCTGTTTAAAACCAAAGGATGTTGGATTTTCTTTGGTGATCCCGTAAAACCAAAGTGCAGAGATTTTAGATTATGATCATGTAAAACAATCATACTGTATTTGGGTGTGAATATAGTAGAAATCCCAAGTGGTATCTTGGATAGTGGACGTAGGAGCTGGGTTGCTCCGAACTACTATAAATTTGATGTGTTTGTGTTGTGCTCTCTTGATTTTGTTTAGCTTCTGCATTCTATAACTCTATCACAGCACCTACTACTTGCAAAAGATTTTGAAATTGCACATTACTTGCTTAAATTTTTTAAAGTCCCAATTCACCCCCCTCTTGGGTAGCCACCTGGGCAACAACTGGTATCAAAGCAGAGTCTGAATACACTAGAGTAAAGATTGATGGCTCATCCCATGAGTACGTCTTTGGCCGAAGGCCAATCAACAAACAGACATCCACTCTTCACAGGCACAAATTATTCTTATTGGAAAGCACATATGAAAATCTATATTCAAGCTATTGATTTTCAATTGTGGAAGGTCATTCTTAAAGGGCCACATGCTCCCATGACTAAAATTTATGGCGTGGACATCCCTAAGCCTGAAGAGGAATGGGATAAAAATGATATGAAATTAGGGGAATTGAATGCCCAAGACATGAACTTGCTTTACTGTGCTTTGGACTCAAATGAGTTTAACAGAATTTCCATTTGCTCTTCAGCAAAGAAAATCTGGGATATACTTGAGGTGACCCATGAAGAAACTTCACAAGTGAAAACTCAAAGATAAATCTTTTAGTGCACAATTATGAATTATTTAAGATGGAGCCTAATGAAAGTATTTCTTCCATGTACACTAGATTTACATATATTATTAATGGTTTGAAAAGTCTTGGCAGGGTATATTCAAATGCTGACTTAGTACAGAAAATCTTGAGATCACTTCCTGATAAATGGGATCCTAAAGTCACAGCCATCCAGGAAGCTAAAGACTTGAATGTTCTATCAGTGGATGAATTAATGGGATCTCTCATCACCCACGAATTAGCCATGCAGCATAGAATGGATGATGACCAGAAAAAGAAGAAAATGATTGCATTCAAGGCTGCATAAGAATCTAAAGATGATGAAGAAACTGAAGGTGACACCTCCTCCTCCGAAGATGATCTTGAAGATGATGACATCATAATGGTCGTGAGGAGATTCAGAAAGTTTATGGAAAAGAATAAAGGAAGGTATAATAGAAAATTCCATAAATGAGGAGAACACTCAAAAGAAAAGGACAAGGACAAAGATAAAGATAAAGAACAAGTCCCCACCTGCTATGAATATAAGAAACCGGGGCATATTCATCCGGACTGTCCTCAACTAAAGAAATCTCTCAGAAAGAAGAAAAAGAAAGTGATAGTTACCACGTGGAGCGATGTGAAGACTCCACTTCAACTGAAGAAGAAGAGACCATGAAAATAGAAAATCTATGTCTAATGGATCTCGAGGATGAGATAAATTCTCTCGATACTCAGATTGAATTTACTTTTGAAGAATTAGATTCTATATTCCATGATTTACTATTTGAATTTAAAAAGGCTAGAGTAAAGATTAGATCATTAAAGCATATCAATGATTTTTTACTCAAAGAAAAAAATGAAAATTTGAAAAAGAACAATTCATTGAAAAAGGAACTTCATATCTTTTCTGAAAAATGCAATGATTTGAAAAATGAGAATAATGAATTGAATGATAAAAACAAAGTTTTGCTAAAAGAAAATAATGAGCTAAAGAAGGAGGTAAAAAAACTCAAGCCACTTGTTGAAAAATTAACTTTGTCTTCTAATAAGCTTGAGTTAATTCTTAAAGAACAAAGAATTTCTGGAAATAAAGCTGGAATAGGTTTTAATTCTTCAAATTTAAATTATGTTTCAACTACCACTTTTGTGAAACAAAAAGACTTTGTTCCCATGTTTACTTCTTATAAAACTTTTGTTACAAAAGACTCTATTTCCATTTCAAAACCTGCTTCTTATGTTCCTAAGAATTTAAATGCAAGACCTGCTATTTCTGCACTTCATGCATCTAGAATTTCAAATATAGAATTATTTCAAAATTCTAGAATCAAATGTTTTGCCTGCAAAAGATTAGGACATAAAGCTTTTGACTGCAATACAATTAGAAATGTCCATAATATAAGAAAGATTTGGGTTCTCAAAGGAGCCAACTTAGCTAACCCGAAAGGACCCAAGTTAGCTTGGGTACCTAAAAGCACTCATTAATTTTGTTGCAGGAATGTCTTGCAGCCCAGAAATCAAAGAAAAAATGGTATCTCGATAGTGGCTGCTCAAGGCATATGACGGGTGATAAGGATCAATTCATCACCCTAGAAATGAAAGAAGGAGGTATGGTTACATTTGGAGACAATGGCAAGGAGAAAATAATTGGAATTGGTAAGATCAAAATAACCCCTTATACTTTCATTGAAAATGTATTGCTAGTAGATAAGTTGAAGTACAATCTATTGAGTATTAGTCAATTATGTGATAAAGGCTTCAAAGTTATCTTCGAATCATCTATGTATATAGCAACAAACTTTCTTAATCCTAGCAGCAAATTCATTGGACACAGACTAGGAGGTATTTATATGGTAGATCTAAATGATCTTGCCATGTCAAGTAGCTCCAGTCTAGTTGCAATGAATGCTAAGACCAAGGAGTCTTGCTTATTATGGCATAGAAGATTGGGTCATTCTAGTATGCATACTATTGCTAAGTTAATTTTCAAAAATCTTGTTAGAGGCATGCCTAAGTTTAAAGTAGATTTTGATCATGTTTGCGATGCATGCCAAATGGGTAAACAAACAAGGGGGAGATTTAAATCAAAAAATCTGATTTCAACATCTAAACCTTTAGAACTACTTCACAAGGACTTATTTGGACCAACTAGGACCATAAGCCTAGGATGTATGAAATATGTCCTTTTGATTGTAGATAATTTTTCTCGATTTACATGGGTTTTGTTTATTATGCACAAAGATGAAACTTTCAAAGTATTTAGAAAATTTCACAAAAAGGTTTCAAATAAGAAAAATCTTTCTATAATTCCAATTAGGAGTGATCACGGTACAGAATTTGAAAATCAATTTTTTGATGATTACTGTTCTGAAAATGGCATTGACCACAATTTCTCCGCTCCAAGAATACCACAACAAAATGGTGTTGTAGAGAGGAAAAATAGGACGTTGGAAGAAATGGCCCGAACAATATTGTGTGAAGGTAATCTTCCAAGGTATTTTTGGGCAGAAGCGGTGAACACTGCTTGTTATATTTTAAACCGTGTTATGATCCGTCCTATCTTGAAGAAAACCCCCTATGAGCTTTGGAATGAAAAGAAACCCAATATAAATTATTTTCATGTATTTGGATGCAAATGTCTTGTGCTTAATAATGGTAAGGATAATCTGGAAAAATTTGATGCTAAATCTGATGAAGCCATATTCCTTGGTTATTCACTACATAGCAAGGCATATAGGATTTTTAATAAAAGGACTCTCATTGTTGAAGAGTCAATGCATGTTATATTTGATGAAACTAACCCATCACCATCTAGAAAAGATGAGTATATTAACAATGATGCAAGTACCATTCAAAAGGAGATGGAAGAACTAAGTATTCAAGAAAAGCCAATTGAAGGAGGAGAAATTATAAGGATCATACTGATCTTCCGACTGAATGGAGGTACGCTACTTCCCATCATAAAGAATTACTTATTGGTGATCCTTCTTAAGGTATAAGGACTAGGTCTACACATAGGATTGCACATGATTACCTAGCCTTTGTTTCTCAAATAGAGCCTCATACCTTAGAAGAAGCAGAAAATGACCCAAACTGGATGATGGCCATGCACGAAGAATTGAACCAGTTTGAAAGAAATAAGGTTTGGACATTAGTTGATAGACCTAAAGACCATCCAATTATAGGAACCAAATGGGTCTATAGGAACAAATTAGATGAACAAGGAAATGTCATTAGAAATAAAGCTAGATTAGTAGCTAAAGGATATGTCAAGAAGAAGGTATAGATTTTGATGAAACTTATGTACCTGCAACAAGATTAGAGGCTATTAGATTACTTCTTGCATTTGCTTGCTACATGAATTTCAAACTTTTTCAAATGGATGTGAAAAGTGCATTTTTAAATGGTTTTATTGCCGAACAAGTTTTTATAGAACAACCATCGAGTTTTGAAAATCATGCTTTTCCAAAGCATGTATTTAAACACAATAAAGCTTTATATGGTTTGAAACAAGCCCCTAGAGCCTGGTATGATAGACTTAGTACTTTCTTAATTGAAAATGATTTTTCAATAGAAAAGGTTGATAAAACACTATTTATTAAAAAGAAAAATAATGATATATTAGTTGTACAAATCTATGTTGATGATATCATCTTTGATATAACTAATGAAAGTCTTTGTGAAGAATTTGCTAAGTTAATGCAGGAAGAATTTGAAATTAGCCTAATGGACGAATTAAACTACTTCCTCGGACTTCAAGTAAAACAAACAAAGGAAGGGATCTTCATCAACCAATCTAAATACACCAAAGAAATCATCAAAAAGTTTGGTATGGAGACAAGCAAACAAATGAACACACCCATGAGCCCATCTTGTAGATTGGATAAGGATGAAAGTGAATCCAACGTTGACCAAAAGCTATATCAAGGTATGATCGGATCCTTATTATATTTAACTGCAAGTAGACCGGATATCTTGTATAGTGTATGTGTATGTACTAGATTTTAATGTAATCCTAAAGAAACACATATGCTTGCTGTTAAAAGGATACTAAAATACTTGAAAGGTACAAGTAATCTTGATCTTTGGTTTTCAAAAGAATCGTCTTTAAATTTAATCGGATTCTCTGATGCTGATTATGGTGATTGTAAAATAGATAGAAAGAGCACTAGCGATACTTGTCAATTTCTAGGGTTCAATTTAATCTTATGGCATTGCAAGAAACAAAACTTGGTATCACTATCTACTGCTGCGACAGAGTATGTTGCTGCAGGGAGTTGTTGTGCACAAGTGTTATGGATTAAACAACAACTAGAGGATTTTGGTGTTTCACAATGCAAAATTCCTATCAAATGTGATAACACAAGTGCTATAAATTTATCTAAAAATCATATTCAGCATTCTAGGACTAAGCACATAGAGATTAGACACCATTTTATTAGAGACCATGTTTTGAATGGTGATATAGAACTAGAGTTTATACCTACAGAAAAATAACTAGCTAATATCTTTACCAAGCCACTAAATCAGGATAGATTTGAGTTGCTTAGAGGAGAATTAGGGCTATGTTATCCTTTCTAAATTTAGTAAACCTAAGGAAAAATTATCTAGAAAGCCTCATATACTTATTCATGATTTTTGAACAACTTTCCATGAATTTCTCAGTATAGTTAAATTAAACTTCTAAACCATTTGATCTCTTTTGGAAAGTTTCCATTCGAGCTGACTCGAGCAATCTTGCTCTGGTTGAGCCGTCTCGAATATCTGAATATCTTGCTCTTTCTTTGGTCGAGCCGACTAAGTCTGTGCTTAGCCGACTCATTGTTCTGTTTGTTCTGAGTTCACTCTGGTCAAGCCGACTCGGATATTTTTAGGGCAGAGCGAGCAGACTCGAAAGTTGAGAAATCGCTATTTAGAAAAGTCTGATCTATCTTTTCTCAGTACTTCACTCCCTCACATTACTGGAAGCTCTACCATTCTCGCAGAAATCATCCCTTAAAGCTTAAAATCCTTTGATTCCTCTGCAATGGCTCCTCGAAAATCTGTGAGGAAAGTTCTTCAACTTGGTGAATCAAGTAATCACAGTATAGATGCAGGAGAAAGAAGGGAAAAGAGAAAGAGGTCCGCTCCAGTCCAACAAAATAAGGAAACTCCTCCTCCCGGATAGCATGTCTCAATGATCAATCGACCTGTCACCTGCGGAAGAAGGATCGACTTTCATTCCTAGAGGAAATGGGAATGAAAATCGGACATTGGATAGAAAGCCAAAGGTAAAAGCATTTCTGTTCTTTAGACATACTGACCTACCGTTCACTGGTACGGACATTTTATGAGAATATTTTTATTAAAGAATTTCATTTGGAATTAGTTGTCAAGGAAAAAATAGTTATAATTGATGAAGAAAGATTGAGCAAGCTGCTACAAATGCCAACAACTAGTGCTACTGAACTTCTTCTACCAAATAAGGAGCACATTTTGAAACTCATTTTCGAAAAAGAGGAAGTAAGCACGGTCCGACATGTTCAAGCCAATCTACTGTCAAGGGAAATGAGGCTGCTGCACAGTATGATCAGTAGAATTTTCCTTCCTAGAACTGGCCATTTCGACTGGGTCAGTGAGAAGGACATGATCATCATAGGACATCTGATCAAAGAAGAGCCTCTCAACCTTCCCTACATAATGATGATCCAAATGACTGAAGCAGCAAGGAAGGTCAAGGCTTGTCTACCTTATGGTATGGTCTTCACTCTGTTATTTGAAGAGGCAGGAATTGATTTGTCAAATGAAATAGGCAAGCCACTATATCACTTTGATATCTACTCCTTCAACTCACTTAAAAGAATGGGTTACAAATTAGAAGAAGGAACATGGATTAAGAAGATGCCTAGTCAGGTTGCTGCTATTATTTCTGAAGAACATGAAGCTACTACTGAAGAAAGGACTGAAGACACTATGATTACTCCATCTGAACTCAAAAATCTGATATTTCAAAAGATGGAAACTATCTCCAACTCTTTGACAGATCATGTGAATTCTGCAATTGAAGAAATTAGAAAGTTAGTTGACATTAAATTTCAATAATTGAAATCTGAACAAGAGCTTCACCAGTAAAAAGTGAAAAAAGAAATGAAGGACTTCAAGGAACAAATTAGAAGCATTCTACTACAATCCCAGAAAAAAACTGCTCCCATTGAAGATGTTTCTGAACAGATCATCGAAGAGTCACTTGACATTCCTATTCCTTCATCGGATCTACCTAAACCTACCAAGACCAAGAAGGAACCAAGAGCCAAGAAGACCAAAGTTTTTAGAGCCCCTATTAGAACTAGATTCAGGGATTTAAGGTTTAAACCCCTGAAAACTAAGACCTCTGATAGGGTTATAGAGGTAGGCTCCTCTTCTTCATCTAAGGAAGAAGAAGAATAAGTCGTGTAGTTAGTCTTCTAGTTATATTTCTGAAATGAATGTTTGTTCCACTTGTTATCTTTTACAATTGCAATGTACTTTCTATCTTGCAAACTTTTTAATGAAATGAATGTTTTTTGTTTAGAAATTGCGCTTATTATGATATAATTGTAATGAAATTTTAATTAGAATTTCAAGTGTGAGAAAGTGAAATTATCTCAAACAAATATTAAAGACGTTCTCAATCTATGTTAAAAATCTGAGCTTTATTTGAAATCACCTTTTTGATTGATTGACAAAAAGGAAGAGAATTATAAAAAATATGAAAAGAATGGGAAATTAGATCCATATCAACTATTCTTAAAGTGTAATGAAAAAGGGGGAGCACAAAAATAATAGCACTGCTTAAATTACTTTAAAATCTAGAGAAAGGGGGAGTTTCTCTTGAATGATTTTGCTTTGACTTATATTCAAATTAATCCCATTGCTCTAATCAAAATTACATATTTTAACTCTTCGATAATCCATGTTTTGTGCTAATTATAATATTATGAAGCATGACAAGTTTACCACATTGATGATGTATAGTAATATCATCTGTTGAGCTCTGATTTTCTTTTAAATCCAATCAGCTCTATTACATGTGAATATTTATGTTACAAATACTGTTATACATGTAAAGTGCCTTACTGATTTTTCATGCCCAGTGTTTTGTCATCATCAAAATGGGGGAGATTTTTGACCCCATAAGTGATTTTGATGATAACCAAACATTGGAGCATGTATATTTATTATTGACAGCTCTTCAAGTGTTTGACAAGTTTATGTAGGATGTATAGCATGTTCAAACTTCAACTCCTACATTTCTACTTTCTTGTTTGAGTTATGTTGTAAGTGTTATTTTGTAAAGAAGAACCCAATAAAAAATGCTAAGAAAAATCAAGTAAAAAGGGTTACTTTTTGATGTAGAACAAAGAACAAAGAAGCATATGCGGAAGTAAATTTAAGATTAATTCTTTCTTTTTTTTTTATATATTTCAGAAATTGGCTTCGACTCAAAGTAAAGTTAAACTAAGTTGATGGAAACTAGGTAAGGATTGAAAGCACAATTTAGAAGAAGCTAAGTTATCAGAGTAGTTCAGAAGTAACGGATCGCTGGGGGTTGAGAAACTCCAAGACCTAGGGTTTCGCTCTGAACTTTCAACAGGACAGAAATAAAGAGAAGAGATGGTTTACCAACCAGACAGTGATCTTCACAGAATTTGGGTGGAAGAACTCTCTCGAGCAGATTGTTGGATCCTCGGATTTGGCTATCTTCGCAATGGATCCTCCAATACTGGCCTCGTGGCTGGGTCGGCTTCTCCTGAACTCAAGATCTGGGAAGAAGAAAAACAAGTGATGGATTCAGAGACTCAGGGAAGGATTTACCAGGTCGAAGAACTTGAAGGCTGATGTCGCTGAGATCCGGATTCTCTTGAAGGCTGATTCGACTCCCTCTGGAAAGAGCTTTGGATCTAAAGTATCCGGACTGGAGCTGGATGCTGGTGGTCGGCCTGGACTTGGAGAGAGAGGCTGTGGGAGGTGGAATAGGCTAGGGTTTGGTGGATTGAAGTGGATGGTGGGCGGCTAGGGTTTTGGAGTAGAAGTGGCTAACCTAGGGTTTGGGTTTTGGAGATCTCACACCTCCTCAAGGTTCCTGGGGAACCCGGATTTACTCCCTCACGGAGCTCAACACCTGGATGCAAGTGCGGAAGAGAGAAAACACAGAGTTTGCTCACAAAAAAAAATGGTTTCATTCATCTCATTCTTTGAACTTACAAAGGGGTTTTAATTTATAGGACATTACAAGAGAGTAGGGTTTTACATCTTCCCATGTGGGACTAAAGGAGGGGATCTTCAAATTAGGATTGTAGGATCAATCCCTACTCATATGGCCGGCCAAAAAATTCCAAAGATGATTGAGGCTTCAAAAAAGGAAAGTGGGTGGAGCCTCCTTGTCTTGACCTCCAAGAAAAATATTTTTTTCCTTCTATGCTTGGCCTTATCTGGAAGTGTTTGGGCGCCTTTTAACCTTGCCCTCCAAGAGAAAATTTGTTTCCTTTTATATCTGGCTTTAGTTGGAATGATTAGGGCGCCTCCTAACCTTGCTCTTCAAGAGAAATCTCCTTCCTTCCATGGCTCAACCCTTTTTGGATACCTCCTTTTCTTTCTCCCCAAGTTATGGCTTTTTCTAACTTTGTTTTGAGTATTTCTGGCAGGTAATGGGCGCCGCCTTGAAGTTCTCTCCAAGAGAATTTCTTCCCTTTCAAAGTTTGGTTCTTTTGGGAATGTCTTGGGCCGCCCCCTTGATTTATGGACCCCTAGTGGATTTCTCCTCAATTGGCGCATGAGAGAAGGGAGCTGCTATCTGTGGTGTGGGGACCAAAGCCTGCTGGATGGAGATGTGGCGCCCCCTGGACTCAGGCGTATGGCTGGGAGTGTGGCGCCCACTTGCTTGGCCTTGGGAGAAAATGTAACACCCCAGGTTGAAGCCCTAGTCCACTACTGAGTCAACATGACTCAACAAAATAAAAATGCAGGTAATACAGACTCAAGCTAAAATTGAGTTGGTCAAGTCAACCCTTATTAAAAGCCAAAAAAACCTAATTCTTCATGCAAGGTTAATCAGAGATCCAGATGGAGCTCTAAAGTCTTCTTTTGAGTCTGGTGCCCGCACCAATTCTCCTAGGGTGGGAAGAACTCGACCCTGTCGAGTATGGATCAAGCTGGCTCTGGTATCTCTCCAAGAGGTCTGGGTCCAACTCTTGTAATTCTTCTCGGGAGATCCAAGAGTTATCAGAATCTGGCCTTCCTTGCCAGCGGACCAGGTATCTTTGGTATCCTCGATTACGAGTAGAGATAACCTGATCATCCAGGATCTTTTCAATCTGCTCTTTCCTCATAGGCCAGTTTGTTGGTGGACACACAGGGTCAGGTTCACTCTCAAGAGCAGGATTAGGTTCAAAAGCCTCACTGGGAATCACAGCTGGCTCTCTATACTCTACTAGGTCTGTAATGTTGAAAGTGGAGCTAATGCCTAGTTCTGGAGGTAACTCGAGCACATAGGCATTGGATCCTACTCTCTTCACCACTCTAAATGGTCCAGCTCTTCTAGCATGTAACTTTCTAACGGTTCCAGGAGGAAACCGTTCAGGCCTTAACCTAATCATTACATAGTCTCCTTCGTCAAAAGTTTTGACTCGCCTTTGAGAATCAGCCAACTTCTTATAAGTTTCATTACTTAAATTTATTTTGGCTTGAATTTCTTTATGCAAGTCTTTTATATGCTGTGCAAAAACTTCGGCAGACTCGGAGACCCGTGTGTGGACTGGTAAAGGAGCTAGGTCAAGAGGTGTGTGAGGTTTGTAACCATGCACAATTTCAAATGGACTCTTACCTGTAGACCTATTGACCGAGTCATTATATGCAAATTCAGCTCTAGGTAAGTACAAATCCCAGTTCCTAATGTTTTCACCAACAAGACACCTTAACAGATTGCCTAAACTATGGTTCACTACTTCGGTTTGGCCATCGGTCTGGGGATGATAGGCAGTTGAAAACTTAAGTTTTGTCCCTAACTTATGCCAAAGGGTTTTCCAGAAATAGCTGGTGAACCGGACATCCCTATCTGAAATAATGGTCTTGGGTAGGCCATGGAGTCGAACTATTTCATTAAAGAACAGGGTGGCTACCTTAGACGCATCAAATGTTTGGGAACAAGGCAAGAAATGGGCCATCTTGGAAAATCGGTCTACTACAACACAGATGGAGTCATGCCTCCTCTGGGTCTTAGGCAAACCTAACACAAAGTCCATGCTCACATCTTGCCAAGGACGATCTGGGACAGGGAGTGGGGTATAAAGGCCGGTGTTCTGTTTTCGCTGTTTGGCAACAGCGCAGGTTCGACACCTAGCCACAATGTGTGCTACATCTCTTTTTAAGCTAGGCCAGAAAAAATGGTCTTCAATAGCCAGGGTGGTCTTATCTTTTCCGAAATGGCCAGCTAAACCTCCAGCATGAGTTTCCCAAATCAAAAATTCTCTAAGAGAGGTTCTAGGGATGCAAAGCCTATTCTTAAAGAACAGAAAGCCATCTAAAAGAGAGTAATCCTTATGTTCACTAGATGGTCCTTGAGTTAGATCCTGGTACACAATCTTAAAATCTGGACACGACTCATATTCTTCTTTGATTTGCTCAAACCCTATGACTTCAGCCCTAACAGAATTCAACAACAAAGATCGACGACTAAGGGCATCAGCTTCCTTATTTTCAGACCCAGCCTTATGCTTCAAAACAAAAGTATAGGACTGGATATACTCTACCCATTTAGCATGCCTAGGGTTAAGCTTCATTTGGAAATTCAAGAATCTAAGAGCCTCGTGGTCCGAAAATAGCACAAATTCTTGCAGTAGCAAATAATGTCTCCAGTAACGCAAAGCTTGCACTATCGCATAAAATTCCTTATCATAGGTAGAATACCTAAGCTTAGCATCATTAAGTTTCTCACTAAAGAATGCTGGTGCGGGCACCAGACTCAGAAGAAGACTTCAGAGCTCTATCTGGATCTCTGATTAACCTTGCCCGAAGAATTAGAATTTTTTGGCTTGTAATAAGGGTTGACTGGATCAACTCAACTTTAGCTTGAGTCTATATTACTTGCATTTTATTTTATTGAGTCATGTTGACTCAGTAGTGGACTAGGGTTTCAACCTGGGGTGTTACATTTTCTTCCAAGGCCAAGCAAGTGGGCGCCACACTCCCAGCCACACTCCCAGCCATACGCCTGAGTCCAGGGGGCGCCACATCTCCATCCAGCAGGCTTTGGTCCCCACACCACAGATAGCAACTCCCCTCTTTCATGCGCCAATTGAGGAGAAATCCACCAGGGGTCCACAAATCAAGGGGGCGGCCCAAGACTTCCCAAAAGAACCAAACTATAAAAGGGAAGAAATTCTCTTGGAGAGGAATTCAAGGAGGTGCCCATTACCTGCCAGAAATACTCAAAACAAAGTTAGAAGGAGCCATAACTTGGGGAGAAAGAAAAGGAGGTATCCAAAAAGGGTTGAGCCATGGAAGGAAGGAGATTTCTCTTGAAAAGCAAGGTTAGGAGGTGCCCTAATCATTCCAACTAAAGCCAGATATAAAAGGCAACAAATTTTCTCTTGGAGGGCAAGGTTAAGAGGCACCCAAACACTTCCAGATAAGGCCAAGCATAGAAGGAAAAAAATATTTTCTTGGAGGTCAAGACAAGGAGGCGCCACCCACTTTCCTTTTTGAAGCTTCAATCAACTTTGGAATTAATTGGCCGGCCATATGAGTAGGGATTGATATCCTAATTTGAAGATCCCCTCCTTTTGTCCCACATGGGAAGATGTAAAACCCTACTCTCTTGTAATGGCCTATAAATTAAATCCCCATGTAAGTTTGAAAAAAAAAAGATGAATGAAACCAATTTTTTTTTTTGTGAGCAAACTTTGTGTTTTCTCTCTTCCGCACTTGCATCCAGGTGTTGAGCTCCGTGAGGGAGTAAATCCGGGTTCCCCAGGAACCTTGAGGAGGTGTGAGATCTCCAAAACCCAAACCCTAGGTTAGCCACTCCACTCCTAAACCCTAGCCACCATCATCCTTCTCTTTCCACCAAACCCTAGCATATTCCACCTCCCACGGCCTCTCTCTCCAAGTCCAGGCCGATCACCAGCATCCAGCTACAGTCCGGATACTTCAGATCCCAAGTTCTTTCCAGAGGGAGTCGAATCAGCCTTCAAGAGAATCTGGATCTCAGCGACATCAGCCTTCAAGTTCTTCAAACTGGTAAATCCTTCCCTGAGTCTCTGAATCCCTCACTTGTTTTTCTTCTTCCCAGATCTTGAGTCCAGGAGAAGCCGACCAAACCACAAGACCAGTATTGGAGGATCCATTGCGAAGATAGCCGAATCTGAGGATCCAACAATCCGCTCGAGAGAGTTCTTCCACCCAAATTCTGAGAAGATCACTGTCTGGTTAGTAAACCATCTCTCCTCTCTATTTCTGTCCTGTTGAAAGTTTAGAGCAAAACCCTAGGTCTGGGAGTTTCTCAACCCCCAGCGATCCGTTACTTCTGAACTACTCTGATAATTTAGTTTTTTCTAAATTGTGCTTTCAATCCTTACCTAGTTTCCTTCAACTTAGTTTAGCTTTACTTTGAGTCAAAGCCAATTTCTAAAATATATATATATATAAAAAAAAAAAAGAAATTAATCCAAAATTTACTTCCGCATACGCTTCTTTGTTCTTTGTTCTGCATCATTTTTGGTATCAGAGCTTTCATTCTGCATCATTTTTGGTATCAGAGCTTTCGTTCTGCATCAATTTTGGTATCAGAGCCCTGTCTAGGGTTTCTGTTTTGATTGCTTGTTTGAGTCTCTCTCTTTTTACTTTGTCTGCTCGAAGTAGACTCCCTAGGACGTCCGGTCCTAGGAACGAAGCGAGGTGCAAACCTCCTCTTTCCATTCCACGGGGTGTTCCTAGGGCGTGTAGGGGATCCGTTGGGTTATAACTTCGTAGCAGGAATTGTAAACGGGGAAGTGCTCTATTTTCAGCCCGTAATTGGCCTATTGCAGGAATTATTTCTCACTTCAAGTAACTCCAAATTTAGTGATTTTTATTTTTCTGAAACCAGTATAATTGAAACTATTTTGCATAATTTTCCTGTGATTTATTGGTTTCCTTGGGATTTCTGAGAATTAAATTACTGCAACTCTGTTTTTGTGTTCTACAATCCATTTATTTTTGAGTGTTGATCTCTTAATTCATCTTAAGGGCATTTGAGCATCTAAGATAAGGGGAGGAGTTGATAACCTCTCCTTAGCCCAAAACCACCACCCACTCATTCGAACCTAAGCCTTTAATCTAAAAATTGATTAGACCTAATTTGCCCTAGTGGGCTAGGGACATCAACAAGTCGGGTCAAGGCTAGTGTTGAGTCAGTTTGTCTGGTTACTCTGTGTGTGCTTTGTACTCAGTGTCTAGAATGGTGGTTCAGGGATTCCATCCCGAAGGGCTTGTGTGCTGGTCCGCCTACCTGGCCAATCTCTGATTGGTGTCTAGGATTGGCATCCAAGGACCTAACACTCCCCTTACACCTGCCTGGCTGAGTCCTGAGTTACTACAGGTTAGCTTGCCACTCTGATTGGGCATCTAGTTTGGGCTCTAGGTCTAGTTAGCCCGTAGTCGTTCAGTTGAGTCTCATTTGGTGTGTTTGCTTGCATCATCATGTCTACCCGGAATGGAGTACCCTACCAACCTGGTCAAACCCAACCTGATTTAGAGGCCATGGTTAGAGCTTTTACTGAGAGTATGAACAAATTGAGTCAGGATGTGACTGCTACTGTTACCCAGTGTAAAGAACAAGTCCATGAGAATTTTACCCAGCTTAGGGATCGAGTCCAAGTACTTGAGAAACGTAGATATCAAAATTGGACCCCTGATCCAAAATTTAATAGGCCCCAACCTCATCCATGCCAGGAGCCTAGGAGGACCTTATACCGTGATCCCGAGCATAACCTTAGGACGCCTAACCATGATATCTATAGTGTGGATCATGTCTATGAGAGGTCCTTACAATATTCTAGACCAGTCACTCAACAACCCATGTCTTCTAGATCAAACCATTTAGATCCACACCCATGCCCAAGTAAGGTCTCTACTAGCTTGAAACCCAGTGTGACCCAGGTTCCTATATCGCAAGAATATTTGTTTTGTAGAGAAAGAGGCCATAAATCTAGTCAGTGCCCATGCATAGGACTGGCTTGTGCACAGCTAAGTGGTAAGAATCCTAAGGATGACATTAATGAGGGAGAACCCAAGCCTACCAATGAGGAAGAATGGTTAGGTATGACAAGCCTAGAATCAGTTGACCCGATTACCACTGACCCGAAACCCATTGAAGATGGCATCGAGGAAGTATATGATGCTGGCTTGAGTCTAGTTGATGAATATGAGGGGGAAGAACTTGAAGAATGTGACATTGATACTATTGGTTCCTTACCTGAGGAGACCTTGGAAAACAACCAACTGGTAGGACCTAGTTCAGAAATTCAAGAGATTTGTGAGAACCAGGTTTCTTTAGTCAAATACCCCCAGGAAGAACTCATAGTGTTAGCCCGAGCTATTAGTTCGTACCCTCTAATGACAGTCATTCCCCAAGTACCAATTGAAGATCTTTGCACTGAACTGTTTAAGTTTGCCCACCCTATGGTAGATCCTCTCCTTAGGATGACTGAATCAAGCCTCTTACAATTGGACCTTGTCCCATGCTCAGCCACTAAGGTCTCTCCCGTAATCTCAGTTGGACATCCTTTTCTTGAGCGGATTGATTCACCCAGTCCTGTAGAAGTCCTCCTTATGACCCCAGACCCCTTCCTTCGCAAGACTGACCTACCCTTCTATAGAGTATACCTTTCCTCACCCATAGGTCAAATTTCAAGTCTTGAGGTCATCATCCATAGGCCCTTCCATGAATCATTCTCTAATCCATTTCTTGAGAAAGTGGATCATTATTTGCTTAGGGAACAAACCTTAACTGTTGCAATCACATGTCCTAGGCTACTCCCCGAACCATCTCTTGATCCATTCCTGGGAGTAGCAAACTTTTCCTTACATAAGGATGACCAGTTGACATTCATAGATCACCATTCAAACCTTCAGGTCACCACCTTTAGCCAGCAGGTAATTCGAGACTCCACCTCATATTTCCTCCCTTTCTCTAGGACTTCCAATGCTTCTTACACCATCCAAGTATACTTTGTCAAAGTCTTTAGAGTGAATCACGTGTCAGAATCTATTAGGTTTGCCACCTACTTCTGGAAGACCTTATGGCACCTACTAGGCACCCATGATAAGTTTTCATGCTCTGCATGCCATCCTCCGACCCAAGGTCAAACCTAGAGAGCCATAGTTTGTTAGGTTTAGACCTAGGGTTCCTTTGAAATAAAGTCCATTCTTTAGGAATGCGTCGTCAGTCTAGTTTAGTTTTTTTTCTTGACCCTTTACTAGGCTTTGACTCAGATTTTTGGTTTGATTGAGAGCACCAGGAATTGGGATTTATTTTTTTTGTCCAGGGCTGAAATTGCATTAAATGTTTCGATCAATAGGTCTATAGGCTAGAGTCCCTTTGAAATTGTTCATGGATACAAGCCTCACACACCACTTGATCTGATTTCACTATTAGCCCACACACACAAGTCTCTTGATGCACTTGCATAGCATGTAAAGGACTTGCATAAAGAAATTCTTGCCAAAATAACTTTAAGTAATGAAACTTATAAGAAGTTGGCTGATTCTCAAAGACGAGTCAAAACTTTTGTTGAGAGAGACTATGTAATTATTAGGTTAAGGCCTGAACGGTTTCCTCCTGGAACCGTTAGAAAGTTACATGCTAGAGGAGCTGGACCATTTAGAGTGGTGAAGAGAGTAGGATCCAATGCCTATGTGCTCGAGTTACCTCCAGAACTAGGCATTAGCTCCACTTTCAACATTACAGACCTAGTAGAGTATAGAGAGCCAGCTGTGATTCCCAGTGAGGCTTTTGAACCTAATCCTGCTCTTGAGAGTGAACCTGGCCCTGTGTGTCCACCAACAAACTGGCCTGTGAGGAAAGAGCAGATTGAAAAGATCCTGGATGATCAGGTTATCTTTACTCGTAATCGAGGATACCAAAAATACCTGGTTCGCTGGCTAGGAAGGCCAGATTCTGATGACTCTTGGATCTCCCGAGAAGAATTACAAGAGTTGGACCCAGACCTCTTGGAGAGATACCAGAGCCAACATGATCCATACTCGACAGGGTCGAGTTCCTCCCACCCTGGGAGAATTGGTGCGGGCACCAGACTCAGAAGAAGACTTCAGAGCTCCATCTGGATCTCTGATTAACCTTGCCCGAAGAATTAGGATTTTTTGGCTTGTAATAAGGGTTGACTGGATCAACTCAACTTTAGCTTGAGTCTATATTACTTGCATTTTATTTTATTGAGTCATGTTGACTCAGTAGTGGACTAGGGTTTCAACCTGGGGTGTTACATTTTCTTCCAAGGCCAAGCAAGTGGGCGCCACACTCCCAGCCACACTCCTAGCCATACGCCTGAGTCCAGGGGGTGCCACATCTCCATCCAGCAGGCTTTGGTCCCCACACCACAGATAGCAGCTCCCCTCTTTCATGCGCCAATTGAGGAGAAATCCACCAGGGGTCCATAAATCAAGGGGGCGGCGCAAGACTTCCCAAAAGAACCAAACTATAAAAGGGAAGAAATTCTCTTGGAGAGGAATTCAAGGAGGTGCCCATTACCTGCCAGAAATACTCAAAACAAAGTTAGAAGGAGCCATAACTTGGGGAGAAAGAAAAGGAGGTATCCAAAAAGGGTTGAGCCATGGAAGGAAGGAGATTTCTCTTGAAAAGCAAGGTTAGGAGGTGCCCTAATCATTCCAACTAAAGCCAGATATAAAAGGCAACAAATTCTCTCTTGGAGGGCAAGGTTAAGAGGCACCCAAACACTTCCAGATAAGGCCAAGCATAGAAGGAAAAAAATATTTTCTTGGAGGTCAAGACAAGGAGGCGCCACCCACTTTCCTTTTTGAAGCTTCAATCAACTTTGGAATTAATTGGCCGGCCATATGAGTAGGGATTGATATCCTAATTTGAAGATCCCCTCCTTTTGTCCCACATGGGAAGATGTAAAACCCTACTCTCTTGTAATGACCTATAAATTAAATCCCCATGTAAGTTTGAAAAAAAAAAGATGAATGAAACCAATTTTTTTTTTTTGTGAGCAAACTTTGTGTTTTCTCTCTTCCGCACTTGCATCCAGGTGTTGAGCTCCGTGAGGGAGTAAATCCGGGTTCCCCAGGAACCTTGAGGAGGTGTGAGATCTCCAAAACCCAAACCCTAGGTTAGCCACTCCACTCCCAAACCCTAGCCGCCATCACCCTTCTCTTTCCACCAAACCCTAGCATATTCCACCTCCCACGGCCTCTCTCTCCAAGTCTATGCCGATCACCAGCATCCAGCTATAGTCCGGATACTTTAGATCCCAAGTTCTTTCCAGAGGGAGTCGAATCAGCCTTCAAGAGAATCCGGATCTCAGCGACATCAGCCTTCAAGTTCTTCGAACTAGTAAATCCTTCCCTGAGTCTCTGAATCCCTCACTTGTTTTTCTTCTTCCCAGATATTGAGTCCAGGAGAAGCCGACCAAACCACAATACCAGTATTGGAGGATCCATTGCGAAGATAGCCGAATCCGAGGATCCAACAATCCGCTCGAGAGAGTTCTTCCACCCAAATTCTGAGAAGATCACTGTCTGGTTAGTAAACCATCTCTCCTCTCTATTTCTGTCCTGTTGAAAGTTCAGAGCGAAACCCTAGGTCTGGGAGTTTCTCAACCCCCAGCGATCCGTTACTTCTGAACTACTCTGATAATTTAGTTTCTTCTAAATTGTGCTTTCAATCCTTACCTAGTTTCCTTCAACTTAGTTTAGCTTTACTTTGAGTCAAAGCCAATTTCTGAAATATATATATATATATATAAAAGAAGAAATTAATCCAAAATTTACCTCCGCATACGCTTCTTTGTTCTTTGTTCTGCATCATTTTTGGTATCAGAGCTTTCGTTCTGCATCAAATGCTACGGGATGGTTCTCTTGGCTTAGGACTCCACCTATACCTACTCCTGAAGCATCACAGGCAACCTCAAATACCTTTGAAAAGTCCGGTAACCTCAAAATGGGTGCCTGGGTCATCCTATCCTTAAGATCTAGGAAGGCTTTATGGGCTGCTTTAGTCCACTGAAATTCTCCTTTCCTAATACAGTCTGTGATAGGAGCAACTACAGTACTAAACCCCTTGATGAATCGCCTATAGAAGGTAGCCAAGCCATGGAAACTTCTGACTTCAGGCTCACTGGTCGGCTCTGACCATTCTACTATGGACCTAATCTTTTCAGGATCGGCAGCCACGCCATCAGGGGTTACAACAAAACCAAGGAAGATAATTCTACTAGTCATAAATTCACACTTTTTGAGATTACCGTAGAGACTATCATTCCTCAAAACTTGGCAGACATGTCTAAGATGGCCTAGGTGATCTGCAGGGGTCTTACTATAGATCAGGATGTCATCAAAATAGACCACTACAAACTTTCCTATGAAAGCTCTAAGTACCTGGGTCATAATCCTCATGAAAGTACTAGGGGCATTGGACAACCCAAAAGGCATAACAACCCATTCAAAGAGACCATCCTTAGTTTTGAAGGCGGTTTTCCACTCATCCCCTGGTCTAATCCTAACTTGATGATAGCCGCTCTTGAGATCAATTTTAGAAAAAACCATGGCACCGGCCATCATATCTAGCATGTCATCTAGTCTAGGGATGGGGAACCTATACTTGATTGTGATTTTATTGATGGCACGACTGTCAACACACATCCTCCACATGCCATCCTTCTTCGGGGTTAGAAGTGCAGGGACTGCACAAGGGCTAAGACTCTCTCTAATGAACCCCTTCCTCAACAACTCGCCAACCTGCTTTTGCAGTTCTTTATGCTCAGATGGATTCATCCTATAATGGGGCAAGTTGGGTAAAGTAGCTCCTGGGGCTAAATCTATGGAATGCTGAATATCACTAAGAGGTGGAAGGTGGTCTGGCAGATCCTCGGGAAAAACATCCTCAAATTCTTCTAATAAAGGCTTAACTTCCTGAGGAGGCTCTGAGGGTGTAGGAGTCCTAAGTTCCTTAGCAGTCAACATCCAAATGGGTGAACCACTATGAATTTCTTGTTCTAGATCCTTGGCACTAATTAGGTTCACTCCAGTCTTCATTTCTCTGACCTTACTGGTTCCTTTAGCTACCTTGTCCTTAGGAGGGACTGAATGGATTGTGATTTTCTTCCCATTGAAACTAAAGACACAGGTGTTGGATTTTCCTAAGAGGGTGGCATCATGATCATACAACCAAGGTCTTCCAAGAATTATACTGCTCACCCCCATGGGCAAGACATCACACCAAATCTTCTCTTGATAGGATTGCATTTGGATTTGGACCTGACATCTAGACTGGATGGGTATAGAGGTAGAGTCTACCCAAGAAACCTTATAGGGGTTGGGGTGGGGGACTGGGGTTAAGCCTAACATTTTGACAGTGCTAGTAGAAATGGCATTCACACAGCTCCCACTATCTATGATGATTTTACAAACCTTATCCCTTAGTTTAAGGAAAGTCCGTAGGATGTTAGTCCTACGCCAATCTTCCTGAACTTTAGTCTAGGACAGGATGCATCTCACAACCCCTAATTGGTCAGACTTTGTGGATTCTTCCTCTCCTTCATACTCATCGACCAAATTCCTTCCGGCCTCATAAACTTCTTCTTCAAACTCCTCATTAGGCTCGGAATTCTCTTCTCCTCCCTCTTCTATATAAAGGGATCTACGAGGGCACTGGCTAGAAACATGACCTACCTTATGGCACTTAAAACAAGCTATGGTTGTGCACTGGTTGGAGATATGACCGGGCTTCTGGCACTTAAAACAGATGATACTAGGGGTTCTCTGGGTGTCAGGTGCCTTACCTTTGTCCATGGGCCTAGGGGTGGGAATACCCTGATTAGGCTTGCTAGGATTAACCTGGCTAGGTCCATTTCTTGGGATTGGGGTACTAACCCTAGAAGGCATGGGTCCTCTCTGAAACTTCTCAGTGTTCAGTGCAATCTGATAGGCTTGGTCTAGGTCAGTAACCTCTCTCAGAAATAACTCTCTCTTAATGTCTTCCCTAAGTCCAACCCTAAATCTAGACAAAGTGACCTCATGGGCTTCACTCACATCACATCTCATCAGGTATTCATCAAAGGTGGTTATGTAGTCTGAAACAGATCGATTCCCTTGTTTCAAAGTCTGCCATTGATCTAACAGATTTTGCTGGTATGAAATGGGTAGGTACTTGTCTCTAAGTTTCTCTTTCATACCCTGCCAAGTGGTTATGGGCTCTACATTTCATCTTCTAGTGGTCAGCTCAATGTTCCCCTAGTATAACCTAGCTTGACGTACTAACTTCATCTTGGCAAACTTGAATTTCCTCTCCTCAGACATGGCATACCACTCAAAGTACTGGTCCATCTCACCCTCCCAATCAGAATACCCCTTAGGATTTAAGCTACCATCAAAAGTGGGTGCATCTAACTTGATGTTCCGAATGAACCTATCATCTCTATCTTCAGGTTCTGGGTCAGGCCTCCTATGATTAGGTTTAGGATCTCGGTAAAAAGGTCTTCTAGGCTCTTGGTGTGGGTGAGGTTGAGGCACATTAAAATCTGGGTCAGGAGTCCAATTCCGATGCCTAGGTTCCTCAAGTACTTGAACTCGATCCCTAAGCTGTGCAAAATTCTCATTCATATCCTGACTTAATTTGTTCATACTCTCAGTAAGAGCTCTAACCATGGCCTCTAAATCAGGTTGGGTTTGACCAGGTTGGTAGGGCACTCCATTCCGGGTAGACATGATGCAAGCAAACACACAAAATGAGACTCAACTGAACGACTATGGGCTAACTAGACCTAGAGCCCAAACTAGATGCCCAATCAGAGTGGCAAGCTAGCCTGTAGTAACTCAGGACTCAGCCAGGCAGGTGTAAGGGGAGTGTTAGGTCCCTAGATGCCAATCCTAGACACCAATCAAAGATTGGCCAGGTAGGCGGACCAGCACACAAGCCCTTCGGGATATAATCCCTGAACCACCATTCTAGACACAGAGTACAAAGCACACACAGAGTAACCAGACAAACTGACTCAACACTAGCCTTGACCCGACTTGTTGATGTCCCTAGCCCACTAGGGCAAATTAGGTCTAATTAATTTTAAGATTAAAGGCTTAGGTTTGAATGAGTGGGTGGTGGTTTTGGGCTAAGGAGAGGTTATCAACTCCTCCCCTTATCTTAGATGCTCAAATGCCCTTAAGATGAATTAGGTGTTGAACATTCAAAAATAATTGAATTGCAAAAATACAAAAATAGAGTTGCAGTAATTTAATTCTCAGAAATCTCACAGAAACTAATAAATCACAGGAAAATTATGCAAAATAGCTTCAATTATAATGGTTTCAGTAAAACAAAAATCACTGAATTTGGAATTACTTGCAGTGAGAAATAATTCCTGTAACAAGGTAATTACGGGCTGAAAATAGAGTACTTCCCCGTTTACAATTCCTGCTACGAAGTTGTAACCCAACGGATCCCCTACACGCCCTAGGAACACCCCATGGAATGGGAAGAGGAGGTTTGCACCTCGCTTCATTCCTAGGACCGGACGTCCTGGGGAGTCTACTTCGAGCAGACAAAGTAAAAGAAAGAGACTCAAACAAGCAATCAAATAGAAACCCTAGACAGGGCTCTGATACCAAAAATGATGCAGAACGAAAGCTCTGATACCAAAAATGATGCAGAACAAAGAACAAAGAAGCATATGCAGAAGTAAATTTAAGATTAATTCTTTTTTTTTTTTTTTTATATTTCAGAAATTGGCTTCGACTCAAAGTAAAGTTAAACTAAGTTGATGGAAACTAGGTAAGGATTGAAAGCACAATTTAGAAGAAGCTAAGTTATCAAAGTAGTTCAGAAGTAACGGATCGCTGGGGGTTGAGAAACTCCCAGACCTAGGGTTTCGCTCTGAACTTTCAACAGGACAGAAATAAAGAGAAGAGATGGTTTACCAACCAGACAGTGATCTTCACAGAATTTGGGTGGAAGAACTCTCTCGAGCAGATTGTTGGATCCTCGGATTCGGCTATCTTCGCAATGGATCCTCCAATACTGGCCTCGTGGCTGGGTCGGCTTCTCCTGAACTCAAGATCTGGGAAGAAGAAAAACAAGTGATGGATTCAGAGACTCAGGGAAGGATTTACCAGGTCGAAGAACTTGAAGGCTGATGTCGCTGAGATCCGGATTCTCTTGAAGGCTGATTCGACTCCCTCTGGAAAGAGCTTTGGATCTGAAGTATCCGGACTGGAGCTGGATGCTGGTGGTCGGCCTGGACATGGAGAGAGAGGCCATGGGAGGTGGAATAGGCTAGGGTTTGGTGGATTGAAGTGGATGGTGGGCGGCTAGGGTTTTGGAGTAGAAGTGGCTAACCTAGGGTTTGGGTTTTGGAGATCTCACACCTCCTCAAGGTTCCTGGGGAACCCGGATTTACTCCCTCACGGAGCTCAACACCTGGATGCAAGTGCGGAAGAGAGAAAACACAGAGTTTGCTCACAAAAAAAGTTGGTTTCATTCATCTCATTCTTTGAATTTACAAAGGGGTTTTAATTTATAGGACATTACAAGAGAGTAGGGTTTTACATCTTCCTATGTGGGACTAAAGGAGGGGATCTTCAAATTAGGATTGTAGGATTAATCCCTACTCATATGGCCGGCCAAAAAATTCCAAAGATGATTGAGGCTTCAAAAAAGGAAAGTGGGTGGCGCCTCCTTGTCTTGACCTCCAAGAAAAATATTTTTTTCCTTCTATGCTTGGCCTTATCTGGAAGTGTTTGGGCGCCTCTTAACCTTACCCTCCAAGAGAAAATTTGTTTCCTTTTATATCTGGCTTTAGTTGGAATGATTAGGGTGCCTCCTAACCTTGCTCTTCAAGAGAAATCTCCTTCCTTCCATGGCTCAACCCTTTTTGGAACCTCCTTTTCTTTCTCCCCAAGTTATGGCTTTTTCTAACTTTGTTTTGAGTATTTCTGGCAGGTAATGGGCGCCTCCTTGAAGTTCTCTCCAAGAGAATTTCTTCCCTTTCAAAGTTTGGTTCTTTTGGGAATGTCTTGGGCCGCCCCCTTGATTTGTGGACCCCTGGTGGATTTCTCCTCAATTGGCGCATGAGAGAAGGGAGCTGCTATCTGTGGTGTGGGGACCAAAGCCTGCTGGATGGAGATGTGGCTTCCCCTGGACTCAGGCGTATGGCTTGGAGTGTGGCTGGGAGTGTGGCGCCAACTTGCTTGGCCTTGGGAGAAAATGTAACACCCCAGGTTGAAGCCCTAGTTCACTACTGAGTCAACATGACTCAACAAAATAAAAATGCAGGTAATACAGACTCAAGCTAAAATTGAGTTGGTCAAGTCAACCCTTATTACAAGCCAAAAAAACCTAATTCTTCGGGCAAGGTTAATCAGAGATCCAGATGGAGCTCTGAAGTCTTCTTCTGAGTCTGGTGCCCGCACCACTTTTATAAGTGTGTGTGCCTTAGATTTTGTTTTGAGTTGGTTTGTGTGAAATGGTAAAAGAGTTGGTAAGAGTTTTCTTTAAGTTCAAATTATAAAAATCCTGAAGAAGACACTCGAGCCGACCCAAAAAAAAGAAGAGCCGACTCTGCTTACTAGCACAAAGCAAGGATTCTGGAATGCAGCAATCTGAGTCGACTCGATGGAAAACGAGCCGACTCCAAGAAATCCAAGTTGACTGGAATTTGTCCGAGCCGACTCCTCCAGAGTCCATTTCCTAAAGGTTTCTGAGAATAGCCAGGAGAGCCGACCCGACCTAGAAAGAGCCGACTCTACCAGACCAAGTTTCGAAAGCTTGAGAAAGCGAGCTGACCCGAACTGCATCGAGCCGACTCTTCCAGAGTAAGGTTTTCCGAACCTGAGAAGAAGAGCCAACCCAAGCTGAAAGGAGCCGACTCCTCGAGTTCAAGTTTTTCAAGATTCAAGTTTGAGCTGACCCAAGCTATCAAGAGCCGACTCATCCAGAGTGTTGTTTTGCACCCTAAGACATAGAGCCGACTACATTAAAGAAATGGCGACTCGACCTATCGACTCGAAGGATCCGAGTCGACTCGAAGGATCCGAGTCGACTCGAAGGAATCCAAGGAGACTCGAATGTCGCTTTCAGGTATCTAACAGCTAGTTCCAGAATTTATTTCAGAATGCTCAAAAGTACTCCAATGGTCATAAATCATTCCCCAATAGTCTACAATGGCTAGAACTGCCTTGGGATGATGGAAGACTTTAAATTTGAAGGATTTGGACTTCCTTGAAGCAAAAGAATTCTTCAAGAAAAGAGAGCTTCATTGAATATTCAACCAACCACAAGAAAAAGAGCATTCAAGTCTGCATTCAAGCCTTCAACAACTCTGATCTAAAGCTTGAATCATCTTTGGAAGAAGCCACTGAAGACATTAAAGCTTATTCAAGTACATTCAAGTGGACTTCCAATGAGCTGCACTGGCAACTATCCGACAACTTGAGTTTGTCATTTCTTGTTGCATTTATTTTTAATTCAATCTTTGAATTATTGGGTTATTGGTGAGCCCGATTGAAAAACCAAATAGGTTCTTGGTGATCCTGTGAAAACCAAGTTGGGTTTCTTTGGTGAGCCTGTTTAAAACCAAAGGTTGTTGGGTTTTCTTTGGTGATCCAGTAAAATCAAAGTGTAGAGGTTTTGGATTGTGATCCTGTAAAACAATCATACTACATTCTGGAGTGAATATAGTGGAAATCCCAAGTGGTATCTTGGATAGTGGACGTAGGAGCTGGGTTGCTCCGAACCACTATAAATTTGGTGTGTTTATGTTGTGCTCTCTTAATTTTGTTTAGCTTCTACATTCTATAACTTTATCACAGTACCTACCACTTGCAAAGGATTTTGAAATTGCACATTACTTGCTTAAATTTTTTAAAGTACCAATTCACCCCCCTTTTGGGTAGCCACCTGGGCAACACTCTCGCATGGCCAAGAACCCAGAAAATAAATTGGTGGAGAAAGAAAAACATGAAGCCCTTGTTCGCTCCTCTCTCACCGCACGGCCAATAAGAGACAGCCCTTCTCTAAATCCCTGCTTCAACCTTCTTCTATCTCATGCCATGTTGCCTCTCTCATTGCTTCTCTCTTTTTTTCACCTCCAAGCCTTCAACCAATGGGATGTATTTATAGGCGGAGAAATAAATCCATGAAGGCAAGGGAAAACGGTGGAAGAGTAGTCCAGATAAAACACCGGAGAGGAAACCCAGATAAATCCAAACTCCTTTGGATCAATTAGAATCAGTTTAAAATTTCTAGGAACTGGAGCCGCTGCTGGAAGATCACCGTGAAGATCGGAAGATATGTGATGACCGTATAAACCTACGACCGTGAGAGAGGAAATCATGTTTGGGACTTGGACGAACTCCTCATCCGAACATGTTCTTCATGCGAGAAAGATCTCATCCATTTCAGTGAAGCAGGGGTAAAGCCAATAAACACGTTGAACCATATTACCATGTAAACCAACAAGTGTTTAAACCGATTCCATAAACCAAAACTGGTTTAATCAAAACCAAATAAATTAAACCCGGTCCAACAAACCAATTCCAAAATCTGGTTCATTAAATCTTGGTCCGACCAAACCCAATGAATAATAAAATTTGGTTCAGTCCTGGTCGATCAAGAATAATTCCTGGTTGACCCAAACCAATCCTAGTCGATCCAAATCAGACCAAGTGGACCAGAAAAATCCAGTGTGTGCTCAATCAGTCTGTTTGACCTTAATACGGAAATGATTCTCAATCATTGATCGATTCCTGGATCAGGAAGAAATCCTCGATGGTGTGTGACCTCATAGGCTCGAACCTAAACGGTAGCACTGTAACACTTCCAGTACCAGCACAAGATACCATCTAGCAATGGATCCCGTCATCCAGATAGGCCAAAGATGCGAGAGTAATCTATCGAACCTCTGGCATATGGTTAGCGTATAATTCATCCCTTTGACCTCCAATGCTCAAGATGACCTAGGGTTAGACTGCCAACCCTAACTGAGTCAATCCATAACATGTCTCAACCTCGCAAGTCCAGTGACTCCTCACTAGGACTACCTTGGCCAAGGATTTGCTAAATTAAGACACTACGAGGCATTCAATCCAAACAATTTGGACAGGTCAATTCCATCTTGGTCCACCACTGCTCCAAAAGTACTTGCCTGTACCAAGAAACCTTCCATCATCGAATTAGAAATCCGGGTAGTCCAGCACCAAAGCACAGGGAGTTGTTTGCAAGCTACCATCGTGACCTCAGGTCGGAGGGACACATATACCCATATCCAATCGCGAGCAATCCTTTGGCAGAAAGGAGCTCTACAGAGTCATGTTCAATAAGATGTCACACATCCCACTTGCAGATCACATCAGTGTCACCACACTCCTTTGGTCAAGAGGACAACCAAACGATATGAACCACAATAACCTACACTTGATAGATTGTCGTCTTGTATAATGTATCCTTCAGTTGTAAACCTTTTAAAGGACCACTCGGTATATCCTCTCTATATCGAAGTCAGTGCAGTCATAAGGACTTCATCACATAAATTAGGTTCATTACAGAGAAATGAATGATATGATGAGCTGCCAAAACAACATTTTATTAATTCATATACAGATTATAATACTCAACACAACCGCCTACAACCTAGACGATTGGCTTTGGGACACAATTCCCAACAACTCCCACTTATACTAAAGCCAATCAGAATAGTATCTAATACCCATTTCCCTTTATCGAACTCTTTGATTCCGAGGGCTTTAGTGAACGGGTCGATCAGACTTTCCTTTTCATTGATCTTCATAAGATTGATGTCGTCTCATTCCACGATCTCTCACGCGAGGTGATAGCGCCGCAAAATATGCTTAGTGTGGTGATATGACTTTGGCTCCTTAGCTTAAGTAATGGCCCCTGTGTTGTCACAATACACAGGGATAGGACCATCTAGGAAAGGTGCCACCCCTAGCTTTCCAAGGAATTTCCGCAACCACATGACTTTTTTTGCTGTATCTGATGCTATAAAGTACTCTGCTTTGCATACCGAGTCTGCAATAGTTGCTTGCTTGGAACTCTTCCAGCAGATCGCTCCTCCATTCAAGGTAAACACAAACCCTGACACACTATTGCTATCATCTTTGTCTGACTGGAAACTGGAGTCAGTATACTCCACAAGTTTCAAGTCAGGTCTCCATAAATCAACCATTGGTCCTTAGTATTTCTTAAATACTTTAGGATGGTCTTAACCACCTTCCAATGCACCTCACCTGAGTCTAACTGGTATCTGCTCACTACTCCTAGTGAGTATGCCATATCTAGTCTAGTACATGTCATAGCATACATGGATAAAGCCCACTGCTGAAGCATAAGGAACTATACTCATGCCATCTCTTTCCTCAGGAGTTGTCGCACAATCCTTCTTGGAAAGAGTAATTCTAGAACCTATCGGGAGATAACCTTTCTTAGAATTTTTCATGCTAAACCGTTTCAGCACGATATCAATGTACATAGACTGGGACAATCCCAGAAGCCTCTTGATCTATCTCTATAGATCTTTATACCCAGTATGTAAGAAGCTTCACTCAAGTCCTTCATGGAGAACTGAGATGATAACCAGACCTTTATTCCTTGCAATGCTGCGATGTCATTCCCGATTAAGAGAATGTCATCAACATACAGTACCAGGAATACAATCACAGAACTACTAACCCACTTATAGATGCAGGGTTCCTCTCCGTTCTTAATTAAACCATACGATTTGATACACCTATCAAAATGCATATTCCAACTTCGAGATGCTTTCTTGGATCCATAAATGGACCTTTGCAATTTGCATACTTTTGACTCGTCTGTGGATGTGAACCATTTAGGCTGTATCATATACACCTCCTAATCCAACTCCCATTCAGGAAAGCAATTCGGACATCCATCTGCTAGATCTCGTAGTTAAAATGTGCTGCCAAAGCAAGCATGATCCGAATGGACGTGAGCATTGCCATAGAGGAGAACATCTCATCATAATCGATACCATATCACTGGCGATACCCCTTGGTATTCAGACGGGCTTTATAGGTCTCCACCTTCCCATTTGCACCTCTTTTTTCCTTGAAAATCCACTTGCACCCGATGGATTTTATCCCTTCAGGTGGATGATTTTATCCCTTCAGGTGGATCTACCAATGTTTATACATTGTTGATCTCTATGGACTCCATCTCGGATCGCATGGCTCCAAGCCATGCCTCATAGTCAGATCTCTGAAGTGCATCCATATAAATGATCGAATCCTCATCATTCTCGTCAGGTTCAATGGGATCACCATCCCGGACCAAGAAACCATAGTATCTATCCGGCTGACGCGGTACTCTACCGGATCTCTTAATAATGGGTTCTGGGTGTGATTCAATCATAGCCGGTTCTATGATGTCCTTAGAGTGTGCAGGTTCTTCCACTGATTGAACTTTACCAAGTTCAATCTTAGAGGCTACAGTTCCTTCTCCAAGGAACTCCTTTTCCAAAAAGATAGCTCTAAGAGCAACGAACACTTTCTGTTTATCTACCAAGTAGAAGAAATACCCTTTTGTTTCCTTAGGATACCCAATAAACAGGCACCGATCAGACCTTGGACCAAGTTTATCTAAGTCTAAATGCTTTACATAAGCCGGACAACCCCAGACCCGAAGGTGTGAAATTGAGGGCTTACGTCCAGTCCATAGCTCATATGGAGTGGAGACAATAGACTTGGAATATTATTCAACAAGTAACAAGCTGTCTCAAGTGCATATCTCTAGAAGGATAATGGCAGAGTTATAAAGCCCATCATGGATCGAACCATGTCCAACAGGGTTCGATTCCTCCTTTCGGACACACCATTCAATTGAGGTATTCCTGGAGGAGTACATTGAGAGAGAATTCCATTCTCCTCAAAATATGTCATGAACTCACTGGATAGGTATTCACCACCTCGATCAGATCGAAGGGTTTTAATACTCTTTCTAGTTTGTTTCTTCACTTCATTACGATATCGTTTGAACATTTCAAACGACTTGGATTTATGTTTCACCAAAAAGTCATAACCACACCTAGAAAGGTCATTTGTAAACGTAATGAAATATATGTATCCACCTCTGGCACTAACTTTCATGGGTCTGCATACATCAATATGTATGAGTCTCAGAAATTCTGTAGTTCGTTCACCTTTTTTAGTAGAAGATGACTTGGTCATTTTACCAAGCAAACAGGATTCACAAGTGGGCAGTGAGTCAGAATCATTGACCTCGAGGAGGCCATCTCCTCGCAACTTGTTTATCCTATTCTGGTTAACATGACCTAGCCTATAGTGCCATAGATACAAATCACTGACATTTTCCATCCTTGGGCTGTTCGGGTCTTTGGACGCCTGATAAAGAAGATAGTTCCTCTTCCAGTGTCCATGCTTCTTACAATAGAAGCACTCTGCACTAGCTAGATCAGCTTTCACTTTCTTGGTCTGACTTGGGCCAGGAGCACTTTGCACTTTCTATCCCTTACCTTTTTTCTTCCCTTTCTTAAAGGGACGATGACCTCTATGACCTCCCATTAAATTCACCATCAGTTGGTGGTCGTTCTCGTAAGTCTACAGCAACCCCATCAAACCATGGTAATCGATTGCAGACTTTTTCATTCTATAATGATCGAGAGGGTTAAGATAGAAGGAGGGTAGAGAATTCAGGATCACATCCTTGTCGAGTTGCTCATGCAAGGGACATCCGAGCTTGCCCAATCATTTGATTATCTCGATCATGTATAATACATGATCAATAACCGAATCGCCATTTCGCATTTTGATATTGTAGATGGCATAAGACACTTTGTACCACTCAACATAGTCTGGCATGCCAAAAGATTCCTTCAACTTTTAAAAGATCTCATCTAGCTGGACGTCCTCGAGTTTGTGACTGAACTCGTCATTCATCGCTACCAACATTATGCATCGGACAGTAGTCCGATCAGAAACCCACTTCAAATAAGTGTCCTGACCGAACTCTGAGCATTGGCAGAAGGGATTTCGGGTGCTGGATCCGTTATCACATAAAGGATCTGCTCGTGCTCTAGGACAATCCTCAATCTTCGATACCAGCTATCAAAATTGGGACCCTTTAACTTCTCGCTACCGAGAAGTGACCGAAGCGAAAGGTTTGAAGACATCTGAAAGGAAAATCTATACCTAATCAGTATATGAATTAATCAATTAAACCAAAAGACTTGGACTTTAGTCTAAAGGTCTCTCCCACTAATTTTTCTGATTGGGAGCCTCTAACTCCAATCCATGAAATCACCATTTCATAGTGGGTACTGAAATCC
This sequence comes from Areca catechu, assembly GCA_021397845.1. Taxonomy (NCBI): domain Eukaryota; kingdom Viridiplantae; phylum Streptophyta; class Magnoliopsida; order Arecales; family Arecaceae; genus Areca; species Areca catechu. The sequence goes on from CM038041.1 coordinate 148,591,477, forward strand.
AATAGACCACGTATGAGCCCGACTTTGGCCGACTCACCCATATACGCCTAAAGGTAGGTTCTCTAACCAATTGCTTCCCTAAGCAATTTCCAGTAATAAGTTTTGCCCCACAGAACCCCGAATCGGCCTTTGGGCCTCCTATTGCGGGTCTCTGGTTAGGTCCAACCATCAATATGACAAATCCAATGCTTCCAGCTAATGAATGACCAAGCCCGACTTTGGCCAGCCCACCTGATCACCGTTAAGAAGGTTGCACTGAACCATCATCTATGGGAGAGTAATCCCAGTAACCGGATGCACACCCGTTCTTTGGAATTGCCTATATACACTAAGCTAAAGGACTCATTACTAACCCACTCAATGGGAGGCTAAGACACCATCAACACATTGACTTAGTCTTTTTCAGGACCTAATAATTTTAGAGAATTTTAATTAAATTGTGATAGAAGAATAGAGAGAAGAACATGGATCAACCTCCCACTGATTAAATCAATTCTTATGAGCATTGAATTCAATTTAACAAATTGATCCATGGGCACCTAAAGATCAGTCAAGCTGATCAACTTGGGTGACATGGGTTAACTCGAATCAATAAGCTTTTCTAATCAATTCTGGTTTATCATATTGGAGAGGTAGGTGAGATCATGGGTGAGTATCCACCATTAACCATCTTTCCTAGACACCAATCGATTAACCAGAATCGATTAGACCAGCCTAAGGACTCGAGCTTTCCACAAAGCCACTAATTAGATCCATTTAGAAGAATGGACTAACTTATCTAACTATTAGATAGATACTAAAGAGAAGGTCCTTAATCAACATTTGATTAGTTCTCTTAAGTCCAATTCAACTAACCTTAGGCCTAACCCAATTAATGGACCCAATTAGACAGCTAACCCAATTAACCTGGATGGCTTATTCAAATGACATTAGGTTTTATAAACCCTAATTAGTCTTGTCATTTAGATTAATCTTTCAATTCATAATTGTTAGATTATAAGCCATCTTTTAATTAAAACATTTTTAATTAAATTCATGTAAAACTATTTTTACATATTTCATGCATCATATCTAGTTTCATCATATCAATTATAATATTGCAAGCCCTAAACATTTTAGACATGCCAATGTATATGTATCAGGATTAAAACATTTTTAATACCATAGGTTTCCTTTAAGGATCCTTCTGAAAAGGCCAACACAGATGAACCGCCTCGTGCCATAAAAATTAGGGGTTTTAAACCCTAATTAATATGGACACACGGTCATGGTGAAGGTCTCAACTAGGTTCCTAAAAGTAATCCCTAATACATGTGATCATGATATGCTACACAGGAACTTGTGGCTCTGATACCACTGAAGGAAAATCTAGTGTAGCAGAAGCCTACCCTAGGCATGCAACACTAGGGAGCAGGTATTGCATAATTAAAATTTTTAAGCATGTAGCGGAAAATACCTACTCATGCACAGGATCTAACATATCATGATGCATGTAACAAAATATATAGTCATGTATAGGCAAGTGCAACAATTATAAATCATATGATAACAACTAGATCTAGGCATGCATGATAACCAAAATAAAATATACCTGACTGAAGAGGACTCTCAGTCTTCAGAATTAATCAGCAACCGGTTGAACTCCTTTAATAGCAAATAAGATCTACAACGGCAAGAAGAAGAAGAAGAATGATTCAACCTCTCGAGGTGTCCACGTGTCCACCCTCTAGAGTATCCATGCATGGGCTCTCACTGATCCAACTCTCGGAAGGATGCTAGTCCTTCAGAAATCAAAAAATAGGTCACAGCAATGTGGAGTAGGGAATATCAAATAATCCTCAGGATGGTTTTCTCCAAGACCGCCTAAACTCCACGAATAGCACACACCGGAAAACTTAAAACCATGGAAGGAATACATGGATGCAGAACAAATTTCCGCACGTAGAGATTCAACCCAAAGTCTTGTTCACTACACTCTCTTATCCCCTGTTACAACCCATCTCATATAGCCAGCAATCCAGAAAATAAAACCAGCAGAGAACAAAAACATGAAGCCCTATTTTCATCTCCGCTAATCGCAAGTTCCACGGCCTTCAACCAAGAAGTAGAACTACCAGAGAGAACGCGAGAGGAGCAATGAAAAACCCATACTTTGTTCTTCCAAACTCCCGCACGGCCAAGAACCCAGAAAATAAATTGGTGGAGAAAGAAAAACATGAAGCCCTTGTTCGCTCCTCTCTCACCGCACACCCAATAAGAGAGCCCTTCTCTAAATCCCTGCTTCAACCTTCTTCTATCTCACACCTTGTTGCCTCTCTCATTGCTTCTCTCTTTTTTTCACCTCCAAGCCTTTAACCAACGGGATGTATTTATAGGTGAAGAAATAAATCCGTGAAGGCAAGTGAAAATGGTGGAAGAGCAATCCAAATAAAACACCGGAGAGGAAACCCAGATAAATCCAAACTCCTTTGGATCAATTAGAATCAGTTTAAGATTTTTGGGAACAGGAGCTGTTGTTGGAAGATAACCATGAAGACCGGAAGACACGTGAAGACCGTGTAAACCTACGACCATAAGAGAGGAAATCATGTTGGGACTTGGATGAACTCCTCATCCGAACATGTTCTTCATGCGAGCAAGATCTCATCCATTTTAGTGAAATAGGGGAGAAGCCAATAAACACGTTGAACCATATTAACGTGTAAACCAACAAGTGTTTAAACCAGTTCCATAAACCAAAACTGGTTTAATCAAAACCAAATAAATTAAACCCGGTCCAACAAACCAATTCCAAAAACCAGTTGATTAAATCTCGGTCTAACCAAACCCAATGAATAATAAAATTTGGTTCAGTCCTGGTCTATCAGGAATAATTCCTGGTTAACCCAAACCAATCCTGGTCGATCCAAATCAGACTAAGTGGACCAGAAAAATTCAATGTGTGCTCAATCAGTCTATTTGACCTTAATACCGAAATGATTCTCAATCATTGATCGGTTCCTGGATCAGGAAGAAATCCTCGATGGCATGTGACCTCATAGGCTCGAACACTTCCAATACCAGCACAAGATACCATCTAGCAATGGGTCCCGGCATCCGGATAGGCCAAAGATGCGAGAGCAATCTATCAAACCTCTGGCATATGGTTACCATATAATTCATCCCTTTGACCTCCAATGCTTAAGATGACATAGGGTTAGACTGCCAACCCTAACTGAGTCAATCCACAACATGTCTCAACCTCGCAAGTTCAGTGACTCCTCACTAGGACTACCTTGGCCAAGGATTTGCTAAATTGAGACACTGCGAGGCATTCAATCCAAACAATTTGGATAGGTCAATTCCATCTTAGTCCACCACTACTCCACAAGTACTTGACTGTACCTAGAAACCTTCCATCACTGGATTAGAAATTCAAGTAGTCCGGCACCAAAGCACAGGGAGTTGCTTGCAAGCTACCATCGGGACCTCAGGTCAGAGGGACACATATACCCATATCCAATCGTGAGCAATTCTTTGGCAGAAAGGAGCTCTACGGAGTCACGTTCAATGAGATGTCACACATCCCACTTGCAGATCACATCAGTGTCACCACACTCCTTTGGTCAAGAGGACAACCAAACGATATGAACCACAACAACCTACACTTAATACATTGCCGTCCTGTACAATGTATCCTTTGGTTGTGAACCTTTTAAAGGACCACTCAATATATCCTCTCTATATCGAAGTAGTGCAGTCCTAAGGACTTCATCGCATAAATTGGGTTCATTACAGGGAAATGAATGATGTGATGAGCTGCCAAAACAACATTTTATTAATTCATATACAGATTATAATACTCAACACAACCGCTTACAACCTAGATGATTGGCTTTGGGATACAATTCCAAACACCATTTAGTATCATTTGCATTTAACTCTTGTCATTTGGTATCCCATGCATAAGTATCCATGATTACGAGAGTCATATGCATAGCTTGATTAGTAAAACAAATTTTGAGCAATGAAATTAACAAGCATATGGCTAAATTTTATAAAAAAAGTTAAAGAATTTCAAGAAGGAGACTATGTCTTGATCAGGCTCAAAACGATTATACGCCCATGGTGTAGGTCTTTTTCAAAATAGTAAGGAAAATTGGACCTAATATATGCTAGATATACCATCCAATTTTGATATCAGTTCCACTTTCAATATTTCAGATCTAGTTACGTATAAGGAACCAACAATGATACCTAGTGAGCTATTCAGGCCTGATTCCATCTTAGAGAGTGAACCAACCATTGAGTATCCACCAGCCATATTACTAAAGCGGCAAAATAGGATTGAGCAAATCTTAGATGACAAGATTGTCACTACTCAAAACAAAGACTATCAATGCTACTTGGTTCACTGGTAAGGATGACATGATTTTAAAGATTCATGGATCACTCAAGAGGACTTACAAATAATCGACACTAACCTCTTAGAGTATCACCAAAGCCAGATGAATTCCTACTCGATGCAGTCGAGCCTTTTTTCCATCCCGCGAGAATTGATGGGGACATTAATAATAAAAATATATACTTTGATTAACTAACTTTGTTTTTTCAGCTATAGTTAATAAAATCTTGAGCCATGAAATAAGTCCCAAATTTTCTTGAAGCATACTCATGAGTCAACACATGGAAGAAGACAAATTTTCATGAGTCGACTCAAGCTCAAAGCATGATGGAATGCTACCTCTTCAAAGCCCAATTCAAGCCATTCAAGCCCAATTCAAGCCGAGACTTGAAGCCAAAATTTTCACATAGGGGGACACCTCATCAAGAAACCTTGGGGGAGAAGAAATTATATTACATCAAGACTTTCGTAGGAAACATAAAGATACCTTCCAATAAGTGACATGTGGGGCGCCACCTCTAATGACACCCAGGCCTCCACATCAGCATTTGACAACCACATGAAGACCTTCTAGAATGCCACATGTCAAGTGGTTGTAAATTTCTACCAATAATTTGTTTTTAGTTAAAACCACTTATTTAAAAATTGTTGGAGCCAACTAAGCCATCATTATCCCTTCTTCTCCACCCTTGGACGAAATTTCTAGTATTGGAGCCTATAAATAGGGCCCCTAGGCTCTCATTGTATTCATTCTATGCTATGATTTGAGTTAATGAAAGGATTGTTTCCTTGTGTTCTAGTTTTCTTGAGTTCTTGTTTGGAGTGAAAGTTTTCTAGTTTGAGTGTGTAGATCCTTATCCAAGGAGAGAATGAGAGTTTTCTAAGTTTGAGTTTGAGAGTGAAGAGTGCTTTTGCAAGGAGTAAAGGATGGGATGCTCATTGATGGATCTATGATCAAGCTCCATGTCCCAAGCCACCGGCTACTTTCTTCTTCTTCCTTTTTTCTTTGTTTTCATTCCAACTCCAATTCTTCTTCCATGTCTAATCCCAAATTTTTTTGCAGGTTCTCTCAAGTTCATAGGTCAAGGATGAAGGTCTCCATGCCATGGATCAAGGCCAAGGTGAGTCTCAAAGTAGAGAGTGCCAATCTTGACTTCTAGGTCTCAATCCTTGAGTGATGAGAGCTCCTTCTTCCACCAAATAATTAGCCATCATTGTTGGTAGGAAAACTCTTCCTAAGCTTCATTATATCTGATCATTTAAAGGTTAACTTAGCCTAGTAGTGATGGTTTCCTTGCCATGAAGATTCTAATCCTTATTTTGAACTAGATCTATATTGCGGGTCTTAAAAATTAAATCAACTACTCTCCTTATAAAAATTCCTTTCTTTGATTAATTTAATCCATTTATTTGATAATTAATTTCTCATGTTTGCTTGCTGGTTAGCTTGCTAAAACTCTCCATTCATTATTTTATTTTCGTGCCCCATCAACAACTCCCACTGAGAGAATATTCTTTTGACAAGTAAGTAAGACTTCCATTTGATGTTCTCTTGTCGGATCAGTTTAGTGGACTCATAACCTAATGAGCACCCACATCTTTGTATTAGTGTCTCTACATAAGTGGTTGTGAGACCAACCACCCTCTCCATCAAGCATACATAGGATGTGCTAGTCTTTCTGGATTCATCGATCCCCGAATCAATTATCCAACAACTAAAAACATTTTAGATTAGGGTTTATAGAAACTTAGGTCTCACCTTTATGATCTCTATCATAACCCTAATTTCATTGCCCTAACCTATGGGGTTCGTCATAATCTTTATAAGATGCAGTAGTATGATGAATCAAAAGATGCCATTCATTGATAAATAATATCATACATGAGTTGGAAGATCATAGAAATGCCCTTACAATGATTAGCTTTTAGGGCATCATCTTTCAAATTTGATGTACCTGTATCCTGAAATTCATAACTATAATTGAAACATTAGTATAAAATATATACTCAATATTTTGTTAGTCATCAAAATCAAGGGCTAAAGCCAACAATCTCTCCCTTTTTGATGATGACAAAATCTTGAGTGTATAAACATTTAAATTCAATTATGGATATTGTACCACACATTCAAGTGAGCATACACTTAAAGCTCATGAGAATTGAGTTAAATTCAGCATATCAAAGTTCATACAATACAGTTTCAAAGGAGAGATGTGCCATGCAAGGTTGAATTTCATTTTCTCTCCCCCTATGAAAGGTAAATTATGAAAAATTTCAAAAATTTTTGAAAATGCTTATAAAATGCTTATATATAGATTTTACTCCCCCATTTTGTCAACATTAAATATTAAAAGGAGTATTATCCCCCTGAATTAATGCATTTTTTTATAATAAGGCAATCAATTTTGATAGAAAGAAGAGTAAACATTGAAACAAAGGTTAATTTTCATATATTAGAGTTTCAGTATAACAAAAGTGGTTATATAAGATAAGCAAACATAACTGAAATAAAAGATAAACAAAAGTACAATCAAAGACTACAAACATAAAAAGAAAATACAAGCATAATAAATATCTGTGAAGTTACTCCTGATCAGATGGAAGCTCGAAGAAGATAGGTGCCATGCACCTAGTCCTAGTAGCTGAAGGCCTAGGGGTCTTGTGGGTCCGGCTTCTAGTCCTAAGAGAAGGGCCAGAGCAAGGAAAAACCCTAGAAGACCTAAAGGAAAAGACTCTGCTGGTGTCTTTGATGGGAATTGTGTTCCAAAGTCAATCATCTAGGCTGTAGACGGTTGTGCTAATTTTATAATTGTATATAAATTTCTTAATGAATAAAAGTTATTCTTTTGGCTATTCATCACATGTGCATTTTTCTGAAAAGAACTCTTATATGATGGAGTCCTTAGAACTACATTATATTTGATATAGAGAGGATATATCAAGTAGTTTTTAAACTGGTTCATAACTAAAGGATATGTTGTTATAAAATGACGATGCATCAAGTATAGATTGTTGTATCTCACATTGGTTGGTTGTCCTCTTGACCAAAGAGTATGGTGACACTGATATGACATACAAGTAAAATATGTGACATCTCACTGAACATGACCATCTACGGAGCTCCCATCTATCAAAGGGTTGCTCACGAAGGGATATGGATATATGTGTCCCTCAGACCTGAGGTCACCATGGTAGCTTACAAGTAACTCACTGTACTTTGATGCCTGACTACCTAGATTTTTAATCTAGTGATGAAAAATTTCTAGGTACAGTCGAGTACTTGTAGGATAGTGGTGGATCAAGATGGAATTGATCCCTCCAAATAGTTTGGAGTGAATGACTCGCTGTGTCTCAATTTAGCAAAACCTTGGCTAAGGTAGTTCTTGTAAGGAGTCACGGAACTTGTAAGGTTAAGACACGATCTGGATGAACCAAATTAGGGTTGGCAGTCGAATCCTAGGTCATCTTAAGCATTATAAGGTCAAAGGGATGAACTATGCGGTAACCATATGCTAGAGGTTCTAAAAAATTGCTCTGCAATATTTGACCTATCCGGATGTTGGGTATCATTGCTAGATAAGGACTTTGACTGGTATTGGAAGTGTTCCAATGCTACCGGCTTAATGTTCGAACCTATGGGATCACACACTATAGGGGTTTCTATCTGATCTAAAGGCTGATCGACGATTGAGAATCATTTGCCATCATTGGAGGTCAATGTGATTAACCATGTTTCAAGTGTCGACACTTCAAAGTGTCAATACATGGAAGTGTCGACACCTGCAAGTGTCGACACTTGGTAAAATGGAAGTGTCGACACTTGACTAACGAGCAGAAATTTTGGAAAGATTTCTGGAAAGGTTTTGACTTCAAATTTTGAATTCGAATTTCGAATTATGGACGTTTTTGACTCTAGGCTTTCATGGTATGATGGTCATACTTGCCTAAAAAAGCATGGACCCATTTGGTATGGCCCTTGACCTTGTCCCCCAATCACTCCTCCTTCCTCTTTCCCCTTCTCATGGCTGCCCCTCTAAATAAAGGTTATTTTAATGGCTGCTACTGGTTACAACACACAACATAAGAAAAAGAAAAGAGAAAAGAGGGAAGGAAAAAAGGGGCTTTGTAAGGACTTGGACATTGGGTGTGAGAATACCTAGCACTCAAGCTAGGTCTTGGGAAGAGAGCTAGTTAGGAAGAGTTCCACCTCTCCTCCTTGTCTTTCGAGAAAAAAGAAGATCGGCTCGAAGGATCCCAAAAAGCTAGCACTCTGGAGTTGATCAGAGTTGAGCCCCAGTATGAACTACTCGTAGAGGCCAGATGCGTGTGTGGCTTGAGAGCTTTTCACTACCTCCATCTTTAAGGTATAGTGGTAGATACCTTTATACCTTTTGACTCTTTTCTTGATGTTGACATTTTATTGCATACTACATTGTTATACTAGGTCCTCTTACAAGCAAATCGGTAGATCATTTTGATCTATATACCGAGCCTTCTGCTATATATTTTAAAATAGTTTTAAAATATCATGTTTCTACCTTGCATGCCTACTTTCCTTTGCTTTTTCCTTCAATGGTATCAGAGCGCTAGGTTCTTCATAGTATAATAATGTTAGCATGCTTTAACATCATTATTTCTCTTAAATACTTGGATTGAGTGCTTCACTATGGTCATCTGGTCATAGGATAGAAGTAGGGCTGCAAGACCCTCTCTTCTCTCAATGAGATCTCCTATGGCATGTAGGGGTGCCACTTATGATTGACTCATGAAAAGAAAAATAAGAAAAAAGTAGATTAAACATGTTTTAATCTAATGTTATGATCATAAAATAAATTTAGATGAGATCTAAGAGTTTTATTTTGATCGGCTTTGATTAAAAGTTTGGAGAAACTTTGGATTTGAAATCACTATTTTTTGCCCTGTAACAGGCCTTGAGTTGACCCTTGAGTCAACTCATAAAGGCTGAAGTGTCAACACTTGACTAGGAAGTGTCGACACTTGGGCTCATGAGTCGACACTTTGCCTTGAAGGTGTCGACTCATGAGCGCCTGCCAGAAAATATGGCATTCTATTTTCTTCCTATCTCAGGCCATGAGTCGACCCAAGTGTCGACACCTAGTGTCGACACTTGCCTCTGGTGAGTCGACACTTGATATCAAAATGCAGGAAAATAATGAATTCAAATTTTTGATTCGTTGTAAAATTATTTTACATGATGAATTAAAATTATTTTAATTTATTAAGGCTATTGAACTTAATTGAGAATTAAGTTATATTGAATGACAAAGAACTCTAGGAATGTGATTCAAAGATTTTAAGTCATTTCAATAACCCTTAAGGGTCATGGGTTAGCTTCTATTAGGTCCTTAATTGGGTTAGACCTAAGTTTAGATACATTGGACTAAATAAAGAATTAATCTAACCAAATATTGAGTTAGGATTTCTTCTATATAGATCTTTTTAATAGTTAGATTGATTAGTCTATAAATCTAAATGGACCTAATTTATGGCTCAGTGGTTAGCCCGAGTCTTTAGGCTAGTCTAATCGAGTCTGATGAACCAATTGGTGTCCAAGATAAGTTTGGCATTTTGATCTTGGTTCTTTGGGGCTACCTCTTACCTGGCCAATGTGGCCGATCAAAATTGATTGGATAGCTCATTGACTCGTGTTAACCCATGTCACCCAAGGTTATCAATCTTGACTGATTTTAGATGCCCATAGATCATTAGTTATGTGTAACTCTCCTTGATTGCTGATGTGGTCAGTGGGAGGTTGATCCATGTCTTTTCATCTCTTCTTCTGTCACGTTAAAATTAAATTCTCTAAATTATTAGGTCCACAAAAGGACAAAGTTATAGGGATAACCAAGTCCTAGCCTCCCATTAAGTGGAATGGTAATGGGTCCAATAGTTGGATGTGAAGGGAAAACAAAGCCGGCAGAAAGAAAGTATTTTAAAACTATTTCAAAATGAACACAGCGAAAGGCTTGGTAGATCGATCAAAATGATCTACCAATTTGCCAGCAACATGATCTAGTAAGATAATGCAGCATGCAATATACATCAAGAGCAAAAAAAATAATCAAAGATATAAAAGTACCTTACCATTATACCTTTAAAAATACTGTGGAAAAGGGTAAAGCGCTCGAGCCATACACATGTCTACCCTCTACAGGTAATCCATACCGGGGCTCGACTCTGATCAACTCCCTTGGAGTAAAAGCTCCTTGGGATCCTTTGAGCCAATCTTCATCTTCTCGAAAGACAAGGAGGAGAGGTGGAACCCTTCCCAACTTTCTCTCTTCCCAAGACCTAGCTGAATGCTAGGTATTCTTACACCTAATCCCAAGTCCTCACAAAACCCCTTTTCTCTTCTAGTTCTTCAACCTATCATCAGCCCCTAGAACAACCTTTATTTATAGAGGTAGCCAAGAGAGAGAGAAAAAGGAAGGAGGAGTGATTGAGGGAGAAGGTCAAGGAGCATACCAATTTGGTTTTAACCACATTAGGAAGGAATGACAATCATTCCAAGAAAGTTTGGAGCCAAAACAGCTTGAATTCAAAATTCAAATTAGGTCAAAACCTTCTCAAAAAGCTTCCTAGAAATATCATCAGGGTTTTCTGGTCGAGCAGAGATGAGTCGACTCGAGCAAGGGTTAAGTCAGCTCACCCAAAACACAGAACAGTCGGACTATTCTTTTAGTTGAAATGAGTCGGCTCGAGTAGGGGTCGAGTCGGCTTGTCCAGAACACAGAACGAGTCGGCTCCAGAAGGGGTCGAGTCGGCTCATCCAGAAAAGATTTTTGAAAATACTTCTCGTCATAGCTAGGTGTCGACCCCTCAAGTGTCGACACATGGTCCTTCATATTGACCGCCAATGATAGTAAATGATTCTTAATCATCGATCAGCCTTAAGATCAAATAGAGACCCCTATGGTATGTGACCCCATAGGTTCGAACACTAAGCCGGTAGTACTGGAACACTTCCAGTACCAGTCAAAGTCTTCATCTAGCAATGATACTCGACGTCCGGATAGGTCAAAAATTGCAGTGCAACTTACAAGAACCTTTGGCATATGGTTACCACATAATTCATCCCTTTGACCTAATAATGCTCAGGATGACCTAGTATTTGACTACCAATCCTAATTTGGTTCATCCATATCGTGTCTCAACCTTACAAGTTCTGTGACTCCTCACAAGAACTATCCTGGCCAAGGTTTTGCTAAATTGAGACACAGCGAGTCATTCACTCCAAACTATTTGGAGGGGTCAATTCCATCTTGATCCACCACCACTTCATAAGTACTTGAATGCACCTAGAAACCTTTCATCACTTGATTAAAAATTTAGATAGTCCGGTACCAAAGTACAGTGAGTTGCTTGCAAGCTACCATGGTGACCTTAGGTCTGAGGGATACATATACCCATATCCCTTCGCAAGCAACCCTTTGGTAGAAGAGAGCTCCGTAGATGGTCATGTTCAGTGAAATATCATATATTTTACTTGTATGTCACATCAGTGTCACCCCACTTTTTAGTCAAGAGGATAACCAACCAATGTGAGATACAATAACCTATACTCGATACATCGTCATTCTATAATAATATATCCTTTGATTGTAAACCAGTTTAAGAACTACTTGATATATCCTCTCTATATCAAACATAATGTAGTTTTAAGGACTCCATCACACAAGAGTTCTTTTCAGAAAAATGCACATGTGATGAATAGCCAAAAGAATAACTTTTATTCATTAAAAATTTATATACAATTACAAAATTAGCATAACCGTCTATAGCCTAGACGATTGGCTTTGGGACATAATTCTTAATAGGGTTATCATCGACAGATCCAAAGATCAGATGTTCATCGAGCTATTAAAATTACTGCTCCTAATATAATGGCTCATTACGACTCTCTTAACGGTGGCCAAGTGGGCCGGCCAAAGTCGGGCTTGACTATTTGTTAGTTAGAAGCATTGAATTTTATCATGTTAATAGTTGGACCTAACCAGGAACTTAAATAGGAGGCCCAAAGGTCGATTGAAGTGCACCTTGGGGCAAAACCTAAATACTAGAGGTTACTTGGAGAAGTAATCGATTGAAGAACCTACCTTTAGACATGCATGGGTGGGCCAGCCAAAGTCAGGCTCATGTGTTGTCCATTGGACTCTAGTACCCACTAAGGAATTAAAGTAATTTCTCGGATTGGAGGTAGAGGCTACCAGTCTGAACAAAATAGTAGGAGGGGCCTTTAGACTAAAGTCCATGTCTTTAGGTTAATAATTCATATATACTAATAAAGTTTTGATTTTCCTTTCATATGTCATCCAACCTGTCACTCCGGTCTCTTCTCGACAACGAGAAGCTCAATGGACCCAACTTCGATAGCTGGTATCGAAGGCTCCGGATTATCCTGGAGCATGAGTGGATCCTGTATGTGATATCGAATCCGGCACTTAAAATTCTTGCTCCCAATGCTCGGGGTTTAGTCAGAGACACTTATCAAAAGTGGCTCTCTAACAGGACCACTATTCGATGCATAATGTAGGCAGCGATGAACAACGAGTTCAGTCATAAGTTCGAGAAAGCCTAGCCAGAGGAAATCCTTCAAAGGTTGAAAGAGTCCTTTGGCACACTAGATGCTGTTGAGAGATATAGGTATCCTATGCTATCTACAATGCACAAATGCATGATGGGGCCTCAGTCACTGATCATGTACTGTATATGATCGGGATGATTGAGCACCTGGGCAAGTGTGCAAGCTCGGATATCTCTTGCAGGAATAGCTTGGGAAGGATGCGATTCTAAATTCCCTGCCCTCTTCTTATCTAGATTTTCTCGATCATTATAAAATGAATAAGCATGCAGTTAACTACCACAGTCTATTAGGGTTATTGCAGACTTATGAGAAAGACCACCAACTGAATAAAGGAGTGGTAAATCTAGTGGGAGGATCTTCGGCAAGGTGTCATCCCTTTAAGAAAGGAAAAAAGGTGCAAAATGCTTTGGGCCCAGTCAGGGCAAAAGGGTGAAGGCTAATAAGAGTCATACGAAGTGCTTCTTCTACAAGAAGCAGGGTCATTTGAAATGGAACTGTCCTCTTTACATTGCGTCCCTTGACTCGAATAGGTCTAAGAAGAGAAAGCAGCAGGACGGTGCTGGACAAGGTATTTATATGATAATACCTTGTAGTTTCTCTATCTGCGATACTACTAACTGGGTATTGGATATAGGAAGTCCAATTCATATTTGTAATTCTTTGCAGGGACTTCAAGTTAGTAGAAGATTCAAGGATGGCGAGAGGTTTTTGAACGTGAGAAATGGAAGCCAAGTTCCAGTCCTAGCATTGGGAGTCCTCAAACTAGTTTTCGAGTCCTATACAATCATTTTGAATGAGTGTCATTATTGCCATCTTTTATCTTGAATGTCATTTCTGTAGGCCAATTGACGATGTATGGTTATGAACTATCAATAAAGAATGACATTTGCAAAATCATTTGGAATGGTTCTGTAGTGAAGATTGGACATATGAACAATTGCATTTATGTACTATCATGACTTATTAGTGTAATGTACTTATCTAGCAAACGTCCTAGGATAGATAATATCGGCGATGCATACCTGTGGCATTGTAAGCCAGGTCATATTAACAAGAACAAGATAAATATATTGAAAAGTGAGGATCTTCTCGATTTTAGTGAAAATGGTTCACTACCAACCCGTGAGTCCTGTCTTCTTGGAAAGATGACAAAGTTATCTTTTACTGGAAAAGGTAAACGAGCCAAAAAGATTCTAAGTCTGGTACATAATGGTGTATGCGGACCCATGAATGTTTGTGCCAAAGGTGGCTACAGTTATTTCATTATATTTACAGATAACCTTTCGAGGTATGGTTATGTCTTCTTGATGAGACATAAATCTGAATCATTTGAAATGTTCAAACGATATCATAGTGAAGTAGAAAAACAAACTGGAACGTATATCAAAACCCTTCGATCAGATTGAGATGGTGAATACCTTTCCGGTGAGTTTTTGACATATCTCGAGGAGACTGGGATTCTCCCTCAGTGGACACCTCCAGGGACACCTCAGTTAAATAGAGTGTCTGAAAGGAGGAATCGAACCTTGTTAGACATGGTTTGGTCCATGATGGGATTTTCTTCTCTGAGCTATCCTTTTGGGGATATGCTCTAGGATCAGCCTGTTACCTTTTTGATACGGCAGAAGGCTGACGTGTGACCCTTATCAGATGCCATGTCAGAAAAGCTACCATGGTGGACACTCCATCTCGGATTCTTTTGTCGAGCCGAGCCCCCCTGATCCGTCGAAGCCAAGCTCCGTCCTCCACCAGGTCGGCACCCGCAAGCTTGGGTCACCTAGGCCGGAGCCAAGCGACCTCCTTCACCAGAGCGAGCCCGTTCGAGGTCGAGCCCTCTGGACAGGGGTCGCGTCCGCCCTTCTCCGCCAGATGGAACCCCTCCGAGGTCGAGCCCCTCAGGTCGGGGTCGAGCTCAGCCCTCCTTTGCCAGGACGAGCCCCTCTAAGGTCAAGCCTCCTGGGCCGGAGTCGAGCCCAGCCATCCTCCACCGGGTCGACCCCCTTCGAGGTCGAGCCCCCCCGGGCCGGAGCCGAGTCCCAGCTTTCCAGTTTGGCAACCACCTCAGACAATGCCGCCGGCCACCAAAAGTGTGGAGCCACCTCCCTAGGACACCGACGGGCTACCCAAAGGCTATGAAGAAGCACCCATCAAATCATAATAACTACTTACGGATGCCATTTATACCCAGAGAGGGAGAAGTTCCTCCCAATTAAGACACTGCCAAGCTTCCCGAAATGGGATGATCGGAAGGAATGTCAGAATGCACAGTGGTTTCCTCATCACCAACTAGGAAAGACATTCCATCCATGGCACAGAACGTCGCCACACGCTCCTGACGGTACGAAGCAGAAGAGACATCCCATCCGTGGCATGGAATGCTGCCGCACGCGCCTGACAGCACAAGGGAGATCCCGAGATAGGTGTTCAACGATCATCCAGACTTAAAAGAACCTTCAACATGCTTGAAAGAAAAAGGTAATAGAAGCAAAACAGAAAATATCAAAGATGGGTGGAAGGAGGCCACACAGGAGGACTCGTCCACCTCAATCATGACCTTTCTCGGCACATTTGCACACCCATTCTCACTTTACTCACATCATTTTCACTCCTCCTAACATGGAGTCCACCAGAGGGGCTCGACCAAGAGGATCTATTCCCCTAGATCATCACTGACTTGAGCATCGAAGTGTCCCCGCCGGAATCCCCGGCCCGGGTCACTAACCCCTATTTTGCGGGTCTCAATGAGCGAGACAGCATCGCGGAGATGAAGAGCTATTCACATCGACAGCAGCTACGGGCCACGGCGATCCTGGCGGCAACAAATTGGCGCACCAAGTAGGGAGCGGAGTTGACGTGTTTTGATCCTGCACAAGCCTCCTGCAAGTGGCCCACTCGGAGGATGGTGATGACACGGGCAAGAGAAGTCTCCACCAGCCGTATGGGAGACCCCCCTTCAAGGGGACCCGCATGATCTAGAAGGGAAGCTCCTGGCCCCCGCCCAGCCACCTCCGGCGGACATCCAAATGGTCACACTTGTCCAATAGATGCAAATCCTCACTATGGCAGTGCGCCAGCTCCAGCACCAGCAACGGTCTTTGGCCACCCACCAACATCCAGGGACCCCCGTGGCCCATGCTGCAGCATCCCGTGATAGCTTATGTTCCTTCCAAGGGAGGCCTGTGCAGCCATGGGCCATCACTGACCATCGGGGCAGTCACTTGACTCCGACGAAGAGACAACGGGTCGGGTCCCCCGATGGGGAAAGCCGGTCCCCCACCCTCGAGCCGGTGATATCCAAACCCCATCGAGGTCGAAGAGGCAAGTCCACCCTTCATGAGCACCATGCACCCATGTCACCTTCTGCGTCTCTTTCCGTAGAAGGTTTTACCGATGAAGCCATCAGGCGCACGGTCAAGAAGCACCTGGAGGAGCACGAGCGCAAACTAGCGGAGTTATCCCATCGATTTGTGAACATGCAGGGCCCTACTGACGGGCCAACCGGCTATGATGCCCATCCCCCCTTCTTTCGAGAGATCCAAGAGGAACCGATTCCCAGCCGATTTCGGATGCCGCAGGTGGATCCCTATGATTGAACCACTGACCCCTTGGACCACCTGGAAAGCTACAAGGCCCTCATGAGGGTCCACAGGGCCACCAATGCCCTTCTTTGTGTCGCCTTCTCGGCAACCCTCTGAAAGGCGGCTCGAGTCTGGTTCACCACCTCAAGCCTGAGAGCATTGGTTCTTTTGCTCAACTGGAGTAGAAGTTCGTAGCCCACTTCAATGCCTATTAGAAGGTGCCGCGAGAGGCAGACAACCACTTCTCCATCCGGTAATAGGATCGCGAGCCACTGCGAGACTACATGGCCTACTTCAAAGTCACCGCCTTGGAGATTTACAACCTTGAGGATCTAGTTGCTATGCTGGCCTTGAAGCAAGGGCTCAGGACCTCCCGCCTGACCTACTCGCTCGACAAGAAGCCCCCAAGATCTACTCCGAGCTCCTCCTCCGAGCTCAAAAGTATGTTCATGTCGAGGAGGCAGACCATATGAGGAGGGAGCTAGACGAGAGGCCCTTGAAGAAATCGGCTCCCGCCGATATGTTTGGGATGCGGAAGCTAGGCCCTCCACCTCTGAACTTCCACCAGGGGCTGAGATCGAGGTGCACTCCAGTCCAAGAGGAGACACTTACTCCCCTGCTTGCCCCAAGGATGAAAATCCTGATGGAGATTGAAGGTGAGCCCTACCTGAAGCGCCCACCTCCAATGAGGCCTTCCTCTAGCCGTGACAAGATGAAGTACTATCGCTACCATCATGACCACAACCACGACAATAAGGAATGCCGTAACCTCAAGAAGGAGATCAAGGAACTCATCAAGAGAGGCTACCTTGGAAGGTACCTTGGGGCAGACATCAAGCAGAACCTCAGGCGCTCGTCGCTCTCCCGCCAGTACCTATAGTGGATAACCGCCCTACCGAGAAGCCGGTGGAAATGATAAGTTGGGGAGCCGAGCACGCATCCAAAAAGGCCTTGGGGGGCAGGGCAGTCTGAAAATGTACTGCCCTTTATGAGGGAAGGGAAAGGTTGGGAGAAAAATGTAAATAATGATGCCATGGTCATCGAGATGACAATCATGAACGTCCTGTAAAATGCATCATGGTTGACAGTGGAAGCTCAACATATGTGCTTTTTTATGATGCCTTCTCCAGAATGAATTTATGTGCTGCATAGTTCAGGCCTGTGCATACACCCCTTGTCAGTTTTACATGGGACTCTGTGAGGGTTGAGGGAGAAATCACTCTTCCGGTCACCGCTGGGGCCCCACCTTGGCAAAGCACTGTCATGATGACCTTCACAGTAGTTAGACTCCCTTCTGCCTACAATATGATCCTCGACCGACCCGGACTCAATCTGCTCGATGCCATCGTATCCACGAAGCGATTGTTGGTGCAGTTCCTAACTCCTCGCGGGGTTGGCGAAATGAGAGGTGCACCTCAGCGAGTCCAGCACTGTTTCCAAACCCTCCCAGGTACCAAAGTCCTCGAGAATGATCCCACGGTGGACTAAGTTGACCAAAGGGCACAAGACCCCAGAGGTGGCCCGGCCGAATGCTTGTTGTCTTTTTCGCTTGGAACCGATCAGGAGAAGACGGTGCAAATTGGGGCCCGGCTACAAGAGGAGGAAGGAGCCCACCTACTGGAGTTCCTGCGGACGAACACAGATGTGTTCACCTGGACGGCGGTCGACATGCCAGGTATTCCCTCTGACATCATCACTCACAAGTTAAGAATTGACCCGAAGTACAGGCCAGTTTAGCAAAAGAAGAGGAGTTTTGCCCGTGAGAGGCAAGCGATAATCAACGAGGAAGTCGACAAACTCCTCGCTGCCGGCTTCATCGGGAGGTTCAATACCCAAGCTGGCTAGCGAATGTGGTGATGGTCAGGAAAAGTAACGACAAATGAAGGATTTGTGTCAACTACACCGACCTCAACAAGGCATGCCCGAAGGATAGTTTTCTCCTTCCAAAGATTGATTAGCTCGTGGATGCCACCTCGGGTCAATGACTTCTCTCCTTTATGGATGCATTCTCTGGATACAATCAGATCCATATGCACCCCGAGGATGAGGAGCACACCACCTTTGTTACCGACCGAGGGAACTGCTACAAGATGATGCCCTTCGGTCTGAAGAATGCTGGGGCCATGTACCAGCATCTGGTCAACAAGATCTTCAAAGATCAGATTGGTCGAAACATGTAGGTGTACATGGATGATATGCTTGTCATGAGCAAGCCGAGTTTGAACCACGTCGCCGACCTCGTCGAAGCCTTCAACAATCTCTAGAAGCACCGAATGAAGCTGAACCCCGTGAAGTGCACCTTCGAAGCGGCGGCAAGAAAGTTCCTGGGCTTCAGGGTTACTCAGAGGGGCATTGAAGCGAACCCGAAGAAGGTCCAGGCAATCGTTGACATGGAGCACCCGACATCCAAGAAGCAAGTCCAACGCCTGATAAGGCGTATTGCAGCCTTGAGCCGGTTCATTTCAAGGTTAGCCGATCGCTATCTTCCCTTCTTCAAAGCGTTGTGCAAGATGCATGACTTCACCTGGATGGAGGAATGTAGAGCAGCCTTTGAAGAGCTGAAGGAGTTCCTGGCAACTCCCCCGTTGCTCTTCAGGCCAAAGGAAGGAGAGGAGCTGTTGCTCTATCTGGCAGTCACACCCAAGGCTGTCAACTCGGTCCTCGCCCGCATGGACAAGGATGGATCTCAGAAGCGGTATACTACACCAGCAAAATCCATCGCGATGCTAAGATCAGGTATACCCACTCCGAAAAACTTATTTTTGCTCTAATAATGTCTGCTAAGCACCTCAGGCCCTACTTCCAAGCGTACCCCATCACGGAGGTGACGGACCAACCACTGAGGACCATACTCAATTGCCCTGAAACATCTGGAAAATTGGCCAAATAGTCCCTCATGCTGAGCGAGTTCGATATCATGTATCAGCCAAAGTCTTCACAGAAGGCCCAAGTCCTAGCTGACTTCTTAGTCAAGTGCACGGGACTTGTCGAGGAGCCGGAGTAGACTCCCGAGGAGCATCAAATCAAGCCTGGCATAGAGAAGGGACCATGGATCCTCCATATGGATAGCGCATCCAACTTCGACGAAAGCGAAGCAGGGCTCATTCTCGCCAACAGTAACGGGATTATGGCAAAATGTGCCCTCTGTTTCAAATTCACCACGATAAATAACCAGGCGAAGTACGAGGCGCACCTCGCAGGCCTAAAGGCCTCACACAAGCTAGGCATCCAGAACCTGAAGGTCTTCACCGACTCCCAACTGGTAGCCGGACAAGTTTCCGGAGAGTATGAAGCTAGTGATCCCCTGATGATGAAGTACCTGGAATGAGTCCGCTCGTGCACGACAAGCTTTCAATGCTTCAATATCTTCTATATCCCCCGCGGGGAGAATGCATGCACAGATGCACTATCGAGACTCGTAACCTTACCAGACTCATCGCTGGGGCGGGCATATATTGCGTACCTCAAAAATCTGAGCTACGAAGCCCTCGAGGAGGTGCAGCAAGTCATCCCGGAGCCAAGCTGGATGGATAGGTACATCAAGTACATTACTGATGGCATCTTGCCCGAGGACAGGCCGGCCTTATTAAAAAGAAAGCCTCCTAGTTTGTCCTGATGGAAGGACATCTCTACCATCGATCCTACTCATACCTGCTCTTGAAGTGCCTGAGACCCGCAGAGGCAGCCTTCGTTCTCCAGGAGATACACGAAGGCCTGTGCAAGAACCACATCGGAGGAAGGATGTTGGTGCACAAAGCTCTCCGCCAGGGATATTTCTGGGAGACCATGAGGGAAGATGCCGCCGACTTCATGAAGAGGTGCGACAAGTACCGGCGCCATGCTCACATACAGTGTCAGCCGGTGGCGTCGATCTCATAACTTGTCACCCCTTGGCCCTTTGCCCAATAGGGAATGGACATCTTGATGCCGTTTCCCCCTGCACTGGGACAATGGAGGTTCTTGCTGTTGGCCATCGACTACTTCACCAAATGGATGGAGGCGGAGCCACTAGCATGGATCACGGAAGCCAAGATTCACCAATTCTTCTGGAAGTCGATAATATGATGCTTTGGACTTCCCCACTACATCATCACCAATAATGGGCGGTAGTTTGACAACTGAGAGTTCGAAGGCTTCTGCACTGAGCACAGCATCCAACATCGCTTCACCTCTGTCGCTCACGCCCAGACCAACGGAGAGGCCGAAGTGACCAACCGAACCATCCTCTAGGGACTCAGGACCAGACTGGACCAGGCTAAGGGCAGGTGGGTGGAAGAGCTCCCAAGTGTTCTTTGAGCCTACCACACAATGCCCAGGATTGCGACCGACGAGACACCCTTTAACCTTTCCTTCGGCATCGAGGCCGTGGTCCCGGTCGAGTTCGATTTGCCCACGCTATGGGTGCAGCAATATGATGAAGCGTAGAACATGGCACGCCTTCTGCTCAACTTAGACCTCCTCGAAGAGATCAGAGACAAAGCCCGACTCAGGATGGCAGCATATTGGCAACGGGTCACCCGATACTATAACGCCCGAGTAAGGCCCAAGGTCTTCCGAACTGGTGACCTAGTTCTCCGTCAAGCTGAAGCATCTCAACCCCGGGAGTGTGACAAGCTCTTGCCAAACTGGGAAGGTCCCTATAAGGTGGTTAAAGCTTTTCAGCATGGAGCTTACTACCTCGCGGATCTGGACGGTGCCAGATTCTCGCGAACGTGGAACGCTTACAACCTAAGAAAGTACTACCAGTAATGTAAGGCTCATCCTTTAACATAATAAAGGCCCTCTTTTGCATAGATTACCTTTCACCTCGTAGGAAAACTGCTACCCGGCCCAAGGCCTGGCATGCCATAACCCGGAGCCAAGCTCTCCGGCCACCATGTCTTCGAGCCCAGCTCTAGGACATCCAAGCTCGGAACCAAGCTTTCTGGCCACTAGGTCTCAGAGCCCAGCACCGAGACCCCAAAGCCCGGAGCCAAGCTCTCCGGCCACCATGTCTTTGAGCCCAGCTTCAGGACAACCAAGCCTGGAACCAAGCTTTCTGGCCACTAAGTCTCAAAGCCCAGTGCCAAGATCCCAAAGCCCGAAGCCATGCTCTCCAACCACCATGTCTTCGAGCCTAGCTTCAGGACATCCAAGCCCGGAACCAAGCTTTCCCTCCACTAGGTCTCAGAGCCCAGCACCGAGACCCTAAAGCCCGAAGCCAAGCTCTCCGGCCACCGTGTCTTCGAGCCCGACTCCAGGACTTCGAAGCCTGGAACCAAGCTTTTCGGCCACTAAGTCTCAGAGCCTAATGTCGAGACCTCAAAGCCTGGAGCCAAGCTCTCCATCCACCATATCTTCGAGCCCAGCTCCAGGACATCCAAGCCCGGAGCCAAGCTCTCTGGCCACCAAGTCTGGAACACTCAGAAACAAAGGAGGAGTCTTCTTTTTGATCTCATCACATGCACAAAAAGAAAGAAAGAGGGGCAAGACAATTTGATGAAATATATTTATATTACTTAATGAAAAGGGTTACAATGCTTCTGAGGCCCGACATGCCGGGCAGCCCAGGGAAGTAAACAACAAAAAGGTTACAGCTAAAGAGAGGACCCTAATCTACTCCACCGGTGCCTTCCCAGGGTGGCGCACCACCGAAGCTCCACTGCCCTCAACCATCGAAGCCGGGGCCCCTCCTTTAGCCATCGTCGCCGGCGAAGCTGGTTCGGCCGTCGCCACCTGTAGGGTCGGTTCTACCGCTACTACCTGAGGAGTCGGCACGACCACAATAGGATGCTCCTCAGTTGTAGCCGGTGCGGGGCCTGAGGCCTTTGCACCCTTGGAGCCCGGGAGTTGGATGCCAGCCATCCATTTAGCCAAGAGAATGATGTGCAGTTGGGACTGGCAGTAAGCGAACCCCTTGAGAAAGGAGTCCATCGCTGCCTCCTTGAAGTCCAGCTTGAACTCCTAGGAAGCCTTATAATTTGCAACCACCTTCGCCGCCCTCTTGTCCGCATCCTCAGCTCTGCGGACAGCCTCGGCAGCCTCTTTCTTCATGGCCTCAACTTAACTGATGGCAACGGGGGCCCTCCTCTCCGCCTCAGCAGACTTCTAGTCGGCGACCGTGGCCTTCTTCTCAGAGGAGATGGCCCATCCCTTCGCCGCCTCTAGCTCGACCTGAAGCCCCTTCAGTTGGGTGCCTTTTGACTTGAGCTCTTCCTCGAGCTCCCTTGATCATCGCCCGGCACTGGCGGTTTCGCCCCGGAGGTTCTTGATCATCATGTTAGCCTCCCAGAGCTTGTCACTCTTCCACCTCAGTTCATCCCTTGAGGACTCGAACTCCACCTCATGCTCCTTATCCCTTCTGAACCATTTGCGGCAATAGTCATGGATCAGTAGGAGTTCGGTACCTTGCTGCATCAAGAATGATGTTAGTCAACAAGAAAGTGAGAGAGAGTGAGGCATATCGGAAATCAGCTTACTGCATGGAGGTTGGAGAAGGATGCACTGATGGTGTTGGCCAGGTAATTCTCGTTCCTCTCTCATCGATCGCAAGACTAGATGGAGAAATCCATCATCTGCTCGGCAAGTGTCGTGTCCCTGACAAGGGAGACATTGGGCCCCAGTCTGAAGGGGACCCAACGGTAGACCCTATCTCTTTTACCCGTTGCCAGTTCAGGACCACCTGCTCCATCGGTGGTGGAAGTTGTTGGTGCGGGCTGGGAGCTCGGTGCCACCTCGGACGGAACCATTGAAGTTGGCCCCGTGCCCTCCAACTCCTTGTCCTCCTCGACCTCGACGATCTCTGGAGGGGGAGACGCCGTCACGGCAGTAGCGGTGGCAGATCTGGCCCAAACCACCACCTCGAACTCTGACATGGGGGCTAGACCGCACCGCCTTGGAAGCTCGGGGGTAGGTTCAGCAGCCCTCTTCCTCATTGACTCAGGAACGGGCTCGACCAGTACTGCGCTCGCGCCGACATCTACCTGAGCCCTCTTCACAGTGGGCTCACCGGTGCCCTCTGCCTGATTCCTCTCCTCGAAGAACAAGAGGAGTTTCTCTACAAAGAACTTCATGGCTGCACCAAGGAAGACGTCAGCTCAAAAAAAAAAGAAGAGAAAAAGAGAGAAAGAAAAGGAAGAGAAAAAAAAGATTTTTGAGCCGAACTCACCCAACTCTTGTGTTGGGCCGACCCCGGCCTCGTGGGGATTTTGCTCTGATAGCAGGACCTCAAGTGAAGGGATCTCGATGAAGCGAAGCTGGTCGTACACCTCCGAATCGGCTGTGTCGACCATGGAATCCTAGTTGGGGGACCGATCCGGGTCACTCTAGACCCAATCGACCCCCTTGACCGAGGTGAAAAAATACCTACTCTTCCATCCTTTGATGGAAGAGGGAAGTTCAAACTTAATCCCCTTGGGGCGGGAGGAAAGAGACCACCACCCCTCCTCGGTGGGGTGGCGTTTCAAGGTAAAAAAAGCCCTAAATAAGGAAAAATGGGCAACGATCCCGTGGAAGTGACACAAGACAATGAAGGAAAAAATGGTCCTGATGGCATTCAGGACAAGCTGGGCAAGGACGAGACGGTAATGGCTCAGAACATAGAGGAAGAAAGGGTGGAACGGGAATTAAAGGCCACCCGAAAAGGTTTCCTCGTAGAAGGCTATCCGATGTAGGCCACTGGAGGAGACCCACTCCCTCGGTCGAGGGACCGAGAGCCGAACACCATCCAGGATACCATAGGTGTCCTGGATGGTCGCAAGGAAGAAGAAGAGGATGAGGTGGGGGAGAGGATGTAGGCTCCCTAATTACTATTTCCCCAGGTGCGGGCCTTCGGCTAACCTCGAAGCGCGCCGCGTCCTCCTCCTCGTCAAAAGAAGAAAAGGGTGGCCTCGGCCTCGAGGGCCCGACCTCACCTTGGTTAGTAATGGGATGGAAATTTGGTCCGAAATGAGACATGAAGGTCGAGAAACGAGAAGAGCAGAAAGAGGGAGGAGATGGACGAAGATCTGAAGGAAAACCTAACCCTAAGAGAAGGTCCCTGCCCAACCAGTGCGAGGAAGGAGACTAACCTGCTCAGGGCTTGGGAAAGCAGAGGTGGCCGAGAGAATGAAGGAAAGGCCTCGGTACGAAGGTGGGCACATAGAATTTGAAAGAAGGTATGCTTCGGGAAAGGCCACCTTTCCTTTCGAAATGACAGCGTCCGACCGCACCGTTATAGCTCCCCACCATCGGATCCGTGCCACGTGTCAACCATCGCCAAGGCTGACATCTGGCTTCGACTGTGGTCGCCCGAAATTCTGTGCCCGCAATAAGCACTCCTCGGACGTCTCCATGTGGCTCCCTCAAATAGGTCGAAGATATCGCTCCCCGAAGCACCGGCGATCATGGCCATCATTGCACTGGATTCTCGCCTTTCCATGTCAGCATTGCATTTATTCCCTTTGTTCCAAGCTCTTCGTTCCAACGAGACTTGGGAGTGGGTGGCAAATGATACGATGGAAGGCTGACGTGTGACCCCTATCGGATGCCATGTCAGAAAAGCTGCCATGGTGGACACTCCATCTCGAATTCCTTTGTCGAGCTGAGCCCCCCTGATCCATCAAAGCCAAGCTCCATCCATCGCCAGGTCGGCACCCGCAAGCTCGGGTCACCTAGGCTGAAGCCGAGCGACCTCCTTCACCAGAGCGAGCCCCTTCGAGGTCGAGCCCTCTGCGCAGGGGTCGTGTATCGCCCTTCTCCGCCAGATGGAACCCCTCCAAGGTCAAGCCCCCCGAGTCGGGGTCGAGCTCGGCCCTCCTTTGCCGAGATGAGCCCCTCTGAGGTTGAGACCAGCCCTCCTCCATCGGGTTGACCCCCTCCGAGGTCGAGCCCCCCCGAGCTGGAGCCGAGTCCCAGCTCTCTAGTTCGACAACCACCTCGAACAACGTCGTCGGCAACCAAAGGTGCGGAGCCACCTCCCCAGGGCACCGGCAGGCTACCCGAGGGCTATGAAGAAGCACCCATCAAATCAAATAACTACCTGCGGATGCCACTTATGCCCAGAGAGGGAGAAGTTCCCTCCTAATTAAGACACTGCCAGCCTTCCCAGAATGGGGCGACCGTAAGGAATGTCAAAATGCACAGTGGTTTTCACATCGCCAATTAGGAAAGATGTTCCGTGCCATCCTGTGGATGCCACTTATGCCTGGAGAGGGAGAAGTTCACCCCCAATTAAGACACTGCCAGCCTTCCCAAAATGGGGTGACCGAAAGGAATGTCAGAATGCAAAATGGTTTCCTCATCGCCAACTAGGAAAGATGTTCCGTCCATGGCACGAAACGCTGCCACATGCTCCTGATGGTACGAATCAGAAGAGACATCCCATCCGTGGCATGGAACACCGCCGCACACACCTAACAGCATAGGGGAGATCCCGAGGTAGGTGTTCAACGATCACCCAGACTTAAAAGAACCTTCGACATGCTCGAAAGAAAAAGGTAACAGAAGCTAAACAGAAAAGATCGAAGTGGGGGGAAGGAGGCCACACAGGAGGACCCGTCCACCTTGGTCATGACCTTTCCCTGCATATTTGCACCCCCATTCTTACTCTACTCACATCATTTTCACTCCTCCTAGCATGGAGTCCACTAGAGGGGCTCGACCAGGAGGATCTGTTCTCCTGGATCGTCACTGACTTGAGCATCGGAGTGCCCTCACTGGAATCCCCAGCCCGGATCACTAAACCCTATTTTGTAGGTCTCAACGAGTAGGATGGCGCCGCAGAGATGAAGAGCGATCCGATATCGATAGCAGCTACGGGCCACGGTGATCCTGGCGACAACACTTTTGAATCGGGCTCCAAGTCCTTTAGCAGAATCCCATATGAGATATGGACTGGACGTAAGTCGGCACTCTCACACCTTCAGATCTGGGGTTGCCCGGCTTATGTAAAATATTTGAAAATAGACAAACTTGGACCTAAGTCTGATCGGTACCTATTTGTTTGGTATCCAAAATAGTCTAAGGGGTATCACTTCTACTTGGCTGAGGAACAAAAGTTGTTCACTAGTCTTAGAGCTATTTTTTTGGAAAAGGAGTTCCTTGGTGAAGGAACTGTAGCCGCTAAGATTGAACTTAGTGAAGTTCAACAAGTAGAAGAACCGACACACTTAAGGGACAACATAGAACCGGTTGTGATCAGATCACACCCTGAGCCCATACAAGAACCATTAAGGAGATACGATAAGGTACCGAGTCGACCGGATAGATACTACGATTTCTTGATCTGGGACAGTGATCCCATTGAACTCGATGAGAATAATGGTGATCCGATCACCTATATGGATGCGATGCAGAGGTCCGACTCTGATAAATAGCTGGTAGCCATGAAATCTGAAATGGAGTCCATAAAAATCAATAATATTTACACTAGTTGATCCACCTGAAGGGATAAAACCCATTGGATGCAAATGGATTTTCAAAAGAAAAAGGGGCACAGACGGACAAGTAGAGACTTATAAAGCCTATCTTGTTGCCTAGGGGTATCGTCAATATTATGGTATTGACTATGACGAGACGTTCTCTCCTGTAGTAATGCTTAAATCCATTCGGATCATGCTTGCTTTAGTGGCACACTTTGACTATGAAATCTAGCAAATGGATGTCTGAACAGCTTTCCTGAATGGTGAGCTGGAAGAGGAGGTATATAGGATACAATCTGAAGGGTTCACATCCACAGACGAGTCAAAGGTGTGCAAGCTTCGAAAGTCTATCAATGGACTAAAGCAAGCATCATGGAGTTGGAACATGTGATTTGACAAGTGTTTAAGTCGTATGGCTTCGTTAGGAACAAAGAAGAGCCTTACATTTATAAATAGACTAATGGTTCTGTAATTATATTCCTTGTATTGTATGTGGATGACATTCTCTTAATCGAGAATGACATCCCAGCACTGCAAGGAATAAAGGTCTGGTTGTCATCTTAGTTCTCTATGAAGGACTTGGGTGAAGCCTCTTACATACTAGGTATGAGGATCTATAGAGATAGATCAAAGAGGCTTCTAGGACTGTCCCAGTCTACGTACATCAGCACTGTGCTGAAGCGATTAAGCATGAAAAATCTCAACAAAGGCTATCTCCTGATAGGCATTGGAATTGCTCTCTCCAAAAAGGATTGTACGATAACTCCCAAGGAGAGAGAGCATATGAGTAGAATCCATATGCTTCGGTAGTGGGTTCTATCATGTATGCCATGATGTGTACTAGACCAGACATGTCATACTCACTAAGCGTAGTGAGCAGATACTAGTCTGACCCGAGTGAAGCTCATTGGAAAGTGGTAAAGACCATCCTTAATTATTTGCAAAATACTAAGGACAAATGGCTGATTTATGGAGAACCTGACTTGAAACTTGTGGGGTATACTGACTCTAGTTTCCAATCAGATAAGGATGACAGCGAGAACGTGTTAGGATTTATCTTTACCCTAAATGGAGGAGCGATATGCTAGAAAAGTTCCAAGCAGCCTATTATAGCGGACTCAGTATGCGAAGTAGAATACATTATAGCATCGGATGCAGCGAATGAAGCTGTGCGATTATGGAAGTTCCTTGATGAGCTAGGAGTGGCACCTTCCCTAGATGGTCCTGTTCCAGTGTATTATGACAGCACTGGAGCCATTGCTCAAGCCAAAGAGCTGAAGTCTCATCATCGCATAAAGCACATTCTGTAGCATAATCACCTTGTACGAGAGATCGTGGAACGAGATGACATTGACCTTCAGAAGATCAATGAAAAGGAGAACCTGGCTAACCTCTTCACTAAAGCCATCAGAATTCAAGAGTTTGATAGTTGTAAATGGAAAATGGGAATAAGATCTGTATCGATTGGCTTTAGTCCAAGTGGGAGTTGTTGGGAATTGTATCCCAAAGCCAATCATCTAGGCTGTAGATGGTTGTGCTAATTTTGTAATTGTATATGAATTTTTTAATGAATAAAAGTTATTCTTTTGGTTGTTCATCACATATGCATTTTTCTCAAAAGAACTCTTATATGATGGAGTCCTTAAAACTACATTATATATCAAATAGTTCTTAAACTAGTTCAAAACCAAATGATACATTATTATAGGACGACGATGTATCGAGTATAGATTATTGTATCTCACATTGGTTGGTTGTCCTCTTGATCAAGAAGTGTGGTAATACTGATGTGACATACAAGTGAAATGTGTGACATCTCACTAAACGTGACCATATACTAAGCTCCCTTTTGCCAAAGGGTTGCTCGCAAAGGGATATAGATATATGTGTCCCTCAGACCTGAGGTCACCATGGTAGCTTGCAAGCAACTCACTGTACTTTGGTACCGGACTACCAAGATTTTTAATTTAGTGATGAAAGATTTCTGGGTACAGTCAAGTACTTGTAGGGTGGTGGTGGATCAAGATGGAATTGACCCCTCTAAATGTTTGGAGTGAATGACTCGCTATGTCTCAATTTAGCAAAACCTTGGCCAGGATAGTTCTTGTGAGGAGTCACAGAACTTGTAAGGTTGAGACACGATTTGGATGAACCAAATTAGGGTTGGCAATCAAACCTAGGGTCATCATGAGCATTATGAGATCAAAGGGATGAATTATGCGATAACCATATACCAGAGGTTCTAGAAAATTGCTCTACAATCTTTGACCTATCTGGATATCGGGTATCATTGCTAGATGAAGACTTTGACTGGTATTGGAAGTGTTCCAATGCTACCATTTTAGTCTTCGAACCTATGGGGTCACACACCATAGGGGTTTCTATCTGATCTAAAGGCTGATCGATGATTGAGAATCGTTTGCCATCACTAGATGTCAATGTGATTAACCATGTTCCAAGTGTCGACACTTCAAAGTGTCAACACTTGGAAGTGTCGATACCTGCAAGTATCAATACTTGGTAAAATGGAAGTGTCGACACTTGACTGACGAGCAAAAACTTTGGAAAGATTTCTGGAAAGGTTTTGACTTCAAATTTTGAATTCAAATTTCAAGTTCTGGGCATTTTTGGCTCCAAGCTTTCATGGTATGATGGTCATACTTTCCTTGTTTAGCTTGGACCCATTTAGTATGGCCCTTGATCTTCTCCCCCAATCACTCCCCTTCCTCTTTCTCCCTCTCATGGCTGCCCCTATAAATAAAGGTTATTTTAAGGGCTGCTACTGGTTACAACACACAACACAAGAAAAAGAAAAGAGAAAAGAGGGAAGGGAAAATGGTGATTTATGAGGACTTGGACATTGGGTGTGAGAATACCTAGCACTTAAGCTAGGTCTTGGGAAGAGAGCTAGTTAGGAAGGGTTCCACCTCTCCTCCTTGTCTTTCGAGAAAAAAGAAGATCGGCCCAAAGGATCCCAAGGAGCTAGCACTTCGAGGGAGTTGATCAGAGTCGAGCCCCGATGTGAACTACTCATAAAGGCCAGATGCGTGTGTGGCTTGAGAGCTTTTCACTACCTCCATCTTTAAGGTATAGCAGTAAGGTACCTTTATGCCTTTTGACTCTTTTCTTGATGTTCATGTTTTATTGCATGCTACATTGTTATACTAGGTCCTGTTGCAAGTATATCAATAGATCATTTTGATATATCTACCGAGCCTTTCGCTGCATATTTGATGCAGAACGAAAGAAGAGATGATGCGATGTGGAAGTAAATTAAGACTAATTCTTTTTTTTTATATATTTTCAGAAGTCGGCTTTGACTCAAAGGAAAGTTAAACTAAATTGAAAGAAACTATGTAATAATTGAAAGCACAATTTAAAGAAACCAGGTTATCAGAGTAGTTCAGAAATAAAGGATCGCTGGGGGTTGAGAAACTCCCAGACCTAGGGTTTCGCTCTGAACTTTCAGCAGGACAGAAGTAAAGAGAAGAGAAGGGTTACAGACCAGGCAATGATCTTCACAGAGTTTAGTGGAAGGACTCTCTTGAGCAGATTGTTGGATCCCCGGATTCAGATATCTTCGTAATGGATCCTCCAATACTGGTCCTTTGGTAGAGTTGGCTTCTCCTGAACTCAGGATCTGGGAATGAAGAAGAACAATTTATGGAACCAGATACTCAAGGAAGGATTTACCAGATAGAAGAACTTGAAAGTTGATGTTGCTGAAGTCCTGATTCTCCTGGATGCTGATCTGGCTTCCTCTGGGATTTGCTCCGTATTCGAAGCAGCCGAACTGGACCTGGATGCTGGTGGTCGGCCACTACTTGGAGAGAGGGGCCATGAGAGATGGGATAGGCTAGGGTTTGGTGGAATGAAGAGGATGATGGGCGGCTAGGGTTTGGAAGTGAAGTGGCTAACCTAGGGTTTTGGGGTTGGAGATCTCACACCTCCTCAAGGTTCCTGGGGAACCCGGATTTAATCCCTCACCGAGCTCAACACCTGGATGCAAGTGCGGAAGAGAGAAACATAAAGTTGCTCACACAAAATTTGAATTCATTCATCAGTTGTTTTTTTCAAACTTACAAGAGGGGTTTATTTTATAGGTCTTTACAAGAGGTCAGGGTTTTACATCTTCCCATGTGGGACTAATAGGATGGATCTTCAAATTAGGTTTGTAGAATCAATTCCTTCTCATATGGCCGGCCAAGAGCTTCCAAAAGTGTTGATTGATGGCTTCAAACGGTAAGTAGGTGGCGCCTCCTAGCCTTGCTCTTCAAGAAAAATTTTCTTCTTTCCATGCCTGGTTTTATCTGAAAATATTTGGGCGCCTCCTAGTTTTGCTCCCCAAGCTTTGCTCCTTTCTTTTCATAGCTTGGCTCTTATGGAAATGTTTTGGACGCCCCCTTGGATTGTGGATCCCAGATTATTTTCTCCTTAAGTGGCGCATGAAAGAAGGGACCTGCTTTCTTGTGGTGTGGGGACCTAAGCATACTGGATGGAGATGTGGCGCCCCTGGACTCTGGTGTGTGGCTGGGAGTGTGGCGCCCACTTGCTTGGGCCTGGGAGAAAATGTGGCACTCTGGAGAAGACCTAGACCACTACTTGAGTCAACATGACTCAACAAAATTTAAATTGAAAGGAAATATAGACTCAAACTAAAATTGAGTTGACCAAGTCAACCCTTATTATAAAACCAGAAAATCCTAATTCTTCGGCCAAGGTCAGTCAGAGTTCCAGATGGAGCCCTGAAGTCTTCTTCTAAGTCTGGTGCCCGCACCAATTCTCCCGGGGTGGGAGGAACTCGACCCTATCGAGTATGGATCAAGTTGGCTCTGGTATCTCTCCAAGAGGTCTGGGTCCAATTCTTGTAATTCTTCTTGGGAGATCCAAGAGTCATCAGAATCTGGCCTTCCTTGCCAGTGGACCAGGTATCTTTGATATCCTCGATTACGAGTAGAGATAATCTGATCATCCAGGATCTTTTCAATCTGCTCTTTCCTCACAGGCCAATTTGTTGGTGGACACACAGGGTTGGGTTCACTCTCAAGAGCAGGATTAGGTTCAAAAGGCTCACTGGGAATCACAGCTGGCTCTCTATACTCTACTATGTCTGTAATGTTGAAAGTGGAGCTAATGCCTAGTTCTGAAGGTAACTCGAGCACATAGGCATTGGACCCTACTCTCTTCACCACTCTAAATGGTCCAGCTCCTCTAGCATGTAACTTTCTAACGGTTCCAGGAGGAAACCATTCAGGCCTTAACCTAATCATTACATAGTCTCCCTCAACAAAAGTTTTGACTCGCCTTTGAGAATTAGCCAACTTCTTATAAGTTTCATTACTTAAATTTATTTTGGCATGAATTTCTTTATGCAAGTCTTTTATATGCTGTGCAAAAACTTCAGCAGACTCGGAGACTCGTGTGTGGACTGGTAAAGGGGCTAGGTCAAGAGGTGTGTGAGGTTTGTAACCATGCACAATTTCAAATGGACTCTTACCTATAAACCTATTGACCGAGTCATTGTATGCAAATTCAGCTCTAGGTAAGTACAAATCCCAGTTCTTAATGTTTTCACCAACAAGACACCTTAATAGATTGCCTAAACTATGGTTCACTACTTCGGTTTGGCCATCAGTTTGGGGATGATAGGCAGTTGAAAACTTAAGTTTTTTCCCTAACTTATGCCAAAGGGTTTTCCAGAAATAGCTGGTGAACCGGACATCCCTATCTGAAACAATTATCTTAGGTAGGCCATGGAGTCGAACTATCTCATTAAAGAACAGGGTGGCTACCTTAGATGCATCAAATGTTTGGGAACAAGGCAAGAAATGGGCCATCTTAGAAAATCGGTCGACTACAACACAGATAGAGTCATGCCTCCTCTAGGTCTTAGGCAAACCTAACACAAAGTCCATGCTCACATCTTGCCAAGGACGATCTAGGATAGGGAGTGGGGTATAAAGGCCGGTGTTCTGTTTTCACTGTTTGGCAACAGCGCAGGTCCGACACCTAGCCACAATGTGTGCTACATCTCTTTTTAAGCTAGGCCAGAAAAAGTGGTCTTTAATAGCCAGGGTGGTCTTGTCTTTTTCGAAATGGCCAGCTAGACCTCCAGCATGAATTTCCCAAATCAAGAATTCCCTAAGAGAAGTTCTAGGGATGCAAAGCCTATTTTTAAAGAACAAAAAGCCATCTAAAAGGGTATAATCCTTATGATCACTAGATGGTCCTTGAGCTAGATCCTGGTACACAGTCTTAAAATCCGGACACAACTCATATTCCTCTTTGATCTGCTCAAACCCTACGACTTCAGCCCTAACAGAATTCAATAACAAAGATCGACGACTAAGGGCATCAGCTACCTTATTTTCAGTCCCAGCCTTATGTTTCAAAATAAAAGTATAGGACTGGATATACTCTACCCACTTAGCATGTCTAGGGTTAAGCTTCTTCTGGGAATTCAAGAAAATAAGAGCCTCATGGTCTGAAAACAGCACAAATTCCTGCGGTAGCAAATAATGTCTCCAATAACGCAAAGCTTGCACTACCGCATAAAATTCTTTATCATAGGTAGAATACCTAAGCTTAGCATCATTAAGTTTTTCACTAAAGAATGCTACGGGATGATTCTCTTGGCTTAGGACTCCACCTATACCTACTCCTGAAGCATCACAGGCAACCTCAAATACTTTAGAAAAGTCAGGTAACCTCAAAATGGGTGCCTGGGTCATCCTATCCTTAAGATCTAGGAAGGCTTTATGGGCTACTTTCGTCCACTGAAATTCTCCCTTCCTAATACAGTCTGTGATAGGAGCAACTACAGTACTAAACCCCTTGATGAATCGCCTATAGAAGGTAGCCAAGCCATGGAAACTTCTGACTTCATGCACACTGGTCGGCTCTGGCCATTCTACTATGGACCTAATCTTCTCTGGATCGGCAGCCACGTCGTCAGGGGTTACTACAAAACCAAGGAAGATAACTCTATTGGTCATGAATTCATACTTTTTGAGATTACCGTAGAGACTATCATTCCTCAAAACTTGGCAGACTTGTCTAAGGTGGCCTAGGTGGTCTGCAGGGGTCTTACTATAGATCAGGATGTCATCAAAATAGACCACTACAAACTTCCCTATGAAAGCTCTAAGCACCTGGGTCATAATCCTCATGAAAGTACTAGGGGCATTGGACAACCCAAAAGGCATAACAACCCATTCATAGAGACCATCCTTAGTTTTGAAAGCGGTTTTCCACTCATCCCCTGGTCTAATCCTAACCTGATGATAGCCACTCTTGAGATCAATTTTGGAAAAAATCATTGCACCGGCCATCATATCTAGCATGTCATCAAGTCGAGGGATGGGGAACCTATACTTGATGGTGATTTTATTGATGGCACGACTATCAACACACATCCTCCACGTGCCATCCTTCTTTGGGGTCGTAGTGCAGGGACTGCACAAGGGCTAAGACTCTCTCTAATGAACCCCTTCCTCAACAATTCTCCAACCTACTTTTGCAGTTCCTTATGTTCAGATGGATTCATCCTATAATGGGGCAAGTTAGGTAAAGTAGCTCCTGGGATTAAATCTATGGAATGCTGGATATCCCTAAGAGGTGGAAGGTGGTCTGGCAGATCCTCGGGAAAAACATCCTCAAATTCTTCTAACAAAGGTCTAACTTCCTGAGGAGGCTCTGAGGGTGTAGGAGTCCTAAGTTCCTTAGCAGTCAACATCCAAATGGGTGAACCACTATGAATTTCTTGTTCTAGATCCTTAGCACTAATTAAGTTCACTCCAGTCTTCATCTCTCTGACCTTATTGGGTCCTTTAGCTACCTTGTCCTTAGGAAGGACTGAATGGATTGTGATATTTTTCCCATTAAAACTAAAGACACAGGTATTGGATTTTCCTAAGAGGGTGGCATCATGATCATATAACCAAGGTCTCCCAAGAATTATACTGCTCACCCCCATGGCAAGACATCACACCAAATCTTCTCTTGATAGGATTGCATTTGGATTTGGACCTGACATCTAGACTGGATGGGTATAGAGGTAGAGTCTACCCAAGAAACCTTATAAGGGTTGGGGTAGGGGACCGGGGTTAAGCCTAACATTTTGACAGTGCTAGTAGAAATGGCATTCACACAGCTCCCACTATCTATGATGATTTTACATACCTTATCCCCTAGCTTAAGGAAAGGCTGTAGGATGTTAGTCCTACGCCAATCCTCCTGAACTCTACTCTGGGACAGGATGCATCTCACAACCCCTAACTGGTCAGACTGTGTGGGTTCCTCCTCTCCTTCATACTCATCAACCAAATTCATTCCGGCCTCATAAACTTCTTTTCAAATTCTTCATTGGGCCTGGAATTCTCTTCCTCTCCTTCTTATATGTAAAGGGATCTACGAGGGCACTGGCTAGAAACATGACCTATCCTATGGCACTTAAAACAAGCTATGGCTGTGCACTGGCTGGAGATATGACCAGGTTTCTGGCACTTAAAACAGGTGATACTAGGGGTTCTCTGGGTGTCAGGTGCCTTACCTTTGTCCATGGGCCTAGGGGTGGGAATACCCTGACTAGGTTTGCTAGGGGTAACTTGGCTAGGTCCATTTCTTGGGATTGGGGCACTAACCCTAGAAGGCATGGGTCCTCTCTAAAACTTCTCAGTGTTCAGTGCAATCTGATAGGCTTGGTCTAGGTCAGTAACCTCTCTCAGAAACAACTCCCTCTTAATGTCTTCCCTAAGTCCAGCCCTAAACCTAGACAAAGTGACCTCATGGGCTTCACTCACATCACATCTCATCAGGTATTCATCAAAGGTGGTTATGTAGTCTGATACAGATCGGTTCCCTTGTTTCAAGGTCTGCCATTGGTCTAACATATTCTGCTGGTATGAAATGGGTAGGTACTTATCTCTAAACTTCTCTTTCATACCGTGCCAAGTGGTTATGGGCTCAACATTTCGTCTTCTAGTGGTTAGCTCAATATTCCCCCAGTATAACCTAGCTTGACGTACTAACTTCATCTTGGCAAACTTGAACTTTCTTTCCTCAGACATGGCATACCACTCAAAGTACTGGTCCATCTCACCCTCCCAATCAGAATACACCTTAGGGTTTAAGCTACCATCAAAAGTGGGTGCATCTAATTTGATGTTCCGAATGAACCTATCATCTCTATCTTCAGGCTCTGGGTCAGGCCTCCTATGATTAGGTTCAGGATCTCTATATAAAGGTCTTCTAGGCTCCTGGTGTGGGTGAGGTTGAGGCACATTAAAATCTGGGTCAGGAGTCCAATTTTGATGCCTAGGTTCCTCAAGTACTTGGATTCGATCCCTAAGCTGGGTAAAATTCTCATTCATATCCTGACTCAATTTGTTCATACTTTCAGTAAGAGCTCTAACCATGGCCTCTAAATCAGGTTGGGTTTGACCAGGTTGGTAGGGTACTCCATTCCGGGTAGACATGATGATGCAAGCAAATACACCAGATGAGACTCAACTGAGATGACTACGGGCTAACTAGACCTAGAGCCCAAACTAGATGCTCAATCAGAGTGGCAAGCTAGCCTGTAGTAACTCGGGACTCAGCCAGGCAGGTGTAAGGGGAGTGTTAGGTCCCTAAATGCCAATCCTAGACACCAATCAGAGATTGGCCAGGTAGGCGGACCAGCACACAAGCCCTTCGGGATAGAGTCCCTGAACCACCATTCTAGACACTGAGTACAAAGCACACACAGAGTAACTAGACAAACTGACTCAACACTAGCCTAGACCCGACTTGTTGGTGTCCCTAGCCCACTAGGGCAAATTAAGTCTAATAAATTTTAAAATTAGGCTTAGGATCGAATGAATGGGTGGTGATTTTGGGCTAAGGAGAGGTTATCAACTCCTCCCCTTATCTTAGATGCTCAATTGCCCTTAAGATGAATTAGGAGATGATCACTCAAAAAAATTGAATTGCAGAAACATAGAAATAGAGTTGCTGTAATTTAACTCTCAGAATTTTTATGGAAACCAATAAATTATAGTAAAATTATTTAAAATATTTTAAATTATACTGGTTCCAGCAAAATAAAAATCACATAATTTGGAGTTACCTGCAATGAGAAACAATTCATGCAACAGGATAGTTACAGACTGAAAACAGAATGCTTCCCCCGTTTACAATTCCTGCTACGAAGTTATAACCCAGCGGATCCCCTACATGCCCTAGGAACACCCCGTGGAATGGGAAGAGGAGGTTTGCACCTCGCTTCATTCCTAGGACCAGACGTCCTGGGGAGTCTACTTCGAGCAGACAAAGTAAAAAAGAGAGACACTCAAAACATGCAAGCAAGTCAGAAACCCTAGACAGGGCTCTGATACCAAAATGATGCAGAACGAAAGAAGAGATGATGCGATGCGGAAGTAAATTAAGACTAATTCTTTTTTTTTTTTTTTTTTTTTCAAAAGTCAGCTTTGACTCAAAGGAAAGTTAAACTAAATTGAAAGAAACTATGTAATAATTGAAAGCACAATTTAAAGAAACCAGGTTATCAGAGTAGTTCAGAAGTAAAGGATCGCTGGGGGTTGAGAAACTCCCAGACCTAGGGTTTTGCTCTGAACTTTCAACAGGACAGAAGTAAAGAGAAGAGAAGGGTTACAGACCAGGCAATGATCTTCACAGAGTTTAGTGGAAGGACTCTCTTGAGCAGATTGTTGGATCCCCGGATTCAGATATCTTCACAATGGATCCTCCAATACTGGTCCTTTGGTAGAGTTGGCTTCTCCTGAACTCAAGATTTGGGAAAGAAGAAGAACAATTTATGGAACCAGATACTCAAGGAAGGATTTACCAGATTGAAGAACTTGAAAGTTGATGTTGCTGAAGTCCTGATTCTCCTGGATGCTGATCTGGCTTCCTCTGGGATTTGCTCTGTATTCGAAGCAGCCGAACTGGACCTGGATGCTGGTGGTCGGCCACTACTTGGAGAGAGGGGCCGTGAGAGATGGGATAGGCTAGGGTTTGGTGGAATGAAGAGGATGATGGGCGGCTAGGGTTTGGAAGTGAAGTGGCTAACCTAGGGTTTTGGGGTTGGAGATCTCACACCTCCTCAAGGTTCCTGGGGAACCCGGATTTACTCCCTCACGGAGCTCAACACCTGGATGCAAGTGCGGAAGAGAGAAACATAAAGTTGCTCACACAAAATTTGAATTCATTCATCAGTTGTTTTTTTCAAACTTACAAGAGGGGTTTATTTTATAGGTCTTACAAGAGGTCAAGGTTTTACATCTTCCCATGTGGGACTAATAGGATGGATCTTCAAATTAGGTTTGTAGAATCAATTCCTTCCCATATGGCTGGCCAAGAGCTTCCAAAAGTGTTGATTGATGGCTTCAAATGGTAAGTAGGTGGCGCCTCCTAGCCTTGCTCTTCAAGAAAAATTTTCTTCCTTCCATGCCTAGTTTTATCTGGAAATATTTGGGCGCCTCCTAGTCTTGCTCCCCAAGCTTTGCTCCTTTCTTTTCATAGCTTGGCTATTATGGAAATGTTTTGGGTGCCCCCTTAGATTGCGGATCCCAGATTATTTTCTCCTTAAGTGGCGCATGAAAGAAGGGACCTGCTTTCTTGTGGTGTGGGGACCAAAGCACACTAGATGGAGATGTGGCACCCCCTGGACTCTGGCATGTGGCTGGGAGTGTGGTGCCCACTTGCTTGGGCCTGGGAGAAAATGTGGCACCCTGGAGAAGACCTAGACCACTACTTGAGTCAACATGACTCAACAAAATTTAAATTGCAGGGAAATACATACTCAAACTAAAATTGAGTTGACCAAGTCAACCCTTATTACAAAACCAGAAAACCCTAATTCTTCGGGCAAGGTCAATCAGAGATCCAGATGGATCCCTGAAGTCTTCTTCTGAGTCTGGTGCCCGCTCCAATATTTTAAAAAAACTTTAAAGTACCATGTTTCTGCCTTGCATGCATGCTTTCCTTTGCTTTTCGCTTAGTCTGGAATGCTGAGATAGTGCCAAGATGAACATCTCTGGGAGTGTCTGAGGTGTGATCATGAACATCTGGTGTCAGACTCTCCCTGGTGACAATCTGATAAACTCCAGCTCTATCACTGTCATCACTGTCATCTGTACCATCATCACCACCATCTTCATCTCTGCACCACCACCCGTGCCATCCCCATCTCCAGTTGTACCACCACCTGAAGTATCATCATGAGTGTCATGGTGGTCATCGTCGTCTATTGGCGGAGGAGGTGGAGGTCCTGAAGGTGCTATCTGAGATAAAAGAGATCTCAGAAGATTACGAATCTTAGTGAAGCGAGCCTCCATCGTCTGCCTGATACCTCAGAGCTGATCATCTGTATGTGCTCTAGTCCCTGTATCTCCATCTGTAACTAGGTAGTCCTGATAGCCAATGCAATGATCTCCTCTCTGACTTCTTTAATCTGATGCCTGATCTGCTCCTCAAAAGTAGACTCCATAGTGGCACCAGGAGCAGCTGTTGGAGAAATAACTG
The DNA here is from genome assembly GCA_021397845.1 of Areca catechu. Classification (NCBI taxonomy): domain Eukaryota; kingdom Viridiplantae; phylum Streptophyta; class Magnoliopsida; order Arecales; family Arecaceae; genus Areca; species Areca catechu. The sequence goes on from CM038041.1 coordinate 148,630,948, forward strand.
GTGCTAGAGTGGTCAGCTCAGACCCTAAAGCTGGAACTAGAGCAGGTCTCGGAGGTGTAAGGTGCTCTGCAGGTCTAGAAGGTCCTGCCTTAGCTGCTCGTATCTCGTCCTCCTCGTCTAGCTCTTATCTACACTCCCTACAAACCCATCTACCAACAACTCTCTGGTAACCCATAGGGTGTAAGGATCGCTCGTCATATACATCAGTATAAAGTATATCCTTGGGGGCCTCCTCCTCCAAAAGAACACCGTAAGAACAAAAAAGTCGAGTCAGCCCCATCCCATAGGGCAGGCAGAGATGTCACTGAGTCACCGCCTCTCCAATCTGACTCGGCATCAGAGCTGGGATGTTGACAGCAGTCCTATGTGAGAGGCAGACCAACAACATGAGCTCCCGCTCTGTGATAAAATCAAATCGACCGGTCTTTGGTAGCAGGATCCTCGTAATAATGTGATGAAGCAGGCGCATGTCAATGGACAACTGATTCATGGTGATAGTGGATACACCGCGTATATCATCTCACTCCATAATGCACTGAAATGCAGCCTCTCTATCATCGACACATGTAGAAACAATCCCGTGCAAAGGAATGTTCCAAACTTTGCTCAGTGTGCTCTCAAACACAAGAATCTGCATACCTCTGACTACAGCACTCCATAACAGTCCATCAGTAGCCAGACTCCTATAGAATTCCTTGATCAAATGGGGATATTACTTCTCCTTCAAAGTGCAGAAGGAGGTCAAACCTGCTGCTCCAAGCAACTGACCAATACCAAACCCCTCTCGGTCAAAGAAATCCAAATCTATCCGGTGTCCACCTACAATGATCTTCCCAAACACTCTCTCTATAGTAGGGGACTGCAGTGGAGGCACTCGCTCCTGCTCACTGCTCTGATGAGCCCTGGCTGGGTCATATCGAGCCTTGGATCTCCTCTCGGTAGTATCTTGGATCAACCTCTTCCTTGAAACAACCAGCTTGTGGGGTCCCATGACACCAACAACAAAGAGGGGAAGAACAAAGAAGGAATGGATGAACCGGAGAAGGCCAAAAGAGAAAAGATGAGGGATCAGGTGAGGAGTGGACCAAGAAAAGGGAAATGGACCAAGGAGGAAAAATTTATGGGGAGGAAGAGTGAATCCAAGAAGGAAACGGCCAAAGATTGGGAAAGGACCGGAGGAAAGAAAAGAACATGAGAGTTCCAGCCAAATCCCACAAAAAAATCATGACGAAATTGTAAGAAATTAGACAAAATGAGAGGGAAATAGAGGAAATTACCCGAAAAATTAAGGGACAGTGATGGGGACCCGAGAGCCTTGACACCTCAACAACCAAGTGGAGTCCCAATCACATCCGGGATTGCACCACCTAGGATTACATGGAGGATCACATGAAGACGGCCTGTGCATGACCACATGCCAGCACACCCCTTCCACCCTCTAGGCACATCAACTCCACACGCCATCAAGTGAGAAAGAAAGGTCAAGTGGATAAACATGAATCCCTTGATTCATGCCAAGCAACTAAGGAAAGATGTGGTCCCCCCCAAGCCCAAAAGAGCAGGTGTTTAGCACCCTACATGGTCCCCCCCTTGGCCCCCCTCTTCTTTCCTTATTTTTCTTGAGTTTTTTCTGGAAATTGTATAAAACCTTCCATGTTGTCACTTAGCAAATCAGGAAGGATTGTGGTGCATCATATTTTCTTTACTTGCTTCTTAAGTAATTTGTCCCTATATAAAGACCCCTCTCTCGTATCGAAAAAGAATAATGAATATGAGTTTTTTAGAATAGTGATTCTTCATCTTGCCTTCACCTTCAGGCATCGAGGGGCATGAGGCCCTAATTATCCCCCTTTCCTTCCATTTTCTTTATCCCCTCATGTCCTTTGAGATTCATCATAACACCTCCAAGTATTGAGGTAGGTGGAATGCTCTAGAGATGAGAGGTCTCTTTGTTAGTGTGAGTCTTAAAGTCCATGAGATCCAGATCCCTATCTTTCATCCCCATTGTTCCTTCACCATCCCATTACAAAACAAAAAAAAATCAAAAAAAAAGGTACCCTAATCTAGGTGACTTCTAGGCTCACCAACGATCCTACCCCCACCTGTCCCACATCAACTTGGTATCAGAGCCCAGAGGTTTAGGGTATCTATTATTTCCTTTTTGTCCCATTTTATTCTTGTTATTCTTGCTATCATCTACTTTTCCCCAACTTATCCTCCAGTTATTCCCATCATCTCCTTCCTTGATCCATCCGAACCCTCATCTCCCCATCGGATCTCCTCACCGCTGTGATACCTCACCAGCACCACCACCGAGCCACAACTGCACCATCATCCCGGAAGATTAGGAACACCCGATTCCCCATCCACAGCACCGTCACGAAGTCCCGGATCACCACCTCACCCATGGTCTTCCCTTCCCACCGTCCAAGTCCACAACCTTCGATCAACGCTCTGGCCCCCACCTTCCTCCCGTACCGCGTCGCCGTGCTGATCCTCCATCATCACCCTTGATTGACACCTCAGCCCATGGTAGCCCGTCCTCCGTCCACCCGTGAAGCCTTGAATAGCCACCACCCACCAGCGAAGGACCCCATCGCCGCCACACCATCTCCCCTTTAGATTTATGGAAGATCCCTACTGCCGACGAACACCAGTTCGTCATCCTCACTGAGCTGTCCTTCCCCCGGTGAATGGCCACCACCCAAGACCTTCGATGATTGTGCTCCACCGTCCATAATGTCTGCTCCCTCCCATCCAGAGCTCATAGCCATTCCCTCCATCTCGCTCATCTCCGACCGTCGTTGACCCTCTATTTGCCATCACCCATGATGCCACCGAATGCCTCTTCCGTTGAGCATGCCACCAACAATCCCTTCCATGCCAACCTCCATCCAAGACATCATGCAGTCCGGCCACCCTTCCACAGTCGCTAACAGCCACCAGAATCACCATCCTTCCATCTGTGCCACCACCAGCAACCGGTGGAGACCATGCCTCTACCTTCCCGAGTTGCTGCCTGCCCTCCATTACCATCGCTAGTGAGATCCGGCCAGAAGACCCCCTGCTCCGTTTCCCTTCGGTCCATGGAGAAGAAACCCAGCTTCTTGTTGCTGACTTCAAGTCCAACACGAGTTTCAGAGATGCACGCATTTCAAAGTTGCATGGATTTCAAAGTTGTGTGGATCTCGGGGCTACACGGATCTCAAAGCTCCAAGATCACAGAGTAGGGCTGTCAAAAAAAAAATCATCAAGCACTGCATAGACTTCAAATAATGGGTTTCAATTTCACCCAAGTCATCTTCAAACTCGATGGAGTGGAGTTCTCCCTACTCCAGGGGAATGATGGGGACCCGAGAGCCCAGCCACCTCAGTAGCCAAGTGGAGTCCCAGTCACAACGGGGATTGTGCCACCTAGGATTACATGGAGGATCACATGAAGACGGCTTGTGCATGACCATATGCCAGCACACCCCTTCCACCTCCAGGCACATCAACTCTACACACCATCAAGTGAGAAAGGAAGGTCAAGTGGATAAACATGAATCCCTTGATTCATGCCAAGCAACTAAGGAAAGATGTGGTCCCCCTTCAAGGCCAAAAGAGCAGGTATTTAGCACCCCACATGGTCCCCCCTTGGTCCCCCTCTTCTTTCCTTATTTTTCTTGAGTTTTTTTTTGAAAATTGTATAAAACCTTCCATGTTGTCACTCAGCAAATCAGGAAGGATTGTGGTGCATCATATTTTCTTTACTTGCTTCTTAAGTAATTGGTCCCTATATAAGGACCCCTCTCTTGTATCAAAAAAGAATGATGAATATGAGTTTTTTAGAAGAGTGATTCTTCATCTTGCCTTTGCCATCGGGCATCGAGAGGTATGAGGCCCTAGTTATCCCCCTTTCCTTCCATTTTCTTTATCCCCTTATGTCTTTTGAGATTCATCCTAACGCCTCCAAGTATCGAGGTGGGTAGAATGCCCTAGAGGTGAGAGATTTTTTCATTAGTGTGAGTCCCAAAGTCCATAAGATCCAGATCCCTATCTTTCAACCCCATTGTTCCTTCACTATCCCATTACAAAACAAAAAAAAAATCAAAAGAAAAAAAGGTACCCTAATCTAGGTGACTTCTAGGCTCACCAACGATCCAAACCCCACTTATCCCACATCAACTTGGTATCAGAGCCCAGAGGTTTAGGGTATCCGTTATTTCCATTTTGTCCCATTTTATTCTTGTTATTCTTGCTATCCTCTGTTGACTCCATTATTGATTTTGATGATAAGCAAAACAGTTAAGTATAAGTTGAGTACTAATGATTTCTTTGAAGTATATTTTTTATAAAAAAATATGGTCGTCAATTTGAAAAATGATTGTTTGATTAAAGAAGCCAAAGTTTAGATGAAAGATATGCTCAAAGAAGACTTGGACAAGTGAAGATTGCTTGAATGAATACATAAGTTTAATACATACTTGATTCAGCATAAGTTTAGATATTTTTGTGAAGATCTCAATGAGGTGTCAACTAAAAGTGTCGATACATGACACCAAGTGTCGACACATGATAATGAAGTGTCGACTCAAGCCGGTACGCAAAGAAAGTTTCAGGTGGCATGGCTAAAGTGTCAATACATGGACTTGAAGTGTCGACTCAAAGTGTCGACACATGGATCAGCTCATCGTCTGAGATTTTTAAGTCATAGAACTTGCTAAAGATGAAGATCTGGTGAAGTGTCGATACATGGATGCTAAGGTCGACTCAAAGTGTCGACTCACTTGAAGAAGTGTTGACACATATGAGATTTCCAGAAAGCTACATTGAAGACTTTTGAACTAGGTGTCAACTCAAGAAGTTCAAGTGTCGACTCACAGCCTGAAGTATCAACACATGGAGTTCTGGAAACAGTAACGGCTAGTTTTTTAAACACAGAACTCATCCCTCTTCGCCCCCAATGGCTAGATTTTCGTGTCTAATGGCTAGAAACCGGATTTGAGGCTTTGGAAAGGTATTTATATGATCCAAATCAAATCAAGATGAAGAAAAAAAAGAGAGATTGATTAAGAAAGAACAAAAAGAGAAGAAAAGAGAGCATTCACTCCTATTCATTGAAGTTCAACTACTCTCAAGCAAAAAGCAAGCATCCAAGCATTCAAGAGACTTCAAGAGCATTAAAGATCAACCATTCTTGAGCAATCAAAGAGGCTTCATCAAGTTGAAAGCATCACAACAACGAGCTTCAAAGAGATACCCACTTTTTATTAGAAAGCTTTTATTATCTTTACTTCAAACTATTATTTGTTGTAAGGGTTCTTGGTTAGCCTATTGCAAAACCAAGGGAGGTTATTGGTGAGCCTTTGAAAACCAATTAGGTTCTTGGTTAGCCCGGAAAACCAAGGGAGGTTGGTGGTGAGCCTTAAAACCATTTAGATTCTTGGTTAGCCCGTAAAATCAAGTGAGGTTTAGACTTGTGAGCCTTGTGAAAACAAGTCAGGTTTTGATTAGTGAGCCTGGAAAACTAATCGACTGTAATCGGTTGAGATTATAGTGAATTTCCAAGGGGATCTTGGAGAGTGGATGTAGGTGCATTGGATAGCACCGAACTACTATACTTCTTTGTGTTTGTGGTTGCTTGTCTCCTCTCATTACTCTTACTTTTATTGCTTTATATTTCTGCTACACATTTACTTAAGAGCACTTTATTTGCATTCATAATACTTGGTTAATTGTTGGATTGGATCACATACTATTGCATTACATCAATTAATTTTTAGAGACCTAATTCACTCCCCCTCTTGGGTTGCTTACTGGGTAACAAGTGGTATCAGAGCCCTGTTCTCAGTTTATAGGCTTTACCGTTTTGAGTAAAGATCTATGACAGCCCCTATTGGTACTAGTGTAGTTGAGGGACAAGCCTCAAATAGACCTCCATTTTTTAATGGATCAAATTATACTTATTGAAAAACTAGGATGAGAATTTATATGCATTCTATTGATTACAACTTGTGGAAAGTAGTTGATAAAGGTCCATATATTCCTTCGATTGTGGTTAATGGTGTTTCCATCCCAAAGCTCAAAAAGCATTAGGATAAAAATGATATTAAACAATCCGAGATCAATGCAAAAGCAATGAATCTCCTTTATTGTGCATTAAATCATAGTAAATTCAATAGGATATCTACTTGTACATCGGTCAAAGAAATATGGGATACACTTGAAGTTATCCATAAGGGTATCGATCAAGTGAAAAACATAAAAGTAAACATGTTAGTGCACATATATAAAATGTTCCGAATGGAACCTAATAAAACTATCATTGATATGTATACTAGATTTACAAATATTATAAATGGAATGAGAAGCTTAGGAAAATTAATGTCTAATGCTGATCTTGTCAACAAAATTCTCAGGTCACTTTCAACATCATGGGATCCGAAGGTCACCACTATCCAAGAAGCTAAAGACATTGACAAGCTATCATTGGAGCAGCTGGTAGGATCGCTCATGACTTATGAGCTGAATTTGAAACAAAAATCTATGGACATGGATAAAAAGAAAAAGGGGATTGCATTCAAATCAACTACACAAGAAGAATCCTCAATTGATGAGTCCGAAGAAGAAGAAGATGATGATGGTGAAGAAGCTCTCCATGTAAGAAAATTTAGATGGTTCATAAAGAGAAGAAAGTTCCCTTATAAGAAAAAGTTCCAATCAACTAAAGAAAAGGGTAAAGAGAGAAAAAGAAAAAGATAAGAAAAAGGAGAAGGAAATACCTACATGCTTCGAGTGTAAGAAGCCGGTGAAAGAATAATGCCCTAAAAGCCAATCATTGTAAGGGCATTTCTGTAAACTTCCAAACTCATGTATGGCATTTTTATTAATAAAGGTATTTAGTTTTCATTATACTGCTATGTTTGATTAATAGATTATGGTGAACCCCGTAGGTTAAGAAAATAGAATTAGGGTTATGATGAAGATCATAATAGTGAGACCTAAATTCCTATAAACCCTAATCTAGAATATTTCTGGTCATTGGATTATCGATTAGAGGATCGATACTTCCGGAAAGACCAGCATATCCTATGTATGCTCTTAAGAGAGGGTGGTTGATCTCACAGCCACTAGTGTAGAGACACTAATATAAGGATATGGGTGCTCATTGTAGACATGAGTTCACTGAACTGATCCACACTGAGAACTTCTTATGGATGCCTTACTACTTGTCAAAAAGTAGTTCTCATAGTGGGAGTTGTGCAAGTGATCTTTAGACCTGAGATCACCTTAGATCGTTATGCACACTAAGCCATGTTTTGATTCATACCCATTCATGACATTGAGTTATGCACGGGATGTTCTCGAATATGGTGGAATGTGTATGAAGGATGAGAGTGGATCAACAAGGAATCGATCTTTCCTAGTAAGAGAAAATATTATCCCATGTAATCTCTTCAATTGATGACTCAGGGAGTCTTTGATCAAAGCAGGATGAGATTAGAAAAGGTTTTCTAATCGGTCATCAATAGAGTCATCATTATCAAATTGAGATTCGAAATGACTAAGTGCTAGGGTTTGATATTAATCCATACCCATCACTTATTCGGGATAAAAGGAGATCGAGAGATTGAATTGCACGCTAACTTTCCATTGAAGGATATTTTGATAATTTTCATCAAATTTTTCATCTTCCGGGTAGGCATGATACATTGCTAGATGTCAATCATGTCATGTAGGATATCATGAATCAATTTGATTAGATTCATGAGTCAATTTGAAAGTTAGTTCGAATTGGCAACTTGGGTCAGTTCAATTTGACCTAATTAGGTCAAATGGGTCCGATTGGATCGAATCGGCTTGGACCCAGACCTACTACTGGCTAGATGTGGAACCTAAAGGGTCACACACATATGAGAATTAACCTAGAAATTTATTGGATATTATATTAGGGTTAATTAATCCTAATTAGCTAGCTAGATTGCATACTAGTATATGTATGCTACCCTAATTCCTAACCCAATTAGATTGGGTCTATTTGCTTGCTAATTGGGCAAACCAATTTATGAAAAGTCTAGATTGGGTTGTGTCCTAAGTGGGGTCAAATAATCTGATTTTATTTGGATTTTATCAACCTTTATCTTGGATTTATGAAGAGTCCAAACTAGGTTGGACTCTTGGCACCATTTGGAGTATGCACTAGAAATAATTAGCATGAAAGAAGAATAGAAGTCCTTTTGCTTTGGGAAAGTTGTTTCCAGATAAGCAAGGAGTCTCTCCCCTTGTCCTAACACCCATTCCTTCAGCCTCTTTATCGTGCAAGAAAGAAAGGAAGGAAGAATTGGCGCATGCAACATGAAGAGTCGCGAATCTTCATGGTTGCCACACCAATTCAAATAAAAATAGGAAGTTTTATTACCGAAGGGATTTATGATTGATATGTCTCTTCATTTCCATGCCAATTACCTTCTTATCATCTGGTTACATGCCACATGGCATGAAGAAAAATCACCGGTTAAGTCCAAGAGATGCAGATAAGTCATTTGGCGCATGAAAGGATGTATTCTTAGATCCAAAAGACTCCTTCTCATTGAAGGGTCTTATTTGATCTAATGAAAAGCAGATCAAGGGCTGATGAAGAGCCTTATCCCATGCCTCTTGCTTTCCTATATAAATCCATCGATGTTTTATCGAAAGCATTCCATTCAATCCTTTCTTTCTTACATTTTTGCACTTATCCTCTTTGTCTCTTCCTTCCCTTGTTAAGACATTGTTCTTTCTTTAAGACAAGTCTGCCAAATTAAGACAAGGGCTTAAGAAGAGAATAAAGAAGTGTTAAGTAGAAGTAAGAAGAGTTTAGGAGAGGGTTCAGAGTGCTTGTCAGAAGGGTATTAGTCTAGGAAAGAAGAAAAGGCTATCGAAGGCTAGAAAGGCTGCCAAAAAGTCCTAGTAGTTTAAGCAAGCAAGAAAGGAGTGTCTTCTTGGTTCAATTCTCGTGTTGATCACCTCTGGAGTGCATGCACTTGTATGCCTAGCGGAAAGAAGAAGGTTATAGCATATCAGGTATTCTTCTTAAGCCTCATTATATGATTAGTTAATTGTTATGCTCAAGGGATTCTAGATTAGGATTTTGATTTCTTGTAGTTTCAAATAAAAATTTTTGAAATTCTACAATTTGCTGTGCCACCGAAACCCATCAACCAGGACATTACAAATTCGACTGTCCTTTCCTAAAGAAGTTAATGAAGAAGCTAAGGAAGAAGGCAATGATGGCCACCTAGAGTGATAGCGAGGACTCCAATTCAGAAGAAGAACAGACTGAAATTGTAAATCTTTGTCTCATGGCACATCAAGACCAAGAAGAGGTAAATTCTGATACAGAAGTAGATTTTACTTTTGATGAATTAAAAAATATTTTTGATGAACTTATGCATGATTACAAGTTAATTTTATTTGAAAATAAAAGATTGAAAAAACATGCAAATAGTTTTTTTCATGAAAATAATTCTTTATTAAATGAAGTTAGTGATTTGAAAACTAAACTAGATGTTTTAGAAAAGAAAAATAATGCTTTAACAATGAAAATTGAAGTTTTAAAAAGATCCAAAACTATTATTTCAAATGGTGATATTTTAAGAAAAATAAGGATTTAGAATTAGAAAATGAAAAGTACAAAAATGAGCTTGTTAAAATAAAACCTTTTGTTGATAAATTTACCTATAGTTCAAAAAAACTAAACCTACTTTTAAATAGCCAAAGAGCCGTTTTCAACAAAGCAGGATTAGGTTATAGATCCCAAAGACAATAAAAGTATTTCAAAAACTTTTTTGTACCTGCATCATCTAGCATAACATGTTTTTCATGCAAAAAGCAAGGTCATAAATCTTTTCAATGCAATATGAAAAAAATTAATTCTTTTGAAAAAGTTTGGGTTCCAAAAGGAACCATTTTAAGTACTAATCCTAAAGGGCCCAAGTTAGCTTGGGTACCTAAAAACAAAGCTTGATTGGTGCGGGCACCAGACTCTGAAGAAGACTTCAGAGCTCCATCTGGATCTCTGATTAACCTTGCCCGAAGAATTAGGGTTTTTTGGCTTGTAATAAGGGTTGACTTGATCAACTCAATTTTAGCTTGAGTCTGTATTACCTGCATTTTTATTTAGTTGAGTCATGTTGACTCAATAGTGGACTAGGGCTTCAACCTGGGGTGTTACATTTTCTCCCAAGGCCAAGCAAGTGGGCACCACACTCCCAGCCACACGCCTGAGTCCAGGGGGCGCCACATCTTCATCCAGTAGACTTTGGTCCCCACACCACAGATAGCAGCTCCCTTCTTTCATGCGCCAATTGAGGAGAATGCAACCAAGGATCCACAAAACAAGGGGGCGGCCCAAGACTTCCATAAGAGCCAAACTATGAATGGGAAGAAAGTTTCTTGGAGAGAACTTCAAGGAGGCGCCCACTACCTGCCAAAAATATCCAAAACAAAGATGGGAAGGGCCTTGACTTAGGGAGGAAGAAAAGGAGGAGTCCAAAAGAGTTGATCCATGGAAGGAAAAAAACTCTCTTGAAGATCCAAGCAAGGAGGCGCCATCTACCTGCCTTTTATAACCCTAATCAAATTTTTTTGGTACCTTGGCCGACCATATGTGTATGGATTATCCTGATTTGTAGATCCCCTCCTTTAGTCCCACATGGGAAGATGTAAAACCCTACTCCCTTGTAAAGCCTTATAAATTAAACCCCTCTTGTAAGTTTCAATCAATCAGATGAATGAAGCCAATTTTTTTTGTGAGCAAACTTTGTGTTTTCTCTCTTCCGCACTTGCATCCAGGTGTTGAGCTCCGTGAGGGAGTAAATCCGGGTTCCCCAGGAACCTTGAGGAGGTGTGAGATCTCCAAAACCCCAACCCTAGGTTAGCCACTTCACTCCCAAACCCTAGCCGCCCATCACCCTTCTCTTTCCACTAAGCCCTAGCATATCCCACCTCTCACGGCCATTCTCTCCAAGTCCAGGCCAACCACCAGCATCCAGCCACAGTCCGGATACTTCAGATCCAAAGCTCTTTCCAGAGGGAGTTGAATCAGCCTTCAAGAGAATCCGGATCTCAGCGACATCAGCCTTCAAGTTCTTCGAACTGGTAAATCCTCCCCGAGTCTCTGAATCCATCACTTGTTTTTCTTCTTCCCAGATCTTGAGTCCAGGAGAAGCCGACCCAGCCACGAGACCAGTATTGGAGGATCCATTGCGAAGATTGCCAACTCCGAGGATCCAATAATCTTCTCGAGAGAGTTCTTCCACCCAAATTCTGTGAAGATCACTATCTGGTTAGTAAACCGTCTCTTCTCTTTATTTCTGTCCTGTTGAAAGTTCAGAGCAAAACCCTAGGTCTGGGAGTTTCTCAACCCCCAGCGATCCGTTACTTCTGAACTACTCTGATAACCTAGTTTTTCTAAATTATGCTTTCAATCCTTACCTAGTTTCCTTCAACTTAGTTTAACTTTACTTTGAGTCAAAGCCAATTTCTAAAATATATAAAAAAAAATAATAATAATAATTAATCTTAATTTTACTTCCGCATATGCTTCTTGTTCTTTGTTCTGCATCATTTTTGGTATCAGAGCTTCTGTTCTACATCATTTTTGGTATCAGAGCTTCCGTTCTACATCATTTTGGTATCAGAGCTTCCGTTCTGCATCATTTTGGTATCAGAGCCCTGTCTAGGGTTTCTGTTTTGATTGCTTGTTTGAGTCTCTCTTTTTACTTTGTCTGCTCGAAGTAGACTCCCCAGGATGTCCGGTCCTAGGAACGAAGCGAGGTGCAAACCTCCTCTTCCCATTCCACGGGGTGTTCCTAGGGTGTGTAGGGGATCCGTTGGGTTACAACTTCGTAGCAGGAATTGTAAACGGGGAAGTACTCTATTTTTAGCCCATAATTTCCCTGTTGCAGGAATTATTTCTCACTGCAAGTAACTCCAAATTTGGTGATTTTTGTTTTGCTAAAACCAGTATAATTGAAACTATTTTTCATAATTTTTCTGTGATTTATTAGTTTCCATAAGATTTCTGAAGATTAAATTACTGCAACTCTATTTTTGTATTTCTGCAATTCAATTATTTTTGAGTAATCATCTCTTAATTCATCTTAAGGGCATTTGAGCATCTAAGATAAGGGGAGGAGTTGATAACCTCTCCTTAGCCCAAAACCACCACCCACTCATTCGAACCTAAGCCTTTAATCTTAAAATTAATTAGACCTAATTTGCCCTAGTGGGCTAGGGACATCAACAAGTAGGGTCAAGGCTAGTGTTGAGTCAGTTTGTCTGGTTACTCTGTGTGTGCTTTGTACTCAGTGTCTAGAATGGTGGTTCAGGGATTCCATCCCGAAGGGCTTGTGTGCTGGTCCGCCTACCTGGCCAATCTCTGATTGGTGTCTAGGATTGGCATTTAGGGATCTAACACTCCCCTTACACCTGCCTGGCTGAGTCCTGAGTTACTACAGACTAGCTTGCCACTCTGATTGGGCATCTAGTTTGGACTCTAGGTCTAGTGAGCCAGTAGTCACTTTAGTCTAGTCACATTCTGTGTGCTTGCTTGCATCATCATGTCTGCCCGGAATGGAGTACCCTACCAACCTAGTCAAACCCAACCAGATTTAGAGGCCTTGGTTAGAAATCTTACCAAAAGTATGACCAAATTGAGTCAGGACATGAATGAGGGTTTTTCCCAGTTTAGGGATCGAGTCCAAGTACTTGAGAAACGTAGACATCAAAATTGGACCCCTGATCCAAAATTTAATAGGCCCCAACCTCACCCATGCCAGGAACCTAGGAGGACCTTATACCGTGATCCCGAGCATAACCTTAGGAAGCCTAACCATGATATCTATAGTGTGGATCGTGTCTATGAGAGGTCCTTACAATATTCTAGACCAGTCACTCAACAACCCCAGTCTTCTAGATCAAACCATTTAGATCCACACCCATGCCCAAGTAAGGTCTCTACTAGCTTGAAACCCAGTGTGACCCAGGTTCCTATATCTCAAGAATGTTTATTTTGTAGAGAAAGAGGCCATAAATCTAGTCAGTGCCCATGCATAGGACTGGCTTGTGCACAGCTAAGTGGTAAGAATCCTAAGGATGACATTAATGAGGGAGAACCCAAGCCTACCAATGAGGAAGAAAGGTTAGGTATGACAAGCCTAGAATCAGTTGACCCGATCACCACTGACCCGAAACCCATTGAAGATGGCATCGAGGAAGTATATGATGCTGGCTTGAGTCTAGTTGATGAATATGAGGGGGAAGAACTTGAAGAATGTGACATTGATACTATTGGTTCCTTACCTGAGGAGACCTTGGAGAGCAACCAAGTGGTAGGACCTAGTTCAGAAATTCAAGAGATTTGTGAGAACCAAGTTCCTTTAGTCAAATACTCCCAGGAAGAACTCATAGTGTTAGCCCGAGCTATCAGTTCGTATCCTCTAATGATAGTCATTCCCCAAGTACCAATTGAAGATCTTTGCACTAAACTGTTTAAGTTTGCCCACCCTATGGTAGATCCTCTCCTTAGGATGACTGAATCAAGCCTCTTACAATTGGACCTTATCCCATGCCCAGCCACTAAGGTCTCTCCTGTAATCTCAGTTGAACATCCTTGTCTTGAGCGGATTGATTCACCCAGTCCTGTAGAAGTCCTCCTTATGGCCCCAGACCCCTTCCTTTGCATGACTGACCTACCCTTCTATAGAGTATACCTTTCCACACCCATAGGTCAAATTTCAAGTCTTGAGGTCATCATCCATAGGCCCTTCCATGAATCATTCTCTAATCCAGTTCTTAAGAAAGTGGATCATTATTTGCTTAGAGAACAAACCTTAATTATTGCAATCACATGTCCTAGGATACTTCCCAAACCATCTCTTGATCCATTCCTGGGAGTAGCAAATTTTTACTTTCGTAAGGATGACCAGTTGACACTCATAGATCACCATTCAAACCTTCAGGTCACCACCTTTAGTCAACAGGTAATTCGAGACCCCACCTCATATCTCCTCCCTTTCTCTAGGACTTCCAATGCTTCTTACACCATCCAAGTATACTTTGTCGAAGTCTTTAGAGTGAACCACGTGTCAGAACCTATTAGGTTTGCCACCTACTTCTGGAAGACCTTATGGCACCTACTAGGCACCCATGATAAGTTTTCATGCTCTGCATGCCATCCTCCGACCCAAGGTCAAACCTAGAGAGCCGTAGTTTGCTAGGTTTAGACCTAGGGTTCCTTTGAATAAAGTCCATTCTTTAGGAATGCATCATCAGTCGAGTTTAGGACATTGTCTCAGATTTTGGTTTGATTGAGAGCACCAGGAATTGGGATTTGTATTTTGTCCAGGGCTGAAATTGCATTCAATGTTTCGATCAATAGGTCTATAGGCTAGAGTCCCTTTGAAATTGTTCATGGATACAAGCCTCACACACCACTTGATCTGATTTCACTACTAGCCCACACACACAAGTCTCTTGATGCACTTGCATAGCATGTAAAAGACTTGCATAAAGAAATTCATGCCAAAATAAATTTAAGTAATGAAACTTATAAGAAGTTGGCTGATTCTCAAAGACGAGTCAAAACTTTTGTTGAGGGAGACTATGTAATGATTAGGTTAAGGCCTGAACGGTTTTCTTCTGGAACCGTTAGAAAGTTACATGCTAGAGGAGCTGGACCATTTAGAGTGGTGAAGAGAGTAGGATCCAATGCCTATGTGCTCGAGTTGCCTCCAGAACTAGGCATTAGCTCCACTTTCAACATTACAGACCTAGTAGAATATAGAGAGCCAGCTGTGATTCCCAGTGAGGCTTTTGAACCTAATCCTGCTCTTGAGAGTGAACCCAACCCTGTGTGTCCACCAACAAACTGGCCTGTGAGGAAAGAGCAGATTGAAAAGATCCTCGATGATCAGGTTATCTCTACTCGTAATCGAGGATACCAAAGATACCTGGTCCGCTGGCAAGGAAGGCCAGATTCTGATGACTCTTGGATCTCCCGAGAAGAATTACAAGAATTGGACCCAGACCTCTTGGAGAGATACCAGAGCCAACTTGATCCATACTCGACATGGTCGAGTTCCTCCCATCCTGGGAGAATTGGTGCGGGCACCAGACTCTGAAGAAGACTTCAGAGCTCCATCTGGATCTCTGATTAACCTTGCCCGAAGAATTAGGGTTTTTTGGCTTGTAATAAGGGTTGACTTGATCAACTCAATTTTAGCTTGAGTCTGTATTACCTGCATTTTTATTTAGTTGAGTCATGTTGACTCAATAGTGGACTAGGGCTTCAACCTGGGGTGTTACATTTTCTCCCAAGGCCAAGCAAGTGGGCGCCACACTCCCAGCCACACGCCTGAGTCCAGGGGGCGCCACATCTTCATCCAGTAGACTTTGGTCCCCACACCACAGATAGCAGCTCCCTTCTTTCATGCGCCAATTGAGGAGAATGCAACCAAGGATCCACAAAACAAGGGGGCGGCCCAAGACTTCCATAAGAGCCAAACTATGAATGGGAAGAAAGTTTCTTGGAGAGAACTTCAAGGAGGCGCCCACTACCTGCCAAAAATATCCAAAACAAAGATGGGAAGGGCCTTGACTTAGGGAGGAAGAAAAGAAGGAGTCCAAAAGAGTTGATCCATGGAAGGAAAAAAATTTTCTTGAAGATCCAAGCAAGGAGGCGCCATCTACCTGCCTTTGATAACCCTAATCAAATTTTTTTGGTACCTTGGCCGACCATATGTGTATGGATTATCCTGATTTGTAGATCCCCTCCTTTAGTCCCACATGGGAAGATGTAAAACCCTACTCCCTTGTAAAGCCTTATAAATTAAACCCCTCTTGTAAGTTTAAATCAATCAGATGAATGAAGCTAAATTTTTTTGTGAGCAAACTTTGTGTTTTCTCTCTTCCGCACTTGCATCCAGGTGTTGAGCTCCGTGAGGGAGTAAATCCGGGTTCCCCAGTGTTGCCCAGATATGGTGCCCAAGAGGGGGGGTGAATTGGGTATTTAAAAAATTAAAGCAATATATGTGCTATCAAGTTTTATGGTGAAGAGTGATAGTGCTCAAATAATTGTGCAACGGAAGCAATGAAATAAATTAACAATTTAAGAGCAAAAGAAGAGCAATGCAAACACACAAGAAGTATAGTGGTTCGGTGCACCTAGCACCTACATCCACTCCCCAAGCTCCACTTGGGAATTTCCACTATAATCTTTAGATTACAGCCGACTTGTTTTACCAGGCTCACAAGTCAAAACCTTACACACTTGTTTTGGCTTCGGGCTTACAAGCAACCCTAGTTGGTTTTATCAATTGGATCACCAACAAACCTCACTCACTTGTTTTGGCTTCGGGCTTACAAGCAACCCTAGTTGGTTTTATCAATTGGATCACCAACAAACCTTACTCACTTGTTTTGGCTTCGGGCTAACAAGCAACCCTAGTTGGTTTTATCAATTGGCTCACCAACAAACCTCACTCTAGTTTCAAATTCCCTTGAAACTAGCCTACCACAAATAGAATATGAATACAATGAATAAAAAACAATACAAACTCCTTTTTGAGCAAAAGGTAATTCGATGAAGCTTTTGATGGAGACTCTTCAAGCCTTTCTCTTGGAATCTTGGACCTTGCTAAATGCCAAACTCTTGAAAGTTGGATTCCTCAAAGATGGAAAGCTTATGGCTAAGGAATCTCTTGGATTTCTCACTCTTTTTGGCTTGGAATTGCTTGAAGGCTTTTTACTTTCACTCTAATCCTTTTCACCTTGTCTCCATGTCTTTTTTTGAAGTTTGGTGGAGGTTAAATACCTCATTCATGCTGAAACAACTCCACAAGACCGTTAGAATCAAAAATATGGCCGTTTATGGCCGTTAGAAATCAAATCAGAAGTTCAGAAAAACTAGCCGTTATACCATGAGTCGACCTCTGGATCAAGTGTCGACCTCAGGTGTCGACCTCAGGTGTCGACCTCTGGACAGGTGTTGACCTCAGGTGTCGACCTCTGAACAGGTGTTGACCTCAGGTGTCGACCTCTGAACAGGTGTTGACCTCTGGTGTCGACCTCTGGATCAAGTGTCGACCTCAGGTGTCGACCTCTGGACAGGTGTTGACCTCAGGTGTCGACCTCTGAACAGGTGTTGACCTCAGGTGTCGACCTCTGAACAGGTGTCGACCTTTGGTGTCGACCTCTGAAGCGTGCCACTGAAATTTTGCCGTGCCGGTTTTGCTGAACCATCTTCAAATCCTTTCATATTAATTCCAAAGTCCATATATTTGATTTTCCATTAATTTAAGGACTTTTTCAACTGAAATACAAGCATTTCTTCATTCAACATGGTTGAGTACTAAGATCTAAGAAATACACTTAAAACACAATTAGTACTCATATATACTTAAACATTTTGTCAATCATCAAAATCAAGACTAGAGTCAACAATCTCCCCCTTTTTGATGATGACAAAACCTTTAAGTATAAGAATAGGGTAAGCTTAAAAAGATTAACAATAAGATAAACATGTAAGCTCAAAACAATAAGCACCAAGCTCCCCCTCAAAATATGATCCAAAAAATATTCAAAAAATTTTTTTTAAAAAAATATGCAAAAGAAAAATTTAAAATTTTCAAAATTTCTTCTTCTTACTAATTCTTTCCTTTAGATAAAAACATTTTACATTCTTCTCCCCCTTTTGCACTTTCTTCCATTTCTCAAAAGATTTTTCATGTTTATGATTTTTCATGTTTATCCAATCTTCCCCTTTTCATACTTAACAATTTTCTCCCCCTTTTTGACATCATGAAAAAGGGTGTAAGGCAATACAAAGTAGGAATGAAGTTGGAAGGAATAGCAAGTAGGTCATCAAAATCAATGCATGAAATCAAATATTTATGATATCAATTGAATATGATATAAATTGAACAAGATACCAAAGAATGTAAGCACATGCAAGAAATGATTTGATGTATATTATCCATTCGCCTTACTTGTTCATGGGATAAGGTCACAGCGGCACCCCTACACGTCATAAGAGAGCCCGTTGAATGGGAAGAGAGGGTCTTTAAGCCCTACTTATCTCCTATGACCGGACGGCCATGGTGACTAACCCAATCCGAAGCGGTTACTAGGAATTCTTATATATAAAAAAAAATTTGATGCCAATAGAATATGATACCATTTGAATGTAACTCCTCCAAAGAATTAGATTTGAAAACAAGAAGAGTACTAGAGCAATATAAGCAAAGCATGATATCAACAAGATATTCAAAGCATCAAATATGATAACAAATCTTTGAATGCTCCCCCTGAATGTTATTCCTTCTTTAAAAATATGCATTTATTTCAGGAATAAAACATGAAAGCTTATGCATCAAGATTTGAAATTTTTCAAGATATTCATGATTTTCAAAATACAAAACATTTATATTGCATAAAAATGTTTAGCATTATTTCAAATTCATTTTAAGATGATTTGATATCCATACAAATGCTAGAAGTAATATGATATCAAGTCTAGCTATTAGAGCAAGGGTTTGTCAATAAGCATACCTTCTTCTTAAAAGTAACCCTTAACTACTAGTTCTATACTTGATCCAAATCATTTCTAGATTATGCATAGATGTCAAAAACAATACAAATCATAGCATTTCACTTGAAATAATTTAGAAATTATATTAATCAAAATCAAGTGAAGATCTAATAATCACAAGTTTGACCATGAGAGCTTGAAATCCATCAACATCAAAATGGTCATGATCACAACAAATGATTATTAGTCTAAGCTTGATTCTAATCAATCAATTAAAACATTTTTCAAATCAATATGCATCTTTAAAAGTATTTTTCATGAAATACATTAATCAAAATCAAGTGAAGGTCTTACAATCATAAATTTAATCATGATATCATGAAATTCATCAACACCAAAAAGTTCATGATTATATCAAATGATGATAAGTCCAAACTTGATTCTAATTAACTATTTAAAACAAATTTTCAAAGTAATTGATGCAATAAAAATTAATCTACAATTTTAATTATGGAAGGAGATGTTTAGAATTTACCAATATACATAATCCTTCCTTTTACCATTTAGTCCAAAAAATAGCTTGTCCACTTCTTTAAATTATCTTGTACAACCTCTTTTCAAGAACTTCCTTTCTTCATGTTGGGTTGCAAGACATTCCTGCAAAACAAATTAAGTGGACACTTTTGGTACCCAAACTTTCTTGGGTCCTTTATGATTAGTAATTATGGTTCCTTTTGGAACCCAAACTTTTCTTAATCTAGAAGGATAAGCATTGAAACCACATTTATAATAAGAATTGAAAGAATCAGGAATATTGAAGTTCTTCAAGAGTTTTTGCTTCTTTTCCTCAATCAAAATATTTTTCACATTAAAAACTTTTTCACATAAATTTTTTGAAATAACATTTTCTTTTTCTAAAAATTCTTTTTCTTTATAAAAATTATTCTTTTCATTTTTAAAAATATCAATCTTGGCATTTAAATCATCATTTTTATTTGCAAGATTGGTGTTGTCAAGAGAAAATGAATCTACATGCCTATTTAATTTCTTGTGCTCAATTTTTAGCAAACTGTATTCATGCACAAGATCATTAGATGCATCATGTGATTCTTTAAAGGTAAAATCATAATTATTTTTAGCACATACCTTTTTCTCATTAGCCATGAAACAAAGATGGGCAACTTCATCATCCATACTTGAATCTTCGCTATCGCTCCAAGTTGCCATCATTGCCTTGAATTTCCTTTTGGCCTTGAGAGCTATTATTTTCTTTTCTGTATCAGCTTCCACTATCCTTTGCCATAAGTTCAACTCATAGGTCATGAGTGAACCGATAAGCTCCTCCAAAGGTAAGGTTTCTACATCTTTAGCTTCTTGGATCGCCGTCACCTTTGGATCCCATGATTTTGGCAAGGATCTAAGAATTTTGTTCACCAAATCAGCATTAGTATAGATTTTGCCAAGACTTTTTAATTCATTAATAATAGTCATAAATCTTGAAAACATATCAGATATAGATTCATAATGCATCATTTCAAAAGTTTCAAAAGAATGTATAAGCAAATTAATTTTAGTGTTCTTCACTTGAAGAGTACCCTCATGAGTAACTTCAAGTGTGTCCCATATTTCCTTCGCTGATGTGCATGTAGAAACTCTATTAAATTCATTTAAGTCCAATGCACAATAAAGCAAGTTCATTGCTTTAGCATTGAGTTCAAATTGTTTAATGTCATATTCATTCCAATCCTCTTCAGGCTTTGGAATGGAAATGCCATTAACCAAAATGGAAGGAATATGAGGACCACTAATAATGGTTTTCCAAAGATGATAACTAATAGATTGAATATGGATGCGCATGCGAGTTTTCCAAAATATGTAATTTATGCCATTGAAAAATGGTGGTCTAACACTAATACCTACAAGGGTCACCATGAACTTTAGCTCAAAATCGTTAGATTTTCAATCAGAGCACCGAGCTCTGATACCACTTGTTGCCCAGATATGGTGCCCAAGAGGGGGGGTGAATTGGGTATTTAAAAAATTAAAGCAATATATGTGCTATCAAGTTTTATGGTGAAGAGTGATAGTGCTCAAATAATTGTGCAACGGAAGCAATGAAATAAATTAACAATTTAAGAGCAAAAGAAGAGCAATGCAAACACACAAGAAGTATAGTGGTTCGGTGCACCTAGCACCTACATCCACTCCCCAAGCTCCACTTGGGAATTTCCACTATAATCTTTAGATTACAGCCGACTTGTTTTACCAGGCTCACAAGTCAAAACCTTACACACTTGTTTTGGCTTCGGGCTTACAAGCAACCCTAGTTGGTTTTATCAATTGGATCACCAACAAACCTCACTCACTTGTTTTGGCTTCGGGCTTACAAGCAACCCTAGTTGGTTTTATCAATTGGATCACCAACAAACCTTACTCACTTGTTTTGGCTTCGGGCTAACAAGCAACCCTAGTTGGTTTTATCAATTGGCTCACCAACAAACCTCACTCTAGTTTCAAATTCCCTTGAAACTAGCCTACCACAAATAGAATATGAATACAATGAATAAAAAACAATACAAACTCCTTTTTGAGCAAAAGGTAATTCGATGAAGCTTTTGATGGAGACTCTTCAAGCCTTTCTCTTGGAATCTTGGACCTTGCTAAATGCCAAACTCTTGAAAGTTGGATTCCTCAAAGATGGAAAGCTTATGGCTAAGGAATCTCTTGGATTTTTCACTCTTTTTGACTTGGAATTGCTTGAAGGCTTTTTACTTTCACTCTAATCCTTTTCACCTTGTCTCCATGTCTTTTTTTGAAGTTTGGTGGAGGTTAAATACCTCATTCATGCTGAAACAACTCCACAAGACCGTTAGAATCAAAAATATGGCCGTTTATGGCCGTTAGAAATCAAATCAGAAGTTCAGAAAAACTAGCCGTTATACCATGAGTCGACCTCTGGATCAAGTGTCGACCTCAGGTGTCGACCTCAGGTGTCGACCTCTGGACAGGTGTTGACCTCAGGTGTCGACCTCTGAACAGGTGTTGACCTCAGGTGTCGACCTCTGAACAGGTGTTGACCTCTGGTGTCGACCTCTGGATCAAGTGTCGACCTCAGGTGTCGACCTCTGGACAGGTGTTGACCTCAGGTGTCGACCTCTGAACAGGTGTTGACCTCAGGTGTCGACCTCTGAACAGGTGTCGACCTTTGGTGTCGACCTCTGAAGCGTGCCACTGAAATTTTGCCGTGCCGGTTTTGCTGAACCATCTTCAAATCCTTTCATATTAATTCCAAAGTCCATATATTTGATTTTCCATTAATTTAAGGACTTTTTCAACTGAAATACAAGCATTTCTTCATTCAACATGGTTGAGTACTAAGATCTAAGAAATACACTTAAAACACAATTAGTACTCATATATACTTAAACATTTTGTCAATCATCAAAATCAAGACTAGAGTCAACACCCAGGAACCTTGAGGAGGTGTGAGATCTCCAAAACCCCAACCCTAGGTTAGCCACTTCACTCCCAAACCCTAGCCGCCCATCACCCTTCTCTTTCCACCAAGCCCTAGCATATCCCACCTCTCACGGCCATTCTCTCCAAGTCCAGGCCGACCACCAGCATCCAGCCACAGTCCGGATACTTCAGATCCAAAGCTCTTTCTAGAGGGAGTCGAATCAGCCTTCAAGAGAATCCGGATCTCAGCGACATCAGCCTTCAAGTTCTTCGAACTGGTAAATCCTTCCCCGAGTCTCTGAATCCATCACTTATTTTTCTTCTTCCCAGATCTTGAGTCCAGGAGAAGCCGACCCAGCCACGAGACCAGTATTGGAGGATCCATTGCGAAGATTGCCGACTCCGAGGATCCAACAATCTTCTTGAGAGAGTTCTTCCACCCAAATTCTGTGAAGATCACTATCTGGTTAGTAAACCGTCTCTTCTCTTTATTTCTGTCCTGTTGAAAGTTCAGAGCAAAACTCTAGGTCTGGGAGTTTCTCAACCCCCAGCGATCCGTTACTTCTGAACTACTCTGATAACCTAGTTTTTCTAAATTGTGCTTTCAATCCTTACCTAGTTTCCTTCAACTTAGTTTAACTTTACTTTGAGTCAAAGCCAATTTCTAAAATATATAAAAAAAAAAAAAACAATTAATCTTAATTTTACTTCCGCATACGCTTCTTGTTCTTTGTTCTGCATCATTGATTTTTATTGCAGGTGTATCTTGCAACCAAGGAGAACAAAAGACTTTGGTATCTTGATTGTGGTTGCTCAAGATACATTATAGGAGATGTGAAGCAATTCATTTCTCTTGAAGCAATGAATGGAGGGAGTGTGACCTTCGGGGATAATGGTAAAGAAAAAATCATTGGTATTGGTAAGGTTCACATTACTCCTAGTTATATTAGCAATGTATTTTTAGTTGAAGGTTTAAATCATAATCTTTTAAGTATTAGTCAATTTTACGATAAAGGTTTTCAAGTTATTTTTAAAACATCTTATTGCATGATTGCTAGTCCGGATAAAAATGAAGTATAATTCATTGAAAAAAGGCATGGCAATATTTATTTGGTAGATTTAGATGATCTAGCTTTGCCTAATAGAGAATGTCTTGTTGCAATGAATTATACTAAAGATGAGACTAGTTGGCTTTGGCATAGAAGATTAGGGCATGCTAGTATGTATCTACTTTCAAAACTTTATAAAAAGAATTTAGTTAGAGATTTACGAGAACTTTATTTTGAAAAAGATAGAGTTTGCCAAGCATGTCAATTTGAAAAACAAGTTAAAACTTTTTTCAAACCAAAAGATTTTGTGACTACTAGTAGGCCACTAGAACTACTTCATATAGATCTCTTCGGACCAACTAGAACATCCAATCTAGGAGGCAAGAGATATGGATTGGTTATAGTGGATGATTTTTCAAGATTTACTTGGATTTTCTTTCTAGCTCATAAAGATGAAATATTTTCTGCATTTATAAAGTTTTACCAAAAAGTTTCAAATGAAAAAGGTGTTTCAGTTATTTGCATACGTAGTGATCATGGTTTTGAATTTGAAAATCAAGATTTCGAAAGTTTTTGTAATGAAAAAGATATAGAACATAATTTTTCTACACCTAGGACACCTCAGCATAATGGGATAGTAGAAAGAAAAAATCATACTTTAGAAGAAATGGCACGTATGATGCTTTGTGAAAATGATTTACCGAGATATTTTTGGAATGAAGCTATTAATACTGCATGTTATATTTTGAATTGAGTTTTAATCTGACCTATTTTGAAGAAAACTCCTTATGAATTTTGGAATCAAAGAAAACCAACATTAAAGTATTTCCGAGTTTTTAGTTGTCAATGTTTTATCTTAAATAATGGCAAAGACAATCTTGGAAAATTTGATGCCAAGTTTGATGAAGGTATCTTTTTATGATACTCTACATGAAGCAGGGCATATAGAGTTTTTAACAAAAAAACCTTAGTTGTAGAGGAGTCTGTACATGTTGTTTTTGAAGAATCTACTAACAAATCTTCTAGAAAAGATGATACTTCTGATGCATGTACGGTGCTGATAAGCTTCAAAAGTTGACATTGAATGATCAACCCTCTCAGCCAAGTGAAGAAGATCAAGACAAAAATGAGAAAGGTGAAGACACTCCAAAGTACCAAGATCTACCTAAGGAGTGGAGGTATGCTAATAAATATCATAAGGAATTAATCCTAGGTGATCCATCTAAAGGGGTAAGAACTCAAGCCTTAATTAGAAATGAATGTGATTATGTAGCTTTTGTTTCTCAAGTAGAGCCTAAATATTTTAAAGATGTTAAAAAAGACCATAACTGGATAAATGCTATGCAAGATGAATTAATTCAATTTGATAGAAATAATGTCTGGACATTAATAGAAAGACCATCTAGTGATTCTATTATTGGCACTAAATGGATATTTAGGAATAAATTAGATGAAAATGGAATTGTTGTTAGAAATAAAGCTAGGCTAGTTGCTAAAGGCTATAATCGGGAGGAAGGAATTGATTTTGATGAAACTTTTGCTCCTGTTGCTAGACTTGAAGCAATTAGACTACTATTAACATTTGCTTGTTTTATGAATTTCAAACTTTTTCAGATGGATGTTAAAAGTACTTTTCTAAATGGTTTTATAATAGAAGAAGTTTTTATTGAACAACCACCTAGATTTGAAAATCATGCACATCCTGATCATATTTTTAAATTGCACAAGGCACTTTATGGCTTAAAGCAAGCACCTCGAGCCTGGAATGAAAGACTCAGCAAATTTATGATTGAAAATGAATTTTCTAGAGGTCATGTTGATAAAACTTTGTTTTTGAAGAAGAAAGATAATGATTTGTTAATAGTGCAAATATATGTTGATGATATTATTTTCGGTGCTACTAATGAAATTCTTTGTCGAGAGTTTGCTAAGCTAATGCAAGATGAGTTTGAGATGAGCATGATGGGAGAACTTAATTTCTTTCTCGGACTCTAAATCAAGCAAACTAAAGATGGAATATTCATTAACCAAGCTAAGTATATAAGAGAAATTATAAAGAAGTTTGGGATGGAGACTATTAAATCAATAGGTACACCTATGAGCCCCTCTTATAAACTTGATAAAGATGAGCATGGTAAATCTGTAGATCAAAAATTATACAGAGGTATGATTGGCTCTTTACTGTACTTAACTGCTAGTAGACTAGATATAATGTTCAGTGTATGCATATGTGCTAGATATCAGTTTGAACCTAAAGAATCACATCTATTGGCTGTTAAGTGCATTATTAAATATCTATCTGGTATAATTGATATTGGCTTATGGTATTATAGAGATTCATCTGCTGAATTAGCAAGAAACAAACTTTAGTTGCACTATCCACAGCTGAAGCTAACTATATTGCAATAGGAAGTTGTTGTGCTCAAATCTTGTAGATTAAGCAACAACTTGAAGATTTTAGAATTAAGTTAACTAATACACCTATAAAATGTGACAATACCAGTGTTATTTGCTTGACAAAAATCCTGTTCAACACTCTAGAATCAAACACATAGAAATTAGGCATCGTTTTATTAGAGATCATGTAGAAAATAATTATATTGTGCTTGAATTTATTTGTACTGAATTGCAATTAGCTGATATTTTGACTATACCTCCTAGAAGATTGGTTCTGTATGATTAGAAGAGAACTCGGGATCATTAATCCTTTTGATTAAAATCTTCCCATCTTTGACTCAAAAGAGATCAAATTTGGCATCAATCATAATCAATTATTATTAATTTCATTGAATTTCCAGTGATTTTGATCTGCCCCTCATTCTCTTGATTTTTGATTTTAAGTCGAGGTGTCGACACATGCATATGTCGACACCTAAATGTGTCGACACATTCATGAGTCGACACATGAATGGCAGCAGACCGAGGTTAAGGGCATTCTGAAGTATTTTTTCTTCCATTTCTCCTCCCCACTTGAGCCGACACATGCCCTAACTCTCTCCACACTGTTCCTTCCCTCCAATCTATGTTCAAAACTCCTCGATTCTTCATTTTTGATGATTTTTGGTCTGGATTGAGTGACATTCCCTCTCCCATTTCCACTTTGAACCCTAGAAACCCTAGGTTTCTCCATCAATCTTGTTCAAATCTTTATTATGTGCAATGGGACCCTAAAAACAAGTTGTCCATCACCCTCGGCCATCCAATCAGGAGGAAGAGCGAAGAACCAAAGCCAGATATGAAGCTAGAGCCCAGATCAACCAGTTCGACCACTATTCACAACATCTAGCCTAATGAGCTTGAAGACGGTTGTCGGAGGATGCCATGTGGACTTCAGTTTTGTTGACTAGCAATACTTCAAGATTGGTCAGTGGATTAGAGACGCTGGTCTGACATCTTTCTGTTCTCTGAGTGAGAGATACTACCCAGGGCTCATACGAGAGTTCTACGGATCATTAGCCCATGGGAGTGATGGTTGGCTAGCTCAGGTCAGAGGCAGGATATCCCCGTGACTTTAGATATATTGAGTAGAGTGTGGGATATTCCTATGGATGGTTCAATTATTGACAGTTTGATTGACAGAGTGAGTGGACTTCAGTGCATATTCGAGTCAGACATCTTGCCTGAGGGAGCCACTGTGCTTGCATCCCGTTTGTCTACCGAGATAAGACTTCTGCATCATATTGTCGCCCGGATTCTTCTACCAAAGATCGGACGTTTTGACTACATCACTGAGAGAGAGCTGCTTGTGATGATCTCATTGGTACAGCACACACCCGTCTGCCTTCCCATGCTCATGGTATATCAGATGACGGAGGCTTTAATGAGTCAGTAACTCTGCTTACCCTACGAGATGGGGTTGACACTATTGTTCAGGGAGTATGGTGTTAGTTTTGAGGATGAGCCCTTCCGGATGCTCCTACATACTGATGTCTATGACATCAGGTCTTTACATTGGATGGGATATCAATTGTTCAGAGGCCAGTGGAGATGTAGAGTATCTGGTCTGGCCGATGACAGAGATGATGATGATGCTACAGAGAAGGAGCGTATACTTGCCAGTGAGGCAAGACCTATAGAGGCACCTCTTCCAGAGAGTCAGCTTGAGTCAGCAGTGCAGCTAGAGTCTGCTTCTCAGTCTGAGCCTACATCTTAGCCTCAGCCAGTTCAGTCAGATACTCCAGGAGTTTCAGAGTGTCTATTGGACAAAGTCAGTCACACAGAAACAGATATCTTGATTATCAGATAGTGACTTGACTGTTTTATTGCTGAGACCAGAGAGAGTCACAGAGGTTTGAGTGATGGCATCTCAGCTATTCTGACTGCACTGTCCAGACCTTCTATAGGGAGTATTCCAGATCCAACTCCAACTCCATCTGCCCCAGTACCAGTGATGGATGATAGTAATGATGGTGATGATGAGGAGACTGACTCTGATGATTTCGACTTTCCAGACTTTATTTCAGAGCCAGCGGCAGTGGTGACAGTAGACTTGCCTAGGAGTCCCATTCGTGACCCTTCCAGTTCACCCACTCAAACTCCTATTTTATCTACTCCACCATCCAGATCTGATGATCATGTTCCCATTCCTATTCTTTCACCTGTTGTTGATTCACCTGTTATTGATACCCCCATTATTGACACTCCTATTGTTGACTCACTGATTACAGATACACCCATTGATTTTCCAGCTAATACGCCTATCATTGATATGCCTATCATTTCATCAGCTGATACACCAATTTTTGACACACCCACAGTTGATACACCTATCATTCATACATTCTCTCTTATCTGAGAGATAGGTTTTTACACACCTGGTTTTCGTTATCTTGATTCCGGTCCATCATTTGATCATACACCACATCCAACAGTTGTAGAGACTGTCGCCCCGATCTGCTCTATTCCTGCTAAGGACATTGCCTCCACCTCCTCTGCTTCAGCTAGAGGTAGGACATATGCTCGATGCAGAGGACAAGGTCGTTATACTCCTCCATGACCGACCAGGACCCATCTTCGTGATCTTAGATCGATGTGGCCCCGAGCTTGCTCTTTCACTGATACTGGACCAAATGAGATCGGATCTTCTGAGGATGAGGATGAGGATTAAGATACTTTGTATGTTTAAATAGTTTGCTTTTATGCACTTTTTGTATGTTTTGATGTTGTCTTTGTAAACAAATTCTGATATTATATGAAGTCTTATATTGTACTTCATGGTTATGACTTCAAATGAATGAAATGCTTTAATTTCCTTTAGTACTTCATTATCTTTATTTATGAATGAATGGATGAATGAACCTTTTTATTGTACTTTGATGCTATATCTTTAATAACTTGCCTACTCTCTTCCTACCTTTTTAATGATAACAAAAAGGGAGAGTAATAAGACTAAAGTATAAATGTGTGGGGAAGTAAAAGTGTAATAGTATAAAATCTATGTTTGGAAATTTGCAAATTTGAAAAATTTGAAAATTCTTTTGAAAATTTGGTTGAGCTTGAATTGAAAATTTTTTACAAATTCTTTAAGGAAACGGGAGCAATACCTCCTTTATATTGAAAATCTATTTTGATTTGAATTTCATGACAAATCTTTTCCTTAGATGTTTGAAAAGATGTTTACAAATTCTTTTATGAATCATCTGTTCAGGAGGAGCCTAGTTTATTGCTAAATTTTTGTCTCTCCTAAGCATGTTCCCTTTAGAGTATCAAGATACATGAGTTTATATCTTATATATATTTCAAGCTCTGATTCTCTTAACCATTATAACACTCTTGCTTTGATACATCATTTCAATATTGCAATTACTTTGATACACCTATTGCAATTAGCTCTTCACATCTAAAAAATTTATTTGAAAGCTTTTTATGCAATTTATACTTAAAGATTTTGTCATCATCAAAAGGAGAAGATTGTTGACTCCATTATTGATTTTGAAGATAAGCAAAACAGTTAAGTATAAGTTGAGTACTAATGATTTCTTTGAAATGTGTTTTTATAGAAAAAGGTGTTCATCAATTTGAAAAATGATTGTTTGATTAAAGAAGCCAAAGTTTAGATGAAAGATCTGCTCAAAAAAGACTTGGACAAGTGAATTTGCTTAAATGAATACATAAGTTCAATATAGACTTGATTTAGTACAAGTTTAGGTATTTTTATGAAGATCTCAGTGAGGTGTCGACTAAAAGTGTCGACACATGACTCCAAGTGTCAACACATGACAGTGAAGTGTCGACTCAACCCGATATGCAAAGAAAGTTTCAGATGGCATGGCTGAAGTGTTAATACATGGAATTGAAGTGTCGACACATGGATTAGCTCATCGCTTGAAATTTTTAAGTCATAAAACTTGTTGAAGATGAAGATCTGGTGAAGTGTCGACACATGGATGCTAAATGTTGACTCAAAGTATCGACTCACCTAAAGAAGTGTTGACATATCTGAAATTTCCAGAAAGCTACATTAAAGACTTTTGAACTATGTATCGACTCAAGAAGTTCAAGTGTCGACCTGAAGTGTCGACTCATAGCCTGAAGTGTCGACATAGGGAGTTCTGAAAACAGTAACAGCTAGTTTTTCAAACACAGAACTCGTCCCTCTTCGCACCCAACAGCTAGATTTTCATATCTAATAGCTAGAAACTGGATTTTAGGCCTTGAAAAAGTATTTATATGATCCAAATCAAATCAAAATGAAGAAAAAAAAGAGAGATTGATTAAGAAAGAATAAAAAGAGAAGAAAAGAGAGCATTCACTCCTATTCATTAAAGTTCAACTACTCTCAAGCAAAAAGCAAGCCTCCAAGCATTCAAGAGACTTCAAGAGCATTATAGATCAACTATTCTTGAGCAATCAAAGAGGCTTCATCAAGTTGAAAGCATCACAACAACGAGCTTCAAAGAGAAACCTGCTTTTTATTAGAAAGCTTTTATTGTCTTTACTTCAAACCATTATTTGTTGTTAGGGTTCTTGGTTAGCCTATTGCAAAAGCAAGGGAGGTAATTGGTGAGCCTTTGAAAATCAATTAGGTTCTTGGTTAGCCTGGAAAATCAAGGGAGGTTGGTGGTGAGCCTTAAAACCATTTAGGTTCTTGGTTAGCCCATAAAACCAAGTGAGGTTTTGACTTGTGAGCCTTGTGAAAACAAGTCGGATTTTGATTAGTGAGCCCGGAAAACTAATCGACTATAATCGATTAAGATTATAGTGAATTCCCAAGGGAATCTTGGGGAGTGGATGTAGGTGCATTGGATAGCACCGAACCACAATACTTATTTGTGTTTGTGGTTGCTTGTCTCCTCTCATTGCTCTTACTTTTATTGCTTTATATTTCTGTTGCACATTTACTTAAGAGCACTTTATTTGTATTCATAGTACTTGGTTAATTGTTGGATTGGATCACATACTATTGCATTGCATCAATTAATTTTTAGAGACCCAATTCACCCCCCCTCTTGGATTGCTTACTGGGCAACATCCTCTACTTATCTTCAATTTATCCTCGAGTAATTCCATCATCTCCTTCCTTGATCCATCCAACCCCTCATCTCCCCGCCGGATCTCCTCACCGCTGTGATGCCTCACCCGCGCCACCACCAAGCCTCGGCTATGCCATCATCCCAGCTAATTAGGAACACCCGATTCCCTATCCACAGCACCATCACGAAGTACCAGATCGCCACCTTGCCCGTGGTCTTCCCTTCCCACCTTCCGAGTCCACAACCTCCGATCAACGCTCCGACCCCCACCTTTTTACCTTACCGCGCCGTCGTGCCGATCCTCCATCATCGCCCCCAATTGACGTCTCAGCCCACCGTAGCCCATCCTCTGTCTGCTCGTGAAGCCTTGAATAGCCACCAACAAAGGACCCCATCGTCGCCACACCATCTCCCCTTCAGATTTGTGGAAGATCCCTGCTATCGACAAACACCAGTTTGTCATCCTCACTAAGATGTCCTTCCCCTGACGAACGGCCACGACCCAAGACCTCCGATGATTGTGCTCCATCATCTGCAATGTCTCCCTCCCATCCAGAGCCCACAGTCATTCCCTCCATCTCGCTCATCTCCGATCGTCGTTGACCTCTATTTTCCATCACCCGCGACGCCACCGAATGCCTCTTCCGTTGAGCGTGCCACCGTCAATTCCTTCTACGCCGACCTCCATCCAAGACATCTTATAGTCCAGCCACCCTTCCACAGTCACTAAAAGAACTGTTCCTTGATCAAGAGGGTGAAGGGGGACCACTAGGGCAAGACAAAACCAAAAAGAAGTGATTTTGGAATGAACTGTTGATGCCCTAAAAATACAAGTTTTCGTTCATGAGTCGACACTTGGATTTTGGTCAAGTGTCGACACTTGCATGAGTCGACACTTGGCCAAAAATTCAAGCATCGACACCTAGCCAGAAAACCCAAAGAAAATCCAGAAAAATTTTCAAAAAATTTTCAAAAATCAAGGGGGTTCTAGTGAAGGTTTTAGGACATAAAAGAGATGATTTTGGGCTCAAGGAATCAAGTAAAAACAAGGTTTGAAGGAGTTTTAGACAAAGGGATCAATGATACCTAACTCTCTTCTAATCATGCAAAATTTATTTTTGCTAAGGGGTTTAGTGAAAATGTCAGTTAATTGATTATCAGTATAAACAAATTCAAGTATCACATTATAATTTTGTACATGATTTCTTATAAAGTGATGTCTTATTTCAATATGTTTGCTTCTTGAGTGTTGAACATGATTTTTAGTCAAATTAATTGCACTAGTATTATCACATCTTATTGGTGTCTTAGTTAATTTGGTGCCAAAATCTTCGAGTTGTTGTTTGATCCATAGGATTTGAGCATAACAGCTTCCAGCTACAATATATTCAGCTTTCGCCATAAATAAAGCAACTAAATTCTGTTTCTTGCTACTCCATGAAATCAAATTAACTCCAAGAAATTGACAAGTTTCACTTCTACTTTTTCTATCAAGTTTGTACCCAGCAAAATCAGCATCAGAATATGCTATCGATTCAAATGATGAATCTCTAGAGTACCAAAGTTCAATATCAATAGTACTAGACAAATATCTAAGTATGTATTTAATAGCCAATAAATGAGACTATTTGGGAGCAGACTGATATCTTGCACACACATACATTAAACATTATACCTGGCCTACTTGCAATCAAATATAACAATGAACCAATAATACCTTTATATAACTTTTGATCAACATTCTTACCTGATTCATCTTTGTCAAGTTTACAAGAGGAGCTCATAGGCATACCTAATGGTCTGGTACTCTCCATTCTAAACTTCTTTAAGATTTCTCTTGTATACTTGCTTGGTTGATGAAGATCCCCTCTTTTGTTTGCTTGATTTGGAGTCCGAGAAAGAAGTTAAGCTCATCCATCATGCTCATCTCGAATTCTCCATGCATTAACTTTGTAAACTCTTGACAAAGATGTTCATTAGTAGCACCGAAAATAATGTCATCTACATAAACTTGTACTACTAAGAGATCATCATTCTTCTTTTTCAAAAATAATGTAGTGTCTACATTTCCTCTTGAAAAACCATTTTTAAATAGAAATTTACTTAGTATATCATACCAAGCTCTTGGAGCTTGTTTCAAACCATACAAAGCTTTATGAAGTTTAAAATATGATTGAAAAATTCATGATTTTCAAAACCAAGAAGCTAATCTACAAACACTTCCTCTTCAATAAATCTATTTAGAAAAGCATTTTTGACATCTATTTGAAATAGTTTGAAGTCCATAAAATATGTAAATGCTAATAATAGTCTAATTACCTCAAGTCTAGCAATTGGAGCAAAGGTTTCATTAAAATCAATCATTCTTGCTGATTGTAGCCTTTGGCAACTAGCCTAGTTTTATTCTTAGTAGCTATTCCATTTTCATCAAGCTTGTTTCTGAAAATCCATTTTGTACCAATTATTGAAATATTAGTAGGTCTTTCAACTAAAGTCCAAACATTATTTCTTTTAAATTGATTTAGTTCATCTTGCATAGCATTTATCCAATTACAATCATTTTCAGTTTCTTCAATAGATTTAGGTTCTATTTGATAAACAAAAGCTAAGTAATCATATACATTTCTCAAAGAGGAACGAGTACTTACGCCTTTTGATGGATCACCAATTATAAGTTCTTTGGGATGTCCATGAGCATACCTCCATTCTTTTGGTAATGGCTTGGGTGTTGATATACTTCAACTCCTTGTACTTATTCTCCTTCATTATTTTGATTTTCATCTTATTTTTTAGAAGGCTCTTCATTGATGCTCACTTTTCAATCCTTTAAACACATGTTTCATCATCAACAACAGCTTTTCTAGAAGCTTTTTGATCAGTCTCATCAAAAACAACATGGATGGATTCTTCAACAAGAAGTATTCTTTTGTTGAAGACCCTGTATGCCTTGCTAGATGTAGAGCAACCTAAAAAGATACCCTCATATGACTTGGCATCAAATTTACTTAGATTGTCCTTGCCATTGTTTAAAAAGAAACAACAGCATCCAAAAACACGAAAATACTTAATTGATGGTTTTCTACCTTTCCAAATCTCATAAGGTGTTTTCTTTAAAATAGGCTAGATTAAAACATGATTTAAAACATAACAAGCAGTATTTATGGCTTCTACCCAGAAATATCTAGGCAAATCATTTTTGCAAAGAATGGTGCATGCCATTTCTTCAAGAGTTCTATTTTTTCTTTCTACCATCCCATTTTGTTAAGGTATCCTAGGTACAAAAAAATTATGATGAATACCATTTTCACTATAAAACTTTTCAAAATCATGATTTTCAAGTTCCGTACCATGATCACTTCATAAAAAAATAATTGAAATACCTTTTTCATTTGAAACTCTCTTGTGAAATTTAATGAATGCAAAAAAAGTTTCATCTTTATGAGCTAAAAACATGACCCATGTAAAACATGAAAAGTCATCCACAATAACTAGACCATACTTCTTACCTCCCAAACTAGTTATTCTAGTAGGTCCAAAAAGGTCCATATAAAGTAGTTCAAGGGCTCTACATGTAGAGACAACTCCCTTAGGTTTGAAAGAAGATTTAATTTATTTTTCAAGTTGGCAAGCACTACAAATTTTGTTATTTTTAAAACTAAGTTTTGGCAAATCTTTTATGGGATTCTTTTTGTTAAGTTTTGAAAGCAAATGCATACTTGCATATCTTAGTCTACGATGCCAAAGCCAACTAGTTTTATTGATCTTGGCTTCCATTGCCACTAGGCATTGACCATTTTGGACTGGTAGATCATCAAGATCAACCATGTAAATGTTGCCATGCCTATGACTAATAAACTTGATGCCATTATCATCAAGACTAGATACAATGCACATAGAAGATTCAAAAACAACTTTAAAATCTATCACAAAACTGACTAATATTAAGTAAGTTATGCTTTAAACCATCAATAAGAAGAACATTATCTATATAAGTGGAGAGGGTGATATGGACTTTACCGATACCAATGATTTTGCCCTTTTTATTATCACTGAAGGTTACATTTCCACCATTTTGATACTCAAGAGATGAGAATTGCTCCACATCTCCAATCATGTGCCTTGAGCAACCGCTGTCGAGGTACCACAATCTTCTTTTGTTGGTTGCAAGATACACCTATAATAACAAATCAGGTGGAGACTTTAGGTACCCAAGTCATCTTGGATCCTTTAGGTTTAGCAGATATGGTTCCTTTTGGAACCCATACTTTTCTAACTTGATTCAATCTCCTTTTATCACACATATATGATTTATGTCCTGCTTTTCCACAAGAATAATAAGTAATAACAGAAGACGTACGCACAAAAAAAAATTTAAAATATTTTTATTATTTTTGTGGTCTAAAACCTAATCCAGTTTTGTTCAAAACATCTCTTTGATTATTTAAAAGCATGTTGAGTTTTTCAGAACTATAAGTAAATTTTTCAACAAAAGGTTTTACTTTTTTAAGTTCATCTTTGAACTTCTTGTTTTCTTACAAAAGCACTTTGTTTTATTTAGCAAATTTTTCAATAGTTGTAAAAGATTTATCCTTTTTCAAATATTCCTTTTCCTTTTCCAAAGAGATAATTCTATCAATTAACTTTTTGTTTTCTTGAAGCAAGCAATCATTTTTTATCAAAAACTTATCATTTGTTTTAATCAACTCCAAATTTTGCTTTCTTAGTTCTTTGTTTTTTATTTTAATTTTTTGATATTCAACTACTAATTCATCAAAAATATCATGCAATTCATCGAACATAAATTCACTTTCAAATTCAGATTTTACCTCATCATCATTAGCCATCAAGCAAAAATTTACGACCTCTTGCTGCTCTTCATCGGAACTCGAGTCCTCACTCTCACTTTAGGTTACCATCATCGCTTTCTTTCTTAATTTCTTTCTTCTCTTCTTGAGTAAGGGGTAGTCCATCTTGAAGTGCCCAGGTTTCTTGCACTCAAAATAAATGGGTTGCTCCCTTTTCTTTTCTTTTCTTTTTCTTTGCTAGTCTCTCCCTTTTGAGACTTCTTTCTGAAATTATACTTTTTCTTTCTCATGAACCTCTTGAACTTCCTTGAGATGAGAGCCATTTTATCTTCATCATCTTCCTCATCAGAATCATTACTTGAATCATTCTTGGTTATGGACTTAAATGCTATGGTCTTCTTCTTTTTGTCATTGTCCATAACCTTTTATTTTAGTGACAACTCATATATCATGAGAGATCCTAGAAGCTGCTCAAGAGGTAGAGTGTTGACATCCTTAGCTTCTTCAATTGCTGTCACCTTTGGATCCCATGATGAAGGAAGTGACCTGAGAATTTTATTCACCAATTCAGCATTAGAAATAACTTTATCTAAGCTTCTCATGCCATTCATAATGTTAGTGAATCTAGTGTACATTTCACTAATAGATTCAGATGGTTCTATTCTAAACATTTCGTATGTATGAATGAGCATGTTAACTTTGATAGTTTTCACTTGATGAGTACCCTCATGGGTAACTTCAAGTGTATCCCATATTTTTTTGACTGAGAGATAATTTGAAATTCTATTGAATTCACTTGGATCTAATGCACAAAATAATAAATTCATAGCCTTGGCATTAAGCTCAACTTGCTCAATGTCATTCTCATCCCAATCATCTTCCAATTTGGGAGTGGGAATGCCATTAATCAAGGTAGTAGGCTGATGATGACCTTTAACAATAGTCCTCTAAATATTATAATCAATGGCTTGAATGTAAATGTGCATGCGAGTTTTTCAATATATATAATTTGTGCAATTCAATAGTGAGGGACGGTTTGAGGCTTGACCCTCAACAATCCTAACACCTATTTGGGCTACCATTATGGTGCGGGCACCAGACTCAGAAGAAGACTTCAGGGCTCCATCTGGATCTCTGATTGACCTTGCCCGAAGAATTAGGATTTTCTGGTTTTGTAATAAGGGTTGACTTGGTCAACTCAATTTTAGTCTTGAGTCTGTATTTCCCTGCAATTTAAATTTTGTTGAGTCATGTTGACTCAGTACAAGTCCTAGTAGTGGCCTAGGTCTTCTCCAGGTTGGTGTCACCTTTTTCAAGTCAAGGTCCAGGGTGCCACATTTTTCTCCCAGGCTCAAGTAAGTGGGCGCCACACTCCCAGCCACACGCCAGAGTCCAGGGGGTGCCACATCTCCATCCAGTGTACTTTGGTCCCCACACCACAAAAAAGCAGGTCCCTTCTTTCATGTGCCACTTAAGGAGAGATCAATTTAGGATCCTCAATCCAAGGAGGCGCCCAAAATATTTCCATAAAAGCCAAGCTATGAAAAGAAAGGAGCAAAACTTAGGGAGCAAGACTAGGAGGCGCCCAAATACTTCCAAATAAAACCAAGCATGGAAGGAAAAAAAAATTTTCTTGAAGAGAAAGGCTAGGAGGCACCACCTACTTACCATTTGGAGCCACCAGTCAACACTTATGGAAGCTCTTGGCCAGCCATATGAGAAGGATTTGATTCTACAAGCCTAATTTGAGGATCCATCCTATTAGTCCCACATGGGAAGATGTAAAACCCTGACCTCTTGTAAAGACCTATAAAATAAACCCCTCTTGTAAGTTTTAAAGGACACTGATGAATGAATTCCATTTATGTGTGAGCAACTTTGTGTTTCTCTCTTCCGCACTTGTATTCAGGTGTTGAGCTCCGTGAGGGAGTAAATCTGGGTTCCTTAGGAACCTTGAGGAGGTGTGAGATCTCCAACCCCAAAACCCTAGGTTAGCCACTTCACTTCCAAACCCTAGCCGCCCATCATCTTCTTCATTCTGATGCAGAACAAAAGCTCTGATACCAAAATTGATGCAGCACGAAAGCTCTGATACCAAAAATGATGCAGAACGAAGAACAAAGAAGCATATGCGGAAGTAAAATTAAGATTAATTCTTTTTTTTTTTTTATATTTCAGAAATTGGCTTCGACTCAAAGTAAAGTTAAACTAAGTTGATGGAAACTAGGTAAGGATAGAAAGCACAATTTAGAAGAAGCTAAGTTATCAGAGTAGTTCAGAAGTAACGGATCGCTGGGGGTTGAGAAACTCCCAGACCTAGGGTTTCGCTCTGAACTTTCAACAGGACAGAAATAAAGAGAAGAGATGGTTTACCAACCAGACAGTGATCTTCACAGAATTTGGGTGGAAGAACTCTCTCGAGCAGATTGTTGGATCCTCGGAGTCGGCAATCTTCGCAATGGATCCTCCAATACTGGTCTCGTGGCTGGGTCGGCTTCTCCTGAACTCAAGATATGGGAAGAAGAAAAACAAGTGATGGATTCAGAGACTCAGGGAAGGATTTACCAGTTCGAAGAACTTGAAGGCTGATGTCACTGAGATCCGGATTCTCTTGAAGGCTGATTCGACTCCCTCTGGAAAGAGCTTCGGATCTGAAGTATCCAGACTGTAGCTGGATGCTGGTGGTCGGCCTGGACTTTGAGAGAATGGCCGTGAGAGGTGGGATATGCTAGGGCTTGGTGGAAAGAGAAGGGTGATGGGCGGCTAGGGTTTGGGAGTGAAGTGGCTAACCTAGGGTTGGGGTTTTGGAGATCTCACACCTCCTCAAGGTTCCTGGGGAACCCGGATTTACTCCCTCACGGAGCTCAACACCTGGATGCAAGTGCGGAAGAGAGAAAACACAAAGTTTGCTCACAAAAAAAAGTTGGTTTCATTCATCTGATTTTTTTTTTCAAACTTACATGGGGGTTTAATTTATAGGCCATTACAAGAGAATAGGGTTTTACATCTTCCCATGTGGGACTAAAAGAGGGGATCTTCAAATTAGGATATCAATCCCTACTCATATGGCCGGCCAATTAATTCCAAAGTTGATTGAAGCTTCAAAAAGGAAAGTGGGTGGCGCCTCCTTGTCTTGACCTCCAAGAAAATATTTTTTTCCTTCTATGCTTGGCCTTATCTGGAAGTGTTTGGGTGCCTCTTAACCTTGCCCTCCAAGAGAAAATTTGTTGCCTTTTATATCTGGCTTTAGTTGGAATGATTAGGGCACCTCCTAACCTTGCTTTTTCAAGAGAAATCTTCTTCCTTCCATGGCTCAACCCTTTTTGGATACCTCCTTTTCTTTCTCCCCAAGTTATGGCTCCTTCTAACTTTGTTTTGAGTATTTCTGGCAGGTAATGGGTGCCTCCTTGAATTCCTCTCTAAGAGAATTTCTTCCCTTTTATAGTTTGGTTCTTTTGGGAAGTCTTGGGCCGCCCCTTTGATTTGTGGACCCCTGGTGGATTTCTCCTCAATTGGCGCATGAAAGAGGGGAGCTGCTATCTGTGGTGTGGGGACCAAAACCTGCTGGATGGAGATGTGGCACCCCCTGGACTCAGGTGTGTGGCTGGGAGTGTGGCGCCCACTTGCTTGGCCTTGGGAGAAAATGTAACACCCCAGGTTGAAGCCCTAGTCCACTACTGAGTCAACATGACTCAACAAAATAAAAAATGCAGGTAATACAGACTCAAACTAAAATTGAGTTGATCAAGTCAACCCTTATTACAAGCCAAAAATCCTAATTCTTCGGGCAAGGTTAATCAGAGATCCAGATGGAGCTCTGAAGTCTTCTTCTGAGTCTGGTGCCCGCACCAATTCTCCCAGGGTGGGAGGAACTCGACCCTATCGAGTATGGACCAAGTTGGCTCTGGTATCTCTCCAAGAGGTCTGGGTCCAACTCTTGTAATTCTTCTCGGGAGATCCAAGAGTCATCAGAATCTGGCCTTCCTAGCCAGCGGACCAGGTATCTTTGGTATCCTCGATTATGAGTAGAGATAACCTGATCATCCAGGATCTTTTCAATCTGCTCTTTCCTCACAGGCCAGTTTGTTGGTGGACACACAGGGTCAGGTTCACTCTCAAGAGCAGGATTAGGTTCAAAAGCCTCACCGGGAATCACAGCTGGCTCCCTATACTCTACTAGGTCTGTAATGTTGAAAGTGGAGCTAATGCCTAGTTCTGGAGGTAACTCGAGCACATAGGCATTGGATCCTACTCTCTTTACCACTCTAAATGGTCCAGCTCCCCTAGCATGTAACTTTCTAACGTTTCTAGGAGGAAACCGTTCAGGCCTTAACCTAATCATTACATAGTCTCCCTCATCAAAAGTTTTGACTCGCCTTTGAGAATCAGCCAACTTCTTATAAGTTTCATTACTTAGATTTATTTTGGCATGAATTTCTTTATGCAAGTCTTTTATATGCTGTGCAAAAACTTCGGTAGACTCGGAGACTCGTGTGTGGACTGGTAAAGAGCTAGGTCAAGAGGTGTGTGAGGTTTGTAACCATGTACAATTTCAAAGGGACTCTAGCCTATAGACTTATTGATCGAAACATTGAATGCAATTTCAGTCCTGGACAAAATACAATTCCCAATTCCTGGTGCTCTCAATCAAATCAAAATCTGAGCCAAAGCCTAGTAAAGGGTCAAGAAAACAAAACTAGACTGACGATGCATTCCTAAAGAATGGACTTTATTCCAAAGGAACCCTAGGTCTAAACCTAACAAACTACGGCTCTCTAGGTTTGACCTTGGGTCGGAGGATGGCATGCAGAGCATGAAAACTTATCATGGGTGCCTAGTAGGTGCCATAAGGTCTTCCAGAAGTAGGTGGCAAACCTAATAGGTTCTGACACGTGGTTCACTCTAAAGATTTCGACAAAGTATACTTGGATGGTGTAAGAAGCATTGGAAGTCCTAGAGAAAGGGAGGAAATATGAGGTGGAGTCTCGAATTACCTGTTGACTAAAGGTGGTGACCTGAAGGTTTGAATGGTGATCTATGAGTGTCAACTGGTCATCCTTACGAAAAGAAAAGTTTGCTACTCCCAGGAATGGATCAAGAGATGGTTCAGGAAGTAGCCTAGGACATGTGATTGCAACAGCTAAAGTTTGTTCTCTAAGCAAATAATGATCCATTTTCTCAAGAACTGGATTAAAGAATGATTCATGGAAGGGCCTATGGATG
The DNA here is from genome assembly GCA_021397845.1 of Areca catechu. Lineage (NCBI taxonomy): Eukaryota > Viridiplantae > Streptophyta > Magnoliopsida > Arecales > Arecaceae > Areca > Areca catechu. The sequence goes on from CM038041.1 coordinate 148,671,509, forward strand.
ATGACCTCAAAACTTGAAATTTGACATATGGGTGTGGAAAGGTATACTCTATAGAAGGGTAGGTCAGTCATGCAAAGGAAGGGGTCTGGGGCCATAAGGAGGACTTCTACAGGACTGGGTGAATCAATCCGCTCAAGACAAGGATGTTCAACTGAGATTATGGGAGAGACCTTAGTGGCTGGGCATGGGACAAGGTCCAATTGTAAGAGGCTTGATTCAGTCATCCTAAGGAGAGGATCTACCATAGGGTGGGCAAACTTAAACAGTTCAGTGCAAAGACCTTCAATTGGTACTTGGAGAATGACTGTCATTAGAGGGTACAAACTAATAGCTCGGGCTAACACTATGAGTTCTTCCTGGGGGTATTTGACTAAAGGAACCTGGTTCTCACAAATCTCTTGAATTTCTGAACTAGGTCCTACCAGTTGGTTGTTTTCCAAGGTCTCCTCAGGTAAGGAACCAATAGTATCAATGTCACATTCTTCAAGTTCTTCCCCCTCATATTCATCAACTAGACTCAAGCCAGCATCATATACTTCCTTGATGCCATCTTCAATGGGTTTCGGGTCAGTGGTAATCGGGTCAACTGATTCTAGGCTTGTCATACCTAACCATTCTTCCTCATTGGTAGGCTTGGGTTCTCCCTCATTAATGTCTTCCTTAGGATTCTTACCACTTAGCTGTGCACAAGCCAGTCCTATGCATGGGCACTGACTAGATTTATGGCCTCTTTTTCCACAAAACAAACATTCTTGAGATATAGGAACCTGGGTCACACTGGGTTTCAAGCTAGTAGAGACCTTACTTGGGCATGGGTGTGGATCTAAATGGTTTGATCTAGAAGACTTGGGTTGTTGAGTGACTGGTCTAGAATATTGTAAGGACCTCTCATAGACACGATCCACACTATAGATATCATGGTTAGGCTTCCTAAGGTTATGCTCGGTATCACGGTATAAGGTCCTCCTAGGTTCCTGGCATAGGTGAGGTTGGGGCCTATTAAATTTTGGATCAGGGGTCCAATTTTGATGCCTACGTTTCTCAAGTACTTGGACTCGATCCCTAAACTGGGAAAAATTTTCATGGACCTGTTCTTTACACTGGGTAACAGTAGCAGTCAAATCCTGGCTCAATTTGTTCATACTTTCAGTAAGAGCTCTAACCATGGCCTCTAAATCAGGTTGGGTTTGACTAGGTTGGTAGGGCACTCCATTCTGGGTAGACATGATGCAAGCAAACACACAAAATGAGACTCAACTGAACGACTACGGGCTAACTAGACCTAGAGCCCAAACTAGATGCCCAATCAGAGTGGCAAGCTAGTCTGTAGTAACTTAGGACTCAGCCAGGCAGGTGTAAGGGGAGTGTTAGGTCCCTGAATGCCCATCCTAGACACCAATCAAAGATTGGCCAGGTAGGCGGACCAGCACACAAGCCCTTCGGGATGGAATCCCTGAACCACCGTTCTAGACACTGAGTACAAAGCACACACAGAGTAACCAGACAAACTGACTCAACACTAGCCTTGACCCGACTTGTTGATGTCCCTAGCCCACTAGGGCAAATTAGGTCTAATCAATTTTAGATTTAAGGCTTAGGTTCGAATGAAGGGGTGGTGGTTTTGGGCTAAGGAGAGGTTATCAACTCCTCCCCTTATCTTAGATGCTCAAATGCCCTTAAGTTGAATTAAGAGATGAACACTCAAAAATAAATGGATTGCAGAACACAAAAACAGAGTTGCAGTAATTTAATTCTCAGAAATCTCACGGAAACCAATAAATCATGAGAAAATTATGCAAATTATTTTCAATTATACTGGTTTCAGAAAAACAAAAATCACTGAATTTGGAGTTATCTGCAGTGAGAAATAATTCCTGCAACAGGGTAATTACGGGCTGAAAACAGAGCACTTCCCTGTTTATAATTTTTGCTACGAAGTTGTAACCCAACGGATCCCCTACACGCCCTAGGAACACCCCGTGGAATGGGAAGAGGAGGTTTGCACCTCGCTTCATTCCTAGGACCGGACGTCCTGGGGAGTCTACTTCGAGCAGACAAAGTAAAAAGAGAGGGACTCAAACAAGCAATCAAACAGAAACCCTAGACAGGGCTCTGATACCAAAAATGATGCAGAACAAAAGCTCTGATACCAAAATTGATGCAGCACGAAAGCTCTGATACCAAAAATGATGCAGAACGAAGAACAAAGAAGCGTATGCGGAAGTAAAATTAAGATTAATTCTTTTTTTTTTTTATATTTCAGAAATTGGCTTCGACTCAAAGTAAAGTTAAACTAAGTTGATGGAAACTAGGTAAGGATAGAAAGCACAATTTAGAAAAGCTAAGTTATCAGAGTAGTTCAGAAGTAACGGATCGCTGGGGGTTGAGAAACTCCCAGACCTAGGGTTTCGCTCTGAACTTTCAACAGGACAGAAATAAAGAGAAGAGATGGTTTACCAACCAGACAGTGATCTTCACAGAATTTGGGTGGAAGAACTCTCTCGAGCAGATTGTTGGATCCTCGGAGTCGGCAATCTTCGCAATGGATCCTCCAATACTGGTCTCGTGGCTGGGTCGGCTTCTCCTGAACTCAAGATATGGGAAGAAGAAAAACAAGTGATGGATTCAGAGACTCAGGGAAGGATTTACCAGTTCGAAGAACTTGAAGGCTGATGTCGCTGAGATCCGGATTCTCTTGAAGGCTGATTCGACTCCCTCTGGAAAGAGCTTTGGATCTGAAGTATCCGGACTGTAGCTGGATGCTGGTGGTCGGCCTGGACTTTGAGAGAATGGCCGTGAGAGGTGGGATATGCTAGGGCTTGGTGGAAAGAGAAGGGTGATGGGCGGCTAGGGTTTGGGAGTGAAGTGGCTAACCTAGGGTTGGGGTTTTGGAGATCTCACACCTCCTCAAGGTTCCTAGGGAACCCGGATTTACTCCCTCACGGAGCTCAACACCTGGATGCAAGTGCGGAAGAGAGAAAACACAAAGTTTGCTCACAAAAAAAAGTTGGTTTCATTCATCTGATTTTTTTTTTCAAACTTACATGGGGGTTTAATTTATAGGCCATTACAAGAGAATAGGGTTTTACATCTTCCCATGTGGGACTAAAGGAGGGGATCTTCAAATTAGGATATCAATCCCTACTCATATGGCCGGCCAATTAATTCCAAAGTTGATTGAAGCTTCAAAAAGGAAAGTGGGTGGCGCCTCCTTGTCTTGACCTCCAAGAAAATATTTTTTTCCTTCTATGCTTGGCCTTATCTGGAAGTGTTTGGGTGCCTCTTAACCTTGCCCTCCAAGAGAAAATTTGTTGCCTTTTATATCTGGCTTTAGTTGGAATGATTAGGGCACCTCCTAACCTTGCTTTTTCAAGAGAAATCTTCTTCCTTCCATGGCTCAACCCTTTTTGGATACCTCCTTTTCTTTCTCCCCAAGTTATGGCTCCTTCTAACTTTGTTTTGAGTATTTCTGGCAGGTAATGGGCGCCTCCTTGAATTCCTCTCCAAGAGAATTTCTTCCCTTTTATAGTTTGGTTCTTTTGGGAAGTCTTGGGCCGCCCCTTTGATTTGTGGACCCCTGGTGGATTTTTCCTCAATTGGCGCATGAAAGAGGGGAGCTGCTATCTGTGGTGTGGGGACCAAAGCCTGTTGGATGGAGATGTGGCGCCCCCTGGACTCAGGCGTATGGCTGGGAGTGTGGCGCCCACTTGCTTGGCCTTGGGAGAAAATGTAACACCCCAGGTTGAAGCCCTAGTCCACTACTGAGTCAACATGACTCAACAAAATAAAAAATGCAGGTAATACAGACTCAAACTAAAATTGAGTTGATCAAGTCAACCCTTATTACAAGCCAAAAATCCTAATTCTTCGGGCAAGGTTAATCAGAGATCCAGATGGAGCTCTGAAGTCTTCTTCTGAGTCTGGTGCCCGCACCAATTCTCCCAGGGTGGGAGGAACTCGACCCTATCGAGTATGGACCAAGTTGGCTCTGGTATCTCTCCAAGAGGTCTGGGTCCAACTCTTGTAATTCTTCTCGGGAGATCCAAGAGTCATCAGAATCTGGCCTTCCTAGCCAGCGGACCAGGTATCTTTGGTATCCTCGATTATGAGTAGAGATAACCTGATCATCCAGGATCTTTTCAATCTGCTCTTTCCTCACAGGCCAGTTTGTTGGTGGACACACAGGGTCAGGTTCACTCTCAAGAGCAGGATTAGGTTCAAAAGCCTCACCGGGAATCACAGCTGGCTCCCTATACTCTACTAGGTCTGTAATGTTGAAAGTGGAGCTAATGCCTAGTTCTGGAGGTAACTCGAGCACATAGGCATTGGATCCTACTCTCTTTACCACTCTAAATGGTCCAGCTCCCCTAGCATGTAACTTTCTAACGTTTCTAGGAGGAAACCGTTCAGGCCTTAACCTAATCATTACATAGTCTCCCTCATCAAAAGTTTTGACTCGCCTTTGAGAATCAGCCAACTTCTTATAAGTTTCATTACTTAGATTTATTTTGGCATGAATTTCTTTATGCAAGTCTTTTATATGCTGTGCAAAAACTTCGGTAGACTCGGAGACTCGTGTGTGGACTGGTAAAGAGCTAGGTCAAGAGGTGTGTGAGGTTTGTAACCATGTACAATTTCAAAGGGACTCTAGCCTATAGACCTATTGATCGAAACATTGAATGCAATTTCAGTCCTGGACAAAATACAATTTCCAATTCCTGGTGCTCTCAATCAAATCAAAATCTGAGCCAAAGCCTAGTAAAGGGTCAAGAAAACAAAACTAGACTGACGACGCATTCCTAAAGAATGGACTTTATTCCAAAGGAACCCTAGGTCTAAACCTAACAAACTACGGCTCTCTAGGTTTGACCTTGGGTCGGAGGATGGCATGCAGAGCATGAAAACTTATCATGGGTGCCTAGTAGGTGCCATAAGGTCTTCCAGAAGTAGGTGGCAAACCTAATAGGTTCTGACACGTGGTTCACTCTAAAGATTTCGACAAAGTATACTTGGATGGTGTAAGAAGCATTGGAAGTCCTAGAGAAAGGGAGGAAATATGAGGTGGAGTCTCGAATTACCTGTTGACTAAAGGTGGTGACCTGAAGGTTTGAATGGTGATCTATGAGTGTCAACTGGTCATCCTTACGAAAAGAAAAGTTTGCTACTCCCAGGAATGGATCAAGAGATGGTTCAGGAAGTAGCCTAGGACATGTGATTGCAACAGCTAAAGTTTGTTCTCTAAGCAAATAATGATCCATTTTCTCAAGAACTGGATTAAAGAATGATTCATGGAAGGGCCTATGGATGATGACCTCAAAACTTGAAATTTGACATATGGGTGTGGAAAGGTATACTCTATAGAAGGGTAGGTCAGTCATGCAAAGGAAGGGGTCTGGGGCCATAAGGAGGACTTCTACAGGACTGGGTGAATCAATCCGCTCAAGACAAGGATGTTCAACTGAGATTATGGGAGAGACCTTAGTGGCTGGGCATGGGACAAGGTCCAATTGTAAGAGGCTTGATTCAGTCATCCTAAGGAGAGGATCTACCATAGGGTGGGCAAACTTAAACAGTTCAGTGCAAAGACCTTCAATTGGTACTTGGAGAATGACTGTCATTAGAGGGTACAAACTAATAGCTCGGGCTAACACTATGAGTTCTTCCTGGGGGTATTTGACTAAAGGAACCTGGTTCTCACAAATCTCTTGAATTTCTGAACTAGGTCCTACCAGTTGGTTGTTTTCCAAGGTCTCCTCAGGTAAGGAACCAATAGTATCAATGTCACATTCTTCAAGTTCTTCCCCCTCATATTCATCAACTAGACTCAAGCCAGCATCATATACTTCCTTGATGCCATCTTCAATGGGTTTCGGGTCAGTGGTAATCGGGTCAACTGATTCTAGGCTTGTCATACCTAACCATTCTTCCTCGTTGGTAGGCTTGGGTTCTCCCTCATTAATGTCTTCCTTAGGATTCTTACCACTTAGCTGTGCACAAGCCAGTCCTATGCATGGGCACTGACTAGATTTATGGCCTCTTTTTCCACAAAACAAACATTCTTGAGATATAGGAACCTGGGTCACACTGGGTTTCAAGCTAGTAGAGACCTTACTTGGGCATGGGTGTGGATCTAAATGGTTTGATCTAGAAGACTTGGGTTGTTGAGTGACTGGTCTAGAATATTGTAAGGACCTCTCATAGACACGATCCACACTATAGATATCATGGTTAGGCTTCCTAAGGTTATGCTCGGTATTACGGTATAAGGTCCTCCTAGGTTCCTGGCATAGGTGAGGTTGGGGCCTATTAAATTTTGGATCAGGGGTCCAATTTTGATGCCTACGTTTCTCAAGTACTTGGACTCGATCCCTAAACTGGGAAAAATTTTCATGGACCTGTTCTTTACACTGGGTAACAGTAGCAGTCAAATCCTGGCTCAATTTGTTCATACTTTCAGTAAGAGCTCTAACCATGGCCTCTAAATCAGGTTGGGTTTGACTAGGTTGGTAGGGCACTCCATTCTGGGTAGACATGATGCAAGCAAACACACAAAATGAGACTCAACTGAACGACTACGGGCTAACTAGACCTAGAGCCCAAACTAGATGCCCAATCAGAGTGGCAAGCTAGTCTGTAGTAACTTAGGACTCAGCCAGGCAGGTGTAAGGGGAGTGTTAGGTCCCTGAATGCCCATCCTAGACACCAATCAAAGATTGGCCAGGTAGGCGGACCAGCACACAAGCCCTTCGGGATGGAATCCCTGAACCACCGTTCTAGACACTGAGTACAAAGCACACACAGAGTAACCAGACAAACTGACTCAACACTAGCCTTGACCCGACTTGTTGATGTCCCTAGCCCACTAGGGCAAATTAGGTCTAATCAATTTTAGATTTAAGGCTTAGGTTCGAATGAAGGGGTGGTGGTTTTGGGCTAAGGAGAGGTTATCAACTCCTCCCCTTATCTTAGATGCTCAAATGCCCTTAAGTTGAATTAAGAGATGAACACTCAAAAATAAATGGATTGCAGAACACAAAAACAGAGTTGCAGTAATTTAATTCTCAGAAATCTCACGGAAACCAATAAATCATGAGAAAATTATGAAAATTATTTTCAATTATACTGGTTTCAGAAAAACAAAAATCACTGAATTTGGAGTTATCTGCAGTGAGAAATAATTCCTGCAACAGGGTAATTACGGGCTGAAAACAGAGCACTTCCCTGTTTATAATTTTTGCTACGAAGTTGTAACCCAACGGATCCCCTACACGCCCTAGGAACACCCCGTGGAATGGGAAGAGGAGGTTTGCACCTCGCTTCATTCCTAGGACCGGACGTCCTGGGGAGTCTACTTCGAGCAGACAAAGTAAAAAGAGAGGGACTCAAACAAGCAATCAAACAGAAACCCTAGACAGGGCTCTGATACCAAAAATGATGCAGAACAAAAGCTCTGATACCAAAATTGATGCAGCACGAAAGCTCTGATACCAAAAATGATGCAGAACGAAGAACAAAGAAGCGTATGCGGAAGTAAAATTAAGATTAATTCTTTTTTTTTATATATATTTCAGAAATTGGCTTCGACTCAAAGTAAAGTTAAACTAAGTTGATGGAAACTAGGTAAGGATAGAAAGCACAATTTAGAAGAAGCTAAGTTATCAGAGTAGTTCAGAAGTAACGGATCGCTGGGGGTTGAGAAACTCCCAGACCTAGGGTTTCGCTCTGAACTTTCAACAGGACAGAAATAAAGAGAAGAGATGGTTTACCAACCAGACAGTGATCTTCACAGAATTTGGGTGGAAGAACTCTCTCGAGCAGATTGTTGGATCCTCGGAGTCGGCAATCTTCGCAATGGATCCTCCAATACTGGTCTCGTGGCTGGGTCGGCTTCTCCTGAACTCAAGATATGGGAAGAAGAAAAACAAGTGATGGATTCAGAGACTCAGGGAAGGATTTACCAGTTCGAAGAACTTGAAGGCTGATGTCGCTGAGATCCGGATTCTCTTGAAGGCTGATTCGACTCCCTCTGGAAAGAGCTTTGGATCTGAAGTATCCGGACTGTAGCTGGATGCTGGTGGTCGGCCTGGACTTTGAGAGAATGGCCGTGAGAGGTGGGATATGCTAGGGCTTGGTGGAAAGAGAAGGGTGATGGGCGGCTAGGGTTTGGGAGTGAAGTGGCTAACCTAGGGTTGGGGTTTTGGAGATCTCACACCTCCTCAAGGTTCCTCGGGAACCCGGATTTACTCCCTCACGGAGCTCAACACCTGGATGCAAGTGCGGAAGAGAGAAAACACAAAGTTTGCTCACAAAAAAAAGTTGGTTTCATTCATCTGATTTTTTTTTTCAAACTTACATGGAGGTTTAATTTATAGGCCATTACAAGAGAATAGGGTTTTACATCTTCCCATGTGGGACTAAAGGAGGGGATCTTCAAATTAGGATATCAATCCCTACTCATATGGCCGGCCAATTAATTCCAAAGTTGATTGAAGCTTCAAAAAGGAAAGTGGGTGGCGCCTCCTTGTCTTGACCTCCAAGAAAATATTTTTTTCCTTCTATGCTTGGCCTTATCTGGAAGTGTTTGGGTGCCTCTTAACCTTGCCCTCCAAGAGAAAATTTGTTGCCTTTTATATCTGGCTTTAGTTGGAATGATTAGGGCACCTCCTAACCTTGCTTTTTCAAGAGAAATCTTCTTCCTTCCATGGCTCAACCCTTTTTGGATACCTCCTTTTCTTTCTCCCCAAGTTATGGCTCCTTCTAACTTTGTTTTGAGTATTTCTGGCAGGTAATGGGCGCCTCCTTGAATTCCTCTCCAAGAGAATTTCTTCCCTTTTATAGTTTGGTTCTTTTGGAAAGTCTTGGGCCGCCCCTTTGATTTGTGGACCCCTGGTGGATTTCTCCTCAATTGGCGCATGAAAGAGGGGAGCTGCTATCTGTGGTGTGGGGACCAAAGCCTGTTGGATGGAGATGTGGCGCCCCCTGGACTCAGGCGTATGGCTGGGAGTGTGGCGCCCACTTGCTTGGCCTTGGGAGAAAATGTAACACCCCAGGTTGAAGCCCTAGTCCACTACTGAGTCAACATGACTCAACAAAATAAAAAATGCAGGTAATACAGACTCAAACTAAAATTGAGTTGATCAAGTCAACCCTTATTACAAGCCAAAAATCCTAATTCTTCGGGCAAGGTTAATCAGAGATCCAGATGGAGCTCTGAAGTCTTCTTCTGAGTCTGGTGCCCGCACCACATTCCACCAAACCCTAACCTACCCCATCTTCTCACGGCCCCTCTCTTCCAAGTAGAGGCCGACCACCAGCATCCAGGTCCAAATCGGCTACTTTGAATACAGAGTAAATCCCAGAGGAAGTCAGATCAGCATCCAGGAGAATCAGGATTTCAGCAACATAAACTTTCAAGTTCTTCTTATATGGTAAATCCTTCCTTGAGTATCTAGTTCCATAACTTGTTCTTCTTCTTTCCCAGATCTTGAGTTCAGGAGAAGCCAACTCTGCCAAAGGACCAGTATTGGAGGATCCATTGCGAAAATATCCGAATCCGAGGATCCAACAATCTGCTCAAGAGAGTCCCTCCACTAAACTCTGTGAAGATCACTGTCTGGTCCATAACCCTTCTCTTCTCTTTACTTCTGTCCTGTTGAAAGTTCAGAGCGAAACATTAGGTCTGGGAGTTTCTCAACCCCCAGCGATCCTTTACTTCTGAACTACTCTGATAATCTAGTTTCTTTAAATTGTGCTTTCAATTATTACATAGTTTCTTTCAATTTAGTTTAACTTTCCTTTGAGTCAAAGCTGACTTCTGAAAGTATAAAAAAAAGAAAGAGAAAAAAAAAATAGTCTTAATTCACTTCCGCATCGCATCATCTCTTCGTTCTGCATCACATTAGATCTTTGACTCAAGATTGTTAGACCTACATGCTGAGTACTAAGCTCTGATACCACTTATTACCTAGCATAGCAATCCAATTGGGGGGATGAATTGGATTCCTTTAAAAAATTTAAAGCAAATATGTGCTGCACTTTAAAGTATTTATGAAGCAATGCAAATGAGCATATAATGAATAACATGCAATGCTATGAATATAAGTAGCAAAGAACAAATACAAATACAAAGGTTTATAGTGGTTCGATGAACACCAAGCACCTACATCCACTCCCTAGGCTATCCCTTGGGAATTTTACTATAATTAACCTAGATTATAGCCAACTTGTTTTCAAGGGCTCACAAGTCAAATCCAAAGTTGGTTTTCTTACTTAGGCTCACCAACAACCTTTACTCAAGCCAACCTAGGCTTGGATTCCAATTCATGGCTTGGAAGGGCTTAACACTTAGTTTCAAACACCCTTGAAACTAGTCATAAAAGATAAATTCAGAAGTACAAGAATAAAGCACAAGAAAAACTCTCTATAGAGTAGAAAGTTGAAGCTTTAAGGCTCTTGATGATTTCTTGACTTGTCTTCTCTTTGGAATCACTTCAAAGACCACTTTTGGAATATTGATTTGAAGGCTTGGAAGCTTTTTCAGTAGGAATCTTCTCTTTTGCTCTCTTTTTGACTTTGGAAGTGAAGTTCTCAAAGGTATGTCTTGTCTGTTATGTGTTAGTTCTTCTTGAATGAGTTTGGTGAGACTTAAATACTTCAAAAATATCCAAAAAATGATTTATGATCGTTGGTGGAGCAAAACTAGCCGTTTGAAGCTTGTAAGATTCAAATCTGACTCTCAGAAATTATAGTCGTTATTGCTATCAGAACCCATGAGTCAACACTTGAGTTTGTTCATCAGTCGACACTTGAGTCTTCATAAGTCGGCACTTGGATCTGCATGAGTCAACTCAAGGGATAAATCTTGAAAAAAATTGAGTTATGTTCTATTTTTATTCTCAAGCTATGAGTCGACCTCTAGGTCAACACTTGACTTCTGTGAAATGATACTTGATTCTTTTGAGTCGACACTTGACAAAAAATATCTCAAAATGGCATAGTTTTGTATCATTATTTTTCTTAGGCCATGAGTCGACACTTGGTTCTCATGAGTCGACACTTGACTTCTTCATGAGTCGACACTTGAGTCTGTGAGTCAACTCAAGACGTGCCAAAGAGATGTCTACATGCCAGTCCTTCTGAAGTGTCGATACCTTATATAGCATGAGTCGACACTTGGTATGTGCTACTCAAAAAACTCTATGCCAAGCTTCAGAATTTAAAGTGTTCTTCGACAAAACTTCAATATCTTCTTCATAAAGCCTATATTGACCCATTTTAAGGATTATTAAGGTGAGAAGACTTCTTATACACTGAAATTCACTTAGCTTCAAAATTAGTGAGTTTGATACACTTGTATGAAAAATTTGATATACCTATATCCTGAAACTCACAACTACAATTGAAACATTAGTATAAAACATATACTCAACATTTTGTTAGTCATCAAAATCAAGGACTAAAGCCAACAACTACCACATGAACAAACTGAATCTTTCATTACTAGAGCTGCTTAACATGCTTAAGACAGCTGAGAGCCACTTCAAAGGAGACAAGGCTAATCATCTTCTTCTAGTTGATGGGAAGAAGAAAGTTGTAATGAAAAGGGGTACAAAGCAAAAGCTGAACCCTAAGAACAGCATCAATAAGAAAAAGAAGGCAAAGAGGCCTTCAAATGATGGATGCTATTTCTTTTACATTAAGGGATATTGGAAGAAGAACAGCAAGACATATATTATAGGTCTAAAGTAGGATACCAGTAAAGCATCAAATGGTTTGTTTATGATACAAACAAACTTATCATTGAGCTCTTCAACTTCTAATTCATGGGTATTAGATACCGTATGTGAGTCTCGTATCTGCAAGTCTTTACAAGAACTCCACAAGATTAGAAGGTTGAAGAAGGGTGACTTCAAGCTTTATGGCACAAGTGGAGAAGCCATTCATGCTAAAGATGTTGATACCTACACGTTATTATTGCCTTCGGACAAGATAATGGAATTATAAAACTATTATTTCATTCTAGATGTTATTAGAAATATTATTTTTATACCTCTGTTATTAAGACAAGGTTATGAAATAAAAGTTAAGAAAAATGGTTGTTCCATTTATCATTCTAATGACTTCTTTGGAATGAAAAAAATTGTGAATGGTCTTTTAATTCTATCACTCAATGATGAAGTGTTGCTTGTAGGAAACAAAAAGAGAAAGAGAGATGATACCAATGAAACCTTCTTTTGGCATTGCTGGTTAGGTCATATTAATGAGTCAAGGATTAACAAGTTATACAAAGATGATTTCTTTGGATCTTATGATTATAAATCATTAGAAACTTATGAATCTTGCCTCATGGAAAAAATGACCAAGTCTCCATTCACTGGACATGGAGAAAGGGCAACTGAATTGTTAGGTTTAATATACTCAGATGTATGTGGACCTATGTCAATCAGGCTAGAGGAGGATACTCTTACTTCATCACTTTCATTGATGATTTATCTAGGTTCGGATATGTGTATCTTATGAAACATAAATCCGAAGCCTTTGATAAATTTAAAGAGTATCAAAGTATGGTTGAGAAACAAATCGAAAAAAGTATTAAAGTCCTTCAGTCTGATTGAGGAGGAGAATACTTATCTAGTGAACTTCTTAATCATCTTCAAGAAAATGGTATTCTCTTTAAATGGACCCCTCCATATACACTACAATTAAATGGTGTAGCAGAAAGGAGGAATCATACCTTGTTTGACATGGTAAGGTCCATGATGTGCTTCACAGATCTTCCAATTCTTTCTAGGGATATGCCCTAGAAATTGCTGCATATGTATTAAATAGGGTACCATCAAAATCAGTATCTACGACTCCATATGAATTATAGAATGGCAAGAAACCAAGTCTTAAACATCTTAAGATTTAAGGTTGTCTAGCTTATGTTAAAAAGGAATTTGGACATAAGCTTAGTGCTAGGACTGAGAAATGTAGGTTTATTGGTTATTCTCAAGAAGGTATTGAATACCTATTTTATAATCCCACTGAACAAAAGGTTCTTGTTAGTAGGCATGCCATATTCTTGGAGAAAGAATTTATCCAAGAAGATGGTAATGGAAGAATAATAGAATTGAGTGAAGTTCAAAATGAACAAACTCAAGTTTATCAACCAGAAGTACCAGTTGATCAGGTACAACCACTATAAACATCTCCTCTCCGTAGGTCAGAGAGTGTAAGGATAGCACCTCTAAGATATGGTTTTATGATTACAAACAATAATGAAACCAGTATCATTGAAGGAGATGATCCATTGACCTATACAGAAGCTGTCATGAATAAGGACTTTGATAAATGGCTTAATGCCATGAAATCTAAAATGGACTCCATGTATGACAACCAGGTCTTAACCTTGGTTGACCCATCTAAGGGAATTATCCCAATAGGGTGTAAATGGATCTTCAAACAGAAGATTGGAGCAGATATGCAAATAGAAACCTACAAGGCTAGGTTAGTAGCAAAAGGTTTTAAGCAAAAGCATGGTATAGACTATGATGAAACCTTTTTGCAAGTTGACATGCTCATGTCCATTAGGATTATGCTTGCCATTGCTGTATATTATGACTATGAAATCTAGCAGATGGATGTTAAAACTGCATTTCTCAATGGAAATCTTGAGAAAGAAGTCTATATGTCACAACCAGAAAATTTTGTCTCAAGTGGGAGACCAAACCAAGTATGCAAGCTTAGGAAATCCATTTATGGATTGAAGCAATCATCGAGGAGTTGGAACATCTGTTTTAATAAGACAATCAAAGATTTTGGTTTCATCAAGAATGTGGATGAACCATGTGTGTATAAGAAGACAAGTGGGAGTGCCCTTGTTTTCTTGGTTTTGTATATTGATGATATACTTGATACGGCTGTATCCGCTAATGTGGAGTCCACTTGGATGCCAGCTATCAGCTGGTAGGTGGAGGTGCCACCTGAGCATGGCACCCAAGTGAGGAGCCAAAGTGAGCCCCCTTGTCGAGGTCAGCTCCCGGCCGAGGTCGACCTCATACTACCACCAACCGAAGGAAGGAGGACGATGGAAATTCAAATCATGGCAGGAAAGGAGGATTGTCTTCATCAAGACCCTGCTGTTGGGATGGTACAACTGACAAGCGGCGGCCCACCGCCTAGGACCTACGGAGGAAGATGCCTCACCGGATCACCAAGATCCCCTCAGGCCATTTATACCGATCGGGAAGGAATGCCCCATTCAAGGCGTGGCACCCCTCAGCCAATCGTCTACATCACCCACAAGAAGAAGGTCGTGCCAGAGGATTCAAATCCTGGGACAGCCACCCGCATACCAATGCTCTGCCAAGCATTCTAAAACATGGCGACCAACCAGAATATCAGAGCCAGCGACATAACTCCCTACCTCGAAGGGAGAAAGGGGGGCTCATGCACAGTCCCCGAATGCTACCAAATGTCAACCCTCAGGACTCTCCCAAGAAGGGAACATCTGGGAAGCAAGCTCAAGGGGCAACACAGCCTCTCCATAACAAACTAAAAAAAGGACCTCCGACCGAAAGAAAGAGGCAAGCGAAGAAGAGGACAAACAAGCAAGGGATAAACGAGGTAATCGTCAGCACACAAAAGGGAAGAGCAAACCAGATGAAATGCTCTGAGGCTACTAGAAAATTCGTCAGAAGAATCCCATGGACACAACCGACCCTACTCAGGCTCTCCTTCTTCACTGACTCCTTTCTCACTTTCTTTTCTCTAAAAGATAATCTCCAAACATGGAGACCTCACCGAGATCCATCGAAGAGGATTTGTTCTCCTGGATCGCTTATTGACTTGATCATCAGAGTGCCCCCATTGAAATCTCCGACCCGGGTCTCTTTTCTTTTGCAGGGGTCCGGGTGCGCACGCAAGATTCCAAACAAGGAGGGCGATGCCCGATGCCACATCGATGTTACAGGCCATGACGGTCCTGGCAGTAATAGATTGGTGCACCAGGAAGGGGGGCAAGATGTGAAAACATCAGTCAAACCAATCCCCCTACCATAAAAGTAGCTCCACTTGAGGCATGGTGGTGACACGCGCATGGAAAGCCTCCACCAGCCATGTGGAAGGTCCTCCTTCTCATGGAGGCCCATGCAGCCTAGAGGGAGAGCTCCCTGCTCCATCGCAATCGCTCCTGACAGATGTTCAGCTCACCATGCTCGCCCAACAGATGCAGACTCTGACCATGGCCATGCGATTGTTGCAACATCAGCACAGGTCCCTAGCCATACAGCAACAACCAGGGACCCCCGTGGCCCTAGCCACTCGATCCTATGGTAGCTTGCGCTCCTCCCAAGGTAGACCACCTAACCACAGGACATGACTTATCCCGGGGTAGCCTCCGAACCCTGGCAAAGCGATAGAGGAGTGGGTCAGTCAATCGAGAGAGCCGGTCCCCATTCTTGAAGCGCGCCACCCTCAGGCACAGTAGATGCTGCCAGAGCAAGGCACCCCATCATGACCCTCCTCAATGGTCACCTCCGTCCTCTCCAGCAGCCTTAGCAGAAGGCTCCACTAATGAGGCTTTTGAGTGCATGGCAGAGAAGCGCGTAGGCTAGCAGAACTGTCTCGCTAGTTTGCCAACATGCAAGGCTCCTCCTGTGAGCTGGTGGGCAATGACACCCGACCGCCCTTCTCCCGAGAGATCCAAGAGGGGCCAATCCCGAGTCAGTTCTACATGCCCCAAATGGATCCCTACGATGGGACCGCCGATCCCTTAGATCACCTGGAGAATTATAAGGATCTTAAGATAGCCAAGGGGGCAACATACACCGTCCTATGCCTAGCCTTCCCTGCTACTCTTCGAAAGGCTGCTCGAGTCTGGTTCACTCGCCTTGAACCTGAGAGCATCGGTTCCTTCATGGAGCTGAAAAGAAAGTTTGTGGCACACTTTGACACTTGTTGGAAGGTGCAGCAAGAAGCCGATAGCCTTTTCTCCATTAGGTAGTAGGACCACGAGTCCTTGCAGGAGTATGTGACCCGTTTTAAGATTGCCTCACTAAAGTTCTACAATCTAGATGAGCCCGTCGCCATGTTGGCACTTAAGAGAGGGCTTCGAAATTTTTGCCTGACCTACTCCCTGGACAAGAAGCCATCGAAGACATACTCTGGCCTCCTCCTTCGCTCCCACAAGTATATCCGTGCTGAGGAGGCAGACCACACTAGGAGAGAGCTGGATAGGAAGCCTTTGGAGAAATGAACCCCAAGAGAAGCCCCAGGGACATGTAAGCCCGGACCAAACTCGACTTCCTGAACAAGGCCCACGCTGAAGAGCGACCCCGTTCCAGAGAAAACATATACTCCTCTTCTCGCTTCGAGGTCGAAGATTCTCATGAAGATTGAGGGTGAGTGCTACCTACGTCTCCATCCCCCACTAGGGCCGTCCGGTGGCCATGACAAGATAAAATACTGTCGGTTCTATTATGACCATGGTCACGACATCGAGGAATGCCACCACCTCAAAAGAAAAATTGAATATCAGATAAGGAGGGGCTACCTCAAAAAGTTTGTGGGAGGCAAGACCGTGGCTGAGCCTTAGGCACTTGTGGCCTTTTCTTCTATCCCTACAATTAACAATCTGCCCACTAAGAAGCCTGTGGGTATGATATGTTAGGGGTCAAACTCTCCCCAGATTGAGAAGGTCCCTACGGAGTGGTCGAGACCCTTCCCCCTGGAGCCTACTATCTTGCCAAAATTGATGGTGCCCAGTTTGCACAGGCCTGGAGTGATAAAAGTCTAAGGATGTACCGCCAATAATGTAAGGCTCCCTTCTTTCAATAAAAGATTCCTTTCAGTGCAACGTTGTCTTTGCCTTGTAGGAAAACCATCGCCCGACCCTAGGCATGGTGATCCAAGCTGGAAAACTCCTAAAGCCCCGCACCTACTACTGAGCTTACGGTCCAGGGATGTTAGCCGGGAAGCCTTAGGGGTCCTGCCATCTATCGCCTAACTTTTAGTTCTACTCTTGCCATGCTTATAGTCCTGAGATGTCCGCGGTGACTCAACGAAGTACCACCATCTATCGCAAGGCTTACAGTTTGGCAACTGTTGTGCTAATAGTCTGAAGATGTCCGCGGAGACTCCAAAAGGCCCCCACCACCTACTACCGACTCTCAGTTCAGTCCTTGCCATGCTCATAGTCTGGCGATGTCCGCGGTGACTAAACGAAGTCCCGCCATCTATCACGAGGCTCACAGCTTGGCATCTACTGTGCTAACAGTCTGGAGATGTCTACGGGGAATCCTGGCAGTCCCGCTATCCATCGCTAGACTCACGGTTTAGTCTCTACAGCACTCTAAGCTTAGAAACTTATGAAACCCGGCACTCTAAGCCTGGAAATTCTTGAAGCCCGACACTCTAAGCCCGGAAAATTACGAAGCCCAGCACCTTAAGCTTGGAAACTCCTGAAGCCCTGCACTTTAAGCCTAGAAACCTATGAAGCCCAGTACTCTAAGCTTGAAAACTCCTGAAGCCCAGCACTCTAAGTCCAGAAACTTACGAAGCCCGGCACTCTAAGCTCAAAAACTTACGAAGCCCAGCACTTTAAGCCTGGAAACTCCTAAAGCCTGGCCCTCTAAGCCTAGAAAATTATGAAGCCTGGCACCTTAAGACCGGGAACTTACGAAGCCCGGCACCTCAAGCCAGGAGCCACATGCCCCACACCAAAGCTAGGAAACTCTTAAAGCCCCGCACCTGCTGCCAACCTCACAGTCTAGAGATGTCAGCTGGACACCCCAGAAGTTTCACCATCTGTCGCCTAACTCATAGCTCGGCACCTCAAGCCAAAAAACTCCTAAAGCCCTGCACATGCTACCATCCTCATAGTTCAGAGATGTCAGTGGGATACCCCAGAAGTTTCGCCATTCACCACCTGACTCACAGCTCGGTACCTCAAGCCAGAAAACTCTAGAAGCCTCGCATTCAACCCACTGGACCCCCAGTTCGGTGACACTGAAGCAAGGCACTCCTGAAGGGCCACACTTCGTTAGCCAGACTCAGAACTAGTGAGGACAATTTCGAGACTCCTCAAGTCAAGTGCCCCAACTTGACGATCTCCCAGGGCCGCCCAGGCCCCCCTCAAGCCATCTGCCAGCTCTTGGCTTAACTGGAGAGTTCCCAAGACAAGTAGCTGCTGAAGAGGCTCGAGGTAATTATAAAAACAAGAACTCAGTGAAGCAAAAAGGACTTCATTAATATTGCATAAAAAAGATACATCATCAATGGACCCCCGACAGGTCGGGCGATCCCAAAACAGAAAGGAAGATTCGAGAAGGAAATCGGAGCCTATCCCTTTATAGGCTCTTTCCCGGGTTGATGGGTAGGCACGTCGGCACACCCTTGGGCCTCTATAACCCCTGCCGACAGGACTTCCTCAATGGCAGGAACAGGCTCCGCCTCAGCCACAGCAGTTGGAGTCACAGTTCCTCCTGAGCCTCCACCAAGGCTGCCCGGGACCATGACCCCGTCCAGCTTCAGCTCTAGGAAGAGCTGGGCCACCAGAGATCTGCAGATCCCAAATCCTTTGATGAAGGAATCTGTGGCCGCCTCCCAGACTTCATCGAAAAACACCGCCAAGGCCCTGAACATGGGCATCGCCTTGGTGGCCTCCTTCTTGGCAGCCCCCATTAGGGCCACCGCTTTAGTGGCTCTCTCCTCGGCTACTAACAATCGAACCTACATTGCCTCTAGCTATTCTTGGAGGCCACTCCTTAGCTCTTCCGCCCGGGCAGCTTC